>CM051831.1:5077209-6395057 GCA_028451465.1 Erethizon dorsatum | reverse complement strand
CTTCTTTGTCTCTCTTAATAAATCTTGGCTTGAAATCCACTTTGTCTGCAAATAGAATAGCTACCCTTGCTTTTTTCCAGGTTCCTGTCACATGGAATACTGTCTTCCATCCTTTGACTTTCAGTCTATGAATTTCTTTTTGAATTAAATGTGTTTCTTGTATGCAGCATATTGTTCGATCTTGCTTCTTGATCCATTCTGCCAGTCTGTGTCTTTTGATTGGTTAATTAAGACCATTGACATTGATGGTTAAAAATGATATGTATTGACTTATCCTTGTCATGTTATTTTCCTGTTCCCCACATACATTTATTTATTTATTAATTTATTTATTTTTTAACACAGCATCTTGCTAAGTTGCTAAGTTGCTCAGGGTGGGCTCAAACTTGTGATCCTTCTGCCTCAGTCTCCCTGAGTGCTGGGATTACAGGCATGCACCACCATGTCAAGTTTAGAATTAATTTTTACATGGTGATCTTATATCCTTCGACCTTGCTAAATACTAGTAGCTTTTTGGACGATCCCATAGGATATTATACACAATCATGTTGTCTGCAAATACAGTTTTATTTCTCCCTTTCCATTCTCTCTTTTACTTTTCTTTCTTGACTTGGATTGCTGGCTGGAGTTCCAGGACAGTGATGAAGACATGTCCTTTGCTTATTCCTGAACTTAGAGGGGAAAACATTGAGTAACATCAACTGTGTTGTTAGTTATAGGTTTTTCACTGGTGCCCCTCCTCAGATTGAAGATATTCTCATCTACTAGTTATTTGAGAGTTTTAAATTTTTTTCAGAAATAGATGTTGATTTTGTCAAACATATTTTTGTCCTATTAAGATGATCATATGGTTTTTCCTTTTTCCATTTATTAATATGACAAATTTCATTTTTTTTTTTTTTAATGTGGGTACCGGGAGTCAACCTCAGGACCTCACGCTTGCCAGGCAGGTGCTTATGCCGCTGAGCAATCTCACCGGCCCCATTGATTGGTTTTTGAGTGTTGAACAAATCTTGCATTCCTGGGGGGAACTCCATTGGTAACGATGTATTATTCTTTTCAGGTATTGTTGGTTTCTATTTGATAAGATTTTGTTATGAAATAATATTTGCACCTATGTTATGAGAGATGTCTATCTGTAGTTTTCTTTATCATCCTTGTCTGGTTTTGGTATTAGAGCTGTGCTGCCCTTATAAAATGAGTTAGGATGTGTTCCCTCCCCTTTCTAGCAGTGTTCATATAGGATTGGTATTATTTCTTTTGTAAAATTTGGTAGAATTCACTAATGAAGCTATATGGTCCTAAAGTTTTCTTTGTGGGGAAGTTAATTAAATTCAGCATTTTTAGTAGATATAGGGTTATTTGGGTTGTCTTCCTGCATGAAGCTTGGTACTTTGTGTGTTTTAGGAGTTTTGTCCACTTTCATTTGTGACTGGCATAATATTGTTTGTAATATTTCCTTATTATCATTTTAAATATCTGTAGTCTGTATCAATGTCTGTTATCATTATTGATAGTGATCATTTGTGTCTTACTTCTTTTTTCCTGATCTAGTCTTATCTAGAGGATTATACATTTTGTTGATATCATAAAACTAAACCTTAGTTTTATTGATCTTCTCTATTATTTTTCCATTTCATTCATTTCCACTATGGGCTTTTTTATTTCCTTTTTTGTGCTTACTTTGGTTTTTCTTTGTTATTTAATTTCTTTTCTTTTTTTTTTTTTTAATATGCAGGTACTGGGAGTCAAACTCAGGACCTCGTGCTTGCCAGGCAGGCGCTTATGCCGATGAGCTATATCACTGGCTCTCTATTTTTTTAAAGTAGAAACTGAGGTCACTTATTTGAGGGCTTTATTTCCTAATATAGGTACTCAGCGCTATAAATTTCTGTGTATTGCATGAGCACCAGAAAATGATTTTGATTTTTAAAATTTTCATTCAATTTAAATATTTTCTAACCTTCTTTCTGACTTTTTTTTTTCACTCATATGTCATTCAAAGATGTGTTGTTTAGTTTCAAAATATTTGGAAATTTTTTTTAGAGATTTTTCTGTTAATGATTGCTTTTTTTTTTTTTTTAGGTCCCTCCCAAAATTAAACACAGGCCTGTGGCAGCTCCAGCAATTCCCTTCTGGGTACACACCCCAGGGGAGGAAAAGCAGGGTGTCATAGAAACATCCGTCCTCCCATGCTCAAAGCGCCATTATTCACAGTAGCATGATTGCTAATTTTTAATTCCACTATGGTCAAAGAACCTACTTGAAATGTATTTTATCTTTTAAATATATAGAGACCAGCTCCAAAATATGATTTATCTTATCATATGCATGTGAAAAGGCACCCGTCAGTTTCAATCATCCATAGATACTCTGGTTTCTCTTCAGATCGTATAAATCTTTCGCCTTTTAGCCACTCATAGATAGGCAATTATTACCTAGTTACCTCTGCAGTAAGTTGGCGGAGGTAGAAGTTGCTGTTTTGAATCATGTCCATCTCACACTCCTCAAGGTCAGGCAGGCTCTGTGTCCTGTTTACTTCTCTGTCCCCTCAGCATTTTACCCAGCCCCAAACCGAAGCTCAGCAGACACCGCAGAATGAATGGATAAATGAACGACACTTAGGCGTTAGGCTCTCTTCTAGGTTTTGAATCAGAAAATATGCTTCTGGCATTATGGAATGAGACTGAACCTTAAACACCTTTGTCTAGGGGTTTGACAGTGCAGGCCTACTGTGGGCTCTGAGAAATCCTTCTTGCTGGGGGACAGTAGAATGCCCTATAATCAGCGAGGCAGGCCATGCCACGCAACTCAGGTGCTCTGTGTTTCTACAGGACAGAGCGTGGCGCCGTGTAGCTGCTCAGTCAACACTGGTGGTAGGAACTGAAGCATGGAGGTGCCTGCATGGAGCTGCTATCTTTGACTGGAGAGGATCTCCAGCCCCTGTGAGGCAGCCAACAGTCTGCTCTGGCTAAGGATGAAGAGGTGGCCCTGTCACAAAGCCCCTGAGACATGATGTCACACATGGACACCACTCTGTCTGCAGAAGGCGGGGCCTCTCCCTGTGACTCCCAGACGCGCTGGGCTCCTCGCTTTCTCAGGCTTGGTCCTGGAGGCTGAGGAGAGGTGGGTAGGCTGCCTGGACACTGACACGGCCGAAGGATTCTCTGCAAATCACTGACACCGTCGCGGCTGGTGTGTTTGGTAAGTAGGCCGCTCTCTGTAACTGATACCCAAGCAGGTGAAAATAGCCTTACATTCCATGCAGCCCTTCCTACTTGGCCTGCACCATGTGCCTTTCTTTTCCTCTCCCTTAAGACTCATTCTCCTTTCCTTCTGTAAACTCCTCTCAGAGCCCAACTTCTTTCATACCAAGGTATAAATGACTAACAAAGCTTTCTGTTGAATACCTTGCTAGACATAACAGGTCTGCCTTAAAACCCTGACCAGGGAGCTACATAGCAGGAACGAGCGGCAGCCTCGTCCTCGGGCTCCTGCTGTGTCTCAGGCATGAGAGTTCCACAGCGCAGGCCTCCTGTGGTCTCTGAGAAAGTCTTGCTGGAGGGCAGTAGAATGCCCTAAGAGCAGTGAGGCGGTGCTCAGGGAACCGTCCTGTGGAGAAGGACATTCAGGCCAGAGGAGGAGGTGTGCAAAGGCCCAGAGCTGAGTGTCTGAGGCAGAAGTTGAGTCTTCGTGGTTCCCCGCCTGTGGGCGGTGTGACGTGCAGCCCGGCAGAGGCTTAACTCTGGTAGGCGAGGTGCTCAGGAGGACAGAGGGAGCAGGGAGGAAAACGAGAGCGCAAGGGGCAAGCAGTGGAAGAGAAGGTGATTCAAGGAGCAGGGAGGTGCTGTGGTGCCTGGAGGAGAGCAGGGGGCTGAGGCCAGAGAAGGGTGCACTGGGCCTGGTGACCTTGGGGAGAGGGCTTCCAGCGGCTTACGGCCGGAAACGGATTGCAGTGAGCTGTGGAGTGAAGGAGGGGAGAGCAGTGAGGACACCAATATAGACAGCTCTGTGACAGGCAGGGGACAGTCACTGAAGGAAGGATGTCGGTTCAAGGGAGAGAGGCCTTTCTTTCTCCATGGAAGAGGTGAGCGATGTGTTTAAGGGCTGATGGGAAGGATCCTGAAAAGAAGGAAAACAGAATGCGCCGGTGCGAGAGGACGAGAGGGAGCTGTGCAGGAGCGGGGCTTGCCTGGAGAGGGGGCGGCCTGCTCCACAGGGAGAGGTGGCCCGTGGGCAGCAGAGGGCTGGGTGGCTTTAGAGGCAGGAAGCCAAAGGTGGTGCTTTGCTCTCTGCTGAGCAGAAGGCGAGGACGGCAGTGGTGGGGATGAAGATTTCAAGAGAGAATCTGAAGTCGCCCCTGTGGAGGATGGGGAACTGACTTGGGAAAGCGAGGCTCACCGGGCTGTGCAGAGGGTCCGCCTCCTGTTGGAGACCTTGCCTTTACAATGGTGTCAGTCTGGGCGGACTTCTAATATGCATGATGGGATTTCAGGCAAAAAGGTATCTCGAGGAGGCTAGGAAATCTTCACCACCAAAATTATTTTTATGTGCTGCATAAAACAGAAAACACTTTAAAGGTTTGGTAGCTTTATTTACTACTATAATTAGCCACCTACACCTGGGGACATTTTGTGCCAAATGTTCAATAGAGCTGTGCCTTTTTCTTGAACCCATCCCAACCCCCTTTCTCCATCATGATTTGCTGGTTCGACCTCTCCAACTCTGAGGGCACTGAAACTGGCTTTTGTTTGGGGACTCTGAAACTTGGGAAAATTCCTGAGCACTCTCCATGCCCCTCGTGAGACTGGCCTCCAGCTGTAACCAGCGGACCATCCCTTGGCTGCGCCTTGTGGGTAGAGGTCCTTGCCCTTCCCAACCGCCTCTGACCCAGTTGTCATCCCTGCCAGCCCTGAGGTGAGGAGGCCCTGGGACCCCAGGCCTACACGGTACACTTGACTGTTGCTCATCTTTTTTTCCTAGACTGAAAATGCTGTTTGGTCTATGCTGCCAAAGAGAGGGGTAACGTTTATATGGGCCCTGCTACCTTGTCCCTAAATGAACAAAGAGGGGCCCCCCACTTGGGCCTAAGAGGAAGGGGAAATTGGAGTTCTCTATTCCTCTTCCCCTGACTGTTGAAATGCATCAAGGATTTGAGGCCAGGGGAAAGAGGAAGTAGAGCAGCAGGAGCTCAGGGTGGAGGGCCTGGGTGTGTGTTCACCTGTGTGTATGTGTGTGTGTGTGTGCAAGCAGGGAGCCACCATCCTGACAGTACCAAGATGCTCTCTTGTCCCAAGGGAGGGACCATAGAAGGGTAGACTGGGCCATGGGATATTGTTTCTAATCTCAGGTTTGGAGGAATGTGAGAAGAGCAAATCCAGCATGAAATGGGCCAGCTCCTACCTTCTGGCCAGGGTGGCCCTCTCAGTGTGCATGAGGGGACATGGAATCAGTTACAGAGGGAAAGAGGAGAGGGAGCCAGGGGTTCCTGTGTGCCCCAGGCTGAAAGTCTGGTATTTGAAGGACTAGGAAGAGGCAAAGAATCATGCTCCTCAGTCAGCTCTTGCAGGCCCTATTGCAGCTGAGATTTGCTCATCCATAAATGCTGCCCCTGGGCCAACCCTGGTAGAGTTGGTTCTAGGGTCTGGTAGGGGGAGGAAAGCCAGTGCCCACCAGGAAGTGCCAGGGACACCCCAGCCCCTCTCCCACCAATGCTTTCTCTTCTAGACTTTTCAAGTTCCTGTATGTAGTACACATCTTCATTCTTGCAGGTAAGGGTTTGGGTGCCAGGTGGGCTGGAGATGATGGCAGGGCCTGGGAGACTGATCTCCACCTCAGGGTCACCCAGCAATGGCAAGTGGAAACAACGAAACAACACTCAGGATTTGGAGGCAGATTTATTTAACGTTGGATGGGCACTGACTAGGAATCAATTGTTCCTCAAAATGTCAGTTCCAGAAGGCTCAGGGAGGGAGGTTTTTACGGGGTTGGTTGCAAAGGGGGAGTACAGAGGCAGAGTACTTGGCTATCTTTGATTGGTTCTTACAATATGCACCACAGTGACCAGCCGTTTCTAGGAGACAGAAGTAACAGGAACTTGTAACAGGAACTGTTACCTGGGTAACAGACTGGCTGGGGGGCATTTTCTGCTAGAACCCCAGTCTCCTGCTGCCCAGTACAGCTCACATCCACCTCCCTCCAGGCTGCTATATACCTGGCTTCCATAAGGGTCTGGCCATACTGTTCAAGTCCAAGGCTACCTTCTTTGTCCCTTTCTTCCATCTGTACTTTCAAAGTGAACTTGGGATCTGAACCCATATCTAATTCTAAAATCCATCTTGCCCCACCCCCAGAATACAAATGCCCCAAACCCTGCACAACCTAATAACATCCTACAACAGTGATCTTCATAATTGTGCTTGTGTGCCTTTGGAAAAACTATGCATCCTGCTGGGCATGGTGTCACACACCTGTAATCCCAGCACTTGGGAGGCTGAGGCAGGAGGATCGCTGTGAGTTTGAGGCCAGCCTGGACTCCATAGTGAGTTCAAGACTATCCTGGACTATATAGCGAGTCCTTGTCTCAGGACAAACCAAAAAACCAACCAACAAAACCACCTATATATCTCTTCACACATTTTAGTTCCTAATATCTTTCACCACACGTTTAAGCAGTTTAAAAGCATATGGTTTCTGGTGTGTTGTCAGTGGTGAAATTTGAAGATAAAGTTCTTTGAAAATAAACAATCATATCAGTCTTTTCAATGCTTTAACAAGTCTCCTCTCCAACCTGCAGGAGTGGTGTATTACTATTTCCAGAAGTCTGTGGGGAAAATAGCCCCAGAGATTGTGGAGGAGTCATCACAGGTTGGTGCCTCTGGATTGTGAGGCCTGGAGGTTAGGATGGTCTCACTGGAGCCTGAATAGGGGTTGTGCTCCTCAACTGCAGATGTCAGCCATCTACGTATATCAAGATCATGTACGACTGTGGAGGCCACCTCCAATACACATTTCCCCTCTTTGTAGCTATCCACTATAATTATATCATAGTTTTTGGAATTTTAAATATTTTATTTTTAATATTTTATTAGTGCCTATTAATTCTACAAAATCTTGGGCTTCAATGTGGTATTGCAATACATGCATATAACATCTTGATCATATCCATCCTCCCTATTACCTTTCCTTATACCCCTCTCCCTTTATTTTTCCTCCCTGCCTTTCTTTTAGATTCCACACATCAGGTAAATTGTGATTTTTATGTTTCTGAATGTGGCTTATTTTGGTTACTATCTCCAGTTCCATCCATTTTCCTGCAAATGACATTTTTTTTGTTGTTCTTTAGAGCGAAATAATACTCCATTGTGTGTGTGTGTATATATATATATTTTTTTCTTTATCTGTTCATTCTTTGATGGGCACCTAGGCTGGTTCCATATCTTGGTTGAATTGTGAATTGTGTTGCAATAAATATGGGTATGCAGATATCCCTATAGTATGCTGACTTTAATTCCTTCAGGTATATACCAAGGAGTGGTATACTTGGGTCATATGATATGTAGTTCTATTTTTCGATTTTTGGAGGAACATCTACTCATTTCCATAGTGGTTGTACTCATTTATGTACCCACCAGCAGCGTCAAAGTGTTCCTTTCTTCTCATATCCTCACTGGCATTTATTGTTTTCTTAGATTCTTGATGATTGCCTGTCTGGGTTGAGATGGAATCTCAATGTAATTTTAATCTGCCTTTCCCTACTGGCTAAAGATTAAACTTCCTTCCCTCTTAGAACCACCTCTCCCATATCCCAGAGATTCTGGTATGTTGCATTTCCATTCTCATTTGATTCTAGGAATTTAAAAACTTTCCCCTTGATATCTTTAATGACCCACTAATCTTTCAAAAGTGAATTGTTGCAGGGTGGGCAGCACATGCCTGTAATCCCAGCAGTCTGGCAGGCTGAGGCAAGAAAATCTCAAGTTTGAGCCCAGCATGAGCAACTTAGTGACTTAGTGAGACCCCGTCTCAAAATGAAAATTGAAAAAGGGGTGGGGATGTAGCTCAGTGCAAAGGTCCTGGGTTTAATCACCAGTACCACACCAAAAAATGAGTTGTTCAATCTCCATCTATATAATTTCTGTAGTTTCTCTAATTGTTAATTTCTAGTTCTACCCCATTATAGTCTGGTAAGATGCAATAAATTATTTCTTTTTTTGTATTTACTTTAGACTTGCTTTATGGTCTAAAATATGATTTTGGAGACTGTTCCATGAGCTGCTGAAAAGTGTATTCTGTAGTTGTTGGATGGAATATTCTATTAATATTAAGTCCTACTAACTTATTGTGTAGCTTAACTCTGATGCTTGTTGATATTTTGGATGACCTATCCGTTGGTGTGAGCAGAATACTGAAGTCACCCACTATTGTTGTATTAGGTCCTGCATGTCCCTTTATGTCAAGTACTGTTTTATGAAGTTGGGTGCACTATGTTTGGTGCATGTTTATTTACAATTTAATATCTTTTTGGTGGATTGTTACCAATAGATAGTGGCCTTGCCTTTTTTGATGAGTTTTGTCTTGAAGTCTGCTTTGTTGGATATGAATAGAACTATTTCTTTCTACTTTCAGATTCCATTTGCATGGAATATTTTTTTTGTCCTTTCACTTTCAGTCTGTATATGTCTTTGCTGATGAGGTGTGTTTCTTGCAGGCCATAAATGTTGGGTCTTGTTTTTTTATCCAATCTGTAAGTCTGTGTCTTAATTGGAGAATTATAGAAAAGTATATACTAATTTCTGTCATTGTGTTGTTTTTCTAATGTTTCTTTCCCAATTCTCAATAGCTTATCTACTCTTCCTTTTCTGTGCATAAGGTTCTTTTCAAGTATCTTTTGTAATGCAAACTTAGTGGCCATGTTTAGTTTATGCTTATCTTTGAAAGTCTTTATTTTTCCTTCAGTTTTGAAGGATAGCTTTGCTGGATATAGTAATCTTGTTTGAGAAATATTTTCTTTGGGGGCTTTCAATAAATCATTCAATGCGCTTTTTGCCTTTAGAATTTCTGCAGAAATCTGAGAAGTCTTCAGTTATTTTCATGGGTTTGGCTCTTTAAGTAGTTAAACTTTTTTTTTTTTTTTTTTTTTTTTTTTTTTTTTTTTTGCAGCTCTCAATATTTTTTCCTTGTTTTGTGCTCTTGGTATTTTAACTATGATGTGAGGAGGCTCTTTTCTGATCATGCCTGTTTGGGGTTCTTAATGCCTCCTGTACCTGGATTTGGGAGTTTTTCTGTAATTATTTCATTAAAGAGATTTTCCATGCCAATAGTCCAAACCTCAGTGCCCTCTCCTACACTCGAAATTTCTAAGTTTGCCTTCTAACCATGTTTCCAAGTTCTTGGATGTTTTGTTCATAATTTCTATTTATCAGTGGTTGAGTGAGATAATTCATAATTTTATCTTCAAGCCCTGAAATTCTGTCTTTTGTTTGAGGCAGTGTTCTTGGTGAAGCTTTGCATTTTTAAAAAATTTGAATTATTGTGCTTTACATATCAAAGATTTCCATTTGATTCTCAGAATCTCTCTTTGTTGAATTACTCCTTCAAATTCTGCATTGTATTCCTTAATTCATTCTTGTGTTTCTGTGTAGAGATTTGTGTGTCTTTTGGGATGGATATTGCTTCCACTTTTATGTAAGGGCCTTCTTCGCGACCAGCCTTCTTTTGAAGGCTTTACCTCCAGTACTGTGCAAAGAGGTAAAAACAAACTGCAGTAACAATGACAAATAAGATTTGAAATACAATAAAAACCAACTAAAAGCAACAATTGTACCACCAATCACAATAGAAAAGAAAACAGGAATAGTAATATAAATTAAAAGGCTAAAATTAATTAGGATTAAAAGTATTTATAATAGATGGCCATGATAGCACACACCTGTAATCCCAGCACTTGGGAAGCTTAGGCAGGAGGATTGCCACAAGTTTGAGGCCAGCCTGGGCTACACAGTAACTTTAAAGTCAGCCTGAACTACATAGCCTGTCTCAAAAAAAAAAAAAAAAAAAAAAAAAAAAAAAAAACAAAAGCCATAATAAAGTAACACTAATAAAATTGGAGGGAGCACAGAATAAAAAAGTGGGGCTGGTGAGATGGCTCAGTGGCATAAGTGCCTGCCTGGCAAGCGCGAGGTCCCGAGTTCGACTTCCGGTACCCACGTACGAAAAAAGGACCGGTGACATCGCACAGTGGCACGGGCGCCTGCTGGTGCATGAGGTCCTGAGTTCAACCCCTGGTACCCACAAAAAAAAAAAAAAAAGAAAAAAAAGAGTAAAAAAGAGAAACAAAATAGATAAAACAAACAAGAAAAAAATAAAAGACAAGAAAAAGGTGTGTGTGTGGCGAGAAATGGAATCTGCACTTGATCCCTAATACTGGGGGAAAAAAATTAGTGGTGGTTGTTTTTTGAAGATTTTTAAAAGAACCTCTTATTGTTTCATAAGTGCAAAGTTTTTTCTCTATCAAGACATCAGTTATAGTTTTACAGAGGTTTCCCATAACTATCGGGTAGTCTTTCAGTGTCTTCCCATGGAGGCATCTATAGACCTCACCTCACCTTCCCTCTCCACTTGTCACATAGCCCATGGGGAGGACCTTGCGGCCAGTGTGGGGGATGATGATGGATAAGTGCTACCCTGAAACCACACAGGTGAGTAAGGGCTGGGGACACCTCTCTCCCTGGAGTGGGGTGGCTGTCCTGGGTACTTGTGGCAGGCACAGCAAGGGCCCTGCATCTGGAGAGGACAAGACAGAGGAATCCCAGTCACTTGTGGTTGTGTCACCTCTCCTGTCTCCCCCTGCAGAACAAAGTCAAGCGTGGGAAGAAGCAAGCCTCTGGGGTAAGTGAGGCCGCCTCTGGAAGGCCCTGCCTTGCTCTCTTCCATCGAGGGCTTCATTAAGTTCTACGGGTCATGGCGCCTCCTGGGGGAAACGCACCAATTCGCCGCAGCTCCAGGGAAAAGCAAAGGGCTGTAATGCACCCCGAGGGTGTGAACAGGAGGGGTGAGGTGTTCTGAACCCCTCCTGCCCATATTCTACCCTCTTGATTCTCCCTGCAGGCCATAAGCCCTAGGGCAACAGGAAGACAGAATGATCCCGCCCCTGAGGAGACGACCGGCATCTCGCCTCGGAAGGGCAGGTGAGGCCCGAAGCAGAGGAAGCCACTGACACGTTCTTACGGAGGAAGGGTGGCAGAGACCCCAGGCTGGTCAGTAAGGATGGTCTGAAGCCTCCATTGGCGCATCCCCAGCCTGGCTCCTCCCCAGAAAGCATGGGCCCTGTGGGGTGGGGAGTGAGTGAGGCATGGAGGCAGTGGTGCTAGTGGGGGGCCTAAGCTTAACCCGAGGAGCTCTAGTTCAAGCTGTCATCCCAGTGGAGCAGGGACCTTGTGTGGGTCCAGAAGGCAGCTAACCTGCTGTGATCAAGGAGTAGGGCTAAATCCCGGCCTTCCTTGACTTCTCATGGAAGAGGGCCTCAGTTTCCCTGTCTGCACAACACAGAACCGGCCCCATCTTACTGCTGTGTCCCTCTTATTCCATTACAGGAAAAGAAAAAGGTCCATCAGGAAGTCGCTGACTATCCATCTGGTAAGACTGCTGGCCCAACCCTGCTGCAAAGGTACTGCCCTCCTCCCTCATCTCAGACACCCAGCTTCCCCTCCCAGCCCTTCCTGGCCTGCAGCGGAGAGGCACAAAACCCAGGCAGCCAGGCGCCTTGACCCTCGTGAGTATGCTGCCTGTGGCTCTGGCCCCTCCCTGGGTCGGCAGGAGCTCAGCTGCTCCCCCAGCAGCTGCACACAGGTGACTGTCCCAGCATCCAGCGGGCATCTGGGCCTGGGGGAAGGTTCCTTCCAACAAGGGACCCACAGGCCTCACCTGTTTGTGTGTTTTAGGGGCTTCTGTGATGGACAGCAAGGAGGAAAGTCTGTGGGGCTGGGCCCCCCACCTCCTTAGAAAGTTCTGGCCCAGCTGGTTTCTAGCCTCTGATACCTCCAAGATGCAGAGTCACGAATGAGAAGGGATCTAATAAATCCTCGAGTTCCTGACTCTATCCATCCAGTGCCTCCTTTCAGGGGTCCCACGGCTGCTCAAACAAACCCCATCTGCCTGCATCCGCATTCTCCTGACAGCTCTAGGGACCCTGCTTCCTGTCCCAGACCTGTCCCCGTAGTGGACATTCTGCAGTGGCCAGTGCAGGCCCTGGCGACCCTCTGACTCAGTGCCAGGTGACAGACCGTGGCCCGGCATGCTGCAATGCGGGGAGCTACCTGTCCTGAGGGCACTTACTAAAGTGACTGTGGAGACCCCAGTTGGGACACTGCAGGGTCCTCTGGGAGAAGTGGCCGGGGATCACTTCCGCTCTGAGTGTCTGGAGTTCCCTGTCCCACGCTGTTGCATGAACAGGGAAGCAGAATGGTCCTTACTCACCCTTGGGTGCTGTCTCCATGCCCAGTTCGGAACAGCCACTGAGGGATGGTGACAGGGATGAAAGAAAGCAGCTCCTGCCCCGTGTGGGACAGACTCTAGGCCAACAAGGATCACAGGTCCAGAGGTCAGAGGAGGACGACAGGTGTTGACAACCACCTGGTGCAAACTTCTCAGTGGCGACAGGGGCAGCAGGAGCCCATGGTGGAAGGGACGACCCCAGGGCTGTCCAGCGTGATGCAGAGCAACTCTAGGAGCAGCGTCTCCACCTCTCTGCAGCCCGCGTCACCTGCTTCTCCTCCACGTGCCTCACTGCCACATGGGTCCCGGGTTGAGCCCACAGGCTCATCCCCAACCTGACCTGGCCATTAGAGTGGCACCCTGGCCTGCAGCCCAGACAAGTGTCTTACAACTCGAGCTGGGCCTGAGAAGCAACTCCGCACTGCAAGGGGCCTGGACAGCCATGTCTGCGGGGCAGGGGATGGGAGCAAACTTGCCTTCTAGTCATGCAGGGAGGTGGCTCCCTCCAGGCCTTCCCAGGAAACTTCTGGCACCAGATGACAGAGCCCCAGTGTCTGCCCCGCACATCGCCCCCTGCCTTCCTGAGTTCTCCACGTCTTCGGGGAGAAGTTAGGGTACAGATGTGCTGCCTGGCGGAGCGCTGGCTCCTGCTGTTGTCGGTGCAGTTGGAGCTGAAACCGGCCTCCAGCTGGAGTCCTGCTGTCCCTCACCCACCTAGGCACCTTGAGCCTGCTTGGAGGCCACATTAAGCCCTCCTTCTGGACGCTGGAACCCATGTGGTCTCCCTCACTGTGTGGGGTGGGGTGAAGAAGGGGGCGCTGCTGACATTCTCTGAGGAGCCACATGCACCCCTCCCTCGGGGCCCAGTCAGGTAATGCGAAGAATAAAACTCTTTTACATACGCTCCTGTGCCACGCACAGATCAGACCGAGGACTGGGAATGATGAAAATAACACCTATTGTTCTAATTTTTTGATCTTGTAAGAATGAGGTACCAGCCCGACAGACTGCCACGCTCAGAGGGTTTATACAGTCACTGATGCCTAAGCACAGCTCTTTCTCGTTTTTCTCCCAAGTACTGGGAGTTTATAATCTACTCTGGCCAGTGCCTAATTTTTGTCTCTTTTGCTCTGTAAACAATATATGGGATTTTTTTTAAAAAGCAAATAATTAAATTACAGGGGTAACTTTTTTTTTTGTGTGTGTGGGTACCGGGGGTCGACCTCAGGACTTCGCGCGCCAGCAGGCGCCCGTGCCGCTGAGCGATATCACCGGCCCCTTTTTCGTATGTGGGTTCCAGGAGTCGAACTCGGGCCCTTGTGCTTACCAGGCAGGCGCTTATGCCACTGAGCCATCTCACTGGCCCTACAGGCATAACTTTTTAACTGTCAGTGCTTTTTTAGAGTTAGCATAGCAGATTTTATTTTTAATTGACTACTTACCCCCTTCCCCCTTTGTCCTTTGTTTAGAAACCCTTTTAAATGTATGACTGCAGTCATCAAGTTACAAACCTTAATCTGGAAAAGAGACCAGTTTTACCTTTGTTTTTATCAGTAAAGAACAGATGAAGTAGGGAGTAGGAGATGTCCCTGGGGAGGCTGCTGAGGCCCCACGACAGCCTGGGGATCCTTGAGGTGCCAGGGTGGAGCTGGGACAGGGCTCATTGCATATTCAGGTTGCAGCTGGGTGTGTGTGTGTGTGGGGGGGCTTGGTGCCCCCTCTGGTGGTTCAGTGCGCAGAGCTTGTAGGGGGATGGGCTCACGAGGGCAGCAAAGTGTGCACAGTCGCTGGGCCGGGGCTGCCCCTCGGGCACCGAGAAGCTGAAGCGCTGCAGCAGGCAGGTGAAGAAGAGGAAGAGCTCCATGCGGGCCAGGGGCTCCCCGAGGCACGCACGGCGGCCTGTGAGATGACCTCAGTCAGCCCGGGCCTGGGCTTCTCCCCTCAAGGCACCCTGCAAAGGGAGCAGGAAGCCAGGCACCCCACAAGCACCTGCTAAGAACGGCATGAAGGCCTCGTGCTTCACGAAGTGGCCCCGGGCATCCAGGAAGTGTCCAGGGTGGAAGCAGAAGGGCTTCTCCCAGACGGTCTCATCCTTCAGCACGGATGACAGGTTGACGATGAGCATCGTCCCCTGGCAGGAGACACAAGGCATGAACATGGATTGGGCAGGAGGTGGTGAGCATGAAGGTGGGGACATAGAACCCCTGCCAATAAACACACCTGAGTGCACTCTACCTGGCTCAAACCTGGACCCTTTCAATTAACCATTGATCCCAGAAGCTTCTCAGCACCCTCTCTGATCCCATGGCAGGGCCCGGTGATAAGGCTCCCATAGGTGCTCACGCTGTCACCTGTCTTTATGTGTGCTGTCTCCTCCAACACCAGGTGACTTGTTTTAGTTTTTATTTCACCACTCCAGAGACTCAGTGGCGACAGGGCAGAGGCACTGGGTTCAGCATTGCACACCGTCAGGCGAGACCTGGCAGCACTCACGGAAGCCAGGATCGGGTGGCCTGGGAGCTGCCTGGCCTCACCGTGTAGCGGCCATGCTGGGAAGGAGGGCCCCAGGCCTACCTTGGGGATGAGGAAGCCCTTCACCTCAGTGTCACGGGACGTCATGTGGGGAACACCCAATGGAACGATGTCCCCAAAGCACTGCACCTCGTGAATCATGGCGTTGGTGAAGGGCATGCGGGCCTGGTCCCCCATCTCTGGGTGCCGCCTCTGCCCTATCACTTCATCGATCTCCTGTTGGACACGGCCTGGACAGAGAAGCATCCCCACGGCGGGTCAGTCACCGGGGCTGTGCCCTGACCCTCTCCACCCCTCCATTAAGAGCTGTGACCAGGAAAGGAGGGCATCATGCTTACAGGAACCCCTGAAGCCTGTGCTTACAGCAGGGGTCCCAACGCAACTCAGGGACCCTGCCACTACTTTTCCTCCCTCATTCTCCCATCCAGCCCCAGCTGAGCTCACGCTGCACATCCGGGTGCAGGATCATGAGCAGCAGGGCCCAGGCCAGCGTGGTCGAAGTGGTCACCATCCCTGCCGTGAACAGGTCACCCACAACCAGGCGTAGGTTCTCATCACTGAAGCTGCTCTCGGGGCTCCCCTTGGCCTGGGCCAGGCAGAGAGGGTGGGCTCAGGGGAAGAGGGAGGAAGCCCCACAGTGACCCCTGTTCTGCACCCCTCAGCCCAGATGCTAGGTCACTGGGAGATACCCAGGCCCCATCTCGCCTCACACCTCATGGGACCCCCAACTCAGACCCCCAATTCCTTCTCTTGCAACCGCCCCTCACCTTCTCCACCTCAGCCAGGAAGGTGTCAGTCAGGTCTCGGGGTGGCTGGGCTGGGTTCCAGGTCTTCCTGTGCTCGGCCAGCAGCTCATCCAGTAGATCCATGAAGGCCTTCTGCCCAGGGAAGACCGTGCCTGGCAGTCCTGGGATGCGCAGCAGCACGGGGACTGCGTTCAGCACCTGTGGCAGCACAGAGGGGGTCTAGGTCCTTCCTGAGATAAGTGCTCACTGGACCAGCCTCAGGTCCCAGCCTCCTCTGGGGCGGACCCAGGGCCTGCCTGGGCCCACTGGTGGCCGGCTCCCTCCCCAGTGCCAGCCTCCCTGCTCACTCCTGGCTTGGGTTGCCACATGCGACATCCCCCGTGGAACTCTCCTGAGGTTGTGTGGCTCCCAACGTGGACAGGAGGTGCAGACGCTGCCCTCTCTGGGGCCCGGACCCCGGGCCACCTCTCCCATGACTGTTGTCTGACATTTGCCACGTCCAGCCCTTTCTTCCTGCAGTAGCCTCTCCCAGAAGGCCATCTTCCCCTCGCCCCTGCACGCATGCTCCTCAGAGGCCCCACCGCAGGGGCCTCCCCTGCTCAGTCTCCTGTGTGCCCTGCACCTGGCGCATGATGCCAGACTCTTCCTTCAGGGTGTCCTGCAGCAGCCTCAGCAGCCTGCCCAAGCGCAGGTCCTCGTACTCGAAGCGGCACACGTAAATGAGGGAGGCGATCACATTGCATGTGGCTTTGTTCAGGAGGGCGCTGGGGCTAAAGGGGCGTCCTGAGAATGGGGATGCGAGTTAGGAGGTGGCCAAGTCCCTGTCACAGTCTGCCTCCTCCTCCCCAACTCTGCCTCCTTCCCACCCCTTCCTACGACCCCTTGTTCCCCTGAGCCCATCACCCACTGTCCTGGGTGGCAAAGGCGGCACAGAGGCAGGCGGCCTCCTCGGTCACCCACTGCTCCAGCGACTTCTTGCCCAGGCCGAAGTTGCGCAGGGTGGACACGGAGAAGCGCCGCAATTCACGCCAGGTGGGTCCATAGTGTGCCAGGATCACCCCTGGGGGCAGGCGGGCACTGGGGCTTGAGCCTTCTGCCCCACCACACCCTTCTTTATCCACCGCTTCCCGCCCCCCGCCCAGGATCCCTTTACCCACCTCTACCGCCTGCGTTCGCTGTATTTCCCTGACCGCACAGCCATCTGTCCGTCCCCATCAGACCCTGGACAGCCTGACTGCTGCCTCCCAGTCCCGCGACCCTCCCCACCCCCGCTTCTCTCTCTGCCGCTGCCTTCCTTCACCTTGAGAGCGCTGCCCGACGCCCAGGTGGTCGTAGACGGGCATCGGTGGCCGGTCAGCGGTGTCCTCGCTGTGGCTCACCAGTGCCTCGCGCACGGCCGCCGGCCCGTTGAGAACGACCACGGGCTCCCAGGCCAGCTGCAGGCTGAACGCGTCCCCGAAGCGGCCCCACAGCTGCAGGCGAAGGGCCAGTGCGACCGTCAAGCCGGGGGTCCAGACCCGTGCAGAGCTGGCGGTCTCTGCCGCATGGCGCGAGGCTTGGGGGAAGCGAGTGGCGGACCAGGTGCGAGGGAGAGACCCGGTGTCCAGATCGGGTGCCAGGAGGCCGGGGCTCGCGTCCGCTATGGGGGAGGAGCGCTCTTTGGATCCTACGGGGGCCAGCTCTTCCCAACCAGTCACGAGAAATTGGCACAGGGCCCATCAGCCCCCGTCTCACAGATGAGGAAATTCTAGTTCACACGGTGAGCTGTGAGATCCGAGTGCCACAGCTTCACAGGACTGACACGCATCGCTGCACCTCTCTCGGCCTCAGTTTCCCCACCGAATGCCGCTCGGGACACTGGTCCTGCCCCTCATTCCCAAGACTGCTGCTCCGATGTCATCAGAAGAGACTCGGGGCCTACGTAACTTCTACTCCACCCGACTGGATCCATAACCTGCAGCCACATCTCGCCTCCTGGCCTTGTGCCCTTAGAAACTTCAGTGTCCCCAGGCCTGAAGTGTCCTCCCCAAGGAAGCCTTCAGCCTGCTGCTCCTTGGGGACCCATCTCCCCGTGCAGCCTGTGGCTTCCCCACCAGCCACTGCCGGCTTCGTTGTATGTCCCTGCCACTATTGCTGCTGTGTGACACCAACTCCCTTACCTTTCGGCAGCACTCCACCATGTTGTGGAAGTCCAGCTGCAGCAGGTTGCCCAGCCCGGGCACTGGCACGGGGCCTGGTGGGTAGCGAGCAGCCCAGCGTTGGCGCCAGTGCAACAGGTCCACCAGGAGCAGGAAGACCGCCACGGCCACGGCCACGGCCACAGAGAACAGTGCATCCCCGCTCAGCAGCCCCATGGCTGCCTTCTTGACCACTGGGCTCCTCTGGACACACGGAGGCTGGTACCAAGCCAGGGACCTAAGGTCAAGAGGACGTGCCCATCACACCCTGGGCACTGGACCAGCCTGGCCATTCCCTTATAAAGGAGCCAAGGATGCCCTCTGTCCCCCGCCAGGAGCCAAGCTGCTCCGTTCACAGAGCCTAGAGGGAAGGGACAGGGCAGGGCGGGTGCAGCGGCAGCTACAGAGGTCCTTGCCCCTCCTCCTTGTCTAAGTGCTGACCCAGAGGAGGGAGGCTGAGGGGACTGATGGAGAACCGTCCCAGTCTCCTCCTCGCACTCCACAGCTAGAAGCATGGCGTGACTTGACTTTGCCCACCATCTCTCCCACTCAGCCCACTCCCCCAGATGCAGCACATCTGTGTCTCCCGCAGAGTTCTTTTTTTTTTTTTTTTTTTTAAAGAGAAGAAAAAACAAAACAAATCAAAAGAAGAACAAATTTTCAAACCAACATAATAGGAGGGTAACAATGGTTAATACATTACGTATTACTATCTTTAAGTTAGTTATTCAGGACACCATACATTAGCATTCAATTGTGCAAACATTATTGGCACAAACCTTACTCTTCAATGAACTAAGTAAAAATGGTAGTGTATCTATCTTAACCATCTCATATATATATATATATATATATATATATATATATATATATATACAATTTTTTTTCCCTTTCCCTTCTTTCTTTTCCCTATTCCAGTCTTTCTTTCCTTTTGACCAGTTTCTTTTTGATTCACCATGTCTATTGTACATTTTGGATCTTATTTACTCTTTCAGTTTCTCATACTAGAGAGACAATACGATGCTTACACATGTGCTTCTGGTTTATTTCACTTATGAGTATTTTCTCGAGTTGCATCCATTTACCAATAAAAGTCTCCAGTTTATCCTTCTTTATGGCTGAATAGTACTCCATTCTATAAAAATACCACATCTTTCTTATCCATTCCTCAGTTGATGGGCATTTGGGTTGTTTCCAAGATCTGGCTATTACAAATTGTGCTGCTATAAACATGGGTGCACATATATCGCTGTGGTACGATGTTTTTAATTCTTCTGGGAAGATGCCCAGAAGGGGAATAGCTGGGTCAAATGGGACCTCCAACCCTAGTTTTCTGAGGAATCTCCACACTGACTTCCACAGTGGCTGTAGCAGTCGACACTCCCACCAACAGTGAAGAAGGGTTCCTTTTTCCCCACAGCCCCTCCAGCATTTGTTATTAGTTGATTTCTTAATAGTAGCCATTCTTTCTGGGGTGAGATGGTATCTCAGTGTTGTTTTAATTTGCATCTCTCGAATGACTAGTGATGTTGCACATTTGTTTGTATATTTGTTTGCCATTAGTATTTCTTCATCTGAGAAATGTGTATTCATCTCAGATGCCCATTTTTGGAGTGGGTCTTTAAATTTGGGAGGTCTGATTTTTTTGAGTTCTTTATATGTTCTCGATAGTAATCCTTGGTCTGAGGAACAGCTGGCAAACATTTTTTCCCACATTGTGGGTTGTCTCTTCACTCTGTTGGTGGTTTCTCTTGCTGTGCAAAAGCTTTTTAATAAGATGAGATCCCAGTTATTGATTCTTTGGGATAGTTCCCGTGCGGTTGAGTTTTTATTCATAAAGTCTTTGCCTACACCAATGTCTCCAAGGGTTTTACCTATCCTACCTTCCAGCAGATTTAATGTTTCTGTTTTAATATTTAGATCTCTGATCCATTTTGAATTTAGTTTAGTGCATGGTGAAAGATATGGATCTAGTTTTAATCTTCGGCATGTGTAGAGCCAGTTTTTCCAGCACCATTTATTAAAGAGGCTATCTTTCTTCCAGCGAATGTGTTTGGCACCTTTGTCAAAGATAAGGTGGCTTAGTATGTCTGGGGTTGTTTCAGCATCTTCTAATCTGTTCCATTGATCTTCAGGTCTGTTTTTTTGCCAGTACCACACTGTTTTTATCACAGTAGCTTTATAGTATAATTTCAAGTCGGGGATAGTGATGCCCCCTGCCTTGCCTTTGTTGCCCAGAATTGCCTTTGCTATTCTAGGTCTCTTCTGATTCCAAATGAATTTTAGGATTGTTTTCTCTAATTCTGTGAGATATGCTGTTGGAATTTTGATTGGAATTGCATTAAATCTGTATAACAATTTTGGAAGTATGGCCATTTTCACTATATTGGTTCTTCCTATCCAGGAGCAAGGGATATCTTTCCATTTTCTGATATCCTCTTCAATCTCCTTTTTCAGAGTACTATAGTTTTCAGTGTAGAGGTCTTTTACATCCTTCGTGAGGTTGATTCCTAGGTATTTCATTTTTTTGGATGTTATTGTGAAAGGTATTGTTTCCCTAATTTCTCTTTCAGTAAGTTTGTTATTTGTGTACAGGAAGGCTATTGACTTTTGAGTATTGACTTTGTATCCAGCTACACTACTGAATTTGCTTATTAAATCTAGCAGTTTTTTAGTGGAGTTTTTGGGGTCTTCTGTGTAGAGTATCATGTCATCTGCAAATAATGATAATTTAACTTCTTCCTTTCCAGTCATTATTCCTTTTATTTCTTTAAGAGATATACTTTTGATATGAGAGGATTCTGTATGATAAAAGTCTTGTCCTGCTAAAGAGATAAAAAGAGAGATAATGACAAGGCTAGAAAGTTTACATATGTTGAGGAAATCTTGTCAAAGTAATTTATTAAAAAATATATGGGGGCCGGTGAGATGGCTCAGCGGCATAAGCGCCTGCCTTGCAAGCGCGAGGGCCCGAGTTCGACTCCCGGATCCCACATACGAAAAAGGGGCCGGTGATATCGCTCAGCGGCACGGGCGCCTGCTGGTGCGCGAGGTCCTGAGGTCGACCCCCCAGTACCCACAAAAAAAAAAAAAAATATATATATATATATGTATGGTTACTTGTTAATTTGGTGGAGCTCAGGTTGATCCTTCTAAAACTCCCATAAAGTAAAAGAAAGGTCTGAGTGTGTGACAGATGGTGTAGAGATGACTGAGCTGGAAGCTACATGAAAGAAAAACACAAAAGTTGTCAGCATTCTTGTGAGAGAATTTATTTTTTGTTTCTCCCAAATTCTTCTTATAAGAGATCTCTGCTATTCACCTACAAATAATTCTGACTAGTCTATCTATAATTACAAACTTTTAAAATTGTAAAAGAGTTACTATAATTCAATTTGGCCAAAATTATATATATATATAAGTGTACTCTGTTTTATAAACATATTTGTCCTGTGTATTTTATCTGTGTGCCCAACCTGTAAATAGCTGTCTTATTTGAGCTAAACAAATTTTTCTTTTCTTTGCATTTTTGGATTTTAAAGCATTTGTCTAATATGCTTCCATCAAAGTTGCCAGCTGGTCAAAATGATGTTAAAATTGGTTTTATAATGTAGTGCATGTTTTTGTTTATTGTTTATTGTTGTGTTATGATTTCAGAGCTTCTGATTGTTCAAAAATAATGTGTTAAGTGATATAATCTGGTTTTCATAAGTCATCAAAAATTGTTAAACAAAATGTATTATTGTGATATGTTTACATTGGTCATCGTCAACAGATTACATTTTCTAGAAATAGGACAATGAGGCTTTCTGATTTAAAGATGCTCTGGTACAAAACTAAATTAAGAAAGCAGTGTTTTCCTATGGCTATGACAATTCATTACTGCTAATCTCATAGTGTATTAAATGTATTCATGTTTTCCAGTTGTACAGGTCTCCTAAAATGTAAAACTGAGATTGTTTATGGAGATAAGCATTTTCTTTCAGATTTAGACATCTGCCTTTCTCTTGTGTTCCAAATATTTAGGTGACCAGTCAAATGATAATTTTTTTCCAAAAACTTGTGTGATGTATATTCTATATACATGCCATAGTACTTAGAGGTGTCTAGATAGTAAACAATCCAGCAATATAAATTTCTTCAATGACATCCTATTAAAGGACAAGTTAGATAAAAGCTTCTTATGTACTAGATAGAGATGAGTGACTAAAAAGGCTATTCTATACCAATATGAAAATTTAAGTTTGTTACCAAAATGTTATCTTAAATATTATGCTAAAATATTGTGTATGGCTTTTGATTTCAAGTTCTCTTTGTAGAACTATATAACTGTTATCTGTTAACATTCCATAGGGATTCAACTACTAAGACAAACATAATTGATAAAAAAAAGGCTGATAAGCTAACTCTGGGACAAAAGTTAAATGTGTTTGTTACTCATGCTGTAGAGACTTTGCTGAGAGGACCTAGTGGTAAATGGCTGTTGGGAACTAGACCGGCTCAATATCAAGGTGCTCTTTTGGAAGATCCCAGACTAACTATTAAAACCATTCAGGCTCTCAACCCAGCCTCCCTTTTGCCCACATCTTTGGAGCCACCTACACATGACTGTGCAGAGACAATCTAAGCGGTCTACTCAGCCCAGACAGATCTACAGGACACACCGCTCCAGAACCCTGACCTGACCCTGTTTTCGCATGGCAGCAGCATAGTAATCAATGGGGTCTGAAGGATGGGAACAAAGTTGTCACCTTGGAGCAAACCATCGGGTCAGAGGCTCTGCCTTCTGGGAGATCCGCTCAGAGCCGAGTTGATAGCCCTCACTTGGCTCTTGGAGGCAGGAAAAGACAACAGGTGAACATTTACACTGATTCCTATTATGCTTTTGCTACTCTGCATGTGCATGATGCCATTTATAAGGAAAGAGATCTCCTCACTGCAGGAGGCAAAGACATCAAAAATTCCCAAGAAATATTAAATCTGCTGCAGGCCGTTTGGCTGCCTGCAAAGGCGGCTGTGCTCCATTGTCCTGGACACTAAAAAGACAGCTCTCTAGAAGCCCAGGAAAACCGAGCAGCCAACCTGGCAGCTTGACAGGCCACCTTTGGAGAACTGTGTCCTGCAGCCCATGTCCTAGTGGCCCTGCTTCTTTTTTTTTTTTGTGGGTACCGGGGGTCGACCTCAGGACTTCGCGCACCAACAGGCGCCTGTGCCGCTGAGCGATATCACCGGCCCTTTTTTCGTATGTGGGTTCCGGGAGTCGAACTCGGGCCCCCGCGCTTGCCAGGCAGGTGCTTACGCCGCTGAGCCATCTCACCGGCCCAGGCCCTTCTTCTTAAGCTGCCCAAATATTCGGAGGCAAAATTAAAATGGGAAAAGCAGAAGGGGCCACCGAGAAATATGGCTGGCAGGTGTTGCCAGAAGGAAAGGTATTCCTTCCTGAGGCCCTGGGACATTTTGTAGTACAGGACTTACAGAGTCACACCACTTGGAAAACACTGCTGTGGTGATGTTGCTTGTCCGTTATTTCTTTGTTTCCAGACTATGGACTTTATGTGCTTCAGTGACTGAGAGGTACACTACCTGTGCCCACAACAACCCTGTCTCCCAGCCATGACAAAAAGTGGGTGTCTGGAGACAAGGAACTGTGCCATTTAAATATGTTGAAGTGGACTTTACTAAAATTAAACCCACCAGCAGAAATAAGAGATACTTATTAGTTTTGATTTGTACCTATTCAGGATCGGTGGAGGCCCTCCTAAGACTAAAACATCTGGGGAGATGATAAAAGCTTTGATGGAGCTGATTATCCCACGGTATGGACTCCCCATAAAGCAGGTTCAGATAATAGACCCGCTTTTGTGGGTAAAGTGGTCAAAAGCCTTGTAGCAAAGCTGGGGCTAAAATAAAAACTCCATACTACATATTGGCCGCAAAGTTCAGGTCAAGTAAAAAGACAAAACTGTACTTTAAAAACCACCCTGGCAAAGTTATGCCAAGAGACTGGGGCTAACTGGGTTACTGTGCTCCCAGTGGCCCTCTTGCAGTTGTGATGCACATCGTACTGAGATGGACTAACTTCATTTGAGATAATGTTTGGGAAGCCTCCCCTACTGATACCTGTTTTGGATAGATTACAGGAGATGAAAACTTTGGACTTGTGCTGACAGATAAAGGTGCTGCACCAGATGCTTCAGAAACTTCAGCAGACTGTGTTATAGACACATCAACCCCCATGCCCACGCCAGTTCACTCCTTCAAACCGGGAGACCAAGTCCTGATTAAGGCTTAAAAAGAGGAGCCCCTCCAACCAAGGTGGGAGGGGCCCCATGAGGTACTCAACTTCGCCCACTGCTCTTAAATTTGCAGGTTGTGCCCTGTGGATTCATCACTCCCGTGTTAAGAAATGGACACCTGAATCTGCATCAATGGAATCATCTACTCCGCCGGAGGCTCCTGAGCAGCTCTGGCACTCTGAGAGACTGACAGAAAGCTACAACAACAGACCAACAACAGGGTCCTGGTTCCGGTCCTCATCCTGTGCAGCCTTCTTCCAAAAGTGACCGTCGCAGAGACATGACCAAGTAAACAACCTAGCTGAAGTAGTCCCACAAAATAGGAGAGGGCTCAACCTACTCTTCATGAAACAGGGTGGATTATGTACAGCTTTGGGGGAAAATGCTATTTTTATGCAAACAACTCTGGGATTATACTAGATACTCTAGACAAGGTAAAACAGAGATTAGATGAGTGAGCTAAATCTCATCCAAATAATCAAGGATGATATAAACAGTTGTTCCATTAAAATCCATGGCTAACAGCCCTAGTCACTGGGCTAACAGGGCCAATAATAATTCTTATGGTGATACTTACTTTTGGGCCCTGCTTAGATCCTTGGGTAAAAAACAGACTCCAAAGTACTGTGAGCTAGGTACAGATGATGGTGTTAACTGAAACAACTAAATATAAGCCACCACCATATAAAGGACTATGTATGTCCTAAAAAAATACGTCCTTGAGGGGGAAATGATATGGCTAAAGTGACTCCATTTTCTTTTTTAGATTCCATTTTGTCTTCACTTAACCCCTAGATGCATTCACTCCCCAACCCTGTCAGATATTAAGACACTAACCCATAGATAAACTCACTCCTCAGACCCCCTCCCAGTTAACCATAAAACCCATAAAAGGAGAAACAAACAGTTACAGCAAACAATGGTCAGGCTGACCCTTGACCACATCTTGGGTGACAAACACACCAGATGTTTGGAGAGGGTCTTGTGATAAATCTAGTGATGCTCCTGTAAAATTCCAAAAAGATGATGTGGTGTATTGTAATTGCTATGGTTATGCGGGGGGGGGGCTTGTGGGCAACTTGAAACATATAAAAACCCTTGAGAACAAAGACTGGTCGATCGATGTCTTAGCTGAGGCTGAGACATCATCTGCCTGTCAATAAAAAGAAAAAAGCTTGCTTAAACCCATACTCAGCCTCTGTGAGTGATTCTTGTGATTTTGCTGTAACACTGTAAGAGTCTGTAGCTTAGGAGAACAGACAACTATTCAGCCCAGGTGTGAGTACGCTATACCATCCAGGTTTGTGTAAGTCTACTCTAGGATTCCACCCAGCAAACAAATCCTCTAACAATGCTCTTCTCACAATATATGCCCTACAGGAAGCAACCCATGACTGTATATGGCCAAATGATTTTTTAAAAATTTGGCAAAATCGTTCTACTAGGAAAAGAAAACCTTTTGAGAAAATGTTGAGAAACAAGATATCCACATGCACAGGAATGAAGCTTGAACCTTAGCTATCAGCATACTCAAAAATTAACTTTAAATGGGTCAAAGCTCTGAATGTATAAGTTGAAACTATAAAACTCTTAGAAGAAAACATGGGACAAAAACCACACTGGGATTAGCTGTGTTGTCCTGGGAAGGATACCAGTGGCACAAAGCAAGAAAGAAAAAATTGGACTTCATGAGAATTAAAAACCATTGTGTATCCAAAGTCACTTTATCTACAGCCTCAGTACCCTGAAAGTGCTCGATCTCATCTGAAGTCACTATTGACAGAGGAAACAGGCTGTTATGGTTTGTACTTGGATGTCCCCCTCAAAGCCTCATGCCATCTTGGGGGTCAGGCTTTTAGGAGGCCACTGAATCTAGAGCTTGTGATTGGTTCATTGTCTAGTGCTGGGATTGTGGGTATGAGTGCTATACCTGCCCTAGGATGGGTAGTCTACATAAAATATAAGGGAGGGAAAGAAGCTTGCTTCCCCACCCCTTTTGCTCTTGTTGCTTTTACTGTCTTCTGCCGCCACAAACTGCTGCCCCACTGCCAGGCCACCCTGCCTTGGAGCCAGCTGATTATGGACTGAAACCTCCACAAACTGTGAGCTAAATAAATGTTTCCTCCTTTAACTTTGGGTGTCAAGTATTTTGTCTCAGCAATGAGAGAAAAGAAACTAAGACAGAATTTGGTACCAGAGAAGTGGGGTCGTTGCTGTGACTATACCTGATCATGTGGTTCAGGAACCTTTAGGAATGGCTTGTGTGAAGAAATTGGAAAGGTTTGGAGATGCTGGCTGAAAAGGAGCTGGACTGTTCTGTATGGGAGATTCTGGTCAGAGCTCAGAAAACCAGAGGGCTGACAGAAATCCTGCCAGTAAAGACCAGGCTCAGGAGGTTTCTGCTGGGAAAAAGGACTGCATTGGCTGGACTCCAGACGACGTGTGTTATGGCTTGGCAGAATGTTTGTCTGCATTTTGCTCACATCCAGAGGTTTTGCCTGAGACTAAGATTAAGGGCGGTGGACTAATTAATCTGGCAGAAGAAATTTCAAGGCAGTTGAATTTTGAGGCAGTGGAATGGCTATTGTTGGGGGCTTTTAGCCAGATTTATGTTGAGAATCAAGAGCAAAGAGCCCAGCAGAATGATTTAAAATGCCGTGAGTTTGGCCAGAAAGAAAGTTCCAGTAAAGCTGTGGACTGCAAAGATAGAGCACAGATCTTAATTGCTGCAAAGGAACAGGAGAATAAAAAAGATAGCCTGAAGGCATCACAGGAAGCAGCAGAACTCCACCCTTTGCAGCCTCAAAAATGCAAAAGTGAAAGACTTTGCTTTGAGAAGAAAGCCATGGTGCACCATGTTCCAGAATAGCAGCGGCCTAGAGAATTTGTTCCTCAGAATTGGATTGAGTGCTCAGCGATCTAGGCACTAGAGCCCTATCAAGGACTGATCAGGTCCACAACCTCCCAAATGAGTGGACAGCGAATGGCTTGAATAAAAGAGACAAGTGATATGATTTTTAGGACTCCAGGAGGATCAAAACTCTCTAACGGAATTCAAGATTCCCTGGGCAGCCTGTTTTATTTGCTTTCAAACAAAGGAAGGGGACATTGAGGTAAGTACAGGAACTGAGCAGGACCTTGGGAGTCAGTTCAAAGACTTCTCCAAGTACTAAATTTTGCCAACTGGAAGAACCGTCTTACCTCTAAGGTTGGCAGCTTTAGTGCACTGGAATAGGGGGTGTCAGAAGCCCATGTCCTCGGTTGCCTCAGCTGTGGTTATCTTGACTTCGGAGCACCGTGCATATGCTCTTTTCCAACACAGCCAGAGGTCCCTGTGTTCAGCAACTTAACCCTATACAGCTCACTCTACAACACACCCCTACGGTCAAGAGAGAAGGAAGCCTGGCAACTGCTCCAGCTAGGAGCAGACCTTGGCATCATCCACATGGCGGTGGTTTTAGGCACATGCAGAATGCAAGAGTTGTGGGGTTAAGAAGGCTTCCACCTTGCATTCAGAAGGCCTGGGAGGCCAGGCAGTGCGACCCTGAGAGGGCAGTGTGTGAGGATGTGAGGGTGAAGCCAAAGGTAGAGTGGAGACCCCGCAAGTTTGGAAAAGCCAGGAAAGTGGATCATCTGAGGAAAACTGCAAGAAGGGAACAGAGCAGGCCCAAGAGAGAAGCCTTAGGAGCTACAATCACTGGAAGTGCCACAGGGGCAGAGACACAAGCCCTTTGGAGCTTACAACTTGCCACAGATTACCTCAGATGCTTGCCACAGATTTGTCGGCTGGAACTGTAGGACTCAATGTTCGCCCTGCTGAATTGTGGCCTTGCTTTGGTCCCATTCCTTTCTATCGCACCCCACGCCCCCCCCTTGGTAAATTTTGGAATGAAAATGTCTGTGGGGAGTGGCTAAAGCTGGAAATTGATCACACGTGTGGGGGGAAGGCAAGGCCAGCTGGAAAACAAAGAGCAGGCGAGGTGGGCTACATAAACAAGCTGCTCCAGCCCAGAGAATACCTAGCCCCGAGGCATTCCAAGCAATGGGTTGCTAGGTAAAGGGGTGTCACGTGACACCAACTTGCTAAATGTATAAATAAACGCAGTGCTTTGGTTGAGCAGTTCCTTTCCTCCCATCAGGACAGAGGGCTCCACCTGACCTCAGCTTTTTTTTTTTTTTTTTTTTGTGGGTACTGGGGGTCAAACTCAGGACCTCGTGCTTGCCAGGCAGGTGCTTATGCTGCTGAGCTATCTCACCGGCCCATCAGCTTTTGTCTCTTATCTTTATTTCTCCATCCTCTCGCTGTCCTCCCCCCCTTCAAACTTTGAGAGCTGCGTGGGATGTGGCAAATGTCCGTCTTGTGCCATTGAATGTTGGAAGTGTTTAACTTTCTTTTAATTTAAACACTCACAGGGGCTCACAGCTAAGGGTTTGCCTTACATCTCAGAGGAGACTTGGGACTTGAACTCTTCAGTAATGCTGAAACTGTTTGGATTTTGGTAATTATTAGAGATGGACTAAATGCCTTTTGCATAAAGGGATGTGCATGAGCCTTTGGGGGGGCCAAGGGCAGAATGTTATGGTTTGTGTCTGGATGTCCCCTCAAAGCCTCGTGCCATCTTGGGGGCCCGCTTTTCAAGGCAGCTGAATCCAGAGCTTGTGATTCGTTCATTGTCTAGTGCTGGGATTGGGGGTGTGAGTGCTACACCTGCCCTAGGATGAATAGCTTGTATACGACATAAGGGAAGGAAAGAAGCTTGCTTCCCACGCCCTGTGCTCTTGTTGCTGTTGCTGTCTTCTGCCGCCACCAACTGCTGCCCTCTGCCAGGCCACCCTGCCTTGGAGCCAGCTGATGATGGACTGAAACCTCCACAAACTGTGAGCTAAATACACCTTTCCTCCTTTAACTTTGGGTGTCAAGTATTTTGTCTCAGCAATGAGAGAAAAGTAACTAAGGCACAGGCAAACCACAGAATGGGAGGAAATAATTTCAGCCCACATGTGACAACTTGAATGTATAGAGAAAAAACCAGAGGACTTTGTTAGAAAAAGGGAAAACACTGCGTCTGTTACTATAAGCCTAACTAATGAATCCATATGTGTTTATGTGTATCTGTGTATGTGCACATATATACTCCCCCTGCCGTAGGGCCCTAACAAATGTACATAGCTATGAGAAAGAGTAACTGATAAATCAGGCCCAGTGAGAGATTGATACCAGTAACTAATACGAGAATGATAACAATATGCTGTAATACAGGTATTTGAAAGGGTTTTCTCTCTACAAATACCTTACTGTACTGCATGTATTTCTCATGGCATGCTGTGAGCTGATGCAGCGCCTCTGTGAGGAGACGAAGCGCAATGAAGGGTGAAGGCGCTGAGACGTGGCATTCGGCTGCTCCTCTCCTCCCTTAAACACAGCACTGTGACAGAGCAATAGCTGATCTGATAAGAGACTAAGAGACTGACAGCTTTGCAGCCACTACAGCATAAATATGATAGAGAAGGTATCATTCCTGCCCTTATGGGTGGGAAGGAGGAGGAAAACATGAGATTTATCACACTCATTAGTATGACTCAAAATTTAAAATTCATGAACTGTCTATTCCTAGAGTTGACATGTAAGATTTTTGGATTGTGACTGTCCACCTTTAAAAGAAATCAAAGGATAAACAGGGGCTATGGGGGGACAACTGCAAATCCACACAATGGAATGTTATTCTGCCTTAAAAAGGAATGAAATAGCTATACCTTCTATGACAAAAAGGAATGCTCAGGATTGCCCACAGCCAATACAGCCTAAAGGTGCTAGGCCAAGTTATCATTCATGTCCTTAATAAAGGAAGAAGACATGAGAATAACCACACTCCTCCCATGGTTTGCAATTTAAGACTCACAAGGTGGGCGTGGTGAGGTACACCTTTAATCCCAGCTGCCTGGGGGTCTGAGCCAGAGGATCAAATGTTCAAACCAAGCCTGGGGCAATTTAGTGACTTAGTGAGACTCTGCCTCAAAATGAATGAATGAATGAATACATATATACATACAATTTAGGAACTATTTCTAGAGTTTTCTAGGGAAGCTTTTTGGACTATGGTGTCCACACTTCAATGAAGCCAACGAAAGAAAAAGTGTGTGTATGCCGGTGACGGGGAGGCTAATATACTTCCAGAAAGTGGCATTTTAATCTGCCTTTAAAAGGGAGGATGTACACAAAATGAAAGTACTTTGAGACTGCTATCAAGTGAAATAAGCCAGTTGCAAAAGACACCAAGTATGATCCCAGTTGGATGACTTACCTATAGTAGTCAAATTCATAGAAACTATGGTAGATCATCCTGGCCAGGGCCTGGGGGCCAGAGGGGATGGGGAACTACTGTCAGAGTGGTTTAACACTTCACTTTTGCCAGATGAGAAGAAATCTCTGCATGAACAGGAGCGATGTTTGCACATAATTAATGTACTTGATACCACTGAAAAGTACACTTGGAAATGGGTGAGACGGAGCTGGGGGTGTACTCAGTGGTAGAATGCCTGTGAACGCATGCAAAGCAAGGCACTGGGTTTGACCCTCAACACCACAGAAGAAGGGTGAGGCTGGGGGGTGGTAAATTTTTGGTAGGTGTCATACCACAATAAAAACAAACTAATACAGATACTTATACATCCGTGATGATTTTGCGGTAAGAGCCAAGGTGGGTGGCACGTGCGGTAGAGTTACTTCATAGGCCCTGGGTATCAACCTTGAACGTGCTAAACAAATCCCTGACTCCTCATGGGCAGCTGGGAAACCTAAGCTAAGGCCATGGCACAACCTTCCTCATAAGAGTGTCCTTGTAGAGCAGCATCTATAGGGCAGGCCCCCCAGTTTATTCCAGTAACGTGACCTAGTGGGGGTTTTAGGCTGTCTCACGCTGACCCTGGAGCAGACGGTGCGTCAGTCACCGAGGTCCCCCGTGTGCACGCTGCACGCCGACAGGATGGACCCTTGCACACAGGGTCGCCGGAGCCTCCCGGTGAGCAGTACCCACTAAATCTGTCCCACTTCGTGGCTGCAGACCTGACCATCATCTGGACAGCTCGCCTCGGACGGTGCAGCTGAATGCTTGGCCTGTCTCCTGGACTCTGCCCAGCGCACTTTTTACCGATGCCGACTGCCATCTATATCCTCTCATCGTCCTAAGGGGAACAGTGAGTGGAACAGCCTTTCTAGTTCCGTGAAACCTGGCACTTCACTGAATGTCAGCGGGGTCTTGGGGACCACCAGTACCATCTGTCTCCCAGCCAAAGATTACACAGACTCTCAGGAGAAGCCCATTCACACTCAACCCCCACCTGGGACCTCTGGAGCCCAGTGTTGCCTGGAGGTTGGGAACAACCCAGAGCCAGGGTAAGTCTATTGGGTGACACGGGGTGAGCTGTCAACAGCAGAGCATCAGTAAAGCCAGTTGTTTCCTGGACTCCAGTGGCCGGGCAAGAATGGATGAGACAGGATTAGAGTTCACACAGACAACTGGCTGAGGATACATCAGAGACAAGGGCTGGTTGGGGGGTGAGACACAGACACCGGTTTGCAGCCACTCACATGATTTTATTTCATATCAGGTCCCCAACTGAAGCAAAGCTCAGGGTTTTGTCCCTCCTCTAGCGGGACACAGCACAGAGCTGGTAGGGGGATGGAGTGTTCAGGAATACAAAAACACCTTGGTCGCTGGGGCGGCGCTGTCCCTTGGGCACCGAGAAGCTGAAGCGCTGCAGCAGGCAGGTGAAGAAGAGGAAGAGCTCCATGCGGGCCAGGGGCTCCCCGAGGCACGCGCGGCGGCCTGTGGGTGGGGATGAAGGCTCAGTTAGTCTGGGCCCTGGGCTCTGTTTCTGAAAGGCATCCTAGAGAGGGGTCAAGGAGCCAGGCACCCCAAAAGCACCTGCTGAGAAGGGCATGAAGGCCTCGTGCTTCACAAAGTGGCCCTCGGCATCCAGGAAGTGTTCCGGGTGGAAGCGGAAGGGCATCTCCCAGACGGTCTCATCTTTCAGCACAGATGACAGGTTGACCACTAACCCTGTCCCCTGGTAAAGGATGACTGGTAGGAAGGTGGATTACGATAGGAGGTACAAGTACCTCTGCCACAAGCACATAAAAGCACCTCTGCCAGGCACACAAATTGACCCCTTCAGTTAACCCTCAGCCCAGAAACTTCTCAGCACCCTCTATGATCCCATGGCAGTTCCAAGTGCTAACGCTCCTATGGGTCCCCTCTACCACCTATTTCTCTGAGTAGTGGCTCCTCCAATACACTTGACTTCATTTAGTTTTCATCCTACAACCCCAGGGGCCCTGAGGGGAGAGGGTGGCACTGTCTGTGCTCAGCATCACGTACACCCAGGTTGGTCCTGGCAGCACTCATTCAATCTAGGATCACATGGTCTGGGTGCTGTCTGGCTTCACCTGGGAGAGGCCGTGCTGGGGAAGGAGGGCCCCAGGCCTACCTTGGGGATGAGGAAGCCCTGCACCTCAATGTCACGCGATGCCATGTGGGGTAAATTCATGGGGATGATATCTCCAAAGCGCTGCACCTCGTGAATCACGGCGTTGGTGAAGGGCATGCGGGCCTGGTCCCCCATCTCTGGGCGCCGCCCCTGCCCTATCACTTCATCGATCTCCTGTTGGACACGGCCTGGACAGACAAGCATGCCCATAGGCGGCTCAGTCCCCAGAAGCTGTGCCCTGACCCACTCAACCCCTCTGTTAAGGGCTGTGAGCAGGTGGCGAGGGCATCAAGCTTACAGGGCCCTGGAAAATGTCATGGTCTCCATGAACTCAGTATGCAGACCCTACTGCTATTTTTCCTCCCTCATTCTCCCATCCAGCCCCAGCTGAACTCACGCTGCACATCCGGGTGCAGGATCATGAGCAGCAGGGCCCAGGCCAGCGTGGTCGAAGTGGTCACCATCCCTGCCGTGAACAGGTCACCCACAACCAGGCGTAGGTTCTCATCACTGAAGCTGCTCTCGGGGCTCCCCTTGGCCTGGGCCAGGCAGAGAGGGTGGGCTCAGGGGAAGAGGGAGGAAGTCTCTAAAGGACCCCATCTGTACCCATACACCCCGGTGCTGGGTGCTGGGAGACACCGAGGCCCCACTGTATGTCACTCCTCACAACACCCTCAACCCGCAGTCCCTAGTCCCTCCCTTAGACTCTGCCTTTCACCTTCTCCACCTCGCACAGGAAGGCATCAGTCAGGTCTCGGGGTGGCTGGCTCAGGTCAAGGGTTGCCCTGTGCTCTGTCACCAGCTCATCTATCAGGGCCAAGAAGGCCTTCTGTGCAGGGAAGACCTTGCCAGCTACACCTGGGATGCGCAGGAGCACTGGAAATGCATTCAGCACCTGTAACAGCCAGAGAGGAGAACCTGGGACGTGCCTGTCCCCACCGGAGTCCTGCTCCCTTCCAGGTGCCAGCCTCTACTCTCTCCTGGCCCTGGGATGCCAGAAGGAGTATCCTATCCTAGAAATCTCATGGGCTTGTGCGGCTTTAAAGGTGGATAGGAGGCACAGGGTTTGACCCTCTCTGGATCCCTTACCTTGGGCAATTTCTCCCTTTAGTGTTGTCTGAGATTTTCTACCTCTGGGCTTTCTTCCTCCAGTGGCCTCCCCCGATTCCCTCTCCCCAGCACCCTTGCACACCAATCCTTCCCAATGGAGACACTGTGCATATAGCTGTCCCTGCAAGACTCCCCTGAGCCCCTCACCTGGGCAGTCAATTCAAGGCCCTCCTTCATAGTTTCCTCCAACACGTTCAATATCCTGCCCAAGAGTGGGTCATCGTACTCGAAGCGACGTGCGTAGATGAGGGAGGCGATCACGTTGCACACTGCTTTGTTCAGGAGGGCGTTTGGGCTAAACGGGCGTCCTGGGAGCAGGGATATGGGTCAGTGGGTCCCTGTTGTCTCCTATTCCCTTGCCACCTTGTCCATTTTTTGTGTGCACAGCTCATCACCCACCATCTTGGGTGGCAAAGGCAGCACAGAGGCAAGAGGCCTCCTCAGTCACCCACTGCTCCAGCGACTTCTTGCCCAGGCCGAAGTTGCGCAGAGTCGACACAGAGAAGCGCCGCTGCTCACGCCAGGTGGGTCCGTAGGGTGCGAAGATCACCCCTGGGTAGGATGCAGGCATATGCACGATACGCACATGATTAATTCTACCTGGCTGTGTCCTTCACACCTCCCCATCATTCTTCTCTTCCTAAGGATAGACACTCAGTCTGATAGACCACACACTTAGTCTCCATTTCTAGGCTTCAACCCCAGAATTTGTTGTCTTCTCCTTGTGTCCCTTGATCACATCCCTGCCCACAGCAGACCCCATCCTTCTTTTGACCACTGCCTCCCATGTCCCGCCCTGATGCTTTCTCTGCCCCACCACCCTTTGCCTTTTGATCGTGGCCCGAAGCCCAGGTGCTCGTTGATGGGCATCGGTGGCCGGTCTGCAGTGTCCTCGCTGTGGTTCACCAGCACCTCACGCGCGGCCGCCAGCCCGTTGACCACCACCAGTGGATTCCAGGCTAGCTGCAGGCTAAACACATCCCCAAAGCGGCACCGAAACTGCAGGTGGAGGGGCAGGGTGCTCATCCAATCAAGGTCTCCATGAGGCCCCAATTCACAGCAGCGAAGGACTTGGAAGCAGGTCACGGCCCCTTCTCAGCCTCAATGTCCTCACTGAAATGCTGCTCAGGTCCCTGATCCACTCCCCTTATTGGAAGAGCTTTCCCTGTGATACCATCAGCATGCACGTGGGGCCTACGTAACTTCCATTCTGTCCAACTCGGTGCCCAAACCGCTGCCACATCCTGCCCTACTTCCTGGCCTTTGTCCTCCCACACCTTTGCGATGAGAAACTTCAAAGCGTTCTGCCTGTGTCCTTCAGCCTCCCCATCGTTATTCTCTTCCTAAGGGTAGAGACTCAATCCTGACACACACTGAGTGCCCTCGGATGTGCCCTCCCCAGGGAAGCCTGTCGACCTGCTACCTCTTGGGGTACTATGTGCCTGTCCAGCCTGTGGCTTCGCCTGCAACCCACTGTCTGCTGCTGGGGGTCACCATGAGCTCTTGCTGGCCTCCACCCCAACTCCCTTACCTTGTAGAAAGAGTACGGTATATTGTGCAGGTCCAGCTGCAGCAGGTTGCCCAGCCCAGGCAGTGCCACAGGGCCTGGCGGGTAGCGAGCAGCCCAGCGTTGGCGCCGGTGCATCAGGTCCACCAGGAGCAGGAAGACGACTATGGCCACAGCCACAGAGAACAGTGCACCCTCGGTCAGCAGCCCCATGGCTGCCCTGCAGACCACTGGGTTCCTCTGGACACACCTGGCAGCCCTCACCACTCCAGGCACCTAGGACCAGGCAGCACACCCTTACCACACTCTGGGCATGTAAACAGATCAGCCTGTGTTTTACACAGGAGCTGGCTGCCCTCTGCCCTGTGCTGGGAGCCAACCGACTCTGGGGATTGCAGCCAAAGCCCAGAGGGAGTGGCTAGGGCAGAGCAGATACCGGGGAAGCCACAGCCATATTTTCCCTTCCTCTCATCATCCCACAGACGGGCTCAGAGACCTGGAAAGAACTTAATGGAAGCTCAACAAATCTTTGAGCTGGGTGGGTACCATGGTTATGGTTGAAAGTTGAAATGTCTCCCCCACGAAGCATGTCAACTCGCTTCCTTCTGGGGGACCAAGGTATATGACCCAGAGGAGGGGTACAGAAGTCAAGGGCTGACATGCCAAGCCAGGAGAGCTTTGAGGGGACTGGGGAAATTCATCAGGTTGATGAATTCATCACATTGGGATGTTTTTTGCAGGCTTCATGCACTGCAGAGCACAGCCATCCTGAACACTTTGGAAGACGGAATCGGAGACGGAGTGCGGGCCACGCAGAGGGCTGAGGAATCTGAGAGCTGAGGAGGGCAGGACTCCTCCCTTTACAGTATGGGGCACACTGAGTGAAGAAGAGTTGTCTTAGGCTGCATTTAAATAGTTAATATAGTCAATGTACATCAGTAACCAAACTTCCTTTTTACTCTTCTATTATAACATTAAAAAAGGGCAACAGACATAAACTAGTGGGATACTTGACCTTTGTAAAACGAATGCATCAATGTCTGGTTTGACGAAGTGGTTACAATTCTTATGGACTTCTCCAGGTCCTTGTTGGAAGTTTTTGATCTAATTTCCTTCTTCAAAATGGTTGTTCACAAATGTATGTACTGTTAAAAAGTGATGATGTGAATAAGGTGTGATAGTGAAGGGAGGCGTGAGTGTGAAGTGAGGAATATTTTTCTCTGCGAAGAGAGGTCTTATAGAAGTCTAGCAAGGAGACATGATCACATTTTTCTTTCAAGTGAACGTCCAGTTGCAACTCTTTACTTTCCAAAAATTAATATCTAAGCAACCATTTTTTTTTGGAGTAGTAGCAAAGTACATGTAATTATAACAACATCATAAAAACTTGATAGATTTTTTGTACTTCCTATAACACAGCTGCTAAAAAGTCTTTTTACTGATTAAATTATTTTACAAAATAGGGCCGGTGATGTAGCTCAGTGGAACAGTGCCTGGCCGGGCCAGCGCGAGGCCCTGGGTTCGATTCTGGGTATCAAAAAACAAAAAACAAAACAGAACAAAACAAAAAAATAATACAACAAGCCTAAGTTAAAGAATTAAGTAAGATACTACACTTATCTTAGCCTAAAGGCTGACAGGCAATAATAATTAAATAAGAAAACTCCCGTGGCTGCTTAGGAACAAGAAGCGTCCGTCTTCACAGGAACATACACGTTTAGTAGGGTGAGATACTATTACTGGACCTTCTGCAGAGATCACTGTTTTCTTGGTCCTTCCCTCGGGGAACCTCCCACCTGGAAGCCAAGTCACCCTTGAGAAAAAAATGATGAAAGACATTCAGCAAAGCCCAGCGGGCCAGACGAGGCTCCGCGACAGCAGCTTCTCCAGCTGAGAAGGAGGTGAGCTGGCTGGGCACAGCAAGCATCACCAACAGGGGTTTCCAGGCCTGGCCAACAGTCACTCACAGTCACAGGGAATTAGCAGGCTGTGCTCAAGGACCCAGTCTCCCGGCCAGGTCACAAACCACAGGGACCGTGTCTGGGACCGTTTCCTCCACAGAGCCAAGCACCACATGACACACAGACTGCACTAGAGGACAAAGACCGCAGCCTTGCTCACACTCCTAGGCAGGGGCTTCCCACACAGCCAGCCCCGTATCTTCTCCCAAAACCCAAGTCACCAAAGGGGACAGCTGAGAGGCATCACAGACTTTTCTTCTTCTGAAACCTGGAACAGTTAGCAAGTTCTACTAATTGCAGGTTCCAAGAGCTTTCGGACCCACTCTCCTCGGATGGTCAACATTTAAAGGCAAAGTCTGGGCTCAACCTCATGGCCCAGCCCTACCAATGTCCACTTGTTGTTTTTCTGTTTTTTTTTTTTTTTTTTGATATAGGGAATTGAACTCAGGGCCTTGCACTTGCCAGGCAGGAGCTGTGCTGCTGAGCTACATCCCTGGCCCCCACTGTCCATTCCTGCCCATAGGAAGTTGCTCGCACTTCTCAGAACCATCCATACACGCTGTCTGTTCCTGAGGGCTGGGGTCACCTGAGTGGACTTCCTGTGCTACTCCTAACCCAAAAGTCCACTACCCACAGCCCCTTGGCCAGAACACAGCCCTAGTAAGGGGACATTCCTTGGCTTCCTCATGAAAAAGCCCTTGTTTATCATCAAAGAGCCAGAAAGAAAAAGCAGTTTCTCTCGGGCTACGAGAGTCCAAGCTTCCTTCTGATCTCTCCATTCAACTCTTGTTTTAGGACACCTGGGTGTAGGTCCCTCCTCCGTGTGATTTGGCAGCTATGAGCTAGTCGCTTAGAAGCTCGGGCTGCTTCCTCAGCTGGGACAATGATCCTACACTAGTACCTCCCAGGTGACACGTAAGAATTTACCAAGTAAGAACAAAGGGCAAAGGGTCCACACCAAATGGAAATCTCATTCCCCTGGTCTCCCCAACTGGTGGGGCTCTCGTCCTTACCCTGTTTGCTTTTTTTTTGAGAAGGCATAAGGGGTTAGAATTCTCCTCAAATCCCACCTAATATGACCCACGCTCTCTGCTCTACCTACTTCCTCTTGCCCTAACCTCTCTTTCTCCTTGAAGAAAAACTCCAAAACAGGCACTAGATCTGGATTCAGGCGGAATTAACATGTGCTGAATACATCACATGTCGAGCACATTCAGTTTTCACTGCAACCTCCGCGATACCACGGGGCAGTAACAGTGCACAGTGCTGGATCACCATGGACAGAACGAGCAGGGTCACAGCACCAGAAATCAGGAGCCCCACCAACAGGTGACATGAACTGTTTATGGAAGAAAGACCCGATTTACCAAAATGCACCCCAACTGCTTTTGTGGGAGCAATCAGATGGTGGCTGGACCTCCTTGGACTGTGTTGCATGGCTTCACACTGCTTTTACTTGTCTAAATCGGGCACCCTCATCTTTTCAGCACTCACAGCAGATAAAGGTCTACATCTGGCCTGGCTGATGCTCTCTGCTTACCACAGATGTGGCAAGTGAGGCTCTAGGAAGGCACGTGCCTAGTCAGCCAGCTTTGCAGTGACAGAGTGGGACCTCCAGTGTGGTCTGTCACCTCGTCTAGGCAGTACCGGTTCCCGGACCCCGGCATTACCACCAGAGTGCTCTCTGATCGCTTACACAGCAGGAGAGGGGGTCCACAAGCTCAGAGACCAGCCAGACTAGGCTGTGCCTAGGTGTGCTGCCCTCCTCGGGGGGAGGGGCTCTGCCGAGGCCCCTGGCTGGGTGCCCGCTCTCCCGTGCAGCACTACACTCTGAGGTAGCCTCCACTGTCTCCTAAAGAGACCACATCTGGGGGAAAACTGACTGGGCAGAGATGGAGACAGAAGCCTGTGGCGTCTTAGAAGCACGCACATTTCCGTCTTGGCCCATCTATTTCCGAGTTCCCCCATGGGGACACAAGAAGCCCCTCCACCACCATTCGTTTTGATCTCCGCTCCCCTTCCTGCGAAGGCCACGGTTCTCTGAAAAGCTCCTGTACACCTGCCTTCTCATAAGCTCATCCTCCACATTCAGGCCAGAGACAGCACATAGAGAGTCATAACGAACTACCACTTTGCCCTAAGTGTGTCCTCTATGAATAAAAAACACGCCCCTGCACCCTGAACAGTGTTTCGGACAGTAGAGATGAATTTCCACCGAGCCTGTCTCTTCTCCCTTTCAGACAACTCACTACGGTGCTTTGGAGCTATGGAAGAAAATAGGTGAATCCAAAAGACTCAAAGGAACAACTTCTAATTCATCAGCACTATGACTTGCCAACTGTGCTATGCCACTCTGTTCCCCCACAGTACAGATGTCACACACAGAATCGGCACGTTCATACTGGGTGAGTTTATAGTGCAAAGACAGACACAGAGCACCCAAAAAGACTCACCTGCGTCACTGCCAACATAACCTGCTGAGGCGACTGGCTTTCGGGAACATCCCATTCACTCACAAAACAATCTGTCCCTGAAGGTTGTGAAGACACAATCTATGTCTCTGTGCCTACCGTGATGCTAGAACCATGGGCAACTGTTTTTAAATCCTAATAACATATATAAAGTTCTCCCCACCCTGCAGAAAAACCTCCTTGCAGATAGAGCTGAAAGCCGACAGACTTGCAAATACCCAGGTTGCTGTTATTTCTAAATCAAGAAGCAGGAAGAATTCTAAGACTCTGGTTGATGACATGGGTGCTTGACTAGTTGACAGGGACATTCTGATGACCCCCGCGTGACTTTGAAATTCACAACAAAGAAAACTGTGATGGACCGGTAGGGGGACAGAATTGTGACAGACGTGCTCGCTTTGGTAGCACATACACTGAGACAGAAGTGTGACGAAGTACAACAGACTGATAATTGCATATTCCAGCCGGTGGTCTGTGGGCGTTACTGTAAAAATCCTTGTAGGTTCACTGTAAAATTTCTGCACCTTTCAATTTAACCTAATGAAATGGGGGTGGGGGGGTTGTCCTCAGAGATGACCGGAAAGAGACGAGCACTCTTCTCTCCAACCAAGACCTGGGTGGGCCCCAGGGCAAGAATGACGATACCCAGAAGAGTGGACTCATTTACCAGTCACTGCCCGCCGCCATCAAGTCCACACCCTGGTAGAAACGCTGCCGAAGTCCCCTGCCCCAGGCCTCCACCCTCCTCACTCCGGGACGCAAGGCCTCAGTTCCAGGTGAGCCGAGAACTACCTGCGGATCTTATGAAATACAGCTTCCCGCACCTCACCCCATAACTTTGGAATCTAAACCTCTGGGTTCCGCCCAAGACACCTGCTCTTTAAACAGTGCCCAGGTGGTTCTGGCGTCCTAGCGCTCGGGGACAAATAGCAGCCGCTCACTGCATCCTCCCCACACCTCCTCCCACCTCCCGGGGGCAGGAAGCCCGGCCGCAGGCGGCGCCCCACCGCCTCCACGCCGACTGCGGGCCGCGCGGCGCCCCTTTGCCACCGGACGCGCCGAGCCGGGCGGGCAGGGACAGCGCCCGCGCCCCCGGGAGCGCCAGGGTCCCGGCGGGGCTCGGGGAGCCTCGTCCGCGCTCTTTACTCGACGAAACGGCGCCTCGCAGCGTCCTGGAGGCCACAGACCCGCTATGCTGCCCGCGGCCCGGGCGGCGAGCAGAGACCGCTGCCGAGGGCGCTCCAAGGCCGATGCCCGCTGAGGAGGCCGGGGCCGAGGAGGAGGCCCTCACCCCGCGCCTGCGGCGAGGACCTGGAGTCCCGCCCAGGGCCCTCGGGATTTCACGCTTCTGTGCGCCCGGAGGCCCCTGGGACTTGTAGTCCGCGCAAGTGCGCAGAGACCCCTGGGACTTGTAGTCCGTCCGTCTTCCCAGGGAGCCTCTGATGCTGCTAATCGACCAGGGTGCGCTCAGGGGCACTAGGTCCAAGGAGGGCACTGCAGTGAGAAGTCGAAAAGTAGTAAAGAGAAATGACATACACCTCACATACAAGGAAACCTCAGTATGTGTCTTTGCTGGTTTCCAGCTAATTTTTCATCAGAGACCATGGAGACCAAAGAGGATGAGATAATATATTTAAGTTGTGAAAGAAAATAAGAGTGTCAACCAAACACTTTCCATGTGGCAAAACTATCTGACATGAATGAAGGCGAAATCAAGACCCTGCCGATTAAAAAGCAGCGGAGGGACTTCATTAACAGTGGATTGCCTTAGACGACCCCGTGGTGGACCGATCCAGGCTGAAATGAAATTACACTAGATAGGAACTAAAAGCTGTAAAGAAATGCTCAACACTGGACAAGCTGAACACATAGGTGATTATAAATGTTGGCATTGTTGAATTCTGGCTTTCTAATTCCTCTTCATTCCCCCGTGTGATTTTCTCCCCCCATCATATTTTTTATTCTTGCATTAATTTAAAACACCAATGAATAAAACACTAATTACAACTCTATGTTAATAAGCACACAATGTATAAACTTGTAATCTGGGACAATAACGATATAATGTGGAAGGGATAGAGATAGATATGAACAGAGACTTATGTAAACTACAGAGTATATTTTTATTACTCCAACTAGGCTTTTATGTATAAGATGTTGATTTTAACTAATGTAACCAATGAGAAAAGAGAAAAACGTGCAAAAAAAGATAGACACAGGTAATGAAAGTGGACACAAAAATAGCCACTGTCTTCGTTACTTTTCTCTCATTTCTGAGACAAAACACCCGACACCCCAAATTAAGGAAGGAAAGGTTTATTTAGCTCACAGTTTGTGGAGGTTTCAGTCCATACTCCAATGGCTCCAAGGCAGACTGGCACGTGGCAGAAGGCGACAGTGACTGGCAGCGGAAAACAGCAAAATCCACAAGATCGGAAAAGGGAGGAGCGCAAGAGCAAGCCTCTTTCTCTCCCTTATGTTGTATGCAGGCTACCCGCCCCAGGGTGGGCGTAGCACTCACACCCATAATCCCAGAAATAGGCCATGAATCAAGAACAAACCCTAGGGCCGGTGAGATGGCTCAGCCGCCTAGGTGCCTGCCTGACAAGCACGAGGGCCGAGTTTGACTCCCGGAACCCACATATGAAAAAAAAGGGGGCCGGTGATATCGCTCAGCGGCACGGGCGCCTGCTGGCGTGCGAGGTCCTGAGGTCGACCCCTGGTACACACACACACACACACACACACACACACACACACACAAAAGAAGAACAAACCCTACTAGCCTGCCTCCATGACTGCATGAGGCTTTGGGGGGACATCTAGACACAAACCATAACAGCCACCAAAGGCAAGAAGATAGTAATGGAATAGTTAAAGGATAAGATATGCAGAAAACAAGGAGATAATGGTAGAACCATATCTTTTCTATCTGTAGTTATTTTAAATGTACCTAATTTAAACCCTCTTTTTGAAAAAGGAGATTGGTATATTCCTTCAAAACAGAATATGATCTACATGCTGACTACAACATAGTCATTTCAATAAAAAGAAACGAAGAAGCTGATATAAAAAGCATGGGAAAAGATATTCCATCCAAACGGTAACCATGAATGAGCTCAGGTGACTATATCAGTGCCGCAGATGTTAAGTCAAAGAGATTACAAGAGAACAGGATATCATATATTGATAAAAAGTCCAGTCCAGCAAGAATATATAATTTTGAACATGTAGTCATATACCCCATAACGATGCTTCACCAATGACTGACAGCATATACAAATGTTGTCCTATAAGATTTTATCACCTAGTGATGTCACGGTCATCTTAGTTTCTATGTTTAACACTCTGTAATGTTTGCAAGAATATGAATTTCTGGGGACGGTGAGATGGCTCAGTAGTGTATGTGCCTGCCTGGCAAGCGCGAGGGCCCGAGTTTGACTCCCGGAACCCACATATGATAAAAGGGCAGGTGATATTGCTCAGCGGCACGGGTGCCTGCTGGCGCGCGAGGTCCTGAGGTCGAGCCCCGGTACCCACAAAAAAAAAAAGAAGAAGAAGAGAGGGAGAACAACAAAGATCAGACTTGAGAGGGGATATTACTACAGATTCTATGAAATTAAAAAGGAATCCCAGAGAGTCTTTTAAACAATTCTATAGTTAAAAATGGACAAATTCCTGGAGACACAAAAATCTACATAAACACAAATGGGAAGAAATAGGATCTCTGAACAGATCTTACAGTACTAAGAAGACCGAGTCAGTAGTAAAAAAGAATGTACCAACACAGAAAAGCCCAGGACCATGAGGCTTCACTGAAAAATTACCCGACCATTTAAAGCAGAACTAACACAAATTCTTGTTAAGCTTTCCAAAAACTGAAGACGAGAAAACACTTCCTAACTCAGTCAACAAGACCAACACTGGTCTGATTCCAAGGACACACAAGTATGCTATAAGAAAAACAAACAAACAAACAAAAACCTAAAAACCCAGCAGACCACTATCCCTGAGGATACTGACAGAAAAATCTTCAACAAAATGCTAGCAAACTGACTGGAACAGTGTATCAAAAATTAGTGTTAGGAAAAAAATAGTGTTGGGGATGCAGCTGGGTGACAGAGGATTGCCTAGCATTCCGCGGCCTTTGGGAACTATCCTAGCACTGCAATACACATATGTTAATATATACATATACACAAACATAAATACACATACAAATACAGACGTGTATCATTGTTTACACCCTCACCTGGTAGAAATTATTCCTGAAATGCCATGATGCATCAACTCATGAAAACCGATCATTGCAGTACACCACATTAACAGGACCAAACAAAAAAACCATACGATCATCTCAATTGACGCAGAAAAAGCATTTAACATCATCCTGTACATATTCATGAAAATTAGCATGTACAAACCTTGGGTTCAATTCCAACAACTGAAGAAAAATAATTACCCCTCAGCCAGTGGACACGATCGCACCATGGCACACTGCAGAGTAGCAGTGACTCACTCTCGAGATAGTGTGGCTGGCTGGGAGCTAGAGCTCCCTGCCACCACCCAGCATCCCAGATAGTATCTCTCCACCTATTGCTAGCTTAACAAAGGATCAAAGTTCAAAACTGTCAGGACTGCTTCTACTGAGTGGTATCACTTTTCTGCCAGAAAGTCCAAAAGTCACGTCAAACCACGGTTGGAACCATGTGTACAAAGTCCTGTAATCTAAACTGTGGTGCTGTTGTGAAGTAGGACACACACAGTAGCAGAGAAGGCTTAGGAAAAACACCCTGGACAAGGACATGCCACATATCAACCCTTCAGCCAATGACAGGCCACATAGGGGAAGTGCTTTAAAAGTAGAATGGAGCTTAAAAATTCTGAATGCCTGGTCATGTTGACCTCATATCATCGTGTCACAACCGCCTAAGATACTGAGGACAACAGCATGCTGTACTGGGTGGTAGCCTGGGAGCAATAGGCTCTACCGCCGAGCCTCTAGGTGCAGTGGGCTACACCATCTACGTCTGTAGAAGTCCATGTTTTTACACAAGAAGGAAACTGTTCTCTGAAGGTACCCCTGACACTAATCATTTGACTGAAAGTGGTCCAGTGATATTCAACAAGGCTGCCAACACCATTCCATGGCTATAGAACAGTCTTTCAAGAAATGCTGCTGGGAAATCCACGTATCCCTAGGTACAAGAATGAAGTGCAGCGCTTACCTAGCACCACACAAAAGTTAGCTTTAAATAGATCAAAGACTCGAATGCATGAGCTCAAAGTATAAAATTCTTATTACAAGAAAAGAGGACAAAAGCTTCAAAAGTTGGGTTTGGCGCTGATACTTTGGCTAGGATACCAGCACCACAGGTAATTACGAAAGAAAAAACAGACAGATAAGACTTCATGAAAAATAAAAGTGCTGTGCATCAAAAGCCACATCAACAGAGGGAAAAGGCAACCCATAGAATGGAGGAAAATAATTAGTAGTCACAAATGTGACAAAACATTAATATCACAGTATTACAGAACTACAAAAACCACATCATTCAATTGAACAATGAGCAAAGAATCTGAACTGACATTTCTCCAAGGAAAATACACAGTATGGCCCATGAGCACATGAAAAGATGATCAATATTGCTCATTATTAGAACAACGAAATTGAAAACCACACTGAGATGCTACCTCACACCCATTTGGATGGCGTTTATCAAAGAACCACAGAAAACGAGGGTAGGCACATGTGGAGGCTGTGGATGCTTGTGTACTCCTGATGAGACTGTCAAATGGGAAAGGCACTGTGGGAAAAGTAGAGTGGTTTCTCACAAAACTTGGGCCATTGAGATAGCTCAGTGGCATAAGCGCCTGCCTGGCAAGCGTGAGGTCCTGAGTTCGACTCCCAGAACCCACATACGAAAAAAGGGCCGGTGATATCGCTCAGTGGCATGGGCACCTGCTGGCGCACGAGGTCCTGAGGTCGACCCTCAGCACCCACAAAAAAAATAATAAATAAAACTAAAGAGAATTCTCATATGACTCAGAAATTCCCCTTCTCGGTACATCCCCGCAAGAATTACAGTACAGCCTCCCACAGTCAGTGCACACCCAGGACCACAGCAGCATCTTTTGCAATGGCTGAGAAATGGAGGCAACACAAGAGTCCACTGACAGAGAGGTGGATAAAGAAAACTGGGACAGCAGTCCCCCCTTGTGTGCAGTGCATCCCAGCACCCTGGCTAGTTCCTTTCTCTGCCCAGAGATCCCATCTGTAAAACACATGATGGTGTCTCCTACACATATGCACCAGGGATGAAGGGTAACACATAAATCAGCCCAGTGAGAACAATTATAACAATATGCCATAAGGAGTGTATTTCAATGCAGTCTCTCAAATATTGTATCTTACTGTGCTGCACACACTTCTCCTTGTGGGATGCGGTGAGCTGCTCAATGCCCCCGTGACAAGGTGAAGTGAGGTGAGGGGAAGGCACCGTGAGGTGGAGTTAAGCTACTCTTGACCTTCTAACTTCAACGCAGCACAGTGATGGAGCAACAGCTGGTCAGATAACCAAGCAACTGACAGGTCCATAGCCAACACGGCAAGAATATGCTGGACAAAGGCAATCACGTTCTTAGTGCACAAGACGGAGAAAGAGTATGAGATTAATCGGACTCCTCAGTGTGGCTCCCAATTTACAATTCACAAATTGTGTATTTCTGAAATTTTCATGTAAGATTTTCAGACTGTGGCTTCCCACTTATTTTATATTAAGGAGAAAAAAATAAAATTTCAAAATAAGATTATAGGAAGGTAACAATGGTTAATACATTGTGTATTGTTATCTTCAAATTCGTTACTCAGAATACAAATATCAGCATTTAATTGACTAAACATTAGCACAAAACTTTCTTTTCAATGAACTAAGAGAAATTAGTAGTATAACTATCTTCACTATATATATATATATATATATATATATATATATATATATATATATATGTTTGTTTGTTTTGCTTTTCCCTTCCTTTCTCCATTCTCCCATCCCAGTTTCTCTTTTCTTTTGAACAGTTCCATTTTACAATATCTATTGTACATTTTGGGTCTTATTTACTTTTTCAGCTTCTCACACTAGGAAGACAATATGATGTTTACACATGTGTGCCTGGTTTATTTCACTTATGAGTATGGTCTCGAGTTGCATCCATTTACCTATAAAACTCTCCAGTTTATTTTTCTTTATGGCTGAGTAGTACTCCATTGTATAAAAAGACCACATCTTTTTTATCCATTCCTCCGTTGATGGGCATTTGGGTTGTTTCCAAGATCTGGCTATTACAGATTGTGCTGCTATAAACATGGGTGCACATCTATCACTGTGCTATGATGTTTTTAACTCTTCTGGAAAGATACCCGGAGGGGAATAGCTGGGTCAAATGGGACCTCCAATCCTAGTTTTTTGAGGAATCTCCACACTGATTTCCACAGTGGCTGTACCAGTCGACACTCCCCCCAACAGTGGAGAAGAGTTCCTTTTTCCCCACAGCCTCTCCAGCATTTGTTATTGGTTGGTTTCTTGATAATAGCCATCCTTTGCTGGGTGAGATGGAATCTCAGTGTTGTTTTAATTTGTATCTCTCAAATGACCAGTGATGTTGAACATTTTTCATATATTTATTTGCTGTTTGTATTTCTTCATCTGAGAAGTGTGTATTCATCTCAGATGCCCATTTTTGCATTGGGTCTTTAAATTTGGGAGGTGTGATTTTTTGGAGTTCTTTATATGTTCTCGATAATAATCCTTTGTCTGAGGAACAGCTGGCAAACGTTTTTGCCCACGTTGTGGGTTGTCTCTTCACTCTGTTGGTGGTTTCTCTTGCTGTGCAAAAGCTTTTTCATAAGATGAGATCCCAGCTGTTGATTCTTTGTGACAGTTCCTGTGCAGTTGTTTTAGTCATAGAGTCTTTGCCTACACCAATGTCTTCAAGGCTGTTACCTATCCTACCTTCCAGCAGATTTAATGTTTCTGTTTTAATATCTAGATCTTTGATCCATTTTGAATTTAGTGTAGTGCATGGTGAAATATGTGGGTCCAATTTTAATCTTAAGCATGTGCAGAGCAAGTTTTTCCAACACCACTTATTAAAAAGGCTATCTTTCTTCCAGTGAAGAAGGTGTTTGGTCCCTTTCTCAAATGTAAGGTGGCTTAGTATGTCTGAAGTTGTTTCTGCATCTTCCAATCTGTTGCATTGATCTTCAGGTCTGTTTTTTTTTTTTTTTTGCCAGTATCATGCTGTTTTTATAACAGTAGCTTTATAGTATAATTTCAAGGCAGGGATTGTGATGCCCCCTGCCTTGACTTTGTTGCCCAGGTCTCTTCTGATTCCAAATGAATTTTAGGATTGTTTTCTCTAATTCTGTGAGATATGTTGTTGGAATTTTGATTGGAATTGCATTAAATCTGTATAACAGTTTTGGAAGTATGGCCATTTTCACTATATTGGTTCTTCCTATCCAGGAGTAAGGGATATCTTTCCATTTTCTGATATCCTCTTCAATCTCCTTTTTCAGAGTACTGTAGTTTTCAGTATATAGGTCTTTTACATCCTTTGTGAGGTTGATTCCTAGGTATTTCATTTTTTTAGATGTGATTGTGAAAGGTGTTGTTTCCCTAATTTCTCTTTCAGTAAGTTTGTTGTCGCGCGCTTCTGCTCGTCCAGCGAGAAGAATCACACAACACGAGTCGGTGAAAGCTTGCTTTAATCGTTCACAGCTCCAGAGCCTTTACACACGTCCGCCCTGTGCCGGCTTCGTCCGTGCTCTGCCGAGATCTCCCTCGAAAAGGCGGAGTAACATGTTTTTATAAGGAGAGGGGCGCCAATAGCAATACAGCAGGAAATGAAAGCTCATAGGCTAAACTCATCAGTCTCTAGGCAGACTCACACATTTACAGGGCGCGGACAGCACTGACCGCAACCAGGAAGCAGGAAATAGGCGCCATCTTGCCCAGGTCGATGGGAGGGGTAATTTAGCACAGGCCTTGAGTCAGGCACAAGGCCGCGCCGGAGGCCTGATTGTGATGTTGGCCTCCAACATTTCCCCCTTATAAATCACATAAAAAGGCAGACGTAGCCAGTCTCGAGTGAATGTATTGGCCTGCACCCCACTATTAGCCCGGTGGTCGTTTGTGCCAGCGGCCGTCTAGCACCGACCATCCTGGGCCTCATCCTTTTTTGTGGGGCTAGGAAATAACTGGATGGAACCTAGATGCATGCAGGCATGCATTAGGTGTTCCGCCATGAACCCCCCTGCGGAGCACCTCGTGACTTTCCTAGTCACACACTCGACGGCGGTCGCCACTCAATGGGATGGGGCCTGTCTTAGGTTGAGTCAAGGCTGGGGATCCTTGCTCTTACCCGTCTTTGGCTCACCCACCCAGCTAAAAGCGATGTTCTGCGACCCTGAGCAGGTAGGCAGCCGCTGGCCTGGCTGTAGGGCCTCCATCCGCCAACTGCATGGCAGCCATTGCTGTCAAGCGCACCTGTTGTTGAGTCTGCATTAATCTATCCAGCAGGCACTTGATAACAACCAAGACAACAAGAATACCGACTCCGATTGCAACCCAAGTTGCCAGACTGGGCCAGCTAAACCAGGAGGTGACCTTTTCCCACAATTTTGTGATGACAGTTCCCAAACTGGACAGGTCAAAAGTAACAGGCTGTAAATTTATCTTTTTCATATCTTCTAAGCCAATGAAAACCTACTCTGAGAGGTTTTTAAAGGAGGGTAAATATGTGTTTTTGAGCCAGTAAGACACCGTGTGGATGGAAGCCGTCAGATTAGCCCTGACCGGGGTGACACATATCTTGTGGGGTACCCATCTTTGATCGCAAAGATGACCAGCCACTTGCCACAGGGCATCAATCTCTTGGCCTATTTCTTCTATTTCCTTTTGGAGTTGAGTAATGGCCTGGCTAGTAAGTTGTAGTACGCCTTGTTGTGCTTCAATCATCCGACGGGTGGTGTTAGCTATTCTGTTGACCTCCTCCATGGTTAGCGCCAGCTGGTTTGAAGTCCATGACTGCAGCACTGCGAGACCTACGGCAGGAACAAAGAGAGATGCCCCTATCCCCAAAACATTTTGTAGCCAATCTTTTATACTACACGGACCTCTTGAAGAGAGGCTATCAAGTTTAATTTGGGAAAGTACAGGGCCCACCCATTCTTTGGTCTTTACGGGGACCCAAAGGTAACTTGGGCGATATACTAGGATGCCGTAGGCAGGGTAACCATTCCAGCAATTAGTCAGCCGACAACTGGTGTCTGAGTCGTTACAGTCGAAGGAAGAATTGTCAGAGAGCAAAAACATGAAAGGAGCTTTGACGCAGACTTTTGTATGAAGCGTGAAAGTCACATTATTAGCATTAGCCGCTGTGGAGGTGTTAGTCACGCTCCCATTTATCAGCATTAGAGGTCTGAGATCTACACATCCCCCCAGGGGGTTGCAAGCCTGATATTGGCTAAAGAGTTGAACTCTCCATTTATAGGGGCTATCTTGTTGTTCTCTGCACCTGGTAACGTGGGGCCAAACCTCACTCGAGGAGTTGCACTTTCGTAATTTGGTGACCTTAGGTGGCACCATCGGTCCTGTAGCCCAGACCCACCACTCCTCATTGGAGAGAACATAAGGGTGGACAGTGGACAGGCAGGGACGCCAGAAAAAATCTGAGAGCGTCACCATGGCTGGCAGGGAATGATCGCAGGGAGCAAGATGTGGATGAGTTTGGGTGACATCCCCAGTACACTTGGGGAGGACCGGCCAAGTAGCATTAAGCACTAAGCAACGCTTAGGGGAAGGTAAACCATCAGAGGAATTGAGCCTAGCAGTGCCGTAGCATGAGTATCGAGTCACGTTGACAAACTCCAAGAATGGCATGGAGGGACGAGTGGGATTACACTCTGCCATGAGGTTGGCAAAAGAAAGCACTAAGGTGCCTGGAGAAAGTGGGAAGCTAGTATTAAAGTTAATAGAAGTAGTATTGATTCCCCCTAAATAAGGGAAATCCAGAGTATTGTTTTCAGTTACATAAAAGTCAGGTGAGACAGGAGAGGCGGCTGAGAAAGGGGCTAAACTAGGTGGATGGTGCCACAAAGCCCACAGGTACTCATCTGCATCTTTACTCTGACTCTGGAGGGTCAGAGCTGACCAGGTGCCGAGCAGGAGCCAGACAATCACCATCAGCGGCGGTGGAGTGCCCATCTTCCTTGGTGGTCGGGTCTTGGTGGGTTTTTGATATATTTGCGGTCCTCGTCAGTCTTTCGGGGACCCACACCGGTTCCCGTCCAGGATCCTGTGGGAAGACACAAACCGCACCTCGGACCCAGCTGACTACCGGGTCCAGGCCCATCCACTGTCCCGTGATGACATCCTTCCAAGTGACCATCCCCTTATTTTTGGGGCAAGGATTGCAATGTTCCATCGCAGGGGAGCAGTTGTCCGAATTTAAAGTTAAAAAATTGATGGTAAATAGAGCAAGGGAGAGCTTTCCTTTTGGTGAGAGGCCACGACCTATCCCCTCCTTTTGTTTATTTAGAGTATCTTTAAGCGTTCGGTGTGTTCTTTCAATAATAGCCTGGCCCATTGGGTTGTATGGAATGCCATGTTTAAGGACTATTTCCATGGTTGCACAGAAGCTTTTGAAGGCCGCACCTGTATACGCGGGCCCATTATCTGTTTTTAGTATTTTAGGCTTTCCCCATGCAGCCCAAGCCGCAAGGCAGTGATTGCCAATCAATAAACTGCCCAGGGGAAAGACACGCCCTTGCAAGCTGTGTCCAGTCCCCAGGGGTCATAGGAGCAGTCGCTATAGTCTCCAATACAGCGAGTGTGAAAGGAGCATTGGGGCCATAGGAAGAGACTGCTTCTTTTAGTTGCTTTATAAGCTTAAGGTCAAGGGGTTGATGGTATGGTTGCCCTCCCTGGCTGGTGAGAACCGGATAAATCCCGTATGGGCCTCGGTCAATGCCGGGGACATTTCTGGTCCCTGTTTTCTTTATGACCTCCCATGTGGGGCCGTGGAAGGTACGGCAAGCAGAGGGCAAAGGGCCATCTTGGAACGGGGGAGGCGGCTCCCAGGGCGGGGCACTGGGCATAGGTCCGCCCTCCCCGTTGCCCCCCCCTGACGGGGGCCGGCCTATATTTAGCTCTTTAAAGTCACCACACAAATCCCGGAAAGGATTGGAAGTCTGCCACGTAGCAGCCGTAGCGCCACGTCTCGGGGAGGGGAGGCTCTTCGTTGGCGCCGAGTCTTTATTGACAGCAGCCTGAGGCCCCCGCTCTAACCCCTCTGTCTCTTCCGCCTCTGAGTCTGAAGAGGAAGAATCCGACCCCGCCCTAGAATTAGCCCTCGAGCTCTCTGAGCGAGCCTTCTCAAGCGCCTTTTCAAGAGCCTCACGGGCCTCCGAAAGCAGAAGAGATCCGCTCGGGCCCTCCTCCACTTTGAGGCAATATCTAACCATCTCCCAGAGGGGGCGTACGGAGGGGTCAATTACTCCCTCTTCCTCAGCAAAACTGATATCATGTCCTAACTTTTCCCAGCAGGGTAGAGTAAGGTGCCCAGTGGGCCAAAACCACGGGGCGATCTCATGTATATTTTTTAAAAAATTTTGAACAGTTTTAGAACTCACCTTAATGCCGCGTGCTTTTAGCAAGTCTCGCATCGGCTTGTGCATCGGGGCACTGTCGGAGCTCCCCATTGTGAAATGAAACTGCTCCAGCGACACCGTCCCCGCCGTGAGCACGCCCGATATATGGGCAACCCCCGCCTCAGCAATTGAGAGCGGAATTTCCCTGAAAGTGCGTCCACCCAGGGCCAGGTTAAGCCTCCCGCTTACCTGAAGGTACGTACCGTCCTGTGACTCGATGCAGCTCCACCAGACTCCGCACGAAGGGTGATCAGGGTCCCCGTACGGGCCACCAAATGTCGCGCGCTTCTGCTCGTCCAGCGAGAAGAATCACACAACACGAGTCGGTGAAAGCTTGCTTTAATCGTTCACAGCTCCAGAGCCTTTACACACGTCCGCCCTGTGCCGGCTTCGTCCGTGCTCTGCCGAGATCTCCCTCGAAAAGGCGGAGTAACATGTTTTTATAAGGAGAGGGGCGCCAATAGCAATACAGCAGGAAATGAAAGCTCATAGGCTAAACTCATCAGTCTCTAGGCAGACTCACACATTTACAGGGCGCGGACAGCACTGACCGCAACCAGGAAGCAGGAAATAGGCGCCATCTTGCCCAGGTCGATGGGAGGGGTAATTTAGCACAGGCCTTGAGTCAGGCACAAGGCCGCGCCGGAGGCCTGATTGTGATGTTGGCCTCCAACAGTTTGTTATTTGTGTACAGGAAGGCTATTGACTTTTGAGTATTGACTTTGTATCCAGCTACACTACTGAATTTGCTTATTAAATCTAGCAGTTTTTTAGTGGAGTTTTTGGGGTCTTCTGTGTAGAGTATCATGTCATCTGCAAATAATGATAATTTAACTTCTTCCTTTCCAATCATTATTCCCTTTATTTCTTTCTCTTGTCTAATTGCTCTGGATAAAGTTTCCAGAACTATGTTGAATAAGAGTGGGGACAGTGGACATCCTTGTCTTGTTCCTGATTTTAGAGGGAAGGCTTTCAGTTTTTGGCCATTTAGTATAATATTGGCTGTTGGTTTGTCATAGATAGCTTTTACCAGGTTAAGATAAAGACCCTCTATTCCAATTTTCTGTAGGGCTTTTATCATGAAGCAAACCTGTCTTCTATATCTGAGATCCTGTCCTCACATTGGCTTAATCTGCTACAAATACTTTCAATAGAATTTTTGTTCTCCTGGATACCTGCTTGAATCTGCTTTATGGAGTCCATTTCTTTCCTATGCTGAGCATTCATGGCTTCCATCATTTTCTTAAGCTCCTCTATTTTTTTGTCTGTGTCTGCTCTAGCGTCCTTAAGCATGGTCTTCATTGTGGACATTGTCTCTGCAGTTATCTGAGAAATTATTTCTGATTTAAATTTTTCCAGAGCCTCATTCAACTTCTTTGTTGTTACCACTTCAGAGATGTCAGGTGGGTGGCTTTCGGTTTGTCCCACCTCACTGCCCCCCGGGTTTGCCTTTGGTGAACTGGATGTGTGGGGTTGCATCTTGTTTAAGTGTCGTCTCAATTTCTTTTCTTTCTTTAGTTTAATTCCTGGGTTGCTATTTGTAAATTGCCTATGGTAGGTTGCTTTATTGCTAGTATTTCAAACTCTTAGGAGATTCTTGGAATACCAGGAAGAAAAGCGCCAGTTGGCTTCTCGGCTGGTGCTTCTCTGTACCGCGGCGTCTCGCGTTGCTCCGCGGAGGTCCCTGCTGGAGCCGTGGATGGAGTGGCGGCCGCCCTGAGTTTCAAGTTCAGCTGCTGCCCCCCCCACAATGGCCCCCGGCTAGTCGCTCTCTCGTGCACGGGAGGGCTGGCGTCAGCAGTCACCGCCAGTCCATGTGTCCTTCACGGCTGCTGCTTCTCTGCACCACCGCTTCTCGCGTTCCTCCGCGGAGGCCCCCGGGGGCTCAGCAGTCACCGCGTGTCTGCAGATTTGAACCGCTTCAGTCGCGTCAGGATTCCCGAGACAGGGAAATGGTGCCGGAGGCCACTTCCTTCTTCTTTGTTGGAGTTTCTCTCTTCACTTTCTCTGTGGGCCCCAAACTGTGCTTCAGATCTTTCCTGGGTCCATGGGAGCCACTTCCCTCTTTCTCGTCCTCCTCTAGTCACTATATTTCAGTGTCTGGATGGTGACTTTTGGAGAGGTTCACTGCCTGCTTCTTACAGATCCGCCATCTTTTTTCAACCGGAGAACTTCCCTGAGTCACATTCAACCCTCTGGTGCATTTAGGGAGTCGCCTGGGATAGAGACCACTGCCACACAGAGTGGAGACTACTTGGAAGCCTGTTTTCCTGGAAGCCTTGCAGAATCCAGACAAAGGTTCCCATTACCATTTTCCTAAGTGACCTCAGGAGAGGGAGGCCCCCCTCCCCAGCATTCTAGGGACCTTGGCACAGTGTTGAAGGCCACCCGGGTGCCATGGGCTACTGCACAGTATCCACAATGGTGACAGAGCTTGGAGATAAGAAGCAGTGTCCCTTCAGCTGGAAAGAGGAGAGAGGAGAGGAAGAGACAGGTTTGTCTGAGCAGCTTCAGGGCCCTTGGTAGGAGCCGGCTGGGCTCACGGAAGCAGAAACTCAAGAAAAGTGGGACCCTTTTCTCAATCATGACTTCACATCTCAGGGGTGTCAGGCTGGGAACGAGCTGGCACAGACCTATCTGCGGAGCCAGGGCTCCGGGCACCGGGCCATCCTGCACGTTCCCCACCGCAGAGGACTCTAAAAAGCACAAACAGGACCAGTGAGATGGCTCAGTGGCATAAACGCCTGCCCGGCTAGCGCGAGGTCCTGAGGTGGACTCCCGGTACCCACACTAAAAAAAAAAAAAAAAGCACAAATAGCCATGCTGCAGGGCCTCTGCCAGGAGGAACTTTTGCCCAGGTCCTGATACCCTCTGATGCTGATAAAAGTTTAGGTATCAGCCAGCTCGGGGAGTGACATGGGCTTCCCAGGGAGGTGGCAGGAGGGCAGGGGGCTCATTCACGAGGCTCGTAGCTGCTGGCTGCCTGGGCCAGTTCACACTGGGACTCCATTCACACTAGACCACTGCCAGCTCTTAAGCATCGTCTCTCCTTCCTTTCCGCCCTACATCTGGACAGAGGATCATAGTCCCAGTGCCCTCTCCTGTGGTGACCACTAGAGAGTCACACTCCCAAGGCCCTGCCCACACGAGCAATTCTGGGCAACAAAGGCAAGGCAGGGGGCATCACAATCCCCGACTTGAAATTATAGTATAAAACTACTGTGATAAAAACAGTGTGGTACTGGCAAAAAAACAGACCTGAATATCAATGGAACAGATTAGAAGATGCTGAAACAACCCCAGACATACTAAGCCACCTTATCTTTGACAAAGGTGCCAAACACATTCGCTGGAAGAAAGATAGCCTCTTTAATAAATGGTGCTGGAAAAATTGGCTCTACACATGCTGGAAGATTAAAATTAGACCCATATCTTTCACCGTGCATTAAACTAAATTCAAAATGGATCAAAGAACTAAATATTAAAACAGACTCAGGGAAGTTTATTGTCATTATATACCCATGAGCACTGCCGCATACCAAGTTCAGATGTGACAAGGTGGGCGTGGGGGGGCGCAGAGGACAGCAGTCAGTGCCCGTACTGGGGCCTGCAGGCCCAGGACTCAGGGCAGGAAGACATAACTCGGGAGCTCCCTGATGACACCATCTTGGGAGGAAGGGGAAACGGCGGGAGGGATGAGCTCAGGGTCACTCGGTGTAGAGGGACTCCGAGGCATAGGAGTGCATTCTCTTCCCATGTGCTGTCCACCGCAGTGCCCCAGCTGACCCCTCTCCCTAGGGCAGGCCTGCAGTCCACATCCCTCATTCCCTAGCCCTGGCCAAGCCCAGAGCTGGTCATTGAGAGGATGGTGCCCTGTGTTACACCCCACCAAGTGTCCTCACCTAGCTATAGGCTGGCCTGAGAGGCAACTCCACCCTGCACAGGGGCCTGGACTCCAGCATCACTTGGGTGCCGGGGAAGGAGGCCAGTCGTGCCTTCTGCTGCCTGAGAGGCTCGGGGAAGTGGCTCTGTCTTGGACTTCCATGGGACCTTCCAAACTTCGGGTACCACATGCCTGAGCCCGCAGGATGAATGCTGGCACAGATGTCCTGCTGTCCCTAGTTACTCCATCTTCTGTGGTGTTGTGTATGAAGTCAGGTAAGAGATGTGATGGTCCTGGCTGGGCAACTGGCCTCTAGTGTGGGGTCGGCTCAGTGGTACCCGAACTGTGCGCATCCAGTTTAAGTGAGCCCCTGAGCGCTAAAAGTCAAACTTGGCCATTTCAGATTCAAAACCTGTACCTGAAGAAGAATTACTTGGACCCTGCCCTGCTCTTGGAGACGTCCTGTATGCCTTGGGACCATCCTGCCTGCTCGTATGGTGAGTCTCAAACCATGGCCAGTTATTTCCCAATCCATGCAAGAGCACATCTAAAGCTCTTCCCAGTTCCAGAGATTCATCGTGGAAACAAATCCTCCAAACCCCTCCGGATCCTCTGGACCCCTCTGGATCCACACGTGGCCTGTCATTATTTTATTTACCACATCCATCTGTACCTCTATTTCACACTGCACACAAGTCTCGGTCAAAACTCACCCTAACCACATTGAGTAAAAGACAAATGTTACTGCTGAACTTCTTTGAAAAGGGGAAAGAGCCAAAAATAGCTTAGGGAAGATTCCGAGACTGCCGACAAAAAGAAAGCTGCATTTAAAGAAAATACTGCTGGGCGTGGTGGTGCACGCTTGTAATCCCAGCACTCAGGAGGCTGAGACAGGAGAACTGCCATGAGTTTGAGGTTAACCTGAGCCGCAGAATGAGTTCAAGGCCAGGCTGCACTATACAGCAAGACCCTGTCTCAAAATAACAGAGAATAAAAATTAAAAATAAAAATATTAAATAAATGAAAATACCAAGATCCCCGATGAAACTCCAAGTTCATCGCCACAGGGGATTCATTCTCCAGCCCACTTTGTACAATACGTGGACCCTGGCTATCTAAGGAATCCATGAAATCTTCCAAATGGCTTCACAGAGATCAAGCACCCTGCATTAAAAATCTATGCTGTGGAACTTTTCAAAAGGAAAAAATAAATACAAAGATAGAAGCACTGAAGGCCATCACTTCATCAAAGGTGTTGGCACTGAGAGCATCATTCTTGGTGGCTACTGCATTACTAAAGCTCCGAATCCCTTCAGAATTGGTGAGGAGTGGACCCGGCCTGCTGCTAAGGATATCCGTGGTGAGCTTTTGAAGCAGCAAATGCGACACACGTTTGTCTTTCAGCCAGCATCTTAAATGTCCACGCTAGACGAAGGTCAGTGCTTGAGATCACAAATGACAGTCGCCTTAAAAGGGTTTGAGACAACCTCAAATCTCCACATGTTCTGGATTAAAGTCAAAGCCAAATATCCTGAGACTGTCCCTAAGCACTGAAAAGCCTGCTTCCATTTCCAACATCCCGAGGGAAGCAGGGATTTCTGAAGTGACGGCAACCAAAAGGAGATCATGGAGTCAACTGGAGCAACACACTGCAGACGTCACTATCTCCCATCACCCCTATTGGACCATCTAGTTGAAAGAAAATCAACTCAGGGCTCTAGGTAATTCTAGATTATGGTGAGCTGTATAATCATCTCATTATATATTACAACGTAATAATAATAGAAATAAAGTGCAAGATAATTATAATGGACTTGAATCATTCTAAAACCATTCCCATACTCCTTGTCCATGGGAAAGTTCTCTTCCACAAAGCCAGGCCCTGGTGTCAGAAAGGCTGGAGAGCACGAGATTAAAGCTTCAAGTTGATCAGATGAAAAGAGAGCTGGGGGTGGATGGTGGTGATGGATGCCCCTTATTCATGTACCTTCTACCATCTGACATGATGCTTAAGTGTGGTTATGATGGCCCTGCGGGTACAGCGCAGTTGTAGACTGCTTGCTGAGTGTACACAAGTCCTTGTGTTCAACACAGACCACCAAAAAACAGAAAGAGAGAGAGACAGACTAACAGACAGACAGAGAGACGGAGAGACAAGGAAGCCAGAGAGAGAGAGGAACAGATGCTCATGAAAATGTGATCAGGCCTGTGTAGTAGAGTCACCACAGCGGGCTTGGGAAGTTTGATCCTGTTGTGTAAAAATGAAGCCTAACTTCTGAAAGTTTGCTGGGGGATTTTCCCTATGGCCTTTGACTGTCCTCTGTGACAAGTGTAGTTACAGCTCAAGGCTGTGATCCCGGGCAATAGCACACAGTCTATGCCAGTGATGTCATCTAGCTGGGCCTTGGGCTGTGTCCGTCTGGCCGGGGGGATGGAGACCGGGTCACTGATGTCAGCCACATGGGCACTGCATGCCCACAGAACCAAACTCCACAAAAATCCCTGGATTCTGAGTTGCAGCTGAGCGTGGCCCGCTACATGTGTCCCACCTGGTTGCTGGGACAACTGACCGTCATCTGGACTCTATTCAGACAATGGAACACCTGCGCCTGCCTTCCAGGAATCTCCCCCACATGCCTTTGCTGCGGCTGACTGACATCTGTTGTAAGTCACAACACTGAGTGTGACAGCTTTTCTAGTTCTGAGACCTTCTAGCAACTCACAGTGCTTCGGGGGGGTTGGGGACCACCAGCACCATCTGCCACCCTGCCAGGGACTCTACTGATGCCCAGAAGAAACCTATTCACACCCAGCCCCACCCGACACCCATGGAGCCCGAGCCGCTGCCTGGGGTTTGCCGCCAACCCAGTGCCAGTGATGGGTCTCCATGGGTGACGTGTGGTGAGCTGTCACCTGCCGAGCATCGTTATAACCATTTGCCTGGTGGACGCCTGTGGTTCGGTCAGGATGTGGGCTTCACATAGGTGGCTGAGGATTCAGAACAGATAGGGAGTAAACATCATGTGGTGGCCACAGGCCTGGTTTATTGTGCACGCAGGTCCCCAGCTGGGGCCAGGCTGGGTGTTTGGTGCAGATGAAAAGAGCTCTAGGGGTGGATGCTGGTGATGGACGCCCCTCATTAATGTACACACCAAATGACAGCCCGAGACACTGAGGTGCACGGCTTCCTCATCCCCAAGGTAGGCCTGGGGCCCTCCTTCCCAGCATGGCCGCTACACGGTGAGGCCAGGCAGCTCCCAGGCCACCCGATCCTGGATTCCACACCACTGCCGGGTGCTGCCTGGTTCTGTGGGTGTCCCTTTAGCGGGACACAGCACAGAGTTTGTAGGGTTGTGGGGTCAACAGAATGCCAAAGACCCCACAGTCACTGGGCTGGGGCTGTCCCTTGGGCACCGAGAAGCTGAAGTGCTGCAGCAGGCAGGTGAAGAAGAGGAACAGCTCCATGCGGGCCAGGGGCTCCCCCAGGCATGCGCGGCGGCCTGTGAAACAACCTTAGTCAGCCCGGGCCTGGACTTCTCCCCTCAAGGCACCCTGAAAAGGGAGCAGGAAGCCAGGCACCCCACAAGCACCTGCTGAGAAGGGCATGAAGGCCTCACGCTTTGTGAAGTGGCCCTGGGCATCCAGGAAGTGTCCAGGGTGGAAGCGATAGGGCTTCTCCCACACGGTCTCATCCGTTAGCACGGACTGCAGGTTGGTGATGAGCGTGGTCCCCTGTCAGAAGGTGTCTGGCATGAAAGTGGACCAGGTGAGGAGCCCCAGGGCACTCCAGTAAGCGTGCATGGGTACAATTCCTGCCATGCGTCTTGACCCTTCCAGAAGCCCTCAGCCCCAGGCCTCTCAGCACCCTCTTCGTCACAATGGCAATGCCACATGGCGGGACTCCTAGGGGTGCCTCACTACCACCTGCTCCTGCCAAGGAGAGGTCTTCCAACCCTCTCTGGCTTATTTTAGGTTATTTGTCACACCCTGGGGTTTCTGTGGGGACAGGGCAGAGGCACTGCGTTCACCATCGCAAACAATCAGGCAGGACTTGGCAGCACCGAAGGAATCAAGGATCGGGTGGCCTGGGTGCTGCCTGGCCTCACCGCGTAGCGGCCATGCTGGGAAGGAGGGCCCCAGGCCTACCTTGGGGATGAGGAAGCCCTGCACCTCAGTGTCACGGGTCGTCATGTGGGGTGTACCCAATGGGCCGATGTGTCGAAAGCGCTGCACCTCGTGAATCACGGCGTTGGTGAAGGGCATGTGGGCCTGGTCCCCCATCTCTGGGCGCCGCCCCTGCCCTATCACTTCATCGATCTCCTGTTGGACACGGCCTGGGCAAGCATCCCCACGGCGGGTCAGTCCCCGGGGCTGTGGCCTGATCCTCTCCTCCTACCCATGTTAAGGGCAGTGTCCAGGTGAGGAGGGCATCACTCTGACAGGATTTTGGGTTATGCCAGTGCTTGGAACCCCAGCACTGTGTCATACATGGTTGAGGACCCCGCCTCCATCTTGCCTCTCATCCTCCCACGTCCCCAGCCAGGCTCACGCTGCACATCCGGGTGCAGGATCATGAGCAGCAGGGCCCAGGCCAGCGTGGCAGACGTTGTCATCGTCCCCGCAGCAAAAAGGTCAGATGCCACAGTGCACAAGTTCGCTTGGTTGAAGCTGCTCTCAGGGTTCCCCTTGGCCTGGGCCAGGCAGAGAAGATGGGTCAGGGTTTAGAGGGAGGAAGCCCCAAATGGCCTTCTAATCTGCACCCCTTAACTCCGGTCCTGTTTCCTGGGAGAGGCTGACCTGTCACTTGCCTGACCTCAGCTGCCCCGGGACACAGCCCCTTGCTTCATTTCTGGCAGTCGCCCCTCACCTTCTCTATCTCGGCCAGAAAGGCATCGGTCAGGTCTCGGGGTGGCTGTGCGGGGTCCCAGGTCGTCCTGTGCTCGGTTACCAGTTCATCCAGGAGGGCACCCAATGCTATTTGTCCAGAGAAAAACTTTTGAACTAACCCCGGGAGGTGCAGCAGCCAGGGGAATGCGTTCAGCACCTGTGATGGGCACAGAAGAGACCCGAGTCCTTCCTTTCCATAGCTCTCACCTGGACCAGGCTCAGGGCCCAACTTCCTCCAGGAGCCTGGCCTGCCTGGGCCCACTGGTGTCCCGCTCGCTCCCCAGCGCCTCCTCCTGGCTCGCTCCTGGCCTGGCTGCCAGAAGCAACATCCTACCCCGGAAATCTCACAAGCGTCGGGGGCTCCCAACGTGGACAGGAGGTGCAGACGCTGCCCCCTCTGGAGCCCGGACCCCGGGCCACCTCTCCCACTGTCATCTCCATTTGCCATCTCCAGGCCTTTCCTGCTGGGGTGCCTCTCTCAGAATGCCCTTGGTTCCATCTCCCCTGCAGGCAAATTCTCTTCCTGAGAGGCCCAGCTGCAGAGGAGGGGGAACTGCGTGGACTCTCCTGACCCCGCACCTGAGGCATCAAGCCAGAGTTCTCCTTCTGAAGCTCCTCCAGCAGGTCCAACGTCCTGCCCAACAGCGGGTCCTGGTACTTGAAGCGGCGCCCGTAGACCAGGGAGGCGATCACGTTGCACACCGCTTTGTTCAGGAGGGCGTTGGGGCAAAAGGGGCGTCCTGAGAGCAGGGATCCACTTCAGTGTTGCCCTTCTCCCTGGCATTTGTCTCTCTTGTCCCTTCCTGGTGCCCCTCAGCCCATCACCCACCATCCTGGGTGGCAAAGGTGGCACAGAGGCAGGCGGCCTCCTCAGTCACCCACTGCTCCAGCGACTTCTTGCCCAGGCCAAAGTTGCGCAGGGTGGACATGGAGAAGCGCCGCTGCTCACGCCAGGCGGGTCCGTAGTGTGCCAGGGCCACTCCTGGGGGGTGAGGTGGGCATGTGTGTGACCAAGTGCACCTGGCCACGCTCTCTGGGCCATCACCCTTCTTGCGCTCCTCTCAGTATAGGCTGTCCCCTAACGCACCCACATCTTTGTCCCCAGCTCTGCAACGGGCCCCTTTCTAGTCCACATGCCCAGAATTCAGGGCTTTTCCTTGTGTCCCTTGACCACATCACTGCCCCATTAGACCCAGTCCTTCAGTTGGTCACTGCCACCACCCCTATGTCCCGTCTGCCCGCCACCCTTTGCCTTGGGTGTGTGGGCTAAAGCCCATGTGCTCGTGGACAGGCATCGGTGGCCGGTCTGCGGTGTCCTCGCTGTGGTCCACCAGCGCCTCGCGCACGGCTGCCGGCCCGTTGAGTACAACCACTGGAGTCCAGGCCAGCTGCAGGCTGAACACATCCCCGAAGCGGTGCCGCAACTGCAGTTAAAACGGTCACGACACTCAAGTCAGGGTCCCAGCCAACCTGAAGGACCCGACTCAGCGTGGAATCCTCGGGAGACCCTCACTGAGCAGAGCACTGCTGAGATCTGACGTCCCTCTCTCATTCTTTGCAGGGCCAGGGATTCGGGCCCAGGGACCCCTGATCGCTAGGCAAGTGCTCTACCGCTGAGGTGTGGCCCAAGGCTGAGATAGAGTCTTCATCACGGTGAGGTCCCTTCCTCTAAGTCTGGGAATCAGTAGGGATCTGGTCCCCCAGCCATGACCTTGCCAGAGTGCGGAACTGGCACCGCGGTTTACACAGGAGGAAAGCCAGGGTCACGGACGTGAGCGGCGAGCCAATGGCACACAGCAACAGGTGATGTGAAGGGCGTCACCGCACCTCTCTCAGCCTCGATTTCCTGATGGATGCCGAGATCCTGACCTCTCTCCCCCATCCATCGGACCTTTCCCCCTGACATTGTCAGAAGGGACTTGGGGCCTACATGACCTCTGCCCTGTGCAACTGGATCCAAAACACACTGCCAAGTGCCACCCCACCTCCTGGCCTTGGTCCTTCCATGCTTTTTCCATGGAAAGTCCGAAGTGCCCCCAGGCCCTGCAGTGCCCTCCCCTAGGTCTCCCCACCTGCTTCCTCTTACAGGACCAGGTCCCTGTCCAGCCTGTGGCTTTACCCACCGTCTACTGCTGCGACGTCACCCTGGCCTCTGTGCCCTTCTCCCTCCAGCTCCCTCACCTTGTACAAGGAGTAGGGCATGTTGTGGAAGTCCACCTGCAGCAGGTTGCCCAGCACGGGCACTGGCACTGGGCCTGGCGGGTAGCGATCAGCCCAGCGTTGGCGCCGGTGCATCAGGTCCACCACAAGCAGGAAGACGGCCACAGCCACGGCCACAGAGAACAGTGCATCCCCAGTCAGCAGCCCCATGGCTGCCTTGCAGACCACTGGACTCCTCTGAACACTCACAGGCTGTCACCACTCATGTCCCCAGGACCAGGCAGCACACTCCACCACACTGAGCTATCGAGCAGATCGGCTACACTCTTATACAAAAGCTGAAGCTGCCCTTTGTCCTCTGGTGGGAGCCAACCGCTCTGTTGACTGTGCAGCCATAGGGTGCAGGAGGGAGCAAAGGCTGGGGCGCTGCACAGTCTCTGCCCTTCTTGTCCTCTGCATGTGATACCAAGGGGAGGGGAACAGAGACCTGGCAGGACAGCCAGGGGAGGAACAACACTGGCTGTGTTGCACTGGGGTGACCCTGGGGCACCATGGGACAGGGACACGTACATCCCTGCTTCACATGCATGTCTAGAAGGGGGTATGGAGAGGTGAGAGAACTGACACGCCAAGACAGATGAGCTTTGAGGACCCTGGGGACACTGCCTCAGGCTGGAGCAGGACTTCTTTGGAGGCCACTTGAGAGACAATGCAGGACAAGACAGCCTGGCTGGGGGACTGAGGCACCCCTGAATCGTCCTGTTGGGTGTGTGAGGGGCAGCAGGAGGCAGGCAGCTGCAGTCAGGGATTTGCAGATCTGCGGACCAGGTCCGAGGCCACTCGAATGATCAGGAGGCCAAGACCCACTTACACCTGGCACTTCACAGATCCAGCCTGTGCCCTCCCTCATGGCCTCAGCTGAATGTTCCCACTCAGCTGGCATCGACTTCCTACCCAAGACCATCAGAGAGTCATGCCAGGGCTGGCAGGCAGGTCCAGGTGTTTGTCACATGGCAGCCACTGTCTTCATTACCATGTGTGTTTTGGAGTGTCAAGCTGTCCTCAGGCAGTCATCCTCATGGGGGTATGAAGGGCAGTGACAGGTGTGTCTGCTCATGCCAGGGGCCTGTGGTCAGGATAGGGCAGTCACCAGAAAAATGCGCATTAATGAGCTATGCCTTCCAAGGGCCAGCCCTTCGGTGCCAGGCACTGCTGGTCATAGTCCATATGCTTCAACTCATTAACTCCACTTACGGCAAGAAGAGTAAACCAAGGCAGGTGGCTTTTTGTCCCCACGGCAGAGGAGATAGCATGTACTGAGGTTAAAGCTACAGTGCTGCATCGGGGTCCTCATCCCAGCTGTGAGCTCTCAGATACAACGCTACACATTTTGGACGTGATATTCTAGAAATGACCGGTACAGATGTTCCTGGAATTTATTATTTTAGCAAAACACACCTGCCCTTCCCCAAAACAGGTACCACCTATGCCATGGGCTAAAATACACGGTGCATTGGTGGAGGCTGTGGAGGCTGTCACATAAAACACAGTACTTCAAATTGAGGTGACAAGGATTGGGCATGGGGGCTCAGTCCCATAATCCCAGCACTCTCGGAGACTGAGGCAGGAGGAGCCCAAATTTGAGATGGGCCTGGAGAACTGTTGTAGTCAGGGTTTGCAAGGGAAACAATTTAATACAGGACACATAATTAATAGGACTATTTTATAGTAGTCACCCAAAGAGTTAAATTCAAAAGAGTGCAGGAAATCTGTCCACACACTAGAGACCCAAAGAAGCCAGCTGAGGGCCTGGATCCCACGGCAATGTCCTGCATGAATCCAGCTGAACACCTACAGCCCATGACAATGCCCCACACGAGTCCAACTGGAGGCCCACAGCCCACAACAATGTCTCATGCAAGTCTGTTTCACGGATCTGCGCTGGGAAGGCCCAAAGGTCAGTGGTGGAAGCTAGAAAGTCTGTGCCAGCGGGATGAAGGATCTGTGCCAGCAGGTTGAGGGATCTGCTCTGGAGCCAGGAAGTGACGCTCAAAGTAAGGACCAGAGCTCCCCCAAAAAGTACCACAGCCGTCCTCAGCAACAGCGAGGTCCTGAGCTCCTCGGATGATGAGACCCGCCGAGTTCATATCAGGAAAGCCAGCGCAACAAGCTCCTCCAGGAGAACCAACAGCACCACCTCTTCCTCTCCAGTTCCCCTTTTTATATTGTCAGCAACAAACCTCACACCCCGGTTTACACAGGAGGAAAGCCAGGGTCACGGACGTGAGCGGCAAGCCAATGGCACACAGCAACAGATGATGTGAAGGGCGTCACCGCACCTCTCTCAGCCTCGATTTCCTGATGGATGCCGAGATCCTGACCTCTCTCCCCCATCCGCCAGACCTTTCCCCCTGACATTGTCAGAAGGGACTTGGGGCCTACATGACCTCTGCCCTGTGCAACTGGATCCAAAACACACTGCCAAGTGCCACCCCACCTCCTGGCCTTGGTCCTCCCACACATTTTCCTTGCAAAGTCCGAAGTGCCCCCAGGCCCTGCAGTGCCCTCCCCTAGGTCTCCCCACCTGCTTCCTCTTACAGGACCAGGTCCCTGTCCAGCCTGTGGCTTCACCCACCGTCTGCTGCTGCGACGTCACCCTGGCCTCTGTGCCCTTCCCCCTCCAGCTCCCTCACCTTGTACAAGGAGTAGGGCATGTTGTGGAAGTCCAGCTGCAGCAGGTTGCCCAGCCCAGGCACTGGCACGTGGCCTGGCAGGTAGCGAGCCGCCCAGCATTGGCGCCCGTGCATCAGGTCCACCATGAGCAGGAAGACGGCCACGGCCACGGCCACAGAGAACAGTGCATCCCCGGTCAGCAGCCCCATGGCTGCCTCACCATCCACTGGGCTCCTGTGGACACACCTGATGGGCCTCAAACTCCGCACACCTAGGACAGACAGCACACTCACCACACCTGGACACCGGGCCTATTTCCCTTATAAAGGAGCTGAGGCTGCCCTTTGCCAGGAGCCAAGCTTGTGATCAGAGAGACTATGGGAGAGGGAGCACGGATGAGGTTCACCCGGTCTCCTCATGTCTTCTCTTTACAGTTATGCAGTTACTATAATGAAATACCCAAGGCAGCCCACTTTATAAAGAAGAAATTTATTTTGGTTTTTGGTTCTGGAGGTTCAAGGGCTCCCATCTGGTGACGGTCCTCTTGCTGGCAGAGTCCTGATGCGTCAAATGGCAGGAGGCAGGGAGCCTGTGTGTGTCTGGCCTCTCTCCCTCTTCTTAGTAAGCCACCAGGGTTCAGTCACAGTGCCCCACTCTGATGGCCTCATCTAATGCTAGTTGCTTCCCAATGGTGCCACCTTTGTCACCACAGTCAGATTGTTTCCGTCCTCAGAGTACTGCATAATGGGGTTACATTTTAACATGTGAAGCCTGGGGGGGGCACTCAACCATATCCAAGAAGTGGCCCCACCAGTCCTCTCAACGTGTGCTGCACCCGTGACACTCAGACACTGAAATGCCACGACTATACTCCCAGACATCTACCCACATCCACAACTCAGACGCACACACACACACACACACACACACACACACACACACATTGATTCAGGGTCCTACCAAACCACACAGGGAGAGCATTCACATGAACAGATGTGCTCTCCAGGCACACACACACACACACACACACACACACACCTAGCCCAAACAGCCCTGGTTTGCAGGGGTGCCTCAGATTGCCAGAGGGGGCCTCCCCTGTCAGGACACTGCTCCGAGCGAGCCTGGGAGCCCACGCCTGGCCCCTCTGCTGTCCATCCAGATTCCTGGGTTCCGTCCTGACCCTGGAGTTAAATTCTGGGTATCTGCTGACAGCAGGGTTGTTCTGACCCCTCTAGTTTCCCAGACCCACCAAGGGGGAGCCCAGAAGGCCTTTCCCCTGCCTGGACACGTCCTGCAACAACCTCCGAGGGACAGTGCCATCCCCTGCTCTCTGGCCTCTAAGGTTTCTGGTTAGAAGCCAATACTAACGTTATTGATGATCTTATGCTCATGGTGAGCTGCTTCCTTCTTTTTCCTCTCAAAATTCCGTCCTTCAACAATTGGATTGTGCAATGTAGTTCTAGATCACTTGGGGTTTACCCTCCTTGGAGTTCCTTGAACCTCTTGCAGGTTTTATCACAGCTGACTGGTCACCCCAGCAATCAGAGGGAACTGACCTGCTCCTAAGCAAATGTTTCTCCCAGCGTGGGACCCACAAGGCTTTCCTGTTTGTGTATTTTAGAGTCCTCTGTGGTGGGCGGCACCCAGGAAGGTCTGGTGGCTGGAGCCCCAGCTTTTTCTTTTTTTTCTTTTTATGTGGGTACCAGGAGTCAAACTCAGGACTTCGTGCTTGCCAGCAGGTGCTTGTGCCACTGAGCGATATCACTGGCCCTTTTTTTCCTTTACGTGGGTGTCAGAAGTCGAACTCAGGACCTCGTGCCTGCCAGGCAGGTGCTTATGCTGCTGAGCCATATCACCGGCCCTGGAGCCCCAGCTTTTAACAAGTTTTTTTCTACACTTTTTGCCAGCCTCCAACACCCACAAGACTTAGAATTTTGAATAACAAAGGATCCAATAAACCCTCAAGCTGCTGCCTCAGTGAGTCCAACGCCTCCTTTCAGGGTCACCACAGCTGCCTAGAGAAACGCCCTCTGCCTGCATCCACTGTGTCTCCTGACAGGTAAAAGGACACTACTTCCTGTCCCCAATCCCTATCACCAGTGGCCCCTGGTGGCTTCCTGACTCAGTGCCTGGTGGCACACCATGGTCGCTGGAGTTGTGTGAGCTGGGGAACTTCCTGTATTGTGGGAATTTAAGAAAATGCTGAGGTGGGGTATGGCAGCGCACACGTGTAATCCCAGCAATCTGAGAAGTTGAAGCAGGAGGTTTGCAAGTTCAACTCCAGTCCCAGCAACTTAAACTTAGGAAGACCCTGTCTCAAAGTAAAATGGAATTTCAAACAAAAAATAATAATAATAATTTATTTTATTTTATTTTATTTTTTTTGGTGGGTACCAGGGGGACGACCTCAGGACCTCGCCGCGCCAACAGGCACCCGTGCCACTGAGCGATATCACCGGCCCCTTTTTCGTATGTGGGTTCCGGGAGTCGAACTCGGGCCCTCGCGCTTGCAAGGCAGGCGCTTACGCCGCTGAGCCATAATAATAATTATTTAAGGAGCAGGGTAGGGTGGGGCACCTCAGCGTGAACACCCTGGGTTCAATTCCCAGTAGAGTAAGTGTTGTTTCCCAATTTTTCTCTCAGTGAGTTTGTTATTCATGTACAGGAAGGCTATTGATTTTTGAGTGTTGACTTTATATCCAGCTACATGACTGAATTTGGTTATTAAATCTGTAAGTCTTTTGGTGGAGTTTTTGGGGTCTTCTGTGTAGAGTATTATGTCATCTGCAAATAATGATAATTTAACTTCTTCCTTTCCTATCATTATTCCTTTATTTTCTTTTCCTTACCTAATTGCTCTGGCTAATGTTTCCAGGACTATATTGAATAGGAGTGGTGATAGTGGTCATCCTTGTCTTGTTCCTGATTTTTAGAGTGAAAGCTTTCAGTTGTAAATATTGCATTGTCTCACTGGTGTGAGAAACTGAAAGTATAAATAAGAACCAAATTGTACAAGAGATATGGTGAAATGGGAAAAATTGTTCAAAAGGAAAGGGGAACTAGGGAGGGGGAGCAGGGCAGGGGAAGGAAGGAAGGGAAAAGGAAAAATGACAAAGGAAGGATAAAATGGAAACAAAGCTTTGTAAATACAGAGGGGAAGAGAGGTTGAAGGGAGGGGAGGGGAATGGGAGGGGGAAAAGACAAATCAAGGTATATCATGTACAGCTACAAATTCCCTATGATGAATGTGATCATTGTATACACCTAAATTGTACCAATAACCTTCTTTTTTTTTTTTTTTTTTTTTTTTTGTGGGTACCGGGGGGTCGACCTCAGGACCTCGCGCGCCAGCAGGCGCCCATGCCGCTGAGCGATATCACCGGCCCCTTTTTCATATGTGGGATCCGGGAGTAGAACTCGGGCCCTCGCGCTTGCAAGGCAAGCGTTTTGCCGCTGAGCCATCTCACCGGCCCAACCTTCTTTTTTTTTAATGTGCATAACAGGAGTTGAACTCAGGACCTCGCGCTTGCCAGGCAGGCACTTATGCCACTGAGCTATCTCACTGGCCCGTGTACCAATAAACTTAAATTTTTAAAAAATCAAAACGAGAGGGCCGGTGAGATGGCTCAGCGGCGTAAGCGCCTGCCTTGCAAGTGCGAGGGCCCGAGTTCGACTCCTGGATCCCACATACGAAAAAGGGGCCGGTGATATTGCTCAGCGGCACGGGTGCCTGTTGGCGCGCGAGGTCCTGAGGTCGACCCCCCGGTACCCACAAAAAAAAAAAAAAAAAAAAAAAAAAGAAATCAAAACGAGAAAAAAATATAGGGATAATGGATACATTAGTTTCTGCACAAGGATGTCACTATACAGTGACCCATGCCGGCCATCAGTGCTCGATCCTCTTATTAGCCTTGTGAGGATTGCACTGCAGACACGGATCCCTGCAACTTTGTGAAACAGTATATTTTAAAAGAAGTAAAAAGTGTAACAGATTTTTAAAAAATTCCCAGTAGCACAAAAAACAAAAACAAAGTCAACAGCAGCAACCTGAACATTCCCTTTCTAGAGTACTGCAGGCACTCTGGGAAAGAAGCCTAAGAAATGTCTGCTCAGAGTAGAGGCTTCTCTATACCAGGCTGTTCCCTGTACACATCACAGGGGACGCTTATGGTCATTAGGTACCCACAAGCACTGTCCATGTGCCCTGCAGGGACAAGACACCGCAAGGATGGGGACAACTCTCAGTGCCCTTACTGGAGCTTCCAGCCAGCTAGCCTCATAGGACCAACTCAGAGCACGAAGAAGGAACTGGGGAACCACAGGGTGTGGCCTCCTTTTGCCTAGAAGGGGAAAAAGCACAGGGTGGGAGGGACGAGCTCGGGTCACACGGTGCAGTGGTAGTGCAGGTCTAGAACCAGGGTCTCTCCCATCAGCTGCCCATTCCACTGCTCAGTGCTCCCTAGGGCAGGACTGTAGCCCACAGACCTCATTTCCTGTGCCGGCCCAACCCTGTGGGACCTGCCCGATCGAGTCAGTCACTTGGAGGATGTCACCCTGGGTTGGAGCCCACACAAGTGTCCTTCTTTAGCTCCAGCCTGGCCTGAAACTCAGCTCCACACTCGCAGGGGAGGGGCTGGGACAGGACACCAATCATGCTCTCAGGGGTCTGAGAGGCTCAGGGAAGTGGCCCCTTTCTTGGGCTCCATCAGGACTCCCGGGGAGATTTCTGGCATCTCACAACTGAGCTGCGCTGTGAATCCTGGCACAGACTGCCTGCCATCTCTAATTTCCTCCTGTGGTGTCAAGTAAGAGATGTGATGGTCCTGGCTGCGCAACCGGCCTCCAGTGTGGGGTGGGCTCAGCGGTACCTGAACTGTACGCATCCACGCTAAGTAAGCCCCTGAGCGCTAAAGGACAAACTCAGCAGTTGGGATGCAAATCCTGTACCTCGCAAAGAATTCCTCGGACCGTGCCCAGCTCCTGGGAGACGTCCTGTATGCCCTGGGTCATCCTGCCTCATAACAGTCTTTGTATTTGAGCCTCAGTCCGTGCCAAATGGGTCCTGCTAGCGATGTGACATATGGTGGTACCTTGGTTATAGCTGCATCAGTGTGAACTCTAGAACTGCTGGAGGGTCAGTAACTTAACATGAGCAGCACAGGTGCTCCATAACTATGAGACCACACCCCAATAAACTCTGTGGACATCAAGGGTGAGTTCCCACTCTCTGGATATACTCTATCCATGTTTCCAGTCATAGTGTTGAGGGGGGAATGAACACGTTCACAACGGGGATATAAATTCACATGTCTCGATGCCAGGCGGCTCCGATTTGAATATGTTACGTTCTTGCCAGCTTGTACCACTGCTGGTAGAAACAGATCTAATCAATGTTATGGTTCTTTTAGTAATAAAGTCTACAAATATACTGAATCTAGTTAGTGCTTGAATTTGAATAATTCTCAGATATAGTCTGATTCATTCCATTTTAAAAATTATTACAATATTCAACAAATGGTGGGTAAGTAGTTGTAAGTAGCTAGCAAATACAAACCACTTGTAGTTACCTAGCAATGGGTAACTAGTTGTGTTATGTATAACTAGCTGTGGGTTATTAGTTGTGGCTAACTAGAGATGGCTAACCAGCTGCTCTTAACTACTTGTGTAACCAGTAGTGTAGGACTAGTTGTCATTAGCTAGTTGTCAACTAGTAATGGATAACTAGCTACATGTGACTCATCATCATTCACTAGGCATCCTTCACTAATGATGAGCAACTAGTTTGATATGGCTAAAGTGACTCCATTTCTTTTTGGACTCTATTTTGTCTTCACTTAACCCCCAGATGCACTCACTTCCCAACCCTGTTAGATACTAAGGCACTAACCTATAGATGAACTCACTCCTCAGACCCCTTCTCAGTTAACCATAAAATCCACGAAAGGAGGAACAAACAGTTACAGCAAACAGATCAGATGTTTGGAGAGGGTCTGTGATAAACCTAGTGATGTTCCTGTGAAATTCCAGAAGGATGATGTAGTAAAATGTGGTCTCCCTATGGCAACCAGGAAATTTTGTAAAGCCCCCAAATGTGTGTTTAAGGAAAGGTGGAACAAAGGCTCGGGGTCAGCAGACTCGACTCCTATGAGTGACCTGCTGGCCGCCAGCTTCTCCAATAAACCCGCTTGTTTCTCGATTCTCGGCCTCCTGTGAGTGTATACCTCGCCTGTGCCATAACAAGTTTAAAGTACTCGTGGATAACTGGTTATCATTAACTAGTGATGGTGATGAATTACGGTTACCTTATGTGTATCTAGCAAATAACTAGTGAACTTGTCTATAACTAACAAGTGGATAGTCAGTTGTCATTAGGTGGATAACTAGTTAAGTAATTGTAGCTTGTAGATTGCTAGTTGTCATTAACTAGCACCTGCAACTAGTCGTGGTTAGTCATGCTTAACTAGTTTTGTGTGACTAGTTGTCCTGAACTACACATTCTTAACTAGTTTTGCTGTTATCTAGACACCATTAAGTAGTCATTAACATGTTGCGATCCACCATGGCAACCAGTTGTGTTGTAAGAGAAATTTTCCCCTCTGGGAATGCACAGTCTATACTGTCCCCCTCCTCCCAATGTTCCGGGAATTGAGCTGTTACAAAGCTACCTAAAGTAGATAAAAACAAAACAAAGCTGACCACAGACCAGGGAACTGGGCTGCAAGATAACGACTGACCCTGGGCTAAGAAATTTGCAAGGATTGCAGATTGTGCTGTTCCGGACCACCTGCTGCCCATATTAGAAAACATCCTCCCCGCTCGGTCGGCCAGCCTAAAAACTCCCATATGAGTGTCTTCTCCCAATGAATGTAAAAAGCTGTTTAAACTAACCAATGCTATCTGCTTCTGTAACCGCGCTTGCAAAGACCCCTCCTCCCTTTGTTCTATAGACATATAAGCCCTGCACAGGCAAACTTCGGGGCCCACTGTTCCTGCGTGTTCAGTGAGCCCCACGCATGCTTGGATAATAAAACCCCTTGCCCTTTGCATGAGAGAACGCTTCTTGGAGTCTTCCTTCACGCGGCGGGCGTCCCGACCCTAACAGTGTGTAATCAGTCATGGCCAACTAGTTGCTGTTAACTCGCCATCCTTAACTACTGGTCATCATGAACTAGCGATGTGTAACTCGCGCTTAAGGAGTGATTAACTAGCTGTGGCTGACTAGTTGTCCTTAACTAGCCATGTTCAACTAGTTAACACTACTAGTCACTAACTCATCACAGTTAACCAGCTACATGTTAGTCACCATTAATTGGCCATGGATAACTAGTTGTTTTTAATGAGCTGTCATTAACTAGTGACAAGTAACTAGTGCTTAGGTCGCCCTTGACTAGTGGTGCTTGACTAGTTGCCATTGACTAGCCTTCATTAACAGCTACAACTGGTTGTTGTTAACTAGTGTTGCTAACTACTTGTGGTTAGTGTGAACTAGTTCACCAATTGTCATTAACTAGTGATGGCTAACTCACAGTTAAGTAGTCATGCTTAACTAGTTGCTATTACCTAGTCATGGCTAAATACTTATTCTTCACTAGTTAATTGTGCCTAACTAGCATGTGACTAGTCATAGTTACTAACAAGTTCTAGGCAACTAATTGTGGATAACTAGGGTCCACAAGTGGTGGGTGACTCGTGGGTAACTAGTAGTCTGGCATAATTAGCCAGGTTATCTAGTTGTGGGTAATTATAACTAGTGTGGTTAATGTCTGATGGGTAGCTAGTTGTAGTTAGATACTTGTGTATCACCAGTAGGACACCTACTCATCTCCCACTGGAGGTTCAAGCAGTCAGGAACATAACACGTTCAAATCAGAGCCACCTGGCAGTGGGATGTATGTCTCGGGTGTTTCATTACAGTAACACATTATGATTTGAATGTCGCCTTCGAAACTCATGTTGAGATCTGTCATGTCAAAGTATTATAGGTTGGACTTGAGGACTGGGTGGTACCTCACTTTTAGAATGCTTTCTCAGAACACATGAAAACCCAGGTTCAATCCACAATCTCTTAAATACATCAATAAATATTTTAAAATCTCAGCAGCATTGTATGTGCTGATCATGCTGACACAGACCTGTAATCTTAGCCATTTGGGACACTGAGGTGGAGGACCGCACCAGTGAATAAAACACTAAGAGTAATTCTATGTTAATAAGCACACAAACGTATAAACTTAGAATCTGGGACAACAACAATACAGTGTGGGAGGGACAGAGATAGATATGAACAGATTTTTGTAAACTACAGAATGTAATTTTTATTACTCAAGCTAGGTTTTATAAGTTTAAGATTCTAACCAATGTAACCAATGACAAAATAGAGAAAAACGTGCCAAAAAAAAAAAAAAAAAAAGACAAAGTGGACACAAAAATAGCCACCAAAGGCAAGAAGATAGTAATAGAATAGTTAAAGGATAAGCTGTGCAGAAAACAAGAGATAAATGGTAGAACCATATCTTTTCTATCAGTAGTTAATTGAAATGTACCTAATTTAAACCCTTTTCTTTTTAAAGCAGAGATTGGTACATTGGTTCAAAAAACAAGATGATCTACATGCTGACTACGACATAGACATTTTAGATAAAAAGAAACAAAGTTGATATAAAAAGCATGGGAAAAGATATTCCATCCAAACAGTAACCACAAATGAGCTCAGGTGACTATATCAGGGCCACAGATGTTAAGTCAAAGAGATTACAAGAGAAAAGGGTATCATATATTGGTAAAAAAAAAAAAAAAAGTCCAGTCCAGCAAGAATATATAATTTCAAGCATGTCATATACCCCATCACGATGCTTCACCATGATGGACAGCATATATAATTGTTGTCCCGTAAGATTATATTACCTAGTGATGTCACAGACATCTTAGTTTCTGTGTTTAACACTCTGTAATGTTTGCAAAAATACAAACTGCCAAAGGACACACTTCCAAGAACGTATCTCCTTGCTAACCGGCACATGAGTGTAACAACATTGGGAGAATTGAAGGAAAAAGGAGAGTGTACTAGAGTTGTAGTTGGAGACTTCAATAACCCACTGTCAGTACTGGATTGAACAAGTATAAATAGGATTATGATGGAAATTCAGGACTTGGACAACACTATTGGACCTACCACATACATGCAGAACACACCACCCAACAACTGCAGGGTACTCACCTTCCTCAAGTGCACATGAAACATTCTCTGCAACAGACCAAGCAGTAGTCCACAAACAATCTCAATACATTCTTAAACACCGGGACTCATATAAAAATAGTTTCTGGCCACTATGGAAGAAGCATGAAATCAGCAGAAGGAAAATCGACAGATATGTGGAAATTAACCAGCATATTCTTAAATAACCAATGGGTCAAAGAAAATTACTTGAGGTGGATGGGAAGGAAAACACTGTAGAGCAGAACATGCTGCATCCAGCAAAAGTAGAAATCGGAGGTGAAGTGTACAACTGCCCATATCTACATTAAAAATGAACAAAGTTCTAAAAACAATAACTGAATTATAGACCTTAAAGAACCAGAAAACTAAGAGCATATTAAATCCAAAGGTAGCAGAGGGGAGACAATAAGTAGGGTTAGAGCAGAGATAAATGAAATAGCTGGGTTTGGTAACCCAGATGGGGAGGATGAGACAGGAGGATTGCAAGTTCATGGATAGTCTGGGCAATTTAGCATGGACTTGTCTCTAAAAGGGTGTGGGGGGGCGGGTAAGGATGTAGCTCAGTGCTCCCTAGATTCAACTCCCAGTGGGACAGAGAAAGAGAGAGAGAGAGAGAGAGAGAGGGAGGGAGGGAGGGAGGGAGGGAGGGAGAGACAGAGAGAACACAGAGTAAGAAAACAATACAGAGAATTCATGAAACTAAAATTGGTTCAGGATAAACATCGACAAAATTGATGAACCTATTGCTAGGTGGGATAAGAAGAAGAGAGGGAGGCCGGTGAGATGGCTCAGCGGTGTAAGTGCCTGCCTGGCAGGCACGAGGGCCTGAGTTCGACTCCCGGAACCCACATACGAAAAAAGGGGCCGGTGAGATGGCTCAGCAGTACAGGCGCCTACTGGCGCGCGAGGTCCTAAGGTCGACCCCCCGGTACCCACAAAAAAAAAAAAGAAGACGAAGAGAGGGAGAACAACAAAGATCAGACTTGAGAGGGGATATTACTACAGATTCTATGAAATTAAAAAGGAATCCCAGAGAGTCTTTTAAACAATTCTATAGTTAAAAATGGACAAATTCCTGGAGACACAAAAATCTACATAAACACAAATGGGAAGAAATAGGATCTCTGAACAGATCTTACAGTACTAAGAAGACCGAGTCAGTAGTAAAAAAGAATGTACCAACACAGAAAAGCCCAGGACCATGAGGCTTCACTGAAAAATTACCCGACCATTTAAAGCAGAACTAACACAAATTCTTGTTAAGCTTTCCAAAAACTGAAGACGAGAAAACACTTCCTAACTCAGTCAACAAGACCAACACTGGTCTGATTCCAAGGACACACAAGTATGCTATAAGAAAAACAAACAAACAAACAAAAACCTAAAAACCCAGCAGACCACTATCCCTGAGGATACTGACAGAAAAATCTTCAACAAAATGCTAGCAAACTGACTGGAACAGTGTATCAAAAATTAGTGTTAGGAAAAAAATAGTGTTGGGGATGCAGCTGGGTGACAGAGGATTGCCTAGCATTCCGCGGCCTTTGGGAACTATCCTAGCACTGCAACTATACAGACACATGTGTGTATTTGTCTGTGTACGCATATGTTAATATATACATATACACAAACATAAATACACATACAAATACAGACGTGTATCATTGTTTACACCCTCACCTGGTAGAAATTATTCCTGGAATGCCATGATGCATCAACTCATGAAAACCGATCATTGCAGTACACCACATTAACAGGACCAAACAAAAAAACCATACGATCATCTCAATTGACGCAGAAAAAGCATTTAACATCATCCTGTACATATTCATGAAAATTAGCATGTACAAACCTTGGGTTCAATTCCAACAACTGAAGAAAAATAATTACCCCTCAGCCAGTGGACACGATCGCACCATGGCACACTGCAGAGTAGCAGTGACTCACTCTCGAGATAGTGTGGCTGGCTGGGAGCTAGAGCTCCCTGCCACCACCCAGCATCCCAGATAGTATCTCTCCACCTATTGCTAGCTTAACAAAGGATCAAAGTTCAAAACTGTCAGGACTGCTTCTACTGAGTGGTATCACTTTTCTGCCAGAAAGTCCAAAAGTCACGTCAAACCACGGTTGGAACCATGTGTACAAAGTCCTGTAATCTAAACTGTGGTGCTGTTGTGAAGCAGGACACACACAGTAACAGAGAAGGCTTAGGAAAAACACCCTGGACAAGGACATGCCACATATCAACCCTTCAGCCAATGACAGAGCACATAGGGGAAGTGCTTTAAAAGTAGAATGGAGCTTAAAAATTCTGAATGCCTGGTCATGTTGACCTCATATCATCGTGTCACAACCGCCTAAGATACTGAGGACAATAGCATGCTGTACTGGGTGGTAGCCTGGGAGCAATAGGCTCTACTGCCGAGCCTCTAGGTGCAGTGGGCTATACCATCTACGTCTGTAGAAGTCCATGTTTTTACACAAGAAGGAAACTGTTCTCTGAAGGTACCCCTGACACTAATCATTTGACTGAAAGTGGTCCAGTGATATTCAACAAGGCTGCCAACACCATTCCATGGCTATAGAACAGTCTTTCAAGAAATGCTGCTGGGAAATCCACGTATCCCTGGGTACAAGAATGAAGTGCAGCGCTTACCTAGCACCACACAAAAGTTAGCTTTAAATAGATCAAAGACTCGAATGCATGAGCTCAAAGTATAAAATTCTTATTACAAGAACAGAGGGCAAAAGCTTCACCAAGTTGGGTTTGGCGCTGATACTTTGGCTAGGATACCAGCAGCACAGGTAAGAAAGAAAAAACAGACAGATAAGACTTCATGAAAAATAAAAGTACTGTGCATCAAAAGCCACATCAACAGAGGGAAAAGGCAACCCATAGAATGGAGGAAAATAATTAGTAGTCACAAATGTGACAAAACATTAATATCACAGTATTACAGAACTACAAAAACCACATCATTCAATTGAACAATGAGCAAAGAATCTGAACTGACATTTCTCCAAGGAAAATACACAGTATGGCCCATGAGCACATGAAAAGATGATCAATATTGCTCATTATTAGAACAACGAAATTGAAAACCACACTGAGATGCTACCTCACACCCATTCGGATGGCGTTTATCAAAGAGCCACAGAAAACGAGGGTAGGCATATGTGGAGGCTGTGGATGCTTGTGTACTCCTGATGAGACTGTCAAATGGGAAAGGCACTGTGGGAAAAGTAGAGTGGTTTCTCACAAAACTTGGGCCATTGAGATGGCTCAGCGGCATAAGCGCCTGCCTGGCAAGCGTGAGGTCCTGAGTTCGACTCCCAGAACCCACATACGAAAAAAGGGCCGGTGATATCGCTCAGCGGCATGGGTGCCTGCTGGCGCACGAGGTCCTGAGGTCGACCCCCAGTACCCACAAAAAAAATAATAAATAAAACTAAAGAGAATTCTCATATGACTCAGAAATTCCCCTTCTCGGTACATCCCCGCAAGAATTACAGTACAGCCTCCCACAGTCAGTGCACACCCAGGACCACAGCAGCATCTTTTGCAATGGCTGAGAAATGGAGGCAACACAAGAGTCCACTGACAGAGAGGTGGATAAAGAAAACTGGGACAGCAGTCCCCCCTTGTGTGCAGTGCATCCCAGCACCCTGGCTAGTTCCTTTCTCTGCCAATAGATCCCATCTGTAAAACACATGATGGTGTCTCCTACACATATGCACCAGGGATGAAGGGTAACACATAAATCAGCCCAGTGAGAACAATTATAACAATATGCCATAAGGAGTGTATTTCAATGCAGTCTCTCAAATATTGTATCTTACTGTGCTGCACACACTTCTCCTTGTGGGATGCGGTGAGCTGCTCAATGCCCCCGTGACAAGGTGAAGTGAGGTGAGGGGAAGGCGCTGTGAGGTGGAGTTAAGCTACTCTTGACCTTCTAACTTCAACCCAGCACAGTGATGGAGCAACAGCTGGTCAGATAACCAAGCAACTGACAGGTCCATAGCCAACATGGCAAGAATATGCTGGACAAAGGCAATCACGTTCTTAGTGCGCAAGACGGAGAAAGAGTATGAGATTAATCGGACTCCTCAGTGTGGCTCGCAATTTAAAATTCACAAATTGTGTATTTCTGAAATTTTCACGTAAGATTTTCAGACTGTGGCTTCCCACTTTTTTTATTTTAAAGAGAAAAAAATAAAATTTCAAAATAAGATTATAGGAAGGTAACAATGGTTAATACATTGTGTATTGTTATCTTCAAATTCGTTACTCAGAATACAAATATCAGCGTTTAATTGACTAAACATTAGCACAAAGCTTTCTTTTCAATGAACTAAGAGAAATTAGTAGTATAACTATCTTCACTATATATATATATATATATATATATATATATATATATATATATATATGTTTGTTTGTTTGTTTGTTTTGCTTTTCCCTTCCTTTCTCCATTCTCCCATCCCAGTTTCTCTTTTCTTTTGAACAGTTTCTTTCCATTTTACAATATCTATTGTACATTTTGGGTTTTATTTACTTTTTCAGCTTCTCACACTAGGAAGACAATATGATATTTACACATGTGTGCCTGGTTTATTTCACTTATGAGTATGGTCTCGAGTTGCATCCATTTACCTATAAAACTCTCCAGTTTATTTTTCTTTATGGCTGAGTAGTACTCCATTGTATAAAAAGACCACATCTTTTTTATCCATAACTCTGTTGATGGGCATTTGGGTTGTTTCCAAGATCTGGCTATTACAGATTGTGCTGCTATAAACATGGGTGCACATCTATCACTGTGCTATGATGTTTTTAACTCTTCTGGAAAGATACCCGGAGGGGAATAGCTGGGTCAAATGGGACCTCCAATCCTAGTTTTTTGAGGAATCTCCACACTGATTTCCACAGTGGCTGCACCAGTCGACACTCCCCCCAACAGTGGAGAAGGGTTCCTTTTTCCCCACAGCCCCTCCAGCATTTGTTATTGGTTGGTTTCTTGATAATAGCCATCCTTTGCTGGGTGAGATGGAATCTCAGTGTTGTTTTAATTTGTATCTCTCAAATGACCAGTGATGTTGAACATTTTTCATATATTTATTTGCTGTTTGTATTTCTTCATCTGAGAAGTGTGTATTCATCTCAGATGCCCATTTTTGCATTGGGTCTTTAAATTTGGGAGGTGTGATTTTTTGGAGTTCTTTATATGTTCTCAATAGTAATCCTTTGTCTCAGGAACAGCTGGCAAACATTTTTGCCCACGTTGTGGGTTGTCTCTTCACTCTGTTGGTGGTTTCTCTTGCTGTGCAAAAAGCTTTTTCATAAGATGAGATCCCAGCTGTTGATTCTTTGTGATAGTTCCTGTGCAGTTGTTTTAGTCATAAAGTCTTTGCCTACACCAATGTCTTCAAGGGTTTTACCTATCCTACCTTCCAGCAGATTTAATGTTTCTGTTTTAATATCTAGATCTTTTTTTTTTTTTTGTGGGTACCGGGGGGTCGACCTCAGGACCTCGCACGCCAGCAGGCGCCCGTGCCGCTGAGCGATATCACCGGCCCCTTTTTCGTATGTGGGATCCGGGAGTCGAACTCGGGCCCTCGCGCTTGCCGGGCAGGCGCTTAAGCCACTGAGCCATCTCACCGGCCCTAATATCTAGATCTTTGATCCATTTTGAATTTAGTGTAGTGCATGGTGAAATATGTGGGTCCAATTTTAATCTTAAGCATGTGCAGAGCAAGTTTTTCCAACACCACTTATTAAAAAGGCTATCTTTCTTCCAGTGAAGAAGGTGTTTGGCCCCTTTCTCAAATGTAAGGTGGCTTAGTATGTCTGAAGCTGTTTCTGCATCTTCCAATCTGTTGCACTGATCTTCAGGTCTGTTTTTTTGTTTTTTTTTTTTGCCAGTATCATGCTGTTTTTATAACAGTAGCTTTAATTTCAAGGCAGGGATTGTGATGCCCCCTGCCTTGACTTTGTTGCCCAGAATTGTTCTTGCTCTTCTAGGTCTCTTCTGGTTCCACATGAATTTTAGGACTGTGTTCTCTAATTCTTTGAGATATGCTATTGGAATTGCATTAAATCTGTGTAACAGTTTTGGAAGTATGGCCATTCTCACTATATTGGTTCTTCCTACCCAAAAGCAAGGGATAGCTTTCCATTTTGATACCTTCTTCAATCTCCTGTTTCAGAGTACTGTCGTTTTCATGTAGAGGACTTTTATATCCTTCATTAGATTGATTCCTAGGTATTGCATTTTTTTGAATGCTATTGTGAAAGGTGTTGTTTCCCTAATTTCTCTCTCAGTGAGTTTGTTATTCGTGTACAGGAAGGCTATTAATTTTTGCGTGTTGACTTGATATTCAGCTACGCTACTGAATTTGCTTATTAAATCTAGCAGTTTTTTAGTGGAGTTTTTGGAGTCTTCTATGTAGAGTATCATGTCATCTGCAAATAATGATAATTTAACTTCTTCCTTTCCTATTGTTATTCCTTCGATTTCTTTCTCTTGTCTAATTGTGTGGCTAAAGTTTCCAGGACTAGGACCGGGGAGAGATAGCTCAGTGCCACTAGTGCCTGCCTGGCAAGCGCAAGGTCCTGAGTTCCATTCCCGGTACCAAAAAAAAAAAAAAGTTTCCAAGACTATGTTCAATAAGAGTGGAGAGAGTGGACATCCTTCTCTTTTTCCTGATTTTAGAGAGAAACCTTTCAGTTTTTGTCCATTTAGTATGATGTTGGCTGTTGGTTTGTCATAGATAGCTTTTATTAAATTGAGATAAAGACCATCTGTTCCAATTTTCTGTAGGGTTTTATCATGAATGGGTGCTGGACTTTGTCAAAAGCTTTTTCTGCATCTATTGAGATCATTATAAGATTTTTGTCCTTGGCTCTGTTAATATGATGTATTACATGTATTGATTTACGCATGTTGAACCACCCCTGCATCCCGGGGACGAATCCCTCTTGGTTATGGTGTATAATCTTCTTGATGATTTGCTGCCTTCTGTTCGCCAGTGTCTTACTGAGGATTTTTGCATCTATGTCCATGAGGGAGATTGGCCTGTAATTCTCTTTTTTAGTTGGGTCCTTCTCCGATTTTGGTACCAGGGCAATGCTTGCTTCCAGGAATGAATTTGGGACTATTGCTTCCCTTTCAATTTCATTAAAGAGTTTGAGAAGTAGTGGTGTCAGGTCTTCTCTAAATTTCTTGTAGAATTTGCAGTGAATCCATCAGGGCCTTGGCTTTTCTTCGTTGGTAGGTTTTTAATTACATCTTTGATTTCATTGATTGATATTGGTTTATTTAGGATTTTTATATCTTGATTCAGCTTTGGTAATTCATACACATCTAGGAATCTGTTCATTTCTTCTGCATTTTCCATCTTATTAGAATACAAGTTTTCAAACTAGGTATAGGTGATGTTTTGGATTTCTGCAGGGTCCATTGTAATTTCACCCTTTTCATTCCTAATTGTGTGGATTTGAGTCTTTTTTTCCTTTTTTTTTTTTTTTTTTTTTTGATAAGGTTGGATAAAGGTTTGTTGATTTTATTTAATCTTTCAAAGAAGCAACTCTTTTTTGTGTGTGTGTGGGTACCGGGGGTCGACCTCAGGACCTCGTGTGCCAGCAGGCGCCCATGCTGCTGAAAGATCTCACTGGCCCTTTTTTCGTATGTGGGTACTGGGAGTCGAACTCAGGACCTCACGCTTGCCAAGAAGGCGCTTATGCTGCTGAGCCATCTCACCGGCCCCAGAACCAACTCTTTAATTCATTCGTTCTATTTTTTTTTTCAGTCTCCAATGCATTAATTTCTGCTCTGATCTTTATCATTTCCTCCCTTGTACAAGTTTTTGGCTTAGCCTGCTCTTCTTTTTGTAATAGTTTGAGGCTCACCATTAAGTTGTTGATTTGCACTTTCTCTGTTTTCCCGATATGGGTATTTACTGCTATAAATTTCCCTGTTAGGACTGCTTTCACTGTGTCCCATAACTTCCAATGTTGTACTGTCATTATCATTTCATTGTAGAAACTGTCTAATTTCTTCTTGAATTTCATCTGTGACCCACTGCTTGTTCAGGAGGGTGTTATTTAATATCCATATATTTATGAGGTTCACGTGGTCTCTTTGCCATTGATTTCCAATTTCATTGCACTATGGTCTGATAATATGCGTGGGATAAATGCAATTCCTTTGCATTTACTTAAGCATGTTCTATGAGCTAGTGTGTGGTCTATTTTGGAGAACGTCCCATGTGCAGCTGAGAAGAACGTGTATTCTTATGCTGTGGGGTGGAACACTGTAGATATCTACTAAGTCCATTTCTTAAAAAGTTTAGTTCAGTCCTAATATTTCATTATTGATTTTTTGTCTAGTTGATCTGTCTTTTCATGACAGTGGGGTATTGAGATCCCAAAATACAGCTGTATTAGTGCTTATTTGATTTTGCATGCCCATTAATATTTGTTTTATTTATTTATTTATTTATTTATTTTTTTGTGGGTACCGGGGGGTCGACCTCAGGACCTCGCACGCCAGCAGGCGCCCGTGCCGCTGAGCGATATCACCGGCCCCTTTTTCGTATGTGGGATCCGGGAGTCGAACTCGGGCCCTTGCGCTTGCCGGGCAGGCGCTTAAGCTGCTGAGCCATCTCACCGGCCCTAATATTTGTTTTATATAGTTGGTGCACTGGCATTTGTTGCATATATATGATCATTATCTCTTCCTCTTGGATTGTTCCCTTTAAAAGGATGTAGTGACCTTCTTTAATTAATCAGTTTTGGCTTGAAATGCACTTTGTTTGTAAATAGAATAGCTACCCCTGCTTTTTTCTGGGTTCCTGTCACATAGAGTATCATTTTCCATCTTTTGACTTTCAGTCATGAATTTCTTTTTAAATTAAATGTATTTCTTGTATGCAGCATATTGCTGGAGCTTGCTTTTCTTTTTTTTTTTTTTTTTTTTTTTTTTGTGGGTACCGGGAGTCGACCTCAGGACCTCGTGCTTGCCAGCAAGTGCTTGTACTGCTGAGCGATATCACCGGCCCTTTTTTTCCTTTATGTGGGGTCCAGGGGTTGAACTCAGGACCTCACACTTGCCAGGCAGGCACTTATGCCACTGAGCTATCTCACCAGCCCTGGAGCTTGCTTCTTGATCCATTCTGATAGTCTGTCTCTTTTGATTGGTGAATTGAGACCATTAACATTGATGGTTATAACTGCTATGTATTGACTTGTCCTTGTCATGTTATTTTCCTGTTATTGGCTCACTCTTTTTTTTTTTTTTTTCCTTCATCTGTTTGACCTCCCTGGTGGATTTCTTCTGTTGAGGTTCATGGAGTTGTAGTCCTTGTTATCTCTTTTTAGAATGTCCTTCAAAACATTTTGGAGTGCTGGTGAGGTAGTCATAAATTTCCTCAGATGTTCTTTGTCATGGAAGTATCTTATTTCTCCATCAGTTTTTTTTTTTTTTTTTTTTTTTTTTTGTGGGTACCGGGGGGTCGACCTCAGGACCTCGTGCGCTCTCCATCAGTTTTGAAAGATAGTTTTGTGGGGTCCATCAATCTGGGTTGAAGGTTCTTTTCCTTTAGAACTTGAAATACTTCACTCCAAGCTCTTCTTGACTTGAGGGTTTGTGCTGAGAAGTCAGCTGTGATTCTAATGGGCTTTCCTTTGTAGGTGATTTGTTTCTTTTCCCTTACAGCTTTTAAGATTCTATTCTTGTGTTTAACTTCTGGAATCATAACTATGATATGCCTGGCTGTAGATTTTTTTGATTGTGGCTAACTGCTGTTCTATGTGCCTCACTTATCTGTATGTCAAGTTCTTTTTCTCTACCAGGCAGGTTTTCCACCATGGCATCTGTGAACAGTTTTTCTTACATCATTTGTGCTATCTCCTGCTTTTTCGTGGACTCCACTCAATCTTAAGTTATTCTCCTTTGCCTCGTCTAGCAGCTGCTGGATTGATTTCTCATGGTCCCTTGCTATTTTGAAGAAATCTTTCTTTTCATGATCGCTAACTACAAGCCTGTCTTCTGTATCTGAGATCCTGTCCTCACACTGGCTCAATCTGCTGCAGATACTTTCAGTGAAATTTTTATTCTCCTGGACATCTGCTTGAATGTGCCTTATGGATTTCATTTCTTTCCTATGCTGAGCATTCATGGCTTCCATAATTTTCTTTTAAGCTCCTCTTTTTTTTTTTTTTTTTTTTTTTTTTGTCTGTATCTGCTCTAAATTCACTAAACATGGTTTTCATTGTGGACACCATTTCTGCAGTTATCTGAGAAATTATTTCTGATTTGATTTCTTTCTAGAGCCTCATTCGATTGCTTTGTTACCACTTCAGAGAGGCCAGGTGGGTGGCTTTCAGATTATTCCACCTCATTGGCCCCTGGGTTTGCCTCTAGTGAACTGGATGTCTGGGGTTGCATCTTGTTTAAATGTCTTGCCATTTTCTTTTCTTTTTTTAGTTTAATTCCTGGGGTGATGCTTGTAAATTGTCTATAGTGGGTTGCTTTATTGCTAGTATTTAGAACCCTTAGGAAATGACTACTTCTCTGAGGTACCTCCCAGCTGGTTTTGGGGTTTTGAGTCTGTTGCAAGATCCCACCTCTTCAATATGTTGGGAATGAGAACTTGCTGCCTGTTTGGCCCAGCCCCAGGCTTTTGGCACCATGCCACAGTATTTTTTGTGACCCTTAGTCAATCTCAGTCTTGGTATACCAGAAAGAACAGCTGTTTAGAACAACTGTCACAACACAGTCTAGCAAATGACAAACTGAGCTAACCATTAATTTGCCACCTTTAACCATATGAACTAGATTTGTGGTTATATAACAAAATATAAAACAAACCAGAAAATTATATGCAGAATACAAGTCCTTAATACGTCAATTTTGCCCTCAGGGGTTAAAATTTAAAATGAGTTAGGGAGAAAATAGAGAAGTGGAAGAATAGAAAGAGATTAGAAGTAAGGCTGGAGGACAAAGGGGGATCACACTAACTTTGGGAAACTAGTGTAGAAGACTGGAGGGAAAGAGAGAAGGAAGAAATAAAAAGAACAGAACAATACCACAACCACAAAGAGGAAAGAAACCTTGTTCACATTCATATAAAAACAAAATCAAAAAAAGGAGGAAAAAAAAACAAAAACAAAAAAGAAAACCAAAACCATAACCACAACAACAAAAAACGAGAGAAAGGGAAAAAAAAGAAAGAAAGGAGAGAAAAAAGTCCACTTCCAGGTTTGTCTCTGCTGTCACTGGTAGACAACATGTGGAGACAGAGTCCTGATTCATGCCAATCTATACCAGCAAGCAAGCAGTAGGTTTTTGGAGGGGTAGTGGATAATCTCAGTGAGCCTGCACCTTTTGGCCGAGATCAGACTCATTCAGCCTGCAGCCGTCAGCGCACCTTCTGCAGGCCTGAGCTCAGCTGGAAGATGCTAGATGGAGCTGGCAGCCGCTCTGAGTTCTGAGCTCAGTCGGCCCTGCTAGATGGCTCCCGGCCAATTGCTCTCACGTGTGGGACGACTGACCCATCTACACTCATGGCGAACCAGAGCAGTCCTTCACATCCTCTGCTCCCCTCCACTGCTGCGTGTCTCTGGAGGCCTCTGGAGTCGCCTACAGTACTGTGCGTCTGCACGTTTGAACTGCTCCACTAGCACAGTGAGTCCCGCCTCAGAGAGAAGGCACCGCCGGGTACCTCCTTTTCTTTGTTGCAGTTTCTCCCTTCACTCTCTCCATGGGCTTCAATTCACGCTTCAGATCCTTCCTGGGTCCAGGAGACCCACTTCCCTCCTTGTCTTCCTCACATTTCTATATTCCAGTGTCTGGAAAGCGACTCAAAGAGAGGCTCCTCCTCTGCTGCTCACCACTGTGCCATCTTGATCCAGTCCCCCTCCCACTCTTAAATGAACCGAGAAACAGAAACATGGGGAAAAGGGAAGACTAATACAAATTCATACAATGGAATGTGACTGGGCCTTAAAAAGGAAAGAAGTACTGATACCTGCTACAACAGGAAGGAAACCTGAGCACGTTACCTCAAGTGAAATAAGCCAGGCAGAAAAGACAAAGAGTGTAGGACTCCACTTTGATGACTCCCCATAGTGCTCAAATTCCCAGAAACAAAGTAGGATGGTGGTTGCTGGGGGTGGGGAAGAGGCAATGGAAGCTATTGTCTAAATGGTTTAGGGCTTCAGTTTTGCCTGATGAAGAGAGCTGTGGATGGTCAATGGTGCTTTTTGTACATTATTAATACATTTGCCGCCACTGAAAAGTATACTTGGACAAGGGTAAGATGAGGCTGGAAGTGTAGCTTGCTGGTATCTGCTGAGTAGAAGCAAGGCTTTGAGTTTGACACTCGGCCTGACAGAAAAAACAAAAGAGTGTGGCGGAGGAAGATGCCAAAGCTTTTTAGGTGTCATACCACAATGAAACGAAACGAAATAAGATGGATACTCGTATGGCTGTGATCATTTTGCTGTAAGCTCTTTGGGCAGGCCTGTGCCTTAGTTATCTTGGCAGGCTCATGTCTTGGGTCCTGCATGAGCCAAAGCAAATGCTTGACTCCTGGGGGGCACCAAGGAAACCTTCCCTAAGGCCTTGGGCCATTCTTCCTGATGAGATGGGCTTGGGGGTCCTTTAGGCAAAACCTCACAGTTTATGCCAGCAGGGTGGCCAATGTGGGGCCTTGGATTGCCTCGATTTGACCCAGAGTGGATGGAAACGGAGTCCTTGAGGTCAGCCATGTTGGTACACCGTGCCACTGCGATGGGGAAGAAAATCCCTGGACACCAAGGTTGGATTGCACCTGCCCTGGTAAGCAGCACCCACTATGTAAGTCACCCATGTGGCTGGGAGAAATGACCATCTGGGCGAGTCTCCTCAGGCAGCACAGCTGAACACATGTGTCTGTCTTCCTGGGCTTCCCCCCGTGTGCCTTTCAGTGCTGCTGATTTTCATGTGTATTGTGTCACTGTGATAAACCATAACATTGATATAAGAACATTTCCAGTTCTACTGTATTTTCTAGCTACTCACTGAACCTGAGGGTGGTCCTGGGGACCACCACCACCATCCAGCGCCCCACCAGGGACTGTGTTTATTCCCAGGAGAAACCCCTTCACACTTGGCCCCTGACACCCATGGAGCTCAGACGGCTGCCTAGGGTTTGCCACCAACTCAGCAGCCAGTCTTGGGTGCCATAGGGGTGAGCTGGCACCTGCTGAGCATCAGTATACACATTTCTCTTGTGTTGTCTGTGGTGATCGGGTTGGGATGGATAAGACAGGGAATCAGGGCTGGCATCAGACAGGTGGATGAAAGTGTCACACATGGGGTTCAAGTAAAGAGTGTTGGACACAGACACCGAGTGACAGTCACAAGACTGCTTTATTGTACATCAAGTCTCCCATCTAGTGGGAGTAGGAGGCATGGTACCTCTTTTAGCGGGGCACAGCACAGAGCTGGTAGGGGGATGGAGCCACTAGTAAGGAAACCATACTACGGTCACTTGGCTGAGGCTGCCCTTCGGGCACAGAGAAGCTAAAGCGCTGCAGCAGGCAGGTGAAGAAGAGGAAGAGCTCCATGCGGGCCAGGGGTTCCCCAAGACATATGCGGGGACCTGTGGGTGGGGACGGGGCTCAGTCAGACTGCAGACTGAGCTTCTCCCCACCAAGGCACCCTGGAAGGGGACAGGCAGCCTGGTCCACTACAATCACCTGCTGAGAATGGCATGAAGGCCTCACGTTTCACAAAGCGGCCCTCATCGTCCAGGAAATGTCCAGGGTGGAAGCGGAAGGGCTTCTCCCAGACGGTCTCATCCTTCAGCACAGATGACAGGTTGACGATGAGCATCGTGCCCTGGCAGGAGACACATGGCATGAATGTGGCCCGGGTTGCAGGACACAGGAACCCTGACACTTAATATCCATAAGCACACTCTATGAGGCACACAAGGCTGGTGGGGTACGGAGTCACAAGGAACCTTTCAATTGTCCATTAGTCCCAGGAGCTTCTCAGGACCGTCCATGATCACATGGCAAGACCACAGGAGAGGGATCCCATGGGTGTCACACTCCCACTCTCCCTTTGTGCACAGGATCCTCCAACAACTCATCACTTGAGTTAATTCATCCTCCAACTACAGTGGAGGATCAGCGGGGACAGGGCAGCACTGAGTTCAGCACCACATGCACCCAGGCTGGATCTGGTGGCAACAATGGTATCCAGGGCCAGGGGGCAGAATACTTCCTGGCCACATCTGGTAGTGGCCATGCTAGGGAAGGAGGACCCCAGGTTTACCTTGGGGATGCAGAAGCCCTGCACCTCAGTGTCACGAGATGTCATGTGGGGCACACCCAATGGAATGATATCTGCAAAGCGCTGCACCTCGTGAATCACGGCATTGGTGAAGGGCATGCGGGCCTGGTCCCCCATCTCTGGGTGCCGTCCCGACCCTATCACTTCTTCAATCTCCTGTTGGACACGGCCTGCATAGACAAGCATCCCCACGGCAGGTCAGTCCTTGGAGACTTCACCCCGACGCTCTCTACCTGTGCATTAAGAGCTGTGTCCAGGTGAGGGATGCATCATTCAAGAGCATGAGCCAAGCCTCTGTTTTGAAGCATGGGTTTCTAAAATAACCTTGGGGACCCTGTCATCACTTCTCCTCCCTTGACTTCCCATCCACTCCAAGCCCAGCTCACGCTGCACATCTGGGTGCAGGATCATGAGGAGCAGGGCCCAGGACATTGTGATCGATGTGGTCATCATCCCTGCACCAAACAGATCACAAACAACTAGACGAAGGTTCTCATCATTGAAGCTGCTCTTGCAGTTCCCCTTGGCCTGAGACAGACAGAGAGGGGGGCCTCAGTGGGAAGTGGGAGGAATGGACCAAATGTCCCCCATTCTGCACCCTTCAGCCCAGGTGCTGGGTCTCTGGGAGTTGCCGAGGCCCCACCCAGCCTCACGCCTCCCAGAACACGTGGCTCACAGCCCCTAATCCCTTCTCTCACAGCCGCGTCTCACCTTATGCACCTCGGTCAGGAAAGCATCAGTCAGATCTCGGGGTGGCTGCTCTGGGTCCCAGGTTGCGTTGTGCTCAGTCAACAGCTCATCATTCAAGGCCATGAAAGACCTCTGTGCGGGCAGGACTTTGGCAGCCACCCATGGGATGCGCAGGAGCAGTGGCATTGAGTTCACTACCTGTGACAGCACAGAGGCAGCCTGGGTGCTTCCTGTGCTCCATACTCACCTGCATCACCTCAGACCCGGCCTCCTCCACGGCGACCCAAGGCCTCACTCTCCACACCTTTCACCTCATCCTTCCACTGTGCCAGCATCAAAGCTCTCTCCTGGTGCTGAGCTGCCACATGGAACATCCTACCGTGGAAGTCGCATGAGCTTGTGTGGTTTCCCATGTGGACACAGGCTCTTACCCTCTCTGGAGCCCTGAACCGCAGCAGCCTCTCCCATTACTGCTGTCTGATTTGCCACTACCAGACCTTTCTACCTGCAGAACTCTCCCTGATGCTTTCTTCCCATCCCACCTGCATGCAAATTACCCTGTACCTGAAACATCAAGCCAACGTCCTCCCTCACGATGTCCTCCAGGAATTTCAATATCCTGATGACGAACGGGTCATCATACTCAAAGCGGCGTGCATATATGAGGGAGGCGATCACGTTGCACACCGCTTTGCTCAGCAGGGCATTAGGGTAAAAGGGGTGTCCTGGGAGTAGGAATGCATGTCATACTGTTGCCCCTTCTCCTAGTCACTTGTGTACACAGACCATTCCTTGAGTCCCACAACCTGTCACCCACCGGCATGGCTGGCAAAAGCATCACAGAGACAGGAGGCCTCCTCGGTCACCCACTGCTCCAGAGATTTCTTCCCCAGGCCGAAGTTGCGCAGGGTGGACACACAGAAGCGCCACTGCTCACGCCAGGTAGGTCCATAGGGTGCCCAAATAACCCCTGGAATGGGGAGCACGTGTCAGGACCAGAAAGTACTAACCTGCACCCTTGGGTTATCCCCTCACTCCTGCCTGCTGATCCAACATAAACTTTACCTCAACCACCGGGCAACAGTTCCTTTTGCAGGATTCATACCCAGAAGACAAGGATTTCCATTGTCCCCTGAACATACTACTATACCCAGGAAGCCCTGTCCTCCTTTAGGCACTGCCCCCAAGGTTCTGCCATGATGCCATCTGTGATCTATTGACCTTTACCTTGGGCTCTCGGCCCAAAGCCCATTAGTTCGTTGGTGGGCATTGGTGGCCGATCGGAGGTGTCCTCGCCGTAGTTCACCAGAGCCTCCCGCACGGCCGCCAGCCCATTGACCACGACCACTGGAGCCCAGGCAAACTGCAGGCTGAACACGTCCCCAAACTGACGTCGCAGCTGCAGGTGGAGGGCCAGGGAGCCTGTAAAGCTGGGATTCCTGCCATAATGCACGTCCCAGTCTCACCCCTAAGACGTGGAGACCCAGTTCAAACAGTGCAAGACCCATCTGTACTCCTGTTTCTTTTCGTTTTCTTTATGGTAGTGATGATGGCGCTCACGACCTCATCCACGCCGGAAAAGCACTGTAGCCCCACTACTCCCCAACATCTAGTGTCTGCGTGCTGCCGTCCCATCTTCCTAAGTTGAGAACAATCACTGTAGATCTAGATCTGAACACCCAGCTCCGGCCTGGGCAGAGTGGAGAAACTCAGTGAGGCCCCTTAGCCCCCATTGTTCAGATGAGGAAGCTCAGGTACACAGATGTGAACAGAGAGGACCGGGACCCCATGGCAGTCAAGGGATCGGACACTGGTCACAGCACCTCTCTCAATATCAATTTCCTGACGCACATGCTGCTTAAGAACCTCTTGTCCTGCTACTCCACCCACAAGCCCTTCTCTCCGAAGGCATCAGAAAGGAATTAGGTCCTATGACACTTCTGTTCCACTCAATAGGGTGCCAGTCCTGCTGCCACATCCTGCCCAACCTCCTGTTCTTAACCCTACTACACATTTGCCCATGGGAAGTCCAGTGTTCTCTGCTCTGTAGAGTCCTCCCTAAGAGAGCACTGCTACATCCCTGGTCTTGGGCTGCCAGGTGCTTGTGTAGCCTGTGGCTTCACCCACCACTCACTGTCTGTTATTGGGGGGTCACCTGATCTTTGCTGCTCTCCACCACCAAATCCCTCACCTTGTACAAGGAGTACGCCACGTTCTGGAAGTCCACCTGCAGCAGGTTGCCCAGCCCGGGCACTGGCATGGGGCCTGGCGGGTAGCGAGCAGCCCAGCGTTGGCGCCGGTGCATCAGGTCCACCAGGAGCAGGAAGACCGCCACGGCCACGGCCACAGAGAACAGTGCATCCCCGGTCAGCAGCCCCATAGCTGCCCTGCAGACCACTGGACTCCTCTGGATAGAGAAACGGTTTCACCACTCGGGTCAGCTAGAAGCAGATAGCACGAAGTACCACACCCTCCATATTTGAACAGGCCGGCTGTCCTCCTATACAACAGCTAAGACTGCCCTTTGTCCTCTGCTGCGAGACAACCTGTCTGCTGACTGTGCAACCAGAGTGTGCAGAGAGGGGCCAGGGCACAGCAATTGCACACGCCCTTGCCCCTCCTGCCTCTTCCTGTTGATACACAGGGCAGAGAAAGGACCTGAGGTCGGGTGGAGCTCCGTGGAACTAGACGCACTGGTCATGCGGGTTTCAGCACTGGGCCATGGTGGGAAGATGACATGTGGATCCCTGCTCCAAGAAGCACAGTGGAAAGCAGTTAGAGGTCAGGGAGCAGACACACCACACCAGCAGAGCTTTGGCAATGTGGGTGGTATCTCCCGCTGCAGTGGACGACTGCGGAGGCTTTGGGAGAACTTTGCTGTCCAACAGGGACTAACTGGTGTCCAAGATTTCTCAGCACCACCTCCAGCAGGTTCAGTTGCTTTCCGGCCCATCTGACTGGGCCACAAGAAATGGCTCACTGTGTGCCTGCTCTCCCGGCGAAGCACACAAGCACACTCACATGCAGGGAACCTGAACCTGACCTCCCTGGAGGACAGAAACTAAGACCTGTTCCCAGGCTACGGAGGCCTGAAGAATCTCAGCACTAACAGAGCTCACCTCAGGCCTCGTCCAAGAGGAGTACAGGATTCTTCCCGTTGGAAGACAACGCACCTTGTGCAGCGGAGCCGTAGCAGTTCGAGTTTCTTTTCCCCTTCGATTTAAGTGACTCTTTCCTTGGAAAGATGTGAGATTTTTGACTCCTTACTTGAGCTCACCTTTAATTGGACCTTCCACAGAGGACCCTGTGCTCTTCTTCCAAGCCTCTTCTTTCAAGCCCTCATCTGCAGATCCATCTGAGAAGCGCAGCCAACTTGAAAATCATTTACAAAAGCAATAATGCAAAAGCCAGCCGGGCCAAGTGAGCCCGGCGACAGTAGGTACTCCCGCTAGGGAAGGGGAGGTGAGTGGGTTGAGCAAAGATACTTTTAGGGCCCGACAGGAGGTTGCGCGGGGATTTCGAGGCCCGGGATGACAGTCGTCCATGGTCACGGGGGTAGGAGGTCGTGCTCGGGGCCCTGTCTCCCAGCCAGAGTTGCAGCCCCCGGACTCCAGGGATGGTGTTTGCTGCAGTTTCTCCCCACATCCAAGCAGCACATGAAGCACGGACTGCACCAGTGCACGCGAACCAGAGCACAGCTCACTCTGCTAGGCAGGGGCTCCTCAGCCCAGCACCCCCATTTAAACTTGCTGCACCCCAGGCATCAGCGAGATCGACCAGGGGCATAACAGACTTTTCTCTTTCCCCCATACCTTGACCAGTTGGTAACTATCGGTAATGCCATGGTGCATAGAGCTCACAAGCCCACTGCCTCATCTCATGGTCAAGATTTAAGGGGAAAGTGTGAGCTCAGGCGCATGGCCAACACCTATCACTGCCCACTCCAGCCGCACTACACTGCAGCACCGACTTTTCCCACACATTTGTGAGTCCGTGTGTTTTGGCACTGCACCTATGCGACTCCTAGGCCACTCCTAATCAAAAAATCCACTACTCACGGCCCTTCAGCCAGAACACAGCCACAGTGAATCCCACTGGCCTCCTCAAGAGAGTGCCTTTGTTTATGGAGAAAGATCCAAGTGGGAAAAACACTGCTTGTCAGTCACGGTCAAAAGCACAGAGCACAAATCACTGTGGGGCCACGAGCCAACTTTCCATCCTCCTCTCCCTATGACCCTTGCTCTTTTAGGACAGCTGGGTGTGCAGGCTGCTCTGCATGATATGGCAGCACTGGTCACACAGAAACTCTAGCAACTTCCTTAATAGAGGGACAATTGTGTCTGTTACTTCCACTCTGGTTCATAGGTGAGAATCGACCCAGTAGTACAAAGCTCAAAGGCCCACACTGCAGGGAAATCTCATTCCCCAGGGGCAGAGCTCTGTTCTCAACCATATTCACTTTCTTCCCGAAGGCTAAGATTTAGAATTCTCCTCAATTCCCACCAAGGTCCCCTTGCTCTCTGCTCTACCTATTCCTGCTGCCCTAGTCTTTCTCCTTGAAGGAAAAACTCATACAGAGGAACCAGATCTGGATTCACAAGGAATGAACATGTACTGAACACATTATGTGTCAAGCACACTTCATTTTTACACAACTCTCAGAACGTCTCCTTGTGGTAACAATGCACAGTGCTGGATTCCCCAGGGATGCACCAAGCCGGGGCTCACAGACCCCACAGATCAGGAGCCTAAAAAGGTGACAAGAAATATTTCTGGAAAAATAATCCAAATTTCTAAAACACATCAAACTGCTTCAGTGAGAACAATCTGAATGTTGTTGTGACTCCTTCATCTCTGTTGCGAGGCTCTCCACTGTTCCACTTTCTCCAAACACTGGGTGCGGGTGGCTTCAGCACTTACACTGGATTAGGCCTTTAACTGGCCTGGGGGCTGCTCGTCACTTATCGCAGGTGTAGTAAGACTCTGGGAAGGCAACTCCCTCTTCTGCTGGCTTCAGGGGACAGTCAGCGGCCTTGAGCTGGGTCTATTAAACCCAAGTCCTGGCAGTAGTGGCTTGGACCCACCATTTCACTAAAGCACTGCATAATGACTTACAGAGTACGAAAGAGCAGCTAAGGGGCCGCCTAGACCTGTTTCTCCCTGGGTGGGCTGCCCTCCTGGAGGAGACAGAGCTGTGCCGCAGCCCCCCGGCTCACTCTCCCTCTGTTCTACAGCACTCTATTGCACTGCAGCCTCCACCACCTTTTTATACTTCAGCTCTAGAATGCTCCCCAAAAGTCTCATGCATGCAGAGGTTGGGTTTCTGGAAGGCGACTGGATCATGGGCGAGCTATACTCATCAGTGGAGCGGTCCACAGAACAATCCACAGTGAAATGTGCTGTCGGGAGGTGAGGCCTGGGCGGAAGAGGGGGAAACTGGCATTGTGACCCAGCAGAGTCTACGTCCCTCCCTGGCTCCTCGCCTCTGTCTCTGCTTCCACCCAGCCACGATGCGAGCAGCTTTCTCTGCCAACCCTTCCACCATGCCTTTCCTGCACGGCAGACAGCAGTCTGTGCACCAAATTCTCTAAAAGCTGAGAGCTAAAGAAACATGTGGTGCTTTAATTTGTGGTTGTGCAGCAAAGTGTCCAGGGAAGGGGAACAAACTAAGACAGCATCTGAAAGAGATCACAGCGAGAGAATACCGATGGGCAGAGGTGGACACAGAAGCATCCTGTCGGGTCCTTGAAAGCGGCACATTTCTGTTGGGGACCACAAATTATAAATTGAGGCCAGGGTCCCTTTGAGGCAGCACTTGCCCTGTTTTGTGCTCCAGTCAGAATGTGGAAACTCCCCCCTCAAGCACAATTTGCCCTTGCTACTCTCCCTTTAAGTTTTTTTAACCCACGTACAGAAAGGAAATACACTCCTGCTCAACTTCATTGATCTCCATACAGACCCTCCCGACAGGGGAACCTACCTGAGAGGGTGCGGGATTTAGCACCCCAATTCCACACGCCTTGAGTACGGCAGGCCTGGACCTATACAGACTACTGTGTGGAGACTCGCCCTGCCCTATATTTGGGGGTAAAATGGATGGGTCACAATATGCACCCCACTGAGGACACTGTTCTATGGTGGCTAAATGGAGTGGCAGCCAGAAAACTTCAATATGTATTTACGATCCTTATATTTTCCTGGATAGAACGATAGTCTAGAATAAAACTTCCCTTACATGTACAAAATGCACCTGAAGTCACCACATTCAAGTGAGAAGAGTTACTGATAAAAGTTCAATGGTCCCGGGACATACGCCGGGAGGATGGATACCAGTTAATCTAACTGAGCCTCGGTCCTGCCCTCGGATGCTCCATCTTTTACAGTACCTAGTTAATCATCTTGTACACAGCACTGAAGAACTGACCGGCCGAATTATTCCTCAGTAGCTTCTCTAGTACTCTGATCGCCAGTGTGGCTGCCTCCTCTGTCGCCCTTGCTCTCTCCGTCCAGACAGCTCGCTTTATAGATAACCGGACAGAATCAAACAACAGACGAGGCTTAAAGATACAGCAGGCAACAGACACCAAGCTGCGATCACAAGTAAGTGTGCTGGAGACCACGGTCCTTTAGATGGGACATCAAATTAAAGGTCTGCAGTTACCACAAGGCCTTAAGTGTCACTATAGTGTGACCGGATTTTACGTAACTCCCCTACCCTATAATCGGTCTGCTCACTCTGAGCACATACTAAAAAAATATTCAGGGGGCTATGCATCAAAATATAACTCTAGACCTAGATGCTTTTTACAAAAAAATATTACGTATGTCTCAACAAATTCAAAATTTTGATGAACAATTACAAGATTGAGATAAATGTTCTGATACCCTCGACCAGCTAAATCCTTTAAGTATGTCAAGGCTCACTTCTGGTTTCACGTTGCTATACTCACGGTGATTTCTTTATGTCTTCTGCTTTCTTCTTTTTTTTTCCCATGTCGCTACCGGGAACCACACTCAGGACCTCACGCTTGCCAGGCAGGCTCTTATGCCGCTGAGCTGTATCACCGGCCCTTCTGCTTTTTTCTTAGTCTGCCACAGAGAAATTCAAACCTACCAACGTCTAAAGGCTCTGTAGCCACAGCTCACACTGATTCAACTTCTGCAATCAAATAAATGAAACAGGAAACTGTTGTGGATCACAAATTATAAACTGTGGCTAGGGTGTATTCCAGGCAGTGCTTGCCCTGCCTTGTGGGCCAGCTGCAATGTGGAAAATCCTGCTTTCTCAGGCTCAGGCTAAGGCCTCAAGGGTCCCTGAAGCCCTGGCACTCACAGGGCAGGTTGAGATCTGCTGAGGACAATACAGGGAGGGCAACTACCAAGGTGTGGGAAAGGACATGAACTTCTTTCTTCTGTGATGCTAAACTTATTCCTCATTCTACTACCTCCTGGCTATTCCAGGAAAAGTACACTACCCACACCCCCAATAGCCCAACAAAACTGACACTGCTGTTCCCTCACTCACTCACTGCCCCCTCTAAAAATGTGTACATGCGTTCAGGAAATAGTGGCAAGCTTAGAGAGTCCTTGTCTTTCCCATCCTGAGGCACTGACCTCACATCTCTCCTTTATGCATTCCTCATATTGTCTTTTATTTCATCCTTGGCCATACCCCTCATACAGGCAGCTGAGGGTCTTGGCCTCGTCCCCGGCACAATTCCAATTTGGGCAAATTCTTTCCAAGTCCCCTCATAGGAACACAAGGCCTCCTGTCACAACCACTGGACTGGTTTTGCTCTTTCCTCCCTTCAAGGACCACACTCCCTGCAGAGCTCCCCCTGCACTGTGCCTCCTCACAGGTGTGCCTTCCACATTCAGGACAGAGACGGCAACACCAAATGTCATGACTTTCTTTTTAATTTAATGTTTTTGGAGACAGGGTCTCACTGTATAAGAACTCACAGCAATCTTCCTGTCTTTGTGTCCTGAATACGGGAATGATATGCGAGTGCCAGCATGCCAAGCTTTGAAAATATCTCTTTCCCTACGTGTATCCTCCAGAAGTAAAAATATAATCATACACGCGAAACTGTTTTTGACAATGGAGATGCATTTTTCAGGGCCTGCTTCCTTTCCCTTTCAGGCAAATGAATAGGGAGAGGGGTTTGCGGTTTGTAGCTATGGAGGAAAATACCTGAACCAAGGGACTCAAAGCCACGATCTCTATTCATCAGCACTATGAGCTTGACAGCAGTGCTATGCAGCCCTGTTCCCCTAACGCTTAGAAATCACACAACGGACTCGCAGATTCAAATTGAGCAAATTTATAAAGACCTTACACAGACAGCCCGGGGGATGAGGAGTGACTTCAGCTCATGCTAACATGATCTGCTGAGGCAACCGGCCTTTAGGACCACTCCTTTTGGTCCCTCTTAACACTCAAACATTGAAGTATCACCCAAACATGCCCTGCCTGTGCTCCTAAGGTGAGCCTACCATGGACAGCTTTAAAAAACCCAACGGCACATCTCGGAGGCCCATCCTAGGGAAATCCGCCAAAACCCCGTACATCTCATAGCGGGGAGGCAGAGTTTCAAACACCCAGGATTTCTGTTACTCACAAGTCACTGAGAAAGAATTCGGAGGCTCCAGTTGACGGGGTACGTGCTCGATGTTCAGGGAGGAGATAACCGAATTCGTCTGCATAAACACAGAAAAGGTGAGCAGGTGGGGAAGAGAAACACGGTAAAGCACAGCCGCTGCTCACTGCGGATTCCAGCGGGCTCTGCGAACGCTCACTGTGCAGAACCCGCGTGTTCGCTGTACAAGTTCTGAAGGCTTCGCGTGTTTCCTAACACCGTAAGGAGGGGCATTTCTTCTAGGTGGCCGGTGACTGAGAACACCCTTTCTGGGGAGGCCAGGGCACAGCAGACGACTAGCACGCCCCTCTCTGCGCAAGTCTCAGGTGGCTCCCAAGGCGAGAGGCGACAGACCAAAGAGCAGTCACATTCGCCAGCCACCGCCTGCCCACATCGGCCCCAGAAGGCGCACGAAACTGGCTCGGGGCCGCCCGCGGCTCCCGGCCCGGGCCTCCGCCCTCCCTCCTCTAACTCCAGGGGAGCTGGAGAACGGCCTGTGGGGACGATCGAACACGGCTTCCCCGTCCCAGCCTCTCGGGGGGCCCGCCAGGGACGCGCCCTCCAAACGCGAAGGCTTAGGCTCACAGGGCGACAAAGCCACAGCGGCAGCCGCTCAGCCGCCCCGGAACCCCGCTCCTCCCAGCTCCCGCGCGGCCGGGCCACGGCGACGGCGACGGCCGCCAGGGTCCCCGCGGGCTCGGCGGCCCGTGCGCTCGGGAGCCTCCTCTTCCCTCCTCAGGAAACAGCGCCCGGCGCTCCCTCCGCGCCCTGCGGACAGCACGGGCGGCGGCCGGGGACGCGGCGGGCTGGGCGCTGCGGGGCCCGCTCCGGCCCCGACCCGGCGCGGGGCGGCTCGCGGCCCCGACAGGCTGAAGCCGCAGCCCGCGTCTCGCGGCGTCCCGGGTGACAGTCCCCGCCACGCCGCCCGGGCCGCCCTTTACCTCCAGGAGACCGGCGGCCGGGGCGGAGAGCAGAGACTGAAGCTGTGGGGCTCCACTAGGAGGCTGAGGAGGAGCCTCGAAGGCGGATTTCCCCCCAGCCTGCTCCCAGAGTCCTCTGGGACTTGTAGTCCGCTGGCGAGCGCAGGGCGCTCTGGGAATTGTAGTCCAGGAGCGCTTTGCCCAGTAGTCTGGGCCTTGGACTGGGGTTGGAGAGCGAGGCTTCATGGCTACATTGGGCACGGAAGAACTGCAACAAGAATATTCAAAGCAGTAAAGAAGTGACTGATCACATGCGAGGTAACGTCCCAGTAACAGCTAGTTTCTCATCACTCATGATGGAGGGCGAAAAACAATAGGATGACATATTTAAGTACTGAAAATACAGTAAATACACTGCCAACCGAACTTTCTCTGTGCAGCCAAAGTATCCATTCACGAACGAAGGAGAAATCAAGACATTTCCAGTGAAACAAAAGTTGAGAGAGTTCATTATCAGCGGACCTGCCTGCCTTGGAATATGTTGTAGAAGGAACTCTGCAGGCTGAAATGAAATGACACTAGACAGTAACTGGAAGCCACGCAGGCAATAACACTGGACAAGGTAACAACAGAGGCAAATATAAAAGTTAGCGTTGTCGAAATTTGGGTTTGTTTTTCCTCATTTGTTCCCTCATATAACTGAAAACAAATTCATAAAACTGTTACACATCTATGTTAATAAGTGTGTAATGTAGACAGGTGTAATGTGGGTCAATGACAATGTAATGGTGCAGGAATGAAAATGGTTAGGAACAGCTGAGTTTGTAAACTATAAAACATAAGTTACTGAAGCCGAGCTCACACACCGCTAATCTCTGCAGGCTGAAAGAAGAGGATCAGAAGTTCAAGCCTAGCCATGTGAAGTGAAATTGCAAAAACAATCCCATTTAAAATAGCATTAAAAAGAATGGAACTCGGCAAGTAAGCAATCCAAGGAAGTGAAGGATGTGCACAGTGAAAACTAAAACATTGCTAAAAGAAGTCATAGAAGATGTCAATAAGGATTTTGGGAATTAAAGTTAAGAAATTAAAGAAGAATAAATCCATGAAAGCATTTTTCATTGTTCATGGGGAGGGATAAAGTATTCTTCACAAGTCCATGGAATCCAAAGTGATCTACACATTTAATACAACTCCCATCAACATTCCAACACTGTTTTTTGCAAAAATAGAGAAATGCTTGCTAAACTTCTTATGGAATGGCAGAGGACCCCAAACACACAAAACAATCCTGAGATGGAACAAGGGTGGAAGTCCCGTGTTTCCTGAGTTCAGAACAGTCCAGATGCTCCTTGAGCAGTGTCCTGCCAGGCCCAGCATGATCTGAAAATGCGTCGAATGCCTCTCACCCGCTGAGCATCACAGCACCGCAGCACACTGGAGGGTACCAGCGGTCCATCCTGGTGACCCCGTGACGTCCCGGGAGCTGCAGCCACTGCCACTGCCCGGCATGTCCAGGAAGTGTCCTAGTGCACAATGGTAGCTTAAGAAAAGGGGCAAACCTCAAAAGTTGAAATACAGTTTCTAAAGAATATGTACAGGTTTTGCATAATCACAAAGTCCAAAATTTTATGTTCAAGAATTGTTTGGGAGCATCTGTACAAAATTACAGTTATCAAGAGTGTGGTGCTGGTGTAAAGGAAGTCACATGCACCTCGGGATAGGAGTCCTAGGAAAACCCTGATGGACAGCACATGCTGCATAAGGGTGTTTAAGTGAATAAAAGACCACATACTCATGAGTGTTCTCCTAAGATTATCCTGGAGCTAAAAACTTCCTATGGCTAAGTAACAGAGTACTCATCATGTTACAATTACCATCAGAATTCGGTACAGGAGGAAGCTGTAATCCCAGCTCACTGGGATGCTGAGGCAGGAGGATCATACCTTTGAGTACCACCTGGGGAATCTAGTAGGAGCCTGGGTCAAACTAAAAAGTACAAAAGGCTGGGTATGCAACTCCATGTAAAAGCCCTGAGTTCAATGCCTATTAACATGTGAAGACGGCAGAGGAAAAGGAGGAGGAGGAGGAGAGGGGAGGTGGAGTGAAGGAGGAGGAGGAGGAGAGGGGAGGGCAGGTGGAGCAGGAGGAGGATAAGGAGTACCAAGGGGAGGAGGAGTCCTTTAAGAGCTGGAAGGTTAGGACCCAGACGCTCTACGATGCAGCCCAGGTGTGAGTGGACTCTCTAGGTTTGTCTAAGTCCAGCCTGGGACTTCACTGGGCAAACAAATCTCCTACTGATGCTTTTCTCAGAATGTGTCCCTGACAGGAACCAACGCGTAACTGTGTATGGCCAAACGATTTTCAACAAGGTTCCCAAACCCATTCTATTGGGAAGGAAAGTCCTTTCAAGAAATACTGTTGAGAAAGTGGATATCCACATGCAGGTAAATGAATTTCAAACCACAGCTAGCAGCATACTCGACAATTAAATGACTCGAACCTCTGAATGCATTTGCTCAAACTCTAGAAGACAACACAGTACAGAAGCATCCCCACGCGGAGTTTGGCAGTGTTGTCCAGGGCAGGACTGCAGAGAGACAGGCAAGAAGGTAAAAATACACAAATTGGACTTCATGAAAACGAAAAATTATTGTGCATCTGAAGTCACTATCAGCACAGGAAAGAGCCAAACTTATGCCAGAAGACTGTGAGAAAATAATTTTTAGGCCACATATGAGAGCGTAATAATGTGCAAAATATATATATAAAACCTAGGAAACCCCATTTCAAAATGAGCAACAGACTTGAATACAAAGAATTACTCTAAGCAAAATATACAAATGGCTAATGCATCCATGAAAATACGCTCTAAAGCATTCATCATTAGGGCAATGAAAGGCAAAACCACAGTGCGAGCACCTCCCACCCGTTAGGATGTCTTCCATCGAGAAAACTGACACAGAAATAAGGTCCCAGGAAGTGGAGACGGAGGCTGGTGCCCCCTTGTTGGGAATGTCAAATGGAAGAGCCACTGTGCGAATCAGTATAGCGGGTCCCGAAAAAAGTTAAGAATTGTCAGGTGATCCAGGAATACCTCCACAAAAATTGAAAGGAGGGTCGCAAAGACAGAACTGCAACCCTTGGTCACATCACTGTTATTCACAGTGGCTGACTGTGGAAGCAGTGCAAATGTCCATTGGGAGACGAGACTATAAACACAATGTGGGACAGCAGAGTCACTTATCACCTAGGACAGGTTCCAAGACCCCGGCAGATGTCTGTTGGGGTTTGCCTACAGAACCAAGTCACAAAATACTCTTTGTTTTTTCCCATGCAAACCTATGTGACCATTAATCATGATGTGTCCATTGGAATGGATTAAGAAATGCCTAGCAGATTAGTAAAGCAGGGTTGTGGATGCGTTGGGGGAGGACTGGCACGTAGACAACAAACTGAGAGGGAAAGACCCACCCCAGTTGTGACTGGCACCAACCACTAGGCTGGTAGCCCGGATGGAAAATGTAAGGAAGGAAACGAAAGAAAATCACTTCCCGTCTTGGAGACTACAGTCGTGCTGAGCAGGACGTCTTTTGCTGCCGTTGCCTCTGAAATCGGTCTCCAGAGACTCCCACCGATGACCTCCCAGGGACCTGCCAGGCCTTCGACCTTGGATGGCACTGCGTCCTTGATCTCCCTTGTTCTGGGCTTTCCGTCTTCCTGGCTGAGCCCCTACGGGAGCCGCAGCGCTCCGGGGCAGGGATGGCCGCTGTAATCTCCACTGTCTCTAAGCCCACCTAACGAATCACAGTTTTGTGTGATTCTGTGCCTCAGAGAACCCGAACTAATACACACACCTACGGGGCAGCATAATTTAAAATCAGGCCCAGTGTGACATTAGAAGCAATCATAATAAGAAAACAGTTATGCCAGTGTGCCGTGAGGAAGGCATTCCAATGGGGTCTCCTCTCTCAGATATCGTAGCGCAGTGTGCACACTTGCTGGGTGCTGTGAGCTGACCAATGCCTCCACGACGAGATGAAGCGCGGAAAGGGCGAGGGCACTGTGAGGTGGCATCAGGCTACTCCGGGCCTTCTCACGTGAACACAGAACTGGGGAGAGCAACAGTTGATGTGATCACCAAGACCACTTCAAAGTGCCTGACAGGTCCCAAGCCAATATAGCATGAATGTGCTGGACAGAGCTATCACTTCTGTCCTTAATGAGTAGGGTGGAGGAGGGAGACATGAGATCAATCACGCTCCTCAGGATAGCTCACGATTTAAAACTTCTGAATTGTTAATTTCTGGAATCCTCTTGTAAGGTGTTTGGACTGTGACTCCCACCTTTAAAAGATACCGAGGAAGGGGAAACAGTGGGAATGGGGACGACTGGGCGTCCACACAATGGAAAGTCAGTCTGCCTTCAAAAGCAAAGAAGTAGTGATATCTGCTACGACATAGAATCGGGAGGATGTTACCTTACCTGAAATGTTGTAAGATTTCGCTTTAAGGATCCCACTCTCGTCAAATTCACAGAAACAGAAAGTAGGCTGGTGGGTACCAGCGGAAGGGAGAGGAGGGGTCAAGAGCTACTGTTAAAGGGATTTAGAGCTTCAGTTTTGCCAGCTGAACAGAGATCAGTGGAGGGACGGTGATGGCTGCACGCTATGCAGTACACTCGGAAAAGGGCCTGGGGGTGGAGCTCAGTAGCAGAATTGCACAAAGCCTCAGGCTGCACTCCCAGCACACCACACACACGCATGAGCGCACATGCACACACACATACAACAAAAACGAAAAATGATATATTTTAAGGAGATCTCTTACAATAAAAAAAGAGAGAGAGATGCTGATGCCTATGTGACTATTTTGCTCTCAGAGCCAAGAGGAGAGGCCGGGGCCGTAAGTCACCTAAGCTGGCTTGGAGACTTCAGCGTTGCCAACACCAAGCAGATGTTTGACTCCTAACACACTGCTGGGCGCCCTCTCCTGAGGCCTTGAACCCCTTTCTGATAAAGGTACCTTTACACACCTGTGGCTCTGGACCACGCCAGAAGGTCTATGCCACCTCGGATTATTGTTTTCCCTTTTTGCAGTACCAGTGGGAGCCTTGGGCTGTCTCACTGTGACCCAGGAGTACACAGAGACTAGACTGAGTCACGGATGTCAGCCATGTGGGGATGCCAACCCTGAAAGACTGAGCCCCAACTAATGCCTGGGTACCAAGTTTCTCCTGAGCTTCCCTGATGACCAGTGCCAGCTACGCGTCCCACCGTGCTGCTGGAGAACTGCCTGTCCTCTGCGACTCTCCTCAGACAGCACGGATGAACGCTTCCGCCTGTCTTCTTGGATTCCACACTGAGCACCTTTTCCTGCGGCTGATTTCCATCTCTCCCTTTCCTCTGATGATACATAAGAGTGAGTGTGACAGCTTCTCTAGCTCTCTGAGGCCTTCTAGCAACTCACTGAACCTGAGCGATTCTCGGGGACCACCAGTACCATCTGCCGCCCTGCCAGGGACTGGGCTGATTCCCAGTAGAAGCCCAATCACACTTGTGTCAAATCTGACACCCAGGGAGCCCGTATTGCTGCCTGGGCTTTGCCACCACCCAGTGGTAGTGATGGCTCTCAGGGTGGCATGCGGTGAGCTGTCACCTCCTGAGCATCAGTAAACCCAATTCACTCATGCACTGCAGTGGCTGTCAGGGTGGATGACACAGGGGACAGGGCTGACTCACACAGGGGGAGTCAGGGGGCAGACTCAGGTACCGATTGGCAGTGGTAGCGACAAGACTGGTTTATTGTGGCCCAGGGCCCCAGCTGGGGCAGGTTGCAGCCTTGGTGCCTCTTCTAGCGGGACACAGCACATAGCTGGTAGGGGGATGGGGTCACAAGGAAGTAAGAGACGCCATGGTCACTGGGCCGGGGCTGCCCCTCGGGCACCGAGAAGCTGAAGCGCTGCAGCAGGCAGGTGAAGAAGAGGAAGAGCTCCCTGCGGGCCAGGGGCTCCCCGAGGCATGTGCGGTGGCCTGTGGGTGGGGATGGGACTCAGTCAGCCTGGGCCCTGGGCTCCTCCCCTCCAAGGCACCCTGAAAAGGGGATAGGGAGCCAGGCACCCCACAAGCACCTGCTGAGAATGGCATGAAGGCCTCGTGCTTCACAAAGTGGCCCTCGGTGTCCAGGAAGTGTCCAGGGTAGAATTTGAGGGGCTTCTCCCAGACGGTCTCATCCTACAGCACGGATGACAGGTTGGTGATGAGCGTGGTGCCCTGGCAGGAAATGCAGGACGTGAAGCTGGGTTAAGGTGGGGACACAGAACCCTGCCACTAGACATGCATGAGCACACTCTACCTGCCTCACACCTGGACCCTCTCGTTGACCCCTCAGCCCCCTCCCTAATCCCATGGCAGGGTCAGGGCACAAGGCTCCCAAGGGGGCTCACACTGCCACCTGTCCCCCGAAGTGTCTCCTTCAACATGCAGAGATGTAGGGATTTTTAAATTGAGTTTTGGTTTTTTTGAGACGAGCTCTCCCTGTGTAGTCCAGGCTGCCTTCAACTCACTCTGTGGCCCAGGCTGCCCTCAAAATCCCCACAATCCTCCTCCCTCAGCCTCCCGAGGGCTGGGATCACAGACATGTGCCCCACGCCCACCCTGAGACTTGCTTTAGGACATTGTCCCTGAGGCTCGGTGGGGACAGGGAGGCACTGTCTGTGCGCAGCATGGTACACAGCCAGCCTGGGCCTGGCAGCACCGAGGGAAGCCAGGATCGGGTGGCCTGGGAGCTGCCTGGCCTCACCTGGGAGAGGCCGTGCTGGGGAAGGAGGGCCCCAGGCCTACCTTGGGGATGAGGAAGCCCTGCACCTCAGTGTCACGGGACGTCATGTGAGGCAAACTCATTGGGATGATGTCCCCAAAGCGCTGCACCTCGTGAATCACGGCGTTGGTGAAGGGCATGCGGGCCTGGTCCCCCATCTCTGGGTGCCGCCTCTGCCCTATCACTTCATCGATCTCCTGTTGGACACGGCCTGGACGGACAAGCATCCCCACGGCGGGTCAGTCACCAGGGCTGTGCCCTGACCCTCTCCACCCGAGTTAAGGGCTGTGTCCAGGTGAGCAGGTCGTCACGCTTACGGGAACCTGGGGAAGCCTATGCTTGGAGCCAGGGGTGTCACAACTACTCTTGGGGACCCTGCCACTACTTTTCCTCCCTCATTCTCCCATCCAGCCCCTGCTGGGCTCACGCTGCACATCCGGGTGCAGGATCATGAGCAGCAGGGCCCAGGCCAGCGTGGTCGAAGTGGTCACCATCCCTGCCGTGAACAGGTCAGCCACAACTATACGCAGGTTTTCATCATTGAAGCTGCTCTCGTTGTTCCCCTTGGCCTGGGCCAGACAGAGAGGGTGGGCTCAGATGGAAGAGGGAGGAAGCCCCAGAGTGACCCCCACCCTACACCCACCCACCCTGGTGCTGGGTCCCTTGAGATACCCAGGCCACAGCTTGCCTGCCCTCACCCTACTAGATCCCCAGCACACAGCCCCTCGCCTCATCTCTAGCAGCCACACCTCACCTTCTCCACCTCGGCCAGGAAGGCGTCCGTCAGGTCTCGGGGTGGCTGGGCTGGGTCCCGTGTCATCCTGTGCTCTGTCAACAGCTCATCCAGCAGGGCCAAGAATGCTTTCTGTGCAGGCAAGGCCTTCTCAGCAACCCCAGGGATGCGCAGGAGGATGGGGACTGCGTTCAGCACCTGTGACAGCCACAGAGAGGGTCTGGGGCCTTCCTGTGCTCAGCGCTTAGCTGGCCCAGCTTCAGGTCCCAGGCTCCTCAGGGAGGACACAGGGGCTGCCTGTGTTCCCCGTGACCTGCCTGCTTCCCGCTCTCTCCGGCGCTGGGCTGTTAGAAGGAACATGCTACCGTGGAAACCTCATGAGCATCTGCGGCTCCCAACGTGGACAGGAGGTTCAAGGTCTCCTCTCTGGAGTCCTGACCTTGGGCCACCTCTCCATGACTGTGGTCTGACATTTGCCACCTCCAGCCCTTTCCTCCTGTGGTGTCTTCTCCCGGATTCCCTGTCCGCATGGCCTCCGCATGCAAATCTGCCTCCTTTCCCTGACTCCCCTGAGCCCCCACCTGGGGCACCAAGCCAGAGTCCTCCTGCAGAGTGTCCTCCAGCAGGTCCATCATCCGGATGAAGCCCGGGTCCTCGTACTCGAAGCGGCGCGCGTAGATGAGGGAGGCGATCACGTTGCACACCGCTTTGCTCAAGAGGGCGTTGGGGCTAAAGGGGCATCCTGGGAATAGGGATGCACATCACGGTGTCGCCCCTTCTGTCACTTTCCTGCCTTGTCCCTTCTTGGTGCCCCTCAACCCATCACCCACCGTCCTGGGTGGCAAAGGCGGCACAGAGGCAGGTGGCCTCCTCGGTCACCCACTGCTCCAGCGACTTCTTGCCCAGGCCGAAGTTGCGTAAGGTAGACACGGAGAAGCGCCGCTGGTCACGCCAGGCGGGTCCATAGGGTGCCAGGGACGCATGTGAGTGACCACATGTACTGGCAATGCCCTTTGTGCCCCCACCCTTCCTCTACGCCTCTGGGTACAGTTCTCCCCAAACCACCAAGCTCAGCCCCACACCCGACCCTGGGTACTTTCCCAAAATTCACACTAGGGATCCAGGGCTCTTCCTTGTGTCCCTGACCACATCACTGCTCCCACTAGGCCCTGTCCTCCCACTGGCCACTGCCCCCAAGTTCTGCTCTGACACCCAGGTGCCCCTCCACCCTTTGCCTCTGGAATTCGGTCTGAAGCCCAGGTGCTCATAGATGGGCATCGGTGGCCGGTCTGCAGTGTCCACGCTGTGGTCCACCAGCGCCTCCCGCACGGCCTCCAGTCCGTTGACCACGACCACGGGCTTCCAGGCCAGCTGCAGGCTGAACACCCCCGAAGCGTCTTCGCAGCTACAGGTGAAGGTCAGGGTGCTTGTCAAGCTGGGAGCCCCAAATCACACAGAGCAAGGACCGCCTCTGCTGGCTTATGCTTTTCAGCAGTGTGGATGGAACTCCTGGTCTCACCCAATAAGCCGGGTCCCACTAAGCCCCAAGACCTCGTGTCCTGATGCTGGGGGTCACATCCTCTTAAGTTCAGAGCGGTCACTTTAGATCCAGATCTCACCCCCCGGTATGACCTGGATGGAGGCAGGACACTGGGTGGGGCCCATGCGCCTCCCCGGTTACAGACAAGGAAATCAAGCTCACAGACATGAGCAGAGAGGCGCAAGACCCCACTGCAGTAATGCCATGAAGCAGGTCAGTGGCCGTCTCTGAACCTCAATTTCCTGCCCGAGGGCCTCTTAGGGCCCTGGCTCAACTCCCCCATCCCAGAACCTTTCCCTCTGATGTCATCAGGAGATACCTGGCGCTTCCATACCTTCTGCCCTATCCACCCACTCCCAGTTCCACTGACAGTCCCACCCAACCTCATATCCTTGGAAAGTCCAAAGTGTCCCTAAGCCTTGTAGACCCCTCCTCCAGGAATCCTCTCCCCCTGCTTACTCTTGGGGTCCAGGTCCCTGTCCAACCTGTGGCTTTGCCCACCACCTACTGTCTACAGCTGGGGGTCTCCGTGACCTCTGCCATTGCCACCTCCACCTCCCTCACCTTGTAGAAGGAATACACCTGGTTCTGGAAGTCCACCTGCAGCAGGTTGCCCAGCCCGGGCACTGGCACTGGGCCTGGCGGGTAGCGAGCAGCCCAGCGTTGGCGCCGGTGCATCAGGTCCACCAGGAGCAGGAAGACGGCCACGGCCACGGCCACAGAGAACAGTGCATCCCCACTCAGCAGCCCCATGGCTGCCTTGCAGACCACTGGACTCCTCTGAACACTCACAGGCTGTCACCACTGGTGTCCCCAGGACCAAGCAGCACACTCCACCACACTGAGCTATCGAGCAGATCAGCTCGATATACAAAAGCTGAAGCTGCCCTTTGCCCTCTGGCGGGAGCCAACCGCTCTGTTGACTGTGCAGCCATAGGGTGCAGGAGGGAGCAAAGGCTGGGGCGCTGCACAGTCTCTGCCCTTCTTGTCCTCTGCATGTGATACCAAGGGGAGGGGAACAGAGACCTGGCAGGACAGCCAGGGGATGAACAAACTGGTTGTGTCACACTGGGGTGACCCTGGGGCACCATGGGAAGGTGACACGTGCATCCCTGCTCCGAGTGCACGACTAGAGGGGGTGTGGAGAGGTGAGAGAACCAACACGCCAAGGCAGAAGAGCTTTGAGGTGCATGGGGACACTGCCTCAGGCTGGAGCAGGACTTCCTTTGAGGCTTCATGGAGGACTGTGCTGGCCACTTGAGGGACACTGCAGGGCAAGACAGCCTGGCTGGGGGACTGAGGCACCCCCGAACTGTCCTGTTGGGTGAGTGAGGGGCAGCAAGAGGCAGACAGCTGCAGTCAGGGATTTGCAGATCTGCGGACCAGGTCCAAGGCCACTTGCCTGACCAGGAGGCCAAGACCCACTTACACCTGGCACTTCACAGATGCAGCCTGTGCCCTCCCTCATGGCCTCAGCCAAATGTTCCCACTCAGCTGGCATCAACTTCCTACCCAAGACCATCAGAGAATCATGGCAGGGCTGGCAGGCAGGTCCAGGTGTTTGTCACACGGCGGCCACTGTCTTCATTTACCGTGTGTGTTTTGGAGTGTCATGCTGTCCTCCAGGAGTCATCTTCATGGGGATATGAAGGGCAGTGACAGGCATGTCTGTAATTCAGGCAGTGTCCTGCTCATGCCAGGGGCCTGTGGTCAGGATAGGGCAATCACCAGAAAAATGTGCATTAATGAGCTGTGCTTTCCAAGGGCCAGCCCTTCGGTGCCAGGCATTGCTAGTCATAGTCCATATGCTTCAACTCATTAACTCCACTTAACAGCAAGAAAAGCAAGCCACAGCCGGTGGCTTTTTGTCCTCATGGCAGAGAAGATAGCATGTACTGAGTGAGGTTAAAGCTACGGTGCAGCATCGGGGTCCTCATCAGAGCTGCGAGCTCTCAGGTACAACACTACACTCTTTGGATGTGATATGCTAGAAATGACCAGTACAGATGTTCCTGGAATTTATTGTTTTTGTAAGACACACCTGCCCCTCCCCAAAACAGGTACATAAGACACAGTACTTCAAATTGATGTGACAAGGGTTGGGCACGGTGGCTCATTCCTGTAATTGCAGCACTCTGGGAGGCTGAGGCAGGAGAACCCAAATTTGAGAGGAGCCTGGGAAACGTAGTGACCTATAAAAAATAAAAAAGGGCTGTGGATGGAGCTTAGCGCTGGGTCAGTACCCAGAACCCAGTGCCACCAGAATAAAACGAGGAAACTGTGTCTTTCACCAGTTTAGACCAGAGAGGTTCACTTGAGATTCGAGCAGCCTGAAGAAGACATGCAGAGCCATGGACTGGTTAAACGTCTTTTATTCAGCTGCCCAGCCTGAGTGCACCTGGGCAGCCGCTCTTGCGGCCCTCGCCACTCTACACTCGCAGCAGTCCTCGGCCGCTTTGTCTCCATTTATACCAAATACACCACGGTGGCCATGTGCCAGTAACAACCTTGATTATAGAAGTTGTTTATACCGGTCAGCGTCGACCTTGGCTACAGAAGTTTTCCACTGTGGTACTGGGAGAGGTGCCTGCACTGGAGTTCCACTGACTCGGAGTTAGTGTGCGCGCAAGTCACCCCACCGCCAGGCTGAACCAGCCTAGCCATCCCTACCTCGTGTCTCATGCTCCTCCTGGTGGCCATGGGGCTTATGGCCATTGCAGGCTGCAGTTTGTCAGGGCCACCAATGAGCTGGACAGGCGGATGCAAAGGACGAGAGCAGATTAGACAGATTCCAACACGGGCTGTTCTTTCCACGGTTCAGCCAGTCCTCTGAATAAACAATCACCGCTTGTCAAATTTATATAATTTCCTCATGTCGGAAGCAGGCAGGTCTGGCTGTGAAGATTTTGGAGAGGGGGTGCTGGCGATGGACTCAGAGGCGCTGCAGAGGGTAGGCGTGTGTGTCCCGCAGAGCCACACTGTGACTTCTGAGGACTGTGGCTCGTGTGCACGGCTTGCTGGGCCGGTGAGTTCCCAGAGGTGTGCTGTGCCCCGACGTCACTGCTCGGCTGAGGGGTCTTGAGGGGCCTCCTGTGCCTTCAAATATCCCTATTCAGACGGGACTGGCCGCTTGGGCAGCTGGAGACTTCTCCACTGGAAACGTGGTTCCCACTGAAGTTTGAGGAAGTTTCCCGGTGTCCCCTCCCTCCACAGGCAGGTGCGGAGAAGTCTGGTGCTCTGAGCTCCCAGGACACAGACGCCTCCGCTCCTCACAGCCCCGGGCACCTCGGGCTCTTGCTGTGCTCACTGTGCAGCCAGCGCGGGAGACCCTCTCACATGTGGGGAGGGTGTCGGGGCCTTGTGCACACACCACGAGGTTCGCAAAGCCCTGTCTCTGGCATCACTGAGGCTCAGGAAGCGCAGGGCCGGGGGTCAGCAGGTCCAGACCGGCCTGGGAGAGCGAGGGAAGGAGACCAGCCTGGCATCGAGTGCTGCGGGCAAGGTGGCAGGGAAAGCGCTTGCTCGTGTGGGCAGGGCCTTGGGAGTGTGACTTCCAGCCGCAATTCACGCCAGGTGGGTCCATAGTGTGCCAGGATCACCCCTGGGGGCAGGCGGGCACTGGGGCTTGAGCCTTCTGCCCCACCACACCCTTCTTTATCCACTGCTTCCCGCCCCCGCCCAGGATCCCTTTACCCACCTCTACCGCCTGCGTTCGCTGGTATTTCCCTGACCGCACAGCCATCTGTCCGTCCCCATCAGACCCTGGACAGCCTGACTGCTGCCTCCCAGTCCCGCGACCCTCCCCACCCCCGCTTCTCTCTCTGCCGCTGCCTTCCTTCACCTTGAGAGCGCTGCCCGACGCCCAGGTGCTCGTAGACGGGCATCGGTGGCCGGTCAGCGGTGTCCTCGCTGTGGCTCACCAGTGCCTCGCGCATGGCCGCCGGCCCGTTGTGAACGACCACGGGCTCCCAGGCCAGCTGCAGGCTGAACGCATCCCCGAAGCGGCCCCGCAGCTGCAGGCGAAGGGCCAGTGCGACCGTCAAGCCGGGGGTCCAGACCCGTGCAGAGCTGGCGGTCTCTGCCGCATGGCGCGAGGCTTGGGGGAAGCGAGTGGCGGACCAGGTGCGAGGGAGAGACCCGGTGTCCAGATCGGGTGCCAGGAGGCCGGGGCTCGCGTCCGCTATGGGGGAGGAGCGCTCTTTGGATCCGACGGGGGCCAGCTCTTCCCAACCAGTCACGAGAAATTGGCACAGGGCCCATCAGCCCCCGTCTCACAGATGAGGAAATTCTAGTTCACACGGTGAGCTGTGAGATCCGAGTGCCACAGCTTCACAGGACTGACACGCATCGCTGCACCTCTCTCGGCCTCAGTTTCCCCACCGAATGCCGCTCGGGACACTGGTCCTGCCCCTCATTCCCAAGACTGCTGCTCCAATGTCATCAGAAGAGACTCGGGGCCTACGTAATTTCTACTCCACCCGACTGGATCCAGAACCTGCAGCCACATCTCGCCTCCTGGCCTTGTGCCCTTAGAAACTTCAGTGTCCCCAGGCCTGAAGTGTCCTCCCCAAGGAAGCCTTCAGCCTGCTGCTCCTTGGGGACCCATCTCCCCGTGCAGCCTGTGGCTTCCCCACCAGCCACTGCCGGCTTCGTTGTATGTCCCTGCCACTATTGCTGCTGTGTGACACCAACTCCCTTACCTTTCGGCAGCACTCCACCATGTTGTGGAAGTCCAGCTGCAGCAGGTTGCCCAGCCCGGGCACTGGCACGGGGCCTGGCGGGTAGCAAGCAGCCCAGCGTTGGCGCCGGTGCAACAGGTCCACCAGGAGCAGGAAGACCGCCACGGCCACGGCCACGGCCACAGAGAACAGTGCATCCCCGCTCAGCAGCCCCATGGCTGCCTTCTTGACCACTGGGCTCCTCTGGACACACGGAGGCTGGTACCAAGCCAGGGACCTAAGGTCAAGAGGACGTGCCCATCACACCCTGGGCACTGGACCAGCCTGGCCATTGCCTTATAAAGGAGCCAAGGATGCCCTCTGTCCCCCGCCAGGAGCCAAGCTGCTCCGTTCACAGAGCCTAGAGGGAAGGGACAGGGCAGGGCGGGTGCAGCGGCAGCTACAGAGGTCCTTGCCCCTCCTCCTTGTCTAAGTGCTGACCCAGAGGAGGGAGGCTGAGGGGACTGATGGAGAACTGTCCCAGTCTCCTCCTCGTACTCCACAGCTAGAAGCATGGCGTGACTTGACTTTGCCCACCATCTCTCCCACTCAGCCCACTCCCCCAGATGCAGCACATCTGTGTCTCCCGCAGAGTTCTTGCCCTTCCCTTGCCTCACCTGCCTGCTCCTCAGGAGCCTCTGCATCCCCTATTTGTCCTCCACAAATGGAGGGAGGCCCTGGTGAGCAGAGGGAGCATGGGATGAGGCTCTCCACCTGTCTCTGTCTTGTTATGCAGTTACCATAATGAAATACCCAAGGCAGCCCACTTTATAAAGAAGAAATTTATTTTGGTTTTTGGTTCTGGAGGTTCAAGGGCTCCCATCTGGTGACAGCACTCTTGCTGGCAGAGTCCTGATGCGTCAAATGGCAGGAGGCAGGGAGCCTGTGTGTGTCTAGCCTCTCTCCCTCTTCTTAGTAAGCCACCAGGGTTCAGTCACAGTGCCCCACTCTGATGGCCTCATCTACTGCTAGTCACTTCCCACCGGTGCCACCTCTGTCACCAGAGTCAGATTGTTTCCGTCCTGAGAGTACTGCATAATGGGGTTACATTTTAACATGTGAAGCCTGGGGGGACACTCAACCATATCCAAGAAGGGCCCCACCAGTCCTCTCAATGCGTACTGCACACGTGACACCTACCACACACACCAGGAGCGCATTCCCAGACATCTACTCACATGCACGACACACCATTACCCGCACCCCAACCCACCCCCCGCACCGATTCAGGGTCCTACCGCGCCACACACCCAGCATTCATACAGACAGTCACACTCAGGCACACGTGATCCTTCGCATGTGCGCGCACACTCACGCGCACAGCCTCAGACCGGGGTGCCTGAGATTGCGGGAGGAGCCTCTCCTACCAGGAGGCTGCTCCAGTGAGGCTCTGCATGGGGCCCTCGGCTGTACACCCAGATTCCTGGGCTCTGGCCCTGACCCTTGTGGAGCATGACCAGGACGGCTCTCTTTGAAAGACTATTTGTCTCCATTTTGGCTAAACCTGGCCCTAATTCCACGTACTGATATGTACAGAGCTGGCTGGGGTATTTCTTTACCCCCTTAATAGGCTTTAAGCAATGTAAATGAGTTTAACGGAGGTGCTGATGTGTAGCCTTTAAAGCAATGACAGGTCAGTGACGCCCTGCCTATAGCTCCCAACTAGTGTGCGTGAGCTAGGCCCAGTGACACAGCGCTGTCCACTGAGACTGAGGCTCGAGAAAGAAGCCACGACGTCTCGGGACAGGAAGGCCAGACATCAAAGCTGAAACACTAACCCCACAACACAAGATACTTCCTCCAGCGGAGTCATGCAGATTACGCTTTCTGCAGACCTCTCTGCACCTTGCAGAGGTGCTGTTAGGCCTCCTACCTAGCCCAGCTCACAGCTCTCCGTACTTCCCACCACTCTCACAGTCACTCATCCCTGAGCCACTCCCCTCTTCACGAGTTAATAAAATCCGGGTTTGGCCCCGGGTCGAGCACTTTGTTCCCATTAGCCATTGTTCTGACTGGACTTAGGACCCCCTTGGCTACCCACAACTGTAGAAATGTGTTTGTCTCTTTATTCGGGCCCTGGGTTGCACTGGAAGTGGTAGATGGGAATTGCTTATTGGAATTCCAATAACTTTCCCCTGGGATTACAAATGTGGACTCCTCGACAAGACCTTGATCAGACCAGGGAGAGGGAGCTCTACAACCCTGCAAGTGAAATTCTGGGCGTCCAGAGACAGCAGGGTGTTCCGAGCTCACTAGTTTCCCAGATCCGCCAAGTGGGGAAGCCCGGAATACCCTTCCCCTGCCTGGACCCGTCCCGCAGCCACTGCTCTCTGGCCTCTGCGGCTTCTGATTAGAAGTCAATACTAACGTTACTGACAATGTTATGCTCACGAGGGACTGCTTCCTTCTTGCTCCCTCAAAATTCTGCCTTTTGACAATTATATCATATCGAGTGGTGCTGATCTCTTGGAGTTTATCCTACTTGGAGTTCCTTGAACCTCTTACATATTTTATCACAGCTGAATGATTCCCTCAGGCATCAGAGGGTACCTGGTCCTGGGAAAAAGTTTCTCCCAACAAAGGACCCACAAAACTTACCTGTTTTTGCACTTTTTTTTTTTTTTTTTTTTTAAATGTGGCTACCAGGAATCGACTTCTGGACCTCGCGCTTGCCAGCAAGCGCCCGTGCCACTGAGCAATATCACCGGCCCTATTTTTGCATTTTAACGTGCAGGAAAACCTAGTGGCTGGAGCTCTCCAGTTTTTTGTTTTTTGTTTTTTTAATGTGGACACCAGGAGTCGATCTCAAGACCTCGCGCTTGCCAGCAAGCGCCCATGCCACTGAGCAATATCACCGGCCATTTTTTTTTTTTTGTGGGTACCGGGGGGTCGACCTGAGGACCTCGCGCGCCAGCAGGCGCCCGTGCCGCTGAGCAATATCACCGGCCCCTTTTTCGTATGTGGGTTCCGGTAGTCGAACACGGGCCCTCGCGCTTGCCGGGCAGGCGCTTAAGCCGCTGAGCCATCTCACCGGCTCCTCACGGGCCATTTTTTGCCTTTACATGGGTTCCGGGAGTCGAACTCAGGACCTCACGCTTGCCGGGCAGGCGCTTATGCCACTGAGCTATCTCACCGGCCCTCCAGTTCTTAAGAAAGTTGGGCATGATGGTTCCCAGCCTTTGACACCCCCAATACTGAGAACCATGAATGACAACGAATCCATGAACAAGTCCAGTAAACTCTCGAGGCACTGTTTCGAATGGTCCAGTGCCTCCACAGATGCCCAGACACACTCCACCTGCCTGTACCCATCTCTTTCTGATGGCTGCAGGGACACTACTCAACCTTACTGAAGGCCTGTCACCTTAGTGGATACTATGCAGTGGCCCATCGGGCCCTGATGGCCTCTGACTCAGCATCAGGTGGCAGACCATGGTCCCAGGAGTGCTATGAGCTAGGGAGCCCCCTGCCCTGAGGGGTTTTAAGAAAACCCTGAAGCCATTGTGGTGGTGCACACCTATAACTTAAGGTTGGGGGGTAGCTGTTCTAGAACACTTTCCCAGCATTCATTAGGACCCAGGTTCAATCCCCAACACCACAAATACATATTTTAAAAATCTCAGCAGCATTACATGAGTTAGGCATAGTGGCACACACGTGCAATCTCAACCACTTGGGAGGCTGAGGCAGGAGGAACACAAGTTTGAGGCCAGCCTGGGCAATTTAGTGAGAATCTGTCTCAAAAAAGCGGGGCTGGCGACTGCTAGAGGTGGGGAATGCCAGAGTCCTCACACCACCTTCAGCAGGGATGGCTGCTTTCTGGGCAATCTGATGGGGGCCAGAGAAAAATGGGTCACCATGTGGCTGCTCTCCAGGCAAAGGACGTAAGCACATACCCACATGGGGAACCTGAACTTGACCACCTTGGAGGACAGAAACTACGGCCTGGCCCAGGCCACACGGGTGCCTGAGGAATCTGAGCGCTGAGGAGTGGGCACCTTGGGTCCTCGCTCCTGAGCAGGGCAGGATTCCTCACTTTAGAGCGGGGGCGTCCAACCTTCAGGCTTGTGTGGGCCACGCTGGGTGAAGAGCTGTCGTGGGCTGCATATAAAATACATAATACATTTAATGTGCATACGTAACCAGATTTCCTTTATTTTTACTCTTTTTATTATAACATGTTAAAAAGGGTACCATACACAGAAAATGTCGACATCTTTGACCTTGTTTTTGTGAAACAAATGCATCGATGTCTGGATCAGTAGAAGTGGCTGCGATTCCTGAGGACTTCTCAAGTGCTCATCATACATTTTTGATGTAATTTTTATTTTTTGTGTGTTTCATTCTTGAAAAGACTCGTTCACAAATGTTTGTACAGCCAAAAAGCGGTGATGAATAAGGCGTGACAGGGGAGAGAGACGTGACTGTGAGATGAGGCCTATTTCTCTCTGCCGAGAGAGGTCTTATAAAAGTGCTGGGAAAGGACACGAATGTCTGGTTGTAACTGTATACATTCCAAAAATAAATAACCATTTATTTTTCTAGGATTAGTGATGTAGAAGTAATTATAACAATATCATAAGACTCTCATACATTTTTGTACTTCCTATGCCACAGCTGTTAATAAACTACATTAACTGATTATTTTACAAAAGAACACCCTAAGCTCAAGGTTAATAATTAAATAAGGATACTTACATGTCTGCTTATTCATTTACTTATCTATTTCTTTATTTATTGTGCTGGGGACTGAACCCAGGGCCTTCGCACTGAGCTACATCACCGGCCCATTTCTCCCATTATTTATTTTGAGACAGGGTCTCACCGAGTTGCTAAGTTGCCCGGCTGGGCCTGAACTTTCTGTCCTCCTGCCTTAACCTCTCAGAGTGCTGGGTTACAGGCGTGCGTCCCTGTGCCCGGGATGTATGTGCTTCATAACAATAAATGCCCAACTGCACAGGGACACCCGCGTGGGTGGGTTGAAACACTGTTAACGGTAATCACTGTGTCTTGCTCGCCGACTCCCACCCGGCCGCGTATCATCTGATCCAAGTGGGTTCTGGGTCCACGGACTGTATGGCAGACACAGGAAGCAGAGTTAGCACTGCACTGCGTCCTCCCCTACATAATGTCCCGCCGTGGGCTCTGCAGTCTGTGCTCCATTACTGTGCCACTGAGTCATTAAAAATATTGCTTGCTGGGGGCCGGTAAGATAGCTCAGCGGCGTAAGCGCCTGCCTGGCAAGCGCGAGGGCCTGAGTTCGACCCCCGGTACCCACAAAAAAAAAAAATATTGCTAAAAATCACATAATAATGTTAAAAGTTTATGACCTTGTGAGGCTGTGCTTCCAGCTGTCCAGGTTCACATGGGCCCCCCAGGCCATGTGTTGGACACACCTGCTGTAGACGATGACACAGATGTTTAAAATTTGTAAATTTATTTTTTAACTTTTATTTATTTTGAGATGGGGTCTTGCTATATTGTCCAGGCCGTGAACTCATGATCCTTCTGCCTCAGCCTCCCCAGTAGCTGGAATTATAGGCATGGGCCACCATGTCTGGCTCCTGACAGGTTTTTGTTTTGTTTTGTTTTGTTTTGTTTTGTTTTGCTGTGCTGGGGATTCAACCCAGGGCCTTGCATATGCTAGGCAAGTGCTCTACCACTGAACTACATTCCTAATCTGGAAGAGACAGTTTTGTTCAGCAGAGCCATCACAACCTGTTTCCTTCTCTCTCGTTTTACATGACCACCTGTACGGAAAGACTCAAGCTCTTGACACCTTACTTCAGCTCACATTTACTAGATCCTGTATGGCAGGTTCTTTCCTCCATATTTTTTTTTATGTGAACCCAGGGCCTTTGCGTACCCACAGCCCATTTTATTATTTTGAGACAAGATCTCACCAAATTGCTCGGGCGTGGCTCAAACTTGTGATCCCTCTGCCTCAGCCTCCCAGATTTCTGGGACCACAGGGGTGCACCTCCTTGCCTGGAGACTCACCTTCTTCTTGGTCCTTGCCCTCAGGGACGGCAGATCCACCTGGGAAACCAAGTCACCCTTGAGAACAATTTACAAAGAAATACAGCAAAACCCAACAGAGCCACATGAGGCTCAGTGACAGCAGAGGCGCTGGCAGACAAGGGGAGGTGAGCAGGCTGTGCACAGGAAGCTTTGCAGCCTCACAGCAGGACGGACAGCGGTTTCCAGGCCTGGGCAATGGTCACTCACGGTCACAGGGAATTAGCAAGTTGTGCTCACAGGCTCGGTCCCCCCGCCAGACCCGCAGGTCACGGAACGCAGGGACTATGACTGGGACCAGTTTCTCCACAGAACCAAGCAGCACATGAAATATGGGCTCGCCCTGCAGGACGAGCGCCTCAGCGCGGCTCCTCACTCACCAAACTGGATGCCCAGAGGTGCCACAGACTTTTCCCTTCCTCTTAAACCTTGGCCACTCACAGGGCCGGTGAGATGGCTCAGTGGTGAAAGCGCCTGCCTGGCAAGCGCGAGGGCCCGAGTTCGACTCTCGGATCCCACATACAAAACAAGGGCCGGTGATGTCGCTCAGCGGCAAGGGCGCCTGCTGCTGCGCGAGGTCCTGAGGTCGACCGCCGGTACCCGCAAAAAAAAAAACAAAAAAACAAAAACAAAACTTGGCCACTCAGCAAGTCTTACTAATTCCCGGCTCAAAAAGCTCTCAGACCCACTATCTCATCTAATTAACGGTCAACATTTTAGGGGAAAAGTCTGGGCTCTGGCTCATGGGCCGGCCCTGACACCGCCTGCTCCAGCCCCACCTGAACCATCTATACACACTGCCCACGCGTGAGGGCTGGCAACACTTCCTGTGCTACTCCTAACCCGGAAGTCCTCTACCCGTAGACCCTCGGTCAGAACACAGCCCTGGCTGAGCATACCCCACTGGCTTCTCATGAAAGAGCCCTTGTTTATGGCCAAAGATGCAGACAGAAAAAAACTCTTGTTTCAGTCGGGCAGGGAGCCTTCCTCCCTCCAACTCCTATGATTTCAGGACAGCTGGGTATGCAGCCTACTGTGAATAATTTGGCAGCCATGGGCGAGTCACTTAGAAGCTCTGGCTTCTTCCTCAATCCTGGGACAATTGTGCGTGCGCTGCCTGCCTGCATGACAGGTGAGAATCGGCCAAACAGGCACAAAGCACAAAGCGTGTACGGTGCGGGGAGCTTCCTTCCTCTGTCTCCCCAGCTGGTGGCCACTTGTTCCTAACCCGGTTCGCTTTCTTCCTGAAGTCGGAGGGGCTGGAATTCTCCGATCCCACCCACTGCAGTCCTGGCTCTCTGCTTTACTTCCACCGGCCCTGGCCTGTTTCTCCGTGAAAGAGAAGCCCAAACACAGGGACCAGTTCTGGACCCAGACGCGATGAACACGGACGGAGCACTCGGCGTCGAGCACCTTCGCAGTTCGTGCTGCACCCTCGTGACATTTCCTTGTGGGAACAATGCAGGGTGCTGGACCCCTATGGGCAGACAAAGCAGGGCTCACAGCACCCACAAAACAGGAACCCCACAAAGGTGACCAGAACCATCTATGGAAAAACGACCTACTAGTACCAAAATGCATCACAGCTGCTTCTGTGGAAAGAACCAGAGCGTGGCTGCATCGCTTTCCCTGTCTCTTCCTCCTGCCTAAAGCCTCATCTCTTCAGCACTCCCAGCAGACACAGGGTTACATCTGTCCTGGGTGCTGCTCTTTGCCACAGATGTGTCAACTGAAGCTCTGGAAAGGTATCGCAATCGTCAGCTTGTGTGCAGGTGACAGAGAGGGGCCTCCGGCTTGGTCTGTGGTGCCGAGTCTACGCAGGACTGGTCCCAGGACCCAAACATTATCACAGAGTGCTGGCCAGAGGCTTACAGAGCAGGAGACAGGGTGACCAGACCCGGGGGCCCCCAGGCTCAGGGGCCAACAGGACCCGTGTGCCCTTCATTGTGCTGCCCTCCTGGGTAAGAAGGCCCTGCCGAGGCCCCTGGCGGGGTGCCCGCTCTCCTGCACGGCACTGTACTGTGAGGCAGCCTCCACTGTCTCCTAAAGAGACCACATCTGGGGGAAAACTGACCGGGCAGAGACGGAGACAGAAGCCTGGGGTGTCCTACAAACGGGCACATTTCCATTTGGGGAAATCTATTTCCGAGGCTCCTCGCGGGGGCACGGAAAGCCCCCACAACCACCATTGGTCCTGATCTCCTCTCCCCTTCTGACTGAGGCCATGGGTCTCTGCAGAGCTCCTGCACGTGCCGCCTTCTTACAAGCCCGCCCTGCACATTCAGGGCAGAGACAGCACATAAAATGCTACCTTTCCCCAACTGCATCCTCTGTGAGTCCAAGTATGTCCTGGAGCTCTGAACCGCTTTCTGACAGTGGAGATGCATTTCCACAGAGCCTGCCTCCTCTCCCTTTCGGACAACTGAATAGCTATGGAAGAAAATCAGTGAACTCTGGGGGCTGAAAGGAACTAATTCATCAGCACCGTGACTGCCAACTGTGCTACACAACCCCTGTTCCCCTCCAGTAAAGAAATCACACCTGGAACCAGCACGTTCAAAGCGGGTGAGCTTAAAGTACCAAGAAATGACACAGAGCAGGTGGGCTGAGGACTCACTTCAGTCACTACCAACTGGCCTGCGGAACCGTTCCATTCACTCTCTCTCAAAACAGTCTGTCCCTGAAGGTTTTTTTTTTTTTTTCTTGGTACCGGGAATCGAACTCAGGACCTCGCGCTTGCCAGGCAGGCACTTGTGCCCCTGAGCTAAATCCCCGGCCCCGTCCCTGAAGTACTAACCACACAAGCCACGTCTGTGTCTCACAGTGATGCGAGACCGCTGGCATGGGGGGTGCACAGAACTGTGACGAAGTACAGCAACTGACAACTGTACATTCCGGCCGGGGGTCTGCAGGCATGCACGGTAAGACTCCTGCTCAGTCACGGCAAGTCTCCATATGTTTTAATTTCTCTGAATAAAACAGGGGTGGACGGGTGTATTTTGGGGATGGCCAGCGACTGAAAACACTTTTTCTGGGGAGGGCAGAAGACAAGCAGAGCTGTCATCCTTTCCACCCAACTCTTAGATAAGCACCAAGGCAAGAGGCTTAAGGTACCAAGCAGAGTACTCACATTTGCCAGGCGCTGCCTGCCCACATCGGGTCCCCTGCCCCAGGCCTCCACCCTCCTCGCTCTGGGACGAGGTCCTCATTTCCAAGCAAGCCCGAGAAGCATCTGCGGATCTTATGAAATACAGCTTCCCGGGCCGCACCCCGTAACTTTCAAATCACAACCTGCAGGTTGCGCCCGTCTTTCGCTCTTTAAACAGTGCCCAGGTGGTTCTGGCGTCCTAGCGCTCGGGGACAAATAGCAGCCGCTCACTGCATCCTCCCCACACCTCCTCCCACCTCCCGGGGGCAGGAAGCCCGGCCGCAGGCGGCGCCCCACCGCCTCCACGCCGACTGCGGGCCGCGCGGCGCCCCTTTGCCACCGGACGCGCCGAGCCGGGCGGGCAGGGACAGCGCCCGCGCCCCCGGGAGCGCCAGGGTCCCGGCGGGGCTCGGGGAGCCTCGTCCGCGCTCTTTACTCGACGAAACGGCGCCTCGCAGCGTCCTGGAGGCCACAGACCCGCTATGCTGCCCGCGGCCCGGGCGGCGAGCAGAGACCGCTGCCGAGGGCGCTCCGAGGCCGATGCCCGCTGAGGAGGCCGGGGCCGAGGAGGAGGCCCTCACCCCGCGGCTGCGGCGAGGACCTGGAGTCCCGCCCAGGGCCCTCGGGATTTCACACTTCTGTGCGCCCGGAGGCCCCTGGGACTTGTAGTCCGCGCAAGTGCGCAGAGACCCCTGGGACTTGTAGTCCGTCCGTCTGCCCAGGGAGCCTCTGATGCTGATAATGGACCAGGGTGCGCTCAGGGGCACTAGGTCCAAAGAGGGCACTGCAGTGAGAAGTTGAAAAGTAGTAAAGAGAAATGACATACACCTCACATACAAGGAAACCTCAGTATGTGTCTTTGCTAATTTCCAGCTAATTTTTCATCAGAGACCATGGAGACCAAAAGATAATGAGATAATATATTTACGCTGTGAAAGAAAATAAGCGTGTCAACCAAACTTTCTCCATTTGACAAAACTACCTGTCAGGAATGAAGGACAAACCAACACACTGCCAATTAAAAAGCAGCGGAGGGACTTCATTAACAGTGGACTGCCTTAGACGACCTGGTGGAGGACCAATCCAGGCTGAAATGAAATTACACTAGCTAATAACTGAAACCCATAAAGAAATGCTCAACACTGGACAAGTTGACCACATAGGCGATTATAAATGTTGGCATTGTTGAGTTGTGGCTAATTTCTCTTCATTCCCCTGCATGATTTTCTCTCTCCACCCATCAATATTTTTTATTTTTGCATTAATTTAAAACACCAATAAATAAAACACTATAACTCCATGTTAATAAGCACACAATGTACAAACTTGTAATCTGGGACAATGACAATGTAATGTTGGAGGGATACAGATAGATAAGAACAGATTTTGTAGACTACAGAATATAATTTTTTATTATTCCAACTGGCTTTGTATGTTTAAAATGTTGATTTTAACCAATGTAAGCACTGAGAAAATAAAGAAAAATGTGCAAAAAAAAAAAAAAAAAGAAAAGAAAAGAAAAGAAAGAAAGAAAGAAAGAAAGAAAAAGGTAATCAAACTGGACCCAAAAATAGCACTAAAGGCAAGAAGACAGTAATGGAAAAAAACATAATAATGGAATAGTTAAAGGATAAGATATGCAGAAAACAGAGATAAATGGTAGAAGCATTTCATTTCTATGAGTAGTTAATTTAAATGTACCTAATTTAAATGCTCTTCTTGAAAGCAAAACAAAAGATTGGTACATTGGTTCAAAAAACAAGATCATCTATACACTGACTAAAACCTAGCATTTTAGATAAAAAGAAACAAAGAAATTGATATTAAAAGCATAGGAAAAGATATTCCGTACAAACAGTAACCACAAACGAGCTCAGGTGACTATATCAGTGCCATAGATGTTCAGTCAAAGAGATTACAAGAGAAAAGGATATCATATATAGGTAAAAAGTCCAGTCCAGCAAGAATATGTAATTTCAAACATGTAGTTATATACCCCATAACAATGCTTCACCAATGATTGACAGCATATACAAATGTTGTCCTATAAGATTTTATAACCTAGCGATGTCACAGTCATCTTAGTTTCTGTGTTTAACACTCTGTAATGTTTGCAAGAATATGAATTGCCGGGCCAGTGAGATGGCTCAGTGGCATAAACACCTGCCTGGCAAGCACGAGGGCCCAAGTTCGACTCCCGGAACCCACATACGAAAAAAGGGCCGGTGATATCGCTCAGCAGCATGGGCGCCTGCTGGCGCGCGAGGTCCTGAGGTCAACCCCCGGTACCCACAAAAAGAAAAAGAATATGAATTGCCAAAGGACACAGTTCCAAGAACGTATCTCCTTGCTAACCGGCACATGAGTGTAACAACACTGGGAGAATTGTAGGGAAAAGCAGTGTGTACTAGAGTTGTACTAGAGTTGTAGTTGTAGTTGGAGACTTCAGTAACCCACTGTCAGTACTGGATTGAAAAACTATAAGTAGGATTATGATTGAAATTCAGAACTTGGACAACACTATTGGACCTACCACATACATGCAGAACACGCCACCCAACAACTGCAGGGTACTCACCTTCCTTAAGTGCACATGAAACATTCTCTGCAACAGACCAAGCAGTAGTCCACAAACAATCTCAATACATTCTTAAACACCGGGATTCATATAAAAATAGTTTCTGGCCACTATGGAAGAAGCAGGAAATCAGCAGAAGGAAAATCGACAGATATGTGGAAATCAACCAGCATATTCTTAAATAACCAATGGGTCAAAGAAAAATAGAAAATTACTTGAGGTGGATGGGAAGGAAAACACAGTAAAGCAGAACACATTGATCCAGCAAAAGTAGAAATCAGAGGGAAAATGTACAACTGCCCACACCTACATTAAAAATGAACAAATATCTAAAACCGATAACCGAGTATAGACCTTAAAGAAATAAAAGAGAAGAGCATACAAAATGTAAAGGTAGCAGAGGGGAGAAAATAAGGTGAGAACAGAGATAAATGAAAAACCTGGGTTTGGTAACCCAGATAGGGAGGATGAGACAGGGGGACTGCAAGTTCAAGGGACAGTCTGGGCAATTTAGCATGGACTTGTCTCAAAAAGGGTTTGTGGTGGGGATACGGATGTAGCTCTGCGATCCCTGGATTCAACTCCCAGTGAGACAGAGACAGAGAGAGAGAATACAGAGTAAGAAAACAATACAGAAAATTCATGAAACTAAAATTGGTTCTTCATAAACATCAACAAAATTGATGAAACTATTGCTAGGTGGGATAAGAAGAAGAGAGGGAAGACAACAAAGATCAGACCTGAGAGGGGATATTACTACAGACTCTATGAAAATAAAAGGAATCCCGGAGAGTGTTTTAAACAATTCTATAGTTAATAATGAACAAATTCCTGGAGACACAAAAATCTACGCAGACAGAAGCAGGAAGAAATAGGATGTCTGAACAGATCTTACAGAACTAAGGAGACTGAGTCAGCAGTAAAAATAATGTACCGACACAGCGAAGCCCAAGACCACGGGACCTCACTGGAAAAGGAACCAATCATTTAAAGCAGAACGAACACAAATACTTCTCAAGCGGAGCTCTCGAATTTCCCGGGTGGGGAGGACGGTGGAGGATGAAGAAATGAAGACAGAGTCAGAATGCAGAAAGCTGAGGTCCCTCTCTCCTGATGGGAGAAAGAGAACCGCCCAGCAATGCAGCGCTTTATTTATACTCGGGAGGTTGATGTCAGTTGAAACCCCTCTGCCAAACAACTTGTTTCCCTGACACCTCTGGGGTGACCTGCATTCCCGCAGCTGGAACAGCTCGTTCACGTGGCTCCATCTCCAGCTTCAGCCCCTCCCCGCAGGAATTCCCCTTCCCTGCGGAGTGTCACACTGGGAACTTCCAGCTACACAGTTAGTCTCATTTCTTAAGATCAATGGTAGGTACAAGGGTATTTACCGTATCAGTCTCTGTAATTCTTTGTATGCTTATAATATTTTGATATATTAAAATGGGTATCAAATTTTTAAAAAATCACACAAACAAACAAAAAAAAGAAATTCCCCTTCTCAGTACATCCCCACAAGAATCGCAGTACAGCCTCTGAGAGTCAGGGCACACCCAGGACCACAGCAGCATCTTTCACGATGGCTGAGCAATGGAGGCAACCCAGAGTCCACTGACAGAGAGGTGGATAAAGAAGTGGGAGAGCAGCCCCCACTCGTGTGCAGTGCATCCCAAGACCCCAGTTCCGGTCTCTGCCCATAGAACTGATTTGTAAAACACGCTAAGGTGTCTCCTACGCAAATGCACCAGGGATGAAGGGTAACACATAAATCAGCCCAGTGAGAACAATTATAACAATATGCCATAAGGAGTGTATTTCAATGCAGTCTCTCAAATACTGTATCTCACTGTGCCGCACACACTTCTTGCTGGATGCGGTGAGCTGCTCAATGCCCCCGTGACGAGATGAAGCGAGGTGAGGGGAAGGCACCGTGAGGTGGAGTTAAGCTACTCTTGACCTTCTAACTTCAACCCAGCACAGTGACAGAGCAACAGCTGGTCAGATAACCAAGCAACTGACAGGCCCATAGCAAACACCGCAAGCATATGCCTCACAAAGGCATTCACGCTGTCGGCGAACAAGATGGAGGGAAGAGTTGAGATCAATCGGGCTCCTCAGTGTGGCTCGCAATTTAAAATTCACAAATTGTGTATTTCTGAAATTTTCATGTCAGATTTTCAGACTGTGATTTCCCACTCTTAAATGAACCAAGAAAGGAGAAACAGTGGGTACGGGAGGACTACTACAAATTCACACAATGGAAAGTTACTCTGCCTTAAAAGGAAAGCAGTACTGATACCTGCTACGACAGGAAGGAAACCTGAGCAGGTCCCCTCAAGAGAAGTAAGCCAATCAGAAAAGACAAATAGTGTACAACTGCACTTTGATGACCCCCCATAGTGCTCAAATTCATAGAAAGGGAAAACAGAGTGGTAACCAGGGGGTGGGGCAGGAGGCAATGGGACCTCCTGACTAAGAGGTTTAGGGCTTTTGTTTCTGCCTGATGAAGAGAGCTGTGGATGGTCAACGGTGCTTTTTTTACATTACTAATGTACAAAATTGACGACACTGAAAAGTACACTCGGTGGGTAAGATGAGGCTGGAAGTGTAGCTCACTGGTAGAGTATCTGCTGCTACGTGCTGCTTTGAGCTTGACCCTCAGCATGACAAAAAAACAAAAAGTGTGGGCGAGGAAGATGCTAAAGCTTTGCTAGGTGTCATACCAGAATGAAACAAAATAATATGGATACTCGTACGGCTGGGATCATTTTGCTGTAAGCTCCTCGGGGCAGGCCTGTGCATTAGAGTCACCTTGGCAGGCTCAGGTGTTGGGTCCTGCATGAGCCAAAGCAAATGCTTAACTCCTGGGGGGCAACAGAGAAAACGTCCCTAAGCCCGTGGACCATTCTTCCTGATGACCTGGACTTGGGGGTCCTCTAGGCAAAACCTCACAGTTTATGCCACCAGCGTGGCCTAAGTGGGGCCTTGCATTGCCTCGATATGACCCAGAGTGGATGGAAACTGAGTCCTTGAGGTCAGCCGTGTTGGTACACCATGCCACTGGGGTGGACCTCAGGAAAATCCCTGGACACCAAGGTTGGTCTGCACCTGCCCTGGTAAGCAGCACCCACTATGTCAGTCACCCCTGAGGCTGGGAGAACTGACCATCTGGGCGAGTCTCCTCAGGCAGCACAGCTGAACACATGTGTCTGTCTTCCTGGGCTTCCTCCCGTGTGCCTTTCAGTGCTGCTGATTTTCATGTGTATTGTGTCACTGTGATAAACCATAACATTGATATAAGAACATTTCCAGTTCTACTGTGTTTTCTAGCTACTCTCTGAACCTGAGGGTTGTCCTGGAGACCACCACCATCCAGCGCCCCACCAGGGACTGTGTTTATTCCCAAGAGAAACCCCTTCACACTCGGCCCTGACCTGACACCCATGGAGCTCAGACGGCTGCCAAGGGTTTGCCACCAACTCAGCAGCCAGTCTTGGGTCTCCATGGGTGACATGGGGTGAGCTGGCACCTGCTGAGCATCAGTATACACATTTCTCTTATGTTGTCTGTGGTGATTGAGTCAGGATGGATAAGAGAGGGAATCAGGGCTGGCTTCAGACAGGTGGATGAAAGCATCACACATGGTGTTCGAGTAAAGAGTGTTGGACACAGACACCAAGTGACAGTCACAGGACTGCTTTATTGTACATCAACTCTCCCATCTAGTGGGAGTAGGAGGCATGGGGCCTCTTCTAGCGGGGTACAGCACAGAGCTGGTAGGGGGATGGAACCACTAGGAACTTAACCATACCACGGTCACTTGGTTGGGACTGCCCTTCGGGCACAGAGAAGCTGAAGCGCTGCAGCAGGCAGGTGAAGAAGAGGAAGAGCTCCATGCGGGCCAGGGGCTCCCCAAGACATATGCGGGGACCTGTGGATGGGGACGGGGCTCAGTCAGACTGCAGCCTGAGCTTCTCCCCACCAAGGCACCCTGGAAGGGGACAGGCAGCCTGGTCCACTACAATCACCTGCTGAGAATGGCATGAAGGCCTCACGTTTCACAAAGTGGCCCTCATCGTCCAGGAAATGTCCAGGGTGGAAGTGGAAGGGCTTCTCCCAGACGGTCTCATCCTTCAGCACAGATGACAGGTTGACGATGAGCATCGTCCCCTGGCAGGAGACACATGGCATGAATGTGGCCCGGGTTGCAGGACACAGGAACCCTGACACATAATATCCACAAGCACACTCTATGAGGCACATGTCGCTGGTGGGGTATGGAGTCACAAGGAGACTTTCAATTATCCATTAGTCCCAGGAGCTTCTCAGGACCGTCCATGATCACATGGCAAGACCACAGGACAGGGATCCCATGGGTGCCACACTCCCACTCTCCCTCTTGTGCACAGGATCCTCCAACAACTCATCACTTGGGTTAAAAAATCATCCTCCAGCTACACTGGGGGATCAGCGGGGACAGGGCAGCACTGAGTTCAGCACCACATGCACCCAGGCTGGGCCTGGCAGCACCAATAGTATTCAGGCTGAGGCGGCAGAATACTTCCTGGCCACACCTGGTAGTGGTCATGCTAGGGAAGGAGGACCCCAGGTTTACCTTGGGGATGCAGAAGCCCTGCACCTCAGTGTCACGAGATGTCATGTGGGGAACACCCATTGGGACAATGTCGGCAAAGCGCTGCACCTCATGTATCACAGCGTTGGTGAAGGGCATGTGGGCCCGGTCCCCCATTTCTGGGCGCCGCCCCTGCCCTATCACTTCATCGATCTCCTGTTGCACACGGCCTGGATAGAGAAGCATCCCCACGGCAAGTCAGTCCCTGGAGCCTAGGCCCTGACCCTCTTCATCCCAGCATTAAAGGTTGTGTCCAGGTGAGAAGGGTATCACTCTTTCAGTAGCCTGGGCCAAGCCTCTCTTTTGAACCATGGGCTTCCCAAATAATCTTAAGAACCCTGTCATCACTTCTCCTCCTTTGATTGCCCATCCACTCCGAGCCCAGCTCACGCTGCACATCCGGGTGCAGGATCATGAGGAGCAGGGCCCAGGCCATTGTGATCGATGTGGTCACCATCCCTGCAGCAAACAGCTCAGATACGACTAGACGAAGGTTGTCATCATTGAAGCTGCTCTCGCCGTTCCCCTTGGCCTGAGACAGACAGAGAGGGGGGCCTCAGTGGGAAGTGGGAGGAATGGACCAAATGTCCCCCATTCTGCACCCTTCAGCCCAGGTGCTGGGTCTCTGGGAGTTGCCGAGGCCCCACCCAGCCTCACGCCTCCCAGAACACTTGGCTCACAGCCCCTAATCCCTTCTCTCACAGCCGTGTCTCACCTTATGCACCTCGGTCAGGAAAGCATCAGTCAGATCTCGGGGTGGCTGCTCTGGGTCCCAGGTTGCATTGTGCTCAGTCAGCAGCTCTTTAAGGAAGGCCATGAAGGACCTCTGTGTGCGGAGGACATTGGCAGCCACCCATGGGATGCGCAGGAGCAGTGGCATTGAGTTCACTACCTGTGACAGCACAGAGGCAGCCTGGGTGCTTCCTGTGCTCCATACTCACCTGCATCACCTCAGACCCGGCCTCCTCCATGGCAACCCAAGGCCTCACTCTCCACACCTTTCACCTCATCCTTCCACTGTGCCAGCATCAAAGCTCTCTCCTGGTGCTGAGCTGCCACATGGAACATCCTACCGTGGAAGTCGCATGAGCTTGTGTGGTTTCCCATGTGGACACAGGCTCTTACCCTCTCTGGAGCCCTGAACCGCAGCAGCCTCTCCCATTACTGCTGTCTGATTTGCCACCACCAGACTTTTCTACCTGCAGAACTCTCCCTGATGCTTTCTTCCCATCCCACCTGCATGCAAATTATCCTCTCAGAGCCCTTCTGCAGGAAGCTGTCCCTGCACAGACTCCCCTAAACCCTGCACCTGAATCATCAAGGCATTGTTCTCCCTCTCGCCGTCTTCCAGGAATTTCAACAACCTGACGAATCTTGGGTCATCATACTCAAAGTGGCGCGCATAGATGAGGGAGGCGATCACGTTGCACACCGCTTTGCTCAGCAGGGCGTTGGGGCGAAAGGGGTGTCCTGGGAGTAGGAATGCATGTCAACTGTTGCCCCTTCTCCAAGTCACATGTATACACTGTCCCTTCCTTGTGTCCCTCAACCCGTCCCCACCGGCATGGCTGGCAAAAGCATCACAGAGGCAGGAGGCCTCCTCGGTCACCCACTGCTCCAGAGATTTCTTCCCCAGGCCGAAGTTGCGCAGGGTGGACACACAGAAGCGCCGCTGCTCCCGCCAGCCGGCTCCATACGGTGCCCTAATAATCCCTGGAATGGGGAGCACATGTCAGGACCAGAAAGTACTAACCTGCACCGTTGGGTCATCCCCTCACTCCTGGCTGCTGATCCAACATAAACTTTACCTCAACCACCGGGCAACAGCTCCTTTTGCAGGATTCATACCCAGAAGACAAGGATTTCCATTGTGCCCTGAACATATTACTATACCCAGGAAGCCCTGTCCTCCTTTAGTCACTGCCCCCAAGGTTCTGCCATGATGTCGTCTGTGGTCTATTGACCTTTACCTTGGGCTCTCGGCCCAAAGCCCATTAGTTTGTTGGTGGGCATTGGTGGCCGATCAGAGGTGTCCTCGCCGTGGTTCACCAGAGCCTCCTGCACGGCTGCCAGCCCATTGACCACGACCACTGGAGCCCAGGCATACTGCAGGCTGAACACATCCCCGAACTGATGTCGCAGCTGCAGGTGGAGGGCCAGGGAGCCTGTAAAGCTGGGATTTCTGCCATAATGCACATCCCAGTCTCACGCCCAAGACATGGAGAGCCAGTTCAAAAAGTGCAAGAACCAGCTGAACTCCTGTTTCTTTTCTTTTTCTTTATGGCAGTGACGATGGCAGTCAAGGGCTCATCCACGCCGGACAAGCACTGTAGCCCCACTACTCCCCGATATCTAGTGTCTACGTGCTGCCGTCCCATCTTCCTAAGTTGAGAACAATCACTACAGATCTAGATCTGAACACCCAGCTCTGGCCTGGGCAGAGAGGAGAAACTCAGTGAGGCCGCTTAGCCCCCATTGTTCAGATGAGGAAGCTCAGGTACACAGATGTGAGCAGAGAGGCCCGGGACCCCATGGCAGTCAAGGGATCTGATGCCAGTCACAGTACATCTCTCAATATCAATTTCCCAATTCAAATGCTGCTTAAGACCCTCTCGCCCTGCGCCGCATTCCACAAGCCCTTCCCTCCAAAGGCATCAGAAGGGACTTTTGTCCTATGACACTTCTGTTCCACCCAGTCGGGGGCCAGTCCTGCTGCCACATCCGGTCCAAACTCCTGTTCTTTGCCTTACTACACATTTGCCCATGGGAAGTCCAGAGTGTTCTCTGCTCTGGTAGAGTGCCCCCGGACAGATCCTCTACCTCCCTCCTCTTGGGCTGCCAGGTGCTTGTCTAGCCTGTGGCTTCACCTACCACTCACTCTCTGTTACTGAGGGGTCAGCTGACTTTCGCTGCTCTCCACCACCATATCCCCCACCTTGTAGAAGGAGTACGCCACGTTCTGGAAGTCCACCTGCAGCAGGTTGCCCAGCCCGGGCACTGGCATGGGGCCTGGTGGGTAGCGAGCAGCCCAGCGTTGGCGCCGGTGCATCAGGTCCACCAGGAGCAGGAAGACGGCCACGGCCACGGCCACAGAAAACAGTGCATCCCCGGTCAGCAGCCCCATGGTTGCCTTGCAGACCACTGAGTTGCTCTGAACAAAGGGAGCTTTCACCACTCGAGTCCCCTAGGAGCAGACAGCACACTCTACCACTCTGCACATTTGAACAGGCCGGCTGTCCTCCTATAAAGCAGCTAAGGCTGCACTTTGTCCTCTGCAGCGAGATAACCTGTCTGCTGACTGTGCAACCAGAGTGTGCAGAGAGGGGCCAGGTCACAGCAGTTCGACACGCCCTTGCCCCTCCTGCCTCTTCCTGTTGATACACAGGGCAGGGAAAGGACCTGAGGTTGGGCGGAGCTCCGTGGAACTAGACGCACTGGTCATGCGGGTTCCAGAACTGGGCCATGGTGGGAAGATGACATGTGGATCCCTGCTCCAAGAAGCACAGTGAAAAGCAGTTAGAGATCTGGGAGCAGACACACCACACCAGCAGAGCTTTGGCGATGTGGGTGGTATCTCCCGCTGCAGTGGACGACTGCGGAGGCTTTGGTGGAGAACTTTGCTGTCCAACAGGGACTAACTGGTGTCCAAGATTTCTCAGCACCACCTCCAGCAGGTTCAGTTGCTTTCCGGCACATCTGACTGGGCCGCAAGAAACGGCTCACTGTGTGCCTGCTCTCCCGGCGAAGCACACAAGCACACTCACAGGCAGGGAACCTGAACCTGACCTCCCTGGAGGACAGAAACTAAGACCTGTTCCCAGGCTACTGAGGCCTGAAGAATCTCAGCACTAACAGTGCTCACCTCAGGCCTCCTCCAAGAGGAGTACAGGATTCTTCCCGTTGGAAGACGACGCAGCTTGCGCAGCGGAGCCGTGGCAGTTCAAGCTCCTTTTCTTTTGTGGTACCGGGGGTTGACCTCAGAACCTCGCGCGCCAGCAGGCACCTGTGCCACTGAGCAATATCACCGGCCCTTTTTCCGTTATGTGGGTTCCGGGAGTCGAACTCGGGCCCTCGCGCTTGCCAGGCAGGCGCTTACGCCGCTGAGCCATCTCACCTGCCCAGTTTAAGTTTCTTTTCCCCTTCGATTTAAGTGACTCTTTCCTTGGAAAGATGTGAGATTCTTGACTCCTTACTTGAGCTCACCTTTAATTGGACCTTCCACAGAGGACCCTGTGCTCTTCCTCCAAGCCTCTTGTTTCAAGCCCTCATCTGCAGATCCATCTGAGAAGCGCAGCCAACTTGAAAATCATTTACAAAAGCAATAATGCAAAAACCAGCCGGGCCAAGTGAGCCCGGCGACAGTAGGTACTCCCGCTAGGGAAGGGGAGGTGAGTGGGTTGAGCAAAGATACTTTTAGGGCCCGACAGGAGGTTGCGCGGGGCTTTCGAGGCCCGGGACGACAGTCGTCCATGGTCACGGGGGTAGGAGGTCGTGCTCGGGGGCCCTGTCTCCCAGCCAGAGATGCAGCCCCCGGCCTCCAGGGATGGTGCTTGCTGCAGTTTCTCCCCACATCCAAGCAGCACATGAAGCACGGACTGCACCAGTGCACGCGAACCAGAGCACAGCTCACTCTGCTAGGCAGGGGCTCCTCAGCCCAGCACCCCCATTTAAACTTGCTGCACCCCAGTCATCAGCGAGATCGACCAGGGGCATAACAGACTTTTCTCTTTCCCCCATACCTTGACCAGTTGGTAACTATCGGTAATGCCATGGTGCATAGAGCTCACAAGCCCACTGCCTCATCTCATGGTCAAGATTTAAGGGGAAAGTGTGAGCTCAGGCGCATGGCCAACACCTATCACTGCCCACTGCAGCCCCACTACACTGCAGCACCGACTTTTCCCACACATTTGTGAGTCCGTGTGTTTTGGCACTGCACCTATGCGACTCCTAGGCCACTCCTAATCAAAAAGTCCACTAACCACGCCCCTCAGCCAGAACACAGCCACAGTGAATCCCACTGGCCTCCTCGAGAAAGTGCCTTTGTTTATGGAGAAAGATCCAAGTGGGAAAAACACTGCTTGTCAGTCACGGTCAAAAACAGAGCACAAATCACTGTTGGGCCATGAGCCAACCTTTCCATCCTCCTCTCCCTTTGACCCTTGCTCTTTCAGGGCAGCTGGGTGTGCAGGCTGCTCTGCATGAAATGGCATCACTGGTCAAGTCACACAGAAACTCTAGCAACTTCCTTAATAGAGGGACAATTGTGTCTGTTACTTCCACTCTGGTTCATAGGTGAGAATCGGCCCAGTAGTACAAAGCTCAAAGGCCCACACTGCAGGAAAATCTCATTCCCCAGGGGCAGAGCTCTGTTGTGAACCATGTTCACTTTCTTCCTGAAGGCTATGAGCTAAAATTCTCCTCAAATCCCACCAAGGTCCCCTTGCTCTCTGCTCTACCTATTCCTGCTACCCTAGTCTTTCTCCTTGAAGGAAAAACTCATACAGAGGAACCAGATCTGGATTCACAAGGAATGAACATGTACTGAACACATTGTGTGTCAAGCACACTTCATTTTTACACAACTCTCAGAACGTCTCCTTGCGGTAACAATGCACAGTGCTGGATTCCCCAGGGACGGACCAAGCCGGGGCTCACAGACCCCACAGATCAGGAGCCTGAAAAGGTGACAAGAAATATTTCTGGAAAAATAATCCAGTATTTCTAAAACACATCAAACTGCTTCAGTGAGAACAATCTGAATGTTGTTGTGACTCCTTCATCTCTGTTGCGAGGCTCTCCACTGTTCCACTTTCTCCAAACACTGGGTGCGGGTGGCTTCAGCACTTACACTGGATTAGGCCTTTAACTGGCCTGGGGGCTGCTCGTCACTTATCGCAGGTGTAGTAAGACTCTGGGAAGGCAACTCCCTCTTCTGCTGGCTTCAGGGGACAGTCAGCGGCCTTGAGCTGGGTCTATTAAACCCAAGTCCTGGCAGTAGTGGCCTGGACCCACCATTTCACTAAAGCACTGCATAATGACTTACAGAGTAGGAAAGAACAGCTAAGGGGCCGCCTAGACCTGTTTCTCCCTGGGTGGGCTGCCCTCCTGGAGGAGACAGAGCTGTGCCGCAGCCCCCCGGCTCACTCTCCCTCTGTTCTACAGCACTCTATTGCACTGCAGCCTCCACCACCTTTTTATACTTCAACTCTAGAATGCTCCCCAAAAGTCTCAGGCGTGCAGAGGTTGGGTTTCTGGAAGGCGACTGGATCATGGGCGAGCTATACTCATCAGTGGAGCGGTCCACAGAACAATCCACAGTGAAATGTGCTGTCGGGAGGTGAGGCCTGGGCGGAAGAGGGGGAAACTGGGATTGTGACCCAGCAGAGTCTACGTCCCTCCCTGGCTCCTCGCCTCTGTCTCTGCTTCCACCCGGCCACGATGCGAGCAGCTTTCTCTGCCAACCCTTCCACCATGCCTTTCCTGCACGGCAGACGGCAGTCTGTGCACCAAATTCTCTAAAAGCTGAGAGCTAAAGAAACATGTGGTGCTTTAATTTGTGGTTGTGCAGCAATGTGTCCAGGGAAGGGGAACAAACTAAGACAGCATCTGAAAGAGATCACAGCAAGAGAATACCGATGGGCAGAGGTGGACACAGAAGCATCCTGTCGGGTCCTTGAAAGCGGCACATTTCTGTTGGGGACCACAAATTTTAAATTGAGGCCAGGGTCCCTTTGAGGCAGCACTTGCCCTGTTTTGTGCTCCAGTCAGAATGTGGAAACTCCCCCCTCAAGCACAATTTGCCCTTGCTACTCTCACTTTAAGTTTTTTTAACCCACGTACAGAAAGGAAATACACTCCTGCTCAACTTCATTGACCTCCATACAGACCCTCCCGACAGGGGAACCTACCTGAGAGGGTGCGGGATTTAGCACCCCAATTCCACACGCCTTGAGTACAGCAAGCCTGGGCCTATACAGACTACTGTGTGGAGACTGGCCCTGCCCTATATTTGGGGGTAAAATGGACGGGTCACAATATGCACCCCACTGAGGACGCTGTTCTATGGTGGCTAAGTGGAGTGGCAGCCAGAAAACTTCAATATGTATTTACGATCCTTATATTTTCCTGGATAGAACGATAGTCTAGAATAAAACTTCCCTTACATGTACAAAATGCACCTGAAGTCACCACATTCAAGTGAGAAGAGTTACTGATAAAAGTTCAATGGTCCTGGGACGTACGCAGTGAGGGTGGATACCAGTTAATCTGACTGAGCCTCGGTCCTGCCCTCGGATGCTCCATCTTTTACAGTACCTAGTTAATCATCTTGTACACAGCACTGAAGAACTGACCGGCCGAATTATTCCTCAGTAGCTTCTCTAGTACTCTGATCGCCAGTGTGGCTGCCTCCTCTGTCGCCCTTGCTCTCTCCGTCCAGACAGCTCGCTTTATAGATAACCGGACAGAATCAAACAACAGACGAGGCTTAAAGATACAGCAGGCAACAGACACCAAGCTGCGATCACAAGTAAGTGTGCTGGAGACCACGGTCCTTTAGATGGGACATCAAATTAAAGGTCTGCAGTTACCACAAGGCCTTAAGTGTCACTATAGTGTGACCGGATTTCACGTAACTCCCCTACCCTATAATTGGTCTGCTCACTCAGAGAACATAGTAAAAAAATGTTCAGGGGGCTATGCATCAAAATATAACTCTAGACCTAGATGCTTTTTACAAAAAAATATTATGTATGTCTCAACAAATTCAAAATTTTGATGAACAAATACAAGATTGAGATAAATTTTCTGTTGCCCTCGACCACCTAAATCCTTTAAGTATCTCAAGGCTCACTTCTGGTTTCACGTTGCTATACTCACGGTGATTTCTTTATGTCTTCTGCTTTCTTCTTAGTTTGCCACAGAGAAACTCAAACCTACCAACGTCTAAAGGCTCTGTAGCCACAGCTCACACTGATTCAACTTCTGCAATCAAATAAATGAAACAGGAAACTGTTGAAGATCACAAATTTTAAACTGTGGCTAGGGTCCATTCCAGGCAGCTCTTGCCCTGCCTTGTGGGCCAGCTGCAATGTGGAAAATCCTGCTTTCTCAGGCTCAGGCTAAGGCCTCAAGGGTCCCTGAAGCCCTGGCACTCACAGGGCAGGATGAGATCTGCTGAGGACAATAAAGGGAGGGCAACTACCAAGGTGTGGGAAAGGACATGAACTTCTTTCTTGTGTGATGCTAAACTTATTCCTCATTCTACTACCTCCTGGCTATTCCAGGAAAAGTACACTACCCACACCCCCAATAGCCCAACAAAACTGACACTGCTGTTCCCTCACTCATTCACTGCCCCCTCTAAAAATGTGTACATGTGTTCAGGAAATAGTGGCAAGCTTAGAGAGTCCTTGTCTTTCCCATCCTGAGGCACTGACCTCACATCTCTCCTTTATGCATTCCTCATATTGTCTTTTATTTCATCCTTGGCCATACCCCTCATACAGGCAGCTGAGGGTCTTGGCCTCGTCCCCGGCACAATTCCAATTTGGGCAAATTCTTTCCAAGTCCCCTCATGGGAACACAAGGCCTTCTGTCACAACCACTGGACTGGTTCTGCTCTCTCCTCCCTCCTAAGGACCACAGTTCCCTGCAGAGCTCCCCCTGCACTGTGCCTCCTCACAGGTGTGCCTTCCACATTCAGGACAGAGACGGCAACACCAAATGTCATGACTTTCTTTTTAATTTAATGTTTTTGGAGACAGGGTCTCACTGGATAGCTCAGGCTGGCCCTGAACTCACAGCAATCTTCCTGTCTTTGTCTCCTGAATATGGGAATGATATGCGAGTGCCAGCATGCCAAGCTTTGAAAATATTTCTTTCCCTACGTGTATCCTCTAGAAATAAAAATATAATCGTACATGCGAAACAGTGTTTTTGACAATGGAGATGCATTTTTCAGGGCCTGCTTCCTTTCTCTTTCAGGCAAATGAATAGGGAGAGGGGTTTGCGGTTTGTAGCTATGGAGGAAAATACCTGAACCAAGGGACTCAAAGCCACGATCCCTATTCATCAGCACTATGAGCTTGACAGCAGTGCTGTGCAGCCCTGTTCCCCTAACGCTTAGAAATCACACAACGGACTCGCAGATTCAAATTGAGCAAATTTATAAAGACCTTACACAGACAGCCTGGGGGATGAGGAGTGACTTCAGCTCATGCTAACATGATCTGCTGAGGCAACAGGTCTTTAGGACCACTCCTTTTGGTCCCTCTTAACACTCAAACATTGAAGTATCACCCAAACATGCCCTGCCTGTGCTCTTACGGTGAGCCTATTACCATGGACAGCTTTAAAAAACCCAACGGCACATCTCGGAGGGCCATCCTAGGGAAATCTGCCAAAACCCCGTACATCTCATAGCGGGGAGACAGAGTTTCAAACACCCAGGGCCACTCCTGGGGGGTGAGGTGGGCATGTGTGTGACCAAGTGCACCTGGCCATGCTCTCTGGGCCATCACCCTTCCTGCGCTCCTCTCAGTATAGGCTGTCCCCTAACGCACCCACATCTTTGTCCCCAGCTCTGCAACGGGCCCCTTTCTAGTCCACATGCCCAGAATTCAGGGCTTTTCCTTGTGTCCCTTGACCACATCACTGCCCCATTAGACCCAGTCCTTCAGTTGGTCACTGCCACCACCCCTACGTCCCGTCTGCCCGCCACCCTTTGCCTTGGTTGTGTGGGCTAAAGCCCATGTGCTCGTGGACAGGCATCGGTGGCCGGTCTGCGGTGTCCTCGCTGTGGTCCACCAGCGCCTCGCGCACGGCTGCCGGCCCGTTGAGTACAACCACTGGAGTCCAGGCCAGCTGCAGGCTGAACACGTCCCCGAAGCGGTGCCGCAACTGCAGTTAAAACGGTCACGACACTCAAGTCAGGGTCCCAGCCAACCTGAAGGACCCAACTCAGCGTGGAATCCTCGGGAGACCCTCACTGAGCAGAGCACTGCTGAGATCTGACGTCCCTCTCTCATTCTTTGCAGGGCCAGGGATTCGGGCCCGGGGACCCCTGATCGCTAGGCAAGTGCTCTACCGCTGAGGTGTGGCCCAAGGCTGAGATAGAGTCTTCATCACGGTGAGGTCCCTTCCTCCAAGTCTGGGAATCAGTAGGGATCTGGTCCCCCAGCCATGACCTTGCCAGAGTGCGGAACTGGCACCGCGGTTTACACAGGAGGAAAGCCAGGGTCACGGACGTGAGCGGCGAGCCAATGGCACACAGCAACAGATGATGTGAAGGGCGTCACCACACCTCTCTCAGCCTCGATTTCCTGATGGATGCCGAGATCCTGACCTCTCTCCCCCATCCGCCGGACCTTTCCCCCTGACATTGTCAGAAGGGACTTGGCGCCTACATGACCTCTGCCCTGTGCAACCGGATCCAAAACACACTGCCAAGTGCCACCCCACCTCCTGGCCTTGGTCCTCCCATTTTCCTCAAAAAGTCCAAAGTGTCCCCAGGCCCTGCAGTGCCCTCCCCTAGGCCTTGCCACCTGTTCCTCTTTCAGTCCCAGGTACCTGTCCAGGCTCTGGCTTCACCCCATCTGCTGCTGCAACGTCACCCTGGCCTCTGTGCCCTTCCCCCTCCAGCTCCCTCACCTTGTACAAGGAGTACGGCATGTTGCGAAAGTCAGGTGCAGCAGGTTGCCCCGCCGAGGTACAGGGCCTGGTGGGTAGCGAGCCGCCCAGCATTGGCCCCGGTGCATCAGGTCCACCAGGAGCAGGAAGATGGCCACAGCCATGGCCACAGAGAACAGTGCATCCCCGGTCAGCAGCCCCATGGCTGCCTCACCAACCACTGGGCTCCTCTGAACACATCTGGCAGCTCTCACCACTCCAGGCATCTAGAGCCAGGAGGCCCACACCAGCACAGTCAGTGCATCTGTGCCAGTTGGCTGTCCTTTTATAAAGCAGCCAGTGGGTGCAGGGAGGGGAAGAGGGAGGGACACGAGCAGCTGTGGGAGTCTGTGCACTTCACGCCCTCTGCATGATACCTAGGACAGGGGGCCAGAGACATAGCAGGAGAGCTGCACAGGAGATGAACACACTGGTCACAGTGGAAAGATGACACAGGCCCCAAGGGGCATGACTGAGAGAAGGCATAGGAAGGCCTGAGAGCTGACACACCAAGGCAGCAGTCCCAGCTGCTTCATGGAGACTCTGGCAGCCACCCGAACGGCTGATGTCCACAGCAGCCTGGCCATGGGCCAGGCTGAACTGCCTTGTGGGAGGGGCAACAGAAGGCAGGCAGCTGCAGTGTGGGGGTCAGGTCTGAGGTCACTCAACTGACCTGTAGGGTGAGACCCACTTATACCCTGGGGAATTCTCAGATGTGGCCTGCGCTGCTGGCCTGGCCCAGTGGGCAGTACCTTCCTACCTGGGACCCTCAGAATCATGGTAGGGCCGATGGGAGGATCACGTCTGCAATCCAGGGCGCATCCTGCTGTGCCGGGGGCTTGTGTTCAGAATGGGCAGCCGCAAAGAAAGCCTACAATCATGAGGCCTGTGCCTCCCAACGCTTAGCACTTAGGTGCCAGGCACTGCCGGTCACACTTCACTCTAATTCCCTCTGTAGCCGTCAAAGGCAGGTGGTTGTGTGTCCCAAGGCAGAGGAGACATCACGTAATGAGGTCAAAGTCACAGCAGTGTTGGTGTCCTCATCCAAAACACACGTGGAGCTATAGCTCTACACTGCTTGAGCAGGATATTCTATTTATGGCTGTACAGAAGTTTCTTGGATTTTTTTATTTTAGAAAAATATATGCAGCCTGCCCCTCCCAACCCTGGGACCACCCACGTCATCAGGTAAAATGCGCTGTGCAGGGGTGGAGCCTCTGGCCACTGCCACGTGAGACACAGCACTTCAGCATGGCAGCAAGGAGGTGAGGTAGAAGGTCCTACCCCTCTTCCCCGAGAGCCCTGTATGACCCAAACACCTTTGTGAACATTTCTGAAACCAGTCAGGAACCTGAAGCAGCCAGCAGTCAGGAAGGGTAAGAAAGGTTAAGCATTTTGACCCGGGCCTTGCCCTGCTCCCAGCCAGGCACTGCTGTACCACTGGTAGAAACACCTAAATCCCAGCTCTGCCCTGGGGACAGAAAGGAGCAAGGAGCCTACCCAACCTTCTGACGCCTCCAGACGGTGGGCTGGATGCCTTTAGAGCTGCAGCTCTGCAGGCCAGCACTGGGGCGAGCAAGAGCACACGGGCAGTGGACTCCACAGAGACATGGCAAGCCCACAGAGGCAGGCAGCAGCCTCCCACGGAGCTGCGGAATGAACGGGCAGTTTCGGCTTTGCAGGATGAACCAGTTCTGGAGATCAGTTGTACAACAACGTGGATACACTCAACACCGACGAAGTATTCACTTAAAGATCAAAGTAAGATGAGAAATTTCATGGGTTTTACAATTTATTTATTGCTTTTCTTGAGACAGGTTCTTGCTTTGCAGTGCAGGCTGGCCTTGAACTCACCATGTAGCCCAGGCTGGCCTCCAACTTGAAGCCGTCCTCCTGCCTCAGCATCCTGAATGCTGAGATTACAGGTGTGCACCACCATGCCTGGCTCTTTACCACCATTTTAAAACTTTAAAAATTATTTTAAGTCACTACACATCTTACGGAATGGAGATGAAGAATGCTGACATCAGAGTTCTGGGAGGATGTGGAGCACCAGGAACTCTTACTCCCTGCTAGTGGGAGTGCCAATGGTACCCTACACTGGAAGACACTTTGTTACAAAATTAAACATAAGCCCACAATCACGCTCCTTGGTGTTTACCTGAACACTTACATCCGTATCGAAACCTGCTCTGCAGCTGATAACTGCCACATCTGGAGTCAACTAAGACGCTCTCCGGCAGGTGGAAGGAGACTGAAGGGCATCCACACAGTTATTATTTGTCAGTAGAAAGAAATGAGCTATGAAGTCAGCATAATTGCACACTACTCTAAACCAAGGAACCATAATCACATGTGGCTAAATAAACCAATCTGAGAAGGCTGCAGACTGCATGATTCCAACTACACGACATTCTGCAAATGCCAAACTACGGAGATGAGGACGAGATCAGCGGTCACCGGGGGCAGGCAGAGGGAGAGGAGGTGGGATGGGGAAGTTTTAGGGCAGACTAAACGATCCTATATGACTGTAATGGTAGATATATATACTTACAAGTTTGTCCAAACCCATACAATACACAACACCAAGAAAGAATGCTCATGTAAACTGTGCACCTGCTGGGCGATCAGGAGCCATCATGCACGCGTCGACGCTAAGAAATGAATTTCTCTGGCGAGGGTGTTGAGAGCTGTGCACGTGAGGGGGAAGAGATGAGGTGTGCAGGGTGTCCTTGTATCTTCAGCTCAATACTGCTATGAACCTAAAGCTGCTCTCGAAAAGAAAATGTGTTACAACACACATACGCGCGCACACACGCACACCCCTCCAAAAGCTCTGGGAGCTGCTGCGGAAGCCAGAACACTGGGATCAGGAGGCGAGTGGGCGACAGGGCCACTCCCCAGCTCAAGGTCATTTCTGAAGCCAGCTTAAGGAAAGACCTAGAACAATCACAAGACAGGGCCATGATCACGCATCCTCAGCAAATCAAAAGGGACAAAAGAATAAAAGGCAAAATGACAAAGAAATATTTGCTGTCAGGAAAATATTTTCCTCCAGATATATACTTTTCAAATTTTGTGGTTTAGCCCTTGACACCTGAAATCTATCAATTTCACTTTAACTGTGTTAATGCCAAGTCAAGACTAGAATGGGAAGCCAACCAGCTCAAAAGCCATCGTTTCTGTGCAGGTCCTGTTCAACCACCTACGCATGGTCCCACAGCTGACACAGCACACCCACCCATGCCTCCACCCAGGCAGAGTGAAGTCGGAAACGGACTGCACCGCTTGACGCACTCATTAAAATGACATTAATCTGCCATTTCTGCAGCCTCAAATGGAAAAGCGCACACACTCATTTATAATTGCTTACTTCTACCTTGCAACTGTCCTTCCAATATTTCTGTTCTCTAAAAAGTCCATTAACATTGCATTACTTTTTAATAATCTTTAAAATGAATGTTCATTGGAAATATGTCCTCGTATCTGCTTAAGCAAGTCTATCATCCCCATGCAGGGCTGAGGGCTCCAGGACCCACTAGGGCCAAGGGCCACCGGGAACCCTGAGAAGCTTGGACCAAAGGCACTAGGTCCGAGGATGGCCTCCTGGAGCAGAAGCGAGGACACCTTTCGGAGGCTGGAATGGGAGAAGAAAGAGACGCATTCATTTTATAGTAAACAAAAAGGAAACAAGGTTAAAATGAAGTTTATTATTTTTGATTTTTTTTGTTTTTAGTTTTTTTTTAAATAAAACTGTTTGTGAAACAGCTATTTTATCCCCATGGCAGAGTGACCCCTGAAAGATGCACTAACCTCTTCTTAAGGCCTTAACAAGATTTTTTTGTACTTTTTTCTTTTTTTTAAAACTCAGATATTTAAAAATTATACAATTACAAAACAAAACAAAACAACATAAAGAATCACAAAGCCTGGGGCTACTTATCTGATAGCCCCCCTTTTCCATTATAAAAATGAAAGCAAAAAGCAAAAGTGTTAAGTGGGTGTTCCTGGTCACTCAGCCCACCCACACGCTTTACGCGGACATCCTTCCCGGCACCGCCTGCTCCCGGGACAGAGGCCTGGGTCTCCTGCCATTCCGTGGGTCCCCAAGGCTCAGGCTCAGGCCACAGCTGCCTGGAATGTGCTGAGGACAGAGCTGGGTCCATCCCTCGACTCTGCTGCTGCAGGGCTGCTGTGCCTACCTGGTGGGGCCCTGGGGTCTCACAGCCAAGTGACCTGGGATACAGTGATGACCTTGGGACGCCTGCCAATTTTATCCCCCAAAAGATAAAAATTTTAAAAATAATAAATAAATAGTGTTTCTGGAAAGGAAAAAAATTTATTTTTGTGTTGAAACATCACCCCCCACATACCTGGGAACCTGGGCTGCTCCCAACTCCCACCCCCGAACCCTTCCCACTTTGAACAGATCTCTGCTGAAAGCCAGGTCTGGGTGTGGCTCGGCTGCTCTTTTCATCCCAGGTCTAGTGTTCTCCGAACTGGTGTGAGAGGCTTAAGATCAAAGCCCCCCACCGATCCTTTACGAGATGAGTTTGTTCAGTTCAATTTCACATTTAAGTTTCACTGTCATTGGAACAAATTTGGAGTTAACTAGATAATTTTAAAATAGAATCAAAAGGGATAGCGCACCTTTCATTTAAACAAAGTCTTTCCAGACTAAAAATAGATTTATATATATATATTTTTATCCCTCCCTTTATTCCCCCCTTCCCCATCAGCCCCCCCTCCCCTCCCCCCACATTGTCACTATGGAGATTGTGTCCATGGAAACAGCTATTCCAACATCTTGGGTCTTTCTTTCCTGTGGTGTCACTGGTTTGAGTGATGTGAGAACGAAGGAAGAAGTGCTGGCTTGGGCAGGCACACGGGGCAGGGCGGGGTGGGATGTGGCTGACGGTAGGACATTTCCATTCCATCACGAGTGTCCACCACTTCTCATCTCCACAGTCTAACCTGGAAAACAAGCAGCAGACACTGAGTGCTGGGAACCGGCACACAGTCCCCCCAGCAGCCCCTGCTCCACAGTGGCTCCGAGCCCTTTGCAGATGTGCAGCTGACTCAGGACACATCAAGACTGATGTGACACCGCCGTGGGACTCTGGACCTGGAACATGGTGAAAGCCAGCAGTGACCTGAGTCAGCAGCGCGGGGCCACTCGGGGGCCGCCTCAGACCAGGTGCCACTCCCCAGGGCACGGAAGTGCCGGAGAGGACCCCCAACCTCCAGGGGCAGGCCCCGCGCCAGACTCAGTCTTGGTGGCAGAGGTGACTGACGCAAACAGCTGTGACTGAACCTGGAGCACCCAGCTGCTCTGTGGAGGGCACTGTCACGCCCAGCGTCTCAGGACCACTTCACAGCTGTCTCTAGTTGACACAGCCAGTTCTTTACACAACTCTCTCCCGAGCCTCCGGCGGGGAGGGAGGTCTCAGTCCCTTTTTGGGGGCTTGTAAGAGTTGGAGCCTGTTAATCCTCTGGGCTCCTCAGGACCCCGGCCCCGGCCGCAGGGCTTCTCTTCTCTTCCCTTCCAGCCCAGGCTCAGGATGGTAGTGCTGAGGGAGCACACAGAGAAGATGGTTGCTCCCAAGGCCTCCAAGGAAGGCCTCCCAGGCCATCCCCTGTGCAAAGGGCTCACAGAGACCAGAGTGCCCAAGGAGCTGCCCCAGAAAAGTTAGACCAGTAACCAGGAGTGATGGTGCCCCACCCTCTTTCTGCCAATCACAGCACTCTTGCAGATGCATTCCTGAGGCTCCCTTGGCTCTTCCTCTCTCCTCTCTGATGCCCTCTACCAACGAGTAAACCTCAGGAAAAGCCAGGTGCTGTCCCTCTCCTGCTGCCGTAAGGCTCACCAGTGCATGAACCCGCTAAGAAGGCTGGTGTGTGCGCAAGAGCTAAGAATTCCCAGATCACAAGTACACATACATACATCTGCCCATGCTAAAAGGAGGCTCCAAACTGCTTGGCAGAAAACACAAATACTCAGACACTTCAGACAGCAGTACAGTGTCGCCATGCTCAAGTGGAAAACCAATTTCAGGACTCTGGCAGCCAGGCCCCAGGAATGTGGGCCAGTGGTGCAGCCATCCTGTCCTCAGAATGTACACAGCACAGCATGGCTTCCCTTGTCCCTGGGTCCCAGAGGACACTCCAGCCCTACAGTCCACGCCTCCCCAGACTGCAACCGTGACATGATGAGGCTGAGCTGGGGGTGCCTCAAGGAATGACCAGAACAACCAGAGCCAGCTTCGAGTGCGGGAGGCCCACGAGAACTGAGGCCAGATGTCCACATGCCCTTGTGAGGTTCTGCTTGTGAAGAGGAGGACAGGGGCAGAGCTTGCTCAGCAGGCTTGGGCCTGCACCCCAATAGTGCTCACTATTCAAGAGTAGGCCCATGCAACAGTCCCCAATCTCAGAATGAGGTGCATCTTGGTGCCCAGCATTTTTGGGGGTGTTTTTTGAGACAGGGTTCTCACTATAAAGTTCAGGTTGGCCTTGAACTTGCAATGACCCTCCTGCCTCAGCCTCCTGTGTGCATCACGTCTGGATTGGTGCCCAGCATCTACCTGACTAGTTGGTTCTGTGTGCTGCTGGCTGTGGATTAGGCTGGCACAAACACATGATACGCTGACTTCTCTAGTTACTTTTTTTTTTTTTTTTTTGTGGGTACCAGGGGTCGACCTCAGGACCTCGCGTGCCAGCAGGCACCCGTGCCGCTGAGCGATATCACCAGCCCTTTTTTCGTATGTGGGTTCCGGGAGTCGAACTCGGGCCCTCGCGCTTGCCGGGCAGGCGCTTACGCCGCTGAGCCATCTCACCAGCCCCTCTAGTTACTTTTAAAAACTGTTCTTACAGTGGGGAGAACAGCAAAGAAAAAAATCTGTTTAAGCACTTACTACATACCAAACGCTAGAAGCTTCACAGACATCATTTCATGCTAACACTGAGACACCTGACCCATCTCCAAGATGAGCAAGCTGAAGCTCAGGGAGGTGAGACTGGGGCTTACAGCCAGCAGAGCTCTTCTGAATGGGCCCCAGGCAGTGTGCATCTGGGCTGAGTGAGCTCTCTGCCACTCCACACTCAAAGGATGCTCGAAGGCACTGAAATGCTGAACTGCAGGCACAGGGCTTCCTCTTGGGCCAAAACCACCCATGCTCTTTTGCGCTGTCTCACTCCCCTGAGATCCCCCAGCCACCCTGTGGGCTGACCCTCAAAGGGATCCTTTATATCCCTCCACACCAGACTCCACCTGCCTCTCCTCACAGCGGCAGGCACCTACCAGCTCAACACGCCAAGCCCCGCCAGGGTCACCCGGGGTGGCCTCCTCAGCTCTACCACACACACGAATTCCCAGACAGGGAGGGGGCGGAGGGAAACCAAATTCTGAATCAGTGCTGACTGAGGGCCTGGCCAGTCAGGTTCAGAGAGACCTTTCCTCTCTGGGCCACACTCACCCCATTAACAGGCACAATGCCACTGGGAACTTGCTCTGGACTGGGCCATAATGCTGCAGAGGTGGCCCTGGCTGTCAAAGAGCATCCAGTCAAACAAGTGCACACTGAAACGGTACTGATGCCAGGAAGGCTGGAGAGTGGGCTGAAGAGGGCAATTTAGATAGGGCTTTGGAAGGAAGGGCTTCCCTGAGGGCATGACCCTGAAGCTGAGGCCCAGGAAATGAGAGGCAGCCTGTCCTGAGTCTAGCACAGAGGCACACTTCACCAAAGCCCAGAAGGAGGCAGCCCAGCCCCCAGCAGGCGAGGGCAGTCAGGAGAGCCTTGAAGCGGCAAGGCCAGCACTTCTAAGGAGCCTGGCTGCATCTCTGAAGAGAGGGCAGGACTTCACGCAGAGCAGGTGGCCCCTGGAAGTGCAGCACAAGGCTGGGCTGGCACCGGGGGAGACCGGACAGACTTGGGTTCTGTGCTGAAGCTATAGCCCCAGGGCTTCCCTAAACAGGCCTGGGAGGACCCAGGGGTCCAGAGAGCCCCCCTTTATCTGAAAATCGGCTGGATGGTTGTGTGCGCGTCTGTGAGCAGGGGGAACAGCCCAGATGGTCACTGCTCCTCACCCACTGGATCACAGCAGCTGGCAGGGAAGCCAGAGAGAGAACAATCTCAGTGAGGATGCAGTGGGCAACCGAAGGACCACCACGCTGCTTCCTCGTTCGTAGAAGTGGGTAGGAGGTGGCCCGCTGAATGTTGTCCCGGACCTTTCCTTGCTGACATGTCCTGGCCAGCTACCCCAAGTACTGGGGCCGGGGACATGGGGCAGGCAGCATCTCCCCGACCCTAGGCTAGGGTATTTGCTGCAAGTCAAGGTGGGTGTTAGGTTCTACTGGTTATCTTGACCCCGCCAGTTACAGCTGCAAAAAACTCGTAGCCCAGCACAGCTGCTGCGTAGCCAGGACTGGCTGAGGCCTGGCTGAAGCCTCACTTGGTTGGAATGGTTATTTTCCTCTTTACAGAAGAACCTGAAGCCTGACCCCCATCACATAGCACTTTGCAGACCACAGGAGACACGCACAGGCGTTGTTTCTTCTATTCTGTCTGGGTTCCAATCATGGTGGCTCTCTGAATCCTGAATGGACCTCAAGATTCATGCTTGGATAGGAGTGTGTTTCTGTCCCTGATGACTGCGACTTCCACACAATCCTCTAGCCCACCCTGGGCCTCAAGGACGGTGACAGCCCTTAATGTTACTCCACTGAACTGAGAAACCAGGAAAAGGAATTTGCCTCTGGGAACCACATACAAAGAGAACATTCCAGACAGACAAGACTGAATCCAGTGTCTGCCCTTTCCTCAACCTCAGCAGACCTGAGCCACCCTGTGTGACCGTCAAGCCATACTCCCGGCAGGGAGGAGGGAGGATGCAGTTCACCATCCTGCTGGAGAGCTGAGGCCCTACCGACTGGGAGGGCCCAAGGATGACTGGAGACAACGCCCAAAATCCCTAAAATCCCTGAGAGCTGCCTACCACGGCCCACAGGCTGGAATTCAGGTCAACGACAAGCGCCACACAACAAATGGCTCTCTGCCTACCGGGCCTTCCAGGTCACATTGCAGGAATATGCTCCGTGGCCCCCTACAGAGCTCCACTCTAATGACAGGGCCAGGCACAGACACTCCAGCCCAGGAACACGGAGAAGGGCCAACACAAATGGCTCACCAAAAGCCACACTGCGGCCTTGCCCTGGGAGCTGACGGAGGGGCAGGATTGCAGGCAGGGTGGCCCAGCAGTGCTGACGGTGCAGTAACCCACGATGATGACCTACTTCAAATCCATGGGGCTCCATTTATTCATTTGGTTCCTGTGACCCAAGAACATACAAAATAGCTTCCAATCCCCTCTCCCACCCTGCTCTGCACCCTACATTGGCAACTCTGCTCCCTGGAAGACCAGGGAAAAGCACTGCAGCAGAAAACCCATCATCCCTTCCAGCCTGCGGGGGCCTCCCCAAGGGCTGTGCTGGGAGCCGCCTAGGAAGCAGCTTCTCAGATGAGAAAGCCACCACATTCTGGGATGAACTGACTTTCCCTCAAATTACTATCAAGTATTCCACAGAAAGGCAGGACCCGTCCACAGAGAAGTCAGGACCCCACGACCTCTGTGCCAGGGGGAACAGAGTCCACACAGAAGTCATCCCCCATTTGGAGAGAAATGAGCTGTCAGAGAACACTTTTGAGTGCTTTCAAAGGTAGGCCCCCAGCCTGCAGCAGCGAGTGCCACAATCACATCTGTTTCTCTTCTCTTCATCCTATTTTTCCTCCTCCCTCAGTGGCTGAGTAGGGCAGGGAGACTGAAGAAGGAAGCATGGGACAGTGCAGACCGCCTGCTTCTAGGGCCCCAAGTTCTGTAATCATGTCCCGCAGGCGCATGCGCAGACAGCCCGGCCACACGCTCACACACGCTCACAACAGAGCCACTCCATCTCTCTACTTTGAAGAGTAAAATTAAATTGGATGCCAAAGTCTACTAAATCTCTGAGAGGATCTTCCTTCCCTTTGTACTTTCCTGAAAAGGAATCCTTCATGGTCCTGGGGGAGGAAGATTTCATATAAGAAAACCTGCAGAATTTTCTGTTTTTCAAAGAAAAATATACTAAAAGCTTTACAGAAATGTAGTCAATTAAAGAGACCTTAGGCTAGAGCTCTCTTGGAGACAGGGGCAAGAGCAGGGTGCAGGTAGAATCATTCCAGCCTGGGGCCTTGTCCTAGACATCGGTCACACTCTGCCTTCAGGACCACCATAGGACCCACTTGCCAGCTCTGCCCCAAAAGGCAGACTTCAGGAAGAGTCACCCTGAACCCCCACCAGAACAGTTTTTATGCCTCCACCACCTGCCCACAGACATTCCAGGGAGCTAAGTAACAAACAGAAAACCGTTTTATCCACCTGCTGTCGGTGATCCACGTGACTAAATGCTGGTGTTGACGTGGCCCCGACACCTACTGGGCCGGGCAGGGGCAGCCCCGACTCACCTGTGCTTGCTGTCCTCTCCATTCCCACGTGTACACTGCCCCCCTCACCCCCGCTCCGACTGCTCTGTGCTGAGGCTGCCTTTTGAGGTCTTGTTCTGCAAGGGGGGGAGAGGGCATGGAAGGGGAGGCTGATGCCGGCAAAGCCATGAGGAGACCAGACAGAGGGACAAAGGGTCAGAGCGCAGGAGTCAGGGAGGGCAGAGGTGAGGACAGGAACAGCACATGGAAAAGGAAAGAAAAAGGAGAGTCAGTATTGGACGACACATAGGAGACACCCAGACAAGGTTTCTGAGGCAAAATTTGATCGTAAGTAAACATAAAGAAAAGCATGAGCATCTTTTAGGAAGAGCATCTTTCAGGAAGGTTTTGAGGACAGACCTCCAGGCGACCTCTTTCTAGTACTTTCTGACTCTAGAGACTGAAGTCTGTGAGCCAATAATGACCACCAGGTGTCACTGTGACCTCAGCCAAACAGGGCGGCCACTGCAGGAACCATCAGGTGGCAGCAGCTCCATCCTACTCCGTTCTGGGGCTCCTTCTCCACACCCCCCATCCATGGCACCTCAGAAGTGGGCCAGTCACCTGCTCGTCACCCACCTTTTTTAAAGAGACCATCTCCTAAACAGATGGCAGGTGGGGCAGCAGTAGCTGCCACTGTGTACCATCAGACTGGCTCCACAGCTCTACGACCTGAGCGAGACTGCAAATTTCCCCAAAGCCCAGAGTCAACCCCTCCCCCACCCCCAAATCTCAGAAAATACCTCTGCTTCCCACCAGGCCTAGCACCCATCTCACCAGATCAACCTGTGAACTGGGGTTCTATTCAACTAAAATGGAAGTCAGTAATTTCACCAAGTCTGATCTAATTTCTCTGAATGAACAGAAAGCCCCTTCAAAAACACACAGATACACATTGCTTGCAGCCCCCTCAAACCACACAGGGTGCTAGCCCACAGGCCTGCCTTTAGGACAGTGCCTCTCCACCCTCCTAGGGTCAGGAGCAGGCCAGCAGCCCAAGGTGCAGGTGGGGAAGGGCATGGTGAAGTCTTCCAAAGCCCGGGCTTTAGTCTTCTGGGGGAAGGCACCCTCACACTCCAGCCCTGCTGGAAATGCAGGCTGCTTGGGCCTCTGACTCACCTTGTGCTTGGGGCACCTCACCGAGAAGTTCTCCTCATGTAGCAAACAATCTGCAAGACAGAAGGAGATGGTCAATGACGTCCGCACAGGCTGGCACAGCCAGACTCAAGTGTGGCCGCACAGTCTAGGATTGACAGCATCAGACAAAAGGTCTGATGGAGGCAAAAGGTCCCCATGACCTGTGGTTTCTAACACAAAAACATTAGCACCCCAAATAAACTATGTGATACCCTGTCATGGTGCAGTACCAATCACTTAAACAATTAACATTTTAATAGTTGTTCATGGTATGGGTGAACACTCATGATACCAAACTGGTTGAACAACCAGGATATACAAATGTGTAAGTATTCCTAATTTCATTAAAGCATTTTATATGCATTAAAAAAAGAATGGAGGGGGCTGGTGAGATGGCTCAGCGGCGTAAGCGCCTGCCTTGCAAGCGCAAGGGCCCGAGTTCGACTCCCGGATCCCACATACGAAAAAGGGGCCGGTGATATCGCTCAGTGGCACGGGTGCCTGTTGGCGCGCAAGGTCCTGAGGTCGACCCCCCGGTACCCACAAAAAAAAAAAAAAAAAAAAGAATGGAGGAAATCTACCAAAATGTAACAGTGGTTCTGTGGGTAGGGAGATTACAGGTCACTTACATGGCTATTTTTTCTGTATTTCTCTGATGACATATTTAACAATCAGAGACAATTTCTGAATGATGACACTTTAACAATCCTTAATTCTAGGCCAACCCCACGCTAGGCACCTTTTCTTCTCTGTACAGAGCCCAGGAACTTTTTGAGATAGAAAGGGGGCTAGGCCGAGAACCCTGCTGCTACCACACCCCACGTGCCCTGCAGAAACAGAAGACACTCCTGACCCGAGTCACATAATTCACACTGAACGCTTCAGGGGAAAGTGGAATCCCAAGAGGGTGCTTTTAATCCCAGGTGGGATGGCAGGGGGTGTGACACATTCCAACTTTTAACACAGTGACAGCACTCTCGACGCCAGCGAGGCGCATCTGCCTTCAGGTGAGTGGGACTCCATGGCACAAGGCTGGCGCGGAGCAGAGTGAGGAAATCTCATTAACCAGTTCACTCTGCACACCATGGCGCCTGCAGACCGACAGCCAGGTCACTGGTGCAGGACGTGGTGGCAGAATGTTAATAAATATTGATCACACATTCTCAGAGGCTCCCCGGCACCATGGCAGGAGGCAGCCGTAGTACTTACCCCTGTTAAGTTTGCAATTTAACCAGTTTAGGCTGAGATCCAGCTTACTAGCCTGTGTATCGAGAGATTTCAAGTGAAATAGTAATGAGCAAAGGAGCATATAAATGAGAACTTTACAGGTTCCCAGTATGCTGAATGAATCCAAAAAGACACTTTCCTAATTTGGCTCCCACCCCACACCGTCAGGACCTGCCTTCAGAGTCCTCAGCTCTCCAGAGGGTGAGCGGCAGCCTTCTCTGCTCCCAGGGCCCAAGAACCCAGCCAGTCCTCACTAACTCCAGGCACCTCCCTGAGCAGGCAACTAGCCTGGCGGTAAATGAAGTGTGTTAGTTTAAAACCCACAAGTACATAGCGTGACCAAGACTCCTGCTGCTCCAATCTGCTGGAGAGTTTAGGAACACAGGAGACAGACACCTGGAGCTCAGGGAGGCACTGTCTCCTCACCTGGGCTCTGGCCTCCAGTCTAGGCCAAAAAGCAGCAGCACAGCATGGGGGAGCTGGCCACCCGATGCCACAAGGTTTACAGAACCCAGGACGGGGGCCGTGTTTGTGGTGAAGGGTGCCATCAGAAAGTGACCAGCTGCCATGGATCACTGATAAACACGCCTAAAGCTAGGAAACGCCTTCCCTGAATTAAAGCAGAAAAGAATATATGTACGCATACAGGACAACCGAGAACTAATGCCAGGCACTTTGGGGGGAAGGAAGTCTCCTAAAGGCGTTGCCAGAGGCAGTGCCCACCTCTGCCCATGTGGGAACATTCACAGACAAGTGCTCTCTTCTGTTCTCTTGCAGATCCACAGGTTGTCAGGAACTGCAATTTCATCCCTGGCAGACATCAGAAGCACAGCTGGAGAGCTCTGAGCCCCAGAAGGGAAGGGCACAGGGAGCCTCTGCCACCTCCAGCTAGGCCCTGCTGGGGCAGGCGTGAAGAGCAGGGGGAGTGCAGTGAATCTCTTCTGAGGGCTGTGACGTGACACCTATTACACGACCAGCTGGCCAGTCTCCTGACCTGGTTTCTCTGAGGCCCGACTACCCCACACTGCAGAGGGCCTGGTCAGCATCTCCACAGGATGAAGTCAAAACGAACAGCTCCATGGATCGTCAGACAAGCTGGGAAAGACTCACAAGGCTGCCTCCTCACCAAGATGGCTTCCAGAAACAAACAGCCCCCAGGAGGGCACGCACTTTCACTTCTCTCTCAGCTTATGCCGGGGGACTCTGCGGAGCTCCTTGTAACAAGTGCCATAAACAGCCTCAGATACGTGCCCAGCCGCAGAGACCAGCTGGAAACGGCACCCTTGAGGGTGAGGTGAGAGAACCGAGAACATCCGTTGGATCTGCTGGGCATCAGACACTGTCTCGGGCTCAGCTACCATCGACCTCAGAGCTGCCGGCATCCTCGTATCGCTGCTGTGCAGGGGGCGAGGAGGATCCCGGAGTATATGGAGGGGAACAAGGGGCTGCTTTCTGGGAGGGGCCAGACCCTCCCCGTTCCACATGACCTATCCAGGACTGTGACCCACTACTCTAAGATCAAAGTCTGCAGCAGAAGGAGCAGCTTCCAAATGATGCTATGAAGGTAGCTGCAGTGAGTGAAATTCCCAGCTGTGTTTTCTTCATGAGAATAAAAGAAAAATCCCCTCCAGGAAAGATTCTTCACGCACAGAAGAATTATTTATGAGCTACCACAGCCCTTTTTTCCTTCTGTCTTAATTGCTGTGGCTCGTTGTATTAAATACATTACGAATTTTTTTTAAGAAGTCAAAGCTCATGTTCTTCCTACTGCATCCTCTACCTGGAGCCAAATCCTGTGCCTGTGACATAACAGGCAGCACAGAACAGTTCACAATGCCATCAGGAACCAGAACCAATGTCAGCGGTGGGGGGAAGGTGCAGGAGCCATAGATCCTCAGGAAACAAAGATTCTGTTTCCATGGAGACATTCCAGCAATAAAAGTTTCCTTGAGACATTAACAGCTCTTTAAAGGTTTGGGTGGTGGACAGCAAGGCAGACACACTCCTTACTCACTAAAAGATTAGGGTCTCTTACACCCAGGGACTTCTCTTGGTTATGATTAGAAAGAAAGTCAATGAATGTCCTTCCTCGATGTAAGATACATCACATAGTACAGGACTCCTGAGAAAACTGCGGACTAAACACAAGCACCCATCCCCACAGAGCAGTGCAGGCCTCTGAGTCCTTGTGCCTTTGTCACTATCAGGACCAAAAGGCCTGTGACATGGTCCTCGTGAGGCTGCTTCTCTGATCCCACTCAGAGACAGAGAATAGCAGTGGGGCACCAAAGCTGAAGAACTAAGGTGCTGGCTCCATACTTGGCCACCAACTTCTTTCTGTCAAAGAGAGGTATTGGGCCGGTGAGATGGCTCAGCGGCGTAAGCGCCTGCCTGGCAAGCGCGAGGCCCGAGTTCGACTCCCGGAACTCACGTACGAAAAATGGGCCGGTGATATCGCTCAGCGGCACGGGCGCCTGCTGGTGCGCGAGGTCCTGAGGTCGACCCCCGGTACCCACAAAAAAAAAAAAAAAAAAACAAAAAAAAACAAAAGAGGTATTACCAGCTCAGCTGGGCAGGCATACATAACAGGCTGGAACAGAGTGACAGGTATCATTTGCTGATTGACCCTCAGCTAAGGAAGAGAGTCCTTGCTGCCTTCAAAGGCTGGGGGGGAGAGACATGATGTTCCCATTGCCTTCCTTGCCCTCTCCGAAGAGTCCCAGTGAGATTGCTGGGTGTTAGCAAGGTGGCTCTAAGAGTGTGCTGTCTGGAGCAATACAATGAAAATGTGTTGGAAGGGCAACTGGTTGGCTCCTGAGAGAGGGTTTAACAGCTATACTACTACAGAACGTGCTGGACCACAGCCGAGGGTAAAAGAAAGTCCAGACTCAACATGGAAACACTTCCTAAAACCCGAGCTCCCGTCACATGACATTTCAATGCTCACTATTTCTCCCTCCCTACTGTCCCTCTGGTCAACAGTGCTGTGGCCACCACAGCGCCTTCAGTGCATGGGCACACACACTGGCAGAGGTACGTAACTCTGCCATAAGCATTGTCCTTTTAGCTGTTCTTCCTACAGCAACTTGGAGGGAGGGTGGGAGAAGGAAGGGGCAAAGAGAAAGGTGCAAAAGGAGGGGGTGCGCTTAAACAAAAAGCAGGCGCAGCGGACAAGATCCTGATCTTGGAGCAGGGTGAACAAGACGAACTTTTAGGACCTATGCGCCCCTACTCTGTTTGCTTTATGCCTATACCTGTTCCCCGGATCACGTCAGCCTCACACCGTCAGCTTTTCCCTAACAAAGCCCTCTTCCCAGCAGCGGTGCAGCTGCCTCCACGACAGCCCCATTTCTCGCCTCACGACTTGGGGAACTCAGAGACCACAGATAACCTGCTCCTCACTGCATTCTCATCTCTGGATTTTATTCTTCTTCCTACCTGACTGTGAGGCATTATGAGGACTGGCTGGCTGAAGGTCTTACATATACTCGATGGTCGGAAAGTAACTGGGAGAAAACAATCCACCGAAGAGACCGAAGTCTAGGTCAAGATGGTATTTCTCCCAGTGTGCGATGCTGAGCCAGAACTAGAGCCCTCTGAGCGGCTCACTGGATGGCCTGGAGGTTTCTCTCTTTCAGCAGCCATCACCCTGTAAAACACACCATCTGCTCCATCTCAACAGATGAAATGCCACAGCCCTTGTGACACAAACACTTATCACTTACTGGAATAGGGGCACGAGGAGAATCTTGGGTTACTAACCCACAGCTCCTGAACCCCTTGGAATTCCTCGGTGTAGGAGCGTCTTCAGTTCTAACAAGGCAACTTGTGTGTAGGGCTAGAGACTGAGTTAATAATCAACCCTGCCTATGTGATGAACCCTCCTTGAAGACCCCTGAACTATAAGGGTTTGGGGAGCGTCCAGCTGCTAAACACCTGGCGGTGCCTGAGAGTGGTGCACCTGCGGGGCACAGAAACTCGTGTCCCTCCCACACACCTACGCATCTCTCCCATCCGCCTCTTCATCTGTGTCCTTTGTAATAAATGGGTAAACATATGTAAGTGCTTCCTGGGGTTCTGTGAGTGGCTCTAGCACATTAATCAAACCCGAGGAGGGAGTCCTGGGAACCGTGAATATGACTGGTCATTCAGAAGCACAGGTCACAACCTGGGACTTGAGATTGCTGTCTGAAGTGGGGGCAGTGTGGGACTGAGCCCTTACCCTGTGAGATCTGCACTAACTCTGGTTAGTGTCAGAACTGAGTTTAACCGTGGGACACCAGGTAGTGTCCCTGGAGGACTGCTTGGTGTTTAGAGAAAAGGAGCGTGGGGTGCATGGTAGCAGCATGAGACTAGTTTTTCCTATTTCACACGTAGCCCTTTTATCACACAGTGATAAAAACACCCTTCAAACTAGGACTAGACTGGCGCTCCCTCAGATGTATCAAGAACACTTACATACAGCTATGTCATACACACAACAGACATACTCATTTATTCGTTTGTGCATTTATTGGCAGTACTAGAGATTGAACCTCGAACCCAGGGACACTTTTGCCACTAAGCTATATCCCTAGTCCTTTTATTTTTATTTAAGACAGGATTCCATTTAATTGCCCAGGCTAAACTCAAACTTGAGATACTTCTACCTTAGCCTCCCAAGTAGCTGGGATTACAGGTATGTACCACCATGCCTGACTTTGTATTTCCCAAATCAGGAACAAGATAAGGATGTCCAGCTCTTAATATGTCTATCCGAAATTTTATTGGAGGTTCTAGCCAAGACTGGCAATTAGGCAGGAAAAATAAATAAAAGGCATCAGATCAGGAAGAAAGAAGTAAAACTCTCTCTATTCATAGATATCATGATCTTGTATACAGAAATTCACTACAAACTGTTAGAACTATGTAGTTAAGTTCAGCAAAGTTGAAGCATACAAGATCAATATACAAAAATCCATTTTATTTCTATACGTTCACAATGAACCATGAGAAATTAAGGAAAATATTCCAATTACAACAATACTAAAAACAGGAATAAATTCAATGAAAGAAGTGTGAAACATATCCTCTCAAAACTATAAAACAGTGTTAAAAAAATTACAGACCTAAACTGAAAGTCATCCCATAATCATGGAGTAGAAGACATAAAACCATTAAGATGATAATATTTGCTAATCTATCTACAGATTCAATGCAATCTCTTATCAAAATTTCAGTAGCCTTTTTCTTTTTTAACAGAAGTGGGTAAACTGATGCTAAAGTTCACACTGAATGGTAAGAGACCTACAACAGTTAACCTTAAGGAGGAGCACAATTGGGAAACTCGCACTGCCCAACCTCAAACCCGCATCAAGACAGTGCAGATGTGAGTTCACGCGCTGACGGCCACCTGATTTCAGTTGTATGCTTCAACGAAGATGCCAAGAGCATTCAACGAAAAAAGAACAGTACTTTTTACAAACGGTGCTCAGACAAGTGAATATCCACATACAAAAGAAAATCTGGACTCCTTTGTACAGCACGAAAATTAAAGTAGATCAAAGGCCTATATGTAATTGCTAAACCTCTTAGGAAAAAACACTGGTGTAAATCTTTGGAACTTTGGGTTAAGCAATGGTTTCTTTAATATGACACCAAAAGCACACAAAACAAGGGCCGGGGATATAGGTCAGCGGTGCAGCACCTGCCTGGCAAGCACGAGGTCCTGCGTTCGATTCCTGGTACCCACAAAAACAAAAACAAAAGCATGCAAAACAAAGAAAAAAACTGGTAAATTAGACTTCATCAAAATTACAATTTTTATACAAAAAAATGTGCAACATCACTAGTCATTCGAGAGATGCAAATTAAAACAATACTGAGATACCATCTCACTCCAGAAAGAATGGCTACTATAAAGAAATCAACTAATAACAAATGCTGGAGGGGCTGTGGGGAAAAAGGAACCCTTCTTCACTGTTGGTGGGAGTGTCGACTGGTACAGCCACTGTGGAAGTCAATGTGGAGATTCCTCAGAAAACTAGGGTTGGAGGTCCCATTTGACCCAGCTATTCCCCTTCTGGGCATCTTCCCAGAAGAATTAAAAACATCGTACCACAGCGATATATGTGCACCCATGTTTATAGCAACACAACTTGTAATAGCCAGATCTTGGAAACAACCCAAATGCCCATCAACTGAGGAATGGATAAGAAAGATGTGGTATTTTTATACAATGGAGTACTATTCAGCCACAAAGAAGAATAAACTGGAGACTTTTATAGGTAAATGGATGCAACTCGAGAAAATACTCATAAGTGAAATAAACCGGATGCACATGTGTAAGCATCGTATTGTCTCTCTAGTATGAGAAACTGAAAGAGTAAATAAGATCCAAAATGTACAATAGACACGGTGAATCAAAAAGAAACTGGTCAATAAGAAAGAGAGACTGGAATAGGGAAAAGAAAGAAGGGAAAGGGAAAAAAAAATTGTATATATACATAAGATGGTTAAGATAGATACACTACCAATTTTACTTAGTTCATTGAAGAGTAAGGTTTGAGCCAATAATGTTTGGACAATTGAATGCTAATGTCTGGTATCCTGAATAACTAACTTAAAGATAATAATACGTAATGCATTGACCATTGTTACCCTCGTGTTATGTTGTTTTGAAAATTTGTTCTTTTTTTGATTTGTTTTGTTTTTTCTTCTCTTTAAAATAAAAAAAAAATTACAATTTTTGCGCTTTGGAAAAAGCCATCAAAAAAGTGAAAAGTCACAGAATTGGAGAAAATATTTGCAAGCCACATATATGATAGCAAGGCTGTATCCAGAAATGCAAAGAATTCTTAGAACTCAGCAATAAAAAGACAACTTGATTTAACAACAGGCAAAAGATCCAGGCAGGCACTTCTCTAAGAAGGTATACAAATGGCCAGCAAGAATGAAAAGATGTGCAATGTCATTAGTTGTCAGGGAAATAACAAAATCACAATGAAGTACCACTTCATAGGTACCAGGCCAGCTATAACAGTAACAACAGTAAAGCAGATCATAACACCTGTTGGGGAGGGTGTTCAGAAACTAGCACCCTAGTACTATATACACTGTACACTGTAGAGTAAAGGCAAAATGGTGCATCCATCCACTTTTGAAAAAGTTCCTCAAAACGTTGAATGTGGAGTCATCGTATGACCCAGTAATTCCTCTTCTTGGGTATACAGCCGAGAGAATCAAAGCCATGTATGTCCACACAGATTCATACATGAATGTTCTATAGTGGCATTACTCATTATAGTCAACAAGTGTCTATCAACAGACGAATGGATAAATCATAGTATATGTTTCACAAGAAAGTATTACCTAGCAATTGAAAATAAAGTACTAATTTGTACTACAACATGGATGAATCTTAAAAATACTTAAGTAAAGAATTCAGTCACAAAAGGCCACATATTATAGGGTTCTTTTTATATGAAATGTGCTGCTGGGCATGGTGGCCCATGCCTGTAATCCCAGCACTTGGGAGGCTGAGGCAGGAGAGTAACTGTGAGTTCAAGGCTAGCTTGAACTACATAGTGAGACACTGTCTCACACACACACAAAATATATATATATACATACATACATACATATATAGATAGATATTCCTCCAGAACTGGCAAATCCACAGACAGAAAGTGGAGTAGAGGCTGCCAGGGGGCAGAGGAACAAAGAGGAAGATGAGTGACTACTAATAAATAGGAGTTTCTTTACAGGGTGATGAAAATGTTCTAAAATCTAGGGTGATGGTTGTACAACTCTCTGAATATACTAAAAGTCATTGAACTGCACACTTTAATATGCAAATCACACATGAATTAGATGAACGTGTAAAAGTTATTTAAAAGTTACCCAATTTTACTTCCTTGTATTATCTTCTCTGCATTCTTTCAGAATTTACAAACGGAAGAGGGTCAGGGGAGACCAAAGGAATTATAAATAAAGAGAGGGTCAACTGCACATCTCGGCCCTGTGGATATTCTGGGGAAGGGTGGGTGGTCCCAACTTACCTGCATCGACGGCACACGGGTAATGGTAGCGGAAGGAGCAGCCTTTGTTGTAGCAGCCCAGGGTGGCGCCAGCCTCCTGGCAGTGGGAGCATTTCTGAAAGGAAAGAAGCCAGGTCAGTATGCAGATTCCCCTCTCACAGAACTTCCCTGGACCTCAGCGGTTAGACCTCAGCGTGTATCTGCAGCTGGAGGAATCTGGGGCAGGATGGGCTGCTCATCACTGACCACACCACAGGAGGGCTCCAGCAAGGCGTTTTAAGGCCAGACTTCACAAATGACCTCAAATCAGATAAGAGCACATGGGGCGGAGTGACCCCACAGTGAGTGGCGAACACACCGGACAGCACAGCACCCAGTCCTGCCTCAGGTGTCCCAGGTGTCCACTCACTTGCATGCTCTGCTGGTCATTCCCTTGCTGCCACTGTGAGCTCCTTGAAGATCCTGCCTGTTTATTTTTGCACGTGGAAATCTAGGGTAGGAGGAAGGGGTTAAGGTAGTGTGTGTGTATGTGTATATATATATATATATATATATATATATATATATCTTTCAGAATTATAAGTGGAATTTGGTTTCTAGTTCTTATAAGATTTTATTTTTATTTTGATCTACTTACCCCAAATGCCCAATACAAGTATATTTCTCTTTTCAGAAAATATGGGCTCCTGTATGCAAGTGGTATTTTTATACATGAATCCTATTTTAAATGCACTAGGAAACCTGCCATGAATCCCTGACTAAGTGAGATTAATCTGTAATTGCAATGCTCCTCCTTATATGGGAAGGTTTTCTTAAAGTGGGGCACATCTCTATCACCCTGTGATGTAGCTGCTGAGTGCTCATCCTGTCAGCATAGGAAATACGTGTCCCATCAACCACAATCATATTTGTAAAATTCAACCACATGAGGGCCTGCTGAGGAAGGATGCAGATTCTTTGGGCGGCTGTGGCACACCCAGAAAGGCTAACTAGGAGATACACACACTGGTTCCTGCTTCTATGAAAAATACAGTAAATATGTTCCCTGAGTGCTTTCACTAGAGCTGGCTCAGCCCCTAAACACTGATGCTGAGTTGACGCACTGATGCCAGCAACAGGAGCCCGTGTGCTCGCCCTGTACCAGGACAGCTATAGTGATGGACACGGATTCACTCATCATGGGGGACACTTGCAGCATCCCCACTACGGGCCAGATGTCTGCTGCATCACAGGGCAGTACCTTGTTTCAGGTCAGAGTGGAAAATAGCCTCCAGACACAAAAGGGGCAGAAGAGGGCTGTAAGACAAGTCCTACAAGAATTTTGCCCTCCTCTCAAAAGACCAAGACCCTCTAATGTTGATAATAAGTAAGTGCTTACCATGTGCCCCCCACCCTTGTCAGGAAAGCCAAGATCATCTGGCCCGGAGTAAATGAAGGACAGTGAACAGCAGGTCCAGAAGCTCTGGCTATCTACCGCCTGTGGTACGGCACCTGCAGGGTGAACAACTTACCACCAACCCGGGGGAACAACCTCTGACCAGTCTGTCAGTGGCCAACTGGCGGCCACCCCTGTGACCCCCTTCTCCCCCCTTCTCCCGCAGGGAGCCTGAACATTCAGCCATCCAGAGCGCTTGCTTCAGGCCCTCCCCACCTGGGGGTTAATCTCAGCTGGTGGTGGCCATTTAGGAAAGAGTGTGTCAAGCATTTCTGGAAGGAATGCCTGTAGGGAAAGGAAGGACAACAGGAAGGCAGGGGCCATCTTCTCGCTCACCCTCTGTGAGTAGGGGACAACAGCAAATGTGGCAACCATCTTGTCATCACAAGGGAACAGCCCTGAAAACAAAGCCAATCTGCTGGGGACAGCAGAGTGACAAGATGGAGAGACCCAGACCTACTGTGACACTGTTAAGCAGTAAACAACCTACTAGAGACTTGTTATAGCACAAGACACTTACCAACAAAACCCCACTTTTCAATTTTGTAACTTGCAGTCCAAGTATGCTGATATAGGAAGGGACCTACTATTTGAGGCACTGAACAAGGGTCAAGTGTGCAGGCTCTGGAACCTAAATGACTGCCTGCTGAGCAACTCCACCACTGTCTAGCTTTCCTTGCCTGGCCAAACCCCTAAACTTTGTTCCCCGAACCTGCAAATGTGGGAGTAACAGCACTCACCTCCAGAAATGTTGTGAGGGTTGGACACACTAATCCAGGCTTAGAACAGTGGCGGGATGGAAAGTGTTAGTAATGTGTCCTCAGAGGACCACATGCCAGACACAGCTGCATGCTCTATGCGGCCCCTGCATGAAAAGCAGCCTGCAGAGCAGGCCTTGCCTTGTCACCACCCTGATTTACAGAGCTGTGGAGCTGGGCTCCGATTGCTGGTTCCCTTCCTAATACCTGCATTTCTGTCCCCTGCAGGGCTCCCAAAGCAACCTGCTCTGAACCAGCCCCCACACCGCACGTCCCATGTTTTTCATGAAGAAAGCAAACTTGCCACTCACCAGGAAATTACATCATTGAAATGATACTTGCTGCCATTGCTTTTTTTCTTTTTCTCTTTTTAAAGTACTGGGGGCTGAACTCAGGGAGTGATGAGCTACATCCTCACCCCTTTTGATTTTGTTTCTTTTGAAACAAACTCTTCCTTAGTTGCACCAGCTGGTCTCAAGCTTGCATCTTCCTGCCTCAGCCTCCGAAGGATCTGGGATTACAGGTGTGCATCGCCCTGCCTGGCTAGTGCTTGCTTCTTTCAGTTAAAAAGCGTGACTAACTTATTAAACTACATTTAAAGGAGAAAGACCCTGCAGAGTGTATTAGGACCTTAGAGAAAGTACCTTAGGGACAGAGTAGACCAGAGGTTCTCTGAGTGTGGTCCCTCTGCCAAGCAGCACCGGAGCCTGCTGGAAACGCAGATTCTCAGCCATACACACCGTGCTGTACCAAGCCCTCCAATCAATTCTGATGCACGGCACCTTTCACAATCACTGATCTAATTCAACTCTCTAACTTTTTAGATGCATACAACAGAAACACAGAGAGAGATGATGACAGGCTAGATTCCAAACTTCGGAAGACCCATTTAGTGCTTTCTCCACTATACTTCTGTCCCCCACAAGGCAACCTACACATTATGGATGTGGGAAGCAGAACTATGATTCCCCTAACAAGGTCCACCTGAATCCCCAGAACCCGAGACTTTTCATTCCAAAACTAACTCTGCAGGTGTGATTAAGTCAATGCCTCAAGTTGGGGAGTGTATGCTAGATTGTCCAGAAGCCCAATCTGATCACAGAAGCTCAAAAAAGCAAAGACCCTCCTCTGGAGGGGCCCAGAGTCACAGGCTTTAGGAAGCAGGCTCATAGAGATCGAGGGTGCTGGCTTTAAAGGTGGAAGAGAGAGCCACAAGCCAACGAGTGCAGGTGGCTGTAGAAGCTGGAAAAGGCAAGCAAACAGTCTTCCCTGGAGCCACCAAAAAGGAGCACAGACCAGCTGAGTCAAAGGTCTAGCCCAGTGGGACTTCTTCGAACCTGCAGAACTGGAAGGTATCAGCATGTGGTGGTGTGTGATGGCGATGAAAGGAAACTAATACACCAGAATTTCCCAAGAAGCTCATAATGAGAGAAGCGTCTGTTCATTTTCCTTTTACATTCTCTGATGTAACAAATTTCCCCCTCATGGGAACACCAACAATTTCACTCACTTTTCATGAGGCCAACTGTGGCATCCTGAGATCCCCAAGGAGGAATGCCAGGTCTGTTTCCAATGTCCTTTTTTACAGCTGAAGAAATAGAAGCTAAAGCAAAGGAACTTGCTGAAGATCACATAGCTAGGGAGTATCAGAACTTAGAACTGCAGCCTTTTTTCCTCTGACCCCAAGTTCAACCTTCTTCACACCATACTATGCTGTCTTCTAGTACCCTTCACTCATGCAGCTATTCAACACTTGAAACGCACCTCCTAGGTGTCAGGAGCCCAAGACAGAACATAAAAACTTACCTCTGTAAAATCTTCTCTGTCTATTCTCCCCTATTCCCAAATCAATTGCCATGCCAGTATAATTTCCAACTGGATGTTTATTCTTTTTTTTTTTTTTTGTGGGTACTGGGGGTCGACCTCAGGACCTCGTGCACCAGCAGGCGCCCGTGCCGCTGAGCAATATCACCAGCCCCTTTTTTCGTATGTGGGTCCTGGGAGTCGAACTCAGGCCCTCGTGCTTGCCAGACAGGCACTTACGCCGCTGAGCCATCTCACCGGCCCTGGATATTTATTCTTAACCTTTTACCTGAAGAAACAATTCACACTCTCATTGTCCCACACTGCTTGGCAAATGTCCTTGGTTTCTGACCACACTACTACTCCAACTTTAACATCATTCATTCCTGGGGGAGGTGAATCCATACAACATGGCTCCCCACACAAAATGAGACATGTAGGGGTGGGGGGAGGGTTCAATAGTTGTTTCTAAATCAAGACTTTTTTCCCAAACAAGCAAAAGCCCAAACTTTTGATTTTTTAATAGGGTATTTTCATTTATCAAGGAGGAGAATAAAAGCTATTTTCAAGCAACTCTGACGAAGAACCTGGCACACGGTGTAAACCTGGGAAATAAAGTATGAAATGGTGTGTTATTATTTCCGGGCAAGTTTAAACAGACACGCAAGCTGACCCTTTGCCTGCACTTATCACTGTCTCCAACGTGGGGCTCGCTGACTGGAAGCAACTGCAGGGGCAGAATCGACGAGGCGCCCTAATCATCGGAGGGAAGCTCCGAGGGGGATTCTGCAGGCCTCTTCACCCCCACAGCAGCTCTTTCCTCTGAGAGGTAACGGCGACCTGAACTACCACGCTGTTTAATGAGCATCTCAGAGCAGCCTTGAGTGAGTGGGCGTGCAGCAACTGGGTTAGAGCATTATTAGTGCATCGATGCTGATCCATTCTGCGCAAGCCTCGCAGATCACACACGCTGCCACTGCTGTGCCCCATGGCTTCCACTCAGCACTGCACACACGTTTCCTCATGCTTCCCGTGCTTACTCACATTTGTCCACCCCCTAAACTGCGAGATCCACTTATGCATCCCCAGGGCCTGGCACAGTGTAGGCACTGAAAATGTGGGCTGACGGAACAAATGCAAGGTCTGACACATTCGAGAGCTTGGAGGAAACTAACAAGGAGACTTTTCGGTTAAGTTAAAAAGCTGATGCTTGTAGAGCTTGGAGAATGTGGAACAAGGTGTACGTTTTTGGCCACCAGCAAGAGGTTTTTCCCTTCTAATTATGCCTCCTATATCTAGGACAGAAGCCTGTGCTGCCCTACCTATGTACTCCTGCTATGTGGCAGCAATGGGATCTACTTATTTATGGCCCTGGGAGCATGCACCTTTGATGCAACCCTGTATCCTATCAGTTTTCTTTCAAGAGTACTTCGAAGTGTTGGCCAAAGCAATCCACGTTTTAGTCCTTGCTTCCTTGAAGCTAGACACTCTCCTTATCCTGCCTTGTGAGAGCTCAGGCACCGGAGCACTTTGCTGCCTGCTGTCCTCACCAAGGGCACCTGTGCCAGCCCTGGGACCCACACCACAGCCAACCTCGGAGAACCAGAGACCCCGGCTTTCTGGAGGTCCACCTGCTCAGTGCTACTCCAGACACAGTGCGTGGGTGCAGGAGTTGCACTTCTGTTCACAGCTGTCCCAGCCAGAGTGCTACTCTCAGACCCTGAACCCACCACAGGCACATCTAATAAACCGTGACGATGCCAGTGTAAGACCTCAGCCAGCCCACCATGTTAGCGGCACCCGCTGGCGAGAGCCTGGTTGGTCTAATGTGACTACCGTCCAGGTCCAGAGCAGCAGGGGGCTTGTGGAAAAGAAGCTGAAGGTGTCACATGTGTGAGCACCAAAAGCCACTCCATTGATTTATCTTTAGCAAAACATGGATATTTGCTTTGCCTTCCTCATAAATTTGGGGAAAATAATGAAAACTTTTTTAAGCTATCAAGTTATATAATTGTTAGGTCTTATAAAATATGTAAAACATATCTTTGTATGTAAGTGCAATATTCTTGGCAGCACCAATGTCAAAATCAGATATAATACACATTAAGTAGCCTACAAAGATAAGCTAAAAGTTCTGTTTTCAGGAACTCATTTTTTCCTACTACAATAGTACCTGAAACAAGTACCGGAAACCGACACCTGCTGTCACAGCCCTTTCATAAGTAATAGTATTTTACCTTAGCGGGTGAGGATAGTCAGCTCCTGGCCAAAACTCTCAACATCGTAACTCCTAGCTACTATTTACTATTACTTTCACTGTATTCTCTCTCAATTCTTCAATAAACAGAACTGTTTCTGCTTTTTTTTTTTTTTTTTTCTTTTTGAGACAGGGTCTCACTATGCAGTTCCAGCTAGCCTTGAACTTACTTTGTAGCCCAGGCCTCGAACTCGCAGTGATTCTCCTGCCTCAGCCTCCTGAGAGCTGGGATTATAGACGTGCGCCACCACGCCCAGCAACAGGAACTGTTTCTAAAGTTTTCTGAAGTATTTTACATTGGAAGAAAAGACATTAAATAAATGAGGACTAAAACTACACATGACTACATACAAATGAAACATGAACATCCGAAACTACCCAGGAAGGGCATACTGAGTGCAGCTAAAGTGAGAAGAGGTGCCTGCAGGCTCATCTGCCATGTTCTGCAGACAGTGCCCGTCCTGTTCTGTGCACAGCAGGCGTGCTGCCTCCATCAGACTCCTGCCACTGCCCCTGGCCACGGCGCTCTCCAACACCCTCTCTGCTCACTCTGGTTAGACTAATCTAAAACAATCCGGGGCTTCTAGATGCCCTGCTGACCCAGAGGCCGGAGGCCAAGCAGAGGTGTCCACTGCTCTCACAACACACCTCACACTTTCTGCCTCCTGAGAGCCATCTGCTTCCCATCCTGCTAAGCCAAGGAAGGCACTTTCACACAAACTTTTTAAATGCCATCACCACCTTTTAACGTACAGCGGTCCATCTGGACCCTCATTCCCTCCCATTAAACCTCCCATCAAAGAGTTCTGCTGCTGACCCTGAGAAGCATTTCCTTGGAAGGTTTTCCAAGCTATGCTATAAACCTACCTATACTAAGTATCTCTGTGCTGCAAATACACAAGGTCGAGACTGAGTGCGGCTGTTCTGACAGCATCTCCCAGCTCCATCCCTGGCCTGTTTCAGCACCTGCCCCTACTTCCCTGCCTGCTGTCTTAGTACAGAAAGGGCCAGCCTGCCTGCCGTTCATAGTGAAGTTATGATGCTCTGAAGCAGTTTAGAGGGTTGGGATGGGAAGACTCTCTTCCCTTGTTAACAATATCCTTATCTTTCTGTAATTCATCAACCAAACAGAGGACAGCAGAATTTAGATACAACCTTGAGCAGAGGAAGAATATACTCAAAATACACATTGGTTTATACAAGACATTTTTTTCATTTTATCATTCAGTAAACTAATGAAAAGTTACTAGTCTAAGAGGTAGCTGAAGAAGAATGTCATTTCTCTAGAAGATTCCACCACCTATTCTTCTTTTGTTTTTGCTGCTTTATAAATAGATTTTCACATGTCAGGTGTGTCGGAAGGAAGGTACTTCTGTTTACCTCCACCAGATGTCAAGTAACTGCTGGCTAACGGAGGCAGAAAAGTCAGGGTGGTGCTTCTTTATACCGTAGTGTCAGGAAATGCATGTTATTCTATGGAATATGGAGAAACCATTTTTGACTTCCTAATGAGCTGCTCCTCAGGATGTTTCAAATGTCTTCATTTAATGTCAATTCTGACTCCATAGCACAAAGCTGCTCTGTCCAGGTGGTGGAAGCAAGGGCTAGAGGAAAACTAATAAGAACCTGATCATCTGGTTTTCCTCAGCCGGTTTTCTCCTTGTCTTTTCCTCTAATATGCCAGTTTCTCTAAAGGCTGTAGGTGACTAGGAATAAAAAAGACAGCTTTGTCTTTTATTCTCAAGAGTCTTTCCTTTGATACTGAAGTTTCATGATGAGTCAATGGTATCAAGTTTAAGCTATAACAATCTTTTCTTATTAATTCAATACATTTTTATTGCACATCCGTGTGTAGGGGCTGAAAGGGGGAGCCAAAGTCCACCTAGTATCTGCCTTCAGGGAACTCACAGAATGGCCTGCAGCAAAGCAAAACCTGAACTGTGCTACAAGCAGTACTTTGGACCGGGTTAAGGAGGTCAGGAAACATTCTTAAGGGGATGTCCTTTGAGCTGGGTTAAGCCAAGTGAATAGAAGCTCCCTGGGGAAGAAACAGCGTCCAGGGCAGAGGGAACACACTGCCTTATGGAGGGACACACACGGGACACAGGGGACTGACACCAGCAAGCCTGACTCTGAAGGGGGCACTGATGTGAAGAAGAATGGGGAGGCGCAGACAGCAGATGGTGGCTTCGGGATGGTAGCAACGGGTCTGGCACTGGTGGTGGAAATGCACACAGGAGGCTGCATGCAGACGCTCTGGAGCAGCTGGGGTCTCTGGTGGTGTACATGGAAGTGGAAGGGGAGCCCTTCGGGCATCAGAGCAACAGGGTTCTGAGGAGATGGCACGCACACGACAGTTGCTCTGGATGGTTCTTTCTCTTAGAAACATTCCATCTCAGAACAGAATGATCTGGATTTAAAGCAAGATCTTACCTGCAATAGTCAGGAGTTACTGACTTGAATTGTGGCAAATGGATGCATTTGAAAGCATTACTTTCAAATGATGCTTTTGGGGTCACGGAAGGTAAAACTAGGAACTCTTTAGAGAGTATGGAGTATCTTCCGGCCTGAGATTTTAGGCTCAATGTTTTGAATTAAACTATTATCAATTGCCTCAGAGTTATTCTACATTAACAATATTCTTGTAAGAGAACAAGCTTTATCAAGATGACCCCAGGATATAACCTAAAACCCTTTTTTTTTCCCCTTTACGTGGGTACCAGGAGTCGAACTCAGGACCTCATGCTTGCCAGGCAGGCACTTAGGCCGCTGAGCTATCTCACCGGCCCTATAACCTAAAACCTACTTTTTAAAATAAATTTCTGTTGGTAAGCTGTCCCTTGCCCCACTGTTTTGCTTCCACTAAAGCGGGTGGGGGACCCTCCAGTTAATAAGTGTTTTAGTTACGTTAACTGACATTTCCTGTATGTACCTTCCTTATATTCAGTGGGACAGCTTTCTTGGTTTCTACCTCAGATATAGGCAGCCTAAAAGCAGACAAAAACATAAAACAAGAAAGAAGAGCAAAAAGCTGGGGTGAGGGGCCAGGGATATAATTCAGTGGCATATAATTCTGCCTGGCAAGCGCAAGGTCCTGAGTTCCATTCCCGGTACCAAAAAACAAAAAACAAAAACAAAAGAGCTGGATGGGGAGCTGAGCAGACCCAGAAGCTGGGCAGAGGTGGGTGACAGGGAGCTGCTCCAGGAGAGAAAGAAAGCAACAGGAGCTGCGGGAACTTGGAGAGGTCAGTTTCTCCACTTTCTCAACAGTAAAATGGGGACAAGACCTAGCTGGGAAAAAACGAGAGGGATTCTTCTGTTATTAAGGACACCAATGAGGGCAAAACCCCTGAACATGCTTAACAATGAAGGACAAGAGGACTTTTAAAAGAACATTTAGAGCATTCCTAAGACATTCCCACACAAAAACGGAAGGGGGAAAAAGGACCAGCAGTGTCCCTAGTCATTTTCTGTTACTCTCCACTACCACAGGGATTGCTGGCCCACGGAAACTCCAGGGCCCTCAGGGCTGATTTGCAGAAACATCCAGGAGGAACCAGCCTTGGAGACAGCGCACTCCTCCTTGTGGGGGTTGGAGAGCATTTTTACAGGTCAGGCACAGCACGTAACCACTTACTCCCCCCTCAGTTACCTGTCCTAGTGTGACCATTTTATGGACGCTGATGTGCCACAAACAGGTGAGACTATGGCAGCTATAGTAATTATTCCCACCTCACTGGGGGAAGGGTCATAATTCTCTATCACCCACCGGTGAACGACAACTGCAGATGTGGCAGCACTGATGCTGACCACTCGCTGGGGGTTTTAAATGCTCCATAATTCCCTAACTCTAATCTCCTGGGTTTACAGCTTTCAGGTTCAGCAATAATAAATTGAAGGAGGTAACAAAGCAATAAAAGCAACTTCCCAAATAAAATGCATCCACTTGCCACAATTAAAACCAGTGTTATGGGGTAAATACTGGTTGGGATGACTTGATGTCTTATGTGTAGCTACACACCTAACTTGTGCCAAAATTAGCACATCCTAATGCCTGCTGCAAATGCAAACACATTAAAGGTACTTTGCAGGAAAAAAAAAAAAAAAAAAACCTAACTAAAAAACCAGTCTTTGCCCCCGTCTACACATTAAAGGCTTGTGCTTGTTTCAATCATTTTACTCATACAAAATGTATACATAGTAGTGACGCTAACACGTACGCTCAGAGCTCTGCGTATCAAAATGCCAACACGGGCTGCACCAATGATATTTCTTTGGGCTAACCAGACTCGCCTTTTTCTGACTTTGCGTTTTATCTTACCCACAGATACGTATACTCCATCAAAATAATTCTAATGAGAGGGTTTCTTTTATAACCTGAGAAGAAAACCGTGAAACTCTGTTGAAAACACTACGTATTTTGTCTAAGGGAGCAGTTCCATGTTAAGAAGAAAAGGGACTTGTGCCCTTGAAGAAGTTGGCAAGGAGGGGCTCAGAGTGCTAGATCCAAGGACTAGGTTTAAGGCAGTAATTAGCACTTTTCCTCTGAATAGAAGCTGAGAACCTGAGAAAAGGCTGAACCCAGCAGGAGCAAGAGCCCCGTGGCAGCTCTGTGATGAAGACAGAGAACAGCTTTTTCTCTAAGTGGAGAGAGATAAATGCGTATAGACAGAGTTTAAAACACTGGAATTTAAGTTGCACAAGATCACGTACTACCTTATTTTTATTTTACCCTTTGCTCAAACAATGGATTGTCTGATAGAGAGAATTACATTTTGTGTTTTCTGCATCTAAAACGGCATCTTTTTATAGAAATTCCCTGCAGTGCAGTGACTCTGGGTATAATCCTGCTCCTCACCCACCCAGGAGTAGGGTCTGTGTGTCCAGAAAGCCAATTACTAGAAGTTGCTTATTCCCAAGGCACTCAGACCGAAATGTTTACGATTCCAGGAGCAGAGATAACAAACTTGCTGCCACAACCCAGCTCTTTCAACGAGATTTCCAATCTGTGAGGCCCATACTGAAACTCCACTCTCCAAAGCTGTTCCCAACACTTGGCTCTGAGATCCTTTCCCTGACTTTTGTTACCTTGTTCCCTTCTTGCGTTTATATTTAAACTCTCCTTTCTAGTACAGCTCTGCTTTCTAGGCAACCCTATTTCTACAAGTGGCAAGTCCTCCTGGGCAGGAGCAAGCTGGACAGGGACAGAGGAGCCGCTCTTAACAGAAGAGTGCTGCAGCAGAAAGGAACGGATTTTGATCTGGAGGTGTAAGGTCTAGAGGCCTCACCTAGTCACGGCCCACGACAGAGCTGAGGCAGCATAAGGTGTCACATGGCAAGACGGAACATGCACACGTGTTTTCTAGTCTCTCTCTCCTTATAAAGTCACTAGGATTCAACCAAGATGGGTCCACCCTGACTGCCTCAGTGAATCCTTACCATTCCTAAAAGCCCAACCCCTAAGCCCCACCAATTCACAGTAAGTTCCCACCCTTTCGATACTTCACAGGGATCAAATTTCAACACGTGAAGCCTTGGGGGCCACTCGACCATATCCAAAGCACAGCATATTTTTAAGCTGCTGCCAGTGCAATTACCCATAGGATCGCTGGCCCCCATATCCAAAGATGCCATTTAATGAAGCAATAGTGCAAGTCACACTTGCTCAGCATATTTTAGGTCACTCCTACTCTGGAACCTTGTACTGGAAGGAAAAGCTTGGTCCAGATCCAGAACAGCACTGAGGCACCCAGACGTGAGTGGCTTCCCAACACTGAGTTCACCAGCCCTACCTTAAGTGAGGCGTTAAAAGTGCAGACTGAGGACCCACACTGGGAGACACAGTGTGTGTAGCTCTAAGTTAAAGAACCAAGGTTCAATCCATCATCAGGGATATGGACATTTTCGTCTTTATTTCTGTTGTACAGGAAGATGCTCCGTAAGAGATTAATCTTCATTTTAACTGCTGAACAAAATGGAAACTTGGAAATAACACAACCAAGGTAAGAAACCTTAAATGATTTCAATGCTTCTCCTCTACTTCCAACTTTTAAGGGTCTACTGACTATCAGGACAGATCTCATTTATCCAACAACCTGACAAGTATTTCAGTTACTGTCCCATTTTCTAGGATAAAAGATTGGGTGGAAAGGCCAAGTGACATTATAGTTGCCTAAAAACACAGTTTCTAGAAATATGTGGACAAAGGTTAACATGAGATCATTGAGATTCTATAAAGCTATTCTTGCCAACAATCTCCCATAGCATTTTCGAAGACTTGTTTCCTGGGTAAGTCCAAGAGCCTCATGTGCCCTCCCTCCCCTCTCTGGCCCTTGTCTCTGGGCAGCAAGGTCAGTTCTGGTCATTTGGTGATAAAGTTCCATCACACAGGGGTTTTCTTTCATGACTGAGCTTAGAAAGAAGCAGCAAGCAGAGAATGGGATTAGCCAAATTATCAAAATTGTATGCAAATGTACCAATGACTAAGGGACTTCAAATTAAGGAGCTAACAGTTGGTGTTTGCTGGTGGTCTGAAGGCTGCCCATTTCCTGGGGCTCCCTAGAGCTAATCTGGAGAGTCTTGAACACAGAGTCTCTTAGAGCTGAGCCATAAGATCCTGTCATCTTCACTTAAAAGGAAGTTTTTTCCAGAGGGCTAGGAGAAGGTGGGCCTGGGAGAACACAATGCTGAGTCAGGACCACTGAGCGCCCACTGTGGGAAGTGACTCACTAGTGAGGAAGGGCTTCTGCAGCACTGCTGAGGCCCAGCCCCACCAGGGGCGAGGTCAAAGCAACAGTAGTTTCTAAGCTATCAACAAGCATGGCGAACCACAGCTGCCCTGTATGGGGCTCCTCAGGCTCTACTGTGGATGGCTGTCGCAGTGCAGGAGCACGTCATCTCCTGAGAGGACCTGGCCCACAGGCCAACGAACTACTAAAGACTTGCCTCTACCTGTGCGGGAGGCGAGGCAGGTAGTGACACTGGGAGAGCAGGTGAAGGGGTTCAACTTAGAGACTGAAGAGCACACTTGTGGTGGACTGCGAGTTTCTGAGGGAGGGCACAGAAGCAGGAAGGTGTGAATCTTGACACGTGCCCGTTTCTCCTGCCACTCACTCTTCTGATCTCCCAAGAGGCAGGTCGGAGTGTACCTGGAGTCTGTACAGGACAGGCCTCTGAGACCGCCCCACTCCCCTTCCCTTGCCCAAGTCCGGCACAGCTTCCTGGCGCTTGCACAGGACCCACACCATCCCTGCAGCACTTGCTCAAGCACTGACCTAAGCTAGGCTGGAGCTGCACTGAGGTCCAACAAATGATGAAACTACGCAGCAGAAACCCTTCATTCTGGAATGGTCATACTCCACACTTCTCTTAGAAATCCAAGAGGCCCCTTAAGACTTAACATGAGCAAAATCCAACTCATTTCCCCACTAAACTGTCCTTCCTCCAGGATTTCCTGTCTCAAGAAATGGCACTACATTCACACAACTGGGTGAATGGTTTCCACCTCTCCAACCTCACTACCTCCTCCCTTTACCCACCTCTGTCTCACCACTGCCTTCTGTGCCTCAAATCCACCGACTTCGGTCCCTCCCTATGGTCTACCGCACAGGTTGTTCCCTCTGCTTAAAACGCCCTGATCCCGGATAGATGGAAAAGATGGCGGGTTTGTAAGAAGCAGGCAGCGAAACTCTAAAAGTTGCCCTTGCGCCACTGGAATATAGTGACTGGGAAAGCACAGGAGAGAGGGAGGTGGCTCCCCTGGACCCAGGAAAGTTCTGAGGTGCAGTTCGGGACTCACGGAGGAGCGAAGAATGGTTTCGAGGAAGAGGAAGGAGGAGACCGGGGCGCCTTCTCCCTGTGCCAGGAACCGCGGCGCGAAAGAAGCTCAAATCTGCGGACACATGATGACAGCCAGTGCCCCCGGGGGCCTCCGCGGAGGAACGTGTGACAATGGCGGTGCAGGGGAGCGGCGGAGGACTGCGCTGGCTGGCGGTGAGCGCCCCGGAGGTGCAGCCCTCTGGGGCGAGAGAGCGATTGGGCGGGCGCCATTGTGGGGGGGGCAGAGAAACAGCGCAGCGCAGTGCAGCGCAGGAACACAGCGCTCGGGACTCAGCGTGGCGCCGCGGCTCTCAGGCCCGCGGAAAGGGCGCTGACGGCGGCAGGCGAGGGAGACTGGTCTCCGGCAGAGAGTGCAGGCTACTGCCCACCGCCCCGCCAAAGGGCTGCTGCTGGCTTGCAGGGACAGATCGGCGCGGAACAGGACTCTCACCACACGGTGCCTGCCTACAGCAGAGTCAACACCTGGAACTGATTCCTTTTCTTTTTTTCTTTTTTTCTCTTCTTCCCTCATTCGTTTTTTGTTCTGGTGAAGGTGTTTTTTTTTTTTTTTTTTTTTTTTTTTGTGGGTTTTTGTTTGTTTGCTTGTTTTGTTGTTTTTGTCTTCGTTTTTGTTTCTGTTTGTCTGTTTGTGCTTTCCTTCATTGTTCTATCTGGTTTTTATATGAGTGTAAACAGAGCCTCTAAGCTCTTTGTGATTGTGGTTGTGATCTGTTCTTCCTTTTATCCTTTCCTTCTCTCTTTCCCACCAGTCCTCTGCACCAGTTTCCCAATGTCAGTGGGATCCCTCTTGGTCCTCCAACCTTACATCTAATTCCTCCCTCTTCTCCCAATACTCTATTTCCTCCTTAACTCATTTTAAATTTAAACTCCTGAGGGAAAAATTGACATATTAAGGACTTATATACTGCATATAATTTTTCTGGTGTATTTTAGATTTTGTTATATAACCACAACTCTACTTTATATGGTTAAAAGTGGCAAATAACTGGTTAGCTCAGTCTGTCATTTTCTAGGCTGTGTTTGATGCTTTAGGTACCATTATAGCCAAAAGTGACATAATTGTTCTAAACAGCTTTTCTTCCTGGTATTCCATGACGGAGATTGACTAAGGGTCACAGAAAATACAGTGGCACAGTACCAAAGAATCAAGGACTGGGCCAAACAGGCAGCAACTTCTCATACCCAACAAATTGAAGAGGTAGGATCTTGCAGCAGGCTCAAAACCCAAAACTAAGCTACACCTGACAGATACCACAGAGAAGTAGTCATCTCCTAAGGATTTTAAACACTAGCAATAAAGCAACCTACCATAGGTAATTTACAAACATCACTCCAGGAATTAAACTAAAGAAAGAAAAGAAAATGAGACGACACTTAAACAAGATGCAACCCCACACATCCAATTCACCAAAGGCAAACCTAGGGGGCAATGAGGTGGGACAATCCAAAAGCCACCCACCTGGCATCTCTGAAGTGGTAACAACAAAGCAGCTGAATGAGGCTCTGGAAAAAATTAAATCAGACATAATTTCACAGATAACTGCAGAGATAATGTCCACAATGAAGACCATGATTAAGGACACTAGAGCAGATACAGACAAAAAAATAGATGAGTTCAAGAAAATTATGAAAACCATGAATGCTCAGCACAGGAAAGAAATGGAATCCATAAGACAGATTCAAGCAGATATCCAGGAGAACAAAAATTCCATTGAAAGTATTTGTAGCAGATTAAGCCAATGTGAGGACAGGATCTCAGATACAGAAGACAGGCTTGCGATTACTGATCATGAAAAGAAAGAATTCTTAAAAATAGCAAGGGACCATGAAAAACCAATCCAGCAGCTGCTAGATGACGCAAAGAAAAATAACAAGATTAATTGGAATCAATGAAAAAGCAGGAGATAGCATAAATGACATCAGAACCCTGTGACAGACATTATCACAGAGAATTTCCCTGGTAGAGAAAAATAATTTGATCTTCATATAAATGAGGCTTACAGAACTCCAACTAGCCACGATAAAAAAAATCTTCAGTCAGACATACCATAGTCAAGATCCCAGAAATTCAACAGAAGAGCAGAATCTTAAAAGCTGTTAGGGAAAAGAGACAAATCACCTATAAAGGAAAGCCCATCAGAATCACAGCTGACTTTTCAGCACAAACCCTCAAGTCAAGAAGAGCTTGGAATGACGTATTTCAAGCTCTAAAGGAAAATAACTTTCAACCCAGACTGACGTACCCCACAAAACTATCTTTCAAAATTGATGGAGAAATAAAATACTTCCATAACAAAAAACATCTGAGAAAATTTATGACCACCAAACCAGCACTCCAAAATGTTCTGAAGGACATTCTAGAAGGAGATAACAAGGACTACAACTCCAGGAACCCCAACAGAAGGAATCCACCAGGCAGAGCAAATAATTAAGTGGGGGGGGGCCAACAACAGGAAAATAACATGACAAGTATAAGTCAATACATATCAGTTTTAACCATCAATGTTAATGGTCTCAATTCACCAATCAAAAGGCACAGACTGGCGAAATGGATCAAGAAGCAAGATCCAACAATACGCTGTACACAAGAAACACATTTAATTCAGAAAGAAATTCATAGACTGAAAGTCAAAGGATGGAAAACAATACTCCATGCAACAGGAACCCAGAAAAAAGCAGGGGTAGCTATTCTTTGTGCAGACAAAGTGAATTTCAAGCCAAGAATGATTCAGAGAGATAAAGACGGTCATTACATCCTCGTAAAGGGAACAATCCAAGAGGAAGAGATAACGATCATAAACATATATGCAATAAATACCAGTGTACCCAACTACATAAAACAAGTATTAAAGGACATGAAAAATCAAATAAGCACTAATACAATTATATTGGGGGATCTCAATACTCCACTGTCACAAAAAGACAGATCAACTAACCAAAAAATCAATAATGAAATATTAGAACTGAACCAACCTTTTGAACAAATGGACTTAGTAGATGTCTACAGAGTGTTCCACCCAACAACATCAGAATACACATTCTTCTCAGGTGCACACGGGACGTTCTCCAAAACAGACCACATACTAGCTCATAAAATCTGCTTAACTAAATGCAAAGGAACTGAAATTATCTCATGCATATTATCAGACCATAGTGTAATGAAACTGGAAATCAATGGCAAAAGAAATCACAAAAACTTCCTGAACACATGGAAATTAAACAGCACCCTCCTGAACAACCAATGGGTCACAGATGAAATTAAAGAAGAAATTAGGGGCCAGTGAGATGGCTCAGCGGTGTAAGCGCCTACCTGGCAAGCGCGAGGGCCCGAGTTCGACTCCCAGAACCTACATATGAAAAAAGGGCCGGTGATATTGCTCAGCGGCTCGGGCACCTGCTGGCGCGCGAGGTCCTGAGGTCGACCCCCGGTACTCAAAAAAAAAAGAAGAAGAAGAAATTAGACACTTCCTACAACTGAATGATAATGACAGTACAACATACCGGAACTTATGGGATACAATGAAAGCAGTCCTAAGAGGGAAAATTATAGCATTAAATACCTATATCAGGAAAATAGAGCAAGCGCAAATAAACAACTTAATGGTGAACCTCAAACTTCTAGAAAAAGAAGAGCAGGCTAAGCCAAAAGCTCATACAAGAGAGGAAATTATAAAGATCAGAGCAGAAATTAATGTACTGAAGACTAAAAAAAATATAAAGAATCAATGAATCAAAGAGTTGGTTCTTTGAAAGAATAAATAAGACTGACAAACCCTTATCCAACCTTATTAAAAAAAGAAAAGACTCAAATCCATGCAACTGAAAATGAAAAGGGCGATATCATGATGGACCCTGTAGAAATCCAGAAGATCATCTATACAGATTTTGAAAATTTATATTCTACTAAGATGGAAAATGCAGAAGAAATGGACAGATTCCTAGATACGTATGAATTACCAAAGCAGAATCAAGAAGATATAAAAATCCTAAATAAACCAATATCAACCAATGAAATCAAAGATGTAATTAAAAACCTCCCAACAAAGAAAAGCCCAGGCCCTGATGGATTCACTGCCGAATTCTACAAGAAATTTAGAGAAGACCTAACACCACTACTTTTGAAACTTTTTAATGAAATCGAAAGGGAAGCAATACTCCCAAATTCATTCCTGGAAGTAAGCATTACCCTGATACCAAAACCAGAGAAGGACCCAACTAAGAAAGAAAACTACAGGCCAATCTCCCTAATGAACAAAATGCAAAAATCCTCAATAAGATACTGGCAAACAGAATCCAGCAAATCATCAAGAAGATTATACACCATGACCAAGTTGGATTCATCCCAGGGATGCAGGGATGGTTCAACATACGTAAATCAATAAATGTAATACACCGTATTAACAGAACGAAAGACAAAAATCATATGATCATCTCAATAGATGCAGAAAAAGCTTTTGACAAAGTCCAGCACCTATTCATGATAAAAACCCTCCAGAAAATTGGAATAGATGGTCTTTATCTCAACCTGGTAAAAGCTATCTATGACAAACCAACAGCCAATATCATACTAAATGGACAAAAACTGAAAGCCTTCTCTCTAAAATCAGGAACAAGACAAGGATGTCCACTGTCCCCACTCTTATTCAACATAGTCCTGGAAACTTTAGCCAGAGCAATTAGACAAGAGAAAGAAATAAAAGGAATAATGATTGGAAAGGAAGAAGTTAAATTATCATTATTTGCAGATGACATGATACTCTACATAGAAAACCCCAAAAACTCCACTAAAAAATTGCTAGATTTAATAAGCAAATTCAGTAGTGTAGCTGGATACAAAGTCAATTCTCAAAAATCAATAGCCTTTCTGTACACAAATAACAAACTTACTGAAGGAGAAATTAGGGAAACAATACCTTTCACAATAACATCCAAAAAAATGAAATACCTAGGAATCAACCTCACAAAGGATGTAAAAGACCTCTACACTGAAAACTACAGTACTCTGAAAAAGGAGATTGAAGAGGATATCAGAAAATGGAAAGATATCCCTTGCTCTTGGATAGGAAGAACCAATATAGTGAAAATGGCCATACTTCCAAAATTGTTATACAGATTTAATGCAATTCCAATCAAAATTCCAACAGCATATCTCACAGAATTAGAGAAAACAATCCTAAAATTCATTTGGAATCAGAAGAGACCTAGAATAGCAAAGGCAATTCTGGGCAACAAAGGCAAGGCAGGGGGCATCACAATCCCCGACTTGAAATTATACTATAAAGCTACTGTGATAAAAACAGTGTGGTACTGGCAAAAAAACAGACCCGAAGATCAATGGAACAGATTAGAAGATGCTGAAACAACCCCAGACATACTAAGCCACCTTATCTTTGACAAAGGTGCCAAACACATTCGCTGGAAGAAAGATAGCCTCTTTAATAAATGGTGCTGGAAAAACTGGCTCTGCACATGCCGAAGATTAAAACTAGACCCGTATCTTTCACCATGCACTAAACTAAATTCAAAATGGATCAGAGATCTAAATATTAAAACAGAAACATTAAATCTGCTGGAAGGTAGGATAGGTAAAACCCTTGAAGACACTGGTGTAGGCAAAGACTTTATGACTAAAACCTCAACCGCACAGGAACTATCACAAAGAATCAACAACTGGGATCTCATCTTATTAAAAAGCTTTCACACAGCAAGAGAAACCACCAACAGAGTGAAGAGACAACCCACAACGTGGGAAAAAATGTTTGCCAGCTGTTCCTCAGACAAAGGATTACCATCAAGAACATACAAAGAACTCAAAAAACTCAGACCTCCCAAATTTAAAGACCCACTCCAAAAATGGGCATCTGAGATGAATACACATTTCTCAGATGAAGAAATAAAATGGCAAATAAATATACAAAAAAAGTGCAACATCACTAGTCATTCGAGAGATGCAAATTAAAACAACACTGAGATACCATCTCACCCCAGAAAGAATGGCCATTATCAAGAAATCAACTAACAAATGCTGCAGGGGCTGTGGGGAAAAAGGAACCCTTCTTCACTGTTGGTGGGAGTGTCGACTGGTACAGCCACTGTGGAAATCAGTGTGGAGATTCCTCAAAAAACTAGGATTGGAGGTCCCATTTGACCCAGCTATTCCCCTTCTGGGTATCTTCCCAGAAGAATTAAAAACATCGTACCACAGCGATATATGTGCACCCATGTTTATAGCAGCACAATTTGTAATAGCTAGATCATGGAAACAACCCAAATGCTCATTAACTGAGGAATGGATAAAAAAGATGTGGTCTTTTTATACAATGGAGTACTACTCAGCCACAAAGAAGAATAAACTGGAGATTTTTATAGGCAAATGGATGCAACTTGAGACCATACTCATAAGTGAAATTAACTGGACACACATGTGTAAACATCGTATTGTCTCCCTAGTGTGAGAAACTGAAAGAGTAAATAAGATCCAAAATGTACAAGATATGGTGAATCAGAAAGAAACTGGTCAAAAGGAAAGAGAGACTGGGATGGAGGAATGGGGAAAAGAAAGAAGGGAAAAGAAAAAAACTGTATTTATATATAAGATGGTTAAGATAGATACACTACTAATTTTGCTTAGTTTATTGAAGAGAAAGGTTTGTGCCAGTAATGTTTGGACAATTGAATGCTGATATCTTGTACCCTGAGTATCTAATTTAAAGATAACAATACGTAATGTATTAACCATTGTTACCCTCCTATTATGTTGTTTTGAAATTTTGTTTTTTGTTTTTTTCTTCTCTTTAAAATAAAATAAAAAATAAAAATAAAAATAAAATGCCCTGATCCCAGTGCTGGGTCTTTCTACGGCTCCCACCTCAGCTTCTCAAGAAAGCCTTATTTCACCTATTTGCAGACTTGTTCCTGGCACACGGGAGATGACAGCCTGATGCTGGGTGAATGCACCGAGTGCACAGTGCTAGTGAAACAGGGCTGTAAGACGGGACTGGCATGGCCATACCCAAGTTCCTAGGAAGATCGGTTCAGTATAGAGGATGGACTGAAAAGGTGGAACTAAAGGGAGGAGATCAATTAAGATGCTGCTCTGAGAAGAAAGAAGATGCTTGAACCAAGGGGGTAACAGTGAAGACAGGAGAGAGAACTGAGCTGTTCAGGAAATAAAATCAACAGGATATTGTGACTGCCTGTATGAGGGCAACAGAGGAGTATGTGATGGCCCCTAAGTATCCGGTTGGAACAGAGGAGGGCAGGCAACTAGGGACACTTCATGTCTGCATGTCGTGGTTCGTACTGAGGCCAGCAGGCAGCTGAGCAGACACATCGGGAACCTGAGTCCAGAGTGCTCCTGGGTCACGTTCTCACATGGAACCTCTTCATCTCTCCTTCTGAGTCCACATGGAGGCTGTTTTCTAGATGGGCAGTTTGGGGCTCAGACAGCAAAGACGCAGACACCTAAAACCCATGAACATAAAAAAGCCTGCACAGCTGCCACCTGTAACAAAGGTGAAACTTAGTGGGGGGGGTGGCACACACCTGTAATCCCAGCACTTGGGAAGCTGAGACAGGAGAATTGACATGAGTTCAAGGCCAGCCTGAGCTACATAGCGAGACCCCACCTCAAAAAACCAAAAAGCAAAAATACAACAACAACAAAAAAAGGCAAAACTTGTGGTGGTCTTAGAGACTGAAGAGCACACTTGTGGTGGATTGCAAGTTTGAGGGGAGGGCACAGAAGTCTTGCAAAGAACTGCGTGGAGAAGGACTTAAGATTGCCACTGGCTGCCCATCTCTCATGCGTTTCCTGAAACTACAAAGCAGTTATTAAAAAAGACTCACGATCTCATTGCCAGAGCATATCTTAACATCTCTTTAAAGCACAGCTCTGTAATCCCAGCACTCAGGGGAGTCTGAGGCAGGAGGATTGCCACAATTTTGAAGCTAGCCTGGGCTACACAGTGAGTTCGAGACCTGCCTAATCTACCAAGATTCTGTCTCAAAAAAACAAAAAATAAAACCGCACAGCTCTAGCCTAGCTTAGGTCAGCACTTGGGCAAGTGCTGCGAGGCCATGGTCCCTGGATGCTGTGGGGCTATGCGAGCACCAGGACTTGGGCAAGGGAGGATGAGTGGGGACGGGTGCAGAGGCCTGTGCTGCCCAGCGTCTGGATGCAGGCAGGCCTGCTGCTGTTGAGGGACCTGGGAAATGAGAAGATTGAGCACTAAGCGCTGGAACAGGTGAAATGAGAGCACTAGGACAGAAACTGTTGCCCAGGAAGAACCAGGAGACAGGGGAGCTGGTTTTGAAAACAATGTGCTTTTCATGAATGAAAGTGAATTCAAATAGCTAGGCCTGCTGACTGAGAAGGGAAGTGCAAAGTCTTAAGCAAACAGACATATTTCATTTTTGAGGGGCTGTCCTTTCAAAGTACTGATACTTTTATCCCTTCAGGGAGGACTCTACCTAGAAATCATCAAAGGAAATCATCTGGCAATTATCCTATTGCTTATTCTAATTATTACTCTATTAAACCAGTTTTTTTTTTTTTTTTTTTTTGGTGGGTACCGGGGGGACGACCTCAGGACCTCACGCGCCAACAGGCGCCCGTGCCGCTGAGCGATATCACCGGCCCCTTTTTCGTATGTGGGTTCCGGGAGTCGAACTCGGGCCTTCGCGCTTGCAAGGCAGGCGCTTAAGCCGCTGAGCCGTCTCACCGGCCCTTAAACCAGTTTTAAGTAATTTTTATACAAGGAAACAAAGTAAGTCTCAACTTTCTGTATGAAACAAGATTCATACTTCACAGACAGTATTCAAGGTGTGCAACCCACTGGCACCTCCATGGAGCCAGCCACGATGAACCTGCCTGAGGTTTGGTGAATGAACATCGTTTTACTAGTTACCCTTCCAGCTGCCCAGTAAAATATCTAAGAGACAAATACTGTGCCTCTAAAGCTGAACACCACCAACACAGTCAGGTCCCACACCCATCAAGAGGGACCAGCACCCCGAGACTGGGGTTAGGTTGGAAATGTGTTATTCTGTTGTCTTTGGTCTTGCATACTCCATTAAGTGGAAGTTCTGTTCTTTTTCATAAGACACATTTCTTTTTTTTTTTTTGTGGGTACCGGGGCTCGACCTCAGGACCTCGCGCACCAGCAGGCGCCCGTGCTGCTGAGCAATATCACCGGCCCTTTCTTCGTATGTGGGTTCCAGGAGTCGAACTCAGGCCCTCGCACTTGCCAGGCAGGCGCTTACGCCGCTGAGCTATCTCACCGGCCCCAAGACACATTTCTTGACAGCAGTGTGCTGCTAGTATTTATTTTCAAAGTAAGTGTCAGTTCTCAAGTGCCCATAGGCACAATCACTCCGATAACCCTGGCTTACTGGGTCAGCATCATGTAGGGCTGGATTTTCTCTTCAGTTTGATTTTTACCCAATAAACTTAATGACAGAACTCTTTTTTTTTTTTTTTTTTTTTAAAAACAAGGTCTCACTATATAGTTCATGCTGGTCTTAAACTCACTGTGGAGCCCAGCCTGCCCTCAAACTCACAGAATCCTCCTGCCTCAGTCTCCCAAGAGCTGGGATTACAGGAGTGTGCCACCACAACCAGCCAGAAGACATCTTTACTAAAACAACATGGGAGGACAGCAATCTAAGGGTGACACCAGCCCACGATAATTTATTTCCTTCAAAGTCACCTCAACTAAAAGCCTCTAGTAGTTTAGTGCCTCCAAAGGAGGATACCTGACTTCCTCTGACAGAAGTTTTATCCTTCAGTTCTCTGACATCATCTACAGAGAAGACACGTTAACTGTTCAACTAATGCCTCACTTAGGGGGCATTCCTAAAGAGAGGAGTTTGAGCCATCTGAACTTTCCAGATAACTGAAGTTACTGAGACCAGGAAAAGAATGTATTGAATAATAAACCAAGGAGAAACAGTAAAATGCCAAATAATCAATGGATATAAAGCACAAAATAGTGAATGATCTCACTAATAAAAGAAATTAAATTAAAAAGAAAGGAAAAATTTAGAAAGATCTAATGCCACTTAGGTTGTAGTAAAGGGTAGGGTCACACGTCTTTTGGATGATCATATCTTGGAATGATCCTTTTCAGTTAAACCACAAAATAATGCCTATCAAAAACCACAACCATTTTTATACTTTTTGACCTAGAGTGCAAAAGCCAGAAATCTGTCCCCAAATAAAGCTCCATGAATAAAAATGTTTACTGCTTCACAGAAAGTAGTAAATTAACTGGAGACAACCTCAATGTCCAAAAGTGCAAGAATACTTGGATGGATGACCTTACACTCACATGAAATAAAAACGAACAAAAAAAACCTCAACAGATTAGTACAAAAAAAAAAGTTATAAAATTAAGTAACAAAGCCCCACAGGCTCATCTCTCTAGTGTAATGATGGGGGCTGGCTGGGTTTGGATCCCCTCTGGACCTCTGAAGTCTCAGCTTGAGCACGATGGTACCCACTTCCACAGGGCCGTTCTGACACTTAGATGTGGGAATTAGAATTCCCACACTAAATACACTTAGCAGTCATTATTAGACTATGACTACTACATAATAACATAAGCATGAAAACAAAATCTAAAAAAAAACAAAAGTGCTGGGTTATCAGAATTGTGATTTTCCTTTACAAACAGTCCCATTACTTACAATATGAATAAGTACTCATATCTTTCCTTTTTTCTTATTGTGTATATGTATGTTTTGAATTCAGGGCCTTGCAGATGCTAGGCAGGCATTCCACTACTAAGCTATCCCCAGCCCTTTTTGAGTAGGGTCTTCCTAAGTTGTCCAGGCTGGCCTTGAACTTATGATCCTCCTGGCTCAGCCTCCCAAGTACTTGGGTTACAGGCCTGTGTGCTACCACACTTGGCTGGATCTCTTTTCAGGGCTCTCTATGTGGGATTTTTTTTTTTTTTTTAAATATGATCTAGATTGAAGGGAAGGGAGGGGAATGGGAAAAAAGAAATAAGATATAATATGTACAGGTACAACTTCCTTACGATGAATATGATTATTATGTATGTCAAATTAATTATTTTTGTTTTTTTTTGTGTGTGTGGGTACCGGGGGTCGACCTCAGGACCTCGCATGCCAATAGGCGCCCGTGTCGCTGAGCGATATCACCGGCCCTCAAATTAATTATTTTTAAGTGCTCAGGAAGAGCCGAATTGTGGAGGACCACCTGGATGACTCTCCTTGAAAGAGCAATTATCTCCATCTTGGCTGAACCTGGCCCTATTTTCACCTATTGATGTGTACAGAGCTGGCTAGGACTTTTCCTTATCTCTTTAATTGGCTTTAGGCAATGCAAATTGCTCCAGCCGAGGTCCTGATATGTAGTCTTTGAAGAAAGGCGACAGGCCTGTGTTTCCCTGCCCCTTTGCTCCCAATACGTGGTTGAGCCTGGCAGGATGGAGAGGGATGGAGAGCCGTGCTCCACCCTGTTGGCTGGGATCGAGCCTTGAGAAAGAGGCTATGACTTCACAGGGCATAAAAGATTACACATCAGAGCTGAAGCACCGACCCCAAAACATTAGATACTGTCTTGAATTGTGTTATGCAGATTACTCCTTCTGCATATCCTTCCCTCTGCATTTGCAAAGGTGATTTCAGGCCTAGCCCAGCTCAGGAGACTCAGGTACTTCCAGCCACTCTCACAGTCACTCATCCCCGTGCCACTCCCCTCCTTCAGAATTAATAAAACCCGGTTCGGCCCTGGGTCGAGGCCTTTGTTCCAGTAGCCACCATCTTGGCTGGACTTAGGACCCCTTGGCTCCCCACAACTATAAATATGCCTTAGTGTCTTTATTCTCGCCGTGGGTTGCACTGGAAGTGGTAGATTGGAATTAACTCTCTAGGATTCCAATAACTTTTCCATGGGATTACAAATATAAACTTCCCGGACCGCATCGAGGACCAGGAGGGCTCTCTATACCAAATCATAGACTGCATGATTTTCTACTTTTCTCTCAACATAGATTTAAAAGTTTACTAGTTCTAGCCAGGCATGGTGGCGTACACCTGTAATCCCAGCACTCAGGAGTCTGAGGCAGGAGGATTGCTGTGAGTTCATGGAAAGTCTGGGCTACACAGTGAATTCAAGGTCAGCCTGAACTACATAGTGAAACCATGTGTGTGTGGGGGGGAAGTTTACTAGTTTTACATCTATTTGAAAAGCTAAATAAAACTCAGTCCTTATTTTTAAAAAGCCTATAATAGAATCTAGTGCTGACTGACCTAAATATGTATATCAGGCTGAAGTGCTTCTATATCTAGTATTCCTTGTTTCCTACACGTCAACTGCAAAACTCAGTTTCTTTCTTCTCTTCCTCAATCCTCTTCCTCCACTACTGGAGTCCTGACCCCCCCCCACACTTGCTTATTAAACTAGCAGCTCAGCATCTTCATCCTTGACCACCTCACTTCCTTTGCCTGTCATAGCTAAACAGTGCTTAGATTCTATCCACTTTTTTTTTTTTTTTTTTTTTTTAAACTGACATTTTATTTTATTTTTTTGTGGGTACCGGGGGGTCGGCCTCAGGACCTCGCGCGCCAGCAGGCGCCCGTGCCGCTGAACGATATCACCGGCCCCTTTTTCGTATGTGGGAATCCGGGAGTCGAACTCGGGCCCTCGCGCTTGCCAGGCAGGCGCTTAAGCCGCTGAGCCATCTCACCGGCCCGATTCTATCCACTTTGAATCCTAAAACATTTCTTCAATCTTTCTTTTTTTTTTTTTTAAGACAAGGCCTCAAAGTCCTGGCAGAGGAATAAAAAGAATTAAGATGTGTTATGCATATGTACCAACTCCCCACGATAACGTAATCATTATGTACTGCGAACAGGTATTAATTTAAAAAGATCCCCCTTGGCTTGAGCAATCCTCCTGGCTCAGGCTCCGGAGTAGTGGGGACCACCAGCCACTAACCCCGGCTGTCCCATCCTTTTGATTCTCTTTGCCACCACATATTCAGCCCTTATCAGCTCTTGGACAAATTAATCCCACAGCCTCTCAACTAGTCTGCTTCCTTCCTATCTCTCCCTGTTTCTTTCCTGGGATTCTTTCAGGAAGCACAAACCTGATCCCATGTTTTTCAAGTTTAGAAATCACCAGTCGTTTCACATTGTCCATATATTAAAAGCCAAATCCTTAAAATATGATAGTCATTTGGAGTTCACATATTCTCTGCAGGTTAACTCTGACTTTGGGGTGAGGTGAAGTACAGTAAGGAAGTATCTGTCCTGAATCATTCCATGGGTATACCACGCAAACTCAGATTTCTTAATTATTCTGGGTGTCCCTTATAGTGCTAATGTATCAAAAAAAAAGTTTGCTTAGCCAGGTGTGGTGGTGCACAACTGCAATCCCAGCGCTCAGGAGACTGGGGCAGTGTGATCCTGTGAGTTTGAGGCCAACCTGGGCTACACAGTGAGCTTTGTCTCACACACACACACATACACACACACACACACACACAAAATTACTTTAAAAATTTTATTACCAGGTAGATATTTTACTTTTTTTTTTTTTTTTTTTTTTTTTTGCGGGTACCGGGGGGACGACCTCAGGACCTCGCGCGCCAACAGGCACCCGTGCCGCTGAGCGATATCACCGGCCCCTTTTTCGTATGTGGGATCCGGGAGTCGAACTCGGGCCTTCGCGCTTGCAAGGCAGGCGCTTAAGCCGCTGAGCCGTCTCACCGGCCCCTAGATATTTTACTTTAACCTTAGGTATAATCACTAATACTTTTTTGGGAAGGGACTAGGGATTGAACCCAGGGCCTAGGCAAGTGCTCTGAGCTATATCCCCAGTCCTTAATATGTTAAGTGTGCAAGCGAGATTTTAATCCCTTCCTTTTGCCTCCTCTGCTTTGAAGAATGTAATTCCTGAGAGCATTCATGTTGGCTGATGCTATCTCCTAAGACAGAGATTAATACTGTACCTGAAATACCATACACTCTGCTACCCCCCACACCTAAATTTACAATAAAAATGAGGAAAATGTTCATTTCCTATGCAAGACAACTTTCTTAGCAGAGAGAGTAAGTTCTGGATATTCCTGGGGAGACCTGCTAAGTGCACCAGGATGGAAAAGTAACTCAAGCTACAGCTACCAAGGGAGCACATGTACGGGAACACATTTTTCAAAAGCAAAGCAGGAAAATACCAGGCAAAGAAGACAAGGGCCCAGTCTTCATTTCCCTTTAAAACCACCTCAACTGCTGAAATGTGCCAAACACTTCCCTAAACACTTTTCAGAGAATAACTTTTATTTTTTTGGCTATGCTGGGGATCCAAATGAGGGCTCTCACGTTAGACAAGTGCTCCGCCACGGAACTAAGACCCCTATCTCCCCACTGCACAGCTGTAAAGCAGAACAGACAAAGCCAGAAAGGTGAAGCGGATGACCTTGGAGGGCAACTATCACGCTCCCTCCATTTCCCCTTGTCATACCTCTTTCCCATAAAGAGGAATATAGCAATATAGGAAAGAGGAAACTGGTTTGCAGACGCAGGCTTTCAAAGTCCCACAAAACTGGACTTAGATGGGACAGAGGAAAAAGAATCTCCATTTTTCTAACAGCACTGAATAAAGGAGCTGCATCTCCTGGAGAAGCCAGCGTCCTTGTGCAGGACCTGTGCAGAGCGTGAGTCACGCGGACCTTCCTGATGAAGCCCCGGAGCCTGGGCTGGTGCTTCTCTAGCTGCAAGGCAGCCAGGCTCGCAGAGCTCAGGCCACCTGCTCATCAGTTCCCTCGCTTCAGACTGTCACAGGTTTTCCCGCAGGGACTCAGTTATTTGTTGAAATGAAAGGAATGCCTACTTTTAAGCACAATGGAAATAAATTATTTGGCTTCATAGAGCGAACTGTTTATTGTGACTTGTTAATCCATATTCTTATTTATGGTCCTTTAGCATTTTCAAAGAACAATCGACTCCTTAGTTTTGCTTTAAAATCAACTGTAATGCTCCCCTCATCAGCCTCTCACATCTTAAAAAAAAAAAAAAAAAAAAAAGGACTGTAGGAAAATAAAAGAGTCCTTGCATTTGTCATGATTTATTCTGTAAGGTAATATATCAGTACAGATCAAAACTGAAAATTTCACTTAAAATTCCTTAGAATTTAGAAAACGAAAATGCAGGAAGAAAATGAACCCTTTCTCTGGAAGTTTAGTATCAACTATCATGTAGTGATTCAGAGAGAGCGTGTAGTGTTAATGAAAATGTGTAATGAGGTAATTACACAACTTCCTGCTGTACCTGAAAGTGCTGCGAACAGAGAGATGAACAGGCCCTGTGCCTGCCTAAAAGGATCTACTATGCAAAAGGGCGGAGAAAAAGTGAGCCGAGATAACCGGAGGGCTGCCAGAGAGAGGGGGCTGGAGGGGAGGAGGGATGGCAGTGGGGAGTGGAGGCCAGGGGAAGGTGCAGAGCAGGAAGCACAGCTGGGCTGGGTGGAGGCACTAGAAGGAAGAACCAGGTCAAGAGCTGAAGGGGGCTTCAATGCGACCGGCCTGCTGGCAGCAGCCTTGCCTGTCTTTAAGAACTACCAACTTTAAAAAGCACAAAGACAGAATTCAGGAAGCATTCAGTAGGATGATGGTTTTATTTTAAAGTAAACAGAAAGCTAACTTTCTGACTTGGCTGTTTTCGATTTTTACCTTTTATTTTTTGATGTTTTAATATGCAGTTTCATGTTCATAATACAATCAGTCTATTAACACTTTCATATCTGTCAAATCATGCTTTTTGTCTTATATTTACAATTTTTAAATGGTGTTTAAATTTACAATAGAAAGTGAGCTAAGGAGGATGTTGGCCAGTTAAGACTGGGGGAAAGTAAATTACCCATTATTTAAACTTATACTAAAAAAAACTTTATAATTATTAATACAGTGATTCAAATTTTTAAAAATTAACCTAAATCCAATTCTTTATATATATTGTGAAGATTAAATTCCTCAAGTGGGTTGGCAAAAATACATTTGGGAGGGAAGGGAACATGGGTAGGCTGCCCTCCCACTGTAGGGCAAAGCTGGGATGTGCAGCCATCTGACCCTGGACAGCCAGCTCACATCTTCCCTCAGCCCTGCCGGCCCTTGGTTTGCCAACATCGCAAACATCAGAGGTCACAAACAGAGGTCACCACCAAGTTACACACAGAGTTCTACCCAGGCAAATAAACCGAGGTCAAAGGTGGACAGAAGCAAAGGGAGTGACACAGAAATAAGCTTACAATTCTCACACTCAGAAAAAGGACAATGAAGTCTGCTTGTTTTTTAAATACAAGAATGTTCTGGTTTTCAGCAGTATTCAGACTACTGTGGCACAGTAAGAGAAGCCACTGTCTCATGAGGACTTCATATTATTTTATTACAATATGATGCTTGTCAAAACACCTGATAGATACATAGGTCAAAACGGATCGCTAATGAAATACATGGGGCCTTATCTCTCATGATAAGATTGAAAGCATGCTCATTAAGCAAGAGCAAAAACCCAAGATAAAACCAGACTCAAAGTGACCTCCACAAATTGAAACATCATTTATTAAAGAAGGCAAGTAAGTGCAACTTTAATTTGTTTTCACATACACTTAGAAAACAGAGGGCTGGGGACATAGCTCAGTGGTGGAGCACTTGCCTAGCATGCACGAGGCTCTGGGGTTTGTTCTCTATCATTGCAGAAAGGAAAAAATGGTGACCAGGAGTGACAGCAGCACACACCTATAACTGTAGCACTATACGAGGCTGAAACAGAAGGATCACAAGTTCATGCCCAGCATGAGCAATTTTGCAGGACTCTGTCTCAAAAAAAAAAAGGGCTGGGGATGGAGCTTAGTGCAAAGGCCCTGGGTTCAATCCCCAGTACCATGGGAGGTGGCGGCAGCAAGGGGATAAAAACTAGAAAAAAAAAAAAAAAAGAAAACAGAAAAGGATCTTGTAGTCATAGTGAAATATCAGCTTAAAGAGCCAAAAAGCATAACTTTATAAACCATTTTTAAAATTGGCATATTGGGCCGGTGAGATGGCTCAGCGGCTTAAGCGCCTGCCCGGCAAGTGCGAGGGCCCGAGTTCGACTCCCCAGAACCCACATACGAAAAAGGGGCCGGTGATATCGCTCAGCGGCATGGGCGCCTGCTGGCGCGCGAGGTCCTGAGGTCGACCCCCGGTACCCACAAAAAATAAAATAAAATAAAATAAAAAAATAATAAAATCGGCATATCACAGGGCTGTACTAACTGAGCATAGACATTAAAGGCAACAAATTGTTTTTTAGTGAACGGTATCTTCTCTCCTATTTCACAGGGTGACTTGCAAGAATGAAACAGATGTGCAAGTGTTTCTGAAAAATTAAGTTCAAAATACAAACTAGCATTCCATTCTTAAAGTGGTATGTAAAACAGAAGAAGCTCAATGGAAGAGAAAGTCAGGAAATAAGCTTGAGCTGCAGCCTTGGATGCAATATGAAACTTCAGGCTGGTCAACCGTGCAGAGCCCAAACTCCAGGTTTAGAGTCCCTACTACACACAAGCACGCACGTCAAAATTTCCTGTTCATATATACCTTTGGCCTTAAATGGAGCATGCCAACTTTTTATCCATTACAGAAAATGATTAATGTGAAGCACTCAACTAGCATTTTAAAAAAGCAGAAAATATTGTTATTTTAACCATTCAGTCACTGAAAGCAGCGGAGGGAGGAGTGGATTTAAGAAAGAGACTTAACTTATGCTATTTGGTGTATTGTTCCAACTGTAACATTCCAGATTTTATTTTGAGATCAAATCTGACAAGTAGTAGACTAAATAGTCACTTTCTGAAGAAACACATTCCTGATCAGGCATTTTAAGAGCATACTCTTCGGAAGGCACCGTGACCTTGAGGGGCTGCAGCATGACAGGGCGCCTTCTACTTTCCACAAACTAGTCATCGACTGGGACACAGAGTCTGAGGATTTGACAGCCAGGATTTAGACTGAATTCTTATTACCAATTACTGCTATCGAATTCTCAAAAGTTTACACACAGAAATTTCACTGAGAAGTATTACCAATATTATATGCTTAAAGAGAGAAAGCACTTGTTGACAGTCGTACACTCCAAAAGGCAACAAATAAATAAAAGGCAACTTTTCAGAGAAGTTGGCAAACAGGCCATAAACTTGGGCATGATGATTAATGGATTGTTGAGAGCTCAAATTTGATTATTTGAAGAGTTCTGTACTTTAGGTTCTTAAATATTATGCACTGTTAGAATCCTGCTTTTTTTTTTTTTTTTTTTTTTTTTTTTTTTTTGTGGGTACCGGGGGTCGACCTCAGGACCTCACGCGCCAACAGGCACCCGTGCCGCTGAGCGATATCACCGGCCCTTTTTCCGTATGTGGGATCCGGGAGTTGAACTCGGGCCCTCGCGCTTGCAAGGCAGGCGCTTACGCTGCTGAGCCATCTCACCGGCCCTAGAATCCTGCTTTTTAAAATATCATGGTGTCTGAACTTATTAGCAGAATTCAATCTATTTCAAATTTGACATTTCAGAGTAACACTGAAAATGGCGTAAGTGAAGGGGGGAGAAAAAAAAAGATCACGAGGGAAGTCTAGGTGGTAAGGGCAAGCCCCTTGGGTGACTGTACGAGACTGTTCTAACTTCAAACGTACACACATTTACTTAGGATTTTTTTCTGTGGTGTTGGGGGGATTAAACCCAGGGCCTCACACGTGCTAGATAACTGCTGCAAAGCCGGGCACGGTGGTGCACGCCTGTAATCCCAGCACTCAGGAGGCTGAGGCAGGAGGACTGCCATGAGTTCAAGGCCAGCCTGGGCTACACAGTGAGTTCAAGACCAGATTACATAGCGAGACCCTGTCTCAAAAAGACAAACAAACAGGGGCCGGTGAGATGGCTCAGCGGCTTAAGCGCCTGCCCGGCAAGCGTGAGGGCCCGAGTTCGACTCCCGGAACCCACATACGAAAAAGGGGCCGGTGATATCGCTCAGTGGCACAAGCGCCTGCTGGCGCGCAAGGTCCTGAGGTCCACCCCCCGGTACCCACAAAAAAAAAAAAGACAAACAAACAAAACCAAACCCCAAAAAAGTGCTTCAACACTGCACATTAAATATATTTTTTACTTTTAGTACTTTCTTTTTATTGACCCTGTTCTTAATTCTACGGATAATGCAATAATAAAATCCAGTGTGTGGGGGAGGGAAAATAAGGTATCCAAGAAAACTGATCCTGCTTGATAAAATCTTTAACTATGGCTGGTCATTTATATGTATATCAAGTATGGTAAGTAAGTTTGTTTTATTTACTTTTTAATTTAACTTTATTTTTTGAGACAGGGTCTCGCTATGTAGTTCAGGCTGGCCTTGAACTCACTATGTAGCCCAGGCTGGCCTTGAACCCACAGCGATCCTCCTGCCTCAGCCTCCTGCATGCTGGGATTATAAGTATGGTAAGTTTTAAATATAAAAACACAGAAAACTCACATCTAATTAAATATGGTGGACTGAAAATACATTTATACATCTGTTTCATTCCTACAAAAGGAAAGGAAAACTTGTAAGACTCATGAGGGTATGAATAACGGGAGAGGAGGTATCCAAATTCTGGAAGATGGAAATAGAGTAGACAAAGAGTACATGGTTCAGCGGTCTGAAAGGAAGCAGTGTAGGGACCGCTAGAAAGCCAACCACCTTATAGCACAGAACGGGGGGGGGGGGCCCAGGTCCTCAGAAGTCAGATCTCTAACTCAGCCCAATTTAACCAGGTAACTGTCCCCACCAGAGGGGCATGGGGCTTACTGAAAACAAGTAGGGCAAATACCACATCTCCACCCCCACAACCCTAACACCCCCTTTCTTCACCTGACTTTCAGGGTAATGATAGCCAAGTTTATACCCCAAGACAGGAGCTCTCAAGATTTTTCTCCAGGAAACTGACCTCAGAGAATAGAGAAAAGACCTGCTGACAGCTGCCTTCCACAGAGAGGAACATACACTAATAAGCCTTGTATACTGCTAACAGCTTCAAATAATTTTTTACCACCTCTTTCTCTCTTAAAACTATAAATGGATGGCCAAGGATAATCAGTCATTTGAAGAACATCTAACAAAAAAGAGGAAATAGAAACAAATGGGTTTTTTTAAAGCTTTAAAAAAAGACTAATAATGTGTTCAAAAAGAAAAACTATTGAAACCATAAACCAAGTTTATACTTTTCTAAAAAATCAGTGTATTAAGAGGAGAAAAAAAATTCTTCAAAATATCAGGAATAAAAACAGGTAAGTAAGAGGTTAGAGGATAAAGTTGAAGAAAATGGAGAAATCAAAACAAAAAGACAAAGAGAACACAGATCTGAGGCTGAAAAGGCAAAGGATCAATCCACAAGATTCAATACATTGTTAACAGGAATTACAGAAAGTAAGAGCAGAGAAAATAGAGGGAAGGGAATTACATTATCAAAGAAGTAACAGGGAGCCAGTGTGGTGGCTCACACCTGCTAACACCACCACCATCACTCAGGAGGCTGAGACAGGAGGATCGTGAGTTTAAGGTCAGCCTGGGCTACATAGTGATAGCCTGTCACAAAAAAGAAGAAATAACATGGGACAGATTTCCTGAAAGATACGAGTGCACAAGGGAAAGCCCTCACGGAGTCGCTGGCATAATTAATGAAAAGAGACCTACTCAAGGAGATCTCAGAACCCCAGCTCAGAAACGAGAAGATCTGTACATCTCCAGAAGAGAAAACAGAACACAAACACCTGAAGACTGGACAGCTCCAGTCGTATCACCTGCAACAATGGAAGCTAGAAGACAAGTCAGAAGCAAGGAGTCCAAGATAGGGAGAGAAAGTTAGTTCAAATGCCAAATTCTAGCTGCACTGGTAGAACACTTGGCTAGCATATGCAAGGCTCTGGGATCAATCCCCAGCACAGGAAAAAATAAAATAAAAGAAGCCTGCAGAGGATGGACTAAAGAACATCCAGAGAGAAAAGAGCTCAACGTATCAGTCAGGACCTTTCTCAGGAAACTACTGAAGAATGATGGACTCACTCCTCTACATGAAGGCCCATTTAAGAAACTGGAAGACAAGGGAACAGGAGACACAGCATTCAATATGAAGTAAGCAACAGTGATGACTAAACGCCCTGAGGATGAGTTATGAAGCACGCCTGCAATCCCAGCACTCTGGGAGGCCGAAGCAGGACTGCAAGCTTAAGTGTAGCCTGGGCAACTTAGCAACTTAGTGAGACCTTCTCTCCAAATAAAAAATTAAAAAAAAAAAAAAAAGGCTGGAAATGTAGCTCATGGCAAAGGCCCTGGCTTCGATCCCCAGTGTTCAAAAAAACAAAACAAAATGAAACACCCATGAAGAAAAGTTTAAAGACTAAATATCCAAGTTGGAAAATGGATTAGAAAGACATAGCTCAAGAAAAGAAAATGCAAATGAAAACATGAAGTAAGCCTACAGCAATGAAACATTTTAAAAGAAACAAAATATAATCATAGTGTATTTCCTATTACAGAGGTTGAAAAATGAAAACTTTTTTTTTTTAAACAGTAACATAAATAGCAGTAAAAGGTTATTATTCAGAAACAAGAAACCAGCAGAGGCAGTGACTTCAGAAAGCTGCACTGCGCAAGCAATGCTCCTAGGAGGAGAGGAAGGTTTGAGGGGGCAGAGCAGGGACCCTGGTTTTCTAAAACACTTTGTAGGCAGTGGCCTGGCTCTGTAACCTAAGGACATGCATTACTGATGAAAATAAAAGTTAAACAAAGCTTCCTAACTACTCGCTTTGCTTTCTGGCCACCATTTGATCCTAGAAGCTCGTGACATAAGAATAAAGACTATTGGAAGAAACGGAACCAAAATGAAGTCACAAAACCCCTCTCCTACTCACCATCTCTCTGGCTATTTCCAGCGCTTCCTGCAGACCATAAAGCCTGCCGCAGACCAGGTAGATTCCATTGGCCCAGAGAATACAACCCTCATGGACCCAAAATTCGTTGCTGTCAAGAGGTAGTTCAGGGATTTGTAACTCCAGGTCGGGGCCACCTTCTGAAGTGGTGGGCATGGAGAGCTTTGCGTCCAAAATAGTCTTTTCGGTGCCGCCCTCCGTGGCTGCTTTTTTACAAGGCAGCCCCCTGGACAGGGACCGAGGGCCTCCGCCACAGTCTTCCGAGCGGTGGCGCCGCTTGAACCTGGGGTGTGCGGCCAGGCTCCTCTGCTCCTTCTGCTGCTGCTGCTCCTCCTCCTCCTCAGTGTCCGTCTTGGAGCCATTTGAAGCGCTTTTGTGCCGTACCTTGACTTTGCTCTGCATTTCTGTGGCCCTCTTAGGAGGCAGATTCTTCGGGAGAGTGGCTGCATAATCTTGGGGGTAAAAGGGTCCGAAGAGGTCACCCATGTTCCGGTAACTTGCCCACTTGCCACACAGACAGCAAACCAGGTGCCCCATAACAGACGACTCCGTCACCACAGGCCCCTGCAGCATAAAGGAGGAAGCTGGGAGCACCTTGCTTTCGGTGCTGCTTGGGGGAGGGGTCAGAGACCTCTGACCTTTCCGGCCCCTCACCAATTTGGTCTGTTCCTCTTCTTCAGCATTGATGATTGTACAAACAGCTCCAAGTTCACACTTATTTACTACATGGATATAGGGGAAAAAAGACTTGTTCTTGGCATCAGTTTTATCCAGTGGCTGGGTGGCATACTTTAGCTTGATCTCGGGCTCCTGGGGTTCTACGATGGGAACTGCTTGTTTGGTTTTCCGTTTCCTTGGCTGGGCCCCAGGCTTCCTTCTCTCTCTCCTCTGCCTCTGTTTTTTTGGCTTTGGCTCTCCATCTGCAGAACCTTCTGGTATCTGAGGTGGCTGGGGAGGCGGGGGTGGTGGCTGTTGCTGCTTCTTTTGCTTATTCACACTACCAATGGGTCTCCCCTTCTTCTTTCCTGATGGGAAATATCCCTTTGGGGGGAAACTCTCTTGCTTGGGTGAAATGGTCACTGTCTCATTCTCCTTCTCTTCAGCCTTGGGGTTTGCCTCAGGGGCCAATATGCCCACTGGAACTACATTCTTTGAGTCAGGAAAGATTAAAGGTGCTGCCCCACCGAGGGAACCATCTGGTCTCCCTTGGTTACTGCCAGGCTTCTGTGAGGTTGTGGATGTCATGGCACCAGGGGGTTCCTTTCCGGGAGGAGTTGTGTCCGAGTGTGTCTCTGCCTTTGCTTTGTCATCCCCACTGCCACGCCACTCTTCTGCAGACCGAGCAAGAGGCTTCTCAATGTTAGACTCCTGGCTGGCTGGACTCACTAGGTCAGACATCACCTCGCCTTTTCTCTTCTCCATCTCAGCCTCCTGAGCAGCCACCGCCCCGCCCTCAGGAGGACCACTCTTCAGAGACAGTATGTCGTCCAGCGTCACTGTGTCTCCCCCAGCCTCTGTGCTGTTTGCAGATGCACTCCTCCTGATGTTTGGGGATGTGATCTTCTGAACTATAGCTTCTAGTTTCAATCCCCGTCCTTTCCGTGGGGGGAGTATTTTGGTCTTAGCAGGGCTTGTGAGGGTAACAGCAGGGCAGTTTCTATTATCTGGGCTTGGAAGGTCCTTGGAGGAATCTCTCTTAGGGACAGACTTGATATCCTGACTGTGAGAAAGATGGGCATAGGAATTGAATGGTTTATCAGTGCCTTCTTTTGATGGGTGAAGGAGGCGCCCTTTATCTTCAGTGTTACTGTTCTTTACATCTTGTGACTGCCTCTTACTGGGAATGGGAGAGATAAAAGAACGAACACGCCTCCGCATGATTAAGGGGTTTTGAGAAGAATGATCCTCTTGGCCGGGAAGCCTTAGCATTACATTACTAGGTTTCGAAGACTGTGTAGACTCAGCTAGTCCATGCCCGTCAGTCTCATGGGGTGGTCCGTACCTTTTTTGACTGGACATTCCTGGAGGACCACTGCTTTTGGCTGGAGAAGTTTGCCGAGACAGATCCCAACAAGATTCTTGTTGTAACTTCTGGGAGCCGTGCTTCAATTCCATGCCTTTGTTAGGCAGACCGTCACCGGACATGAGGCAGCGCCCAGCTTCCTGTGCACCAGGGTCATGGTAAGTGCCAACCGGTGGGCCATACATCATACCATCTTTGTCATTTTTCAGAGGGCTCCGTACTCTGTCGAGAAACTGCTGCTGTCGTGGGCTCTTCCGAGGTCCCTCCTGCCTGTGCTGTGCGGCAGCAATTACTCCCTGAGCAGAACTGCTGCTCCAATCCTTATACTCCTCTTGTTGCTGTTGGTACATCTGTCTCTTATAATGGAGCTGGGAATTCAGACCTGTGTTAGGCTCCCCATAAGCATGAGCCCGTGTGTTTGTGTGATACGCAGAGGCCAGGCTTTCTGAGTTGGGAGAGAAGGGAGTGTGTAAAGAGCTCCTGTTGGCCCTCTCTGAAAAGGTCATGTGGGGGTTCAGGTGATGAGGGTCTCCTCCTGGGCCTCTGCTCCTCCCAGGAGACATCTTCAATTTTTCTGCAAAGTCATGGTACTGAGAAGGAGACCGACCCCTCATGGCCTCCCGACTACCAACTCTGCCAGGGACCCGCCGCATTGGCGTGGGCCTGCTGTCTTGGGGGCCGTAGTCTGAAAGCGAATCGTGGGCTGCTACTCCTGGGCTGGCATTGCCACGGTAAGACTCATGCTTGATGCTAGCAGGATGACAGTGGTCTCCAGATTTCTTGTTGTTGAAACTAGCTTGGGATTTGGATTGTTCAAAGTCTTCCTCTTTTATCTGCCCGCTCTGGGATTTCAGCTTTGTTTCCATGGACACCAATCCACCTGGAAGAATGACGGACTGACTTAAACTTGGGTTGAGACGTTCGTTCCTCCCAATTCTGGTGTCGGCACCCATGTGCCCCAGTGAGTGAGCCCCTGGGTCCCTGACAATCTGTCTTAGAGGAGAAATGTCACAGATCACTGATCTCCTTTCAGAGAGGGAGCCCCCAGGCTCATGAGCTGATGATGGAGGCTCTATTTCAAACTTTCTGGGAATTGGATAGTCAGCCAAATTGATCTGTTTCATTTCAGGAGCTGTGCTGCTCGACTTCCTTTCCCAGGGTCCCCAGTGGGGGTTTTCTAACAGGGATCCAATGCTTTTGTTCAGAAGGCCCCTGCTGGCTAATTCATTGGTTTGACTAACTAGGACATTGGGCCTTGCGGTTCCTTCCAGGCCACCAGCCATCCCCTGATGCTCCTGAGCACTCCTGGAATACCTCCTGTCAGGGTGGTGGTGGTAACCCTGAAGCACTTCCTGCAGGAGGCTGGGGAACTTCTCATTTCTACCCTTTCGTTCCCCGTGGCCAGTGAAGTCCCCCTTTTCTTGCCCTGTAGGATACTGAGGAAAGCCACTGACATTTCGTGGCACAGCTGACCCAAAACTCTCTTTGTAACTATAGCGCAGGCTTCCAGGAGACTTGCTGGGCTCATTCCTGCCTGAGAAACCAGGGCCCACTGCACAGTGGCCAGTCTGGCCATTTCCTTCTCCATTGTGGTTGGAGCTGTTGTCACCATTCTTGTTTCCTTTGCTCCCTCCTCCTGGAGGCTCAGGCTGTGGAACTGAGGTGTGACTGGCTTCCTTTGCCCCACTGTTGCTGGGTGGCCGCTGAGTGGCCGCAGGATCATCCTCTGGGGAGCCTTTATCCTGTCCACCAGACTTTTCTACCCGACCTGCCATGGCTTCCCGGGATACAATCACCCCGACTGTCTTCTCGTTGACTTTTGGGTTCCCCTCAGATGACAGTGGGGTGTCCTTAGCACTCGGCGAGGCAGCCTCTTCTCTAGCTGCAGGACTGGCACTCAGTCTCGGGGGCTCGTTCTGAGTGCCTTGTGCTGGTGACGCACCAGCCTTCTCCAAGGTTCCGCCCTTGTAGGTGGTGTCAGAGCTGGTGCTCTGGCCACTCAGCTGCCTCACTCTCTCACCTTGGTCCTCTGAGCTGCTGGAGCAGCCTCCATCCAAGGACTCTGCCAGCGGGGACTTCAGCTGTTCCTCAGGCTGTGAGGAGCCTTCTGAGTTTGTGCAGCTGTCTGCCTTTTTGGATGACGAAGAGGGCCTCTTGGAGGTCTTCTTCTGGGGAGTCAGGGCATCAGAAAGCAACATGTGCTGGACAGTATTAGGAAGATTGGCCACTTGCGTACTCAGGGCACTTAAACTACTCAACCCAGGATCTGTCAGCCGCTTTTCTGGCACCCCTTCTAGCCCAAACCCTTTGAAGCCCGCAGCATGAGAATTAGGACTGGGCATCATCGACGGTGTTGGACTGAGCTGAGGCATTAACTGTAAAATTCGGTTTCTGGAACCCATGGGCACGTTGCCTTGCCCACACTGGAGATTCTCCCCACTCTGCATGAGAGGAGAGGGGGTGGAGCTGCAGCTTGGAGACTGAACCACAGAGGCAGCTGGAGAGGGGTTAGAGATGGGGCTGAAGTTCTGGTGAAACTGCATGGGAGACCTCACAGGAACCTCGGGCTGGCTGTACTGCCCCACCTGGCTTTGCAGGGGCAGCTTGGTGGCAGCATTGGTGTACTGCATCACATGCTGAGGGGCGTGCTGCTGCTGCTGCTGCTGCTGCTGCTGCTGCTGCTGCTGCTGCTGCTGCGGCTGTGTTTGCTGCTGCTGCTGCCCCTGCTGGGTCCCTTGTGGAATCTTTGCCTGTTCAAAATTTTTCATAGATTGAGGCTGATAGCTGTAATTTGATTGCGTTCCATAAGCCTGTGCATTAGAACCCACATTATGCCCTTCGTACTGGGAGCCAGCATTCACACTGTAACTGCCATCATAGCTCTGTCCAGACTGACTGAAACGCTGTGGTGAAGGGAAGGAGGAGGAAGAGGAGGAAGAAGCAGAAGACTGGTAGTGTTGGCCGAACTGACCCACTCTTAACTGGTAGCCAGCAGCAGAGGATGGCAGAGTTGAGGGCCGCTGCATTGGCTGTAGATGGGACGAGCCAGAGGTGGGCTGGCCAGCGGCTTGTGGCAGAGGTTGATGGGACTGGTAAAGCTGCTGTCTCAACTGCTGTACTTGCTGCTGCTGTTGGCTGGAAGCCTGCTGTTGGTACTGAGCACTCCCAGGAGAGAAAGGCCCTGTGTAATCCTGCTGATAATGAGACACGCTACCAAGGGCAGAGTGCTGTGCTTGAAACTGGCCTACATGACCCTCGCTCCCATACTGATTGCCGAAGCTGCTCCCCTGGGGGGGTCCATAGCTCTGCACGGGCCCAGAAGGCCTTCGCTGAGGAGGCTGTGGGGTTCCTGTTGCCACGGGGTCTTTGTTGCCTGCCATGTAGTAAAAATCTCCAGCCTCTTTCCTGAACCCCTGGTACCCCTGGTGACCGGAGGTCTCGCCAGCCATCACTGCAGCAGCAGCAGCTGCTGTTCCTCGTCGTCCGCCACCACTGCTGCCACCACTGCCACCACTACCGCCACCTGCACCCCCAAAATTCTGGAACATCTGGGACTGGCGAGGACTGAACTCTTCTATCCGGGATGAGCCGTGTACCTCCTGTGGGTAGCTCTGCTGGTTTCCGTGGTAACTGCTTTGCTCCCGAAAGGACTGCATACTGCTCAGCAGCACAGCAGCAGGCCAACAGCCCTCCTGGAAATGGAAGAGAAGACAGACATGAGACACGCTTCTCCACACAAACAAAATCGGGTTTGAGACGATTCAGATCCCCAGATGAAGCTGACTGGTTTGAATGTCATCTTTTTTCTTTTTTTTTTTGTGGGTACCGGGGGTCGACCTCAGGACCTCGCACGCCAGCAGGCGCCCATGCCGCTGAGCGATATCACTGGCCCTTTTTTCGTATGCGGGTACCAGGAGTCAAACTCAGGACCTCGCGCTTGCCAGGCAGGCACTTATGCCGAGCCATCTCACCAGCCCTCATCTTTTTAATTATTCTATTTCCGATAATGCAAATAAGCAAAGAAATGACCTAAAGAATGAAGCAGGAGTGTGTGGTAGAAATGAAAGAATCAATCTAGCTATTTAAAAATTCAATATAGTTTTTAAAGAATTCCATTCTTAAAAAACATAGCAAGGCCCTGTTCAAAAAAAAAGAATTTCATTATTAGATAAACGAGCCTCCAAAATTCAGTCGGGTTAAGTATGGGACTATGTTATTACTATCCATGAAAAACAATCACTTTCAAATATGTCTTTCAGTTATGGCGGGGAAAGGGCGAGAAAAAGCACCTTCATTTCTTTGCTTTCCCATATTAGACTGGCACCCGAGCTGAGAGTCACTGCTGATGCAGCCTCTCCATGGCCGGCTGTCGTGCCCACTCCCAAGCTGGGAAACAACAGCCCTGAGAACCAAAGCCAGTTCCTCACGTCCAGAAGCATACTGTTGCAGTGTTACTATAATTACCAACTATCTGTGATGACTCGTGATCCTAGGATATCACTATGGACTCCTCATGCTGCAGTTACCCACTGAAACTCTGGCTTCAACCTTCCTGCTGCACAGTTTGGTCTAAAGCAACCCTCGCAGCCACCTGCCTGCCATTCCCAGGCACAAAGGCTAACCCTAAGCCAGACAGTAGCACTGACTTCGCTACGACTCTTTTGGAACGCTAGAAGACATTCCAGCACCTGTAGCCCCCACCTAGCTTTTCACTTGCCAATCTAGCGTTCACAAAGCTATTACGAGCTATTCCTATGAAAACAGAATTTAAAACCATCACTTTGGAGGACAGCAAAAACAGGGAAAAAAGAAAAAGAAAAAAAGAATATAAAGTGTAGGACCCAGGCTCTTCCCAGAGCTACTTGACTGGGCCACCATTCTGCATTACCTTTGCTAAAGCCTCATCCTCTTAAACAATTAATCAAGAGCTGACTTTATTCTTCCTTTTGCCTGGACTTGTATCCTCTCAGACTCAAATGACTAGGACAAGGTCAAACTGCTCCAAATAACTTTAAAAATCAATTGTTTATAGCGTAGCATGGTGGCGCACACCTGTATTCTTACCACTGTGGGAGGCTGAGGCAGGAGAATCACAGGTTCATACCCAGCCTAGGTAACTTAACAATTTAGCAAGACCCTCTCTCAACATTAAAAAAAAAAAAAAAAAAAAAAAATTAAAGGCTACAGAATGTAGCTCAGTATGAAGGTCCTAGGTTCAATCACATTAAAAACAAACAATTGTTCAAAGAACTTATGAAAGACACATGAGTGAGACTGAAGTTCTGAAAGACAGTTTTCTCCTAATGCTTTACAAAGTTGGTCTCGTAGGCCCTCTTAGGGGAGCTGCAATGCAGTTGGCTGCATGAAGTCAGTGATCCTTTTTTAAAGCTAAGTCAGATTCCCCATCTCCTTGCTCCTGAACTGCGCCGCCCACACTTCTGCACAGAACTCTGCTCTGCTCTGCCTGCCGTGGCTTGTCCCTCTCGCCTCCTGCCAGTCTCCAGGCAAACGACAGCTGGCTGGTAAGGCCTTCCCTGCTCATCCTACTAAAAACAGCTAACTCCATAACCCTGCCTTGTCTCCATCTCCTCTCCTACTTTATCCCCATCCCTAGTACTTACTCCCAAGAGACACATACATGCTCCTTGTTTACTGTCTGTCTTTCCCCCGCTAGTACAGAAACTCCTCAAGGAAAGAGACTGCCTGTTCCTTACCATAATCTTCATGTCATTTGAATAGTAAGGTGCACACATGGCAGGCATTCTACACGGATGTTTAACAGCGTAAGAAATAGGTTTAGAGAATGAGGCTAGAACTCACAAATTCAAAGGTGGTTCTGTGGGGGTGAGAAAACTAGAAAGCAGAATATGATGGATCTAAGCAGAGCTGGAGGAAGCTGCAAACCTGCCTGTAAAATCCTACGTGTCCAGGTCTAAGGGAAAACCAACTGATCTTGGGTCCGCATGAGAACTGTGAGGAAATAATTCAGAAAGTAAATACAAATCACAGGGGAAGGTGGTCAGTAACCCCGACCTCTGAAAACCTGACACAGTTCTGAAATATGTTACAACTAAACAGCTAGACAAGGGCCTTCATCTTTGATATTAAGTTGGATTATACAGAAACATGACCCAAAGCCATCTTTAGATATTCACATACAAGAAATGTCCGAGTCTAAAGGATAGGGCTTCTCGTCCTCTTCAAATGCCTCTGCAACAGGTAAGAGCTACTTAAATGGTCATGAAAATGATGGCACTGTTGCAGCATTTCCATGTCCTGACTCACTCACTTTACAGATGAGGAAACTGAGGCATGCCACTCACAGTGCTCCTAAGCAGCAGGGCTGAGGGCCCAGTGTGGCAGTCCCTGCAGGCCATGCTCTTTACGCTGCCCAGAGGATCTTCCACACAGCCAGTAACAGAGGCGACTTTATTCTGTCAGAGATTGGCCTTAAAAGTAGGTGGCTGCCAACAACTCCTGTAGGTCATCTCTTAGGCGCAGGCCTCTCACAGGACCTCCAACACTGTCCGAGCTAGTTCTCCACCCTCTCTATCATTTCTGTTCTCTATCAAGAGTAATTCTGTCCACGCACATGTTTCTTGTTTGCAGCACAATTCTACTCTGGCTCTTAGTGCCAGCGGCCTTCTCGACACAGTAAGGAGAAGGCTGAATGGGGTTATATTGAACAAAAACACCAAATCTGGCAGTTGAAGGAATGAAAAGCAGCCAAGATGATCTCCATAAATGAATACATGTTGTTTAATTAATTTTTCTGTAAATTATAAAACCAGACTTCTGACGGTTTGAATGTATAAACAGTAGCGCCGCTCACTCTGTGTTTTTCCTAAATAGGAGCCACTAGGAGCTGGACCATTTTGAACATGCTGGTCTCCAGCTGCCTGGTTACAGAGAACCTTATCTCCAGATAGGGAAAACAGATGTGGCCACAATTCCTCCTCAGATCTGTTCTCAGCCCTTCCCTATAGATTTCCTGTCTTGGAAGATACCCTCCCCCCTATTGTTACAGTTCGTGGGCTAGAAGGAAAAAAAATCAACAGCCAATACCTCCTGCAGAGCACCAGCCCAGCTAAATATTCTTACATGAGCACCAGAAGGTGATACAAGTTTATCTTTTTAGGAGTTCCAAGTAAACCAATTAGGGAAACCAAATATACCAGCAATAGAAAATATACACCTGGACTATTTGTAAATTTACCATAAGCATATAAAGCAAGCTAATAAACAATAAAGAATACCCCAATACTACCCCATTATTTTTTAAAAGCATCACTGTGATCAATTTTAAAGCACTGTGATGAATAATAATAAATGCCTGAATATATGTTTGACTAAAATATGTAGTAAAGAAAATTAGATACCTCAGAGGAAGACTGAAATCCATAAGGAACTTTCACACACACTTGAAGAGGAGGTTTACCAACACACCTCTCTCTCCCTCTCCTGATTTCCTTATATACTCCTAACTGTCTGCGTATCTCAGGCAGGATGGAGGTGGACTAGTTAGGTCCAGAACTTTCCAGATCCACATGCTGACCATCTGGCGATGGCTGCATTCTCCATCTTGTTGAGGGCTGACGACCGTGCTGTCTTATAGAAAGCCAACATTTAACTCTCTTTGTCCTTCTGCCTTCACATGTTCAAAACCATCTCATTCTCCATTCTTTGCTGTCTTCCCAAAATTCTCCAAATTGTCCAAGAAAGCTCTTCTCATCTGTCTAAGTACCTGTGTCCTCTTTCATTGCAGGATTAGCCACTGCACTGCTGCTGATTCCCCTCCCTTGCTTTAAACAATGCTTCAATCAACTGGGCATGGTAGTGCATGCCTATAATCCCAGAATTCTGGGAGGTCAAGGCAGAAAGATTATAGCCTGGACAACTTAGTGACTTAGAGAACCGGTGTCAAAAAATTAAAGAGGGGGTAGGGATGTAATTCAGTGTGACAAACCAACAAACAAAAACATCTCTGGCGCCTGGCAAGCGCGAGGGCCAGAGTTCGACTCCCGGATCCCACACACGAAAAAGGGGCCGGTGATATCGCTCAGCGGCACGGGCGCCTGCTGGCGCACGAGGTCCTGAGGTCGACCCCTGGTACCCACAAAAAAAAAAAAAAAAACAAAAAAAAACATCTCTGGCCCTCGAGATAGTAACAGCCCACATGCTTCTGGCCATGGAGGGGTGTTCTCTGTTTAGCCCCCCACCCCACTCCTCACTCTCCTCCATCCTCATGTGTACCCTGGGAGGGGCACCGTAGCACTCTCCAAAGACTGTCACTCTCTGCCTTCTGGCCCAGCGCAGACGCAGTGAGACACAGGCATCTGCTTTCCCATCCTGCAGTTACTGAGGCTGGTAGAGACCCCCCTACAGCCACAGCTTGCCCAGCTGTCTGACAAGCTGGACATTTAGCCACTTTCTCCAGCTTCCAGGAACTGCTTCCTCATGCCCTCCAGGCCTCAGGGAGAAGAACCACCCCGAGACAGCCAGGCCAGAAGACTCCGTACTCCCCAATGGTTCTCCAAACCCTGCTCACCCTTTGAGAGCAGTCCCTTTACTAATCTTCTGCAGTACCAACTTGGCTTCATGATAGTTCTCTGCCATGCCCTCCTCTGCACACCAGAGCTGGGGGCTACTTTCCAGGGCCTTTCTCAGCATGGTTCTGGTTTGGAGTTCATAAAAGAAGCAGTTTCCCAAGCTCTGGAGAGCTTGCACCGTGGCCTGAGACCATCAGAGCAGTTTGCCTGGTCTCCCCATCCCCAATTCTTCCAAGGTTGGGTCAACACTTAATTCCCACATCACAACCCTTCATACCTGGAATCAAAAGTGTCTCATTTGCTGAATGAACTCTCAGTGATACGATTAAGTGCTCCTCCAGTTACTGGTTTGAATGTGTCATCTGTTTTCTACCAGGACCCTACCTGATAAAGTGCTCTCATTCCTCGGATTTCAGAGTACACTACTATCATCTGGGGAGTGAGAGACTTCTACTTCATACAATATGGCATACAACAGGGACTCAAAACCCTCTCTCAACAAAACACCTAGAAACGTCAGATAAAGTGCACAGCCAAACTCCAAGAAACACCCAAAGTTCAAAATCAGAAGGGATGTTAAAAACCAAGTAGCAAGTGGAAGGTGGGCTCTGAACCAGGGCGGGGTGGACCAGGGTCTGCACACACAAACAAGATAATTATTCAGGGCTTTTCGTTGGAAGTGGGGAGACAGATCAGTCACTTCTGCATGTAATCACTCTGGACAGTGCCACACGGGACAGGAATAATTTCTAAAAGACAGCAAAGTGTATTTATTCTTAGGCACTCACCAATTCATTTTCAAAACCAAGACAATGCAGTTCTTTCCTCAACTGCCCCAGCTTCCTATACATAAGGAAAAGCATGATCATTCTGAGTCAGAAGCTTTGGAATAACCCACACTCATCTCTAAAACTCTCTGCATTTAAGATACAGCCTAATCATGAGGCTGCTCTTTCCTGTATCTTTTGCTCCCTATTCCTGTCACAGCCATTTTCATCTTTCTGGCCCCCAAAGAACGCCTCCTGAAGTTCACTGCCCTGCACCACTCAGCGAGCCGCACACTTCAACAGTGCCGCTGCCCTCGCAGGCCTGGATGTCCTGTGGCATTTTCCTGACAGTTTCTGCTCCTCCCCCCTCTCCACCAAGCCACTCAGGCCTCTGTGCCATCACCCCTCACCTTGGAGTCTTCTCTGAAGCACCCCTAGGTCCATAAATTCCTCCCAACAGGTCAGGCCACACGGCTCTCAGAATCCTAAGAGTTGATGAAATGGGATCTTCTCTACAAGTCTTCCTTAAAGCAGAGTGCACTGACCTTAACCATTACCTAAGGTATGCAGCTACTAATATACTATAAACACCATTTATTACACAACTTCACGTCAGGCTGTATGATTTTATATATATATATATATCTCAATTAATGGACAAGGGGGAAAAACTCAATAAATGTCCTTTTCCCAAAATCACTCTTCTAGGGCAAACTGGAACTGATAGTCTTAACTGAAATTCTTTTGATTCTGAAGCCCGTGATTCTTCCTTTCACTATGCTACAAAAGGAGCGAGGAGCTCCCAAACCCATGCTTTTGAAATTCTGACTAACACCTGGGTGAGACAGTAACACCTGGTTTTTAACACATGTCACACACTCTACCAGGTGCTTTACACAAATGTTAACGTATTCAATCCTCACCAGAACCTAAGATGTATTAGTACTCCCTTTTGTACACTGGGGCTCAAAAAAGTTTAAAAAGCAAAATGTTCTTAATAATCAGAGAGGTGGGTTACGGAAACACCCACCCCGAGTCCAGCCTGCACTTCTGACAGAAGCCTTACTCTCACAGACTGAAGCATTTTAGAAAGGTGTCTTGAATTTGCCGGGACTGAGTTGGGCAGTGTGCACCTAGCTGTATCAGTACCGTTTGTTTCATATGTGTGTAAAGTGAGTATACCAGGGACCCAGACCTGCCCAGGGACTTGATTTGAGCAGAGCCCGTTTTCCTCAGTGACCGCAGCACACTCAGGCCTTCCACATGAGAGGATGTGCTGATGGTGCCGGCTGGTTCCTGCCTTAGGAGTACACAGAAAGGAGGGTGAAAGTAGATTAGGAATCAACTCCAGTAAGAATTCACACCTCTGTTCACTGTCTCAAAGCAAAGAAACCCACCAGAATGCAGCAGATACAAGAAGTTTGCTCTCTGAGTGTCAAAATCTGTTTTACATCAGCCACATAAGTTGTTAAAATTCCCACCTTCGATCATGATCAAATACATCCAGGCAAAAAAGCAAAAGCACAAATTTATAGCTATTAAAATTTTCAAAAATATTTGAGATGCTATCACATCTGGTGAGGTTAGGATGAAGGTGGTACAAAAAGTAACAAATGAGCATAAATTATTACAACTCTTTGGAAAATCAAATTGGTAATAAAATTTCAAACCAAAAAAACAAACTACCAACAGATTGCTCCAGTGCTAGCTGTAAGGGAAAAACTGACAACCACCTAACTCTATCATTTGAAAATGATTAAGGAAAGTAGATTATATCCACTTAAAGAAACAGTAAGTAACCATTAAAAATGCTAGTGCTGCATGCCTGTAACCCAATCACTCTGAGGCTGAGGCAGGAGGATGCCAAGTTAGAGCCCAGCCTGAGCAACTCAGCAAGACAACATCTCAAAATAAAAAATAAGGGCCAGTGATATGGCTCAGCGGCATAAGCGCCTGCCTGGCAAGCGCGAGGTCCTGAGTTCGACTCCTGGTACCCACATAAAGGAAAAAAGGGCCAGTGATATCACTCAGCAGCAGAAGTGCTTGCTGGCAAGCGCGAGGTCCTGAGGTCAACTCCCGGTACCCGCATATAAATAAATAAATAAATAAATAAATAAATAAATAAATAAATAAATAAAATATAAAAAGTAAAAAGGGCTAGAGCTATAGCTCAGTACAAAGGCCCTGGGTTCAATCTCCAGTGTGGTGAAACAAATAAAAAATGCAAAAGCTTACTGTGTAACATCAGATAAGAAGAGTAGCATATAAAACTCATAGCTGTACTATGATTACAACTATAGAAGTTAGGCATTCACTTAGATGGGGGCCAGAGGAAATAATATGGAAAAATGCAAATCTTTTTGACTATCCACAGTAGCAGGACTGGGAGTATATTTTTTTCTCTTTTCATTTCATTAGTGTTTATCTAGAAAATAATCACTTTGATGCTGGGTGTGGTGGTGCACACCTATAATCCCAGCACTTGGGAGGCTGAGGCAGGAAGATCACTGCAAGTTCAAGGACAGCCTAGACTACATAGTAAGTTCAAGAACGGCCTGGACTACATAGTAAGTTCAAGGCCAGCCCAAATCACACAGCTAGACCCTGCCTTAAAAAAAAAAAAAAAAAATCATCAATGCTGGGTGAGGTGGCACATACTTACAATCCCAGCGCTCTGGAGGCTAAGGCAGGAGGATATCAAATTTGAGGCCAGGTGGGACTACATGGTGAGAATGTACCTCACCCCCCCCAAATGTTTTCAGTAACCTCATTATTTCTTACACTCATGATGCTTGCTTACACTACTTTAACGGTTTCTCTGCTCCATCTTCACCTGCTGTCAGCAAAGAGCCTCTCTGCCCAAGGGAAGGAAAGGAGGCCCAGGATACACCAAAAGCCCAGAGCAGGTGAGGGGCTGGGGAATCTGCCAGCAGAACAACTGTTCCAGGAGCCCACAGCCAACACCACACGTGCACGCGGGACACCACAGCGCCAGCGAGTGTGCACAGTCACCGGCTCTATTTCTCTGAATCAAGCCTAAAAGCTGCTGAATTCCACCCCACAGTGGGCAGGCCTATTTTCAGACATAATCTCAAACAGCCAAGAGGCTGAAGCATCTCATCAACCTCATGCTTTTGTAACTCTGCAAGGAATGCCAGAAATCAGCTTCTAGCCAGGCTCAGGAGCCGAGGCCCCACCCCAGGCCCATGCCCATTCAATGGCTGCCTGACTTATGTCCAGGGGCATCCCAAACCATTCAGGTGACCATGTCTATAAGCAGGATGGCCAACAGTTCCTAGAAAGGGGCCAGAAGGGTGGGGCCGGTGGCATCTTAGGGACTAGCTGGGGCTCACAGTGGGGTTTTCTTAACTATTAAGCCTCAGGCCTTTTGAGATGTCCCTGAATTTTCTTTCTCTAAGGGTTATCTGAGTGTGTGATGTTCAAACCTTAACAGACACACGATTCACGGATGGTAGTTGATACTGCCATTTACAGGGGGTATGGGGGTGCAGGCCTATAATCCTGGCTACTCGGGAGGCTGAGGCATGAAGACTGCAAATTCAAGAACAACCTGGGCAATTTAGTGAGACCTTATTTCAAAACTTAAAAAATAAAAAGGACTGGGTGTAGTTCAGTGGTAGACCATCCCTGGGTTCAAACACCAATAAAACCAAAGAAAAAGTGTTTTGTTTTATAATTCATTCAAATATAATTTTGATTTAAAATGCAAGATACCAAGAACTAATCCATAACACAAGGAAGAAAAGCTATGAAAATTACCAACTTTACTGAAGGGCCCAAAAGAAGAGATCAAAACAAAAGCAAAAAACAAAAGACACAGTGTAGTTAGATGAAAGGGGCAGTACCATCAAGAAGTTGTCTCCACAGATTGTAAGATTCACAGAGTTCGGTCAAAATAACAAAGTATGAAAAATTTTTAATCAAAGTGTATTACGTGCATGTACAAATCTGCCAAAATGAAACCCATTAATCTGTGTAACCAATAAAAAAAGTGAAAATTTTTTTACTTTTAAATAATTTCAAATGCAAGAACAGTTCAAAGTAACTGGCAATGGCACATGCCTGTAATCCCAGCACTCTGGAGGCTGAGGCAAGAGGACTGCCACGAGTTTGAGGTCAGCCTGAACTACACTGCAAATCCCTGTTTCAACAACAACAACAACAACACCAACAAGAAAAGTAATAGTTCAAAGTACTCACATACCCCCTTTAACAAGACTGCCCAACTAGGAGTATTCCATCACCTGCTGTGTTACCTACATGTATACCCACTACCACCGGTCTCTTCTCCATCCCTTTGGAGCAAGCTGAAGACACGAAGCCCCACCGCTCCTGCATACGCCAAGGAACAGTTCCAAAAACAAGAACACTCTCCCACAGAACTAGCATACAAGCCTCTGTAGCAGGAAATCTACATGGATACTGCAAAGACCCACCCATCTGAAGTTATCAAGTGCCCCCAACAACACTTCTTTCTGCTTTCTGGTCCAGGGTTCCATCCAGGCTCCATGTGTCTACCAGCACCTATCCATCTGCGGTAGGCCCTTGGTCTTCCTGACATCCGAGTCCCTGCTGGAGTACAGTCCTTTTCTACAGACTGACCCTCAGCTGGGAATAGTCTACATCTCCTCACGACCACACTCAAGTCACATCATGCTTCCCTAGCAGCATAGCTAGTCCCAGTGCACTGCATCAGGAGGGCGACCCACCCCCATCTCTGGTGATAATCATACTCACCTGGTCAAGCTGGCGCTTAATAGGGTTATCCATAGTGTAATACTATCGTTTTCCTCTTTGTAATGAGTATTTTGGAGGAATTTCAAGATTTTGCCAGTTATCTTGTCCTTTGTCAAATATCGACCCACAGTCAGTATCTACTGGAAATGCCCACATGTGAATTTACCATCTCTGTAACACAGTGATGTTCATATTTATTTACTTACTGGCGGAACTGGGATTGAACCCAGGGGGCTTCTGCACTGACTTATATTCCTAGCCCTTTTAAAAAACATTTTTAAGAGTGCTAAGTCACTAAACTGTCCCAGTTGGGCTCAAACTCCCAGTCTTCCAGCCTCAGAGGGCTGGATTCCTTCCAGACGGTTGGGATTACAGGTGTGCATGACCAATGGTGATGATACATTTTACCCATCATTCTTTTACATTTCTTAACAGGCAGAGCTTTGCCGCCTCATCCATTTATTCAGCACTCCAACTGTCCCAGATTTAGCTGGTGCAAACCCCTTCAAACTGGTTCCTGTGTCCTCTTGATATGTTCCATTCTTTAAACAACTTCCTTACTTTCTGGCCAAAAAACTCTTCAGACTCATGTGGTACTTTCCCTGTCCCAACCCCTAGAACCAGCCATTTCTTCAAGGACACTTGCTTCTATTTAATATTTAAAAACAAGGTGTAGGGGGTAAGATCGTTCATGGCTACTGGGATGCCACTGCTTCTAACTAGAAAATACTAAGTACACACGAACACTCGTTCCTATAACTACTTCTATATTTACAGTGTATATATATTAAAGGCTGTGGATTCCTATCAATACCTCCAATTCTAACCCAACAACTCAGAGTTCTTAGAGCCTTTCACCTTTCCGTGTGTGAAATTCCCTCCTCAGACAATAAGAAACCTCGTTCTCATTATCCTCAATAAATACTTAGCATACTTGCTCAACCAGTTTACTCATTTTGCTCTACATAACCAACATCCCAGCCTCTCCAGCCTCATCCCTCATGCCCCTCCCCTTCCCCTCCCCAGCCATGGGAATTCCCACTGCCCGTGTGTGGCAGGCTTCCACTACTTTGAGAAACCAATTCCAAAGTTCATCCAAGGAAAATCTAAAGAAAATGTGTCACACTAGTCAGAAAAACTTGGAAAACTATAAAAACTATATCTGCCCTACCATATATCAAAATTTGCTTTGCTACATTGTAATTAAAATTAGAAAGTGTTGATATAACATGTTACCTTTTAGGGAGAAAAATAATTGTGTTAACTCCACCTCACAATATTCACAAAAATAAACTCTAGATGAATTAAAGAGCTAAACATCGCCTCCCCACCTCCAAAAAAGCACAAAAACACTTAATTCTAAGGATCAAGGTGACACAGTTTTGGGTTTCTAACTGCCATTTTTTACTAAACAGAACCTGGACTTCTTGGAAGAATGGTTGATTTTCCAAGGGACAAGCAAAGTATACAGTACAGGACTGTGATACTTCAGTCTGCCTGAAACAATTTGAGAAAATTCCAGAGTTGCCAGCATGGAACTCAAGACCCTTCAGCTTCTGACACCAACAGAACTCTCGCTTTCACCTCTCTTTCCTGGCCCTCCTTCCCACCGCCTGCTCCAGTGACACCGGACACCTCTCAACTTCCCAAATGTGCTTCAGACTCCTCGCCTGTGCCGTTGCTATGTCTACCATGCTATCTTCCCCTTTCACCATCTGACTGTATAGACTCTTCTATAAAGACTGGTTTCAACACCCCTCCTTTTGGGAGCCCTCTTTTAGTGAGTTCATCACTCCTGTCTTGGTCCCTGCAGCTCTGGCAGCTTGGACTGAATCAGGTTTTGCAGCTTACTGATAGCGAGATTCTCAGCAGACTATGCACTTCTCTGAGAAGAAAAATCCCCCCGTGTTTTGCCCCTGATACGGGGAATAATACACTACACCATGCCATGGGCCACTACCGTGTGGGCCACAGATGGGAAGCACTGCTGTCACCCGGAAGTGTGTCTCAGCCTGAGGAGCCACAGGATCAGACTCTGCATGTTAACCAGCTTACAGCAGGTCACACGCACAGCATAGTACCACTTAACAAGTACTAGCCAAAGGCTCGAGGAAGTCAGGGGTACAGAGGTAATCTGGATGGCAGGAGAAGTCTTCGGAGGGTTTTAAACTAGGGAGTGACATGCTATGCTCTGGCTTCAGTTTTCAAGTGGCCACAGTGACTGTTTTGTGGAAAATGCACTACGGAACGGGTAAGAGCAGTCAGGGAGGAAGCTATTTTGGTAGTGTGGGCACGGGACATCATCTGCATGGATGAATTTGGTGATGATGGAGGTGGTGATATGTGGTCAAATAAAGGACATATTTTGAAGTCAGAACCAACAGAAATTGCTAATGGGTCACCAAGATGACAAACAGCAGCAGCTACACTAGTGGAGCACCAGTGTTCTATGGGTGAAAATTCATTCAATCTTCACAATAATCCCATGAGGCAGGGTATGGCTGATGACCCCACTTTATTAAAATGAAGGCAATGAGGCACAGAAAAGTTTAGCCACTGCTCAAGGCCTTGATACCAGTCCCTGGATCTGAGCCCTGTCTGGCAGTGGGCTTGGGCATTTGTCCTCCAGCACCATCCATCTCCTTTGGAGCAACTGTAAAAATGACAACATTTTTGGAGAGGGATAAGACTGAGAACAGGATAGGAATCAAGAGTGCTTTGCCAGACACGTTACTCTGCAGATCCTACTGGACATCTGAGTGGAACAGTAGGGTGAACAAATTGGCTTGACTGGATCTCAGTGAAAGGTGGGGGTAGGGGATCAAATCAGAAGGTCATGAGCCCAGAGAGAGTATTCCTAGCCAAAGGGGAAGATGAGGTCACCAGGAGCCAGTTTTTAAACTGCAGGTTATGAAATTAATAGATCATGAATAGCACTTTTTAAAAATGAAATAGAGTAAAATGGAAAATAACAATGCACATGGCTCACAGTAAGATGAAATATAAGAACTACTTTGTGAAACTCTTGTCTCAGTTTTGCATGCCTGGTGCGTAAGCCAGTGCAGAGTTTGTCCCAGGCTGTCATTTGGTATATTTGGGGGCAGGGGGGTTTTAAGCCATACATAGTGGTGCACATCTATAATCCCAGTACACTGAGGCAGAAAGATTTCAAGCCCAGCCTGGGCAATTAGGCGACTTAAGAAGACCCTGTCCCAGGGCCGGTGAGATAGCTCAGCGGCATACGCGCCTACCTGGTGAGCACGAGGTCCTGAGTTCGACTCCCGGAACCCACATAAAGGAAAAAAGGGCCAGTGATATCGCTCAGTGGCACAAGCACATGCTGACAAGCGCAAGGTCCTGAGGTCGATTCCCGGTACCCACATAAAATAAAAAAAAAAAAAAAGGAGACCCTGTCCCAAAACAGAAAAAGAAAAAAAAAAAAAAAAAAGGAGAAGGAGGTGGTGGTGGTGGTGGTGGTGGTGGTAAGATACATAGCTCAGTGTGAAGGCCCTGGATTCAATCCCTAGTAGTTTTTTAAAAAAAGGTTTAAAGCCCCTAATGTAGGGATTAAATATATGCTTTATCCTCAAATCTCTCCTAAATTTAGAGATTGAGAAAGCAGAAAAGAAGTCAAAATAAGAGAATGAAGGGAAGGAAGTTGGAGAGGGCGAAGGAAAGAAGTGTGGTCCCAGAGCCAGGCAGTGTGCTGCGAGGGTCGCGCAGCGGGATCACAGAGAGCCACGTGTAAGTAATTGTGGCGCAGCAGATCGGCACACAGCGCTGTGGGAGCACAGAGAAGAATGAACCGCTCCCACTAAGCACCAAGTGAAAGGGTGGGGGTGAGAAGCACGATCTAGATTTTATTTTAGAGGACCCCAAGATATCCAGCCTGTAACATCCATAAACAGCAAATATCCAGTTATTTGATTTTTTTTTTTTTTTTAGCATCTATGTGCAGGGCCTGGAAGAACACTAGACACTGTCCTGAAAAGCTCACACTCTGCAAGAGTAGAAACAACTTCAGTACAGTAAGACCAGGGTCATAAAACAGTGCAATTTGGCCAGGGCATTGACAATTTTCCTTTCCAACCATATCATCCACTAGTGGCCAATCCAATATCTGCACTACTGCCTCCTGACTTGTGCTCTGTCCCTTCCAAAACCACTTCTGAGTCATTCTTCAAGGTCCTCTGGCCTCTTCCTGAAGCCTCCAGGGAACTGCTCAAATCAGCGATCTTCCTTTCCCTGAATGGTGACGGCTTTTCTTGTCCACACCTCTATCTGGTGCCTGCTTCCCTGCCTTACTTCCCTGTATCATATGAACACCTCATCTCCCCAAGCAGGCTGTGCACTGGGCATATGTAATGAACGTGCCTGACGTCTACATGGTCCTCTAACAGGAGCCAAGCCAACTGCATCCCTGCTACAAGACTTCACTCAACTCAACTCACCTTTCGCATTCTTATTGGAACCGGTCCAGCGCATTCACCCTCTAACCTAAACCTTTTCACTGGCTCCTAATTATCAGCACAGCACACACACTGCTCAGTCACACAGCTCGCACCTTCCCTACCTCCCAGACACCCTAAGGCGAGGGAATGGTGAGCAAAACTAATACCGCTCCCCCCACCACAAAGATGCAGAGATTAAATTTTAAAAAGGAGATCAATATTCACCAAACTGTTGACAACAGATGTGTTTGAGATGGTATTACAGGGGGAAGTAACCTTGTAGAAATTGGTTTAACCAACACATTAATTTTGAAGCAATAAATAAAATTTAAAAGAAAACAAATTTAATATATTTGCACCTGGTATTTGAATGTTTCAACTGTGCGGGGCGTATCTTACAGTCTCATTTAATCTTAATTCTGTGACATAATTTGCCATTCTGCAGGTGAGGAAACTGAGCTCAGGAAGCTTAAGTAACTCTCACAAGTTCACACAACTCATCTCACACATTCACACAACGCGTCCGCAAAGAAGACAAGCTGGGATGAAGCCAGGCCTAACACAGAATGTTCCCCAGCCTCTAGTGTGCTTAGTGACATCTGTGTCTTCCCCAGCGTGCCCAGTACGCTGTGACTTCATTCCAGCTGCCTTCTGCTGGAGTACTATTGGCTTTAATGACACACTGCTTACCTCTAAGTCCACTTTTCCCCTCATACCTCTCTAGAACAGAAACCATGGTCAGCATTATCAGTTCTTCCCCCCTCAATTTCCCTACAGTGTAGGACCTTGGTTCTTCTACAGCCAAATATGACAAGCATTCAAAGGCTGGGTGAATAAGGGAAGGAAAATGAGATTTTAAAGGGAGGGCGGGTCACAAAGTGCTGTGTACATGCACCAAGTCCCAATGAGGAATGTGATCATCACATACTAAAAACATGTATCAATATAAATCAGAAGTAGTGGTCTGGGGCCGGTGAGACAGCTCAGAGGCATAAGCGCCTGCCTAGCAAGCGCGAGGTCCTGAGTTCGACTCCCAGAACCCACATACGAAAAAAGGGCCAGTGATATCGCTCAGCGGCATGCGTGCCTACTGGCACGTGAGGTCCTGAGGTCGACCCCGGTACCCACACACACACAAAAAAAGAAGTAGTGGTCTGTTTGGAGAAGGGGTCCAAGTGATGCAGGGATGGGGAGGGTAGGAGGTTAAAAGAAAAGGATTATGAAATGTCATATATGCTGGGTATGGTGGCGCACACCTGTAATCCCAGCACCTGGGAGGCTGAGGCAGGAGGATCACTGTGAGTTCAATGTAGCCTGAGCTACATAGTGATTTCAAGGCCAACTTGAACTATATAGTGAGACCCTGTCTCAAAAAAAAAAAAAAAAAAAAAACATGTCATGTACATGTACCAACTCCCCACAATGAATGTAATCATTATGTACTACAAATGTGTACCAATAAAAATTTTTTTTAAAGTCTGGGTGAATTCAGATTGGCAATACAAATCTTCCTTCTGACAAAAGCAAAGTTCATAGATGAAGAACAAAAGTTTTGGGTTGGGGGTATAGATCAGAGTTAAAGCCCGTGCTTAGCACACACAAGGCTCCAGGTTTAATCCCCACCACAAAACAACAACAAAAAACTCCAGAAGTTTTAATCTTGAGGAACATTAACAGAGAGAAAGGGTTTCTATAACCCCTCCCTCATTCTCTGCTTTGAACCTCCCTTCTCCTTAGGTGTCGGGAGAGGCAAGTTGATTTTCACCTTTTCCACGAAGTAACTGAACATAGTAGATCACCACTTCTGATAAGTAAAAACCGCTTAACTTACTACTAAAAACGTAAATAATGAAAATCCAAATGCTTTTTAAGAGATTTTGAAGTTTTTTTTTTTTTTTTTTTGTGGGTACCGGGGGTCGACCCCTTAGGACCTCGTGCGCCAGCAGGCACCCGTGCCACTGAGCGATATCACCGGCCCCTTTTTCGTATGTGGGTTCTGGGAGTCGAACTCGGGCCCTCGCGCTTGCCGGGCAGGCGCTTAAGCCACTGAGCCATCTCACCGGCCCGAGATTTTGAAGTTTTGAAAATTACTTTTCAAAGGCTCGGACCCTTGAAAGAAAGCACCTACTTTTACAACAAAGTGTAAAAGTACTGTTCCTTTACATGTAGCTAAATATGAAGACACAGAATCAGTGAGTCAGACATGTTTAAAACTCCAAAAGCTCTTCTAACACCAACTGACCACATCTGAATTTATGAGGATATGCTGAATCCAAACACACTGTAAAACAAAAGGGCAGCTAACAATCTCAGAAAAAAAAAAAAACTATGGGATGAGACAAACAGATTTAAACATGCCCTTGGCTTTCTTGGACAAAGCAATGAGAAAAGCGGTCGACCAAAGCATTCAGACCTGATTTTATTGGCGGTACCAACACCATAGGTCAACACAACGAATGAAGAAAAGGCAGAACTGACTTCTATGAGTCTAGTCCACTCCAGATAAAAGCCAATGAACCTTTTTACAGTTTATGGGGTCCTCTCTATATGGCTGGGGATGTGGGCATGCGAAAAATACTGTCTGGACGATTAATTCCTGTGAAACCAACACAGGAGCTGGGAAAAGTAGAGGTGAATGGACTCACTCTAAACTCATACAACTCCAAAGCGCAGAGAAGCAATGTGTTAGTTCTAGTTCTCTCTTCGAACCTGTAAGCCAGGTGTGGTGGTGCATGACTATAATCCCAACATTCTATAAGGCTGAGGCAGGAAGATCAGGCACTGAAACCCAGCCTGGGCAATTTAATGACTTAGCAAGACCCTGTCTCAAAATAAAAAAATAAAACAAGGGCTGGGGATATAGTTCTGTGTAAAGGCCCTGGGTTCAATCCTGAATACAGCAAAAGAAGAAGAAAAAAAAAACCTATAAACTAAACATATGTCTATAGACTGAATTTTCCACTTAAAAATCAAACTCAAAACCACCAAAGTCCATACCTATAACTACTTCAAAGGACCGTTTCAAACCAGTCATAAACTTGAAAACTCCAACTCCAAACTAATCATCTTTGAGTGTCCAAGAAAAGCACCACAAATTAGCAAATTAACCTGGAGTTATAAGATCCCAAAGAAAGGAAAAGGCAAATGGACAGTGCAGCAGCATAAGATCTTCGTGAATGGCCTTTCCTTCTGACCCTATATTAGGTTCTCAGGTCACAGCAAAGAGGTAGGAAGTATAAATATAGAAGATGGTGAGACAAAGGAAAAGTGACAACTACCTGCTGTCTTTCCCAAGAGATTTGAGGAGCAAGAAACTCCTCTCCCCCTTCTCAACCAAGGCCTACTTTGATGTGATTCCCTAGGGAGCTCTAAAAACTCTTTTCTTATCTGGAGTCAAACTAAATTAACAGAAGAAAGGGACCAAGAAAAAAAGACTTAAAAAAAAATCACCTGGAGCAGGGGGCAGTGGTGCACTCCTGGGCAAGTTAGACAGACCTATCGAAAAAAGAAGGTGGGGGGGCACCTGAAAATGTAGCTCAGTGGTAGAGGGCCCTGGGTTCAATCTTCCAGTACTGAGGGAAATAATCACCTGGAAAGTTTTATTTTAGTAAGCAAAATGAGCAAAAATATATTTATTTTAGGAAGGTACAATTGCTTCCCCTACTAAACTTTGTTTTGTATGGATTCTCCTGAGTGATGCACTGGAAAAAGTACTATGTTTAGAATCAGGAAACCTAAATCTAAATATTTCCCACTATTGCCACTTGTTCTGTGACTTGGCCAGTTTACACCACAAGTCCCACTTCTTTTGTCTGCAAAACTGGAGTTAGCCAACTGTGCTACCCCACAGGAACATCCCACTACATATTTGTATACTGCTCAAAGTTCCATGCAAATTGAATGATCATTATTAGTACCACCGCCCTTTCCCCTGCCCTAAGTAAACACCTGAGCCAAGGACAGAATAAGTAAGAGACAAGCAACAAGGAAAAGGTTAGAAAACTGGTTATGCATAAGTCAAACAATAAACTCTAAAAACTTCAATTCGATGCCATTCTCTAATGAGGAAAGCTGGAATCTACAGGCCATTCACAAAGAACTCAGCAGCGTCAAAAAGTCATCTGTCTCCTATTCACAATCAAGAACACGAGAGCGCATTCAAATCTACATGGCAAGAGCCACCAGCCATACACCCAGTTCCTGTCTTCCCCAAAAAGGTTCAGGTCATTTCTAGATGTTTTGAGATAATAGAGACCATGTATTTGTATTTATCTTCTTGAGTCTGTGGCTTGATGTCACTTTTGTAAAATTTCCAGTAATCCTGAAGAGGATACACTATCTTGCTCCCACCCCCTCCTCTTGATCTGAGAATCCCAGCAGTACCAGGATGTGCTAGACCTTCTCACTATATCCTTCCTATCCCCTGTGAAGATGACTGCTGGTCTCTATTACATCCTAGAACATCTAGAAATGACATGAACCTGTTTTGTAAGTATAATGCCACTGTTAAACAATCACTACTGCAACCCTACTAGGGACAAGACATAGAGCACGGGGCCGGTGAGATGGCTCAGCGGCATAAGCGCCTGCCCGGCAAGCGTGAGGTCCTGAGTTCGACTCCCGGAACCCACATAAAGGAAAAAAAGGGCTGGTGATATCACTCAGCGGCGCAAGCGCTTGCCCAGCAAGCACAAGGTCCTGAGGTGGACTCCCAGTACCCACATTAAAAAAAAAAAAAAAAGATATAGAGCACAAATGGACAAATCTGTGACATGTCCAGTACTGGAGAAGCCCAGAGATAAGCACTTACAAGAGGTATGTGAAATTATGATCTCCCTACCTCTGTGCTACCAAAAAGAAAAAGGCAGGAACAGAGGCTAGGGAAAGGGCTGTAAGAGGAAAGGGGCTACAGGTAAAAAGCAACACACTGAAAGGCGCCTGCAGGAGAGCCAATAACAACATTTCAATTACTCTTTCACTGTGCTAAGCACACCCCCACAAACTTAACTGAAAGGCCTCAGCATGAGAAATTGAAAGAAGTTTTTCTTAACTTTCCCCCATCCCTAGCTAATAAAGGATTTTTAAAAACAAGAAATGTAAACAAGCATTTCTCATGTAGCGCTATGCATGTTACATAAATAATTATGAGTGCCTTTTCCTCCACTACTTGAGCCAGCATGGAGAAGCTGGTTCTCCGAAGAGTAGGCAAAGGAGGAAGGAGAGTTCCAACAGGAACTAGCTAGGTAATAAACACTCAGTGAGAGCAGAGAGGATGTACAGCAGGTAATCAGAAAATAAGTGCATGTAATTCTCAAGCTACAGTATATGAAAACCAATCTTGTAAAAAGCCCAAGAATTTCTGTTTTCTATTAACCTCAAACTGCTAAATGAACCCTCTTATGTAAAGAGATAAAATACAGGGAAACACTTCTTTTTTTGGCCTCCTCTCAAAGCTTTATACCACAACCAGACAGGCAATCGGCTGAGAGAGGACCTGAGGTGAGCATTCGCCCACAAAACCTGCTCCCTAGCAGGACAGGCCACTGGAAGGGCGCAGGTGAGGCATGTTTCAGTGTGTTGGTGAAATAAGCCACTTTGGAAGATTCAGGGCAGCCTTTCCATCACCTGAGGTGCTTCTGAGTCTGGCCTTGGAATATGACCTTCAGACGAAGAGACAAGAGGCGCAATAAATATATAACTTAAATACCTCTCCCTTAGGAATAAAGTAACTTACTAATTTTTCCACATGCTGGGACTGACTCTCAAACCTGCTTTTACCAGATCTTAGGTAAAGAATTACAATGACGAAATAAAACTATAGGTACCTAGCAAACTTCAAAATCTTATCTAGCTCTGAGATTCCACTAATATCCAAACATGTTTAAGATTTATTCATATTTAAACTAATTTGTTCAAATAATACTAGTATGAAAAACCCTCCAATTCCTAAGCACTGCAAATCATACAGTACCCGATGTCTCACAAGGTGCTAGTATTCAGAATAGAGAACTATATAGAAGACTCCTATGACTCAAGAGAAAGACGATCCAATTTAAAAGATAGCCAAAGGATTTAAACAGACTCTCCCTGAAGAAGATACACAAATTACCAACAAGTACATGAGAAGATGCTCAGAATCATTAGTTACTATGGAAATGCAAATCAAAATCAGGAGATATCACTTCATACATACTTTGACAGCTATAATCCAGCCTAGGCACCTCAAGACACTGTCTCAAATGTTAAAAAAGAGCTGGGGAGGTAGCTCAGCACTCCCAGTTCAGTTCCCAGTACCAAAAGAAAAACAAAAGGGGAAAATTACAAGTGTAGGCCAGGATGTGGAGAAATTAGAAACCTGCTGGTGGGAATGCAACAGTGTATCCATTTTGGAAAACAGTTTAGCAGTTTCTGTAAAAGTTAAACTACTGTTACCGGGCCTGTGAGATGGCTTAGCGGCATAAGCACCTGCCTGGCAAGCACAAGGTCCTGAGTTCGACTCCCAGTACCCACATACAAAGGAAAAAAAAAAGGGCCAGTGATATCCCTCAGTGGCTGAGCGCCTGCTGGCAAGCGTGAGGTCCTGAGTTTGACCCCTGGTACCCACGTTAAAAAAAAAAAAAACTACTGTTACCATATGACCAGCAAGTTCACCCCTTATGTATACCCAAAATAAGTAAAAAGAGACTCTCAACAGATACTTGTATGCCACTGTATAGTGTATACTTGTATGTTCACTGTAGCACTATTCAAAATAGCCAAAAAGTAAATACAATTCAAGTGTCCACCAACAGATAAACTTAGTCTACAGTATATATACAAATATGTATTTACTCAGCCATAAAAAGGCATGAAGTTTTGGTTTATACAACAACATGGATGAACTTTGATGAATCTTTTTCTTTTTCTTCTCTCTTTCTAGTACTAAGGATCAAACTCAGGGCCACCATACCACTAAGCTACATCCCCAGCCCTTTGTCTTATTTTCTGAGTCAGAGCCTCACTAAGTTGCTGAGGTGGGATTCAAACTTGAAGTTCTCCTACTTCAGCCTCCTTCGGTGCAGGGATTACAGCTGTGCACCGCCTTGTCTGGCGGCCTGATGAATCTTAACACGAGGGAGGTGAAACAAGCCAGAGATAGAACACTAATATCACATGACTCTACTAAGAAAGATCAATTCACAAAGACAAAGGGTAGGTTAGCACCTGCAAGAGCCTGGGAAGAGGAGGAAGGGGGGAGTCACTGCTCAACGGGGACAGACTCTGTCTGGAGGGCTGGAGAAGTTTTGGAAACAGATGAGGACTGTATAACACTATGAATATAATCAGCGCCACTCAAATACACACTTAAAAATGCGAAAGTGATGATTCTTATGTGTGTATAAAAACAATTAAAAAAAAAAGTGAGAAAAGTACAGTGGTACCTCAGTTCACAAACTCAATTCTCTCCACAATTCTGGTCACAAACTGAATTGGACAAGAACCAAATCAAATTTCCCCATAAGGTCAACATTGAACGTAATCACTGAATTTGATTCGGTTCTTGTCCAGTTTGGTTTGTGACCAGAATCAGGAAAGAATTAAGCTTGTGAACCAAGGCACCACTGTAAATGTATACTCACTTCGGAAGACAGTCTGGCAGATGCTTATAAAGTCTTCTCATTCAACCCAGCAGCCACGCCTCTAGTTACTTACTAATTAAGCACTTCGGTAAACACAAAACTTTAATGTTGATGTTTATAGCAGCTTTATTTATAGTTTCCAGAAACCGTAAGCAGCCAAGATGCCCCTCAATAGATAAGGGGATAAACAAATTGTGGCACATCCATACAGTGAAATATTATCCAGTGAAAAAGATACACGCTATCAAGGTACAAAAAGACAAAGAAGAAACGTAAATGTATCTTACTACATGAAAGCAAATTGAAAAGGCTACCTACAAGGCAGGCACCTGGTGTGCACCTGTAATCCAAGCACTCTGGGAGGCCAAGGCAGGAAAGTTGGGAGTTTGAGCCCAACATGGGCAACTTAGTGAGAACCTGCACTCAAAAGACAGCTGAGGATAAGCTCAGTGTGAAAGCCCTGGGTTCAACCCCATGACCTACACCCCTACGCACGTACAAAAAAGGAGGCTATGGGTCAGTCAGACAGTATGATTCCAGCTATATGCCAGTCTAGAAAAGGCAAAACTGCGAAGATAGTAAAAAAGATCAGTAGTTGCCAAGGATCCAATTGAAAAGAGGGAGGGGTGAGCAGGAGAGTGCCCAGGGCACTTCAGGAATAATCAGTTACTATGTAATACTGTGACGTGGGTTGGGGTTCACAAAATTTTGTCAAACTACAAGGGTACAAGGAGAATGAACTCAAATAGGAACCACGCTCTTTGATTAGTAATAAGGTATCAATACTGGCTCATCCACTGTAGCAAATGCACCACACACCTGTTACTGTTATGAGAAACTGACTGGGATTCAGAAAGGACCATCTAGGAACAGTCTGTACCTTACTGCTCATTTTTTCTGTAAACCTAAAACTGCTCCAAAAAAGTCTATTTTAATACAATATTAATATATCAGGAAAAAAGATCCATAACGAGATACCTCTTCATACCCACTGTCTTGGGTATAATAAAACAAATGACAGGCATTGGTAAGGATGTGGAGAAACTGCAACCCTCATATATTGGTGAGGAGAGTAAGAAAGAGTTCAGCTGCTGTGAAAAAATTTGGGGGTTCCTCAAAAAGTTGAATACAAAATTACCATGACCCAGTAATTCTACTTCTGTACTTACCTAAAATAAGTGAAAACAGGTATTCAAATACATGTACACATGTTTCTAGTAGCACTAATTCAAAATAGCCAAACAGCGGAAAGAGCTGAAGGGTCCACTGACAGAAGAGTGGATACACCGACTGCGCTACGTTCATACGATGGAGCAACACTCAGCCAAAAAAGGAACGAAGCGCTCATGCACGTCACAATGCAGATGAACCTCACAAGCACGGTGGTACACAGACGAAGCCAGACACAAACGAGCACCTCATGTATGAATCCACCTCCGTGAAATAGCAAAAATAAGTTAGTCCATGGAGAAAGCAGACTGGTAGTTGCCAGGAGCTGACAGAAAGGGAATGAGGGGAGTGTGGTGGATTGACAACTGGTGGTCAACTTGTAACACCCAGCTGAACTGAATCAGCGTGGTGCTGGGTGTGGAGGGCCCACCTGAGGATTGCTGCCAACAGCATAAAAAGAGAACTGGAGGGGAAGGTGGTGTGCTGTTGATTCTCCTGGAGAAGCAGGTCGACCTGGTTTGCCTGATACGAACTCGGCCATTCTCATCATCGGAGGAGCTTGGGACCTCGTGGTTGCTGAGGGTGGCTGCGGTTCTCTTTGGGGGAGCTCTGGTCCTTCCTTTGAGCATTGCTTCCTGGCTCCAGTGCAGATCTCTCAGCCTGGGGGCGCAGATCCTTCATCCCATTGGTGCAGACTTTCTAGCTTCCACCACTGACCTTTAGGACTTCCCAGTGCACATCCTTAAAACAGACTTGCATGAGACATTGCTGTGGGCTCTAGGCCTCCAGATGGACTCGTGGGGGACATTGCCATGGGCTCTAGGTCTTCAGCTGGACTTGTGCAGGACACTGCAGTGGGATCCAAGCCCCCAGCTAGATTCTTTGGGTCTCTAGTGTGTGGACAGATCACCCGCTCTCTTTTGCATTCCACTCTTTGGGTGACTATTATAAAATAATCCTATAAATTATGTGTCCTGTATTAAATTTTTCCCTTGCAAACCCTGACCACAACAGGGAGTAACTGCTAATAGGTACTGGATTTATTCTGGGGATGATGAAAATGTTTTGGAACCAGACAGAGGTCTTGGATGTACAAGACTGTAAATGTACTAAATGCCACTGAATTGTTCACTTAATAGCTAATTTTGTTATGTGAGTTTTATACCAATAAAAAGGGAAAAATATCAGAAGAAGTATCCAATTTATAAAAACCTGGGCTACCCAAGAATAATCACATTACTGATCTGCCCTTTTGTTCACTTTCCTCAGTCCCACCTCCTGCACATGCCTGCCAATCTCAGTCCACCTGGCCCCGAAGACGGCCTCCTTCTGCACAGTGCCAACCTTCCTCCCCTGCTCATGGCCGCAGTCTTGCCAAGATCACTGCCTCTGGGCCGGTGAGATGGCTCAGCGGCGTAAGCGCCTGCCTGGCAAGCGCGAGGGCCCGAGTTCAACTCCCGGAACCCACATACGAAAAAAGGGCCGGTGAGATGGCTCAGCGGCGTAAACGCCTGCCCAGCAAGCGTGAGGTCCCGAGTTCAACTCCCGGAACCCACATACGAAAAAAGGGCCAGTGATATCGCTCAGCGGCACAGGCACCTGCTGGCGCGCGAGGTCCTGAGGTCGACCCCCGGTACCCACCAAAAAAAAAAAGGATCACTGCCTCTGACACTGCTCTTCTGGAGTTAACCGGTGTTGTCTAGTGCCTTCCCTTCTCTACCACAATTCTTACAAATATCGCCGGTCTCCCTATCCTAGTGACCATGGGGAGCACGAGCACCGGGACTCACCCTGAGCTCTGGAAACCAACACTTCTTACCGTGTCATCATCCCCGGAAGGTGAGACTCCTTGTACTTCATTTTTTACGTACATTTCTTCTCCTGGCTTCTCTTCAAAAAGTCTGTTATCCACCAAAAGAGTTCTTGGCTAAGGAAAAGTCTTTCCTGTGCAAACACTAAATACCATTTTCTTTTTCTACATTTGTTCTTCACCTCAAAAAATCATCCAGGGGCCAGTGAGACAGCTCAGCGGCATAAGCGCCTGCCTGGCAAGCGCGAGGCCCTGAGTTCGACTCCCGGTACCCACATAAAGGAAAAAAAGGACCAGTGACATCGCTCAGCGGCACAAACATCTGCTGGCAAGCGCAAGGTCCTGAGTTCGACCCCCGGTACCCACATTAAAAAAAAAAAAAAAATCATTCAGTTTGCTCATGTGTTCAGTGCACCGCAAATGACTCAGGAAGTGATCACACCAGAATCCTGCCCTCAAAGACAAAGGGGAGCAAGAATATATTTAAAAAGATATAATAAAAAGTGAAGGCCCGTAATCCCAGCACGCGGGAGGCTAAAGCAGGAGGATGGCCATGTGTTTGAGGCCACCCAGGACTACACAGTGATTTCAAGGCCAGCCTGAACTACATAGTGAGACCCTGTATGTATGTATGTATGTATGTATGTATGTATGTATGTATAAATGAATGAATGAATGAATGAATGAATGAATGAATAAAATGTGAAAATCGGGCTGGGGGTGATCTGGGTTCCATCCCCAAAACTGCAAAACATAAGTAAATAAAAATTTACAAATACACAAGAAAAGTACATAATGAAAAAAAATCCAGTTAAGGAAATGTCAGGTTTCATGGAAGAGAGACCATCTGAGGAAAACCTTGAAAGATAACAGTCTCAGAAGACGGCAAACAGGAAAAAAGGACACGTGCTCACACACAGAATGAGGACAGCTCTGGGGACACACAGCTGCAGTGGAGGATACTGTGCAGAAAATAAGCGAAGGAGCTGGAGAGGCAGGACAGGGTCCTCCTGTGGGATCCTGAATTCCAACACAAGGAGTCTACATTTAATCCACAAATGAGAGGGATATGGCAAGAGCTGCGCTTTGGGAAGTCTTCTGGCAGGAGTTAGGAAGAGACTGGACCGGGGCCTGCGAAAGCAGGGCTACTATTCAGGAGGCTGCAGCAGCTCAGGTAGTCCACCACCAGACTCATCCACGCCACTTCCAGCCCACGTCTGTGACAGCTGCTTTTCTCCCACCTACCCAGTTCCTCAGCATCACTGCAAGATACCTCTCCTCAAAACCCTCACTTAAAGCACTGTCTAGAAAGCATAATAATGATGATAATAATAATGATGGCTTGTCCTACAAAATTGATTACAAGCTAATACGATGGAGTGATATAACTTTATGGCACATATTCTTCATAACAAATATGTGAGCTCCTATTGTGTGCAAGGCTCTATACTAACCAATTAGGATGAAGAAGGCAAAGTTTCTACCTCATGGAGCTTACAATTTAATGGAGGAAACAGAAAAAAGACAAAAATGTCAGATTGACTGAGGATGAGAGAACAGAGCTGAGGCGGAGACAAGAGCATGTGGAGGCCTCCAGAGCTTGGGTGGCCAGGGAAGGCCCTTCTACACAGGGAGAAGGACACAGCCACGTGGTGTACGTTTCCACAAAAGACACACTTTACAAGGAAGAAATAGGTTTTGGAGCCATACAGAGCTGGGTTTCCGCCCTGGCTCTATCCCTTAGTGGCTAAGTGACCTTTCCTAAAGTACTGAATCTCACTTGAATCTACTTTCATTCCCATTTTATGGATAAAGCACTGAATTTGTTATGGAGCTATTTTCTGAGAATTCAATAACTAATATAAACATTGTGCCTGGTGCTTGGTATGGAATCTATTAAGTGTTAGCCACTGATTTATTACATCAGTAGTTTAATATACACAAAAATTATGTTATTGCTACATCTAAAAACTAGATATTTAGCATGAGCTGTCTGAGACAAACACGGTTTCCCTCAGGATCCATGGGGAACATTTTTTTACTCCAATGGGTACCGAACCTGTGGATGTTCAAGTCCCTTACATAACATACTGTGCTATTTGTATAATCTACACATACCCTCATACATACTTTAAATCCTCTCTCTACATAATACTGAATATGCTATGTAAATACTTATGCTGTATTCCTCAGGGATTGAAGACAAGAAAAAGAGTTTACACATGTTCAGGACAAGTACAATTTAAAAAAAAATTTATTCAAGGTGAGAGTAGATGTGGAACCCACAGGTGGAGAGAGCCAATCTATCACCTCTAATCAGAAACCCAGAGGGCATTTTGAAAAATAGTATTAAGAATCACTTTCACCCACACATAAGAGTTCTAAGACACTGTGTTAACCAGACCACCAACAATCACAACAATTCTCTTTAACACAGTTATTTCCATGCATAACTATTTCAACAAAAGTATGTTCGAATGGCCATTTCAACTCTAGAATAAAAATACTGTTCTAATGGGATTTTTCCAAACTTTTCATTTAGTAGAGTCCAATCTTATCTTTAATAGAAAATACCACAAAGCATATATTTCAAGAGAAGGCCAGTAAACTGAATCAAGTCAATAAGAGAAACAAGACACTGGCTTATGGAACTAAGTCTGTATTCGTTTATAGATGGAAGGGAACAAAATCTCCTGTTTTTCTATTCTCTAATGACTTAATTTAGAAGGAACTAAAGCAGAGAGAAAACATCAGCCCATTCTTCCTTAGCAACCTACATCACCTATTAATTTGCTATAAGATCAGATACATGACTTGCACACAATGAATGTTGTGACTTTACACTAGCAGAGACATTTCTTGAGCTGTACTGCCACTGGGTTCCTGGAAGAGAATTTCCTAATAAACTACTAAGAAGCTTCTTCAGCAGATACAGATGGGCCAGTACCAAATATTAACAATACTGGCAAAAAGGGGAAAGACAGAAATAATGCTTGGTCTGTTGAAAAACATTTATTAAACTCCTCTAGAAAACATTACATAACTATAATATTTTAGCTACTGTAATTAGAATAAAATTCTAATTCTTCAATGATAAGTTTAAGTTTACATCTTAAACACTGGCATATGAAAACAAAAAAAACATCAACAAAAGAAATTTTACAAAAATAAGTTGATTTTTTTAAATCCAGAAAACAGTAGACTGGCCTGGCACCTTCTAAAACTAAGCAAAATAAGTTCTGTAAGAACAAGCAATAAGGTCACAGAACTTCATTCAGACAGAATCCTGCACAGTGAACCAAAGAGAAAAAGTATCTAAAGCTTCCATGCCATATTCCTTTGAGAGCTGGCAGCAAAATTCTACTTTATTTATCAGATGACTCAAAGAATATTTGCCGAGCACTGAGCACATACCAAGCACCATTCTAGATGCTAGGGATACAGCAGCAGACAGGACCTTGCCCTCGCACAGCCAATATTCTCAGATGGGTCCTACGACAGGAATACCTAGACTCCTTTCCAGCCTGTCTACAATCCAAAATCAAACTCTTTTCCTTTAAAGAGGTCACAAAATCATTCTTCAAGTTATTTCCCAGCTCATTCAAATTAAACACACAGAGTACAGGTTAAGGCCAGAATCTGAAGCCAATTCCAATGTATGGCACTTCAAATCTTTATACAAAATTATTTGTATTATTATTTAACCTTTTGGTAAATAAAAGATCCTTTTCTATTTGTTTTGGTAACAAAGCAGGTTGATGACAAAACTTTCTGCACACCTATTTTATTGAAACCAGTTGCTACATTTTACAGATTCTTCTTAGGTAGACCAGAGCTTTGGGAATGAGAAAAACCATAACAAGAAGAGGCAAAGATGTAACTCAGTAATGGCAAACCTTTTAGAGACCAGTGCCCAAACTACAATCCAAAACACACTTACAGTATTCATCACAAAGTGCCAGCACTGCAATTAAACCTGAATACTGAGGTTTCAATACCTCATATATTAACATCTTTTGTCTTAAAGAAAAACAACATATGTGCCATTGATTCACCACCACTATTATAACTCATCACCTGGTCCCAGCCCTCCCATCTCCTTTCCACCATGAGCCCTGCTCACAGTCAGAACAATTCTCTCAACATGCATATATCATGCCTCTCTCCACAAAGTCTTGTCCCATTTTTGAGAATCAAGACTCATCTCCAAGGGCCGGTGAGATGGCTCAGCGGCGTAAGCACCTGCCTGGCAAGCGCGAGGGCCTGAGTTCGACTCCCGGAACCCACATACGAAAAAAGGGCTGGTGACATCGCTCAGCGACACGGGAGCCTACTGGCGCGTGAGGTCCTGAGGTCGACCCCCGGTACCCACAAAAAAAAAAAAAAAAAAAGCCTCATCTCCAAGCTCTTCCCACCTCGGTCTCCTCTGACCGCCCCTCCCGGTTACCTCCAGGCTCCCATCCAAGAGCCCACGCTTTGCTGTGTAACTCACCACATCTTTTTGAGACTCGATTCTTGCAGGACCCATCCTTGAGATGCTCCCCGCTTGGCTCTCTCCTATGCACCCTTCGATGCTTACCCAACGTCCTCTCCTCCACAGCCTTCTCTGATAGTCTCCCTACACTTAATCAGGAGTAGCAGCCTCTTCCCTTCTCCTCGCCTAGCTCTGGGCTACACCACTGTTAGCACCATTGATCCTTTCCAGATTTCTACAAACGTCAACTTTCAGTGTCTGACTTTCCCACAGACACTGAGCTCAAGGAAAATGGGAGATATTTAATTTTGCATTTCTTGTGCTTAGCATGGTATCTACCTGACAATTTTGGCTAAAATGAAATTTTTTCTTTTTCCTTTCATTTTCCCTGATGTGTTTCATTCCCATAAGCTTCATTCAGCCTGTGTTCCTTATCTTTAGGGAAAGTCAACTTTCGGCACATGTAGCAAAATTAATTTAAAAAAGAAGACACTTAATAAACAATGCAGGCTGCATCGTCCTTCATTCGAACTCAAATTTCTTCTATGGAGTATGCTAGAAGTTAAAGCTGTGTCCACAAGGTCTTCTTCAACCAAAAGAGGAAAATCCTACTCTAATTCATTTATATGGTGCTAGGGATCAAATCCAAGGCCTTCCACATGCTAGGTAAGTGCTCTATCACTGAGCTACACCCCCAGCCTCCTCCCACTAAGTTTATTTATTTATTTATTTTTGGTGGGTACCGGGGGTCGACCTGAGGACCTCGCGCGCCAGCAGGCGCCCGTACCGCTGAGTGATATCACCGGCCCTTTTTTCATATGTGGGTTCCGGGAGTTGAACTCGGGCCCTTGCGCTTGCCAGGCAGGCGCTTACGCCGCTGAGCCATCTCACCGGCCCCCTCCCACTAAGTTTAAACTGTCATGTAAACCTAGAAAAAAACAATAGCAGCACTAAACACAATGCAATGTGCACTTTTTCATCACGTTTGCTCCCCATTGTACAGGTACCTGATTTAGTGTTTAGTTCATTTACAGACTGCACGTTGAGTTTACAAGTCATTTCGCTACAATCTTGAGAGCATATTCCCCATACCTTTGTACAACATCAAGTAAGAATCATTGGACACTAATGAATCTATGCTATTATTCTAATACTTTCCAGGAGAAATTCCCAGCATTCCTTGCAGGACAGGGAGTTCCTCACCTAACCCACTACTACTGTACCCGACCTCCTCTGCTGTTGTTTTTCGGAGTTAAACAGTTGGCCGTGGAATTTTAAAATACTGTAAGACCATCAACTCATCGCTTAGAGTACTTTACCAGCTAAATTAGCTCAGTTCTTTGGCTTATATTCTGTCTAGATCTTTCCCCATTTTTAATAACTTTTAGTTACTCTTAGGAACACTTTCCAAGTTTTCCACAACAAAGCCAAACTCAATTATTTTACTATCTACTATCCAAAGGCACATAGACATAAGATTAACAAAGCCCAGTGGCCATCTAAGAATATACAAACTTGTGAAATAGACACATCCTACATTACCTGTAACATACGACCTCCATTAACTGTATTACATGGCTAAATAGAGGCAATAGGTAGGACATTCCAGAACAGAGGCTTATGGGCAAAACGGTACAGTACATCTCTCTCCAGGCACTGACAGGCAACACAACAGAAGCTGGGGCTATAAAATAAAGCAAAGCAGCTCTGACCAGAAGGACCTAAGAGCCTATCGAAGTGGGTTTGAAAATAGTTTGCAAGGGGACCAGTGAGATAGCTCAGCGGCATAAGCGCCTGCCTGGCAAGAGCGAGGTCCTGAGTTCAACTCCCGGTACCCACATCAAGGAAAAAAAGGGCCGGTGATATCACTCAGCAGCACAGGCGCCTGCTGGCACACGAGGTCCTGAGGTCGACCCCCAGTACCCCCCCAAAAAAAGAAAATAGTTTGCAAGTCCTTTTCCAGCAAAAATTTTATGTAGCTACCCCAAGAGATAACAGAAGACAAGAGCTGCAAAGAGAATGACCCCCACTTCCACCTCAGCCATGCCACCTGCACTCCAAATTGCCTCGGAAAACCCAGGGCAACCTGGGGCAGCTAAGCACCAAAGGGATCATCCTGCTATTTTAATACAACACTTAACACACTGCACCTACCTGCATAGCAAGTACTACATAAGAATTTGTTAAATAAAACATGAAGGCTCTGGAATAATTTACAAGTCACTGGTCTAATGATTGGGAATGTCAGGTGTACAAGGAAGTAGTAGAATTGTCAGACACAAGCAGGAAAAGCTTAGTCCCAATCACCAAAATACAAACTGAAGAAAAGTAAAGGTGACCAATTTCTCTAAAATCCCAGGGAGAAGAAAGCTCATCTGAACCGCTTTTTACTTTCCTCCTGCAATTTGGTTTCCTCAGCCCTGCTGCTACAGCAGTTTCTTCAAATCTTTCCTGCTTTCTTCAAACTTGCAACACTCCATCTTCCCCTCAGCAGAGGATCTTCACGGCACACCCAGAACAGTGTCCTTACCTGCCTGCCCGTGTGCACACTGTTACCCACTGCACCTGGGCTTGCCTCTGGGACAGACCGAAGCCAGTCTCCCTGGATCACCCAGGGTCCTGAGTCTCCAGGAAGGTCCTGGATGTGACCCTCTCTCCTGCATCTTCAACTCTGCCCTCTGTGGCAGCTTCTTTCTACAAGGATTTACACATGCTGGAGTTTCTCATATTTAAAAAAAAAAAAAAAGTCCTCTTCTTTCAGCCTCAGATTCTCCACGCAGGTATTTTTTATTTTTCTTTAACTGTCAAGCTTGGGGAAGGTGTGACTTACTGTTTCCACATCTTCCCTTCACTTTCATCAGTACATGGCGATCTGGCTTTGGTACCTCTACTGCCCAAAAGATGTCCCCTACCCTACCCAAGCGAAATCTTTAGCCTTCTTGTCTATCATCTCCAATGTTTCCTTTCCTCACGCCACTGTCTCTAGTTTTCCTCCTATTCTTCAAAAGCCACCCTGCTTCCTTAAATGTTCACATTCCTCAGAGTTCTGTCCTGGGCCCTTGAGCACTTGTCATTGTTAGCAAAAATAACATAACTCCCTGGAGGATTCTAAAAGTACAAAACCTGATATAAATCCTCATTACTGGCTGGAGAAGCCCCATCACTCAGGCAGAAAACATGAAAGGACAGGAACCACTTCTCTACATACTCACATTCCCTATTTAGCCGACAGCAATCTCATCTATTCCCCAGCTGGAATTACTACACAGGTACAAACCTCCAAGTCTTAATCTACAGGCCCAGTTTCTTCTAAATGTCAGGTCTGTGGTCCAACACAAGATGGCTTAAAAGTATCTCAAACTTAAGTTCTAAACCAAACTCACTTTTATCCCACCCCATTCTTCGCTTATCCTGTTTTCTATTTCAGTGAATAGTGCCCCCACCACCTAACCTCCCACACCAGAAGTCTTGACTCCCAGTGGGCTCCTCCCTCCTCAACAGATCTTTCCCATCACCACCTTCCTCAGGAACTTCACTGAAGTCATAGGTCAGACACTGCTACAGACATTAATACAGCAGTGAACACGACAGGCTTAATTCTAGAGGGAGGAGGCAGGCAAGCAGAAAAATAAAAGGACAAGGTAATTTCAGATGGTGACAAAAGCTATGAAGAAAACAAGGCAGGGTGATGGGATGGGGACACTTTAGACAGGAAGGGTCAGAGCTAAAACCTCTCTAGAAGGTTACATTTAAAGTAAATGTGAGGGGCCGGTGAGATGGCTCAGTGGCATAAGCACCTGCCTGGCAAGCACGAGGAACTGAGTTCGACTCCCAGTACCCGAATAAAGGAAAAAAAGGGCTGGTGATATCGCTCAGCGGCACAAGCACTTGCTGGCAAGCGCGAGGTCCGGAGTTTGACTCCCGGTACCAACATAAATAAATAAATAAATAAAGTAAATGTGGGTAACAAACAGAATCAAGTCTCTCAAAGTTGGGAGGCTGGCTGTTCCAGACAGAGAGAAGAGCCATGTGAAAAGGTCCTAAGGCAGAAATGAACTGGGAGTTCGAGAAACAAGAAAGAAGGCCAACGAGGCTAGAATGGGGGGAGGGAGGGCAGGGAGCAGATGGCACCCTGCTGACCACCAGGAAAGCAGCAGCGAGTCACCCAGCATTTCAGGACAGCAACTGACATAATCCACTCTGAATTTCTTAAAGTTCACTTTATCTGATGAATGGAAAAAATGATTTACAAAGAGGGAAAAACAGGGAGTAGGAAAACCAGTCAGAAATACAACAGTCCACCCAAGAGGAGACAGTGCTTGAGATGGGAATGAACAAATTCTGGAAATATTTTGGAATCTAGGATAATTTCTAGGTTATTTTTAGGTCTAATTTACATAAAGAACAATTATATATGGTATATGACTTAAGCAACTTTTGACGAATGCCTACCAAGATCCAAAATATTTCCGTCACTCTAGAAACTGATCTCAAGTTCCTTTTCCCACTCAATTCCCTTCCACGCAAAAAAAATCAACCCAATTCCCAGAATCATAGTTTTTCTTTTTTTTTAATGAGAGGAACAAAGAAAAAAATACGGAACGCTTCACGAATTTGCGTGTCATCCTTGCACAGGGGCCACGCTAATCTTCTCTGTACCGTTCCAATTTTAGTACATGTACTGCTGAAGCGAGCACACGTTAGTTTTGCCTATCACAAAATGTCTTATAAATAAAATTATCCACTGTGTTCTATGTCTGCATCTCTCTACGTATATATCATCCTGCTGATGGACACCTGGACTGTTCCAGTGTTCTGTTACTATGAATACGACTACTACAAATATTCTTGTATAAGGCTTGTTTGTGGTCATTTTCGTTTCTGGATAAATGTCTAAAGTGCCAGGTCACAGGCTAGATACATGTACAACTTTTTAACTGCCAAACTGCTTTCCAAAGTGGTTCCATCATTGTATACTCCCATTAGCAATGTATTCGACTTCCACATGCCTGACTCATAGGTGCTCTGCTTGAAATACTACCTATGTGACAAACCAAACACTTTCAGCTCTCCAAACACATTTCTTCACATTTTTTAAAAAAGAACTTTGGGCTTAAGTGCCTGCCCGGCAAGCGCGAGGGCCCGAGTTTGACTCCCGGAACCCACATACGAAAAAGGGGCCGGTGATATCGCTCAGCGGCACGGGCGCCTGCTGGCACGCTAGGTCCTGAGGTCGACCCCCCGGTACCCACAAAAAAAAAAAAAAAACTTTGTAGCCAGGCATGGTGGCCCATGCCTGTAATCCTAACATTTGGGAGGCTGAGGAATTAGGATTGCTGTGAGTTCAAGGCCAGCCTGTGCTACACAGTGAGTTCAAGGCCAATCTAAACTACGTAGTGAGACCCTGTCTCAAAAAAAAAAAAAAAAAAAAAAAAACTTTGTAACGGGGCATGGTGGCACACACCTGTAACCCCAACACTTGAGAGGCAGGAAGATCACTGTGAATTTGAGGCCAGCCTGGACTACACAGTCAGTTCAAGGCCAGTCTGGGCTACACAGCAGGATCCTATCTCAAAAAAAAAAAAAAAAAAAAAAAAAACTTTGTAACGGGGCATGGTGGCACACACCTGTAACCCCAACACTTGAGAGGCAGGAAGATCACTGTGAATTTGAGGCCAGCCTGGACTACACAGTCAGTTCAAGGCCAGTCTGGGCTACACAGCAGGATCCTATCTCAAAAAAAAAAAAAAAAAAAAAAAAAAAAGCAGAGGGAGGGGCAAAGAGAGGGAAGAAGGAGAAAAGAAAAGGAAAAAAGAACTTTGTAGATGCACTCCAAGGACACCTTTTCTTCTCACCCAATCCCCTTTGCTGCTTATCTCATGGTATTTATTCCTTCCACAAACATCCTCAAGGATGAGAAAAGACGGTGCAGAGAGTGTTCTGGACAAAGGAAGCAGCATCTAGAAAAGTTCTGCAAGTGGGAAAGAGCTTGGACCCTTCAGAAGACTGACAGAAAGTGAACGTGAATGTGGCTCCAGGACAGTGAGGAAAAGAGGCAGTCGGAGAGATACCAGGGGCCGGGTTATCCAGGGCCTTGTGAGCCACGGGAAAAGGAGTCTGGGATCTCTTTAAAGTGTTACAGGAGCTCAAGGCCTGCTGGGAACTACACAGCAAGACCTTGTCTCAAAAAAAAAAAAAAAAAAAAGTGTGGTGGGAAATCAAAATATTTTAACCGAGGAAGAAACAGGTGACTCCTGGCTGCTTTGGGCAAAGAGGAACAGAGGAAGATGTGTATAGAAATGGGGACACCATGTTAAGAGGCCACCGCAGTGGTCAGGAGGAGATGACAGCAGAGGGTGCTGGGAGTGAAAGTATGACGGAAGTCCTATTATGGAAACAGTACTGACAGTAACCTGGAGATAACGAGAGGGTGGTGAGGACAGAAGGAACCTGAATTGAGAAACTGAGTAAATGGCAGCACCACTTACGAAGAAGACGGGGAGAAATGGAGAAGTGTTTGAAGTGCTTAGCCTTGGACTTAATGAAGCCCCGAATACAGGTGAGAATTCCAAGTAGTGGTGTCAAGGAGGACATAGAGGAGCTGAGAGAGGTCTAGCTAAAGATATCAATACGGACATGACTAGCTTATGGGCAATCATGAGAGGCCTGGGGCTGACAAGATCACCCAGGAAGAGAGCACTCAGGAAAAAAAAGAGGGGGTCCAAAACGCCAACGGTGAAGCAAAAGGGCAGGAACAAGCACAGAGGCGGGAAGATAGGCAAGGGAGAAGCGAGTTGATGACGAAGCAGGCGGTCCCACGTGAGGCACGAGAGGCACGTGGAAGAAGCCTCTAGTGACCTTTCAAGTCAGGGTTGCATCCCAGGTCAGCACCTTGTACTGTCAGCACACTTCTGATAGCCCCATTTAACCGCCCTTCTCTCCTGGGCAGGTGTTGGAGAACACAACTCAATAGGATCAGCAGAAAACAGCCCTACTCTAGGTTAACATCTTGGTACGCAGGAGCACAGGACGGAATGTTTGTGAATGCTACCACACACTGGGCACCGCCCACAGGCAGTGCTCTCCAGCATGCACTTTCCTATTTTAATTCCTTGCCCAACAGCCCAGAAGGAGTTATGTTTCCATTTTACAGGTGAGGAGACTACTTTGCTCAGGCAAAATGCCCGAAGCCACTGCTGAGACGTGAAGCAGCCAGGATGAGGGTGCACATCCTCCCATCCCCGCTCTGCTGCCTCCATGAAGTGCCCATCACGTGGGCTTCACACAGCAAGCACATGCTCATGTTACTGCCAAACGGCACAGAACCTGTCCCAGGTAACTGCCCCCCACAGCACCCCAGGGAAATGAATCACCATGCTGGTCAGGCACAAGGAACATGCTCCAAGGCACTTCTAATTGTAGAGGTGAAACCAGGGCTTCCCTGAAGCTGAAGTCTGGATGGAAAGAACTTAGCATTGCTGAGACCTTAACTCTTCAATCCCAGAGCCCAATGTTAGCCACGCATCAGAAGTGCCCGCACATCTAAAAGGCCTCACTCTCACTGAACTAACACTGAACATGACAAAGGAAATTTCTCCACGTCATCCACTGAGGACCAGGGCGTAATGATGAGAAACCAGTGGGATCTAAGAAGCCAACACTACACATCTTTGTGAAAAGTAACAGTGACACAAATTTCTGTGCCCATACTCTGCTTTATATTGCTGTGCAGTTTCCCCCTTGATTTCTTCAGATTGGAACTGCATCTGCTTTTTAAAACTTTCCTAAGTACATTAGAACCCAGAGGCTTCCTGCCTCTTTCTACTCAGGGGCCACTGTCAACTTTCAATGCTCCGATGGGAGCAGGGGGTTTAGTAGAAAGAACACTGGACTACATGGCAAAGACCTCAGTCTTGCCCTCAACTGTGTCGGTGTAACATTTTGTGACTTAGGGAAAGTCCCCACCCCCATGGTGTCCTTCCTAAGTTGTAAAGCCAAAGGGTTAGACTAGACAATTTCTTATTTCTGCTGGTTCCAAAATTTTACAATCAGAGATTATGGAAGGGTGGGAGAAGGCATGCTGGATGGAGCTGGCCAAAAGGAGAAACCCTTGGGCCGGTGATATTGCTCAGCGGCATAAGCGCCTGCCTGGCAAGCGTGAGGTCCTGAGTTTGACCCCCCGGTACCCACAAAAAAAAAAGAGAAAACCTCATGGCTATGGTTAATAAAACCTGTCTAAAAAAAAAATAAAAATAAATAAATAAATAAATAAAATAAAATCTGTCTGAGCCACACGGTCTCTTCCTCTCCGAGCCCCTGCTCGGAGCTGCCCTTGCCTCCCACAACATTCTCCATGCAGGTCCCACGCAGTCACTTGGGATCCTCTATTCGAAGCAATTCGTACTTGGCAAAATGGTCTCACACAGAAATCACAAGTGTTTGCCAGCTACGTGTGAAACGTTAACACAATACTATGATTATAATATCCCAATCCAATTCCTCCAAAAAGAAACAAACAGAACAGAAGGATATTTCCTACACTGCCTAACACTCACGAATGCCTAACAACACATCTCTGCATTTTTTATCAGGACAACTTTTATAAAGCAGACATTGTCCCCCTTCTGGAGCTTTAATGGTACCGCCAATGAACTTGTAAGCTCCTCTGACCAGGTCCCTGTTCACAAAGCATAAAGCTATAAACAGAACTAAGACTTCAACCAGCCCACTTCCATCCTTTTAGATTCACTTCTCCAGAGTTTGAGGGAAGTTTGAGGGCCAAAGCAAATTACTTACTTTAATGCTATTTTCATTCATCCCACAGATCAAATTCAACTACCCTGCTAGCAAATATGGTTTCAGAACACCTACGTCTTTGAGATCAGTCAAGCAGTGCTCCAAGTCACTGGCCCATTGTTTTGTCACTATCCTCACAGCTATTATTACCACCTGCCTGCAGTGTGTCTCCAGAGCAGGTGTCTTGTCCACCACTGCACCTCCCGAGCTTAAAGCAGTGTCTACAAACACTGGACAATGAAAAGCAGAACATATACACAGTAGAACTTGAATCCACATTCATGGATGTGACATTCAAACATGAAAACCATTTGCTCACCAGGCCAATGTTCAAGTGTTCAAGTAACTTCTACCCTTTCCTACAGAATGCTTACATGTGCATAGTGCAATAAGGATATTTCCCCCAGCAGCTAATGTTTTCTGTTTCTTAATTCCACACAGAGCATCAGATAACAAGCCACAGATACACCAATAACTCAAGTTATGCAGCACATCTTCCTGCTGGGTCATGTGCATTGCCTGCAAAGGAAGCATAGCTCTAATACAGAAAGTTCTGATTGTGTCTGTTATCAAGAGGACCTTTTCACTCATATACAGTGCACACACCATGGGTATTAAATGACTTTCAAGAGGGCTGGGGATGTAGCTCAATGGTAGAGTACCTGCCTAGCACGTGTGCGGCCCTGGGTTCCAGCCCCAATCAGGAGAGGAAAAACAAAAAGACTTTCAAGAGCCTAACAATTAGCTGGGTTTGATGGCACATGCCTGTAATCCTAGCACTCAGGAGGCTGACGCAGCAGGAGCGCTGCAAATTCAAGGATAGCCTGGGCTACATAGTGAGTTCAAGGCCAGCCTGAACTACATAGTGAGACCCTGTCTCACAAAAAAAGGTCCAACTACTAAAGAACTATTTAGTCTAAGTACAACACGACCAGATTATATTCTACTATGAAAACCTTGACTTCAATGCATTTCAAATGTATAACTGATTTGCTATTTAGTCCAATATAAATAGAATTTTATTGTTTGGCTTTGTTACTTTTTTTTTGTTCTTAGACTCCACAAAAAGAAAATGAGTAAAATAGTTGGAAGCCCCAGATAGATTTAATGATCACTAAAGTGCCACAAACACAAAGCCCCCAGAGGAAGCATGCTTAAGGCACTCTGGGGAAAGGGCTCTTTCGTAAAGACATGCTTTGAGTCTCTCCTAGTCAAAGTGAGAGCAGTCGCCATATGATTCCTGTGCACCGCAAACCCGTAACACAGACAGGAAGTCCCTTACGTACTACCACTCACTGAGCCAATATAAAAACTTTCAGTTCAGGACCGGTGAGATGGCTCAGCGGCATAAGCGCCTGCCTGGCAAGTGCGAGGTCCTGAGTTCGACTCCTGGTACCCACATTAAAAAAAACTTTCAGTTCAAGACAGAATAGCAGAATTGGATTTTTTATTTTTAAATCTCTTAGTAGATTAAATCTCAGGCATGCTGGCAAAATTGGCCAGGTATGGGGAAAGTGAAAGTTTAGAAAACTTCCAGGGGTCACAAAAGTGCAACAAGCAGTAACAAAAACTATGCTCCCAAGGGGATGTAAAAAGAATTAAGATGTGGTATATACATGTACCAACTTCTCACGGCGAACGTAATCATCACGTACTGCAAACACATACTGATTAAAAAACAAACAAACAAACAAGCTTCTAGTATTTCACCTGGGTCTAGACTGCTGGTTCATCACAGCTTTAAAAAAAAAAAAAAAATCAGGCATGTTACCACATGCCTATAATCCCAGAACTCCAGGAGGCTGAGGCAGGACAAGCTCAGCCTGGTCAACTTAGGGTGACCCTGTCTCAAAATAAAATAAAATAAAATAAAATAAGTTACAAGACTGGGCATGGTGGCATATATAACTAAAACCCCAGCTATTTGGGAGGCTGAGGCAGGCAGCTTACAAGTTCAAGGCCAGTGAGGGCAACTTGGCAACACCCTATACCCAAATCAAATAAAAGAGCTGCAGATGTAGCTCAGGAGTAGAGCACTTGCCTAGCATGCCAACCCTGGTTTCAATCCCAGCCAGGCAAGGCCAAAAAAAGAAAAAAAACCTAAAAAAATAAAGCCAGGTGCAGCAGTACACACTGGCAATCCCAGTTACTGCTGGTGGCTAAGGCAGGAGGATCCCCAACTCAAGGCCAGCTGGGCAACTCAGCGAGACCCTGTCTCAAAATAAATCTTAAAAGGGCTGGGGATGTAGTTAAGTGCTGGAGTGCTTGTCTAGCACATGTGAGTCCCTGGGTTCAATATCAATTATCACATAAAAAACAGAAAGGGGTAGGGCACAGCAGGAAGATGTGGATTCCAGAGTTAGATCTACCACTAGCTGATCTGCACCCTGAGCAGGCAGTGAACAGTAATAGACATGGCACAGGCTTCCGAGCCAAGGAGAGAAGGAGTTAGGAGAGTTACATCCAAGCCCTGACCCTCACTAGCTCTATGACCTCTGAGAAAAAGAAAAAAAACAATCAATCTCCCAGGCATGCAGGATGGAGAATGTTAAGACAAAATACCTTGGACAGAGTCTAGCATAAGGGTTTGTTCTTTATACAAATGTCTGCATCCTTTCCTATCCAAATAATGAGTTGACTGAATTTACCAAAAGTCCAGTTCTAATTTTTTGGTCAAAACAGATGTGATCATTTCCAGTATATTCCATTTCATTTTAGAGAAGTAAGTATATTGCTAAAGGGCTATAAAGCCTAAAAGCCAAGTCTCCTAACATATTACCAGTTTAGCAAGGTTCGCTCATGTACATATACAATTGCCTCAGTAGAGTAAGTTTCATAACTTTTGTTCATAAATTACAAAAGAAGCACAATATACATGTGAGTGTGATAAGTGCTCACAATTTGAGTAACTAGGGTTTTTAAATCCCATACTTAACACAAGGTCATAATTCAAATCCGAACAGAATACTTATTTTGAAGATCTGAAATAATTGACATATCTGCGTAGCTGTTTAAAAGTGCTCGGGCCGGTGAGATGGCTCAGCGGCTTAAGCGCCTGCCCGGCAAGCGCGAGGGCCCGTGTTCGACTCCCGGAACCCACAAAAAAAAATAAATAAATAAATAAAAATAAAAGTGCTCACCTGTGTGACAGGCCTGATGTTAACAGAAAACCTACCAATCCGTCTCCAAAGTCAACATTATGAGCACAGCCTCCATCCATGCTAAGACCCTTTTATAAAGTGCAGAGTGAATAAATAAGAATGTATAATACACCACATTAGGTACATGTCCCTCAAGGATCACAAAACTAAAACTTAAAAGACAAATAAGACCAAATTCTAAGGTTGGTTTAGAAGTACTTACCAGTCAAAAGTATGGCCTAAGACCCTCACAAACCATAAAATCAGTGCAACTAATTGGGGTTCTTCAGCATCTGTGAGGAGGCATCTTGCTACCATTAAGGAATAAATCGGGGATGCAAATAATTAGTGCACCCTGAGGTGACAGTTAATTCCACTAGCCTACTATTTCACAGAAGACTTTCCAGAATTCCATTTCACCCCTACTCAGAGAATACCAAAGATGGAAATTTCAAAGCTAGCCAAATGCCCCCTTTAAAAAGATCCTTCCAAGCTCCAGTGTGGAAAGACCCACATACTCCTACCCAATCTCGCATTATCCACATTTCCCAAGGAGTCAGTGTCTGAAACATTGTCTTTTTTTTTTTTTTTTTAATGTGGGTACCGGGAGTCGAACTCAGGACCTCACACTTGCCAGCAGGCGCTTGTGCCGCTGAGCGATATTACCGGCCCTTTTTTTCCTTTATGTGGGTATTGGGAGTCGAACTCAGGACCTCGCGCTCGCCAAGCAGGCGCTTATGCCACTGAGCTATCTCACCGGCCCCTGAAACGCTGTCTTTTTGCTGTTAACTTTTCCACACACGCGCGCGCGCGCGCACACACACACACACACACACACACACACACACACGGTACACTCAGCATAGGCCAGAATACTGCAAGTTTTCCGTTCTGAAGTACAAAACATCACCTGGGATTTGAGGAAAGACTGCCCTGACAAAGTTTTATGCTCTGGTGAAGCAAGAGGCTGGAAACGAAGACAAGCTGCCTCAAACACCTTGTATTGTTTCAGAAAAGTTGACCATGATCAAAATAAAAACATGAAGTAGGAGAGACCAAACAACAACGACAAAAACCAACCCACCCCCAAACCCATGCAACGACCTGGAAGGGAGTGTTTAACAAATGAGGAAATTGGGGCGTTGAGAGGGTAGGTAACTTGCCCAAGGCAACAGTTTATTTGGTAGGAACGCTGGAAGTTGATTCCTGGTCGCAATTAAGTTCAGTCTCTCCCATCCACCAATCTGCTACCCCAAGTAGGATATTTTATAAAACTCTCCAAGGAGGCTGTTAACATAAGGGTCCAATTATCATTTAAAGATCAGCCTGTTAGATAATAGCTCAAAAATTCCATCCATTTTACAGCATTTACCAGAGTCATCTAATGGGGCGGGGGGGGCGCGCAGAGGAACGAGTAAAATCCTAATTTTGATCTGTGCCCTAAGGGCAAACCAAAGCGTTGAACACAGGCCCAGAGCGCCAGTATCCCCACCCACAAACCGAGGAGGGCAGCCGCGGCTCCGCACCACTCCCCGTCCCCCACCTCACTAAATTCCACTCCCCTCCTGCCGCGGGCTAGCCCGATCCTCAACTCTCCTCGAACCACCACTTTCCCCCCAAAAGGGATGAGGAGCTCAGAGCCCCAGATCACGCACCCCGCCCTGCTCGCAGCGGCGGCGGAGGGGAAGAGAGCCCCTCACAGGAAGTGCGTCCCGGCTCCGCCAGCCGGTACCTGCCCTCCGCCTCCAGCGAGCGAGGAGCGCCTGCGTCCACATGGCTTCAGGTGTTCGCGCGGCGACCGGCGGGCCCCGTCCCTCCTGCGGCCCTCCGCCCGCAGCGAGACGGCCAGCGCCGCGGGTCCCCCAGAACCCCCGGGGCGACCCGGGGCAGTCCAGGCGGCTCGCACCCCGGGCGCCACCCGCTCACACGGCCGCCTCGGCTCCCAGGCCGCGCCGAGCAGGTACCTCCTCCCGCAGCTCAGCCGGGACCGGCGCCCGAACCCGGCCGGACCCTTCAGCCCTGACACCGGGCCGGGCCCCTGCCGCTCGGCACCCCAGGCCCGGCCCGGCCCCCCGCAATCTCCGCCGCACCCCCAGCCCGGCTCGCACTCCGGGGGCTTAGCACTCCAGGTCCGGCCGGGCGAGGACCTCTGCCCGGCCCCGCCAGCCCGCCCGGCAGCGGTTACCTGCGAGAGCTCCCCGCCCCGGCCCGCGGCCTCCGCCGGGGGCGGGCGGGAGGGAGGCAGCGGCGGCAGGCGGCGCTGCGCGGGGTGGGGGTGGGGGTGGCTCCGCCGCCTCCAGCTCGGACGCCCGGGCCGGCGGCGGGGCGGGCCGGGGCCGCGGCCCCTCGAGGCTCGCTCCGGCCCGCGCGCTCGCTCCCGGTCAGGCGCGCTTCAGGGCGGGCTCCCCCGGCGGAGGCCGCGGCCGCCTCGCAGGGGCCGAAAGCCGCTCAACTCGGGGTTTTTTCTCTCCATTCTCCCAACACACAGGAAATAACAGAGCATCAGGTGACGGCGCGCGGCCAATGGGAAGGCTCCGGGCTGCGGCGCGCGGGCGCGCGGCGGGGCGGGGCGGGGCGCGCGGCGGGGGCGGGGCCGGCGCGCGCGTGCCCACCCGCGTGTAGCGGCGTCGAGGCCCGCGCGCACCGGGCCGCGGCCGCCGGGACCCCATGCGGCTGCCGGGACCGCACCTGGTGCCCTCCGCAGCTGCGGGGCACAGCTCGCTGCCCGCCCTGTACCATCTTGGCCCGTCTTAGGGGTGGCCGAAAGCCAACTTTCTGGAGAGTTGGTGGCCCAGAGTGTCTCACTAGGATTTCTGGAGCTCCTGGAGTCTCCAAAGCCAGAGTCGCACCTTTGGCAGCCAAGTCCTGCGGGACACAAGGGTGGGCCCTGCCCACCACGCACCCTCTGCCCCGTGGGTGTGGATGTCTTTGGATGAACAACTTGGGCCCTCTCTGAGTCCGAGTTTCCTCCACCATAAAAAGCAAGAGGAGCAGAAAGCCTGCCTGACTCGTGTGTGAAAGAGGCTCCACGAATGCCATTGCCCTCTCCTGCGGAGGAACTGGGAAGTTGCGATGCCTGGCAACCCGACCCTACTAGGTCCAGAAATGACTGGGAGATTTTTCGGTGCCAGGATGTCAGCCTGCCCCAGCCTTCCTTTTCCAGAGCAAAGAAAGGACTTGACTTTGCCTTAAGAAAGTCTCAGTTGTAGAACCACTGTGTAGATGTTGGTACCACGTGATCCCTGCTATCCACAGCGAGGCCACTGAGAGTGGGATGTGTTTGCAGTATTCACATTCTGCCTTCCACTCACCCAGCAACCTGGTCAAATTCTCTCCCCACTGTGGGCCTTGCTTTCCCATTGGTACAATGGGAAGGGGGAGAATTTGGATTAGATGTCCTTAATGTGAGCTAAAATTGCTAGCTCTAAATGAGACCCACATCTGTCCTAGATGGGGAGTGTGTGGCTCCCTCTCCTGCAGCAACGCAACTTGAAAGTCATCTGGGATTGTGAAAGAGCTTGGGCAGCAGGTGGAGGCTGACAAGTCAGGTGTAGCCTGGGGCCCAGCTTTCAGTACCTTTGAGGCATGCAGCGCCCCCAGGCCTAGCTTTACCCTTTCACCGGGTGAGAGTGGTGAGTGCTTTGCCTTGCCTCTCACCACCCAGGGAGGGTCTGGGGATCCCAGGCAGGGCCTGGGGTGGTTCTGGGCCCCCTAGCAGAAGGATGTGGTTGTGGAAAGGCAGTGATTTTTGGCTTCTGTCCAATCTCACAAAATGGGGGCTGGCTCCAATGCAGGTTAGGACTATTCCTGGGGATTGATTCCCCAACACCTTCTGCATGCCAGGCAAGGTGCCAAGCTCATCCAGGGCAGAGCTGAACAGGCTACCAGGCCCTGCCTGCTGACTGTTCCCACTGTTCTTGTAACTGTGAGTTTCATTTTCAAATTCTCAAGCACCAAGACTTTTAAAAGACTGCCTGGCTTCAGCCTGGGTTGGGGCTGCAGAGAGAAAGGTGGGAGGGACTCTCAGCACAACCATGTTTCTAGTCTAAAAAATAGAATCCAGAGGTGCTTCCTAAAGACTGGATGTTAGGGGCACCCTCATCTTCTGGAGAGAATTCATGAAAAAGGGAAACCTGTTTTGCTCACAGCCTCCTGTGTCATAATTCTTACCTTCCTTCCCTTCTTCCTCAGCTCACTTTGTCTTAGAGTAGGAGGGGTGTGGGGAGCCATAGCAGAGCCTCATTCAACCAGGAAAGATTGCAGGCAGATCCCTGGCTCCAGGCTCTTGTTTGCCTCCTACTTCCTAAGACCAGCCTAACCCATGAAGCCCCCTCCCCACTCTTCCAAACCCTACAACACTGCCCAGCTGACCTCCACCTGGAAACTTCCCCAGTCCTCCGGCAAGGCCAGCCAGGCCTCTTAGCCACTGATGACCTGTCACTTCCCTGCCAGTACCATTTGGAGGCAGAACAGGCACGAATGTTACAGTTCACAGACGGATATAGTAACTCTTGTGCTTTGTGGCCTTGGACAAGTCACTTCACCTCTCTGAATGTTGGTTTCTTTAGCTGTAAAATAGGGATAATGTTGCCTTACTAAGGCAACACTGCTATTATAGGAATCTAATGAAAATGTGTAAATAACCTGATACAGTAGCAGGCAGGTATCCACACTAGTTACAGTTCTATGATGTGAACACAATATGACACATGGGCTGCCTGAGGCTCAAAGAGGTTCAGTCATTGCCCAAGGTCCTACCAAGGCCAAGCATGATAACTAGGAGCCCTTTCTTTCCTCTTTGATCCCACTAGCTCTCTTTGTCGCAAATGTATGAATCCTGTTGTTCCTTTTACATTTTCTGGTCTGGAGAGAAAAGCAGATCAGCTGTTGTTTTTCCCCCTTTCTCCTAACCCAGTCCACTCAAAAAATGCTTATGGAATTGAATCAGTGTGTATCAATTTCAGAAGCAAAATTAATCCTTTCCCTCCTCCCCTGGCTCAAAGATGGCTTTTGGAAACCCTGTGTCACTCCTTTTATTACAAACTCCTCTGCCCTCCTCCAGGCACCTGGGCCACTCCAGGATTACAAATGGAGCCTTCTGCCTCTAGGTCACTGATTCCACTACCATCTGTCAGCAAGGATTGATTGAGGAGCCTGGCCCTGCTTGGCAGAACAGTGACTTGTGCGAAGTGAGCCAGTGTCAGTGCCTTCGGCAGCAGGCTGATGTCCTTCCTCTCACTGGCTGGCTCTCCTGGGCACCCAGACAGCCCTCACCTTTATCCTTCAGCAGGCCTGGCTCTTCCTCTAGGAGGGACACCTGGGAATGACTTTAGCACACGAAGAGGGAGGCCTGGCATCCCAGGGGGCCTTGCCTTCAGTCTCCCAGGAGGCAACTTACAAGTGTATGTTTGCCAGAGCCAGAAGCTCCCTGCAGCATCCTGCTGAGCCTGTCCCAAGCTGGGCACTCTCCCCAGGCAAAGTGCAAACCAGGGGCAGCCTGGTGCTTTGTGGGCATGCATGGCCTCATTCCATGGGAGCTCCTGCGGCCTAGGAGGCACTGAAAGTGAGGAGGGGGCCCAGAACAGTTCTCTGGCAAGGTCAGAGAAGGCTCTAAAGCTGGGGTAGGGGTCCCAAACAGAGGGCCTGGGAATACCAAGATTGGAGTATATGGGTACCAGAGAGCTGCTATGCCTAGCCCACTGTATCCAGTGCAGAGAAAAGAGATAAGGCTACAGAGGCCAACAAGGGTGGGACACTGCAGGGCCTTGCATCTGTGACACACATGGCATGAATTTGTTTCACAGGGTCTCATGGTGACCTCCACTCATCAGCTTGCCCCTCAGCTCTGCCCTCCAGGATCAAAGTTGTGGCTCTCACTGGGGTGTTGGTGAACACGTTCATCTCTCCCACTGGACTGTGCACTTCTGCCTCCCTCCCATGTTTGGCATCCTAAACAAGGCAGGGCACCAGGTCCACAGAAATTACATGTTAATGATAGTGATACAGCCCAGAGAATTCCAAGCTCACAATGAACAAGGCACTGTGCACATCTCCTTTTATCATCCCACTTCATGTGTGGGACAACCTGATGAGGTTGGTATGGATGTCACACCCCCATTTTACAGAATGGGCTCTCCGAAGTGGAGGGATTCTAAGTAATTTGTCACAAATCACCTAGCTTGGAAGAGGCTAAGCCAGGATTTGAACCCAGGCCTTCAGAAGTTGCACTCTTAACCACCATGCTTCTCAGCACTCAGCAACCACTGGAAAGAAGGAAATAGATGGTGAGTCCATGGTTGGTGGGTCCAAAAACCTGCACGTGGGCAAAGAACTGGACATCTGAGGACAGTAGCATCACCATCAGCAGCACCAGCGTCTCCCCACAGTGATGTGCGCAGGCCCCAGAGACTGGGCAGTCTGGGGGCCTCGGGCCCAATACCCCACTCCTAAAGGATGCTGGCCTGCCCACCACACAGAGCCACTGTGCACCAGAGCTCACTCGTGTTTGTGCAGGTGAACAGGGAGAACACCTGAGTGGGCAGATGCCAAGAAACTAGGGAGGGCACCCTTCTACCTGGACACTCCCCAGGCAACCAATGGGGTCCTACTGCCAGCACATGTCACTGAGCCAGGACCAGCCTGGTCTCACCAGTGTGCGTGCATGTGCATGCCTGCGTTATTTTCACCAAATCATCCAATGGCTCAGAGTCTCAATTTCTTCATCTGTAAATTGGGATGGGGGACAGGCCAAGTGATCTGCCTGCCTCCTAGAAGTCAGGTCCCCTATGCAGAGGATGTCATGCACTCCTCACCACAAGCCTGTGAGGCAGAGATTGTTATCTTCATTGGACAGAGCAGGAAACAGGTGCACAGAGAAGCTAAGAGATTTGTCCCAAGTCACACAGCTAGCAAAAGGGAGGGCTGGATTTGGACCCATTCAATCACTTAGAGCACCACAAAGGGTTAAATAAAGATGAAATGATCTAATAGCCATAGTGACAAAAGCACACTTTAAGCACTTCACCTGCATTAACTCATTTAATCCTCACAACAAACCTAGGAGGCTGGTATTGTTCTGACTTCTTTTTGCAGGCAAGGAAACTGAGGTCCAGAGCAGCTAGGAGGGAGGGGTCTGAGCTGGAATTTGAACCAGGGCAAGGCAGCCCCTGCATCACTTTATCATGAGATAACAATAAGGAGGCTCCTTTCCATTGGGATTATTTCTGCTTGAAAGCTCAAGACTTTTAGCCACATCATTGTCTGGGCTCCACAGGAAGGCAGTTCCACATGCTGAGGCATGCTGGGAAAAGACTTTGTTCCATCCTGTTTTGTTGACATGCTCTTCATTTTTAAGCCTGAAACCCAAGCTTCCTACTAAGAATTCAAACTGTAGAGAAAAAAACACAGTGATGCTAACGGCCACTACTCCCCGAGCCTCTGTGCTCCCTGTGTTTGGGGCTCCATATGTGTCATTTAACCTTAATCTTCGCAATGCCAGAGCAGCCCCCACTTTCCAGCCGAAGAAGCTGAAGCCCAGAGTTGCTGAGAAGGTGCCCAGCGGCGCTCAGCTGCTGAGTGGTGGGTCCAGGATTTGCCCTCAGCTCCTCCCGGATCCTGGCTCTTGACCTCGGCTGCTGCCTCTTTGCTGGAACTGTTTCTGCTCATCTTCTGCCCTGTGCTCATTCTTCAGTGTTGCAATTCCTGGGACTTAGAAGGCACCAGGATGCAGGTAGATCTGGACCTGGATGTTGCCTTCTTAACGAGGGGAGCTGAGAAACGGGGATACCTGTGTCCCTCCACTCTGTCTCCCTAGTGCCTCAAGGCAACTGTGTTCAGAAGCAGCCAGCCCGTGTGAGGGTCCTCGCCGCTGGCCTGCAGCTCCCTGTGAGCTCTCAAGGCTAAGTGCCAAAGCACATGCACGATGCCATGGAACAGAAGGCAGCAGAGGCCGGCGCCTTCGCCAGCTCTCAATCCGTCCTCAGTCATCACCTGCATCCCCTTTTCCTGACCCACGAATCCCTGCAGCCAACTCATTTTAGTCCCCCCAAGGCTCTGACCTTACATCCCCTAGCTCTGAAGTTTTCAGTGGGTGCTGAGTGGCCTTGGAATTCATGTTCATTCCTATCCTCCTGGAATGTGAAGCCCTCATCTGCTCCACTCAGAAGTTGCTTTCCTGTCCTGTGCCTGCCTGCTCCCCAAGGGAGCAATGCCCTTTCTTCTCTTCAGGGTAAAATTATTCCTTCCTTCAAGTCTTACTTAAATGCCACCTCCTCCACAAAACCCTACCTTTGTTCTTTATTCAGTTATTCACTCAACAAACACTAATTGAGCCTTCATCCTGTGCCACGCGTCGAGTCCAAGGGTTCCTGTTGCCGTGGTGGTCATGGTCCCAAGAGACTATATGATGAGGTTGGAAGAGAGCTCCAGGCAGAAGCAGAAGCACTGCATGGGCAAAGGCCCTGAGGCAAGAGGGAGCAAGTAGATCTCCAGGAAGGCAAAGGAGGCCCATGTAGTAGAAATGAAAGGAAGCTGGGCAGGGTGGCCTACACCCGTAATCCCAGCACTCCGGGAGGACGAGGCAGGAAGGTGGGAGGTTTTAAGCCCAGCCTGGGCATTTTAGCAAGACTCTGTCTAAAAAAAATTTTTATATCAAAAGGGCTGAGGATGTGGCTCAGCCATAGGTTCAATGCTGAGTACTGCAAAAACAAAAAGAATAACAACAGGAGAAGCTGGAGGCGTACAGGGAACACAGAGGTGCAGGAGGCTTTGGAGCTTTCCCCTGAAGCTAAAGGAGGAGCCATGGATTCTGAGCAGGGCACAGGGCCAATATTCATTACATGCCATCCTGCCCGTGGCTGAGCCGCTTGTGAGCAGCCCAGGCCCTGCATTAGGTCACCATCTCTGGGGTGAGTCTTCGAGTCCTTCCTGCTGGACTGAGCCCTTAGGGGCAGGGCTGACCTCTGGTCATCTGGCCGCATCCCCATCAGCCAGCACACGGATCTGTCCCCAAACCTCTGTGGACCGAGCTAATGGACAGGACAACACACTTTCTCAAAGATTTCTCCCACAGGGCAAGGCTGCACCCCCGAGGGGCTTTCCAGTTCTCTGGAAGTTACAATGGAAAGTGAGGCCACAGCTCAGAGAGTCCTGAAGGCAGAGCTGACATGGCACTGGTGTCCAAAAAAAAAAACCAAATCAGCATACAGCAACACCGCACAAGACCTGCACCTGGTCATCTTGTGAATGACCAGAAAAAGAACCGAGAGGTTTCACAGCTGTGAAGTGCTTTCAAGATTACAAAGCACATTTCACTCGAGCATCCCCACACAGTCATCCCTCTGACACGGATCCAATTACTGCCCCACTTTACAGATGAGGAAACGGCCTGGAAAGGCAGATCCTTAGCAAGTTGTGACAAAGTCAAGACTGGCACCTGACCTAAGTATGCCTCCTGTAAAGAGGGCTTTCCAAAAAAAAATAATAATAATTTTTTTTTATAAATCATTTTAGTGGGGTGTGGCACACCTGTAATCCCAGCACTTGGGAGGCTGAGGCAGGAGGATCATGAGTTCAAGGCCAGCTGGGCTACATAGTGAGACCCTGTCTCAAAAGAAAAAACAACCAAAAAAAAGCCTGTAAAGTGACATATATCATCAGGATGTCTGTCACGCCAGCAGTGGGAGCCAACACACCAATTCTCAGAGGCTGCTCCCCCTCTGCATCAGATCCACACATTCAGCCCCAAGCCAACAGCTGAGCACAGGGCAAGGGAGGCGGCTCCTTGGGCTTGGTGCCACATACAGTAGGTGCTCAGTAAACTCTGAGTGACCTGTGGCTCACATGTGCTGGGCACAGTGCTCAGGCATTACCTGCCTTAACTCAGGTGTGGAAACTGAGGCGCAGAGCCTAAGATCACGCAGCCAGTGAGGGGAAGAGAAGGAACATGAGCCCTGCAGTGCCCTTACCACCCCCAAGCACTGCGAAGGGCAGGTGGGCATGAGCAATGGCAAACTTGCAAGGTAACAACCTGGTCCCCAGCCTCTGCCCCACAGTCCCCGGGATCCCAGCATTAACCCTGCCTTAGCTCCTTCTTGCAGGCAGGTGGGGTATAAAAGAGCCCCAAGCCAGCTCCCCAAGAGCTGGGACCCTCAGCTTTCTCATCTGTGAAACAGGGACATTAGCATGGCCTGCCATGGAGGGCTGCATCCAACACCTGATGAATCAGTGACCCCCCACATCAAAGGCTGCTGTTATACCAGCATAGGTGCCCTGGGAGGTGGGTTCATTCACACCACCAGCCAACAAGCTCAGGAAGTGAGTGAGGTGCCCGGAGCAAGGGGTGGGCTGAGTGAAGGAACAAGAACAACTGGGGCGCTGGGATCCTTGCTGGGCGTCAGCCTCAGAGCCAGCTGTGGGCCAGGGCGAGGCTCGCTGGCTCCACAGACACCCACACCTGCGCACTCTGCACACACAGCAGGCAGGGTGCATCTGGGGCCTCCTAGGCTCCCACCCCTACCTAGGGGCAGTGCTAGAGGAAGTGGGAGGGGTAACGTGAAGCTCCTTCTGCTCTGCAGGCCACAGGCAGGATGGGCAGGAAGAAGGGCCCCTCACCCGTGGGCAGACGTTGCCGCCCAAGTCACAGCCCACATGGAAACCATCCAAGAAAGTCAGGAACAGGAGAATTGTAGCCCCTCAGAGCTGCAGGGGACTTGAGAGGTGAGCAGACCCAAGTCCCCGCTGTACAGATTGGGAACCCAAGGCCCAGGAAGGTGATGAGAGTGTGCCCAAAGCCCCACAGTGTGTGGGTAGCCCGGCCACATAGGAGGGTGTCTGACCCCATGTGGCTCATTTGAGAGGTGCGTGGGCCCTTGCGGGTCCCCAGGCCTCACACTCCAACCACCCACTCTCCTCTCGTCTTGGCCACACTGACAGAGGGCCCTGGCTTAGCCTCCTCTAGGAAACACCAAATCTGCAGAGATCTTCCCCTAGAACACTTTTGGTTTGCAGTGCCCAGCACCCACACCACCCAGCACCCACACTGCCCTAACATGCAGCCCAGAGCAGGGAGATTGTTAAATAAGCTATTACTTATTTAACAATAAGTGGTCAGACAGTGCCTACCTAATTCACAGTAATTGCTTGGAAGTCTGAACTGGCATGATAATCACCCCATTTTATAGCTAGGGAAACTGAAATTCAGAGGGATTGCATGATTGGTCTACAGACTGAGCCTTCACTCTGTTGGGCTTTTGTTTTTGTTTTTTGAGACAGGGTCTCACTGTAGTCCAGGCAGTACTTGAACTTGTGATTCTCCTGCCTCAGCCTCCCAAGTGCTGGGATTACAACTGTGCACCAGCATACCCAGCTTCTACTGGGCTATTTTTTTTAACTGAGAATTGAACCCAGAGCCTTTGCACTAAGGTATATCCCCAGCCCCTTTTTATTTTGAGGCAGGATCTTGCTAAGTGGCTAAATTGCCCAGGCTGGGCTCAAACTTTCAATCCTCCTGCCTCAGCCACCCAGAGTGCTGAGATTACAGGCATTTGCCACGACACCCAGTTTACTGGGCTTTTTTCAAAGCTAAAAATTATTAAATGCCTACCAGGAGCCAAGCTCTGGGCTGACTACCCTGTGTCAAGTAGCTCCTGTCACTTTCACCACAGCTGTGACAACAATGCTCCTATCACCCCGGTACACCAAGATTTGGAGAGGGCAGATGACATGCCTGAGGCCACACAGAAGAGGACTGGGCCCAGGAAGCCATCCCAAAGCCCTTCTGGTCAAGGATGAGGTGGGGGCCTCACCACCCCAGGAGTGTCCAGGTGCCTCAGGGTCCAGCCTGGACAAGTTGCTCTGGGAAGCCTCCCCCAAGTCAGGCCTTTCACTGAGCTTCTGAACTGCTGCCCCAAAAGCTGTGGCTCCAGCTCAGAATGTGGCCTGGGCTGGTCCTAGGCCCCAGGAGTCCTGAGGGCTCCAAAGTGAAAGAAAATCCAACATGCAGCCCTGGGTTCAGTCCCCAGCACTGTGAAAAATAAGGTGCAGGTTAGCCCCTAAATTCAAGTATGGGGCCACCTGGGAGTCCCAATGCCACAAGGCAGCCCAAAAGGCCTGGCTTGGGAGGACTGGAAGAGGCCAGCTTTGCAGAGTCCTGGAGAACGTGTCCAAAGAGCTGAGACATAAACACATTCAGAAAGTGAGTTGGTGGTGACCGAGACGTTAAGATGGAACCTTCCTCCAGAACTGGCTTCCCTGCCCAGAGAAACCGTCACCCTCTTCCAACCACCTCCAGCCCTCTTCCTGCCCTGGCTCTTACCCCTGGAAGCTCTGCTTCCCTCCCTGCCTTAGCTTGGCAGACTCCTACTGGCTTTTCAAGGCCCTCAAAAGCTACCTTCTCTGTGAACCCTCTCTTGATTGTCCTGTCAGATTTCACAGGAGTACCAGACAGGACACTTTTTATCTTGCCTGCAGGACCTTATAACCACACCCACCATTAACTGAGCACCTGCTGTGTGCAGACACTGCACCTGTGGTCGCCTTAATCCCCATAAGGAGGGTGCAGGAAAGGATCACTGCTCCCAAGTCACCCACTACCTTTTAAAACTGGAGCTGAGTCACTCACCCAAGCACATGCAGCCAGGTAGGCTCCAACTCAGCCCTGGCTCACTCCAGGCCTCTCAGGGCCACCAAGAGGGGGCATCTCCTGTCTCTTGGTGCCAGGAGGGTGCCAGCTTTGAGTGGGCAGGAACTCTGTGAACCTGGACAGGGTGTAGTGGGTGACAGGACCAGCTGGCTCTGGCTGTGGCTCCAGCCTGATGCTCCCAGCACCTCTGGCCAGGACGTTCTCAAGCCCAGGACCTGCAATGGACCCAATACGTTGGCCTTGGGGAGAGCCTATCCACACCTTCTTCCTTGTCTGCCTGGCACACAAAGCTCTGTGGAGCACCAGAGCCCTGCAGGCCGTCACGGTGGCTGAGCCCAAAGCCAAGGCTATGCACATGGGCAGCTACTCCTCACACACCGCAACTGGTGCCCAGCTCAGGTTGAGGCCCCCTTACAGGCATGGCTGCAAGCCTGCCCCCAAGTGCCAGCCTCCACAGGGGAGAACCCCTCTGGGTGGGTTTGTCCAAAGGAAGTACACTCATCACACTGTCTAGGTTGGGGGTAGGACGTGGCTGTTCCATCCTGGGGGTCCCACTTCCTGGGGGATTGCCAAGCCTGGATCTTTTCCCTTGAGCTCCGGACACAAACCTCCTCCATGCTCAGCTCTGAGCAGGTGCCAGAGGGGATGCCTTGAAAACCTCTGTACCACAGATGCCCACCCAGGCTCTGCACCTAAAAGGGAGCCCAACAGGGAGACAGACCCACCAGTCTGGTCAGGGCTACACAGGGGGTGGGCAAGGTGTACGCCCCAAGCCCACCCAGGCTAAGGGCAGGGGTGGCTTCTTGGAGGAGAAACTGAGTCCAGAGGATTTGACCAGGCACAAGAGGGGGCAGTGAGCTTCAGGGGCGGGACCGGCTCTGGGAGAAATGGACCATAATGTGGGCCACAGCCTGAGGTCCAGAGTGTGATGAACTGGTCCCTGGCCACAGCCTTCCCTGACCCTCCACCTGTACAGAGCCCCTGCCCTGGGCCTGAGCTGGAGCATGGCCCTAGTCAGAGCCACCCTGTGTACTCCCTAGAGACCTGCTCCAAAGTAGACTGACACCTGTGTTCCTGTCACTACACCTGCCTGAGCCCTATTGGGCCCCTCAGAGGAGTCACGGTCCTGTGACACTTTGCCAGCATCTCCCCTCAGGTCAGGCCAGCACTGTGGCAGGGGCATGCCCAGCCCTGGCCTTCCATCTCTGAAGCCCCATCTCAGCCTCGGTCCAGGGCTCATCTCCAGGCACTCTTGGAAAGCACCAGTGGGCAGAAGTAGCCTTTGGAGACCTCGGGCTAAGAGACCAGTGAACCTGTAACCCTGGCTGGGGACAGAGAGACCTGGGCAGGACACAGGGGCCATGGGGCAATGGCTAGGGGGCAGGAGGGCTGCCCTGGGGCTCCTGTGGGGAGAGAAGCCACTGGCGAGCCACCCAGAAGGGGGCCCCGCTCCTCCCACCATGCCGGCCTGTCTCTCTCCAGCTCTTCACTGTGAAATAAATGGAAGAAGCGCATGCCAGGCAGAAAAAAAAAGGAGGAACAAATAAAACCCCAAAGCGCCCTGCACGGGTTCCCTCAGTGGGTCTGGGCCAAGGCCTTGGCCTGGGTTACTTGCTGCCGCTTTTCTGGGAAACCACTGGTGCCAAATTTGCATTTACCACAAACAGAGACAACACAATGTCATAATCCTTCTCCTGTCATTCTCCCCTCTCTTCCTCCTCCCACCTCTCTCTCTCTCTCTCACACACACACACACACACACACACACACACACACACACACACACACGTACACACGCTAACACAAAATGACGGCTCCCTCGACAGCCTGAATGAGCAAAGCCCTCGATCTGCTTCTTAATTGTTGGCGTATCTCTTCGGCCTGTGCTCTGTGCCCACTGCCCAACTCGCAGAGGACCACCCACTGCCCCCTCCTTTGTCCCGCATCACTGCTGACAAATGGCCTGCTGGAGGTGGAAGAATATGTCTGGAAATAACAGGGGGTGAGAGGAAGAAGGCAGCCCCCACCTCCTTCAGCTTCTGCACCTCACCGCTGGGGTCCTGGCCGCAGATGGCTGCCTGACCGGAGGGGACAGGCATGGGGACAGGGACAGGACTTAGCCCCTGGGGCCCTGACCTGGGGCCTTGCCCTTCACACCCCTGCTGCCCCCGGGGGCCACCGTGCTCCCAGAACAGCCCCTTGCCCCTCCCCTCCCAGCCGCCCTCCTGGGCACCGCTCCGCTCCGAGCATCCCCCGCGCTCCCCTCCCTCCATTGCTCTTTATGGCAGTTTCAAAGCTGCAGCCGCCACTCGAGCAGCTGCGGCCTTTTGATGGGGACAAGGCAGTGAAGGCCGCCTGGGAGGCCCCTGCCTGGCCCGGCCCTGGCCCAGCTGGCCCCTGCCCACCCCCGGGGAGCCTGGGGCCAGGGTGGCACGGCGCTGTGGAGCTCCCAGCAGGCACACCTCTCACACCAGAGCAAACTTTCACGACCGGGGAAGAGGCACCACACACCTTACCTTTGCAGCGGCATCCTCCCCTGGCACTTGCCCCAGGCCCCCTGACAGCACGCTGGCCCGGAAGAAAACAACTCCCCAGCTGAGGCTAGGGTGGAGGGGAAAGGGGAAAACAGAGAAGGAAAATGAAAGGGGGCAGTTTCTCCTCTCTCAGTCTCAGCCTCCTCGCAGCTCCTCCTGCCCAAGCCGGCAAGTGAAGTCACAGGGCCGGGGCGGTGACATCAGCTGAGCCTCTGACATCACAGCCCCTGCCAGATCTCACCTCTGCAGGGTGGAGATGGAGGAGCAGCAGGGAGGAGGGATATGGATGAAGAGGGGGGGAGCACCGATCCCTCTATCGCCCTCAACTGCGAGGAGAGCCGTGCCAGCGTGGGGGGGAGGGGCAGGAGGCGCATCTCTAGAGAATACGTTTTATCTCCATAGATCGGGGCGATTATGTGTCTATTTATAATTGGCCCCAGAGCGAATGGTTTAAAAGAGGTGAACGCCCACCGCAGATGAGAATCACCGATCTTTGCTGTGCTTGGAGGTCGTTGGGTAAAGGCAAGTGTGACGGGTCACGGAGCACCTACTATGTGCAAGGGCCTCCCCAAGTCTTCAGAGCAAAACATGAGCCGGGATTCAAAGACAGGAGTCCCAAAGTGGGTGGGAAAGGGCTGCTTAGGGCCAGCCAAGGGGCCCAGAGGCTGAAAAGCCAGCTGGGCAGCTTCAGGGCATTTCGAGCCTTCATGGGCCACTGGAGCGAGTCTTGCATCTGGTTACTCAACACAGATGATCCCCAACAAAGGTGGGCATCAGGAGGGGCAGGGCAGAGCAGTTCCAACTGCCCCATACCCCGGGCCCCATCTCAGGGAGGTGGCAGTGGAGGCCTGGCATGGGGTCTGGCTCTGCCGCTCAGTGCTAGTTCTGAGAGACTAAGTACCTACTGTGTGTGGCCCTGCACCTGGCACTTCACACTCCCCCTCTTACCCATGCCGATGCCTGAGAGGTCAGCACCAATGCCTGTGCGGGGAAACCGAAGCCCAGGGAGTGCTGGGACAAAACAGGGACCCATGTGTCCAGGACTGGACTCAAGGCCATGGCCAAGTCCTTGGCCTGCAGTGACCTTGGCATGAACCTCCTGCTCCACAGCTGCTCGTGCTATCTCCTGTCCAGTGCCCACCTCCTCTTCAGACAACCTCTGAGCTCCAGCCTCTGCCCAGAGGGGAAAGACACACAGCTTACCCTGCCATGCTCGCTTCAGCCCTCAGCAGCACCTTGTACCTGCCCTGGTGCCACAGGGCACCTGTGCTGCTGACCACTGGCTGCTCCAAACTCGGCACATGCCTGCATCTGAGTCTCTGCACCTGGCATCGGTGAGGGCCTACTAAGCGCCAGTCTGCAGGTAGTTCATCCTTCCCACATCAGCATGCCAAGCTGCACCCAGTATCTAAAAAGTACTTGCACCCTTCCCCGCCTTTCCCAAATTCTGGAGCTAATATTCCCTCCTCAGTCCTTGGGACCCCCACCACGGTTCAGAATCCACCCCAAGCCCTCGGTAAACCTGTCCAGCGATTGACTCTGCTCAGAGAAGACAGGCTTGCAAGTGTGTGCGAGAAAAAGACCGACGCCTTCACGCAGGTCTCTGACCGATCCATGCTCGCTCTTGCCTGCAGGCCTTTGTACTTGCTGCACCCTCTGCCTGGACGCTTTCACCTCTCCCCACTGCCACCCTTCCCTCAGTGCCCAAGGGTCTCAACTTAGATGTCCCTTCCACCCAGAAGCCTGGCATAAGTTAGATGCCACTTTCCACGTTTGTCCCACATCCCACCAGCATCCCAGAAGGTAGTCAAAAGTGGGGGGAAGGGGCAGGGGTTGTGAGGCACGACTGCTCGGGTTCAAATCCTGGCTCGCCAACTGGCTGTGTGGCCACAGACAAGCCACTTGGCCCTGAGTCCATTTCTCTCGATGTGACTTTGGAAGCAACAGCAGCAGTGCCCCTCAGTGGGTCTTGGCACACAGACCCTCACCAACCCCAGCAGAACCATACCTGCCTGTTCACCTGCCTGCCTCCCTGCAGTGGGGCTTCGGGATGGACCAAAGACATGGGTCCGTTTTGTCCTCTGACCCTTGGCACAGTGCCTCCACACAGAAGACACTCAAACACATACTGAGGACACTCAGGCAAGGTTGGAGGAAACAGTGGACTGGAAGGTTGGTTGGTTGGTTTGTTTTTCAAGATAAAAGTCTCACGATGTACTCCAAGCTGGCCTCAAACTTTCGATCCTCCTGTCTCAGCCTCCCAAGTGCTGGATTACATGCATGTACCACCACACCCAGCTTGGACTGGAGAATTTTAATTCATTTTGGCAGATACCTGTATCAGACTGTCTTGTTTTTAAATCCCGGCTCTACCACTTCCTTTCTGTGTGACCTGAAACAATTTACTTAACTTCTCTGAACCACATATTCCCCACCTGTGAAATGGGAGTAAGAACAGACCCTACCTTATAGGACCACTGGAAGATGACATGAGGTAAGGAATGTAAAATGCTTAGAGCAGTGCACACACTTAGCAGGAGGCAGATCTGCATTTGCTGCCATCATTATTACTTTATCTGGTCAGGATGTGCATGGTGCCCTAGCAAACAGAACAAAATGAGAGAGATGGAGTGGGCAGGAGGAAGGAAGTGAGCTTCAGAGGAACACACGTGGGGCTCCTGCTCGTACCACGCCTCACTTTCTCCCTCTTAAAGCAGAGTAAAACTTGACTTCCCTGATGTTTTCAGTGAAGAATCTCAGACAAGGCATACAACAAACATGCCTACTAGCACCAGGCTAGAATCTACACAATAAATCTCAGTTCCATCCAGTTCCCTGAACCACAGACACACACAAACAGTTAGGCAATAACTTCTCAAAGTCTGGGTGTGGTGGTGCACACCAGCAATCCCAGCACTCAGAAGGCTGAGGCAGAATAACTGTTCTGAGTTTGAGCCCAGCCTGAACTGCCCTGTCTCAAAACACAAACAAACAAAAACTTCTCAGATACCCCAACATGAGTGAGGCAAGATCACAAGTCAAGAGCACGAGATGCAGAAAGGGGCTCAGAAGGGACTAAGGCTATAGGGGGAGGCATTAGGAAAGGCTTCCTGGAGGAGGTGTGTACGCTGGAGGCTGGGAAGGGTCAAAGGAGCAAATGCAATGACAGAGCAGAGGGGCACCCAGCCCCAAAGGCAAAGCTGGTGTCCAAGGCAGTGACTCCCAAGCACGCTGGGAGCCCAGGTTCTAGGGAGCATGGTGACTAAACTAGTGGGTTCCGATAGCACCAAGCCTCGTTTTCAGAACATTACTGTGGGGATCAAGGCCAACATCACAGAGACCAGAACAACTGAACTGGGAGTGAAGATGGCATCATCTGGCCCAACCACTTTGCAAATAAATAGACTGAGGCCCGCAGGACTAAACTGAGTTACCCAGAGTCACACAGCTAATAAAGAGCAGAGCCAGGCTCCAACCCAGACTGTCCAGCTCTAGTCTGGGCTTTTAACCCATACTCTCTACTGCCTCTTCTCATAACCTGTAGCTGTCCCATCATGCAGGCACACACCCACCCATCCCCTCACACATGCAGGCATGCAAGCATGTGCCCACCTATCTCCTCACGCATGCACACATGTGCCCATCCAACCCCTCATCCATGCACACATGCGCCCATCCACACCATCACACATACATACATGCAGGCGCTCAGGCAGTGCATATTCGAGCTCCCACTGTTCCAGGCACAGAAGTGTCAGCAGTGAAGGCACAACCATCCCACGAAGCCACGCCTGCCTCGCCCTAACACTGCCACCTTGCACTGTGCCCAGCTGCTTCAGAGCTCACTAAAATCAGTCCTCCTGGAAAGGCTGGTTTCAGATTTAGCTGTGCAAGACCACACACCACTCACCTGCTGGGAAACCACCAGCCAACCCCTTTCAAAGGCCATTACGTCGCTTGCATGGGAAAGGGAGTGAAGACGATTGATCAGCGTCCATTTCTGGACAGAATGATGAGTTGCATGGAGGGCTGAGGCCTCAGAAGCAAGGGAAAAAGAAGAATGAAAAGAAAAAGAGATCCTGCAAATAAGATGTGGAAATGTCCACGGGGATTGAAGCAATTGAGTGAAAAGGTGCAACAGTTGAGCGCTGTCACCACGAGCACTTTTGGCAAGCCCAGTCCCCCGGGCAAAGAGGAAGAAAGCCCACTGTATGTGCTGGGCGCCCTTTAGAAGTCCCTCTGGCGCTCCCAGACCTTTTCCTGCTAACTAAGCCAAGTGCTCCATTCCCAGCCCACTGCACTATTCCATCCCAAAGGGCTGGCACAACTGTCCTATTCCACAGATGAGGAAACTGAGGCTCAGAGAAAGGAAGCTTGCCCAAGGTCAACACAGGCCTGGTGGGCTCCAAAGACGATGATCCTCCCTCAACACCAGGTCTGCCTTGGACAGACCTTGGTCCTTCCCCATTCTTCAGTTTTCACGGTGCTTGAAGTGAAGACACTGGGGAAGGTCAGGAAGCACCATCCCAGGCCTGGCCTTCGGCGAGGCCAGACTGAGGCTGAGGGCAGGGTGGAAGGCCAGGCAGACAATCTCCAACAAGCACCACCAGCTTCATCTCACTTCCACCCTCGGTTAGACTATAAAACAGTCCTAGAACAATAGATCTTAAAACAGGACTCAGTTTTTCTGGCTTGGGCCCCCGTTTCAGGGAGGGCAGATATTTTTACACCCATTTTATAGATGGAACGAGATTCCAATCAGTACTCTCTCCCTGCCATCGCACCCCCTCCAACACTCCAGAAGGCTACAGACAACAGATCTACCATTGCCGAAGGAGCAAAGATAAGGCAAGAGGAACCGGTGGTTGCCAAAGTCAGATTATTAGCAGATTTATTAACAATGGTTCCCCAAGGTCTGCACACACAAACCCACTCCTCCAAAATGCTCATACCCTGTTTCTTCCTCTACGAAGTGGGACAGGAGGAATCATTATTTTCAACTGAGATAGCAGGGCAGGAATCACGGATTCCATTTTACAGATGAGGAAAATGAGGCATGAAGTGGGCAGGGACACTAGAACTCAGGATCTGTGAACATGAATGGAGGAGAGTAAAGGGAGAGAAAGGCCTGGGGAGTGGGTGCCAGGTGGGCTGTGATTCTGAACAGCCCATTTCTATCAGCTGGCAGTCTACCAATGGCCATAAACACAGGGTGAGCTGCCCACCCAGGGCCACTAGGAGCCCGCAGCCTGCCCGGGGCACAGCTGCTACCCTGGCAGACCCCCAAAGAGCCCCCCAAAGAATCACTGTGCTCCTAAGCTTTTTTCCCATTCCAAACATGCCAGAGCCCCACGGACCCCGGAGGCTGCTACTTAGCGCCAGATTAATCACACCGAATTCTCCATCCAGATATTGCGTGCAGGCCGAACTCCCACCGCTAATCGCCGTAATATTCTCCTCGGCGTGTGCAGCCGGCCGGGGCGATGTTCCAGGAATATTAATTCTCCACAGCCGTTTCACTCCTGCCGCACGCATGCGCCCCCTGCACCACCTGCCACTGCTGGGGGAGCTGGGGTGGGCCAGGGGAGAGCAAAGCCTGCTGGAGGCAGGGCCAGGCCCCAGTCCTCCCCGGGGACCAGGCCAGCCAGGTGGGAAGCAGTGCCCTCAAAGCCTAGTCAAGATGTTAAAGATGGGCCAAAAGTGGGCTGCTGCCTGCAGCAGGGCCTGCCCCCATTCATCCCCCAGCCCCCAGTCTTGACTCCCAGCCCTGCCCTTGCAGGTGGCTCAGGGACCCTGAGAAGCCATGCAGCCAGGCCCTCTGATTTCCTCTCAACACAGCAATGCTTTGAGGAACTGGCAGCCAGGGATCCACTAATCCTAGCCAAAAAAAAAAAAAAAAAAAAGACACACACAAAAAGGAAAGAAAATCTTTCATCTACTCAAAATATAAAAACGTGGGTGGCAGAGGAGACCCCAGTGAAGGGAGGCTGAGCTCAGCTGTGGTCAGCCTGGAAGGGGCAGGCTGGGGCCTATGGGACTGAACCTCAACTCTAGACTCGCTTAGCACAAGGAGGGACCCTCTCCCCACAGCATGGCTGGGAATATCAGGAGCAGGGAAGCCCAGGAGTGGGAGGCTTCTGGAGGGTCCCTGAAAAGAGAAGCACATGCCTCTCCGAAGCCGACAGGCTCCAGTGGGTGCCTTAGCCCCTGGGCCACCCCCTTCAGTGGGATGAAGTGCAGGCCTACACCAGGGGGTTCCTGGCAAGCCAAGGAAGAGGAGAGCCTCCCAGAGCACACAGGTACCAGGGGCACAGGCCTTCTGCCCACCCGACCCACTGAGGCCCCTAGAACAGCAGCAGGAGGAGCCCCATCTTCAGGGGCTTTACAAAGTGCCCCCTCGTGCCCTCCTTTGGTTCAGTCCCAGTAAAATAATAGGAGGCAGCTTTACGCCTGTTCACGAGTAAGGAAACTGAGCCACAGAGATTCAAGTGACCCAGCCAGGCCAGGGTCCAGGCTACCAGCATTCAAACCCAGGGCCCTTTCCCCGCCCCACCATGCAGCCTCCCCCTACACCCCATCCCCTCCCGTCAGGGACTCCATCTCCTTTTCTCTGAAACGACCTTTAAGGTCCTTCCCACCCCCACAGCCCATCCCACAAGCACGAGCAATTAGGGAGGGCCTACTGTGTCAGGTGCAGAGACCCAGAGATGTGTGTTCCTCAGGGGGTTCACAGTCTGCTGGGGAGAAAAGTAAACCCACGTCCACAGTCCAGCCCGGCCTAAAGAAGCGAGTGCCAGGGGGCTGTGTGAGGATCTGGGGTTCCGATGAACCCCTTTCCAGCACAGATTAAGAGAACTGCTGTGTAGACCACAAATGCAGGAAATGCAGAGCAGGCCCCTGGCCCCATGGCTCCCTCCACAGCAGTGAGGGACACCAGTTGCTCCCTTTCCCCAGATACCTGAGATGCCTGACCTGGGCAAGTGCCAGGCTCCTGCCACACACATGAGAAAACCAAAGGCCTTCTCTCCCACTCCTCAGGTAAGGAGACTGAGGCTTAGAGACCAAGCACAAATGCACAGTCACGGGCCCCTCCCGTAGCTGGGCTTGCCATCCATAACCTCACAGGGGTGCATTTACCCAGGTACCAAGGCCAGGAGGAGGCAGCAGTGAATGGAAGTCAGGTTGGGGTTTGTGTGTTCCCTGCCCTGCTCCCCAGAGGCTCCAGTGCTCAGGATAGAATGCGTGCAGGGCCAAGGGCACAGTGAAAGGATCCCTTCTGCCCTTAACCCGTCCTGCAGTCCCCATGTACCAGTGTTGTCTCTGGAACCCACTTTACAGATGAGGACTCTGAGATAGAGCAGGGACCCAGCAGATGCTCTGTGTCTGGGGACCCTCAAGGGTTCCATCCTGCCCTCAAGGAGGAGGTAACATCCTAGCACATCAACTGTGACCTAGGTGGGCCCTGGGATCCAGGGTAGCAGGCAGCAAGTGGGCCTGGGAAACCCCACGATTCCCAGAGGAGGGGGTGCTTGGGCAGAATCCCGAAGGGCAAGATGACCTGTTAGAGCTCTAAAGTACCTCACAGACCTGGGCCCTGTGACCCACGAGGAGGCCCAGGCAGGACTCTCGGACCTCCTGTACTGGCTCTGTCCTCCACGCCACACCTCCAGGGCATATGTGCCAATGGGTCTGAATACAGGGGGCACAGACTAGTGGCTAAGTGCCCTTCCTTTCTCCTTGCTCTGGACCCCAGATCTCACACCCCCTACCCTGCCCAGGGGCTCCCCACCAGGAGTAGCAGGGCCTGCGTCTCAGGGACTGGGCTTGTAAGAAGGGCAGAGGGCTGGGCACGAAGCCTGAGCGACCAGGGGCCCAGCCCACCCAGGACACTGCCTGGAGCAGACTGGTAAGTACCCTTCCTTGGCACCTTCCCCAAAACATTCAATGGTTTGGGGTACTGGCCCTTGGCTCCTGGGACAGGGGACGGACCTAGATCTGGACCCAGTCTCCCCACTCCTGGCTGTGACTCTGAGTTAACCACCTCCCTGCTCCAGTTTCTCAGTTTGCTCATCTGACACACGGGCTGACCACATCTTGGTATCTTTTTTTTTTTTTTTTTGGTACCAGGAATTGAACTTACGACCTCACCCTTGCCAGGCAAGCACTGTGCCACTGAGCTATATCTCCGGCCCCATGACCACATCTATCTTTCAAGTATTGCCAGCTTTCAGAGTGTTCGGCTGTCACAAAATGAGGGACAAAGAGGGCACAAACACTGACTGGCTCCTTCCCTAGGGCTGAGCATTCAAGCAGAGCTGGGGGAATAAACAGGGCCTCTCCAGGACAAGGGACTTCACATTTTATCTTCTTTCTTGCTCATGACAATCTGGAAAAGGAGGGACTGCTGTCCTAATTTCACAGGTGAGACTCTTTGGGCAGAAAGAGGGACTGGCCCAAGGTCACCGCTCTGAATCCCTGGTGTACCTCGCTTGACTCTGTAAGAGGACACTTCCAGGGTGATGGGAAGGAGAGGATAGAAAGAAGGCCCGGGGCTCCCCAAACCAGCCCCAGCCTGAAGGCCTGGCCTGGAGAAGAAAGGTTTAGCCAGGCCCCAAGGCCCGACTGAGGGAGCCCCTCACCTTGGCGGGGGCGGGGGGGCGTCCTCATTTTGAAAAGCAGGAGTCCACGGAGCCCCAGGACAGGAGCCAGGACAGAGGGGAAGTGGGCACGCGGAAGCCGAGTGTGCGGCGGGATCGCCCGGGGCGCGCTCCTCCCCAGGCCCGCAGCTAGCGCGCTGCACCAGCGGCCGCACCCGGCGCGCTCCGGCACCTGCCAATCTCAGCCCGTGGCCCCCGCCCCAGCCCTCTCTCCCGGAGGACAGATAATTCTCTCGCTCTCCCAGCCTGACAAAATAACTAATGCTAACTCAATAAAGTCCCCCTTGAAGGTTTTTAATTACCAGACTCAGCCGAAATCTAAAGACTCCAGGAGCGGCAGGGAGGCCAGGAGAGGCTAACGGGGGCGGGGGGGGGGAAATGGGCGTGGCGGTGGGGGGGAGGGGACAGGGCGGGCGGGCAGGGAAGGGACCTCCCTCCAACCCGGAGAGGGCAGGGCCAGGCCGCTGCTGTCCAGGGTGCTGCGCCCGGCGGTCACACGGATTTAGGACTCCGGCTTGCAACAGCGGTCACCGCTGGGCTGCTGGCAGGAACCTGCAGATTTGCTCCGCGAAGTACACGCTGATGTTCCAACTGAAAAGACGAGGACATTGGGGCCCAGAGGGAGGCAGAGGCCTGCCGTGGTCAGCCAAGGCAAGATAGGCGGGTTTTCCCAGGTGTCAGCACAGCACACACCAGTGATGTGGATTCGAGGGTCCGATCTGGGCCTAAGGGTTCAGTGGCTTCGGCAGCGCAGGGGATGAAGGTGGCCTGAGGGGCCTCAAGGAAGGCGGAGGCAGCCTGGTCAACCCCACCCCAAACACCACCAGCCACAGGACAAGGGGCCTCCGAGGCTCCGTGATGAACCCCACTGGTACGGATAGCCAACTTGGGGCACCGCACCTAACCCTCGCCCAGGCTCTTCCTCCTGGAGAAAAGAATGCCTCAGTCTCCAAACAACCCCCAAACTCCTCTCTTACTGCAGCTGGCCCATAAGCTGACCCACCCCTCACCAGCTGCCCCCACTCCACACTCCCCAGCTACGGAGCTTCCTTCCCGTCTTTCAACATGCCAAGCCCATGCCTGTTTGAGCCGCAAGACCTTTGCCCTGGCTGGGTTGCTCTTATGTTTTTGTGTAACTGGCGCCTCCTCAGATAAGTCTTCCTTGGGGTGGGCATGTAGCTCAGCGGCACAGCGCCTGCCTAACATGTGCAAGGCCCTGAGTTCAATCCACAGAACCACAAAACAAGCCAAAAAAAAGATAAGCCTTCCTGGAACTCCCCACCTTGGCCACCAGCAGAAATCCAATGCAGCCTTCAGCCTGCACCCATCCATCGACTCCTCCTCCAGGCAGTGCCCCATGCAGAGCAGCCAGCTCCCCGCACGGTGCCCTCAATGCTCAGACCCAGCCCGCAAGGGTTCCAATCTTGCCTCGGCCACTAATGAGCTATAAGTGGATCTGCTCCCCTGTCTATGAAGTGGGGGAAGAACAGTCCTCACCTCAGTGGAGTTTGTGACTACTGAGCGAGTTCAACTGGGGAAGGACTCAGCACAGGGCCTAGTGTGTGAGTCCTTGGTGTTGCCTAGCAACAGCAGCATCGCCACCATCATGACCATCAACTTCAGCAGCAGCCTAACCTCCTGAACTCAGCCACTGGAGTGCCACATCCTTTACCCCCAGCACAGGCCCTGGGCCCACGGACACTCTGGGGGCACTGGCTGTATGTGTGGCGTGTGAGACAGGCCATGAAGGTATAAACTGGTTCCATTTTCTGGATTCAGATGTGGAGGCTGCAGGTGGCTCTGCCCTGCTCCATGGACCCTCTACCCTGGTTGTGCTGATTTTGCTGCTGCTTCTACAAATATGCTCCTCCAGGATCTGAGGAGGTCCCAACTTGGGGGACAGTGCCAAGGCTGGTGCAGCTGCGCCCAGCTCCCCAGGGAAAGGCTGCAAGGGGCGGTTGAAGGCCCCAACACCCAGCCCTGCCTGGAGTCTCCTGGCTGGGTTCACAGCCCTGCGGCGGTGGAGCTGCTGCCCACCAGCCGGCCCCCTGGCATCGGGCCCAGGATGGCAGCCAGCCAGGAGAGGAAGCAGCTTGGCTGGCAGCCAGCTCACAGTGCCCGAGCTGTCAGCCGGGAGGCAGGCCAGAGACCCCTGCTCCTGCAATGGGACCCTGGCCAGGCCACCAGGACAGGGCCATATTAGTCCTTACAGCCAGAGCTTCAAGGGGGCCATGTTGATGCCAGCCCCAGGCAGAGTCCAGAGGATAATCTCGCTGGACGGGGACCCAGGAGGCCCTGTCCCCATTTATTATTCAGCTCAGCTTTCCACAAATGACAACTATGGTAGAAACAGCACGTGGAGCAGGAGGAGATTTTCAAGTCAAATAAAAACAAAAACAGCACCAACCACAGCTGACATTGAGGAAGCGCTTACTTCAGGCCTAGCGCCTTATGTGCTGCAGCACTGACTCCTCCCAGATGAAGATGCTACAATTAGCAGACGTAGTAACTGAGCTCAGAGAGGTGCAATCACTCACCCAGAGCCACACAGCCAGCTGGAGGAGGGGTCAGGATTGACACTCAGTCACCAGAACCTGTGTCCCAACCCTTACACTCCACTGGCTCTAGCAGGCCCAGGGGGCCACATCAGAGGGCACAGCTGGAAGGTTTGGGGCAAAGAAGTCGTCCCTCAGTAAAATGGGCATAGAGAGGGCTACACTGCTAAGCTGCCTAAGGGTGGAAGACAAAAACAGGCAAGGAGCCACGGCCATCACTCAGCAGGCCTGGGCTGAGGACGTCCCCTAAACACAGATAGAGATTGGTCATCTTCATGGAGCTTCAGGAATGAGAAGCCCAGGATAAGGAGGGCTCATCAGAGTGCCTCGGTGGGCAGTGACAGGGGCCTCCAGGCCCAGGTGGAAGGCCTTGAGGCTCAGCCCCCAGTACTACCCACCTTGACCTCTCCCAGCCCACACAAGGCAGGCTCAGGGAAGTCTGGCCAGACTCGTCAGCCAAGAAGTCAGATACACACGGGCAGACACGTCACATGTGAACCCCCTTCTTGCCCCACGAACCACCACAAAAAGGCTCAGGTTCTGTGTCCATCAATCCCATCCCCCACCAGCCTGGCACCTGTCTGGCAGGGCCACCATTCCTCACCAGTGGTGAGGAGCCTCAGGGCTCATAGCAAGGGCTGTGCCACGGACACATGGGCAGAACAGGCATCTGTAAGTGTGTGCTGGTTCAGGGCTGGGTCCTTGGGGGTGCAAAGATGACACTCAGTCCAGCTGCTCACATCTGTACACAGTGCCAGGGCCTTTTCATCATCTGTCTTCTCAACCTATTTAAAACAAGCCTGTGGGAAAGAAGGGATTGGTATGATCTCCACTTGTCACTATCTCAGAGAGGGCCAGGGACTCCCTCAAAGCTGCACAGCATCTCAGGCCCTGGGACTCCTTTCACCGGATTCTGACTGAGTAGCTGCTGCTGAGGAGGTGCTCTAGGAGGCAGGAGGGGCCCCAATGTGTCTAAGGCACCAAAGAGTGAAGCGGGGCAGACACCAGAAAAAAGGGAGGGCTGCTGAGAGGTGGCCAAGCCCCCTGGGGCATCACTAAAGAGCCTCTTGCCCGGGGTTCCCACAACAGAGGCCTGGGCTTTAGACAGGCCTGATAAGCCCCCCACCACTGAGCCTGAGGTGGTGCAGTGATGGTGCTGGGGAGGGGGCACAGGACCCAATACACCCTCATTCCCTGAGACTAGCCAGGCGCACAGTAGGCCCACCAGCTGGCATGATTAGTTTTGCCCTCACAGCTCTGTCTCTTCATTTGCTTTTCATGCCCCTCCCACACCCAGCCAGGCATATTTCACCACAGAAAGTAAAGTAGAGGGGGCCAGGGCAGGCCAGTCCTGAGCCGGCCCTGCAGCTGGTGGCGGGAGGCACAGGCCAGCACACAGGAGGCACCCACTGGCATGTCACGCAGGCACAGCAACTGACTGTGACCATGATTCTCAGACACGGGGTTTCCACACCACCACCTGCCCTCTGGGGGAGGGGTAAAAGGGCTCAGAGAGGTCACCGGACAAATTTGAGGCAGGGCTTGAGATGCCAGCCTGAGAGGGGACGGGAGGCTGAGCCTGCAGGCAGACAGAACCCTCTTCAGCCCCTCTCCCCTCCACCAGCCCCTCCTCAGGTGCAGGCTGCCTTCTCCATTTGCATCCCACGCTCCCCAGATGCAGCTCACCCTACACTCCTGTCTCACCCTCCCCATTCTGCGGGCCAGCCTCCAATGCCCCAGGGCCTCAGTTTCCCCCCAGGACCAAGGACTGCAACCCCCACACTGAGTAGCCCTTGCAAGACAAAACATGCTGGCAGAAACTGGTCACCCTGTGGGATGCAGGTAGGGCGTGGAGGGATGTCACTCCTCCCCAGTGGGCAACACCTCCCTGGCCACCCATCACTCTTCACTTTCTCCCCCAGCCAGCAAAGCTGCAACCCTGCACCCCAGACTTCAACCTTCTGAGCACGAACCGGCTGGGTCTCACCAAGCCAGGTAAACAACAGCAGGAGCAGGGGACAATTAGTAGGCACCTGGAGGGGGCGGGTAGAGAACAGCAGAGGAAGTGGAGGGGAAGGGGAGGGAGAAGCAAGGAAGAAGAGAGGGGTAGGAGGGAAAAGTGGAGGGGGTGGAGGAGGAGGGGAGTGGGAGCCCAGGAAGAAAGGAGGGGAGGGACGAGGGAGGGGAGGGACTGGGGGGAGGGGCGTTCCGCAATCACCGCAACATCAAAGCCTTCCCAGCCGCAGAGCACAGTCACGTGCAGCCTCGTTCCTTTGGTTCCTTCACTGGGAGAAGCTGCTGGGCCTGGGGCTGCTGAAGGAATTTGAAAACGAGGCAAATTGTCTAGAATATTGGGGGGTTGGGGGAAAATGCAGTTTTATCTCCAGGCAGAGAATGGGGAGGTGGTTCAGGAACCTGTCCCCCTCAGGGGCCAAGCAGGGGCAAAGAATAAGACCACCCAGGTCCTCCTGGTGTAGGCCGCTGGCTGGGCCAGCCCCTTTATCAAGAGAATCTGGAAATCTGGGTTTTTATGAGAAAGGCTTCCTCATTTTAATATTGGCTCCAGTGGGGGGGGAAAAAAAAAACATGAGTCAAACAGGCCCAGGACCTCAGCCAGGTTGTGGCTTTTGATGGGGTCCAACCCATTTTCACAGGTGTGGACACTGAGGCCCAGAGAGGGCAAGGGGCTTGCCCAAGGTCACAGAGTGGGCAATCAAGGGACAGGCCCAAAACTCAGCCAGGCTGGTCAGAGATGCCAGGAGCCCCAAGAGCAGGGCTTTGGCGGCTGATGAATGGTTAAGTGTGGGGACCTTAGTGACTTAGTGACAAGGGAGGGTCTCAGAAAGCCCCAGCCCCGGGCACGCCCACCCTTCACATTGCACCCTGACCCTGCTATGCCCTGGCAACTTCTGCTCCCCTGGGCCGCAGCTTGCTGTGTGCACTCTCAGAATCAGGCCAGGACAGGGACAGCATGGGGCCTCTGTGGAGGGGACAGCTGCTACTGTGGGGTGGTGGCAGGGGCGTCTCACCCAAGGCAGAAGGGGAAGGCTAGGCAGCAAGCATGACATCTGCCTTCCCCAGAGTGGGGTGCAAGTGGCTGCTGGCAGCCAGAGGCAAAGCTGGGTGGGAGCCTCAAAAGCCACACATGGCCGCTTGAGATGTTGGACATGGAGCTGGAAATGCTGTTCTGGAAGTGGTTCAATCTTCAGCAAATACTGGGCATTAATCTGTGCCAGGCCACAGGGAGACAGGTGAGCCAGACAGGAAGTGCCCACCCTTATGTTGCAGGGGAAGCAGAGGTGACCATCACATCCCCACCAGCAGCACAGGGAGAGGGGCTGCGATGGGGCCCTAGGGAGGACTGTGCATGGCAGTGCAGGGCTGAGAGGCAGCTGGGGGTGGGCAGGGGCCATGCTGGAGGCACCAGAGCTTCTAGACTGTATCTCAAAGGTGACACGGACCTCTGTGAGGTAAAGGCAGGAATAGGAGACCCAGTGCTTGGTGTCTAGGGGACCTGGTTGCACCCCTTGGTTCTCTAGGGGTGCAAAGGGGCCTGGGGTTCTCCCACCCCCTCAGTCAGGTGCTGTTTCCCATGGCAGGTTTCTGTTCCAGTCAAGGAAGCATGTTCCAGTATGCACAGCCCCTCGGTCGGGCAGCCACACAGGCCGGCACATGCAGGACTCAGGGCTGGAACACAGTGCCTGCACCACCTCGCAAGTCCTTCAGCCCGAGCCCAGGGCCAGGCGCCCTTGTGGAGGAACTGCTGGGGGCACAAAATCTATGCTAGCCCAGCTGTGATGACAGCAGGGAAAGGGCTGCGCTCAGAAGAGCTGAGAGAGCACCATGCACTGAGCAGTACCTAGAAACTACTAATAACAGCACAGTCAAGTGTCATGAGCCCCATTCTCCAGATGGGAAAACTGAGCCTGGGGTTCACGGGGCAGGCAGGACCAACAACAGACAGCACTAGGGCCGGTGGTGGCTGAAGCTGGGGGTCTGTGGAAGGGACGAGCATGGGACAGAGCAGGCAGCCTTCTCTCTCAATCCTGTCCAGGGACAGCAGAAAGTACAGGCTGAGGGTGTAGAGGTGAAAGCATGGGCCGTACACTTCTGCTCTTCCTCTGTGTCCCGTCCTGGGGTGGCTGTGTTTGGAGGGGAGAGGGGAGAGGCTCGTGACGGACCTCTAGCCTTTGAGGGCTCACACCCTCCACGCTGCACAGGAAGGCCACTAAGCCCTCTTATGGATGGAGAAGCCAAGGCCAGAAAAGGAGGCGAGTGGCAGAGACAAGAACTGGACCCTCTCCTCCCCAGCCCTTAATGGGTGGGATTTCCAATGTCTTGCAAGGAGACTAGGGGCAGGGAGAAGGAAAGAACAAGGGAAGAAGAGATGGTGGCACTGGCCACAGCCCTGCCCCAGCAGGGCTCTAGGACTCCACCCCATCACCATCCTCAAATCACACATCAGATGTGGCTGATGGGCTCTGATGACCCCTTCACACGGCTGTCGGTCCCATGTGCCAGGGTAGGCGGCAACTTCAGGCTGGGACCATGTCTGGCTCCACCCAGCCTCCAGCCCTGGTACCCAGTTGGGTTTAAGACACTGGGGTGAATTATTCATGGAAACGACCACCACAGCCACCTATCGGACGCCTGCTTAAGCCAAGTTCTATAATGCAGGATGTGACTTAAACCCCCCACCCTCACCCTATAAGCTAGGGGTTATTCCCACGAGGCAGCAAGGGGGAAACTGGGGCCCAGCCCCTGGCCCTAGATCACTCAGAAACAGCAAGTCTAGCAACCAACAGCGTTTGCTCAGACAGGGCAGGGATCCAGCACTTGGCAGTATTTCCTCATCTAACCTGGACACAGCTCTGTGGGCAGCTATTACCACGTCCCCATTTTCCAGGCCAGGGCATGGATGCTCAGAGGATGTCAGCGATTTGCCTGATGAGCACAGGGCTGGGAATTCACTCCAGGCCCTCTGGCCCCACTTCTAATCACCGCTCAGCTCAATCTGCCAGCCAGGTGAGGAAGGGAAAGCCTGCCTCACACCCCGGCTGCTCTTGGCAGCCTGTGCCCTTTCCACACTCACCCAGGGGACCCTTGTGGATGAGAGATGGGTCTGTGGGTGAGAGAGGCATGCACAGCTTGGAAATGGTTCAAGCCAAAGCATGGAGAAGGAGAAGGAAGAGGAGGAAGAGCAAGGGAGGGGAAGGGGGAAGAAGTGAAATGTTGGGGAGAGGGAGCGAGGAAAAGAAAAGGAGGCAGCAAGGAGGAAGGGGTGAGAGAAAAAGGGCAAGGAGAGGGCGGCCCCTCTCCCAGGTGCCTGGCAGACCACAGCCCATTCAGCTGGGGCCGAGGCTGCAACCCGCCTATGCCAGGAAGGTCTGCCCCATCCCTCCGTCCCTCTGCTGCAAGAACATCAAAGTTGGTTCTCAGCCAGCCCAAAGGTAGCATCCTTTGAGGTTTGGCGGTGATGGGGCCGTATTTCAGGCTGATGCGAAGCAGGCTGCGCCCCACCCCCTCCCGCCTGCTGGGAGATCCCCATCCGGGCTGTCTACTTAATACCCCATTACTGGAGAAAATATACAGCCAGCTCCCGCCCGGCCTCAGATGCCCATTCCTCAGAAAAGATCAAAGCTGCGCTAGATTCCCGCCTAGAAACTCTAAACAGACTGCAGGCTTGGGGAGAGGCAGGTAGGGACGGGGGTGGGGGGAGGGGGTTAGTTCGGTCGGGAGTGGCTCTGTTAGGAGGGGAGAGGGCCCTGGGCTTGGGAGGGAAGGCCCACATCTTGGCATGAGCACCTTAACCTGGGCCCTGGGGCCCTAGCTCTGTCCCCCGCTGCCCTATCCCAAAGGGCTCCCGAACTCTGGGAGAGGACCAGGCATCTCACTCACAAAGCCTGCCACACTCTGCGCCATCCACCATCCCTCCTGACCTTCACAGTGGTTATGACCAGTCCTGACTTATACCCCCAGTGAGGTGGACAGAAGCATCTCATTTCATAGCTGGAGAAACTGAGGCATAGAGGAGCTAAGTGAGGAGCTCTGGGTTTGAGCTGCTTGCTGTCTGCTCCTCCAAATTGAGATGCTCATTTTCCATGGGGCTGCTTTGTGGGTGGTCTTGGTGGGATGTGAACCAGGTGTGGTCTCTCCAAGGGAGGCTGACAGCCACATCCTGTACAGCCAGGTGACAGGGCTCTCTTCTAGGCTGACTGGAGCGCCCAGAACCCCAGCTTAACCCGGCCCCAGGTCCTACCAAGAGCCCTGTGCTCTGGGGTCTGTTTGTCTCCATAGCCCGTGCTCTTTCCAAGGCCGGAAGCAGATTCAGAGAGACTCAGGGACCCCTGGAGGAGGTACAGCCTGCAGGGAGATCTGGATACACAGCAGACCCTCTCCCTGGCGGCCCATGGGGAAGAGAGCAAGAACTGCACTGAATACCACCCGGATCCCCCAGGCCATCCCCCAAGCCCTGCAAACACAACCCATGTGAAACTCAGCCTCGCCCCTCCAGTGCTGTCTCCTGGTCCCCAAGGCTGCTGGTGAGTTAGTTAACCAGCTGGCCCAGTTCCCCAATTCGCACTTTGCAGCAACTACTTCCGCTTGATGCAGACCACCTCCCTTCTCCCGTCTTCTTCTCCCCCACCCAGTAAGAATGGCACTGTCACCCACCTGAGGACAGCATCCCCTGGCCCCCCAGCATCCTTCCCGGTCCTCCTGTGTCCCCCTCCCCAATGCTCCCCACACTGACCACCCATCATTCTCTCTAAACTGCACATCTGATCAGGTGTCTCCAGTTCCCAGGGGAGACTGAACTCACTCTAGACACCTGGTGCATCCCATAAGTCCATCCTGTTATCTCCCAAGGGGCTGCTTAGCCACCAGCTACAGGATAAATGGACGGATGACGCTTCCTGTTCCTAAGCATGTGCTGTTCCACCATGGGGACTTCTTCCCCACCCATGTCCATCCCATCCATCCCTCCAGACGTCGGCCTCTCCAGACTGCTCATCCTCCGGTCTCCAAGCCCCTGGCCTGCCCAGCAGGGCACCCTAGCTGAGTGTCATCATTAGTGTGCCCCACCTCTCTGGGGTCGCCTCTCCTCCAGCCCTCTTCCTGGGAGGCAGGAAGAGTCCTCAGGAGGGACCCATTGCCCAGGAGCCCATGTAATGAACACAGGGGTGCAGAGGGCAGGGGCCTCCTTCACACTCCACCCAAAGAGACCCTGACAGGTCCCCACCTCTACTTTTTCCCACTGGGGATGAAGCGGCAAGCACAGGGCAAACCAAGCAATTTTCCAGACCTAGTGGGGCTTGGCAAGCCAATTTGAACATAGAATGAAACTATGGCCTCTGTGAAGGGGCACAGCCAACAGTGTGAGCGCAGTGGTTGCCACCGCCACCCTCTTCCCCCAACCCAGGCAGGGAGCACAACTGGGCTAGAGATGCCACGCTCGGCTGCCAATTCCCCAGCTCAGCAGAAAGCCTCCATTTTGCAGGGAGAAATTAATGAAAGGGAGAAGCCTGGGAAATTACGAGTTGCCACCTGCAATTTCTCCTTCCAAGGAAAGTGGAGCGATGGCTGATTAAAGCTGCAGCCGCCCTGCCAGGCTGGGCCAGCAGCTGAGGGTTGTCAGCCTGCTAGGAGGCAGGTGGGAAGCAATGGGGGGAGGGACTCCTAGGGGACCCTGGGCTTGGGCAGCCCCTCCCCACAAACTCTGAGCTGGGGGGCAGCCTCCAGCTGAGAGAGCATCCTTACCCAGCCACTGCTGCTCCTCAACAGGCAACCGGGGGGCTTCTGTGGTAAGCCATTGAACCCCACAGATTACAGGGCACTGGATGCACCTCGGCTTGGTCCCTCAAGGGCTGGGGGGAGAATTAGGGAAATGGCCCCAGCGGAGTTTCCTCCATGCCTGGAGCTGTGCCAGTCACCTTCACCACTGCGGCCACCAACTGAGTAGGAAACAGAGGCTCAGAAGAACCCTCACTCAAGACCAAGCCAAAGGACAGCCGAGACTGGGCACCACCCCAAGCCATCTGGTGGCAATGCCAGGGCTCATGAGCTGAGGGAGATGGCCACACAGGAAGTCCACAGCAGTGGTTATGACCAGTGGCACATGGTTGTCACATCCTAGCCATCCTCCTCCCCCTGCACTATGAGGGCAGAACCTGCTCTGGTCTCCACCTGAGCCTATCCTTCCCCAGTCCAGCCAAGTTCCAGTATTTCCAGCCTTTCATCTGTACTCAGGAAAGGCCAGAGGACAGCTGGGGAAGGGGACAGTGAAGCTACTGCTCTGAGTTCCTCTCCCCCACCTACTCGGTCTGAAGCTAGACCATTCCTCCCTTTCAATAGTTCAGTGAGCTCCAGGTCCCTCAGATTCAAACTAACGTGTGAGTGGATGCTATCAGACCTCCTCTAGGGTTTGTGCATTCAGAAGCACCAGACTTGAATTCACAGATGTGAAGGTGGTGTTTCACAGGGGCAAGGAGCTGAGTAACAGCCCTGCTGGAATGGAAATCTGGCAGCTCTAGCCCTGGCACCCGGCATCAAGCAGAGAATGCAACCATTCCTGCAGGTGACCAGGCCTCCTGTGCCACCTCACATGCCTTTAGCTGCACACCTTCAGGTGAGCCCCATGGCCTCTCTGAGCCTTAGCCTCTTCGTACACGCCCCTACCCATCTGTGAGGCCCAGGCAGGTCCCCTGGCTCCGTGGATAGCTGGGATGCAGACCACTGTGGATCCTCCAGAAGGCAAACTCTGAGCCACCGCCGTCTCCCAGCTTGGCGGCCCTGGCTGTATATTATTATAATGGCCTCGGCCAATAGGGGCGCAGGCTATTAGAATGAGTTAAGACCAGATTAATCTGCTTAAAAAAATATGCCTGGTTTTTACGCTGTGCATTCCCTCCTAACAACTCAGGCTCCTTCCAGGCCATTATCTCATTTTATCGTTAATTCAATTCCATAAACATGTATTAAGTGTCTATTATGTGCAGAGCCTTGGTCTGGTGGCTGGGGTGGGGTGAGGGGCCACAGCAGGGGGCAGCCCCAGCCCACAAGGTGTCTACAGCCAGGCAGGGGACCCACCTGACCCCTGGCCCCAAACTCGGCCAAAAGGCAGGAAAGAAATGTCCACTGCCTGGAGGTGGCCAGGGACTGCCCGGGTCAGAGACAGGAGCATGTGGTACAGACAGGCCTCCAGCACGCCAGGTGTAACCCCTTCCACACACAGGCACACGCCAGGTGCAACCCCTTCCACACACAGGCACACGCCAGGTGTAACCCCTTCCACACACAGGCACACGCCAGGTGCAACCCCCTTCCACACACAGGCACACGCCAGGTGCAACCCCTTCCACACACAGGCACACGCCAGGTGTAACCCCTTCCACACACAGGCACACGCCAGGTGTAACCCCTTCCACACACAGGCACACGCCAGGTGTAACCCCTTCCACACACAGGCACACGCCAGGTGTAACCCCTTCCACACACAGGCACACGCCAGGTGTAACCCCTTACACACACAGGCACACGCCAGGTGCAACCCCTTCCACACACAGGCACACGCCAGGTGCAACCCCTTCCACACACAGGCACACGCCAGGTGCAACCCCCTTCCACACACAGGCACACGCCAGGTGCAACCCCCTTCCACACACAGGCACACGCCAGGTGCAACCCCCTTCCACACACAGGCACACGCCAGGTGCAACCCCTTCCACACACAGGCACACGCCAGGTGCAACCCCCTTCCACACACAGGCACACGCCAGGTGTAACCCCCTTCCACACACAGGCACACGCCAGGTGCAACCCCTTCCACACACAGGCACACGCCAGGTGTAACCCCTTCCACACACAGGCACACGCCAGGTGTAACCCCCTTCCACACACAGGCACACGCCAGGTGCAACCCCTTCCACACACAGGCACACACCAGGTGCAACCCCCTTCCACACACAGGCACACGCCAGGTGCAACCCCCTTCCACACACAGGCACACGCCAGGTGTAACCCCTTCCACACACAGGCACACGCCAGGTGTAACCCCTTCCACACACAGGCACACGCCAGGTGTAACCCCTTCCACACACAGGCACACGCCAGGTGCAACCCCCTTCCACACACAGGCACACGCCAGGTGCAACCCCTTCCACACACAGGCACACGCCAGGTGCAACCCCCTTCCACACACAGGCACACGCCAGGTGCAACCCCTTCCACACACAGGCACACGCCCGGTGCAAACCCCTTCCACACACAGGCACACGCCAGGTGCAACCCCCTTCCACACACAGGCACACGCCAGGTGCAACCCCCTTCCACACACAGCCACACGCCAGGTGCAACCCCTTCCACACACAGGCACACGCCAGGTGTAACCCCTTCCACACACAGGCACACGCCAGGTGTAACCCCTTCCACACACAGGCACACGCCAGGTGCAACCCCCTTCCACACACAGGCACACGCCAGGTGCAACCCCCTTCCACCCACAGGCACACGCCAGGTGCAACCCCCCTTCCACACACAGGCACACGCCAGGTGTAACCCCTTCCACACACAGGCACACGCCAGGTGCAACCCCCTTCCACACACAGGCACACGCCAGGTGCAACCCCCTTCCACACACAGGCACACGCCAGGTGCAACCCCCTTCCACACACAGCCACACGCCAGGTGTAACCCCTTACACACACAGGCACACGCCAGGTGCAAACCCCTTACACACACAGGCACACGCCAGGTGCAACCCCCTTCCACACACAGGCACACGCCAGGTGCAACCCCCTTCCACACACAGGCACACGCCAGGTGCAACCCCCTTCCACACACAGGCACACGCCAGGTGTAACCCCTTCCACACACAGGCACACGCCAGGTGCAACCCCCTTCCACACACAGGCACACGCCAGGTGCAACCCCCTTCCACACACAGGCACACGCCAGGTGCAACCCCCTTCCACACACAGCCACACGCCAGGTGTAACCCCTTACACACACAGGCACACGCCAGGTGCAAACCCCTTCCACACACAGGCACACGCCAGGTGCAACCCCTTCCACACACAGGCACACGCCCGGTGCAAACCCCTTCCACACACAGGCACACGCCAGGTGCAACCCCCTTCCACACACAGGCACACGCCAGGTGCAACCCCCTTCCACACACAGCCACACGCCAGGTGCAACCCCTTCCACACACAGGCACACGCCAGGTGCAACCCCCTTCCACACACAGGCACACGCCAGGTGCAACCCCCTTCCACACACAGGCACACGCCAGGTGCAACCCCCTTCCACACACAGCCACACGCCAGGTGTAACCCCTTACACACACAGGCACACGCCAGGTGCAAACCCCTTACACACACAGGCACACACCAGGTGCAACCCCCTTCCACACACAGGCACACGCCAGGTGTAACCCCTTCCACACACAGGCACACGCCAGGTGTAACCCCTTCCACACACAGGCACACGCCAGGTGTAACCCCTTCCACACACAGGCACACGCCAGGTGCAACCCCCTTCCACACACAGGCACACGCCAGGTGCAACCCCCTTCCACCCACAGGCACACGCCAGGTGCAACCCCCTTCCACACACAGGCACACGCCAGGTGCAACCCCCTTCCACACACAGGCACACGCCAGGTGCAACCCCCTTCCACACACAGCCACACGCCAGGTGCAAACCCCTTACACACACAGGCACACGCCAGGTGCAAACCCCTTACACACACAGGCACACGCCAGGTGCAACCCCCTTCCACACACAGGCACACGCCAGGTGCAACCCCCTTCCACACACAGGCACACGCCAGGTGCAACCCCCTTCCACACACAGGCACACGCCAGGTGCAAACCCCTTCCACACACAGGCACACGCCAGGTGCAACCCCCTTCCACACACAGGCACACGCCAGGTGCAACCCCCTTCCACACACAGGCACACGCCAGGTGCAACCCCCTTCCACACACAGCCACACGCCAGGTGTAACCCCTTACACACACAGGCACACGCCAGGTGCAAACCCCTTACACACACAGGCACACGCCAGGTGCAACCCCCTTCCACACACAGGCACACGCCAGGTGCAACTCCCTTCCACACACAGGCACACACCAGGTGCAACTCCCCTCCACACACAGGCACACGCCAGGTGCAACCCCCTTACACACACAGGCACACGCCAAGTGTAACCCCTTACACAGGCACATGCCAGGTGTAATCCCCTTACACACACAGGCACACGCCAGGTGTAACCACCTTACACACATAGGCACACAGCCCTTCCAACCACCGCGCCCTACAAAGGAAGATGCTGAGGCTCAGAGAGGTGGTCACAGGGCCCAGAGTATCCTGGGTGAAGCCCGAGAGTCCAGCTGCTCAGCCTGCACTTTCACTTCTAGTGTCCCGGAGCCTGGACCGGTGCCTGAAGCAGCGGGGTAGATATCGACAGCTGGCAATGAATGGACTGAGTGAATGAACAAATGAATGGACTGAGTGAATGAATGAGTGAGTGAATGAATCCTGAGCCTCTCCCCCATTCAGAACTGAGCTTGGTCCTTTTGAGGGGACCTTGAAGGATGACTGGATTTTGGTGAGCAGCAAAAAGTGGGGACTGGGGAGGAGGGCACTGTCCCTGGGGAAGCTGGGGTGGGGTGCGGACCATGGACTCAGCCAGACAAGGGTCCAAATCCTGGCCCCGCCAGGTGATGATGCACTGTTACTTCATTTCTCTGAGCCTCAGTTTCCACCTCTGCAGACATGGGGGGGGTATCAGCTGCCTGGAGGACAGAGGTGAGGATAAAGTGGGCCCAGCCGGCCCATTGTGCCCACTAGTACTTGCTGAGAGCAGTGGGCACTGAGCACCTGGAGTGGCGACCAAGGCCTGAGCCAGGTGGCAGGTAGACAGGACACATGGGCAGAGCCAGCTGGCCCGGACCCCTGCTGAGGCCATGGGAGAAGCACGGACAGTGGCCACAGAAAGGGAGCCCAGAGCCAGCCAGGGACAGAGGACAGGAGCAGGAGCTCATCCTGCAGATGCAGAGACAGATAAGAGCAATTCACGGTCCCCACGGACAGCACACTAGTCTCCTTCTCATGTTCGTCTCCAGGGATTTCTAGACAGCAAATGCTCCCCAGGGCTGCTACCTGGGGACAAATACCAGTGGCCACCAGCTGCCCCATCAGCTATCAGAGACCCTGCTAAGGGAACGAGGTTGAGACTCAACAAGCAGAAATGAAGGACTCCAGAAGCTGAAGCTGCCAGAAACCAGAGTGTGCAGTGGCCACATGCCAGGCCCACAGCAACAGAGCACGTGCCAGGAAGCTCAGTCCACCGCCCAGCCCGCCGGCCTCCACAGCCCCTCCCCCGTCCACACCACGCGCCCCTCAGCCCGCGCCCCACACCCACACAGTTCTCAAGGTCAGCAGTGCCCTTCTGCCCCCTCCCTTTCACTGGAGAATGCAGCTGCTTCCTTCCAGCCTCAGCTCTCACCAGTTTTCCTCTGAACTCAGCGACCCCCGCAAGCATGGGGCTGGGCCCTTCCAAACCCCCACCATCCCACCCACCCAGTGGAGGCAGAGCGCCAGTGAGGGTGGAGGCAGCTTTGCATTCAAGTACAGCTCTCCAGGAACTATTGCGAGCCCTGCTGTCCCATCCTCAGCTATAAAATAGAGCAACACCGGGGTCATGGTGCGGATGGAGGAAGCAAAGCACAAGGACATCACTTTCATTATCATTCTCACCATGAGGGGGCTCTGAGGTAGCTGTCCATGGGGCTAACCCAACCCTGGACCAATCTCCACCTTCCCAGCCCTGTTTCCTCCATGTCCTGTACACAGCCTGGTGCCCGGCAGCTGCTGAATCACAGGGCAGAAAACCAACCCTGTCTGAAGCAGTCGAGAAGACTTCACAGGAAACCTGGTGTCTATTTGGGCTCTGACGGATGCCTAGAAGTTCACCAAGGAAAAGATGAGAAGCAAATTCTAGGCAGCAGAAATTCGTTCTGTTGAACCCTACAGGCCTTAAATGCCACACGGAATCTGTCATGCCAGGAGTAGTAGAAAATGAGTTTTTAATTACTGCAATGATAGTCATGAACTATTCATGCATCAAACATTGGAGGGCTTACTATGTGCCAAGTACTCAGGATGTGGTGGGAAACAGGATGAGCAGCTCCTGGGCCCTGAAGCCTATGTTCCAGTACTACTGTGGACAAGACAGTAACAGAAGCTCACAAATAACGCCTCCTTCTCACTCTCTGGAGGGCTGAGCAGGAGAGGCCCACAGTGCTGAGTCCACGGACGACAGCAGCAACCCAGTCTGGTGTGCGTGTGAGCTCCGAGGGAGCCGTGTTTCAGCAGCCCTAAGTGACAGAACATGACGAGAACATTCCAGGCAGGGCTCTAACAAGGAAGGGGTACGGCTTGAGGAAACAAGTGGTAGCCTCATGACTGGAACATGATGGAGGGGACAGGGTGGCGGGAGAGCAAAGGGACAGGGCCTGGGGCTGAGGTGAGCAGTTCACATTTTCTCCCCAGGCAATGAGAGGCCAGGTCGGGAGCCCGAGACTGGAAGGCCGCCAGGTCCTGGTCAACCCTGCACATTCCAGGGCAGGGATCAACAAAGCAGTCCCGACAGGTGGCTCTGTGGTTTTCCGAGACCCCTCTGGGAGCCCAGGAGGGCTGCACAGCCGCCCACACAGCCGCCGCCTCCCTCCTGCCCAGCCCAGCAGAGAGGCCGCAGGCAGATTGATGAGGCACAGGCGCGATCTGTCTTGAGTTTAGCTCAGCTTCAGGCCATGTCTTGGTGACACTGGCTCATCAATACCCGAGAAAATACGGCCTGGAGGAGACCAATTAGGCGCTCCACAGCTGGCCAACGGCTGGCCAGCGGTCCACAGCTTGCTCCCCTCAGGCAGAGGGACACAAACTGCAGGCGTGGTGGGCTGGGCACAGGGGAGCCAGGCCACTGAGCTGCTGCCACACCCAGCTGGCTGGCACCCCCACAGCAGCAGCCTCTAGCGGGGCCCCGAAGGGCTGGTGATGCAGGCAGCGACCAGCAGAAGGGGCACCTGAAGGCTTCACCTTGTAGTACCCTCCCCAGGCCAGATGCCTCCCCAGCCTGTCCTGGAGTGGACAGTGTGCCGTGATAGGCAAGCTCCATGCCTCAGTTTCCTCACTGGCAAAATAAGGCAGCCACACAGACCACAGTCCTGGCCCTGTCCCCTCCCCTGCAAAACATCTGTGGTGATACTAAGTGCAATAGCAGTGCAATCCCACTCCATAGGCACACACAACCTGCCATTTGTCCTCCCAATTTTACCTGTTCTCCCTCTTCCACAAACCCCTGCATGAGAGCCTGGGATAGTCAAAACAGCCTTGGCCTCCCAGGTACATAGGTTCCCCAGGAACCAGGATTCAAATCTCCTTCCATAGCCAGGCGTGGTGCCGTACGCCTATAATCCCAGCACTCAGGAGGCTGAGTCAGAGGAATCGTCACACATCCAAGGCCAGCTTAAGCTACATAGCAAGACCCTGTCTCAACAAAGGGGGCGTCTCCTTCTTGAAGGAGATCCCAGGACACCAGGGGTTTGCATTTTAGAAGAACCTGGACAGGGCAATAGAAATAAGTCACTAATAGTAAAATTTCTGCCAGGAGGCAATAGGAAGAAGAGAACAGAGAGAAAGAGTTCCTCCTAGGACTTTCAAATCACCTTGCAGAGATAAGAAGTGCTGTAAATTGGATCCTGAATGTACTTCAGAGGCCTTGGTCCCAGCCTGACGCTACTGGGAAGTGGCAGAAACTTTAAGAGTAGAGCTTAACAGGAAGTCTTCAGGATGTTGAGGCCTACCCAAAGAGATTAGGGGACTCTAGTTTCCTCCTCTTGCTCTTTGCTCCCTGGCCTGCCATGAGGGACTTTCCTGTCACCACTCCTACCAAAATGGGCTGCCTCGCCACAGTCCCAAAAGCAACGGGGCTGATCAACCATGGACTGGAGCCTCCAAATCTGTGAGCCAAAATACAGCTTTTCTCTTCAGAAGTTGATTATTTCTGGTATTTGTTATAGCAGCACAAAGCCAACTGCACAAGCAGGAACTGTAGGGTAATACATATGGCTAGGAGGATAGCAAGCACAGGGGCCACAGAATGAGGGACTCCTGCATGCCTCAAGTATGCCCTGAAAGAATGAATGAGCAAGCAAGTAGGGCATTAGGAACTCAAGGATTCTATCGCTGGCCACTGGCCACCTCCCTGACATCTGTGAAGCTCACACAGCCATGGCCCTGCCTGTTCTGAGCCAGCCTGTGCCAAGAGTAGAATCCTTATGGGTGACGCTGGAGGAGGAAAGAGTTCCCTGGCTGGACTTGACCTTACTGGTCGGTGGGTCTGATGGGCCAGGTCAGGTGCGGGCCAGGCCTCAGAAGAATGCAAGGAAGGAGCTGTGAAGATGGGCATGGGGGAAAGAGGGCTGCAGGCACTGGGATTCTGGAATCCACACTCTCCACACACCACCATTGGGACCAAAACCCTAAATAATGGCCATGTTCAAAGCCACCCCCATCCTCCACCATTCCTGACCAATGGCTGCCCTGGCCCAGGCTATTCCCTCCTATCTGTGAGGCCTCAGTGCCCTCCTATCCCTGCTAAGCCTAGGCTGTTATTCTGAAAAATGCAAATGGTCATCCCCCCATGAAGAGCCTGGAGGCTGCACGTCCCCTGGAGCTCAGAGTCTCCCTCCTCTCCCATCTCTGAGCAGCAGGCACAGGTGTGGGGTGCCTAGGGTCTGGCCTCCAACCTCCCCACACCCATGTCCACATGCCTCTCCTGGCCCATGCCTGCACCATCCAGGGGAAGGTGCCTGGAGGGGTCCGCTGGATGCCAGGGAGCTGGCCTGGGTGCAGCGGCACCTTGTGGTTCCCTGTCCAGGCACGCTAGCGCAGCCAGGTTCTCACAACCTTCCCAGCTCGGGTTCCCCTGCCCAGCTCACACCATCACCACGCTGCAGCCCTGGACAGGCCTCACTCCTTCCCTACCCGGGAGGGCAGGCACAAATGCCCACCTGTAAGCTATGTCGTGTAACATGTGGCTTCAGTGGCTGCCACTTAGGCCTGCCACATGCAGAAACAGCTGCTGGGATGCAAATGAACACCCTGGTGCACAGTAGGGCTGCAACCCCAATGCTGTTGATGCCATAGGTGAAGTTACTGAAGGCCTGAGAGCCCCAGGAGGCCTGGACACCCCCAGCCACTCAGGCTCACCCACATGTCAGGGGAAGGGCCTCCCATGGCAAAGAGAACCTCTCTACCTCCTCGGTTCCCTTCTCACCTTCTTCCTGTTGCTCCTGCCTCCGGGAACGCCCCTGTCCCACATCGAATCCAACAGGCATCCTGTGCCCTTCACAGCTCCCAGCAGACACGACCTCCCAGGCCTCCTCTGATCATCTGCCAACACCCTCCCCCTCCCCCAGACACCTCCGGGCTCTCTACTCCCGGATGCAGGAATTCCTAACCAGGATCGACACAGCAAGCCAAGCCCACCCTGCCTATGATGCTTTCCCCCGAGACCTGCGCATGGCGGCTCCTTCACATCTCAGCGCAGTGGCAGACCTGTCTGCAGCAGCTCGTCCCGCAGAACTCTGTACCTGGACAGCACCTCCAAGCACTTGGGGACAGCAGGGAGCCCCATTCTTGAGGGTCCCAGGGCTCCTGCTGGGGGCTGCCCCACAAAACCCCACTTGGCCACCCCTTGGTGGGGAAAAGACATCTCCACTAAGCCAAGGGCCTAATGATAAACTTGGAGGTGACATGGTGCATGTCTGGAACTGGCCAGAATCCGTCTCTTCCGGATGTGTGCTCTGGGGCAGACGCCTAATGTGAATCGCTTCTGTCATCAGGACACCGAGGGCCTTGACACGGACCAGCTGCTGCCGCCGAGGGACAGGCTGCTAGAGCACCGATGGGCTCTCAGCGAAATTGATGGCCGTTGTCAGAAAACGATTTCCCCGAGGCCGCATCGCAGGCCCTCAGAGGAGCTCAAATCCCAGACAGCACGGCCTCCTATGGCGGGTGGGCGGGCAGCCAGGCGGGCAGCGGGCGGCCCACACCTGCCCAGCTGCTCCCCAGGCTGGGGGTGGAAATTAGCAGCAGGAAGAGGAGCTCCGGACCTGCACCCAGGAGGCCTGAGCCTGGCAGGGGGCAGCAGGGAACCCTGGGTAACCCAGGCAAGAACAGGGAGGCTGCCCTGTCCTTCTACCATTCACTCTGTACCCCCAGGACTGCTGAGGGGCATGCTCAATGGACGAAAGTAATTCCAGAAGGCCGAAGGGCACCAGAGTTGCTTCTGGAAGGATACACCATGGACCAGCTGGGTAGCGATGGGGCATGAGAGTCTGGGCACTGGTGCCACTCATCTGCCCGCACCCAAGGGGACTGAAGGGCCCAGCCCAGGCCCCCTCTTCAGCTCACCACACAGCAGCCCCTTGTGCCTGCGCCTGCTCTGGAAGGGAGCAGTAGCAGGGAACTGGACAGAGCATGTAAAGCCAGGGCAGATGAGAGGCTGCAGCCACCTCCAGAGTCCCACAGGACATGGTCCTTTCAAAAAGGGAAGGTTCTAAAAAGATTCAGTCCACTGGGAGTCACCAACCACCTAACGGAACTGAGGCAAAGTGCCATCCAGGCTTCTGGGTCAGGACTGTGATGGGGAGATGCCCTGGGATGGCTCCAAACTCTGGCCCTGTGGAAACCTGACATCTTTATGCACAGCAACTGGGGGGGGGTCTCCACTCAGCTCAGTCTCTGGGCCCAATTTAACCTCCCCTTAGCTGGGGCACCCCACGGGCACTCCATGAAGACTCACTGGCTGATGCGTGCATTAACCTGTCAGTGCCAGAGTGCCAAGGCCCACAGTCCAGGCCTGGCCAAGGAGACCACACTCATCCCTCCTGGTGCCTCTGCGGCTGCTCTGCCTCCCGTCTGGTCCACTGGTCCCTCAAGGCTCAACCCAAACGCCCCCTCCAGGAAGCTTCCCCTGGCTGCAGGGCTGGCCAGGGCCCCCCACAGCCCTAGGGCTCACCCCACCCTAGCACTGATCCCAGGTGGGGTTGTGGTTCACTGTGTACCTCTAGCTCTGCCCCTCAAGGGCAGGGCCACACAGGGCCATCACCAAATGCCCTGGGCCCTATTGACACTGGCACCAACCAGGGGCCCCAACACTGAGCAGAGAGATGGGGTTTGTGGAGAGGGGAGGAGAGCGGGCTTCCAAGGCCATTTGGGTCTTCATGTCTTCAACGCTAGGTCCCACTAGGATCTGATCCAGGAATGGACAGGGTCCACCAGGCCTAGAACTGAAGGCTGCAGCACGAGCTCTGTCGACCCAGTTCCTAGAAGTTTCAGAGGCCACAGAAAGGTCACTGGCCACACAGGGGCCTTCTGACACCACCAGACCTCACGACCCCCCAAACGTGTAGACTGTGAGAACACCACCCCAGCTCCACTTCCAATTCCCAGCTCATCCCTAGATGACAGGCAAGAACACTGTTCCCTCAGCCAGGAGCCTCGGGGCAGCCCAGGCCAAACTCCCTCACCCCAAATCCCAGAAGCCACACCCACCCCAGGCCCAGAACACAACTGGAGACCAAAGCAGGAAATCAGCACCCTGTCCATCTCTGCTGTCTCCTCCTTCCAGAATATTCGGGGCAGTGCTCTTCCCTCCCACCACTCCTGGAGAACACACACACTCCCTGTGCTGAGAGCCCTGTATACCGAAGGACCTCACATCCTCTACTACCCTGATGACAAAGCTCTTTCCCAATCCTCTGCCCATGCAGGGAGCAACTTTTGGTGATAAGGGCTCTCCAAAGAGACCACAACTGTTTTCCTGCCCGCCACCACCTCTGTCTAAACTGCCTCATGCCCAGCCCTCCCAGCCCATGTTTTCATTCTGAAGCTGAGATCTGATCATATCACTCCTCACCTCCAGAGCCATTCATGGCTCCCACTGCCTCCTGGGTCACATCCGAACTCTTCAGTTCCAACCTCTGAAGCTGGAACGGGAGAAACTTTTGATCTCTCCTGTATTTTCACTCCAAATATCACTTCCACCAAAGGCAAAGTGTCCTTTCCCAACTCTGAGCCTCTGTGCCCACCTACTTCACTCCCTGCAGTACCCTTCCTGGACCCCATCATGGGCTCTGGTGTGCCCCAGAGTGCCCCAGAGTGGTGGCCACAGTGTCTGTCTGCGCAGATGAGCGCTCCCAGCAGATCACTCTGAGGCCAGCGGGCTGATTCGGCCCCGCCTCACACACCCACTGGAGGGCTCGCACATCCTCCGCACTTGCTGGAATGAATAAATTACCTCATTCAGCCACAGAGCACGCCCAGCTCGAGTGTCGGCAGTTCAGCCAAGAGCCCTTGCGTGGAAATCACCACACTGAAGGTGACAATATTTCACCTCGCCCAGAAATGTACTTCGAGTTCTGGAGTCTCACCAGAAGTGTCGCTGGGTGACAGAGCTTCGCTATAAACACAGATGATGGGAGACCTCCTCGCCTTCCAACTGTGTCTGGCCCATCGAGTGCCCCAGGCCCTTTCCCAAGGTCTCATTAGCCCCTCACCACCCTGCAAGGAAAGCACCCGCATTTCACTGAGGTGGACACTGGTTCAGAGAGGCCATATGACAGGCCCCAGCCTCTTCTCAGTCCTTCCTATTAGGGGCTGGGTGGGAAGGGGGCATTGGGCCCAGCAGCAGAGCGGCTGGAAGGCAGGGGTCGGTGGCCCTTCCCACACCCAGGGCTGGGGAGGGTGGAGGAAGAGAGCCAAGGGGGTACAGGGTGATCCCTCCCTCACAGACCTGGTGAGAAAACTGGCAGGCACCCTGCAGGGCCCAATTAGGTGGCTGGCTTCAAAGGCAACCCATGAGCCAAGAAGAGCCAGATCCCACTCGAGCCTGGGCAGGGAACCATCCGGCTCCTCGCCACTGCGTGCCCGCCCACCCTTGGCAGCGCCACTGGCCACACTCCCAGATCCCTTTGGGGCAGGCAGGCCCAGACAGCTAGGGCCCCTCACTGTAGGCCCCAACAAGTACCAGCAGAGGGGTGTGTGCCAGGGTGGGCCTGGGTCCTGACCTCCATTAGCATCCCCAGCCTGCATACCTGCCAGAAGCCCTGGCCTTGGCCATAGGCCCTGCTGGGGCACCCCAGGCCCCACCCTGCTGACCAGGCCTGATTTGCATATGCTAATAGCCACACATCTCTTGCTTCCCTTGAAGCCAGCTTGTTTGGGGAACGGCTGGATCTGGCTATACCTGTATCGTGCTGATGTCACACCGAGCTATTTCCAGCTTGGTTGCCATGGAAACCACAAGGCCTCAGCTCTAGTTAGTTCGATATATAATTTACTTACTCCCCCATCCCCCCAGCCCCACCCGAAAGAGACTGGGGCGTAAGGGGAACAATCAGCTAAAATATACAATAACACCCTCCACTTCCCTCGGTGGCCTGTGAGAGGAGGGGGAGGAGGAGGAGGGAGGAGCGCTGTGCAGCGGAACAGTAAATCCATTTTGGAAGAAGGGAGGATGGCAAGCAGGAGAGAAGAGCTTTCCTCATTAAGAGGAAGAATGGAGCCTGGCACTTGGGGATGTTTCCGAGGAGCAGGCTCAGGCCTGGCAAGGGGGTGGTGCGGGCCCTCTGCCCAGGCACCTCAGCACTACCCAGCCAACCCTTCGTCCAGGACCACAGCTCAGGGACAACCCTGGCTGAGCCACCAGGCTGCAGGTGACCAGCCTGCCTCTGAGAAACCCCAGGGCTTGTGAGGGTACTGCTGGTCCAGCAGGCATCATTCTTGGTACCTCCAGACACACAGATGTCACCAAGGCCTGCTGTCCCCATACAGGGGGCACTGGTCACCTCCAGGTCTGGTGTGTGAGATACTCCTAAGTAGTCAGCTGAGGCCTGGGGCCAGGACATCAGCCAGGGGTGGCACTTATGTAGCAAGGTTTAGGCCCCTGCTACTCCCCTCCCCCACCGCAGCCTGGGGAATACAGGAGGTGACACAGCCCCCCACGCAGGGGAGCCCCCAGACTGGCTACAGGAGGGCAGATCACAATATCCAGCAATATCCACTCTGAGAGTGAGGCAAGCATGGGGCTACAGGGACACCAAGGCATGTGACCATCAGAAATAGTCAGGGAAAGTTCCCTGAATGGGGTGTTGGCCTCAGCTACAGTGTGCAAGGGGGAAGAATTGCCTGGAGGGGAGAAAGAGGACACCTCAGGCAGCAAGCACTGCAGGAAAGCAGGTTGCTCCTCTGGGCCTGCCCTAATGCCTATGGGCAGGGAGACCTGAGGGCCAGCCACCTGCCAGAGCCCCAGATCTTTCAAGTGTGCCAACCTTGCCCACTTTTGCCTGGGCAGCCATGCAAAGCCATGGGGACCCTACTGCATGCACTAGGGATGGCAGGGGACTCAATCCAAGGTCTCTCCCCCCTCAGGTTCCACAGACTTATTTATCATGGTCACAGAAGGGCTCTGGCCAAGTCATTTCTCTCCCTGACCTTCCGTTCCCTAGGGACATTATTTTAATCTTTCACCCAAGCCGACTCTTTATAACCATTATCTCTGACCCTCATGAATATCGGGGTCCCTGCTTTCTGGATGAAGAAACTGAGGCAGTAAATGAACAACTGAAAAACGTATGAGGGCTGAGCATCCCCGCGGGGCCCTGCAGGAGCCCTTTGGTGGGCTGGCTTTTCCCAGGGAAGCCGGCTGAGAAATTTGGTCTTGGTGATGCCCAGGGTGGGGCTGTGTCCCCAGATGACCAGATCTTGGCTGAGCAGGCCTTTCCCGGGAAGCTCTGTTCCCTCCCACCCCAGTCCCTGGCTCTCCCAGCCCTGACCTACAGATCCGCCCCGCAAGGCTCTGCCTGCCCATCTACCATCCTCCCTCCATTCCCTTCTGCTGCTCTCATGCAGGCATAGGAGGAGAGCACACTGAGCCCCCAATGTCTCCACAGCCCTCAAGATCAGCCCCAGCTTCCGCATCGTCCCCTCTCCCAACCCCTTCCCTGCTTACTCCGCTCCCCTTCTGGGCCTTCGCACATTCTGTTCCACCACCTGAAATGCCTTTTGCCCAGAGAGCTGCAGAACAGAACAGAACAGAGAGAATACAGACAGCCTAGCTTTGATGCTGGCTTTTCTCTGTAGCAGCTGTTAACCTCGGGTGCACTCTGTGAAATGGGCACAGAATGAGCCTCACAGCCAAGCAAGTCTGGCACAAGAAGAGCCGGGCATGATGGTGCACGCCTGCAATGCCAGCACTTGGGAGACTGAGGCAAGAGGATTGCCGTGAGTTCAAGGCCACCCTGAACTACATAACGAGGCCCTGTCTCAAAAAAACAAAAAGAAAAGTCTGGTGCAAGATGAGTTAGGCCCCTTCCTCCTTCTGGTCTCTGTTCCCATGTGCCCTTTTCCACTCACCCCACTGCCACCCTTCTACCTGGCTTTACTGTCCTCTCAGTGCTGTTCCAGCCCCTGGCAGGCAACCTGTGTTTATTTGTCCGTTAGGTTAACGTCCGTGCCCCCCAGCAGGGAGCCAGACATGCTCAACGGTGTTTCTGCAGTTTCCAGGCTCGGTACACAGTAGGTGCTCAGCAGGTACTCGGGGATGCGTGAGGGCACAGACACACCTCTCAGGACACAAATGAACAAGACATGTGACCCCCAGGCCTTGCTCAAGCTCTGGACCATCCCAAGTTGGGATCCCCAGTTCATCACCCACAGGGTGGCACCTCAGCAACTGCAGGGACCTGTGTACTGGAAACACCTAGCTGGCAGGAAATGCCTCTCTTGGGGGGCCTGCTGGTGATGGGGCCCCAGGGCAGTGCCCAGGACCAGGCACACTCCCAGCTGTATTTGTCCACAGGCACAGCCACTCCCCTCCCTCACTGCCTCAGTAATGTACACACAGCCTCCCAGGAAACTGCAAAAAATGAGTTAATATAACATTATGGCTGCGAATTTAAATACACAGGAGTCAAGCAACACAGACTTACAGTTCCCCAAGCAACTGTAAAAACCGCACAAGCAATTGAGGAGCAAGGGCTGGGAATGGATTTAAGGCCATCTCAATCACAGGCGGACCGGGGACACTGCACCCTGGCCTCTCAGTGACAGACACAGACTCCAAGGGACAGTCCTTCCCAGCCCAAGGGGATGCAGGCACCAGGAACATGCTACCCAGGCCACATGGCTTATTGGACACAGCCCCTTTGGGGACACAAGGGCACCCCCTGCAGGGGAGGCAAGACCTCCACCCCACTACCCCACGAGCCGGGCCCCCAGGTCTACTGCTCACTCCTCCCCCACTGCCAGCTCACACTAAGGCGGCTCTGCACTCCTGTCCACTCTGCCCACAGACGCATGTCCCACAGGGCCACATCCCAGGGCCCTGCCTTCCCTCTCCCACAAAATGGATTCCTGCCTATAAAGACCAATTCAAGGAAACAGGCTCAGGGGCCCTACTGCGGACACATCCCACCTCCATACTTGGGGCCTTGGGACCTTGGGCAAATTGTTGGTTCACTCTGTGCCAAGAGGAAACATGAAGAAACTCAACAGGAGTACTAACACCTACCTCCCAGGCCGGCACCAATCAGACGAATCAGCACACGGAAACACCTGGAACAACGCCCAGCACATAGCACGGGCCCAGTAAAGATGAGCAATGATTATTGCTGTTGTTAACACTGCCATCGTTGTTGCTTCCTCTGTCACCCAAAAAAGAATCCAAGGAAACACAAAACACAGGTCGTGGTATTTAGGGAAACGGAGTCACAATGCACACAGCCATTCACATAGTAGACTTCCAAGGGCCTGAGCCCCATTCAGAGCCAGGAGGGGCAGCTGCGACAAGGAGCAGGCACACAAGATGCTACTGCAGCAGAGCCCCACACACTGCAAGGTCCCTATGAGGCTGCCCAGTCTGGCTTGGGGCTTCCCAGCAGTCATCAGAGGAGCGGCTTGGCTGGCTGGTTGGAGATGGACAACAAGCCCCTTCCTTGACCGTGAGACCAGAGAGGACCTTCTGTGGAGGAGGTGGCCCTGAGCTGGGAGAGGCAAGGATGGCATTCATCGTGTCCCTGGATGAGCCTTCCTTTAGCCTGGAGCATGTGGCCAGCCGAAAGGCTCCTAACACAGGGCTGACTGACTGACTGAATGAATGAATGAATGAAGGTGAGTTCTGAGACTCCCAGTGGGGCTCAGGTGTGGATCATTCCCCTTGCTCAGTTTTCTCGGGCCTCTTGTGAAAGGTCAAAGCCACCACCAGCCAATCCACCCCAGGGCTCCAGTACAGAGGGGACCGAGACCGTGGAAGGCATGCCAGTGCACAACCGGGAGTAGCAGACAGACACAGCCTGGGTACTGGGTACTGGGGACAGGTGCTGGGAGGCCCTCAGAAGTCCCCCAGTTCGGGCTATATCACAGAGAGGAGCCACATGTCCAGGGAAGACATGTGACAGCAAGGGGACAAGTGAGTGGGAGGAGTACTGCTCTCGGGCAGCCAGGAGTGGCCTCTCGAGAAGGTGGCAGCTGAGCTGAGCCATGTGTAAGGACGTTCCAGGGACACTGCAAGTGCAAAGGCTACAGGACAGGACGGAGAAGCAGGAGGGAGGCTGGGCCGCTCCGCCGAGTGCCACTGCATTGAGTCACAGGGGCTGCGGTCCAGGAAGAGCCGAGAAGGACAGGCACCATGGTTTGGGGCACATAGCCCAGAGCCAGGGGCCTGCCTATTGAATTTCAGCCTGCAGCCTCAGTTTCCTCATCTGTAAAAGGGGGTAAGAACTGTACCTACTTCTCCAAGTGGCTGTGAGGATTAAACAGGGCACTGAGCATCCAAGCAGGTGCCACGGAGTGTGAGCTGTCGTGGCCGCTGCTGTCATTATCACCAGAAGGGGACAGAACAGAGAACGGGGTGGGGGAGACAGGAGAACCACACGACCCAGAAGCAGTCACAAGCCAACATCCCATTCATGTCATAAGGCATAGGAAGAAGGAAGGGGAAGGGAAACCAGAGACAAGCAGCAGCGATAAAGGAAGATGATCTCCACCACTTGCCCTGAACTGAGTGCCTTGCTAACGTCCTTCTCCGGCCACTGCCTCAAGGGAGCTCCCAGCTACCTGGAGAGTACCGCAACACTCATCTTACAGGAGAGAACATCATGGCCTAGAGGGGAGGCAGGCAGCCCAGGGTCTATGCACGAGGGGACACCAGAAGAATCCCAGGCTCGGACATTCAACAAGAGACAGAGGCAGCCACAACCCAGGACTGCGCCCCTCCCATCCCTAGCCTGGTCCCTTGCACAGGGCTGGGACTAAGGAAATGAGTGCTGAATGGACAGACGGATGGATGGATGGGCAGATCGCAAACCAACACGAGTTGGAGATCATCTCTCACTGGCTCCCCATTCACACCTCTCGGCCTTCAGGCCTCTGGACCTCTTCCCACTGGCACACAAATATTCAGCATGCGGGACACAGCAGGCACCACGGGGCTCCCCAGGCTGTTCTGGAGTGGGCAGGGCCAGGCATGGGACATTCCTCCTAGGAGTGCAGGGAAGCAGCAGCTTGCTCGAACTTCCAGGAAAAGTGTCCCACCTGCTCTCCCACCTGCTAGCCCCTCATTAGCCTCCTATCATCTGACAGGTGGGGGCCCTAGGGCCAGGCCCCCTTAATGGTCGCAGACCTCCACCATTTCCTGCCGAGCAGACCCTGGTCACCTCCCCAAGGGCACTGCTGTGAGGCATGGCTGGCACCAGCCTGGGCCCTCTTCTCCACAGAAAGTCACACCAGCACCGAGAAGGAGGGGCTCAAGACTCCATTCTCTCTGCCCATGTTTGCAAAGCAGCTGGGGCTGGGTATCCTGTCAGGTGTTGCTGGCAGGCAGGATACAATGGAGGCCCATGTCTTGGCCCTCAAGGAGCTCACAGTCCAATCAGAGTCAAAGCTGGGGTGACCCAGCGCCAAGACCCCTGAGGATGGGGGGCCAGGGAATGCACTCACCTGCCAGGGCTTCTGGGAGAAGCCATGGGGCAACCAAAGCTGTGAATAGATGGAGGGCACGGGGTGGGGAGCACCGGGGCAGAGGCTGGGGTCTGCGAGCGCCAGGAGACAAGGGCTGAGGGTGCAAGGCATGATGGGAAGGACCCCAGGTCTGCCACTGCCGGGGCAGCTCGGCAAAGCTCGGGTCTCACGGTGAGTGTGGCATCAGGGACTCCAGGAACAGAGGGGCCAGGCTGCCGCACAGCAAGGAAGCCACAGCTTGTCCTGAGACTCAGTGCCTGGCTCACTCTGACTGCAGATGTCACTGGACGTCTGTGCCCCCACCCAGGCCCCTTCACAACCAAGACACAGTTTCCCCAGCTATGGAGGCCAACTGTGTCCTCAGTGAAAGCAGCCCCCACCCCGGGACAGTGGCACAGCGACCAGCCAACACAGCCTGGGACACGGCCCAGGACAGCTCCACAGCCCACCCGGCTGGAGGGCTCCCCTGATGCCGCTCCCCACCCTGTCCCCACTGGTGTGGTTCTGGGGTGTCCCCCAGGGATCCTCCCACATGCACAGACATCCTGGGGTGAAGCTGGCCTGTGACGATATCCCCACCCCCACCCCAGACTGGGGCACACTCCCTGCAGACAGGGACGCAGCACCTTTGCTGTGTGCAGCACTCAGATGCACATCCAACACCTGACTCATCTATCCGCACAGGTGCTGGCCCAGCTTACCAATGCCAGGTGCTGGGCAAGGCTGGGCGCAGCACTGAGAACACTGGACTCAATCCTGCTGCTTCCTCACTGGGCTGCCCAGGCTGCACTTCACCCCACTAGGCCTCAGTTTCCTCAGTTGCATGTAACTGCGGTCTGGACAGAGCCTCTGGGCTGGCAAAGACCTGCCACCAGGTCCAGTCTCTCAGGGACTGGGGAACCAGCATCAGCCTGGCTCGCTTTCTACAAAGGAACCCAGAGAGGGCACCAGCCTTCCCCATCACACAGCTAGGCGACTCACTTGTCACTCCTTTCATGAGCGTTTCTGAGTCTCTTTCTCCGCAGCCAGAAGTGCATCCTGGGGCATCAGCCCGACGAGGAAGCACAAAGCGTGCGCTAAAGGCTGCCATGCGCCAGGTGCCTCCCAGCCCCAGCCCTCCCGACGGCACACGAGGTGAGCACCCTCCCAACCTGGAAGGGCGCAGCGGGGACGCCAAGCCGGGGCTCACCCTGGGTCTGACCTGAGGTTGGCACCCGTGGAGGGGCTGTGGGCAAGCCCTGGGCACATATCTGAGCAGACTGCTAGACACAGCCCTTACTGATACCTCCAGGAGAGTGAGGGCTTGGTGCCAGAGGAGCAGGAGGAGGAAGCAGTGGGCACCTGCTGGCCACCACCCTCATCTTGGCCATGAACACATCCTCCCCAACCTGCCAGTGAGATAGAAGCCCTGTGCAGGGCGTAGGCCTCCTCACCAACCTCCAGCTGGGGCTGGGGGAATGAGCGGACACTCCCGGAAAGGTGGAAGACTGCCTGTCCGGGCCTTGATGGAGGGACGATGAGCCCATTTTATAGATTGGGAAACAGAGGCTCAGAGGTAGCACTTTCCTTACCCAAGACAGCAGGTGGGATAAGAAATGAGCTGGGTCCTGAACCCTGAGATTTCCAGCCCTGGGGCTGAGGACCCTCCGGATTCACCAAACCCGAAAGCCCACGTGTGACACCCAATCTGACCACTGCCTGCAGATCTCAGGCATTAGGCAGTACATCCCTGCCCACAGGTCTCCTGCCCCATCACACGTGCCACCTCCCACTGCCTCCTCACCACAGGGCCTTGGCACAGGCTTTGCCCCAGCCTGGCACACAGTTGCCTGTTTCCACAACTTAACCCCCACCTTCCCTCCCATCACTGCTCTGGGCCTCCTCCTCCAGGAAGCCTCCTGACCTCCCTCAGTCTTTGCAGCCCTGGTGTCAGCTGCAACATCACCTTTACCTCTATGAGTGTCCCATGTGCCTTGTCACTGGGTTAGGCCCAACTTCCCTCACCTGAATCTACCCACTTCCCAGCCAGGCTGAGGAGGGGGTACCCGCCCCTGCCCCCCACCCTGTTCCTCTGCAGAGCCCAGCCTCCCTGAGGGGCATCTCAGCAGGCATCCCTGGGGCAGCACTGGCTGGGCACCTGCACCACCCAGGCAACGGATGGCCCTGAGGTCCAGGCCCAGCCCCAGTGAAGGGGCAGCTCAGCCCCGTTCTCCAGCCCAGTGCCAACCACAACCCACCCTAGCCCCAGTCTGCTCACCCGCCCGGCCCCCTGCCTATGTCACTTTTGCTTACAGGCCCTGTCCTGGTCTCAGGAGCCCAGGAACAAAGCCCAGCTCACCCATTCCCTGGCTGTATGGCTCTCTGGGCCTCAGTTTCTCCTCTGTGAAACGGAGAGAGGGACCACACAGCTCCACAGGGTTGTGGGTGCAGTCAAGGGGATGATACATGTGCAATGCTTAGCCACAGTCCCAGTTCCTGGCAAGGGCCTGGTATGCCTTCCAAGCATCAATGTTCCCTCTGCCAAATCCTGGAGAAAGCTCTGACAGCTGGGCCACAGAGGTACATCCCAGCAGAGAAGGGGCCCAGGCACAGTGGCCCAGAGCCCTGGGCCTCCCTGCCCACTGCTTGGGAGGGCTGAGGTGCCCCTACCACCCAAGCACAAGCCTCAGCCACCAGGACAGACCTGTCAACACCCCTCCCATCTCCCCACCCGCTCACCCTGCACGCCCCCACCCCCTGGAGAGCTGTGCAGAGCTGGGGTGGGGGTGGATCTGATAAGCCAGTTCCTTGCCACAGCCACCGCCTCCAGGGCAGGCAGCGGGTGGTGGCAGTCACAGCACACAGCAGTGATAAGGAGGGAGCTGAGCAGTGGGAATTCCTCCCTTCCTGCAGCGCGGAGTAAACCCGTCCTTCAGCCCCAGTCCTCAGGCTGCCAAGGGCTCCCATCTGCCCAGCCTGGCACCAGCCTGCATGCACCTGCTGGGAGAAGACAATGGCCATGGGACAGAGGCGTGCAGGACCCAGGGCTCCCCAGTCCCCTGTCCAGCAGGAGGGGACCATGCTTATTCCAGGGCAAAGTAAGGACAGCAAGCAGGGCTAGTGCAGAGGGGAGTAGGGCGAAGCTGCACAGCCTGTCATAGGGAGCCACAGACAGTACGGGAGGAGGGGGGTGACAAGACAAAGGTGGCAGTGGGAACAGGATGGTCACAGCAGCCATGTGCTGGAATGGCATCCAGGAGGCCACCACAGGGATACAGGAGGGTTGACATGGTGGCCACAGACAGTAGCTGAAAGGCAGGGAAACAGCTCAGAGTTGGCCCTGGGGGAGGACAGAAGCTCTCGGGACTGTAAGCAAGGGTCCCCCCACCCTCATCCCCTCTCCAGTTCCCTTCCTAAGCCTTCTGTGCCAGCCCTGGGCAGCCAAACTGGCACAGTAGGCAGTGGAGGAAGAATGGACTCATGGCCACCAAGTTCCGATACTGGTCCTGGCCCAGAGTACCAGGAGACCCATTCATCATCCAGGGGTGCGCCCAGGTGCCTGCAGGCCCCTACCCCGTCCTGCCCTCCTCTACCCAGCCAGGGCCTGAACCCTCAGCCCCACGACCCAGCTCCACCCCCTCATCATCTTACTGCTCCCTGCAGACTCTGCCTCAGGCTAAGCAGACAGCCCCTGCCCAAGGCCTCCCAGGGTTCCACCAGGGAGTCTGTAGGGGCACCATCATCCCATGATGTGGGTCCAGTTTCCCCACCTGCAGCACAGAATAATCACCCTTCTTTCCAGGGCTGTCAGAAAGGCTAAAAGGGGCAACCCATTCAGGACCCCTCCTGTCTTTCAGGAGCTATTCCTATTCCACATTCCTGTTCTCCAATAAACTTTTCTACTCTATAAGAAAGAAAAAAAGACAGACAGACAGACAGACAGACAGGAAGGTAGGCTGGCTAAAGGAGAGATCAGCAGAGTGGATCTGCCCAGCGTTAGGTGTACACTGAGTCCCACGCATTCAGTGTGTCTAGATGCCGCCCATCCCTGCACACCACCACACAGCCTCTCGTGCACTGCAGGGCCTCTGTGTGTGCCGTTCCTCCTGCCTGAAACACTTCCTGTGCCTCTCCCTCCGGGTGGTCTACGCTCAAATGCCACATCCTCCAGGAAGCCCTCCTTGGCCTCCCAGATGAGCTCAAGCCTCAAGAATCTCCACCATCAGACTGCAAACTCCATGAAGGCAGGACAGTGACCAGCTTGACCACTGCTCTGTGCTCTCGCTGAACAGCTGAATGAATAAACGAATCAGTGATGCAATGAGACACAACCATCCAGACATACCGGGACAACGCAGGGCCATCAGGGGGTGACAGGGTCGTAGGTGCCCATGGAAGCGCCTACTCCAGCCGACAGAGCCTGAGAAGTAATCCCAGAGAAGGTGACACCTCAGTCTGAAATCAGGGCCACAAGGTCCCCAGTATCTACTTTACAGATGGGGAAACTGAAGTCTAGAGTTAGGGGCTCCCCTATGTCCCAAGCTGCGCCCTGCTCCAACTGTTCAAGGACCTGCCAAGTCCCCCACTCTTGGTGGCCCGTCCCGCTCCCCGAGGCCGCCCCACAGCCCACCCAGGGGTGCCAACCCCTGCATGGTCATCCTGGTGGCAGGCCACTCAAGGCCTGGGTGGCGCTGGGCACACGGCTGCACGGCTGAGCCAGGCAGCTGGCAGCAGCGCAGCTTGGAACCAGCTGTTTGGATGACAAACTGCGTTCAAGCTTCATTAGGGTAATCAGGCTCCCCTCCCGGCAGCGCTGCAGAGCGCGACTGTCAACCTGAACTAATCAAATGCGGCCCCAGGACACCGCCTGCCTGGCTGACGAGCCGCTAAGGCATGGAGCCACCACTGCTACACAGCGTGGGGCCGCTGCATGGCTGAGGCCAGGTCCGGCTAGGCCCTGGAGACCTCGGCACGCCCCCTAGGACCTGGTGACCCAGAAGCCCAGTCAGTGCTGGGGGGGGGTCCCCACAACCACTCCATTTCATGGCCAGGACTGAGTTCACAAGGGAAAGTGATCCACAGGAGGGAAGCAGCTGGCCTGGCGCTACCTTCAACCTCTGCCTCCAAGCCGCACTGTAGCCTGAGCTCCGGGGCCAGGGTCAGCCAGGCTGCCTTGGCACGTCCCTTGACAGCTCTGGGCCCGGAGCCCAGCACCCCAATGGGGACTTCAGGGAACCCTGATGACAAAGATGGGGGAAGCAGTTTGCCAAGTGTTAGGGCCAATGCGGGTCCCGATGTCCAGGGGTGGGACCTGTCCTATAGCCTGTGGTCACCTCTTGTGCCCAGCTGGGCGGCCCCCAGGCTGCTGCCCCACATGCTCAGAACAGAACTGGGCTGGAAGCAGATCAGGCTCCTTCACTTAGAGCAGGGAAAACTGAGGCCCAGAGAGGAGGCAACACAGTGGCAAGAATATAGACTTTAGAGATAACAGAACTTCATTCACTCATCCATTCATTCATCCCTCCACCCATTCACTCGACAAATCCCAGCCAGGAGGCTGCTCCATGTCAGGCACAGGGACCTGCTGAATGAACAGATGTCTGCAAACATGAGTGAATGAAGCCAGGCCTGGTGCTGGGGACACAGCCGCACACTCCACAGATACTACCCCTGCCTCCTGCGGTCTGTCTCGTGGGAGAGCAGACGCCTGCCAGAGGCTTCATGACAAATGACACTGGCAACGTACAGAAAGCGTGAGCCAGCCTTCTAACCTCCACCAGGAGGGCTGCGCCTGGTTTGGGATGGTCCAGGCAGGCTACCTGGAGGTGACACTCCAGCAGAGACCCTCTGAGGCTGTGAGCCAGGCAAGGGGAAGCAAAGGGCAGACACAAGGGTACTGCGTGTGCAAATGCCCAGGGGCAGGAAGGTGCTCGGGGCACCCAGGATGAACAGTGCATCTTTGTAACTGGAGGGTGGCAATGGCTGTGGGACACATTGCCAGCCAGGGAGGAGGAGGAGGGCTTGGGTTCTCATGCCAAGGGTGACAGTTGTAAGCAGCAGCGCTGGCCCTGGATGCCATGGGGAGGGGGGTAAGAGGACTCAAGTCTTAGTGCTGCCACGTTCTGATCCAGCAATGGCACAGACGCCAAGCTAACATGGAAGGGACACTGCAAACCCAGACAAAGACCCCTCCACTGCAAGATGCCACCAGCAACAGGTAGGAGACAAGAGAAGCAGGTGGTAAGATGCAAGGGAGCCTCCTGGGTATGGGGGGCGTTATGTGGGTGTCTATAGCTGTGTGCTCCAGACGTGCGCGCTCTTCTGTATCAAGTTAGGTTCCAAAGCCAGGTGTGGTGGCGCATGCCTGTAATCCCTTTGGGAAGCTGAGGCAGGAGGACTGCAAGTTCAAGCCCAGCCCGGACCACTGAGCAATTTAGAAAGACCCTGTCTCAAAATTTAAAAATGACAAAAGGGCTGGAGAGGTAGCTGAGTGTGAAGGTCCTGTGTTCAATCCCCAATACACTCTCCTTTCCAGAAAAAATTAAGCCCCTGCAAGAAAGTCAGAAGAAAGCCTAGCTTCATCTCTCTGCCTCTCTAACTCTCTGTTTCTGCATATGCAAAATCGGGACAGTGACAGCAGCTGCCTCACCGAGGGTGCAGAAGTTTAAGAGGTTGAAGAGGATGGCACGCATTCATGCCTGCCTCACGGCCACCACACCAAAGCACCTGGCTGGGCTGGGGGTGCACCTCAGTGGTGAGCACTTGCCTAACATGTGTGAGGCCCTGGGGTTCCATCCCCAGCACCTCAAAAACAAAAAAAAGCAAGCAAATATCTGATTTCCCCCCACACCTTTGCCTCCTTTGGGCCTCAGTTTCCCCATAGGTAAGGGGACCGCAGTTTCTACCTTTTTCAAAGGCAATGGGGTAAAGTGGGAAACACACCCCATCTTGGCCCCTGCTCAAACCTGAGAGCCACACAGTGCCCAGTGTCACCCCCAGCTCAGCACACAGCACACGCTGACAGCAACCTGCCTCCCGTGGCCACACACCAGGGCCAGCAGCAAAAGCCAGGCTGGGCCCAGGTCTCCGGATGTCCACCCTACCTACTGCATGCCAGGCCCAGCCTGGGCATTCCCGCCAGGGGCCCAGCAGGACACTGGAGCACAGGCAAAGGGCACTGGGAACCCGGCCAAGGCAAGCATCCAGGGCAGAGTCCCATGGGATGGGGTATGCCAGGCCCTGGACACACAGCTGGAGGCAGGGAAAAGTCTGGCTCCCCATCCAGAGCCTGAACACCTCCCCATCTCCCTGGGCTTGGGCGACTTAGGGAAATCCGATAGTGTCACCATCACCAACATTCCCACAGGCTCAACTGTAAATTACTTTCTCACAATGTGCCAAAGACATCTTACAGAGGAGGAAACTGAGTATCCAAGAGGCTTGGTATCTGAGGACTGCCCTGGTGAGGGGTCCAGAAGTGGCTGGATGGCTGGGATCCCATGTCAGCCCACTGGGCACAGCACACACTCCCAGAGTTCACCAGCGTAGTCAGTGCTTGGTTCTCTCCACTGCCTGGGGTCCGCTCACTGCCACAGTCAGTCAGTCAGTCAGTCAACAAGCACCCACTGTGCTCTTGCTGCAGGCACTGCTCTAGGAGCTGAGAGTGGGGCAGGGAACAAGGTAGCAAGGACATAAAACCCTAATAGGCAATAGCCCCGAGTGTCAAATACACAAGGCCAAAAATCGCAAAGGTGGCAGAGGTCACCATGCCGGGTGCTACACTAAGTATCACTGCTGTTAATCCTCCAAGCAGCCTCTCGAGAAGGCACCGCTGCCCCGGCGAGGACACAGAGGCTCAAATCAAGTGACTCCCCTGAGAATGGCCTCAGGGCCTCTCAGGCACAGGACCTGACCTCAGCCAGCAGCCCCTCCATCATGTCCGTCCAGCAGGGGTTTCGGCCTTTTCCCTGCATTATTGCTTGGGACCCTCACCCTGGCGACTGCGCGGCCTTGGGATGGGCCCAGGCCCAGGTCTCCACACCTGTCCCATCTGTCAGGGAGGAACTCATAGCCCAGCCAGGCTTCTGCCTCTGCTGCGCTCCTGGGATCTGGACTCCCAGCTCTGCACCAGCCCCAACAGGGGTGAGAAGTAAGAGAGACAGCCAAGAGGGCAGCGCGTCCCGCCTGGAATGCTCTCCTCCCTACACCACCCGTGGCTAGCAACTCATCTTGCCCCTCAGTCTCGGGTACAAGCCCCCCCCACCCCGAACCACTCTGCCTCCATCAGAGCCCCATGCACACACCCTGAGCTTCCTGCATGGCTGTGCCCACCCCCGCCCCAGGCACACATGTGCGTCCACTAGGTCACTCTGCCTGTGGTGCCTACTGCACTGTGCACTCCTCCAGGGCTAGGATCTGGTCCGCTTTACTCAAGCCTGCATCTTTGGCACACGGTAGGGCCTCCAGACCCTTATGAAGTGAATCAATCTGCTGCGTGACACCAGCCGGCAGAGAGCTGAACCAGGGGAGCACAGAGCAGAGGGCAAGGATGCATCCAGACAGAGGGCAAAAGCCTGGCAGCCAGGAAAGCTGGGCTCCAGAGACCTGGAAGCACAGAAAGGCAGGAGCACCGATGTGAGAAGGGGCAGCCGGCAAGGTCGCGGTTGGGGTCGTGGAGGGGGGACAGGGAGCCCTCAGGGTTCCAGAATTCCGAGCAGTCCCCCGGCCACCCATAGCAGCCACCAAGCCTCAGGGACCAGGCACCATCCCCCGGGGCCCCCCAAGTCCGGGGCCAGCTGGCCACCCACGCAGGCTGCAGCCTGTGACCTTGGCCCTGCCAATGTGGCCTCCTCCAGCTGAGCACACCAGCTGGCACCAAAAGACAGAGCAGCTTGGGCAAGCGCCTTGATACAAAGGGTGGCAGGGGCATAGGCAGCAGGCTGTCACGGATGGGCTCTGGCCAGGATCTGTGAGGGCCAGAAAGGGACAAGTACTGGCTGCAGCCAGGACAGCAGACAGCTCCACACCCCCGCGCTGGACTCACCTGGAAAAGCCCCCGATGGCCTCGATCCCTGGGCCACAGGCCAGGCTCTGGCTCCTGCTGCCCATCCCCCAGACGGACTCAGAGTAACCCAGCTCTGCAGACCCCAGTACCCTCTGCCCTGGTGTCCCTATCCTGGCCTGTTCTGGGCATCCCCCCTCCCTAAGTACCATCACCCTGCCCCCATGCACCCTCTCTGGGACCCCCTCTTCCCCAGCCCCCACACCACAGGTCCTCTCCCAACTCCAGCCCTGCTGCCACCCACCTCCTTCTCTGGTCTCTGCCTTCAGACCTGCCCCAGACAGACCCTGTAAAGGTTCCCTTCCCCATCCCAGGGAGAATAAAACCAAGAACCCTTCCCGGGCCCACAGCCCTACATGATCTGACCCCTGCAATCCCCCACACACCCATCCACACTGGCCTCCTTCCTCTCCCAGGACAGGCAAAACAGCCTATCACAGGGCCTGTGACCTGCCCATTTGGTGCTCTTCCCCCGATCTCCTTGGGCTGGCGCTCCTGTTCATCAGGTGCTGGTTCAAACTGTTGTTGGAGTGGCCTCCCCCAGCACCCTGGCCAGGTCCCTCACATGGTCCCCATCACGTGTCTCTCGACTCTTCCCCATGCTCAGGGACCTTCTTCGCTGTCTGTTTCCCCATCAGCCAGGGTGCCACAGGGTGAAACTTGTTTAATGAGCAAGTGCCTGACTTGCCAATCTGCAGGTGCAAGTGGATCTGACCACAGCAGGGGCGCCTGCCACCCTCCAATGCCACTGTCTCACATCCAGGGCCACTGCTGCCCATCCCTCACTTCCTCTCCTGCCTTGACACCGGGCTCCTCCTCGAAGGGCTTCACAATCCCAGCATGGCACTGTGCCCTCCTTGCCCTCGTGCCCTCCTCCCTCTCTGCGGCATGCTCCCACTCTCCCTCTCCCTGGCACCTTCCCTGCCTGCCCACCCCTGCCTAACCCTCAGTATGACTGTCCCCTACTTCCTCACCTTGGCATTCTCAGCCTGTTTACAAGCCCTGGTGCCACAGCCAGTACTTGGTCTCCCTGCACTTTCACACTTCCAAGCCTTGACTCCTGCTGTTCCTCCCACCTCCATGTTCCTCTTCTTTTTTCCTGCTGGACAAACTCCTATTCATTCTTCAAGACTCAACTCAAAATGTCACCTCTTTTAGAAAATCCTGCCTGATTCTTCTCTCTTCTCCTGCATTCATAGGGCCTCTACATGTTGCAAGAGAAAGAAACACAACTCAAAAGAGCTCAAGCAAGAGAGGGACTGTGTCAGTTCACACAACTGAAAAATTCCAGGGGTGGTCTCAGTCATAGCTGGACGTAGAGGCCCTGAACGTCCGCTCTGCTCCCTCCACGCGAAGGCCTTCATGGGCATTCCCCACGCTGGACGCAGCTGTGGAAGAGGGCAGCCAGCAGCCCCACGTTCTCACCCTCCAGCCGAGTCAAGGTCCGAGTGGCTGGGGCACGGGCCTCAGTTCCTGCATCCTCAATCCTTAGGGAAAATTCCAGGGAAGGCTCTGACTGGCTCAGAGGGGACTTGTGCCCATTCCACAGTCAATCCTCATGGCCAGGAGCATGGGGCATTTGGGCCAGCCCACCCGGGTCTCACACTTGCCCTGGGAGGTGGGGGGTCCCAAGAAGACAACCCTCTGGGTCCCTGGAACCCACTCTGCACCCAGCTCCTCCTGGTCTCCACACGGCCCCGCACTACGCATCTGTCTACCTGCCCGGCGCCGCACAGTTCACGGCTTTGTGGCACATGGAATTCCAGCTCCCACACAGCGGGATCCCCGGTGCCTGCTCCCGACAGCCCCACACGGCCAAAGATCTTTGCCCAACTGCATGGAGGTCAGCGGCGCAGGGAGCACACGTGCTCGCGGGTGTGCAGTAACGGGTTAACTGTCACCCCTGGCAGGCAGCAGATCTGCATTTGCACGGAGGCCTCAGGGGGACACAAAGCTTAAATGGCAACAGGGAAGTCAGGAGGGAGGTGCCCAGGGGGCCCAGGGCAGAACCCAGTCCCAGCAGCCCAGCCTGCAGGGGCCACTTGGCCAATCCCGAAGAGCTGGCTGAGGGGCCTCGAGTGGAAGGGCTGGGAAAATAATTACCGAGGAGGCCCGGGAGGGAGGCGGGAGGCTGGCGAGAGGCTTAATGAAACTGCTAACGCGTTAGTGACTCCTGCCTGCTCGGGAAGGCGGAGGCAGACAGCCATGTTGCCAGCTCCTGCGATGAGGCTGCCAGGCGGGACGGGCTGGGCACGCACAGGCAGCAACAATAGGCATCTCTTCATCATCTGCCTTCCCACACGTGACTCTCAGAGGGCAATCTTAATACACTCGAGTCCGGACCAGTGTGTCTCGACGCATCTCATGCTACACCAGGCTGGCCTCTGTTCAGATACATGATACACAGAATGGCTAAAATTCGGACGAAACATGGAATTTCAGAGATTGAAGGACCAGGGTGAGCAGGGTGTCTGGTCCCATTTGCCAGATGGGAAATGGGGGCCCTCGGAGGTCATCTACATGTGGGGGCCAGGGACATTCCAGAAAGCATCAGCCCCTTAAGTCCTCCTGAGAGCAGCCCCTCGTCTCCCCACCCCCACATCTGGGTGGAGTGAGACAGGCAGATGACACGGCCCCCCCATAACACATGCTCCCTAAGAGTCTGGACCAAAGCCACACATAAGACCCCACAGGGCAGGGGCTCCAGCCAGGGCTCAGACTCCACATCCAGTGCTCTGTCCTCCCCGGAGGCGAGTGCTTACTGCTCAGTGAGACCCTCACTGTGCTTTTCAGCTTGCAACATCCCATGGCAGCTCCAGGTGTGAACACAGGCACAGAGCAGTTAAGCAATGCACCCAAGGCCACACAGCTGGATGGCTACTGAGCCTGGACTCAGAGCTGGTGTTTGAGATCCCTAAAATATGCACTTTCGTTCAAACATCCACAGGGCACCATGAGTGCTTAGTACCCCCCTGACTGATTGCTGGAGAGATTTAGGGGTGCACAGAAGCCTGGGCCCCACCTCACCAGGGTTCTCTGGGCAGCAAACTGCCAGAAGGTCCACAGCAGAGGTTTAGATGGCTGCCTGGGGCCAGAAAGGCCCACAAAAACGGTGGCCTCTCTGCTTGGACTCTGTCAACCCAGTGCGATCCCCACTGTGGAAAACAAGGACACTGAGGCGCGGGGATGGAAAGCCACACACCCTGGCAGGTCACCCCCAGTGGGCCAGTAGCACAGCCCAAGGAAATTCAACCACCCCTCAGGGTGGTCCCACTGCTGAGCCCATCTGAGTGGACTGGGACCTGTCCCCTCCAACCGCCCCAGGAGCCGCAGCACCGGGAGCCAGTGGGCCTGGGATGGGTCTCAGTCCCTGCGCACTCAGCAAAGCTCCCCCTGCTCCCACCCTGGTGGACAGCCCGGTGGCCCAGGGCCTCAGTGACTCGCTGGTCCCCTGTGTTAGGGGCTGGAGCAAACAATGTCTACAAGGAACAGCAGCCCCATTTCTGCCTCACTGGCCCCCTTGGAGCCTTCCTAGGCTCTGAGAGGCTCCTTTCTAGGGGTCCCAGCAGCTCCTGAGGTCTGTCCCCACTTGTTCCTGGGTCTTTCTCCAGAGGGCTGTCCAAGGGTGAGGCCACCTCTGTGGGTAGGAGACTCCAGTGCAGGAGGGCGCTCTGAATGAATGAGCGAATAAATGATGCACCAGACTGCTGCCGCAGCTGCTCCCCTTGGCAGCCTGCAGCCAGGGAGACGTTCCGTTTCTGCCCACCGAAAGAGACTGTTAACCCATGAGTCCAACCCTGGTCCTTAGCCACTGCCAGACAAAGAGCCCAGGGCCTCCCAGTAACAGGATTTGAACCCAGGCAGCCTGTGTCTCAGCCTCAGGCTCCACTCTGCCCTCATTTCCAAAGACAAGTCCACACTCGCCGGCCTGATCCCGGACCCTCCCCGCTCCACTCTGCCCCGCGCCACCCCAAGACCCCCAGCCCGCCCAAGCCTCCCTCCCGACAAGGACCTTCAGGTGCACAGCCATCGAGGGCTTAAGCCAAGGTCAGAGTCATCAGGATGAACAGGGCCTCCCACTCGATGGCTGCCGCCAATCCCTCATTTTTCCACACGCCAAAGCTGCCTCCCTCCCCATCATCAACGCAATAAAGGAGGAGGGGGGAGGGGAGAGGAAAGCGCAGGGGAAAGGAGGGGAAGGGCACCCCCCCACCGCCCACAGCGGGCTCCTTTCTGGTCAGGGGAAAAGCCTCTAATGAAGGCCCCACGATGCCGCTGAGCCACGGTGTCAGTCTGGGAGCCCTGCGGAGCTGCAGGCCGCGCATCTCTGCCCCCAATTAGCACACAGGTCCTCCATCAAAGCACGCGCCTGCTGCCAGGCACAGAGGCCACAGGGACGGCCCTTCCAGCAGTGGGAGGAGGCCGCGGCTCTGTGGCAGGCCCTGGCCTCTGCCCCTTGCCTTTCTGGGGGGGGGGGGCCACACACACTCACTCACACCCTCTCCAATCCGCCAGCTCAGGGCAGACACCATCACCCCGGGGACGCGCTAATGAAGATGGCGGACATTAATCTCTTCCCTCTCCCGACAGGTCAATTTATAGTTCCATGGGGAGCCCTGGCGCTCAGCCAGAGGGCCTGACATAACTCTCCCTGTTCCCCAGGAGGACACTGGTGGTGGGCTTGAGGGGGCTGAGGTCCCTGGGGACAGGTCCTGCACATGAGCACCTGCCACTATTGCCCCAGCAAATACAGGTGGTAGACAGAACCTGAGCCCCTGAACTCGAAGGCTGAGGGTCAAAGCCTGCAGGTCCCTGGGAGCAAAATCGCTCCTTAGCTCCTGCTCAGCTCACAGGTGGGAGACCCCAGAGAGGCAGGCAGCTTCTGCCTTTCTGCTCCTCGCTGACTCTCTATGGATCACAGCCCCATCCTCAAAGAACACAGAGCTGGCCACCTGTGCTGGACCCTGGGGACATATCGCCCCAGACCCCAGCTCTCCTGGAGTGCGCAGCCTGGTGGGCAAAGTGGCCCTGGAATTACCCTGCCATGCTGATGCACGAATGGCAGGAGTCGCCAAACACTGGAGCACCAAGGGCAGGAACTCATTCCATCAGCCTCTGAGGGAGGTGGGGGCCTGTGGGGACCCGTGAGGATGGAGGCACAAGCAGGGATGGGGACCATCTCAGGGCTCGGGCTCAAAGACCAGGGGACACCTGGCTCACAGGGGGTGGAGGGGGCAAAGGAGGCTGAGAAGCCCAGCCTCAAGGGACGCTCAGAAGTTTGGCCTAGTTTAGGTTTGTGGACAGCTGAGGAGTTTGCTGGCTCAGAGCTGCATTTAGAAAAAGAGCTCTGGTGATGGCGTCTCAACTGACGCTCACAGCACAGGAGCATAGGTTCGTCCAGGTCAGAGAGGAAAAAAGGGAGAGAGAATTCTGGGGTAGAACCAACAGGACCCCATTGGCTGGACAGGCGGGTACCAGAGTATACCAGTTGGGGTACAGGGTGTGAGTGATGCCACAGGCCTGGGGAACGATAAGACACTGGGCCTGGGAGCTCCCGGCAAGCCCCAAAAGCCAGGCCTGGTCTTGGGTGAGGCCAGGATCCAAATGTTGGCCCCAGGTGCCAAATTCTGAGCAGACTGGACTCCAGCTTGGGGAACAGGTCACTTCCTTAGGCAGTAGTGAAGCCAGAAAGGATTCCTGGGGGAGGAAGCAGGATGCCCCTTCCCCACCCCAGCACTGCACAGAGCCCTCCTGTGGGAATCACGAGGACCACCCTGCCCCAACTTCCCAGTCGCACAGGCCAGCACTGGTCCTGCACTTACTGGTGCTCCATGAGTCCGTTACATGGATGCTCCTTGCCCCCAGGCTCTAGACCCTCCCCACCTTTTCCCCCTCCTTCAGGGCCACCTATCCCATCCAGGGGACTCCCTCGGCCACCCTGGGGGTGTATCCCCTTTCACCTAGGCTGGAGACCCAGGCCCCCAGGGTTAAGGGATTTGCTTTAAGACCTTTCAGCTTAGGCATTATAGTCAGGAAAGAACCAGGGTCCGCCTGACCCAAAGCACACTCCTACGGAAAGGAGGAGAAAGCACAAGGCCTAAATAAAGAACCCCAGCGCTACAGTGGCTGCATTATGGTGGTGGGACAATGGATGATTTTTTTTCGTCTTTTTGACAATGAAATATTCATCGCCTCACTTCACTGCCACGTGTGCCTCGGAGGGGAGCACTGTCTGGCTTTAGCCTCCAGCAGCCCCGGGGTCAAATCCTGACTCGGCCACTTCCCAAATGGGGACTTGGAGCCAGCTATTTGCCCTTTCAGCCTCCGTTTTCTCATCTGTACAATGGGGACAAACACCCCCCACTCCGACGAAAGGGTCACGGCTGGCGCACAGTAGGCGCGTAGCGAAGTGCCAGCCTTTTGAGCATCACACCCCCGTGTTCTCGCCACCTGTCCGGCCTCCAGAGGGAACTTGAGACGCCCCCACGTGCCAGACGCTCCTGGCGCTCAGCGGGCACCCGGCCCCTGGGGCTGAGGCCCACCCTCCTCCCCGCCCCCCGCCGCGCCCGCTCCCGCGCCCGCGCTGTCCCCTTACCCTGGCGGCCGGAGGGCCGGCATCAGTCCCGCAGGAGAGCCCGGGCAGCGGGGCCGGGCTCCGGAGCGCGGGGCGCGGGCGCGGGCAGGGCGCACGGGGGCGCGGGCCGCGCGCTCCGGGCCGTGCGCCCCGCGGCCGCCGCGTCCTCGCCTCCAGCGCGGGCCCCGCGCGCCCCGGCCGGCCCGGGGGCAGGCCCTGCGCAGCGCCGCGCGGGTGGGGGGCGGGCCGCACGGGCCCTGGAGAGGCGCCCGGGCGACGCGGGCTCCCGGCGGGCGCGGGCGGCGCCGCTGCGGTGGCCCGCCGCTGAGTGGTGGGACGCGATTTACTGGCTGCAATTCCCGGCGCCCCTCGATGGCACTTAAGAGAGACCGGGAGGGAGCCGGGGAGAGCGGGCGGAGGGCGGGCGGGCGGAGGAGGGGCGCCGGGAGCCGTGCGCGCCGGCGGGGGAGGGGCGCGGGCGCGGGCGGGGGCGGGAGGGAGGGAGGGAGGTGGGGAGAGGCCCGGATGGAGGCGGCGGGCGGCCGCGGCGCGCTGGGCTGGGGGGGGGCCCTGCCTGCAGCCCCCGCCCACCCGCGCCCAGCCCCCACGCGCCGGCGCCGCTGGGGGCCGAGGCCCGCCCCAAGCCCTCTCCAGACCCCCCCACCCCAGCCGCGCCCCCTGCCCTACTGCCCCCCCCAGCCACCCACGGCACAGGCCGGCCCCGCAAACCCGCCTGCCCCACCTCTTGCCCCTCCATTGCCGTGGCCACCGGGGATCAGAAACTCTTGGCCCACGCGCCCAATCCAGCCTGAAACCATGCTTGGTTTGACACCATAGCATTTTCTTGTTGTTTTTAACTAGAATTAATTCCCATCATTTAAAAATCGGGAATTTTCACATAAAAATCCACATAGCTCAGTTTGGAAGAGAGGAGGCTCAGGCAGAAGCCTGCCCCTCCCGCAGTGCCGCTTAGCAAGGGTCTTGAGGATCCCTGGCCCACAGCTGGCCTCAGTCCCCACCAGGCCCACCTGCCTGCCCCAGGCACGCAAGTTCTCATGCCCGCGCCAGCCCCAGCCCCCCAGTGCCTTGGCAGGGCCCTCTCTGCGGGACGCCCACCCCTCAACTCCTGAAGGCCCTCTTCTGCGCAGCCCCGGGCACTGCCCCCCAGCCCCTCCCAGGGCCCACAGGCCCGCAGGAGGTGGTGACGCCTGCCCCGCCCGTCTGCTTGCTTCCTTGCTGCCTGGCACTGGGGCCTCTGCGGCTGCGCCGACACCACAGGGCTCAGCTCTCTGGCTGGAGTCTCCCTCCATCCTGGCTCTGGGCCTGGCCCACAGTAGGCTCTCAGTGAGTGTTGGCTGAGCGGCAACCGAAGAAGAACAGCAGGGATTGGGATTCCACGAGGCGGCCTGGGCCGTGGCAGGCACAGGGCACCGGTCCCTGCGGCTGATGTTCATTTTAAAAGCCCCAAATGTTCATTCAGGGCAGCTCTCGCCAACCAAGAAAGCTAATGATTTCCACGCTTTATTTTTCTCCACCTTAATCTCACTGCCAAGGCTGCTGGGCCTCTGTTGCTGCTGCCCTCAGACTGGCATCAACTCTCCCAGAAGGTGCAGCCCACCTGGGCAGCATCCAGGAGGCCAGAGCCTCAGGATCTGAGGGGAGTGCTGCCTGGCTCCCCGGAGGGAGCGCAGGGACCGAGACAGCACCCCAGCCCCGCACAGTTGGACGAGTCCCCTGGCACGTGTCTCGGGTACCGCTACATCTTGCTGCCTCCTGAGCAGAACCCACAGAGGAATCACGCAAGAACTGCCCCTTTCCAGCCACCAGACACATCACAGGTTTTACTAAAAATCTGTCACACATCCAGCCATCGCCAGGATCCCACTTTACAGAGAAAAAATAGGATCGGAGAATGTGATCTCCAGGTCACAAACATGGTAGTGCACTAAAAAAGCCTGTGTGGTCCGCAACAATGTCCCTGCCCCAAAGGAAAGAAAGACCCCTCCCTCACGGCTGGACAGAGCCTAGTCCGGACGGTGAGGCTGGTCTGGATGGTGAGCTGGGTACCTGTGTCCCAGGACTGGCCCCAGACAGGGCTCCCTCCTGGAGCCTCGCACAGCCTGGGCAAATGCCAGGACCCTGTCCCCACCTCTTAACTACCCGCTTGCCACCGTGGCCCCTGCCAGGTGCCCTCTTCAGTGAGGCCAGGGAGCAGGCCTAGCTGCACAGCCAGCAGCCACACACTAGTCGCAAACCCCTTCCTGGGCCTCAGCGTTCTCATCTGTGACAGAGGGGAGCAACCCTGTAGGGTTGGAGACACAAACAAGACAGTGGACTGGCAAGGAGCAGGGAGAACCAGGAAGTTAAGTGCTCAGACTCTGGGGTGAGCCAGCCTGGGTTTGAATCCTGACTTCCCTGTGATACCTGCTCAGGGCCTCAGTTGCTTTATCTGTAGAATGTGCAGGGGCCAAGCCTACGAAGACCAACTGACTTAAGAAACTGTAATGAGTTTGACATGGGACAATACATATAGCCTGAGCACAGCCAGGCAATCATAAGGCTCAATCAAGACTGTGATCTTGACAAGGGAAATGGGAAAGGGAGCAACTTTCCAGTTGCAAGGCCCGGGAGGGTTCCTATCCACTAGTGATATTCAAGCAGCATCACTGAGCTTGAGTGATTCTCATTGCTCAGTTCCAAGCTCAGAGAAACTCTCTTGCTGTCCCCAGGAGACCACGGGGCCTGACTTAGTTCAGAAAATCAGCAGTCAGACCTGTGTTCACATTCCATTTCTGCCAGTTATGCCTCTGCCAGCTGGGGCCCTCTAGGAAGCCTCAGTTTCCTCAGCTGTTAAATAGGGGCATACCAGCATCTGCAGCAGCCGCCGCCTGGAGCAGTGCCCAGACCTCAGCCCACCCTAGCAGGATGGAGTGCAAACAGCCCAGCTGGGGACCCTGGCCGTGAATCCCGTAGTGGCAAGATAGGGAAGCCCCTGCCTGGAATCAGAGGTGATCCAGAGCCAAGCCCAGGAAGCGGACTGGTCTGTAGAGGAGGATAGACAGGGACCTGTCTCCCAGAGCCCTGCACGACCTGGGCCACCCCTTGTCTTCAGGCCTGGGAGCCCCAAGGCTCCATAGGCTACAGGCCTTGGGAGTCATGACTGGCAGGGGTTTGGGGGGACCAGCTGAGCCCCTCAGAGGCCAGGATTGATCTGGAGGCCATGGAGGAGACCTCACCTGGACAGAAGCACCCTCACAGAGCCCTCTCCTGCCCCCCAAGCTTTAGCAGTCCCCAGTTCTCCTATTCTACTGTCTCTATAGTAACCACATTATTTACAATCATTGGCATTCGCCTGTGGATGATCTGTCTTCACCTTGCTTCCCCAAGGTCCAGGAGTGTGCAGGAGTTTGGGTCTATCTTGACCCCTGCTCTCCTGTACCCCCACATCTAGAACAGTGCCAAGCATGCAGTAGGTGTTCAACAGATGCTTGTCACAGAATAAGAATTCTCCGGTGGCACGATACTTAGCCAGCAGGATGGGACAGCGGAGCGCCCTGTTTGTGCGCAGCTCCCCTTCCCGGACAGCCCAGGCTGGCCTCTGTCTCCTCCCATCTCCTGTGCCCTCAGCAGGGGTCAGGAGGTGTCATTCCCCACCCAGCAGCCAGGAAGCTGCCTCACCATCACTGCAGTACAACAGGGCTTCTTGGGCAAGGGAAGGACCTGGGCAATTTTCTGGCTCGCAGCTCACTCCTGGGCTGCCTGGTGAGGCAGACGGCCTCCACGGCCCCAGGGAGGCCGTGTTCCGGCTGAAGCAGCCTGGCACTCCCGCCCTGGAGCCCAACAGGGCTTCTCCAGCCCACCCAGCCCCAGAACTGGAGGGGTTTTGCAGTGGAGCCCCGGGATGTCATCTGGGGGCTGGGATTCCCACCCCTCGCATGCACATGGCACTCCCCCATTACAGTTTACAAAGTGCGTTCACAGACATTATCATGTTGGCTCCTAAACACCCCCTAAAAACCACAATAAATCTCTCACGCGCTGGCTCCCAAGCCCCCCGGCTGCTGCGTAATCAGTGAGCAGAGAGGCCTCAGGGCCCAAAGCCTGCCAAAGCCGCAGCAGGGCCAGAGGGGGGTCCACGTGGGCGGGTGGCAGGTGGCGGGTGGCAGGCCCAGCTGGGGCCCTGCAGGAGTGAGGAGCAAGCCTGAGACCAAGCCTGCAAAGGCAAAAAAAACGCTGCCTGAATCCAAAAGGTCTTCTGGGTGAGGGGGGCAGTCAGCGGACTTAAGGAACAGGCTGGGGACTGTGCGCCGAAGGGTAAGGCAGGGCACCGAGGGGATCTGGAGGGCTCATTAGCACTTAGGAGCAAGGCAAGGAAGTGTAGCAAGGCCATAAAAGTGGTTCTCTTGGGGCCAGGGATAGCCAGCCCCAGCTGGCTCCTCTCATCCTCTGCTGCTCTCCACCCTGAGAGAGCAACCCTGGGCCAGCAGGGCCCCTGGTGTGGCCTCCCTGGATAGGTTGCTCCCGTGAGGTAAGCCGGGCCTTTGCCTGATCTCTGCCAGGAATGCCCTCACTGTCTGTTGAAATCCCAGCCCTCCTTAAAGGACAGTGCAGTGCCCCGCATCCACAGATTCCCTCCCCAGCTTCCAGAGGCGGCTCTTGGGCCTTCAGTTGCACCAGGATCCCCTGTCTCTGAACTGGCAAGTCCCTCTCCCGCTTCAGACCTCATACCCCTGAGGGCAGGGGCCCCCAGCACAAAGAAAGAATATCTGTCCATGAATGGACACAGAGTCCCAGGCAATGATGGAAGGGGGACACCTAGCCCACAGGACTGTAGGAAGAGGTGACAGCCATGTGACAGACCCAACAAGCACACTTCCTTCGGTGTCTTCAGCCCAGCTCCCAGGCCTGGGCAGCCTCAGAAAAAGAATCCCCCAAACACCTCAGCCCAGTCAGCCAGCAGCTGTGGTTAGCTTTTGTTTTTTAACATTTCCCTTGGTTTTCAAAGTTCTAGGAGCTCAACTTTCAAACTGTGGAAAGTTCAGGAAAGTTTAAATAAGCAGGGAGAGGGAGGGCCTGGCCTGAGGGGGCTGCGGCTGCCCTGGCAGGGCTCCCGCCCGAGCACAGGCTGTGCCGCTCCTCCCGCTGCGGCTGCCCAGGAAGCCTCAGCCCTGACCTCTGTGCCGCAGGGGCAGCAGGTCTGTCGCGTGGGTGGCTGCAGCCATGCCATGGAAATGTGGAGCAGGTGGCAGCTTCTCTGTGGCCACTGCTGAAGGGAGCCAGCGTTTTCCCTTCACGAGCCCCAGAGGGTGTGGCACTGCAGCCCCTGTAAAGCCTTGATCCCGTGGTGTGTGCCGCTGGAAGACTTGTACGGATGCAGGGAGCCAGGACGGGGCAGATGTCCATCATTCCGGGTAAGGCCTCTAAGTCCACAGCCCCCAGGACTGGGAGTAGGGAGTCCAGGAAGCCCCAGGGTCTGTGTCCTTGTCCTGGCATCCCAGCTTCTTGTTTTTAGAAATATACAAAACTTACCAGACATGATGGTGCTTGCCTGTAGTCCCAGCACTTGGGAGGCTGAGGTAGGAGGATCATTATGAGTTTGAGGCCAGCCTGGGTTACAGAGTGAGTTCAAGGCCAGTCTACACTAGTAGTGAGACTGTGTCTCAAAAAAAAAAAAAAGAAAAGAAAAGAAAAGAAAGCTCCTACAACTCAACAATAGAATGATCAATAACCCAATTTTAAAATGGGCAAAGACTTAAATAGAAAGAAGATATACAAATAGACAACAAACACATTAAAAGATGCCCGACATCATTAGTTATTAGTCAAAACCACAAGGAGATAGTGTTTCACACCCACAGGGGCAGCTGTAATCAAAGGCAGTGTTAACAAGTGCTGGTGAGGACGTGGAGGAACCGGAACACAGGAGCACTGCTTGTGGGAATGTGAAACAGTGCCCTACTGTGGAAAACAGTCCGTCCATTTATCAGGAGGAAAAACCAGTTACTATATGATGCCGCAATTCCACTTCTAGGTATACACACTCAAGAGAAATGAAAACGTACGTCCACACAAAGACATATGTGAATGTTTATATCAGCATCATTCTTAAAAGCCAAAAAGTGGAAAAAACCTAAATGTACATTAATAGATGAATGGATGGACAAAATGTGATAAATCCATGCAGGGGACTATTACTCAGCCATGAAAAGGCATGAAATACTAACTCATGCTACTACGTGGGTGAATCTTAAGAACATTATGCTAAGTGGAAAGAAGACAGACACAAAAGGTCACATGTGGTCTGATTCCATTTATAGGAAATGCCCAAAATTGGCAAATCCATAGAGACAGAAAGTAGATTAGTGGAGGCCAGGGTGGGGGGAGGAGGGAATAGGGAGTGAGTGCAAATGGGCTTGGGGTTCTCTGGAGGGTGATTAAATGTTCTGGGAGTAGGTAACAATGAGGGGTGCACAACTCTGCGAACATACCGAACGCCACGGAATTGGATACTTTGAAAGGGTGAATTTTATGGTATGTGAATAATATTTCAATAAAGCTGTTAACAAATAGGGTGCTTACATCTATGTCTACTCCTGCCCTGCCCCCCGCCCAGGTTCAGCCTCTGCTCCTCCCAAGCCACCATCCTAGGACAAGGGGACCCCTGCCTCGCGCCTTCTCTCTGGCTAGACCTACTTCCTGAAACCCTCTGTCCCCCACCCCGCTCATCCTCTGGATCTCAGCTCCGGTGTCCTAGTCCTCAGAGAGGCCCTACCTGACCCTGTACTCTGCGGCCGATTCTGATTCCCCGCGGACGCAGCACAGAAGGGGCGCGCAGTACGCCTGCGCCAAACGCGGGCAGCGAGCACAAGCTGGGTTGAAGGATCCCTTTGGCCACGCTGCGGGGCCTGTCCAGCAGTGCCAGGCTGGGGGCAGGAGGCTGGGAGCCACGGTCTTGGCCTCGGCCTGGAAAGGCAGGGTCCATACAGATAGAGGGAAGGGATTTGGAACCAAAACCCAAATATGGATGGCACCAGTGTAGGGGACAAGAAGTCCAGTATGGGCCAGGCGAGGATGGTGACATCTCCTGAGGAAGGAAGCATTGTGGCAGGTGCATGTCTGTCTCACCCCTACCTGGACAAAGCCAATGCCTCCTTGCTGGCCTCCCCACCTCAAACAACTCTCCTTTTCTCAGCTGTTTTTCATGGTGCCACCAATTAAAACAGCACAGGGTGGGTCATTCTCCAGCTCAGAAACCTTTGCTGGCTCCCCATACCCTCAGAACAAAGGCCAGACTCTCCAACCCAGCCTCCACCACCACCTCCTCCACCACCTGGCTGTGCAGCCTGTCCCACCCTCCCCAAAGCCTGTCCCCGTCTGTGCAGGGGTGGGGGAAAGGCTGCCTGCTCAGGGCCTGGCAGCCGCAGCAGCATAGAGCCTATTCCTCTGCCATTCCTTTCTGGAACCCAATCCAGGAGGTATGTCCTGACCAGGAACTTTTTCTAATAATGATTTTTTTTATTTTGGTAGAACTGAAGATTGAACCCAGGGCCTTTACACTGAGCTACATCCCTAGCCCTTTTTATTTTATCTTATTTTTGTATTTTGAGACAGGGTCTTGCTAAGTCACTAAGCTGCCCAGGCTGGCTTCAAACTTGTGAGCCTCCTGCCTCAGCCACCCAGAGTCCTGAGATTACAGGTGTGCACCACCACGCCTGGCTCGGTAGTGATGTTATTTTAAATGATGCAGAGATGCTTCACAATCAAATCCCATGTAGTCACCAGCCTGTCTAACCTCAAATTGGAAATAATTAAGAGCATCCGCTGGCCCACACTCCATCCTATGGAGAAACAGCTTCAGGGCCAGACACACAGATGTGAAATCCAGGCCAGCAGGGAGCTGATCCAGTCTATCTGGTTGGTGGCCAAGGCCCCCATGCCTGCAACAGGCCCAGGGAGCTGGGGTGCTAAGTGCAGCTGGGTGGGAGGGGAGGCAGAAGAGGAGGTTGGGCAGACGTGGGGGTGGATGCAGCGGTGGGAGGAACAAGTGGAGAGGGTCATGCCACCACAGGGCCACTCTCAGCCCAGCCCCACACAGACCACAAAGAAGGTGGCCCTTCCTGTGTCCAGGAAGGAACCCACGTAGCCCCCAGGAGCTGAAAAACCCCAGTTCTTTAGTCCACAGGGGCTTCCAGGCTGGAGCCCCCCTCTCAGCCATGGAGATCGGGGCTATGCCCTCTTCCCTGCTGGTCCCAGTCCCTGCCCACCCTCAGGGCTCCAGCCTCCCTCTGGGCCCAGCTGAGCCTCTAAGCCCAGCCAGCCTTCCCAGCAAATTGAGCAGAACCCTTGGAGTCATCCTTGACACCCCTGCTCCCTTTCACACATCCAATGCATCAGCAAATCCCGATAGATTGTCTTCCGCAGCCTCCCCTCCCTGCTCTGCCCTTGCCCCTCCCCCAGTCTACTGGAACTCAGCAGCCAGAGGGATCCTTTTAAATGGAGACTCCGGGGGCCTCACCATCTGGCCCCCATTTCCTCTGGAGCTCATCTGCTGCCACCTCGCTCCCTCCTTTCCCTCCAGCCACACTGGCCTCCTCCAGCTCCCTGGCTGTGCTAGCTGAGCCCTGCTCCCCGCACCCTGCTCCCAGCTGCAGCCCTGGCTGGCCCTGGTTTCCCCTCGCCTGGGCCACTCTTCCCCCAAAGCCTCTCAGCCTCTGCAGCACCTCCTCACCTCCTTCCCTTTGCTCAGCCAGTTCTTTCTTGGGCTAGGGGTGTGGCCCAGTGGTGGGCACTTGCCTGACATGCATAAGGCCGGGGGGTGTGGGGGCTGACTTCCTCATTTGCATCTTCCTTCCTTGGACACCTATATATATGACTGAAAAACAAAACCCCCACGCCCGCCCCCCCACCCACCTTACTTTTCTCCTTATACTCAGTGCTCCTAACTACCATGCATGTTTGTCTCTCTCCCTCACTAGAATGCAGTCTCCAGGACGGGTTTTGTCTGTCCTGTCCACTGCTGTGTCCCCAGGAGGCACCCCATAGACATGTGCAGAGTGCATGAATGAATGAACCAACCTCTGGGGTCATGTGTGGTCCCCCGGACTGACCCACCCTCGGCCCCATATGAGGCTGGCCCTGCCATGGCCAGCTTGATCTCTTGGCTCCACTGCCTGGGTCTACCATGCGCCCTTCTGGCCCAAGCCCCTCAGGAGCTGGCCCCGCCCAAGGGCCACTGGTCTCTCTTAGAGGCTGCTGGACAGGCACAGCCCCTGTGGCCCCCAGAGTTGAGCTGAGTTCAATGGAAGATAAGCCAAGGCCCATTAACCCACTGGGCCCAGGGCCATTTACACAGCACCCTCTCTGGCCAAGCAGCTGCAGACTCCTCCGAATGCCAACCGCAGCCACGACACCTGCATCTCTCCTGCTCTTCCTTCAGTCCTTCTTATTCAATTGTTGTCCTCTGAGTCTCCAGTCCAGCCTGGACGGAGTGGACGGAGGGGTGGCAAGGCCACCAAACAAAAAGGAAACAAGCCGAGAGGGTGTGGGTTGGCCCTGCCTGATGACACCGGATACACAGTGCTGGCTCCTCCCTTGCTCGCCCCACTGGGCCAGGTCACTGGGCCTCTGAGTCCCACCCCAGCCCTGGGTGCGGACGGCCCAGAGGCCGAGGCCAAAGACTCGATGAGCAGTGACAGCTCCTCCCATAGCATTGCACAGGGACTTCCACAGGCCCACGGTTGTGAAGACAGATGCGACCCTGGAGACCTGGAGAACAGGAGGAATGTGTGTACACCTCTGTGTGTATCACAGGGCCCAAGACTCGTGAACTGACAGCTCACTGTGGCCCCACATCTGTACCCTGGCTCCCCGGCACCCTAAGGGGTGGCCTGGGAATGGCCAGTGGCAGCAGGAGGGAGGTGTCCGGACAATTCAGCAAGGGACATGACAACACAGGTCCCACTCTACACACAGCACAGTATAGTTACCCAGATCCATAGGTGAAACTTGACTACTCAAGCACTCACTAGCCAGGCAACTGAGTCTCTCCAAGGCTCAGTCATGCTCTGTGCAAAGTGGGTCTAATAATGCTCAGATCACAGGGTGCTTAGCATTAAACAAGGGGATGTGGGTATCTGCACTGGTCAGCTTTCCCACTGCTGGACATAATACCTGATACCCACAACTTGAAGGAGGAGCGGTTTAATGCGCCCTTGGGCTTAGTCCATGGTCCGCTGGCTCCAAGTCAGAAACATCATGGCAGAAGAGCCGGGCAGAGGAAAACTGCTCAGTTCACGGCAGCCAGGAAGCAGATCAGGGGAGCTGTGCCACAGTGGAAGGGGTGAGGAATAGACACAGACCTCGAGGCCACATTCCATGACCCACCCAGACACACCTAGAAGTGTGCTTCACCAACCCCAGGGCGGATCCCAAAGCCAACCAACTTGGCACTGCACCCTAACCACCCAGCATCCAGTAAGTGATCACAGTTTGGGCTGAGGAGAACGGGCTGCCCATTATTCCAGGAGCAATCACAGGGCCCTTGCCATGAGCTTGACACAGACACAAAGCCCTGTCCTCAAGGGACTCCCAAGCTGTAGTAATGATGTGCACGAATGCGTGAGTCCCAGCTGGCTGGCTCTGAGGTGGCCTGCTTTGCTGCTTTAGAAGCACAACTCGTTTAATCCCCAAGAGAGCCCTGGAAGTCGGGAGCTGCTATGGTCACCCTACAGCTAAAGAAACAGAGAGATGAAGTGACATGCCCAGGGTCACCCAGAGGGCAAGGGCAGAGCCAGGGCAGGAAAGAAACCTATACATCCCAGTCATTGGCTGCTCAAATCCAGGCAGCACACAGGGCAGTGGGAACACAGGAAAGAGCTGTGTTGAGGCTCAGGGAGGGACTGGCAGGGACACCAAAGAGCAGGGACTTAAAGGCTGGGACAGAAGAAGAGAAAAGACAGGCCAGGAAGAGAGGATGGCTCAGAGTGTGACAACAACCCAATCCAGGCCTCTTCCCCTTTGCTCAAACCCCGCCTCTGTCCTCGGAGCCACCACAGCTCTTGATGGCCCTCATATCTTCTTGCCTTCGCCTGGGCTGTTCCCTGTTTGCATGCTGTTCCCGTTGTTCTCTCCAGGCTCAGTGGTAGCGGGGCAGGATTTGAAGCAGGCCTGCTGGACTCTCAGGCATGTGCCTTTCTTGCTGCACCATGCCCTGCCTGGGGAACAGCAGGGTGTAGACAGGGATGCCAACTGACTTGGGAGCCCCACGGCCCTGGGCTGGAGCCCTGGCTCTCACGCTGCACCAGCCGTGTTGCTTCTCCCCCACCATCCTGGCCTGGCTTCCTCTCAAAAAATACATTTTTTTGGATATAATCTCAAAAAATTATTCAAGGGCTGGTGTGTAGCTCCACAGAGAGCATTTGCCTAGCATGTCCAAGGTGCCGGGTTCAATACCCCACCACCACACTGAAAAATTATTCAAGTGAGTGTAAATTATTCAAGTGAAATTATTCAAATGAGCCTCTGTGTCCCCCAGGCAGTCTCCAGAGAGCGAACACCGCAGGTGTCCCCAGCAGGACATCCTGGGTGGCCAGTGTGCCTCCCACCGTGTGCCTCTCTGAGCTTCAGTTTCTCCAGCTGTAAAACAGGGACCACAGCCCCTGCTGTAAGGGGTGGTTGTGAGGCTTCAGGGAGTTAATGATCCCAGAACTTTCTGGAAGCATCCAGAGTCTTCAGAGAAGTTCTAGACAAGGGGAGCACTCAGAGGGCCTCGAGGGCATCACCTGCAGGGGCCTGGCTTTCCCAGACTTGGTACCAGCTCACCTCCCTACCCAAGGCATGTGGCTCAATTGCGCTAAAGGACAGCAGGGCTCGGAGCCAGGCAGGTCTGGGGTCAATCCCTTCACTGGCCACTTGTGTTCAGCTCCACCTATGCAGCAGGCTGTGGCCTTGGCAGTGAGGCTGGCCTGGTGGGAGAAGAGGCCCCAAGGGAAGGGGCCGGCATTGTGCACATTCTGCTCCCCCTGTGCACCACACTCTTCCTGGCAGGTTCCTCTCTCCCTCGGTTCCTCCAGGCATGTTCTCAGCCTCTCAGTGAGCCGGGACAGTGCAGCAGAAAAGGCACATGGTCAAGAGTCCACAGTCCCTCCCAGAGGAAACTGAGGCCTGGAGAGGGGAAGGGATGTCCAGGAAGACACAATTGCAGGAGAGTTGAGATCACAACCTGGGCCTCTGCTTCCGCCCCCTCACATCCTTCCAGGCAGCACCTAGGACTTTCCCGGATCCGACCCCAAACACACGCCCCACACCTCCCTCCCTCAGAGCCCTGGCCCACACCTGACCACCTGCCCGTCTCTCCACCCACCTGGATCTTACTGACCTTGAAGGTCCTATCCTCGACCCTCCTGTCTCCTTGTCCACCAGACCCTCAGCCCCATCCAATTCCTCGTCACCTCTCAGCTTGCCCCACGCATGCCCCTTTCTTTATTTATGAATTTGGATACCAGGAATTGAACTCAGGACCTCACGCTTGCCAGGTAAGCACTGTGCCACTGAGCTATACCCCCGGCCCCGCACCCTCTTTAGGAAGCTGCCTCCACCTGGCTGGATCACTTCCTCCCAGAGACTGTCCCCAGACTGCACCTGCTCTGGGATTTCCACTCCAAGTCTGTCTCCCTCTCGAGGCCCTGGCTCCATGGGCCTGCAAGGGGTGTGTTCCACATGCAGCACAGAACCCAGCCCAGACCAGATGTCCAACACCTGCCACCCTGCCCCACATCGCCCATCCATCTTTCCCTACAGCACGTTTATGGAGCACCTGCCCTGTGTTAGAGACTGGGAAACAGCAGCGAGCAGATGGGCAGAGCCCTGCTCTGATGCAGGTGACAGGTCTGGTGACACAAGGTCAAGTGTTAAGTCCGCTATGAAGAGCCACAGCATGGAAAGGGATGGAGGGGGGTGGTAAGGAAACATCTGTCTGAGCACATGATCTTCGATTAGAGCTATGAAGGAAGCAAAAGAGGGAGTGAGAGGAACAAGGGTATTAGGGAGGACACAGCAAGTGCAAAGGTCCTGAGGTCAGAACACACGCAATATATTGGAGGGCTAGCAAGAGGATCAATGAGCAAATGGGGGTGACAGGACCAGAGGGCAGAGAGGGAACAAGCTGTGGCCACAGGAAGCACTCTGCTGTGACCCTGCAGGAATCAGGGGCTACTTCAAGGCTATGGACAGAGAAATGTGGGACCTGACTGAAGTTCTAACAGGATCACACTGGCCACTTTGTGAAGATTGAGTTCTGCGGTTGAGAAGGAACTGGGGAGACCCATGGAGAGGCTGCTGCACCACACAGGCAGCAGGTGAGGAGGGCAGAGTCCAAGTGCTGATGAAAGTAGAACCAACAGGATTTGCCAGTGGATGAAATGGGGTGGGAGAGGGAAAGCAAAGTCAGGAAGCAACCTGAGGTTTAGGCCTGAGCCAGCAAGCAGAAGGAGGTGGGACAGGAAGACTTGGGTGGGGCAGGCTCAGAGCTGACCTTCAGGAGCTGTTTGTGACTGCAGAGGTGGAACCGCCCACTGCCCACCCACGTGGAGGTGTAGCAGAAGGCATGGGCACGATGAGTCTGGAGTTTGAGAGGAAAATGCAGAGTGGGTGTGGCAGCTGCCCTACGAGTCCCCACGCCATCCACATAGTAGGTGCTCAGTAAATGCCTGCTGGCCTGGCTTGCAGGGACTCATGGGAGACACAAAAGTGGCCATAGCCCACAGATTCCTGGTACCAAAAAAGTGGCCACAGCCCAGCTCCTGGCTGCCAGAAGTGGACAAGGGGCCTAGGCCCAACCATGGAAGCCACACCTGAGGGACAAAAGCAGCACTGCCAGCACTGCCCAGTATCAGAGCAGGAGAGTGAGGGAAGGCCTCTTGGCTGACAGTGATGGGCACGCTGAGCAGGCAGGTGCTCCTGCTTCGGGGCGAGGTGGGAAACAGGAGGAGAAAGCCCTCAGAGCTGGGGTTGATGGCTGGGCACAGAGTCCACCCTGGATCTAACTGGGAATCTGGGGCTTTGGGCAAAATACTTAACCTCTGTGGTCTCTGTTGCTGTTCCTATAAAACAAGGATAGCCAGCCAGGGATGGTGGTGCACACCTGTTAATGCCAGAACTGGTAGGCTGAGGCAGGAGAATTGCAAGTTCAAGCCCAGCCTAAGCAACGTGGCGATTTAGTGACACCCTGTCTCAAAATAAAAAATGAAAAGGGATGGGGCTATAGCACTGAGCTATATCCCCAGGCCTTTTTAAAATTTTTATTTTGAGGCCGGGTCCCATCAAGTCGCTAAGTAGCCCAGGCTGGGCTTGAATTTGCAATCCTCCTGCCTCAGCCTTCCAGAGTGCTGGGATTACAGGCATGTGCTACCATACCTGGCTCATAGAGACTCTTAAACTTCCTTAAACCTGAGCCAGCTGCAGGGGTGAGGTGGATACTGAGGCCCCCTCTGCCTGGAGCTTTTTTCCTTTTTGCTCTCTTTTGAGGGAGGAGACAATGGATCCCCCTTCAGGACTGCCCTGAGATTTGTGTCACAGGTCCCCTTACTTCTGTTCCCCTCCCACTGTCCTTTCAAGGAGGTCTTTCATCCCAAGAAGTGTCCTGGCCCACAGGTCCCCAGCCCTGCCTGGTGACATGCAGTCGCCCCCAACCCTCAAGCCCAGCCAGGAGGGCATCACAGCCCAGCACCAAGCAGAGGGAAATACAGTGTTTGCGGATGGGGGCAGGTCCAAGGCCACTCCATAAAAACGGATTCCCGGAAAAACATAAATCACCAATGTACCCTGTGAATTTTATTGACCTTAAAAAAAAAAAAAAAAGAAAAGAACTCTCATTTGAATAACGCAGAGAGAGAAACCATCCCTAGTTCCTCCTTTATTAGTGACTAAGGGCACAGAAACAGCCGCAGAAAGCTTCGGGTCCTATTTATTGGCCACTTTAGTTGCACAAAACCCAGCACTTCTATGAAAATAGGATGATATCCAAATGGTTTGCTTGTTTTTAAGAAAGCTGTCTTTAATACAGGGCAGGACTTAGTTTTGTTTTGTTTTGTTTTGTTTTTTAAACAAAGCTGGAATTCTCCTGTCTTCATGCCCGCTCCTCCCGCCGAAGGGAAAGTGATTTCCGAATTCATCTGATAAGTCGGGTTTCTTTGTGGCATCCACTTCATCGCTCAGCAGCCAGCCATGATGTCATAAGCCCATCAGCTTTCCGGTAGGGGGAAACGCTGGGGAATTGGAAAGAATGAATATTTCTTACTCGTCAGGTTAGGGGGAGTGTTTGGGAGGAAAAGCCTGGTGGCTGGCGGTGCGGGGGGAGGCTCAGTGTTTGTGATATTAAATGTCAGGCAGAAACCTGAAAAGCCCAGCCACCCAGATGTTTTCTCCATATCCAGATGTCTGGCACAGCTCAGACCATGCCCCCCCCCCGCCCCCGTCCCAGGAGGCGCTCGACATTTCGGCTTTGACCTCAGGTCTACTGCGAGTGCATGCTGCCAGGAGCTGCACACCCTCGCGGCTGCCCACCCCCGGGCTGGGAATCTTTTTCTCTAAATCTTTACACACGGATGACAGGAGTAACTAGGTCCAGATTTTTAAAAGCTGTTGAAGCAGTGATTTCAAAAGTTCAGTGCTTGGAATTAGCTTCCCCAGAATACACTATGCAAGCCAAAAAGGAGGGGGAAAAAAATCCTTCAGCCAACACACACACAAACATATGTGACTCTCAAACCACAGGGCTTAAAAACCCAAAACAAAACCAGCAAGTCTGGGAACAAGGACTGCGGCTGACACGGAGAAGAGCGGAGGCTCCCCCAGGAGTCCGCCTCCCCCAAATCAGAAGAACACGGAACAGCTTTGTTCTTCCTGACAAAGCCCCTTGCTTCCAAGGCACCGACATTGCCAACAAAAGGCACAGGGTAGAACTAATTTACGCTCACACTCGGCTTCGAGGAGTCGTAAAATACAGTGGTGAACTGGCCTTGGTGGGGAGCCTGCCTCCCCCCACCTCGGCAGGGACCTCCCAGGCCTGGGGAGCCCCACGTGCCACAGACAGGCAGGGTCCTGGCCTCCTGGTGGCCTGGCCATGCGCCCCGCGGAGCCCACCACCTAGACCTGTGACATCACAGCTAATTGCCCCTGAAAATGAGCCAGGAACTTCAAGCCCCTCAGGGCCGCAACCCCGAGACTGCACAGAGAGCCCAAGGAGGGGGACAAGTCCAATTAAAACTGAGCGTTCAGATGACAAGGAAAAGGGGTGACCACCAGGGGACAGCGTGTGGCAGAGGACAGGAGGAGGTGAGTAGGGGCTTTGGGCTCTGTGCCCTCACTTCCTACAACAACCCCTACATTTTACAGATGAGGAAATTGAGGCCAGGGTGGCTGAGTGGCCTGCCCAAGTTCACCAGGCTAATTAGCAGGACAGCCGGTGTCGGCCAGGGGAAAATACAGCTCTCGCTTTGCCCAGCTCTTCCCTGAATGTCCTCTAATTTAATCCTCACGACACCCTGTGAGGGAGGGATTACCATTAACCTCGGGGTCCAAAGGAGCCAATAAAGGCGCAGAGAGGTTAAGTCATTTGCCCAAGGTCGCACAGCTCATCATTAGTAGAACTTGGCCTGAACTTCTGAGTCACCTGACTCTGAATCCTACACTCTTTCTGCTGGGAGAGGGGGGAGGCAGTTGAGGTTGAACTGGGAGCAGTGAATCTGATTTAAATACACATTTAAAATGCTGGTGATCCCCACAGAACAGAAGGGAGTAAATCATTGCAAATTAATTTTTTTAAAGCCATTCCAGGCAGGAGGGCTGGATGGCCGGGTGGGTGGGTGGGGAGGCTGCTTTTATTCTGTCCCTGCCAGAGCCTGAATAAAGCAGGGAGCCGGTCTCTCTAGCCGTGCGTGGCGGCAGCTCAATCCCCTGAAGTGGGGCGGGGTGGAGGGGGATGTGATAAAAGCTTTGTCGGGCATCCGAGAGAGCGTAATCTGCCACAGGAACGGTGCCAGGCGCACAGGTCTGACAGAGCCAGGGGAGGGGAAAATTCACTATGTATGGAAGCCATGAAAAATATAAAGAAGGCAGTGCCTCTGAGGTGGATTCATCTTTGCAGCTGGGAGTTGCAACAAGCCATGGCTCACCTAAGCAGATGTTTGGGGCCCAGAGGCCAACCTGGGCCAGGGAGGTGCCACCCAAGGTCCTGCCCACCTGCACTGGGGGAGGCAAGGAAGTCATCGTGGCCCTGTACCTGCTGGCCACCACCTTCTCCTGGGCTAGAGCTAGAAGGAAGCAGCTTCCACAAGCTAGGACAGAGGGAGGGGGTCAGACCAGTCCCCAGGCCTCCCAGGGGACCTACTCTTCCCCCCCGCAGCGGGCAGCCTTGGCGCTGACGTGGGCTGTACGTGCCAGGCTCTCCCCTCCCTGCCTCACTGCACCTGCTGGTTTCTGCCATCGGCAAATGGGGTGCGGAGCCCAGGCCTTGGGCCAGGGAAGAGGAAAGAAAAGTTTCTGCCATCTGGACATCTGGCCAGGCTGAGCAGCTCCTGTTTTTCTGGGGAAAGCCTACCCATCCTTAATTTGCTTTGCCTGCCACCCACCCAAAAGAGATCCAGGTCCTGCCTTCATGGCAGTAACAACCGATGGCAGAGACAAACACTAACCAACTAATAACACAATAATCACCCATGCTCAGAGTGGTACCCAGGCTGTGGGGATCCATCAGGGTGGAGGTGTCAAGGTAGGGAGGGCTTCCTGGAGGGTGACACTGGCCCTGGGGATGAGAAGCATTAACACCTCGGAGTCATTGTTCGGCCCCTATAGAAAGGCCTTCTCTGACCACCTCCCCTCCCCATGTCACTCTCCCCTTGCTGACTATGTGCTGTTTGTCACTAAGTCCCTGCACTGGTCTGGAAGCCCTGTGAAGAAAGACACAGGGTCTATCTTATTCCCTGCTGAGTTGCCCATGCCTGGCACGTAATAGGTATAGTTATTTGATGGCTATTTCTTTTTTTTATGTGGGTACTGGGAGTTGACCTCAGGACCTTGCACTTGCCAGCAAGCTAGTGCCGTTGAGCAATATCACGGGCCCTTTTTTCCCTTTATGTGGGTTCCAGGAGTCGAACTCAGAACCTTGCACTTGCCCGGCAGGCGCTTGTGCCGCTGAGCCATCACACCAGCCCGATAGCTATTTCTTCATTGGAAGCATACACAACACATGCAAAGACCCTGGGGCAGGAGGCCTCGTAGCGATTGGAGAGTGTGGGCATAGGAATGGGGCAAAGAGCACAGAGAGTGATGGGAAGTGGGACTGAGCCTGAGAGCCACCCTAGACATGTAGGTATCTCCCCACATACGAATGGGCTCCCTTCTGCCCTCCACTTTGGCACGGTCTGAGCCAGCAGGTCTTCCTTCCCCATAGGAGTGTGCTGCATCAGACCTCGCCCCAGCCCCTCTGCCCAGGAACAGCAGCCCTGGCTGGGGACAAAGTAGGTGGGCACTGGAACCCCCTGCCCAGCACTGTCTGCTACTACTTTCCTGCCTCCATTCATTCCCTGGCCCAGGGCTGCAGGACCACCAGAAGCCACGGAAGCAGTGGGAAGTAGATGCAGGGCCCACCCTGCACACCTCCCTTCCCTGTCCCCTCTGCACCCCTCCGTGCTTGGCCCCATCCTCCTCACCAAGGCAGGGTGGAAGGAAAAAAGGAGCCTGAAGGCAGGTGATAGTCCCCCCTCCTCTGATTTCCAGAGTGAGATGGGACACCAAGTTGACCCCTCTGCCTCTCAGATAGATTCCCCACAGGGAAGATGGAGACTCCTCAGATGCCCAGCCACTCCTGCCGGAGGGGAGCAGGTACTTGGTGAGCCTGTTCAAAAGACTCAAAAATGAGTGAATCCCCTCTGGGCCGGATTCACAGCCTCTCCAACTCCTTCTCCCACCTGGGCTGCGGAGGCCGGCAGGAAGCACAAGAATTCCAGCAGCTGAATCTGGGGTATGCACCCCCCACCGGCGGGGGGCGCCTCTGCCCTGGGGAGGTGGCTGCGGTGACAGGTAGCGCAGCGCGCGTGCGTCCGGCCCCCTTCTCCCCGAGAGCCGGCGGGACGCACTCAGCAAACTTTCCGCGCCTGGGACCCGCGGCGTCTACACCCGCTGGGGTTCTAGGCGGCGCCTCCACCACCAGCGCGCGTCTCCACTGCCTCACTTGTCCCCAGGTCGCCGGAGGGTGGCTCCGTTCTAGCATCGCGTCTCCACGGGCTACCCAGCCGCGAGTTACCGGGGCTGCCAACCCTAGCCTTGGGCATCAGTCGTGACCACCGATTTCGGAGACGCCTCAGCCGCACCGCTTGCGCTCGTCTACATCGTCCGGGCAGCCCTCAGGTAGGGACGGCGTCCACACCGCCTCGGCAGTCCCCGGGTCACCGGCGATGCCCGTGCTCAGGGGCCGCGTCCACGCTCAACGCGCACCGCTCACGCGACCCTCCGGGGAGCGACCCGGGACGCAGCCACCGCTCAGCGAGGTGACGCGCTCGCCCTTCCGCGGGGGCCCCATCCCGGGGGCAGCGGGCCGGCGGCTGCTTACCTCGTCCGTGCCCTCACGCTCCTGTCCTGGCGGAGTCGTCTCTTCCACACATTTTGCAGTGTTGTCGCTGGAGAAAGGAAATGTTGTAAATCCTCCTGCGCCACGTGGCTGGCCCCAGCCCCCTCTCTGCTTTTTTCGGCCTTTGCACAATACTCGGCCCCCGGGCCGGCCGCGGGGCCCCGGGCTCCAAGCGGGCGCTGCCGGCCGCGGCGGGGCGTGGTCTGAGGCGGGGCCTGGGCGGGGCCTGGGCCGGGCGGGACCCGGCGCACCGCCCTTGGCCGCCCTCCCCGGGAAACCGTGGCCTGCGACTAAGCCTTCTGTTCCAGCTTATGATTGGTCGGCCGGCCGGCGATGCTGACGCCTGATTGGCTGAGAGGAAGAAGGGCTCAGATCTTGCTGGCAGTGGTTTGCAGATTTCGTTCTTTGCCTTTTCTTTCTTGCGGCGGCTCCTGCTCCTGGGGTCCCTCCTGAACTCTGCAGCCTTTTCATCTTTGCTTCGGTTGTCCCCATTATAACGTTTACCCCGGGTGCTAACTGCGTTTCTTTGCTCTCTACCAAATAACACCTTGAGGTTGAGACCTCGGGTTTGTGCTGTTAACTACCCTCAGGACCTGAGATGTAGTAGGTGCTTGAAAAGCGTTTGTTGATTGAATGAGTGGCAAACGTGCATATGGGTTTTTAGAGTTCTCTTTAATGCTGTAACCCCCTTGGGAGGTTCCTCTTCCAGAATGGGGAAACCACGGTTGGAGGTGCAGTCCCCTGGGAGTGACTGAGCTGATACGAGGAGCTGCCAACACCTCTGGCCTCGGGTCCGTACACAGCCCTCCCCAGAGGGCTCTCAGAGCCTGTTACTTGTTTATCAAAACAATGTTGGATCAGAGAAGAAAATGGGTTACAAGATGAGTTATTTTGGTGAATCCACTGTACCTAGCATTGTGCTTGGCCATATCGGTGAGCCAGTCTCTGCCTCCATGCTGAAATCCTGCTAGCTTGCTGGGCCCCTGACCTCCCTGGGGAACCCCCACACCCCAGATTACAAAAGAAGTCAGAAGCACGCTGCTGCACCCAGCCTCAGTTGCCAATCCCTGACAGTTTGGCCAGGTGGGTGAGGGTGAGGGTGGGGGAGCCACAGGGTGATCGCTGGGGAAACTGGCTCGAGCGGGGATGCTGTTCTTCCGTGGGGATGTCTTTGAGAGTCCCCTGAGCAGGCTCTTCATATTGAGGGGTGGTGTGGCCGGTGGGATGGGGGAGAGGGCTTCCTCTGACAAAGGAAAGTGTGGGAGCTGCTGCTGGAGTTGGGCTGGGGAAGGTTAATTGACCAGAAAAATACCGTCTGAGATCCTGTCTCAGGACAAACAGAGGCAGGCAATCGGCGAGGAGCCAGCTTTGTGGCTGAGGAAGGCACCCCTGCCCCGTGTCTGTGACTTCTCATCGTACTCTTACAAGGACCCCAGGTGTTCGATTTAGGCCTCACCCTCATCCACTGTGACCTCATCTTAAATTGATTGGATCTGCAAAGACCTAATTTCCGAATCAGGTTCTAGTGGCAGATACCCACAGTTAGGACTATGGAAAGGTACCTTTCTGCCCACAACAAGGCTGAGTGAGGCAAGAACACTGGGATCCCAGAACAGTAAGAGCAGCAGCCCCGGGGGCAACTCCCTTCCCGGCTTCCTGCTGCCCTCTTGGGCTCACCTCCAACCCATCCAGGATCCTGGCACCTGGCGGCCATCTGAACAGAGCCAGGACGGAGGCAGCCCTCTGCATATCAGCCCTCCTCAGCCTGCTTTTCCAAGTGACCCTGCCCAGCATGGTGCCCTCAGGGGAGCCCTGCCTGCCTGTCCCCCTCCCCCGGCATGCCAGGTCCCCACCCCCACTTGTACATCCCGAGATGGACAAGGACAATAAAAGCTATTTCACAAGCAGCTGGTGATTAATCACCAAGTTAATTAAAGAGGCTGTAATTGCACTCCAATTTCAGAGGTAGGAGCAATGTCTTGGCAGGGGGTGGTCAGTTTAGGTCTCCCTGACAAGATGGGGCTGGAAGACCGAAAGAACTTTAAAACAGCGGAAAAAAACCAAATAGCGGGCCGGTGAGATGGCTCAGCGGCGTAAGCGCCTGCCTTGCAAGCGCGAGGGCCCGAGTTCGACTCCCGGAACCCACATACGAAAAAGGGGCCGGTGATATCACTCAGTGGCACGGGTGCCTGTTGGCGCGCGAGGTCCTGAGGTCGTCCCCCTGGTACCCACAAAAAAAAAAAAATAGCATTTTTTAAAAGTGGATGCTTCCATCATAACTGAAATGCTTTATTGGACAGTTAGGTGGGGGGATTTGATGTTTCAGCTTGGCTCTCTACTTGTCCATGTCTTTGAAAGATTTCATTAGCATCAATGACAAAAAATGACGGGTGGGGATTAAGTATTCCTAAACTCTAGTTTGGGATTTACAAATGGCCTCAAATATCAGTTTGCCTCGCTTTCCACAATGGAGAGAGCCTTAAAATTATGTGTAAATCGAATCCCGTTTGCCCACCTGGTCCATCTTAGCGCCGCTGATGCTCTATCTTCATTTCTGATTGATTTTCCCTGGCAGAGGTGCCAAATTCTTTGCTTTAAGTGTCAGGCTCTCTCTGTCAAGTAGTTAATGACCTATAAAGCACTTAAAACGTACTGGAGGAGTTGCTATTTGGAGGCGCCCTGCTGTGTATCCTCTCCTATTGTCAGTAATCACCCCTCATTTATTTGCTCTTATTGGTTTGGAATTTGCTATTGGTTTCCCAAAAGCTGAGCCCACTGAGGAAGGGTCCAATTCCAGGGGGCCTTGATGGGTTCTGGGGGTGGTGTTCAGGGGCAGTGGCAGCAGGTGTGGCCTCTTTTCTTCAAAGCCCTTTAGTCTGGGCGCCCTGGTCAGCTCTGGGCCACACACTTCCTGGCCCAGCCTCTGGCCAGCTGAGTGGCCTCAGGTATTCACTTCCCTTCTGCAATCCTCAGTTTCCTTCTCCGTGATGCCCCAGGGCTGGTGCCTACCTGTGGGCAACTGTTGGTGATGCCAGCCTGGCCGGGACAGTGCTGGGAGCAAGAGAAGAGACCTAAGGTCAACATGAGGACAAAGGCCATGGCACAGGCCAGCTCCAAGGTCAGAATTGGAAAGAAGCAACCCCAAAGAACAGAGCCGAGTGAGCCATGCCCAGGGGCTGAGGAGCACTTCCTGAGGGGAGCGGAGGAGGCTCCCCAGGAAGGGAAAGCCCATCAGTGTGCTGTGGCTGCTGTAACCAATTACTACAAACGTGGTGACTTAAAACACCACCATTTCTTATTCTGTCACAGTTCTGGAGCTGGAAATCCAAAACAGTTTCAATATGCAGAAATGGAGGTATCCACAGAGCCCCGTTCTGCAGCTTTGAAGAGACAAGTTTCATTCCCTTTCCAGCTTCTAGAGCTACCCCGACTACAGCCCCTTCATCTTCAAGCCCAGTGGCGCGGCATCTTCACACCTCATTCTCGGCTTCTGTCACCACTTGGCCTTCTGCCTGTAATCTCTGTCTGCGTGCTTCTTATAAGAACATTTGTGATTCTAATAGTCCAGGATAATCACCCCATCTCAAGAATCTTAGTCACATCTGCAAGTCATTGTCTATATCAGGGAACAGTCCCAGGTTCCAAGGATTAGGAGGTGGACATCTTGGGGAGTGAGCCACAAAGGCCACTGAGCAAACTGGTTCAGAGCATGTGTTCTAAAGCCACTGCTAGGGCTCGGATCCACCAACTACATGGCTGTGGGCAACTGGCTACTTCTCCCTGCGCCTCAGTTTCTTCATCTGTAAAATGGGGTCAATACTTGTCTCCAAATACGAACTCAGTAGGTATTTAATTAGTAGGCAGGGGGAGCTTCCTGTGTCAGAGCCTGGAGTCTGAGAGAGGCCCCAGAAGGGCCCTTGAATAGGAAGGAAAGAGGAAGGAGGAGAGGGGATGGGGCAGGCAAGGCTGGAAAGGAGGGAAGCGCTGGGGCGTGTCCCAGGGATGTGTGCACGTGTGTGTACTGTGTGTGCGCTCATGTACTCTGTCCCAGGGTAACAAACAGGGGACACAGAAGCTATTTCAACAGGGTATTGTTTAGTGTCTGTGTCATTTTACTGAAATCAAATCCACATTGCATAATATTCACCCTCTGAAAGTGTTTTTCAGCACGGTCACAAAGTTGTACAACCATCACCGCTACCCAATTTCAGGACATTTTCTTTACCCCATAAAGAAGGCCCGTCCTCTTCAGGAGTCCCCAGAGCAGGGCCGCATAGGAGGGCACACCTGAAAGGTCTGTTGTCTTAACCCAGGAAGAAGCTGGGGCATCCTGAGATTGGGGTTGGGGAATAACGCAGGCCAGGCAAGGCAGGTCCCTCCTCTGCCCTTCACAGCTTCCCCAGTTTGTCCTGTGGGGCGGAGTAGCTCACCCCACACCACTGAGGGAAGGCTCGGGTTCACTTTGCACCATAAGAACCAGTTTTATTTCTGGATCCAGTCGCTTGGCTCCAGAATGTGTGGTCCTTCCTGGGACTCAGCTGTGCACCCGGTCCGGACAGAGGCCTGTAGCTCCCTGGCTCCATCCCCTCCTGCCCCCCAACAAGGCACATCAGGGCCCCACCCACTGGAGGCTGGCAGCAGGGGAGGGGATGGGGTGGGTGGGGCGCTGGAAGCTGAGTCCTGACTGAGCAGCCCTGAGCGTCCCCCTACAGATCCAGGCACTCTGGGGGGCTTCTCCAGTGCTCCCCCTTCTGCCCCTGGCTGGGCTCAATCCTGCTGGTTCCATGGATGGTGTCAGCGCCCCACAGATCAGGAGTGCCCGGCCTTGCAGCTGAGACAGGAGGAGTGGCCATCTGGTGAGGCGAGAGGTTGCGGTTAGGACATCGCTAAGCTCGCTGAGGCGTCCCTTGGCAGTGACAGGGGCTTCTGGGATCAATTAGCAGAGCCACCCCAACCAAGCTGGAACTCAGGGCTCCTGTAGGCGCATGTCACTGTTACGGAGCCTCTTGACAGCCCCAGCTGGTGGGGCTGGGGCGGGGCTGCTGGCCTTTCCCTCTGCCTCCCCTCGCCTCCCGGCCAGGCAGTCAATTGCATCCAGAATCCGAACTCCTCCTACATCCCCTCTCCCAGTGGACGCATCCACACGCCTGTCTCAATGTTCACACATGTAAAATGGGTCACATGCTCATTAGAGATCACTTCCTGCAAAGTGAAAAAAAAAATCATTCTCCCTTTCCAGCAAGAACAGTCACTGAAGCTGCCCACAAAGGAAAAGACTCATTTATTCTTCAAACAAACGGCTCTTAAGCTTCGAAGATGAGCCAGGCACATACAAAGAGAGACAAATACGGTGCTCTCCATGCCGGGGAAGCGGTGGCCTCTGAGGGAGATGGATGTGTGTGAGAGGATTCCACGAGAGGCGAGGAGAGGAAAATATAAGCCTTGCTGGGGCCTAGGGCATCAGGAGGACTTCGTGGAGGTGGTGGCCTTTGAGTGGGAATCTGCAGACAAAACAGGATGAGGGGTCTGGGACAGGGAAAATGGGAGCAGCACAGATTCAGAGAGGGAGGGTCAGACACCCTGGGGAACAGCGGCTGTGGGTGGGACTTGGGGTGGCTTTGAGCCGGTGATAGCGGCTCAGGAAGGAGCTGGTGCCCTGGTGCAGAGTTGAGCTGGGCCAATGTTGTTGAGAGAAGAGGTGGTAGGGGCCGGCACAGGGATAGGGGTCAAGACTCAATCCGAAGACAGTGGGAGCCATGGTGGGGTTGGGGGCGGGGCGGCATCCAATGTCATCCTGGGGCATGTGGATGTCTGGTTTTCCCTTCACCATTTGCTGAAAAGATTGTTCTTTCCCCACTGAATGATCCTGTTCTCCCCCAGTGCTGGGAAGGGCCTTTGCACTGAGCTACATCCCCAGCCCTTTTTTATTTGAATTTTTGGAGGCAGTGTCTTGCTAAGTCACTAAATTTCAGAGGCAGGGCTTGAACTTTCAGTCTCCTGCCTCAACCTCCCAGAGTGCTAGGATTACAGATGTGCACCACGATGCCTGCTTCACTGAATGATCTTGGCATTAAATTGACCATAACCATGGAGCACTGCAGGGTCTCGAGAGGGAAGAGACTGTCAGATGTGTGCTCTAGAAGGACAGATGCAATGCAGAGATGGGGAAGGGCTGGGAGGTGGACGGCTGGAGGGAGGCTGTGATTCGTGGGCTTGATGGGGGGCAGAGGAGGACTTAGGGAGAAAAGCAGCCCCTGCATCAGCCCAGGCCCGTGGTGGGGGTCCAGGGACAGGGCTGTGTCTTGAGCCAAGGCCAAGAGGTCAGCTAGAATCTGGCCCACAGGCCATGGGGTGCCAATTAGGGAATGAGGTTGGGGCAGACAAGGGGGAGACAGAGACGAGCCAGCTTTTCTCCATGCCTCACGGTCCACAAGTGGCAAAAATAAAACCCACTCCAGACACAACCACTTGCAAAGTAAGTTTCCAGGTACTGAGAGGCTTGTAAAGGCAGAACAATGCCAATTACAGCAACATTATCCCGGATTATAAAGCTTCTAAGTGGCGGCTCATACCTCCAGGCATGCTGTGCCTGGGAATTTCCAGGGGAGACTCCGGATCCAAACATCCAGGCTGCCAGGATCAGGGCTCGCAGCCAGTGTGGACCAGCAGGCAGGAGCAACTCCGCGACCTCCACTGAGCTGCCTCCATTTCCCAAGGAGATAAACCACCAGGAGGACGCTTTGAAGGAAATTCGTCCTTTGAGGGCTTCCCCGCTGCTGGGAACACCAGGTCCCCAGTGGCTCTTTCTGCTCTGTGCCTGGCGATTTGGCAGTTTCCAAGCCCTTCTTGTCCTTTCCCCTGGAGGAAGTTTTGGAGACATGTCTGTGCCAGGAAGCACGTGCCAGGACCTTCCCTGCAGCACCTACGTGAGGCTGAAAAATCATCAGCACCTGAGGAGGCCATGGGTAGGGGCTGATTGAATTAGAATCCATCTGTCCTTGCATCCTCTGCTGTAATTAGAGTCTGGCAGCCCCTCCAGGCTGGCTCAGGCAGGTCCATAGCACATGGGGCTGCGTGAACAAAGCCAGGGGACACAACCCCACAGGGTGACTCCACTAAAGCGCTTCACAAGAACTCCACAGGAACTCCATGCACACGTCCTCTATTTTGTATGTTCACATATACATACACAGATGCAATAAAAACGAGGAGGAGGAAAGCATCTCCAGGTGAACCAGCGGTTACCTGTGGGGAGGGGCCTGGGATGGAGGCCTGGAGGAGGCAGGTGCATCCCAGGGACTTTCACCTTGCTGTAGCTTAAATGTCTTATGGCCACAGCACGTGCCTATGTCCCCTGCTTAGATACACATGCAAAACACATGCTCATGCAGAAAGCATGGCCTGACCCTCACTTGGCCAAGGTGCAAAGGCCACAGCTGTGACCACAGCTCGAGGGAGGAGTGAGGAAAGAAGCTGTCTCAGAGCCTTGTGTGGATGTCCTCAAGGCTGGAATCTGGATTCAGGGCTGGCCATGCCCCTCAGGTGGGCAAAGTACACTCCACGGGGTTTGGAAGGGACAGAAAGACACCACTTAGCTGGCTGAGCTGAAGAAATACCCACCTCTCCTAGCGGAGCTATCTGCCAAGAAAACTATTGAACTACATAAAAATCCATCCCTGAAATCCCAGAGGTGTCCTTAGAGTGGAGCGTGGCCTTTAAATTAGATGGGGGGAAAAGGAAGGCAGGTTTTTCTTGTAACTTGCTTTCAGGTTAGTTGAGGGCTGGTAGCCAAAGAGCGGCAGCTGCCCCTGGCTGAGGCCATCCACTAAAGTCCTGCCATATTGGCTGTGAAGGGAACCCCAGCCCCACCAAGGATCAGAGGTGACGGAAGTCATGGAAATGTTTCGGATGCCCTGAGGCTCTGGGAGGCTGGTGGGGGACAAGGCCTTGGTGAAACACGACCTCAGGAGGGACAGCAGGTGGGGCCAGGAGACCCTGCGGGAAACCTTATCCAGTAGAGGCTAGAGAAGTAAGAGCCTGAGCCACCCAGCTGCCCTTGCATGTGGGACCCTGGAATGAGATCCTGCAGGGGCTTCCTCTGCGTCCTAAGCCAGGGTCCCCCCTCAGGATAGTCACATCTGTCCTTCCTTGAAGGTCTGAAGCACCATCAGCCCCCTCAAGAACCCTCCCAGCTCTTTTAGCATCTCCCAGGGCCATTCTGGGTCCAGCACCCCTCCCCTCCAACCTGTCCCCTGAGCAGGCCCGGGCACTCCCCTCCTGAGGTTCCCTGTCCCCTCACTTAGCAGAGGGGCCACTGCCCCTGTAGCCAACTTCTCTGAAGGATGGCTCTCGGGGGAGCCACCCACCCACTGCAGCATGCCTGTGCTAGGGAGTCCCCCATCTGTCCTCCAGAGCAGTCCTGACTGTCACACAAGCCAGGCGCAGGTGGCAGTGACTTCTCAAGCCCATGTTGTTGCTGCGAAATGGAGCTGGGATCCAAGGGAGGCCCAGTGGCCACCCTGCTCCAAGGAGCTCAGCTCATGCCTCCTCCTCCCTCGCTGCCACCTGCACCCTCCCATCTCTGCAGGCTTTTGGTGCTGGGGGCTGGGGACCCCATTCTCGGTCTTCTTTGTCACCCCCTGGAGCTCCCCACCCTTCACTGGAGACCTCAACATCCGTGTGCTCCCAGTCTTGCCCTAGAGCAGGCTCAGCCACCCAGCTGGAACTGTCTGTGTCCACCAGAGGGTCAGTCCCCGAGAGCCTCAGTGGCTGCAGGGAGAAGCTGGGATTTTATTCCAAATGAAGAGGGAACCCCAGAAAAGCAGAGGAGAGACCGGTCTCCAGGGAGGTGTTATCAGGTCCCCTCTGGCTGCTTTGTGAGAAAGAGACTATGGGGACAGGGCAACTGCTGGGGGCCATTGTGGGGGGACCTGGGCCAGGGCAGGCAGGGAAGTCTCCACCCAATGCCTCTCACTTCCCTGGAAAGGGCTGGAAAAGCCAGAGTCCCAGCCAGAAAGTCCAAGGGCTGAGGACAGAGAGGCCCAGGAGGTGGGGGAAATGGGCATGGGCAGGGGGCTCCCTGGGTCTCACTGGCTTCGTAGTTTGCCAGCACTGGCTGCTGCATTTGGGAGCCTGGAAGTCCGCTCTGCATGAGGTACCCCATTCCCCCTCCACGCAGGCCTGGCATTGATGAAGCCCAGCCTGTGGGAGCCCTTCCTGCGGCACATTCACAGGCCAGGGCCAAGGACCAAGAAGGGAGGCCATGGCTGTCCTGGAAGGCCTGGTACCACCCTAGCAGACTGCCCCAGGGACTTCCAGAGGTCAGTCTGTGCCCATCCCCCACCCAAACCTTCCTTCCTATCCCTGCAGACGGTGATGCCCAAGCTGGGCATGGTGGTGCATGCCTGTAATTCCAGCACTCAGGAGGCTGAGGCAGGAGCATTGCCATGAGTTCAAGGCCAGCCTCAACTACATAGCAAGACCCTGTCTCAAAAATCTAAAAACAACAACAACAAAAAAATGATGCTGGCCAGTGAGATAGCTCAGAGGCAAAAGCGCCTGCCTGGCAAGCACAAGGTCCTGAGTTCAACTCCCTGTACCCACATACGAAAAAAGGGCCAGTGATATTGCTCAGCGGCACGGGTGCCTGCTGGCGTGCGAGGTCCTGAGTTTGACCCCCAGTACCCACAAAAAAAAAAAAAAAAGATGCTGCCTGAGGGCTGGTGGTCCAGTGCCACTTGGGGGCTCAGGCAGGGCTTAGGTTCCCCCTCTCCCTGAGCACATTTGGGGTTTGATATGAGGATACGCCAGGAACCTCTGGAGCAGCCCGGGATGAGCTGTCCAACTCCCGGATGGACAAACAGTAGGAAGGCCAAGGCAGGGTGGAGCGGAAAGGGAAGGAGAGAGCCTGCTAGCCTGGGTGACAGGGATGCTGAGCCCCTGTGTGATGCACCTTGAGGTGTCACTTGACCCTTGGGAAAGCAGAAGGCTCAGGGACAGGCACTGGGGACCCCTCTGCCCACCCCCAGCCTAAGCTTCCACAACACAGAGATCCCTCTAAAGGCCCAGCTGGAGAGGCACCAAGCCACACCCCTGCACCAGCATGGCAAAGAGGGGGCCTCGAGGCAGCTCAGGTGGCCACCAGGTCCCTTCTGGCCTCCACCCCAGGGTCAGGAGCTAGAGCCAAAGGCAGGTGAAGTCTGAGGAAGAGGGGAGCCGGAAGCAGCGCACGTAGTGGGGCCAGGAGTGGCCAGACGGAGGGACTTTGGGGGACTGGGAGGTGGGGAGGCCTGAGGAGCAGAGGGTGACAGGCGGGTGGCACAGTGAGTGCAGAGGGCCAACCCAATGGGCAACAACCCGGGGCTCCTCATTAGGGCGTGGAGAGCTACACGTCATTCACTGAGCTCCTGTGCAGCAGCAGCTGCCCTGCACCCCGCGCCCCACCCCAAACTTGCCAGGACATCCTTTCTCACCAGTGGACACCCACCCGGCCTACCCCAGGACCCCGGCTCAGTCTCACTTGCTACATCCTGGGCCTCCGTACCATCCCCAGCCCAGTCCCGCCTGGGTGTGGCTCATCATTCCCGCCCACTGCACCCCCCCGGCCTCCTGCTTCACCAGGTGTGGCCACGGGCTTTGGACCAGCCAGGCAGGCGGGGGTCCGCACAGCGGCTCATCTGTCCTCAGGGCTCAGTCACAGCACCAACAGGATCCTTGCCGTGTCCTGAGGCTCACAGAGCCCACAGACCAGGATGCAGTCTGCCACTCGGGCTGGGGTGCAGAGCAGGGGAGTGGGGCAGCCCAAGGTAGGGGGACCCTGCATGTGAGAGTGAGGGGTGCAGTGTCCCTGGGGGCCTGGCTCCTTGTTCAGATGGAGTCTTTTGGCGAGAGGGGCTGCTCCGGGCCACTGGTGCAGGTTAAGGCTGATGGCTAGGAGAATTCGTCCTAGAGATTTTCATAGACCAGGTTAACCTCGCTGTCATCCTCGAACTGCTGCCCTTTCTCCTGGGAAAGAAAGAGGGAAAGGGAGAGTGTGGGGGGGGAGAAGGAGAGGAAGAGGAGGAGGAAGAGGAAGAGGAGAAGAAAAGAAAGGAGGGGGAGGGAGAAGAAGAGGAAGAGGGGAAAGAGAGGAAGAGAAGAGAAGAGAAAAGAGAAGAGAAGAGAAGAGAAGAGAAGAGAAGAGAAGAGAAGAGAAGAGAAGAGAAGAGAAGAGAAGAAAGAAGCAAGGAAAAGCATTAGGTAGGAGAGGAATGGACCCGCACTAACTTCTTTTGCGTCCGAGGCAGACAGACCGTTTCCTGTGCAGCTTCGGCAGAGAACCTGCCCTCTGCCCAAGCCCAGGTCGCCAGCCTCTCCTCTGCCCCATGCCCAGCCGCCCCTCCCCCATGCACTCTGCGTTTGGCCTGGGATGCTCCCCCTCCACACCCCTGGTTCCGTAACTGGCTTCCACTCACCCTGCAGGACCCATCTTGGGGTCCCGGGGAGCCCTGCCTGCCCGCAGTGCTGGCCTGGACCCTCCCTGGAGCCCAGCCCTTGTACCAGGACTACGAACATCTCCTTGTGCTTGAGCTCACCGCCCTCTTCCTGCAGACCAAGGCTCCCAGAAAATAGAGCCCTGCCTTGCTTTCCCGTCCAGCACCCCGAGGCCTGGCACAGGTTGGCAGCTGTCCCAGACATCCTCGGAGTGCCAGGGTGGGAGGCCCTGATTCAGTCAGGACGTTGAGAATAGGAGACACAACTAGCACTCCCAGACTGGGCTGGGGGGTGAGCACCGGGCCCTGGGCTCCCCACCTTTCAGGGCTTAACACCACTTTGTGCCATATGGGGTTCGAAGCTCTGGCATGGATGTTGCTCTTTTGCATCCTGGGGTGCACAGTATTGCAAACGGACGTTACCCACTTTTCTGAGGAGCAAACTGAGGCTTGAGAGAGAACAGGTGACTAGATAACAGGCCTCGGGCACTGGCATGATGGCATCAGAGCCCTGACCAGGCCGTTCTAGTGGGCACCAGTTTGGATGCCAGCTCCCATTTTCGCCAGCACCACCCTGGCTGGCCAGTGTAGACACTATCAGTGCCCACCAGGGGGAGTTGTAATCACCACACTGCGAGAGCGCCTGCTGGCTGCCCCAACAGGCTGTCCTTGTATCCAACTGCGAGGCAGGGACTGTCTTGGTGCCTCAGTTTACAGACCAGGAGCAAGGCTGGCATCCCCAGGCCCTGAGTACCTGGGAGGGAGGGCTCCAGGCGGGGGATGGGCTGGCCACCTCGCTTTCGATGTAGGCGTAGACTTCGGTCTTCCGGTGCTGCAGGGCCTGCGGGAGACAGGAGGCCCGGGCCAGGGCAAGTCATGGAGGATCTGCCAGCCTCCCTGCCTGTCCCACCCCTGCCTGGTACCCATGGCCACTGCTGCCATCCACCCTTGCTCCTAGTTCCAAGCTCCAGCCCCTGTGAGGGTCCTGCCTGCCCACCCACACCCTCTAGGAACCTCCCCACCAGCTGTCCTGGGCTCACGAGGGACCTAGGCACCCGTTGGGGTTACCTCCTGCCTGTCAAGCCTGTGCCCTGCTGGGGGGCTCTATAGTCCAGCCCTGGCTCTCAGGGTACCCCCTTCCCACCATGCCTGACATTTCCCTCCCTGGGCTCTGGTCTTTCCCGGATGCTCCTCCTTGGGAATTCAAGTGAGCATGGCCCCACACAACCCAGGCTTCCTGCCATGGAAGCCCTGATAAATGGTGCGTTCCACCTGAGGTGGGGGCCATCACATCAGAGCATGCACGCCATAGCCTCCCCCTGGACTGGGAGCCTCCTGAGGGCAGGGTCTGTGCATTGTTAGTCTCTGGGTTCCTGAGCTGGCAGCTGGTCTTGACACAATGAAGGGGGTACCAGATGAGCCAGGGGGCACCTCCCTCACTTGGGTGTGTCCTAGCACCACACTGAAGAGGCCTCACAGGAGTAGAAAGAACCAGGGCTCTGAAGTCACACCAGACTAGGTTCAACTCTTGGCTATGACACCTACCAGCCATGACAACCCCTTAATTTCTCTGTGCCTCAGTTTCCCCAACTATACAATGGGAATGATCATATGTATTTTGCAAGCTTAATGAAGGATTAAATGAGATACCAAACATAAAAGGTCCTGCGGAGAGTTAGGCAAACAGTTGGTGCTTAATAAGCAGCTTCTGAATGATCATCAAAGAAGACAAAATGCTGCACCCTCCTCCTGCAACCCCAGGCTTGATTCACCCTCTGACCCCACTGGGGTCCAGAGTAAAACTGACCAACAGCTTAAGCAAGAGGCAGAAGCCTTCCCTTCCCATGTATGTGTCATATGGATGTCGGTTCATTGCCAAGGAGGCGGTTTCCCTGGCAACAGTCAAGCAGGGGTTGCCAAGGCAGGCTGGAGAGACAGGTGGTGCTCAGAGGCAGGAGGAGGGTGGGGAGCAGGAGGAGAGGAGGGAAGGAGGCGCTGCGAGGCAGCCAGGCATGAAAATCCGTGTAATAAACCATTTGGCGCTTGGGAGACCCTCACTTCAAGGGCATCTGACACAGGGGTGATGGGGTTCCCCTGGGGTCCTGCTCAAGAGGTCTCTGAGTAAGCAAGAGGTGGGTGTTGGCAGAGGGGGTTCCAACTGGCCCCCTCCCTGAGGAGGAGCTGCGTTTCCAGGGAAAGGAAACTTGCAAGACTTTCTCCACCTGTGCAGGTCTTTGTGCCCGCTCAGGGTGCTAGCTGCCCCTGGTGCAAGGACGCACAGGCTATGCCCCTCAGCCACTCTGTCAGCCACCCCAGTCCACCCAGGCCTGGACCCCTCCACAATCTCACAGATCTGACAGCTGCACTGAGCTGGACATTTCCGGTCACAGAGGGGAGACAGGGAGAGCCCCCTTCCTGCATCTCAGCTGGAAGACTGATCTGGGGTCCCACAGGTGGCTCCCCCTTCCCCAGGCCCAGTGCACCTGGGCTAACAGAGCTAGACAGAGCCAGACACAGGGAGGGCAGGAGCAGCTGTGGGGCTGAGGACAGGACAGGCCACAGAGATGGCCACCGCTTAGCAGCTGCAGCGCAAAGCCTGTGACAAGTCCTGACCTGTGGGCTGCATTTGCATTCGGGGTGTGACCAACAGCAGCAGGCTGGGAGGTGCAGGGCACAGCCTCATTCCAGCCTTCCCTGGCTGTGCCTGCTGGAGGAGACTGCTGGCCTCTCAGGGTTGTGGCGGCCAGGCTGCTGGGCCCCGCCTTGGCGGTGCAGGCTGGGCTACGATACCCCAGGGTTGTGCTGCTGCCGGCTAGGGCTGTCCTGGGCTGTGCTGGGCTCTGCGTGGCAGTGGTGTTTGAGACCCAGGTCCTGCAAGCACCCTTGCCTGCTGCTGGCCCATGGGTAATGGTGCTGACCCAATTGGTCATCAGCCTGGCAAGGGCACGAAGGCAGTGCCCAGGCCATCCTCCAGATGCGCTGAGGGCCATGCAAAGTCACTGCCTGGGCCTGGACCTAGTCTGAGGGTCCTGGCATTGGGGACCATGGGGTGCTATTTAGAAAGCAGCAGTGCTTGGTGGAGAAGAGTCACAGCTGTGTGTTGGAAAGGTCTCTCCGCCTGCTGCAAGGAGTGACAGCAAGAATGGGGACACAGGGCCAGGAGGAGGCAGGCAGCAGAGCTCAGGACACTGCTGAGAGACTGCAAACCACAGCGCTGGCACCTCACATTTGCCACTGGTGTCCCCTCAGCCCTTCACGGGGCCCCACGGAACCTGGGACACCCTGGAAAGTAAGGACAGTGCCGGGCCCTGGCAGGTGCGGGTGGGAGGGGGCTTGAGATGGACAATGATCACCTAAGGCAAAGGTGGCCGTGAGGGCCATGGAGAGACTGGGAAGTTGTCCCAGAGAGACAGCTGCAGAGTTGGGAAGTTGGGCCATGGAGACCAGGTAAGAGAGGGTACGGGGTGGCTGTCATCTGAAAAAGATGGGCCTGTCTGAGGACAGGAGGAGCTTCCTGGGCAGGGGAACCACTGCAGGAGACAGCGGTGGCACCCTGGGCGGTGGGCACCCTGGTGTACGCAGGAAGCAGCACATGTGACAGTGACATCCCAGAGGCTGTGACTCTGGGGGAGCTGGGAACCCCCAAAGGGTCCTGAGAATCACTTCACAGACCTGGCTGCAGGATGGGAATAAGCCAAGGGTCCTCTGCTGGACTTCAAGACCCCTCACACCTGTGACTTGGGCATCCCGGTGCCTCTCAAGCCCTCCTGCCCTCCTCCTTCCCTGGTGGGCAGACCTGAGCCTCAGCAATCCCTCTTCCAGAGGACCCCTGCTTTCTCCCCATCTTCTCTAATGGGGTCACTGGTGCTCTAGTCCCTCATGGCCCCACACCGCAGGCACTGAGCAGAGGGACGTGATGGGTTAGTGGCTTAGTGGGCCGCTCTGGCTGCTGACTGGGACCCACTGCTGAGGGCAAGGGCAGCCTCCCAGGCAACAGAGCAGCGGGGAGCAGGGGAACTGATTCTGGGTCCGTTCCAGAGCAAGGCTTGCTGATGGGTCAGAGCTGGACAGTGACGGAAAGAAACAAGGAAAGGACGGGCTCAAAGTGTTCAGCCTGAGCCCCTGAGCCATTGCTTTTTACGATGAGGGCAACTGTGGAAGAGGTGCTCAGTGGGGCAAGAGCCGGAGTCCGGCTCAAGAGAAACCAGTGGCTCAGCGGAAGCGGCTCCACTGTCCAGAGGCTTCTGAGCCACAGACGGAAACTTGGGGGTGGTCCAGGATGTGGGTGACGTCCAGAACCTTGAGGCCCAATAGGATCACCCCAGGAGGAGCACATAGATAAAGAGAGGAGTTCCCCAGGTGTGCCCCCTCCGGTCCAGTGTTTAGAGGTCGGGGTCCCGTAGTTCTTGAGGAGGAACCCGTGAATGGGGACGGAAGAGGGGCGGCAGCAAGTCGGGTGGGGTTGGTAACGAGGAGGTTCCTCAGGGGGTCGGGTGCTCCTGATTCATCTGGGACAGTGAGGACAGAGAACACCTGCCTGTTGGATTTAATGCTGGAGCCATGGGTGACTGCTAGGGAGGAGGGGCTGCAGGCCGTGCTCAGGAAGAGGGAGGGAGAAACACCAAAAGCGAGGCTTTGGATGGCTCTTAGAGGAGTTTTGTTAGTGGGAATCAGGAACCGTGGAGGAAGAGGAGGCAGTTGGAGGGGGTGAGGGTGCCTCAAAAGATAAGAAATTTAAGGAGCCAGAGATGGTGGCCACACCTGTAATCCCAGTACTCTGGGAGGCAGAGGCAGGAGGATCGCAAGTTGGAGCCCAGCTCGGGGAATTTAGCAATTTAGCGAGACCCTGTCTCAAAACAAAAAAAAAAGGAAAAAGGGTTGGGGACATAGCTCACTGTGAAACCCCTGGATTCTATCTCCAGTAGCACCAAAAGACAAACAAACAAAAACCTCAAAAACAACAACAACAGAGGTCCTAGCACTACACATGCATACACACGCACACACACAAACGTACCCCTCCTGGGATGTAGCTAAAGCCATATTTAAAGAGAAGTTAATAGCCTAAATGGAAGCCGGGACTAGTGGTGGATGCTTATAATACCAGCATTCAGGAGGCTGAGGCAGGAGGATCAAAAGTTTGAGGCCAGCCTGGGTTATATAACGAGACCCTGTCTCAAAAATAACAGCTGAGCATGGTGACACACGTGTGTAATGCTAGCATTGTGTGAGCCTGAGGCAAAAGGATCACAAGTTCAAGCCCAGCTGATGCCACTTAGGAAGACCCTGCTTCAAAATAAAAAAGGGCGGGAGATGGAGCTCAGTGGGAAGGCCCTGGGTTCGATACCTAGTACTGGGAAAAAAAAAAAAAACAAACATAAATGAGGGGGAAAAAAATAGAAAGCTATATAAATATCCATACAAAGAAAATAGAAGGACGAACACACACACACACACACACACCCTCCCCAGGGTTTCTAAACAACACAAGGACGTCCCCATCATGGCTCCTTCCTGTTCGTCCTGTTCATGCACACTGGAGGTCTTAGCCAGTGCAGTAAACCAGAAAAGGAAGGAAGGGACGGGGGAGTAAAAAGAGAAAAAAGGTAAGAGGATTGCACAAAGGAAAAAGTGAAACTTCCATTGCTCAGAAATGACATGGCGAGGCTCATAGAAAACCCAAAGGTATCTACAGAGAAACTCTCAGAATTAATGAGTGGATTCGGCAAGGTCACTCTATATAACGCCAGGACACAAAAATCAACCGTATCTCTACACGCCAGCAATCAACAAGCAGAAAACAATACAAGAACAGGCACAGCACCTGCACCCTGATGCCTTACCGAGAGTACCAGTGAGCTAGGGATGTGACTTCCTAACACAAAGCCACCTGCAGCGGGGCCCCACAGGTGGCTCCTGCTACCATCATCACGGTCGCTAATGGCTCAGAGACAGCCCCGGGCCGGGGACCTTGGCTCAAGGGTTAGCAAAGCCTTGTGGCCTCCCATTGCATCTCCCTCTGGCCCTAAGACCTCCCTGAGCCACCTGTGTCCCCGCATGCAGCTGGACCTCTTTGCGACACTCTGGAGAAGTCAGCCTCGGCCCCAGAGGCTGCTACACATGGCCAAGAAAGTCGCTCAGGCAAAAATGAGTCTCTTCCATTAAAAAAGTCCCACAGAAGGCTACTTATTCACGTGGAAAAATGTTCATGGGATATGTAACGTGAAAAAATAGCTGTGCAAACGTAATTTTAACAAGTAGGGGGGCCGGGGTGCAGCTCAGTGGTGGTGTGTGCACCTAGCATGTGTGAGGCCCTGGGTTCCGTCCAAAATAAATAAATACGGTGTGCGCACACCGCTCGCTTGCATGTATTTATAGAAAAAAGATGGGAAGGTATAGAAGTCGGTTTCTAGTATTTATCCTGGAAGAAGATGAGAATATGATGATGTGGGTTATCTTCATATAGAACATATGTATGTGTGTGTGTATGCGTGGAGAGAGAGAGAGATTGAGATTTTCATCTACCAGCTGATACCAGAATCCCTCAAAGGGAGAAGAGTGTGAGTCGCTGGGATTTGGGGAAGTGCAGCCGGCAGGAAGCAGCCATGGAAATTCCCTGGGGAGGGGAGGCTGAGGGCCCTTTGTGAGCTGTCCTGCTCTCCTTGGAGCCCTGGACACTGCCCCATGGGGACAGTCCCTTAGCCACACCGCCACAAGCCCTTCCTCAGCACACACGGCCAGAACCCGGACCTGCTCTTGCAGGGTTATGTGGTGTTGGAGGGAGGCCCCGAGGCTCGTGTGTGCCCCAGGGTGGTGGGGACAGGAGCGGGGCACTGGGACTCCTGTGGGCCCACTGTGGAGGTGCAGGGAGCCCAGCCTGGCAGGGCTGAGATTCTGCAGATGAGGGGCAGCTCTTCCTCTTCACTTTCTCTACAGCGAGCACGTTAATCGCGGTACTGAAAGCCACATTGCTGGACAAGGACGTTCCTTAACCCCGGGCCATGGCGCTGGGCAGATGGCTGTGTGCTGACGGCGGGTGGGCAGAGCCTCCTGTCCCCTCCCTGCCTAACTGTGAAGACTGTGCTTGCGACACAGCAGGGTGTGGGATAAACAGGGTCTCCACCTGCGACCGTAAGGCAGAGCCTGCATGTGGTGGGGAAAGAGAGGCCCAACGATAAAAAATCGTGGCTGGGTCACCAGTGTGGGATGGTGCCTGCCCTTTTTTTCTTTCAGTGATTGTTGTTGTTGGGGCTGTGGTGTTGTTTGTGCAATGAAAACAGGAAGAAGCTGGTGAGCTGGTCGACGTCATTTGGTCAGATGAGGAAACTTCTTCATTCCTGACTGACCCTCGCCCTTGCTACCCCTTGTTCCAGAAGGGAAAGGGCGTGCCAGAGAGGGGGTGGGGTGGCTTCCCACATGTGTGCACCTAATACTAGGATCCCTGCGCGTGGGCTCTCCTTTCACCATTAGGGAAATTCCACAAGGTAAGAGTCATTGCACCCACTTTACAAATGAGGAAACTGAGGCTCAGACAGGTCCCACAGTGGGTACAGACTGAGCCAGGGAGACAGACCCTGACTTAGGCTGGAGAGGTGGCAGAACCCAGGCCCTGGGACTCACCGTGTAGACGGATTCTGCAGCAGGCTCTGTGGGTCTGCTGGCAGATCTTGGGTCTGGGCACAACTGGGTGGGGTGCTTCCTTGGAACCAGGCTTTGTTTCTGTGAGGAGAAAGGAGCCAGGGCTGCCGAGACTGGTGACATGTGGCCCCCTGGTTTCCCTTCCTTCACGGACCCCACCGGGGGAAATGATGGTGGATTCGGATTGTTCGTGAGGCCACACAGAAGTGAATCACTCAACACCTCCCACCTGCCCTCTGAGGAGAGGTGGCAAATGGCTCCAAGACCTGGATCTCAAGCCACCCATGTGCCTGGAGCCAGAGGAAAGGACAACGGCCCACACAGGCACTGTCGTGGCTTGGGGAGGCCACGGTGCAGAAGCCGTGCCAGTGTGGCACGGCCTGGGCCTGCGCCAAGCCGGGGTCTCCTCTGGCCCTACTGGCTCTGGCCTGGAGTCGCTGCTTTCCCTGGCCTCAGTGGTCTCCTCCCATGGGGCCAGGCAGTAGGTGCCTGGCACTCCCATGGCACCTGGGAAGCAGTCTGGCACCAACACACCCTTGTCAGCACCTCTGTTAGGCAGAATGAAGAAGGGACACTGGCCAGCACTGTGTGAGTGTGGTGGACAGCCGGGACCATCATTTCCTGAAGCTGTGACGCTCACGGAAGCCAAGGCTGGGGCAGCCAGCCGGGAAAGCACAGGGCTGGGACGACGGCTGAAGGCACCGAGGGAGGTGGACCAGACGCCCGCCCTCATCACAGGCTCCATGCTGCCAGCAGTAGAGCAACGATGGCCTCATCTCGAGGCAGGAGCTAATTAAAATCCCTGGCCACCTGCCAACCCCCAGCCCATTTACTCCGGGATTAGCTCTCAAGAGCTACTCAACTCACGGGCAGAAGCCAGCACAGCCCGGGTCACAGCATCTGACTGCTGGCAGCACGGAGCGGGCCAGGGCTCTGCTTTGTCTCTGTGTCAGCAAACCTGCAGGCAAGTCCTCCGGTCCCCTCGGTTCCCCACGCCAGGAAGTAAAGGCTCAGAGAGGACCGGGGACTTGTGAAGCTGCACAGCCGGGAAGTGGCAGAGGCAGGGTTTGAACCCAGGACGCCAGCTGGCAGGCAGTACCTGGGGTTTTCCCTCCTCCGTGTTGTTACAGTGTGCGGGTCTCACAGACAGAAGTAGGGGCCAGCATCTGGGGCACACTCTACAGTTTACAGAGGCTGCCAGGACTTGTCCTTATTTTCATTTTATTCTCCTAACACCCTGAGGAGGTGGGCGTTTAACAGAAGGTGGACCTGAGGCTTGTCCAGCTGATACATGGCTGTGCTTGGAGCAATCCCAGATGCCTGCTCCTCAAATATGGCGCCACGTCCCTGTGTCACCTGGAGGGCACTGTTACAGTCAGGGACCATGGCCACCCCGGGGTCCCTCAGTGCTTGCCCTGCCAAGACAGCTGGGGTCCTGGTGCCACTCCCCTCTGAGCCAGCTGGCTGGGACACCACCCGGGCTGCAGGGCGTGAACTCACAGGCAGGGGCTGCTCTGGGTGGCCAAGGGTAAGGCCACAAAAGATCAAGTGCCACTGTGTCTTTACTCTGTGGCAGCGGGGGCCACTGGGGCAGGGAAGAGGACAGGTTTGCATTTTCCAAGGGTGGATTGGAGGTTGGACACCAGGGGCCGAGGTGGGGGTCTCCCTGACAGGAGCCCTTCCTGTGGGGGCTGGGGGCCTGCAGGGCAGAGAGGGAGCTCCCTTGGATACAGGCGGGCCAGGTTTCCGCGGAGTTGGAGGCGTGGCAATGCCTTGTTGCTGGAGCACCCCCTTGCCAGTGGGTAAGTTGTAAGGGGCACCAGGCCTGGCCCAGAACCCAACACTCCACACCAGGGTGCTGCTGTCAGCAGCTCAGGAAGCCCACTGAGCCTCAGTTTATCCTTCTGAGAAATGGAAGCGACAGGTTGCCTTGCCCATCGCATGCCCTGGCCACCTCCGACTCGGCGTTCTGCTATCACTGTGCGTGTGTCCCTACTGTATGCTGGGCTCCTCCAGGCACTGGGGACAGCCAGTCCCTGCCACATAAGGGCTGCGCTCTGATGGGGGGACAGCATATATGTGGGAGCCCGGGGGGGCAGAGACCTGGACCCCAGAAGCGGGTGTGGGAGCCCAGGCTGGGCTGGGGAGGGCCTCGCTGAGGGCCAGACGCACAGCGAGAGCGGCTCCAAGCTCCACAGCTTGAGGCTGGGGCACCTGGCACCTGATGCCGTTTGCCGAGATGCAGAGACTTGTGGGCCCAAAGTGCTGTTCTGGGCACATTAGATGGTGATGCCCTCTGGCTCTATGTAGCCAGCCTGGAGCTGCGGGTCTGGGCCACGTCCATGGGGATGCAGCCCCCCTGCACAGCTCAGTCACCCCAGGAGCCACCCTGGGAACAGAAGAGCTCAGGGGAAGGAGCCCAGGGTATGCCAGGACCACCTCGACCCCTCAAGCCGGCCGCAGCCCTCACGCCTGCTCCCATGGCAGGAGTCATGGCACCACCAGGAGGTGCCATGGCCTGGTACTCAGAGTGCCTGGAAGCCACACACTCCTTCCACAACCCCATAGTGCGACTCCTATGCTTGGCACCCCATTGGGGAAACTGAGGCAGGGAAGAGTTAGGCATCCTGTCAGAGCTCACAGCACTGGCAAATGGCATAGGGAGAAGGGGACACAGGCCCTGAGGCTGCGCTCTTAACCCTCCATTGTCTGTCGCTTCCTTTCACAGATAACTTGTCACAACTGGTTACCAGGCAGCCATCCCGCCGGACTGCAGATTTAGTCTGCTATGTGACCTCTGGGCTCCTGGCTCTAGTACTGGGCCTGGCAGGTAGTAGGTGCTCAGCTAACTCAAGGAATGAATGCATTGATTTAATAATGACTGTGAAAGGGCTCTGCAAGTACTTATTGAGGGCCTACTATGTGCAGGGCCCTGTGCTAGAAGCTGGGGCTGCAGCAGAGAACAACCAGAGACAGGCATGGAACAGGAAACCACAGGGTCTGGGTGGCAATGAGAATGCAGGGAGCTCCAGGGGACAACACCTCTGCCCCGGGAGGTGCCATCCACAGAATGAGCCAGAGCTGGCCAGACAGAGCTGGAGCAGCCTGCCCCTCCACCCGCACCCCAGCCCCAACTCCAGTGCTCGCTGCGTGACCTCAGCCAAGTCACAACCCCTCTGAGCCTTGCTTTCCGAACCTTGGAGATGGCGGGGAGCTCCTCACAGAGCTAGGGAGGGGAACAAGTGAGAGTGCGCTGGAGGGTGCTGGGCATGCCATGTGTCCAGGCCTGTTCTTCCCTTCTGGGGTGCCAGGCTCAAAAAATGGTAAACTTGGGCTGGAGATATAGCTCAGCAGCACAGTACCCGCCTGGCAAGCTCAAGGTCCTGAGTTCCATTGCCGGTACCAAAAAACAAAATAAAACAGAAAAAAAAAAATGATAAGCTTGAGGGCCTGCATCCTGCCTCAGATTCTCAGAGGGACCCATGACCTAGTGGAGCTCTTGTTTCTAACAAGATAGGAAGGCAGCTGGGCGTGGTGGTGCACACCTGTAATCCCAGCATTCTAGAAGGCTGAGGCAGGAGGATGGCAAGTTTGAGTCCAGTCTGGGTGAGACCCTGTCTCAAAATAAAAAATAAAAAGGGCTTGAGCTGTAGCTCAGCACAGAGGCCCTGCATCAGTCCCCAATACTGAGGGAAATAGCAAAGGACTTAGTTCAGGTCCCACCACAGGGGCAGGCACAGAGTGGGAGGAGCTGGGCCAGGGAGCGCTCTCGGCCCTGGTGCAGCTCCACAAGGGACACCTACTGCAGGGCCCAGGACTCCTGTGGGCCTACGGGCTGCCCCTGCCTTGCGAGGCCCCCCCAGGCCTGGTTTGGGTGAAGGCTGCGTCTCTGCTGTGTGTGACCATCCCGTACCTTCTTCCAGAGCAGCAGAGCCGTGCCCAGCACGCTCAGCACGGCCAGGAGGGCAGTGAAGCCACACAGCAGGGCCTTCCGGGAGCTCAGCGGCTGGCGTTGGTACCCCGTGTCTAGGAGGAGGGGACGGGAAGCAGAGCTTAGTTCCCAGGAGAAGCCGGGACCTACCTGGCCCACCTGACCCCCAGACCCCAAAGCCCTGTGTTATCCTTCTCCCAGGATCCCATTGCCAATCCTCTCCCACAAGGCCCTGTGCCCTGCTAGATACCCCCAGCCCCACCTCAGGTCCTCAGTCTTTCCCCGCCCAGGGATGAAACCCACAGTGCTCTACAACTAAGCTATGTCCCCAACCTTTGCATATTTTATTTATTTATTTATTTTTGGTTTTTTGAGACAGAGTTTCACTATGCAGTTCAGGATGGTCTTGAACTTGCTTATGTAGCCCAGGCTGGCCTTGAACTCAGGCAATCCTCCTGCCTCAGCCTCCCAAGTGTGCCACCATACCCAGGTGTGCGCCACCATACCCAGCTTGTATTTTTTTTTTTTTTTTTTTGTGGGTACCGGGGGTTGACCTCAGGACCTCGTGCGCCAGCAGGCGCGCATGCCGCTGAGCGATATCACCAGCCCTTTTTTCGTATGTGGGTTCCGGGAGTCGAACTCAGGCCCTCACACTTGCCAGGCAGGCGCTTACGCCGCTGAGCCATCTCACCGGCCCTATATATTTTATTTTGAGACAAGGTCTTGCTAAGTCACCCAGGCAGGACTCAAACTTGTGATCCTCCTGCCTCAGCCTCCTGGGATTATAGGTATGTACCACCACACCCTGCTCTGCTCAGGTTCTGCTCAGGTTCTTGTTCTTACACTCAATTTGCTAAGCTTCCTGCTTATTGTTGACTGGATTGAATCTCTTGAAGGACAAGGACAAGGATAAGGACCATGACTACTCCTGCCTCAGTGAGCTGGCTTCACTGAGGGCTGCCTGGAGGGACCTGGGTGAGTCACATGATCTTTGGGGCCTTGCCTTCCTTCCGTTCAAAATGGTGATAACATGGGCAAGTGTGGTGACAGTGGAAAGTGACAGGTTTGTACCTGGATTGACAGGCGCTTGCACCATGGGTAGGCGAGCACGGAACCTCTTCTTTTCCTGAGCCCTTCATCCATCCATCCTTCCCTTCCTCCCTCCATCCCACTGGCAAGAATCTATGGAGCTGGGGGTTGTGTCGCATGCCTGTGATCCCAGCACTCTGGGAGGCCGAGACACAAATTAGAACCAGAAGATCACAAATTAGAACCCAGCCTAGGCAACTTAGCAACTCTGTGAGACCCTATCTCAAAAAATAACAAGGGGCTTGGATGCAGTTCAGTGTGAAGCCCCTGGGTTCAATCCCCAGTACCACAGAAGAAAAACAAAACCAAAAAAATCAACTCATGGAGTGCAGACCAAGTGGCGGGCACACCAGCATCGTTCATCTGGCGCCTCTGGTGGCCCAATGCCACCCTCACAGGCAGGTGTCACTTATCCTCCTGAGTCCTTGACAGACTGAGTGTGGCCAGGAAGACCAGGCCCAGGGTCACACTGGGCAAGCACCGGGACCAGATTCCAACCCAGGTCTGTGCAATCCCAGAGCCCCCAACCCCTTCCAGGGGGAATCAGAGAGGCAGGTCAGAGAATCACGCTTTGAGGAGGGGCTTGTTCTTGAATCTCAGGGTCTCCTACCTCTGAGAAGGTGATTACGACTGAGGATTTGTTCCCAGAGGGCTGGGGATATAGCTCAGTGGTGCAGTGCCTGCCTGGCAAGTGCAAGGTCCTGAGTTCAACTCCCGGTACCAAAAAAAGAAAGAATTTTTTCCCAGAAAGACATCACAAGCCAAGGGTTCATGCGCCCATACACACACACACACACACACACACACACACACACACACACACACCGATTCTGCAGAGGCCCCAGTCCCCTTCCCCAGTGTGCCAGTGGGACCCCCAGGTCAAGGGGCCAAGTGACCTCTCGGGCCAGCACCAGAGGTGTCAAGAAGTCTCTGCCGGGTGGGGGCTCCCCAGGATGCTGTGTTCCACAAGGTCAACGGGTCTGCACGTCAGATCCTGCGCCCCACTCACTGCAGCTGTGGGTTCTGCACCCTCGGAAGAGCCCAGGGGAGCTCTCACCTCTGACCAGGATGAAGGCGCCGCTGTCCCTCACCGTGATGTGTTGCCACCGGACGCAGCAGTAGTAGGTGCCAGTGGCTGACGCGTCCGGCAGCCTGACTTTGATGGAGCAGTGCAAGGTGTAGGTGTGGTTCTCCATGCCCGGGCCCGGGTGGCAGGCTACCTGCTCTTCCGGGCTCTTCTGGCCCTGGAGGTCTATGTGAAAGTAGCTGACGGTGAAGTCCTTGAGCTCCGGGGTGTACCGGTAGGTGATGCTGCAGCCGAAGCAGGCATCCATGTTGGCCAGGGAGACCATGATGGGGAAGCCGATGTGGTTCACTGACTGCCCTCCTGCACAAGAGGCAACGGGAGAGAGGGACAGGTCACCAGAGGCCGCCTCACCCCCACCTGCTTCCCAGTGAGGACCAAGGTCTCTCTGTGCTCAGGACTCGGCCCAGGCACTTCCCACACACGACTCCACCCTCCCGGGGTGCCCGGAGCCCGGGCCAGAGTGAGCTTGTCCAGAGGAAGAGTCCAAGCGTGCACCAGAGAGACCAGGCCACCAGCTCCCGATCCCGCCAGCCCTCGGCAGGTGCAGAATGGAGCTGCGACCCCACCCCAGGCCGGGAGACAGCGGAGCCTGAGCTCCCAACTCCTTCTTCCCGAAGGCCTGGAGAAGACCAAAACCTGCAGGAGAAGGAGTAGGCAGAAGCAGGAGAACAAAGTAAAGAGGCAGGTCTCCCAACCGCTCTCCTGGGGCCAGAACAGAGGGGCAAACCTTTCCCGGAATCAGGACTCAGAGGATTTGTCCAGTTTCTGTGTAACGTAAGGAGCAATTCCCTGGGGGCAGAGGTGTTCCAGGGTGCCCATGTGAGGTGCGACCACGGACCTCAGTACTCATGGTAAAGCCAGTCCTGCAGTGCACGCCCCAACCCGCCCCATGCATCAGAAGCACCTCGCCCCTCGAGGACACAGTTTGGAAATCTCCAAAGCAGCAGCCCAGCCTGGCTGGGCCCCTGGCCACTCCCACAGGCTCCTGAGATGCTGTTCAGATTCTGGGCTGGGGGCTGGGGTCAGCAGCCACCCCATCTGACCCAGGCTGCACAGACCCCTGGGCCTCCTTAGTCCCTGCCTCCCGGGCCTGTCCTTCCCCAGCAGCTGAGCAGAGCAGCAGACAGTATTTTTTTTATATATATGAGGGTACCGGGAGTCAAACTCAGGACCTCGCATTTGCCAGGCAGGCGCTTATGCCACTGAGCTATATCACTCGCCCAACAGAAAGTTTTAAATTGAGATCAGCAGCAGGCTGCTAAGAACGTGCAGGCCGCGTGTTAATCGGGAGAAGATCGCGTGTTTGAGATGCTCAGAGGGAGCCTCAAGATTTATTTTGCTGGAGAAAGTGAGGAGTGGGCCTCCTGCTCGTGGAGTGGGCTGGCATGAGGCCAGACTGGTCTTTTCTCGGTCCTGCAGCTCAGCTCTGAGCCAGAGTCTGGGGAAGGGGTCCCAGGGGAGGCCAGGCCTTCTGGAGACCCAGGGCAGGGATGGACCTGGCCTTCTGCACTGGTTAATACTGCACAACTCTGGATAGACTGACATTTCTGGCTTCATTTTGAGCCACTAAAGAGACACATGCCCCTCTCCATGCAAAGATCTGAAGACTCCAAGGTCCAAAAATCCACCAGGTGGGACCACTGTCACAGTGGGTTGGCTTTGTTGTAATCACTATGACAACGCTCACTTTGGGAATGGCCACTGAGCTGGCATCCGGGCCTCCTCCTTGGTGAGGAGCCCCTGTCCCGGGCTCCCCAGGAAGCAAGGGGAGGAAGGGCGATTGCACTGTCCTTTCTGTCTGCGCTGTGCTGTGGGATGGTTGTGGCTTCGCGGTAATATAGTATCTTTGTCATAAAGCGAGGAGCCCCGATTCAGGGCAGAGGTAGTGTGAGAGGTAGCAGGGAGGGTAGGGGGACCCAAGGCAGGGGGAAGGTTGTTGCCTGATCTCGCAGGGTGCCAGGTCGGCTGGAAGGACAAGAAACTCTGTGCTCTAGCTGGGGCCTCTCCACTTGGGCCCCCTCCACCCTGAGCTCCCTGCCTGCAGCCCGCTACCTGTGGCCCCATCTCCTCACACGACCAACGCCTGCATCCCTCAGACTTGGTTCAGGAGTTGCTCATCAGTTTGCATCCGCATCCTCTGTCTGCCAGGCCGCCAGGAGCCTGGTTTGGCTGGTTGGAACCTGACCAAAGTCACCAGGAAAGTGGCCTCGCCGGGGAACTGAAACCTCTGCTCCCAGGACCTCCCTGCTTCTCCCTGTGTATCGAGGAAGCCACTCTGGGCAGACCGCAGTCAGGACTCTGCCTTCCTGTTTGTCGGGGCAGGAAGACATTTATCCAATTGTCTTGAAAATGCCCCATCTGAGGTATCCTTCTAGAAAACGGTGGAATCTGCTAGTGCAATTAAGCTGATCTTTACCATGCTGGGGAACTCTATAAAAATAGACTTCCATTGTTCCATAGCTTTCTGGGATTCGTTGTTTTAAAGTCGGAAGGTTAGGATCATGAAAGGCAGCCCCGGCTCAGCTGGACGTGGGGAGCAGGGGCTCCAGAGCCAGCGCCTCCGCCCGCTGATGAGACGGCTGTCTCCAAAAGGTAGCAGAGGAGGCAGTCTGCCGCACTGCGTCGGAAACAACAGCCCGACAGCCATCTGGGGACAGTGGCGGTAGGGGACACTCAGAGAGGAAGGGGGATGCGGGGGATGGGCCAGGTCACCTCCTTTGCTGGGGGGTCAGCACCCCAGAGCCTGGACCACAGCGGCTGCCCAGCTCCCACTCTTTCTCCAGGACTTGTGCCCCCAAAAAGCCCTTTCTGGGTGTAGGCTGTGGGGGTGCAGCCCCCAGTTAAGGTTCACAGCAATTTAGTTCTGAGTCCACAAATCCCTTCCCAGTGGCGTCCACAAATACATAAGGGGGTACCAGTCAGGTCACAGGGGCTCCCGACTGCGGCAGCAGGTCCAGACTTGGCTACTGGCTCTGCCACGTGGAGCTGCGCAGCCTTTCGCGGGCGCTGCGGTGTTCTCTGAACGTCGCCGTTTCTCCACATCACACGGAGCGACAATGCCCCCCTTACAGGGTTGTGGTGGGGGTCAACGGGGCCAGGAAGTCAGTGTGGCTCGGCCACTTCTCCCCGTGGGACAAGAAGGAAGCGGTGAAGTCAGATGCCAGCCCTGCCCGTCTGCCTGCCTGAGAGGTAGGACCACGGCCCAGGGACCGCAGGAGCCGCAGAGGCCTGCCCCGACCCAGGCTCGTCCGCCACCGCACACCCTATCCCGACTGGACCTTGGGGTGGATGCCGGGCTGCAGTGCCCCGTGTGGAAGCAGGGCTCTGAGCTGGACGAACCCAGCCGCCTCCTGCTCCTTCCCCTTCCGCCGGCTCTGTCCCCCTTGTCGGGAAAGACTCTGCCTGCCCACCGTTCCCTGCCCACTGCGGGCACCTGGTTCCTTCTTTTTCCGGTTCTTCTTGTGACTCTGTGGCCGCCCGCACTGCTGTCCAGTAGCTGGGTGGAGGCACCTGGTGGTGGAGGCCCCCTCTGCGGACCCTGTGCTGAGTCCCCGGCCTGCAGGGAACTTGGCTGTGGTGCGTGAGTGCCGCCCCAGCGGCATTCCTGTGCTCACCAAGATCGGGATCCGGACCCCTGCACAGCGCCCCCCTCCCTCCCCCTCAGTCGCTGTCCAGGGCTGCCTCTGCAGGCTCCGATCCACTCCCATCTCCCCCCGATCCTCCTGCCCCCAAGATACCCACACTCATCCTTTCCCTGCGCTGCCAGCATCGGCAGGGTCTCCCCACTGGACGAGACCCAGGAAGGACTCTGAAATCAGGTGACAGAGTCACAAGAAGCAATTAAAACACACGAACATCAAGCAGCTCCCGGAGGGTTCTGTGACCTTCTGGGTTCAGTTATGTTCGTACAACATGCATTGGGCCACTGTTTAAAAAACCCTAAAAGTCCCTGGCCTGGAGGATCTGTCCCCATCTATTCCCACTGCTTGGAAGGTCTCTCTTCCCACCCCGCCCCAGTCTCCAGGCTTTGGGGTCACCCTCTCTGTCCCCAGGACTTGTGCGCCCTCCCTGATCCACTCCTGGATGGGCTCCCCAGTGTAGCACATACCCTTGGGGATCATTAAGCTACATGCTAAGAGTAGCTGACATCTCCTGGCCCGGGCTCCCTTCTGCAGACAAGGAAACTGAGGCTCAGAGAGGGGACAAGGTTTGCCTGCATGGCACAGCTGGTAGGTGGTAGGGATGGGATTTTACACTGGGTTCCTCAACATCCCTAACCCCACACTCTTACCTACCACTCTACACTACAGTTTTAAAAACCTCTAAGCAGGGCTGGTGAGATGGCTCAGCGGCGTAAGCGCCTGCCTTGCAAGCGCGAGGGCCCGAGTTCGACTCCCGGAACCCACACACAAAAAAAAAAATCTAAAAAAAAAAACCTCTAAGCAAGCGAAAGAAAAACTTCCCACATGAAAGAAATATACTCTTTAATGGGAGCCAAAAATTCAGAGGCAATTTCCCTAAATGTGTGACCTCTCAGAGGCAGGCATGGGTGGTAACAGGCAGGGTCTGGGGACAGCAGGACTCAGAACTGGCCCTGTACATTAGGGGGCTGCTAATGTCACCCCAGCTCAAGGACAGCCTGTGGCTCCCAGAACAGAAGTAAGTGACCCTGTGAGCCCTTGACGGACTGTCCTGTGACAGGCCAGCTGAAGGTCCCTCTCTTGCTTTTTAAGGCGAATGTGCATGTGAATAAATTTGGTATGAATGATTGAAAATGTGCCAATAAGCACTCCGAGCTTCCCCTCACCCCCACGAACTCCCACCCCCGTCTATCCCCTTCCGTCTCTGCTCCAGCTGCACCGGCCTCCCTGGCTGCTCCTCAAATCCACCGCCTCTGGGCCGGGGCCTCGGCCTCAGCTCCCCCTGCCTGGAATTCAATCCCTTCCCGGGCACTGAGCAAGGGCGCAAGGGCCCAGATGTGCTGATCAAAGGTATCCAGCCCGACTTCAGTTGATTTTAAAGGAAAACACTTTGATTCCCCGGCTACAGAAGAAAGCCGTTCCCACGGTCTTTACTTTAGGCCTGGTGTTTGCCCTCCATTTAATTCCGGCGTCTCTCAGAGCTGCACCGGTTTGAAAGCCCTTCTGAAGGGCTTCTAGGAAGACTCTGGCCAGGGCTACTGTCTACCCCCGAGCGCAGTTCCCAGGGTGCCGCAGAGTCAGGACACTGGCATTGAATGCCGAGGCTAGGTGGCAGGCATCGGAAGGTGTCCTTTCAACAGAGTGTGTCTTCTGGAGCCTTTAGCCCAGATGGCGTGCTCCCGCTGGCCCTCGTATCTGTCAACACCTGTGAGTCACACATATCCAGATGTGGATTGGCTCCGAGCCCTTTCCGCAGCCTGTCCCAGGGTGCACGTGGCCCTGCGGGGACACACACCAAGCACAGAGTGTCAAATGCTTGGTCCCATATGAGCTTCACACGTGTTAACTGGGTTCTTTTTTTATAGCTGTCACCTCCCTTTCAGCTGTTTTGAAAGCAGGCTGCCATAAATGCGGAGTCTTGGGTCAGCAGGGGACATGGTCTCTGGTCACACCCACTTCTACCCTCCAGAGGGGCGTCAGGGTGGATGGGAGCTTCAGCAGGGTAGAAGGGACAGGGCTTCTTTCTCTGAATGGGGGTGGGTGACATAGGATGAGAGGAACAGCCCCTTGGGTGCCCCCCCCAAGCCACACTGCTGGAAAGGGAGCCGAGTGACAACTTTAAACCAGTGGGATGAAGGGAGTCGCTGGGGGAGACACCCAGACAGGGGCTACTGCCCAGCCTGGGAGGGGGCGGCTTCCTGGGGAGGAGACCCTGGAATTGGATCATTGCTTTTTTTAAAATTATAATTCTTCAGGTCCCCCGCTGCCCCCCCGAAGAAGTGGAACGGACTCACTAGAAACCACAGGGAAGGATCAAGAAGAAAGGCAGACTTGTCTGCAATTCGCCACCCTGACAGAGCAGCCGTGCGCATTTTGATGTCTTTCTTCCCCATCTCTTTACTGAGCTGAACTTTGAAGGAAGAAAAGAGTAGGAGGCTGCCGGGTGGAGGAGGGACACGGAGAAGGGTCTAAAGCACCAGAGGGCTCTTGGGCAAAGCTTCTAGAAGTCCTGACATGGGGAGGGGGTGCACTGAGCTGGGGCACTCAGGAGCAGGTGGAGTTGAGAGCCAAGGTTTGTGGCTGGCGGGGGGCGCGCGACGGGGGACAGGAGAGGCAGGAGGTGGGGCATCCTGGAAACCCCCAGGGCAGAGACTCTGTGGCCTTTCCAGCTGGGAAGTAGGGAGATTGTGATTGTATTTGCAGTTCAGGCTGGCCTTGAACTCACTATGTAGCCCAGGCTGGCCTTGAACTCACGGTTATCCTCTTGCCTCAGCCTCCCGAGTGCTGGTATTACAGGTGTGCGCCACCACGCCCGGCCTTGTATTTGCACTTTAGAAAGAGATCCAGAGAATCCTAGCATTCCACTGAGTGTTCCTGAGCCGCCTAAACCCTCCTTCGCATCAGTGGTTCTTCCTGTGGGCATCTCCCCCTCCTCCCCCAGCCTCCCTTCAATACATGCCCGCCGGCGTGGACCACCAGTGGGACACGCGTGACTGTCCCACCGTGCAGCTTGTACCACCCGATGGGACTGTCCCATCCTGCCTGATGGAATGTCTGACCTGCACCACCAGTGGTTCAGAGCCACCTGGGAGAGACCTATGAATCACAGCCCTGAGGTGAACGTGATAAAATATGACCGCTCCTGGCTGCCAGCACACTGCGGTCCTAGGACAATTGGTCCAAATCCCCTCCATCCTGACTTCTATGTCTTGGGCTCCCCGAGATCCTGCGCCTTCAGGCACAATCTCTCCACATCAAGCTGTGGCTCTGGCTGTTTCTGCCCTTGATCCTGACCCTGCATTCTGCCCTCTCTGGCCCCTCTGGGCTCCCAAGCCTGTTCCTGCTGACTTTGTTTTCTCTGGCTTTTCTCGCGCGGTCCACCTCGAAAGGTCGGATTCTCTGTCCTTGTCTCTGCCCACAGCCTTCCTTGCCCAGTTGGGGTCCATCATGCCCCGCCTGCCTCTGCAAACCACAGAAAAGGTAGCCTAAGTATATGACCTTGACAAACAGCTCAGATGTCACCAGATGGGTGTCACCAGGAAAGAGGAGACCTTCCCAGCCAAGGGAACAGCAGGAGCGAAGGCTTAGGGATGGGGCAAGTGGTTGATTTCTCCCTTGGGGATTCGTTAGCAGATCAGAGGCAGGTGTGGCAGTGGGGGCAGGCGCCCGGGAGGAAAGGACAGCCCAGGTCGAGCAGGGTCTTAGCTAATGCTGGCGAGGCTGTGCGCGGTTGGGTTCTGTGGACCTCCTGCTCCTTAGGACAAGGCGTTTGAATCCCTAGCAGATTCAAAGGGTATGCATGTTTGAAATATAGGGCATATCCTAGGGCCTTCAGAAATGTGCCTTTCAACCCTCTGACCAGTGGCACAGGCCAGTGTCCACCCAACTATGTGAAGAGCAGCCCACCTGGTGGGAGGCTGCCCCTGCCTTGGCCATCAGCAGCCAGAGGGACCTGGCCCTGGGCTTTGGAGGGCTCTGGCTCCAACCTCCTCTTTCCCCACCACCGCAGGAGCAGACACCCAGCCAGGACCACCACGCCGCCTCTTCAGGCTCTTCCCAATACCCTGTGCAACCCCCAGCCCCTAACCTAAGCCCCGGGGCACTGCCACTCATCAGTGGACCCTCAGAGGCAGGCGCTCCCGAGATCCAGCCAAGACACCACATAGCACTGCTGGCCAGAGTCCTTCCTGCTCTGGGCCCGCAAGAGCTTCTGTTCTGGCAACATCAGGGCTACAATATGGCTGCGACAAGGGACAGTGAATCACCAGCACTGCAGGGGGTCTGGGGAGGCTGTGGTGAGACCCTCAGCCTTTGAGGATCCTGATCCCCAAGCACAGAGGAGGGGCGGCAGGGGACAGCCATTGGGCTCAGAGGAGCCTGGCAGGCAGGATGTCCACACACTCATACCTGCAGAAGTGGAAATCAAGTCCCACCACCCACCAAGCTCTCGGACCATAAGTCATAGCCAAGGCCTCACAGCCCCTCCCCAGGGGTCCCCGGTGCCAGTCCCTGAGCCTGCGATGGTGCTGGGAGGGGCTCCCTGTAGATCCTGGCAAGCAGGGGAGGCGCAGATCCTATCTCCATATCCATGGTTCCCCAGCACCCCTCGCCCAACTCTCAACCCCAAGAACTAAGGGGCTTGGTACTCTGCCCATGCTGGAGAGGAGCCTGTGGCCCAAGAGGTCAGGGGCTGGCACAGCCCTGCCTCCCACCTGGATGACCACCTGGGCCTTCAGTCTCTTTCCCCTTCTGTCTGCACTTCCTGGCGGCATCCCATCTCTACCCTGCTTATGACTCCTGGGGCTGTCTGTTATCATCACGCTTTCCTGAGCACCCCTGGGTGCCAGGCCCCTGCTGGGTGCCAGGGATGTGAAACCACACGAGTCCATGCAGTCCCTGCCCTGCGGACACTCACTGCCCAGGAGAGGAGTAGCTTCCATGGGAATGTAGGCCCTGGAGGTGCCCAACACAGTCACACACGCACACATGTGTGAGTTCACAGCCCCAAACAGGAAGCCCCTGAAGTGCCCCGCATCACTAAAGGCGTTGCAGTAGATGTCGCACTGGCTACCCCTCCACGGGAGTCCACAAACGAGTCCTCCACAGGGCCAGGGAGTAAACATCACTGGGATTCTTTCTGGGCCATGTCATCTGCATCCCAGCTTCTCAACTCTACCACCGTAGCTGGAAGCAGCCACACATGACCCCTGAACAAGTTTGTGTAGCTGTGTTCCAATGAGACTTTACGGATATGGAAATTTGAATTTTGTATAATTTTTACATGTCACAAAATATTCTTCTTTTTATACAATGGAGTACTACTCTACCATTAAAGAAGGATACGCTCGAGACATTTGTAGGAAAATGGATGCACCTTGAGACCATACTCTTAAGTGAAACACATCAGACACACGTGTGCATAACGCATTGCTTCTCTGGTGTGAGAAACCGAAAGTGTAAATAAGGATGAAAATGTATTTTGAAATAGGAGGAAAATGTTCAAATGGGGAGGGGAATGAGAGAAGGGGGAAGGGGGAAAGGAAAGGGGAAAAGTAAAAAAAACGAGAAAAAGAAGGAAAACATGGAAACAAAACTTTGTAAATGTGGAGGGGAGGAGGGGTTGAGGGAGGGTAAGGGAATGGGAGAAAAAGAAAAAACAAGTTATATCATGTACAGGTACAAATTCTCCATGATGAATGCAATCCTTATGTATATCTAAAATGTACCAATAAAATCTAGTGTAAAAAAATTCTTTTGATTTTTTCCCAATCATTCAAAAATATAAGAAACCATTCATAACCCCCAGGCCATGCCAAAGGAGGCGGAGGGCTGAATCTACCTCGAGGGCTATAGTCTGCTACTCTTGCTCTATGGCGATGAAAACAAGTTTCAGCCACACCATCAACTCCATATGCCTTAAAAGGCAAAATGTTGAATGAAAGAAGCGCATCTCAAAAGAATACACACAGTATCATCCCCATTACACCAAGTTCAAACGCAGGCAAACTAGGCAGGAGTATAGCTCCGTGGAAGAATGCTTGCTCCATCCTCAGAAGCAAAAAACAAACCAAGCGAATTAGTCTACATGGTTTAGTGAGGTACTAAATAATAAAACTATAAAGAAATACCAGCAATGATCACCTTAACACGAGGTGATGCCCCTGAGTCCACCCTCTAAGAGAGTATCTTGGGAAGAAAGTTCTGAAACATTCTGGAATGAACCAGAATGTTCTCTTCTTTCTTGGCCTGTGTAGTAGTCACACACAACTTCGTTGTATAGCATTTATTATTCAGCACTGTACTTTTCTGTATTATTTTTACAATCACAAAGGAGAAAGCAGAGGATAGGACAGGTATCTGAACCCTCACCTGGCAGGCATCTGTAATCCTCCAGGAAGGGTCTTGCATTCTACTGCTCTGCGAGACTCTCCACTCAAACAGAACCTCTCCCCGGTCTTTCCCCAGCTCTGCCTTCTGGCCTCCCAGCCTTTATTCATGCTGTGTGCCCCCTGCCCCACCTGCTCCCCCTCCTCCTGCCATAGGGCCCCCGCCAGCTGGCAGCCTTTCCAGCACTCCCGGCCCCACCTCCACCCGCCTCTGCCTCCTGAGCTCTCTATTGGCATTAGACAAAGATGAAAAGCAGAGGGCAATAGTGACAGAGGCCTGAGCGGCGGGAAGGGAGGCAGGAAGCCCTGGCCCGGAAAAGGCAGAGCATCAATACATCTTTTGGACAACAAAGGCAGCGTTCCCACCTGAGGTCAGAGCCAACAGTGGCGGAGGCCAACTGCCTGGGCGGTTTCCGCCTGGGGTCCTGTTCTCCGGGGCGGGTCCCACAGTTCCCACCAGGTGGAGCGTGGGGCCTGTGGCTCACTCTCTTCCCTCCCTCCTGTGCGAGAACTGGTCCTCCTCAGTGGGTATCTGAGAAATCAGTACAGCCCAGAGTTCTGGAAGGGCCGAGCAGAAAAAGGGAACTGACATTTTCTGGAAGACACTGAGGCCCAGAAATGTTAAGGGCGCACAACCTTCAAAGAGGAAAGATGGGCTTCAACTCAGGAGGGCTCAGAGTCCTTGTGGGTCCCCAATAGGGCCTGGTAGAAGAGCGTGAGAACAGCAGCACTTGCCAAGGGCTCTGGAGAGGAAAGCAGGCCCAGGCCCTGCTCCCAGCAGCAGCAGCAGGAGGAGGAGGAGGAGGGCTGGGAGCAAAGAGGCCGCCCGGGCAGGAGTCTGTGGGCTCACCAGGTGTCTCGGGTTTCAGCCCTGCTGGCTGCTGATGCGATGGGCACTAACCCTCTGCCAGACTTTGGGATATCCTGAGGCAGGCTGGGTGTTGTTATGGTACCCATTTAACAGATGAGGCAACTGAGGCACAGCAATGTTAAGTAATCTGCCCAGCGTCCCAGTGCCAGAGTCAGAGCTCCACTCAGATCCTAACTCAGGCTGCTGCACATCCCTGGGCTACACATCTAATCCCATATCCTGTTGCATCCTGTCACATCCTATTGTGGTCCAAGGACATGGGGTGGGCCTTGGTGAGGACACTGATGACATCCTCAGGGACGCCATGAGGCCCACCACAGACTGTAGCTTGCAGTGGGGTGGGGTAGGGGGCCGGGGGAGGCAGGATCCCCGCCTTCAAACCCTGAGACAGGCAGGAGTGTGGGGAGGGGCGTAGGGCAGCACCCAGAGAAAGGGGGAGCATTTGCTGCGGCAGTGGGGCTCAGGAGACTGTGGGGTGCTTTCCCATCTTGTGAAAGAACAGGAAGCATTTCTCTTTGCTATAACGTTTGTTGCAATATTGCAAAAAAATCTGTTTTTGTTTGCAGTTCCTGCTGTTACAAAAGAGCTTTTCCACATAGGCGACAGCAACGCCTGGCGGACCCTCTTCCACCCCAGGTGGGTTCTGGCGGGGGGAGCTTTTGGGGTGGAGGGACCACACAAAAAGAAAGGATGGGGGTTTGGGGGAAATGCAGTTACAGTGACTGAGTGGGGCTTCAAAGGCATCGTCCCCACCAAGCTGCTCTGGCCATCTTTGCACCGGGCTGGGGGCGGTGTGTGGCATGGCAGGCACAGGGCTGAAACGGGGCTTTTCTTTTTTTTTTTATGTGGGTACCGGGAGTCGACCTCAGGACCTTGCGCTTGCCAGCAAGCGCTTGTGCCGCTGCGTGATATCACCAGCCCTTTTTTTTCCTTTATGTGGGTACTGGGAGTCGAACTCAGGACCTCACACTTGCCAGGCAGGCGCTTATGCGGCTGAGCTATCTCACCAGCCCTGAAGCGGGGCTTTTCTAGGAAGGGCGTTCTTCACGAAGAAAGGGGAGAGGCGCCCAGGCCCGCCGGCCGTATGTCCTGGCTGGGCCTGCAGTCGACCTGGGCCTGACCCTGACCTCTACTTACCTGGGCCTCTGTTTCCCTGTCTGTCAGGTGGTGCTGGTGGGGACATTAGGTGCTGGTGGGATGCTGTGAGCGTGGGCAGCAGGGACCTGATTAAGGGCTCGATAAAGGCTAATGCACAATCATCGGGACAACTGTTCATACTATAAAAGAAAGCGTGTATGGGGGTGACACAGAATGGGGGTAGGGACAGCTCCCAAAAGCCTCCTAAAAGTCCAAGTGAATACAAAGGAAAAGTGCCCGCCCTCCACAGCGGGGTGGCCACTGGCCAGACACAGGACTGGCCAGGATGAACTCACCCTGAAGCCACCCACTCTGCGGCCTGGTTTGGATCCAAGCCACCCAGTTTCCAAGAGCCTGGGACCTGAAAAAGGGCCCCACTGCTGTCCCCTGTCATAAAATACTCCATTGCATCTCAAGAGGTGGGAGGTGCCACCCTCTCTGGTGGCCCTGACAGCTCTGGACCCCGGGCTGCCTTGCTCGGGGTGGCTGGCCGCTGGCCTCCCCTTTTCTCCCTGGCAACTGCACTCAGGGTGGCTCTGTCCCTTGCCAGCTTCAACGCGAGGGTGTTCCACGGCACAGGTACCTGAGTGTCACTGGGCAGATGGCAAGCTGTCCCTCCCCACTGACCCCACTCTCGACCCCACCACACAATGCCTACCCTCCTTGTTTAGGGCCAGGAGGCCAGGCTAGGCCAGGGGAGGGGGGAGCTGTTAACATGGCAGCAAGGGGAGACAGTGTTGTCCCCCGTCCCTTCAAAAGCCGCCTCGGCAAGGCATAAGCTAAACACCTCCTCGGTCCCTGAAGGCTTCCCTGTGAAGTCGGCAATGTTCAAACAGCCAGCAGCAAGTCCCCTGCGACAGGTCCCCAGGAATTAGCTGCACGGCTGGATGAAAGGCGCTCTGATGTGTGTGTGCGTGCGTGTATGTGTGAGAGAGAGTGTGTGCGTGAGAGATAGAAAGAGATTGGAGACAGACAGTACCTGTCAGCTGCAGGGTCCAGGGCACCAGGAACAAAGCGAGGAGCCTGGGAGCCATGAGGGGGCCGGCCCAAGCCCGCCACCACGGAAGCCAGCTCTCCATCCAGGGCCGCCTTGTCTGGGGCGCTTGGGCAGGGTTCCTCCTTCCTCTTTAGCTCCTGCAGGGACAGCCCACACCAGTCTCCACAGTTCCCTTTTGTGTTCCCGCAAGCTCCTCCCAGGCCACCCTTCTTCTTCAAGGCTGCCCCTGGCGTCCCCTCACCACAACCCCACACTTCCCCTCAGAGAGTGGGAGCAGCCTGGTGGGGGTGCAGGGAGGAATCTGGGGCTTTGACTTGTCCAGGTCATGTGGCTGGAGAAGAACTGGGGTCAGGGACCCAGGAACTCAGATGGGCTTCAGCCTTCCTCAGTCCCTCTCAGCAGGGGCCCTGTCCAGGGGACAGTGGCGGCCACACAGAAGAAGGCACCAAGTTTCCGTGAGTGACGCTGGGTCCCAGGTTAGCGCTTTACTTCTGAGACAATTTTAAAATGATCACAACCACATCTACACACGTTTCCCCTGAGGGGAAGTGCTCTGAGAATTCCTTGACACTGTGCTACCAAGGAATAGGCTTTGGGGGGGTTGGGGGGACAGGGACAGGGTTGAGGGTGAAGGGCAGAAGCCACATATCCCCAGCCCTAGAGAAGCCCCAAGGCCTCCTGTGACCAAAAGGCAGGTTGCCATCGTGTGCCCAGCTGTGGGCCGCTGTGGGTCACTGTGGCCCGGAAGTCACCCAGGGGGCGGCACCTGCCTCAGATGTGACTCCTCCCTATGGCTTCTCTCGACCTTAACTCCCCATCCCCCCACCATGAGACACAGGAGCGGCTTCTCCATCTGGCTCCAGTCCCAGCCCTGTCCTCCCCTGCACAGGGACGGTCAGTGTCTGCTGCCCGGGTCCCTCTATAGCAGACTGGGAGACCTGCACCCCGGGCAGATGGAGCACGGGTCTAGCATCTGCCTGGGTCAGGAGTGGCAGGGGCACTCAGGGGCACAGCCAGGAAGGTGGCCGCCCACAACGTACAGAGAAATACACTTGTCCTCAGTGCCCAAAGGAGAAATCATGGCTCTAAGAGGCAAAGTGACCTCCCCGGGGTCAGGGCGGGTCTGTGGGGCCGGATTCCAGAGGCCAGGCCAGGTGATGCCTGAGACTTTCTCGCCAGCTTCTTCATACCCATCTGGGCACCCTGGCTGCACCCCAGAATGCCACCGTGTGCCCCCTTTCAGTGCTTCTCCCGAATCCCTTCTCCTCTGCCACTTCGCCCACGAATGATGAAAGGCAAAGGCGGAGGAGCCGGGAGGGCGGCACGTGGGAGTGGGGCCACCCACCAGGTGACGAAGACGTACGCACACGAGATGTTGGGGCACGGGGGGCGGGCTGGGACCCCAGCAGTATTGACTGTTGATCCATCACGGTGGCGCATGATCACACATGTCACAGCGAGACACAGATAATCTGCTTCACGCTGCTCCCCAGCTCCTGTCTAAGCACCTCGATGCCATGGTGATAGACGTCGTGTTAATGCCTGGGTGCGCAGGGAGCATTTGAAAGACATCAGGCTGTGCCTCTGCGAGTCTCGTTCCGGCTTGGCACCAGGAGGCGGCCGAGTGCCAGGCTGCACAGAAACACAGAACCCTGCTCCTCCGACACTGGCGCTGCCCCACGACTGCCCAAGTGCCAGCCTGCTGCTCCTGCCTGTCTGTCGCCACTGCTGCTCTGCACCCGCTGAGCTCCTCTGACCTGGGTGTGGGCTGTCGCACACCTAGCTGGCCGCTTACTCTGCGTCTGCACGCCTCTGATGGCTTTGCGGCTGGCACAGGCTGGCATGGGTGGACAGACCACGGAGCATAAGCTGCGAAGGTGACTGTCGCACATGACACTGGCACACACGGGGCTCCTGGCCATCTCACTGGGCTGGCTGGACCCCGGCTAGGGTGGGAGGAGGCCCATGTCCACACCATGCAGGCCCTGGGGTTATGGGGCACAGATGTAATAATGGAGAGAGGAAACTGAGGCACCGGAGGTTAAGGTGACTCCTGACACTGCTCTAGCCACCTCTCTATCAAAGAGAGACAGCAGGGCAAGGAGGGAAGTATCCAGGGTGAAGAGAGGAAGGGCGCCGGAGGGCTTCGAAGAGGGGGGAGCAGGCTTGATGGAAGAGGAAGTGAGTGGGGAGCTGGGGAGGCACACACGTGGCCTGCGGTCCCCACGGGCTCTACACTGAGACCAGAGTGTTCCAAGCAGGACTGCCGTCCCTGGCCTGTCCTCTGCATAGTGCCATGAACAAGTACTGAGTGCCCACTGTGTGCCAACAGCAGAGGTTCAAAAGCTAAGCCATAGATTTGCCCTTGGCATTCCCACTTGTGAAGGGAAGCAGAGCCCCAGACAGGACTTACAGGTGCTGAGTGAGGGTGCAGGGGCCCGGCCCAGCCGGAACCGAGCTTCCTGTCTGGCAGGGCGCCCCAGGCAGGTGCATGGGAAGCAGAAGTGCTGGGGGAAGGGACCACTGCCTCCCGCCTAGCTTTGGAAGTCACCTCCCTCCTCCCCAAGACTCAAGCTCCGGGAGGAGGGGCCCTCTCAGGAGGACCCACTGCTCTGGCCCGGCTGCCCCTGGAGTCCCTAGGGGACGCGTCCTTGTGCCCTGCCTTCTTTCCCTCAAGTGTCCTTTCACTTCTGACGTGGCTGTGAAGGCTTTTCGTGTCTGGACTCTGGGAAATGTTACCACTGCCTCTTACATGCAGATGAGGGCACTGAAGTTCAGAGGGCCCCCCGCCACACAACGTGGAAGTGGCAGCGGGCAAGGACCCAGCTCCCGAGACGCCTCTGCCCACAGCACCCCCTGCAGCTACAGATCCAGTGACAGGGAAATAAGCGACCTGCTGGGGTCCGAGTCCCACACTCGAGGTCCCACAGCCTCTCCCCGCTGGCTCTGCTGCGGGCACGCAGCCCCGCCCTGGTGGCCCCACCCCAGCCCTACCTCACTAAGGTGACTGGGAGATCCAGAAACACAGAAAAGCGCACTCGTTCTGTGGCTCGCCGTGCAACTGTGGGACTCGAGCCCTTGGCGCCACTGTGGCCCTGGAAGAGACTAGCACTGGCCAGGCGGTCTTGGGAGGGTGGCAGGGGCCAGGGCCACCAAATCCTGCACTTGGAGTCCTACCCGCTTCCCTGCCTGCCACGCCGGGCAGCCCTGGGCTGTGCCGTGCCGACGGCGCCACCTGGTGGCGGACGCGGGAACGCCCTCCCCGGAGGTTTCCTCCGAGTGTCCCTTCCTCCCGCCCTAGGGGTCCTGTGCTGCCAGAGGCCACCAACCTGCGAGGTCAGGCCCTGGCCTCGAGCGGCTGCAGGATGGGTCGGCGGAGCGGACCGGGGGAGGAGGGACCCGAGGCCACCAAGTGCGGCGGGGAGGGGTTTGCAGGGCGTGGCGCCCGCGTCCCAGCCAGCGGCCCCCGGAGGGCGCTGTCCCCTCACTCAGCACTGCTGCCAGGCGGAGCCGGGCCAGCCAGTGCGACACCCCCGGGACCCCCGGCAGGGGTCCCCAGGGCCGGCTCCACCAAGTAGGAAAACAGCCTCCCAGAGGCGACTTCATGCTTTGTCGCCCATAGTTCTCCGGTTCGGGCTGGAGCCTGGTCTCCGGGGGCGGGGGCCGGGACTCATTATGCAGCCCCCTGGACCCCCCGCAGAGCAGGGACCGCACCTCCACAGTGCGGGGCCCACCGCAACCCTGGCCTCAACCTCCCCTTTCCCTCCCCCTCTCCTCCTCCTCCCTAGCCCCTCCCTCTCCCTCTTCCTCCTCTTCCCCCTCATGCCCCTGCACCCTGGGGAGGTCCCAGGAGTCCTGGGAAGAGGGATCCAGAGCCACCCCCGCCATTTGCACGGGGGAGGGGGTGTCGCATCCTCATCAATGACATGGAGTGAAATCCCAGTTTATAAGGGTTTGGCCCAGAAGCAAGGACGCAGCAATGGGAAAAGCACTTGGCAAGGTGCTGACAGAAAAGGGCCTGTGTCCTGCTTTGATCTTTACCCCGCCTTTTCTTTTTTCAGTCCTGGAGATTGAACCTAGGGCCTTTGCACTGAGCTATGTCTCCAGCCTCTCCTTTTTAAAAATATTACTATTATTTTAATTTTTTTTTTTGGTGTTTTTGTTTTTGTTTTTTTTGAAACAGGGTCTCACTACATAGTCCAGGCTGGCCTTGAACTCTCTATGTGGCCGAGGGTGGCCTCAAATTCGTGGAGTGATCCTCCTGCCTCAGCCTCCAGAGTGATTACAGGTGTGCACCACCGCACCGGCTATAATCCTTGTCCCGTGTGTAGATCCCTGGGGGGTAGTGTGGGGCTCATCGAGAAGAGTACAGGTCTGGGAAGGGGAAAAGAGGCAGCCACAGACCTGGAAAGAGGTGGTTTGGGACGAGGGACTCTGGCGGTGACAGGTGTGGGAGGGCAGGGGGACATGGGGGATGGTATGGGGTGAGGGGCAGGAAAGGGGGGTCTCCAGACCCTGCCCCCCTTGCCGGGCAGCTCGTCTTGGAGCATTCCAGATAAGGGGGCTGGGCCGCAGCAGGGCGTTCTCCCGGGACTGACCCCCCCCCGGAAAGCCCCGCCCCACTTCCGTCCTCCTCTTCTCCTTCGTCTTCCTGCTCCCTTCCCCTCACGCCCTTGGTCTGGGGACAGGAACCCCACCGATGTGCAGACCTGGGTCACAGTCGGCAGGCCTTCGTTTCAGAGGCGGTGAAGACTTGGGCCGACACCTGTACTCCTTGCAGGGACCCGAAAGTCCCCTTCGGTGATGCAGCGTGAACTTGGGGACCCGGAAGTCCCCTTCGGTGATTCAGCGTGAACTTGGGGTTGCTCATTCATTCCCTCGACAGACTCCCGGGCACTGGGCACTGCTCCCGGCGTGCTGTCCTGGGTGCCCGCCTCAGTCGCAGCCCCGCGGGAACCCCCCGGGAAGGGCAGAGGAGCCACAAAGGTCACGGGGTTCCTTCAGGAGCTCTGGGAGGAGCCGGCAGGGGCTGGGGAGTCCAGGCCTGGCTGAGAGGTCGAGGCTGGAGGGCACCGGGGGAGCCGGGCTGGAAGGACCCCTCCTCTCTGAGGCTCACCAACAGGCACCAGCACCCACTACAGGTGAATAAACCGCTCACTCTTTCTGCTCAAAAATTATTGTTGCAGCCCTGTAATCCCAGCACTTTGGGAGGCTGAGGCTGGAAGACTGCAACTTCAGGTCCACCTTGGACAACTTAGCTCAAAACAAAAAATGCAAAAAAGGGCTGGGGATGTAGCTCAGTACAAACACCCTGGGTTCCATCCTCAGTACTGAGGGAAAAAAAAGAGAGAAATTTAAAAAGGAAGGAGAGAAGGGAGGGATGGAGGAACGACTGGAGTCGGGGCCTGACTGGATTTCTGCTGCGCTCACTTCCCGGCACAGCCGCCCCGGCAGCGGCTCCTGGCTGTGACCCGGCTCCTGCGAGACCCCTGCCGGCAGTGGGCGGGAAACCCCTCTGCACCGACCCCTGCACCACTGAGGAGGTGCCAGGTCTTTTCAGGACCAGCAGCCCCGGCTCCCCAGAACCCCACCCCGGGCCCCGCCAGAGAGAGAGAAGCTCCCAGGCTTTTTCCTGGACTTGGGCGGCAGGGTTCGTCCTGCCTGGCCCGTGCCCGCCTCTGTGTCACTGCTCCTCCCCGCAGCGTCCCTGCCCTTCCCTCCCCGACATCAGCGTCCTCGGGAGGTTGAGCGACTCAAGACCTTGCCACATGCAGCCGACCTCGGCGTGGGCAGGACCCTTTGTCACCGAGGCCTGGGCCACCACTGCTGGGCCTGGCCACTGCCTAAGGTAAGGGCGAGACGGGGAAGAGGTGGCACAAGGACGGAAAGGCCTTGGCCCATCCTTGTGGCTACCCATGAAGCGGTACTGCTGCGTTCACACTGTGCACTGAGGCTCAGAGAAGCGAAGTCACTTTCCTAAGGCTGCACAGCAAAGGAGGGTGAGGCTGAGGTCGGAATCCAGTTCTGGGGCTGCCGGCTCAAAAGCCCGGGACAACCTCTGGGGTGCCTATGTTCCCTGGTCAATGGGAGCTCCCTGTAGCCCCATTACCTGCTGCCCCTTGCCTCAGCACCCCCTTCCCTGGGGACGGTGCATCCAGTTGCAGGTGCTCAGGCCCAAGCACACACATTACCGGATGGACGGCCGGCCGGATGGGTAGGTGAGTGAGTTTGACCCTGCACAGGAAAGAGCAGGCAACACAGTGCCTGCAGAGCTGTAGGGAAGGTGGCCTCAGATCTCCGGCTCCCCTGGGTTCAATTCCACTGGTGTTGTAGGGTGCCCCGTGGCAGGCCTCCGGGCTCAGCACTGCTGAGAACCCCAGGAAAAAGAAGACCTCACCCTTGACCCTTCTCGCCCCTTCCCTGCGGGGTCTGGGCCTCCGGGTTCCTGAGTCACATGCCATGCACGCCACACGTAGGGTATGGGTTTGAAGCCTGGGAGGGGATGGGCGGAGGGGGAGCTCAGTCCTTCTGGGTCCCCTGTTTTCTCTGAGCTTGGGGTGTGAGGCCCCAGCAGGAGGAGATTCTGTGGCCCTTCTCTGCCCTGGCCGGGGACCCGGGTGGCCTTCAATGGCAGCGCGTGGTGCTGGCTAGTGTGCACTCCAGACGATTTGCGGTGACCCCTAAAGATGGGGCTGCTGTGGGAGCCCGCTGCCCACCCTCAAACCACCCCCTTGGGTGGCTGGCTGAGAGTGTCATTCTCGTGTGCCTTTAGAGAAAGGCAGGAAGGCTGCTCTTGGAGGGTGCTCCAGGTAGGCAGGGGCCTGCACCCCGCACTCCATGACCCCAGGTGCCCAAAACCACACTGTGGGGCACATATCAGACCAAGATGGGCACAAGGGGCGAGGGGTGGCATTGGTGAAGGGCTCAGGGCCTCCAGGCACTTTACATTCAGAGCCCCCCAGGGAGGGACACGATGGTCTCTGTTTGACAGGGAAAGCCCCGAGACTGAGAAGCAAGTCACCCAGGGTCCCGGAGTGAGGTGGCAGAACCAGGATTTGGGTCCAGGTGGTGCTGGGCCCCAGCCCCTCTCTTCTCCATGCACAGCCTGTTCCCAGCACCAAGGAAGTGGTCAGCAGGACCGAGCTAAATTTATGGGGTCTCCAGCTTCCAGGGTGTGTGTGTGTGTGTGTGTGTGTGTGTGTGCGTGTGTGTTGACAGGGATTGAACGCAGGGCCTTTGCATTGAGCTACATCCCCAACTCTTTTTTATTTTTTCTTTTGAGACAGGGTCTCACTAAATTGCTAAGTTGCCCAGGGTGGGCTCAAACCTGTGATCCTCCTGCCTCAGCCTCCCAAAGTTCTGGGATCACAAGTGTGCAGCACCACACTCGGCTTCCTATGCAGTTTTGAGGAGCCACTCATTAAAAACCAAAACCAGGCTTGACAGTGTTAGCTTGCCATTCCGTTCTAACCAGAACAGAAGTCACACAAATTGTAAAAGACTCAGCCAGACTATAAACATCAAGCAACTCAGAAAAGTAACGGGATATTTCGTATTAACTCTAGCACTTTCCCTATGTTTTGTTTTTGTTTTTGTTTTTTTGGGGTACCGGGTACCGGGGGTCAACCTCAGGACCTCGCGCGCCAGCAGGTGCCCGTGCCGCTGAGCGATATCACCGGCCCCTTTTTCGTATGTGGGTTCCGGGAGTCGAACTCGGGCCCTCGCGCTTGTCAGGCAGGTGCTTATGCCTCTGAGCCATCTCACCGGCGCATTCCCTATGTTTTTGTATGCGCTGCTCACATTTTGTACAGCAGGAATTTTGTAAGGCCGTATTCTATGAAGACAATGAAAAAGTTTAATCGAGCTTCCTTTGAACAGGAGCAGCAGGAGGTCAGGGCACAGGCAGGGCAGGGTTTCCCACGCGTGCAGGGACTCATCTTAAACCAGAGGTGGCGAACCTCTGGCACGCGTGCTGCAACAGGCACACACAGCCAAGACCAGCAGCTGAGCCTTGGATAATAGTTGCTTTTTCTAAACGAAAACCTCAGTGTTCAGGTTTCATTGCAGTGTTGGCACTCTGCGATAGGTAAGTGGGTTTTGAGGCTGCAGTTTGGGCACTTGGTCTCTAAAAGGTTCCCCATCACTGTCTTAAACGCTCACTGGGCAGATCTCTCCCACTCGCTGTCCAGGGCAGCCTTGGTGTTCGTGGCACGAAGCCCACTGTGAGTTTTGTTATCCTCGTTGATGGCCTGTGGTTCATGGTAACATGCTTTTCTGTTGTGTTCACTGGGTTTGTTCTACATTTGTGGACGGGAGCGTTCCTGGAAGCCACCTGTGCCCTCAGAGAGCTGCGTGGCTGTAACTTTGAGCCACATAAAGTACCCCAGCGTCTCAGGCTAAACATATTCCCAGATCAGTTTCCCCCAAAATATGCATGGCCAGTGCAGCACCAGCCCACTGGACGGGGGGTAAAAAGGAGGGGAAATCGGATTAAAAAGAGATTTAACCAACCGAGGTTTAAAAAGAAAAAATCTCACGTTTGCAAACTTTACAGAAACATATGACCGCCTGAACACATTGCAGTTACACACTGCAGAAAAAGGAAGCTTTTCGCCAGGGTCAGTGGTATACGCCTGTAGTCCCAGTCATTTGGGAGGCTGAGGCAGGCAGACTGTAAATTCAAGGCCAGCCAGGAAAGCTTAGCCAGTCCTTGTTGCAAAACTAAAATCATAAAAAATATATATATAAATAAAATAAAATAAAATAAAACCATAACACCTGGGGTGTAGCTGAGTGGTGAGTGCCTGCCTGGGCTGCTCAAGGCCCGAGATCTAATCTCTTGTTTGTTAATACATAAGAATGTTTACTTGTTGTCTTTAAAAAAAAAAGATCTAATCTCTAGCACCAAAAAATGTGGGGGAGGGGAGGAACAGAGGAGGGGGCTGGATAGGAGTTTGTTTTGCTGAGTGGCACTGACTTAGGGACACTTTGAGGCAGCTGGTGCCTGGGGACCCCTCCTTGGCCACTCCAGCGGGGATGCAGCCGCCAAACTCCTGCCAGTTTCCTGTCTCACCGCAGTGGCCCCGACCACTGTAGTCCTTCCGGGTAGGGGTGCCCTTGGGATCAAGCCTCCCCCTAACTGTGGGACCTTGGGCAAACGGTGCAGGTCCTCCGACCACCACCTTCCTCGTCGGCAGGGTGAGAATGGTTCACATTCCCCATTGCAAAGGTGCCCCGTGAGCCAGGTTGGTGGCCCATGCCATGAGTTTGAGGCCAGCCTGAGCTACATGGCAAGACCATGTCTCAAGTACAAAACAAACTGCCTGGTGAAGACAAGAGGCCGTAGATAGGTGATCCTGTCACTTAGGGATCTACTGGAGTGGCCCCAGAGCTCCCCTGTGTCCCCAGGCATGGGGAGGGGGTGATATTTCTGCTGAGTCTACTTGAAACACGGCTGTGGCTTAGCAGCACGCAGGGGCCAGGGCTCCCCATGGCCCTGACCCGAGCCTGTCTCTGTCCCCCTGTCTCCTCAGGTCCTGGGCCTCGCTGGCCACAGCAGCGCCAGCCCCGGAGGCTGGAGAAGGAGAGACCTCGGGTCCCTTTCAGTGGCTCCTCCTCCTGCTTGGAGAACTCCAGCCCACACTTTGCCTCCAGTTCCTGCTGCCTCTTCATCCCGGCATCACAGGTCTGCTGGATCAGCTTTTCATCCATTTCCTGAAAACCTGGCGGTGAGGGGTGCCCTGAGTCTTGCACCCTGGCCATTTCCCAGTGTAGCCAAGTACCTGGTGTTGGGTGGGTGCGCGCTCTCTGCCCACTGATCCTCGCATTGGTGCCAGAGCTGGTGAGGGACCTGCAGGCTGGCGACCGAGGTGTCTGGAGCTGGCGCTGCGTCCTTGTTCTCTGCCTCTGTGGGCTTGGGGTGCTACAGCCAGGCCAGAGACGGTGGCCTGGGGGGTCCACCTAGGTGTGTATCTCCAGCCAGGAGCCAAGGAGAAGGGAGATGACCCTGCCCGTCATCAGGGCCTGCTAGACAGAGGTGTACGCCCTGGAGGCGCTCGGGATGGAAGGGCCATAGAAGGGCGGCCGGCCAGGAAAGCTGGTGCCAGGGACCCAGTGAGGCAGCGCGGCCTGCACCGACCACGTTGAGCAGACTTCCACGAGGCTCCCAGCTGAGCGATTTCCCATAGTGGTAGCCAGGACAGAGGGGCCGTGCGCTGGGCTCTCTGGTGTCTCTAGGTCCCTGGAGGGTGGGCCTGGGGTGACCTGCCCTGGGCTTCTTGGTGACTCCAGGACCCTGGTGGCCGGGCCTGGGGACACTTGTGATAGGTGCCTTGGCTGTCCTCAGGGACTGGTTGTCGGGCCTGAGGAGACCTGTCCTGGGCTCCTTATTGGCTCTGGACCCCCAGTAGTGGAGCCTTTAGAGACCTCTCCTAGGATCCTTGGGGTCTTTCTGCATCTGGGGGCTGAGCTTGGGGAGACCTGCTCTGGGCTCCTTGGTGGCTGTGGGTGCCAGGTGGTCACACCTGGAGAGACCTGCCCTGGGTTGTCCATGACAGTTGGGCAGTTCCCGCGACGTTGCCTGAGGCGTCTTGGAGTCAACCATCTTCTTCATTGCCCAAAGATGCTTTCACTGCCTGGGGTCCGTGCTGCTCTTGAGCTTCTCTGGCCGCGTGAGCTCGGGAGGTGGCTGTCACTGGATCGTGATGCCTGTTCACAAGGGTTCTACCTTCTCTGGTCCTTTTGCCAAGGAAATGAGGCCATGTCTTGGTGTCCACACCCTGAGGACCCCTCTGATAAGGAGACATTGTGGCCCATCTTTGTCTTCATAGTGAAATAAATCGATGGCTATGCAGTATTTGTATTATTTTTATCTAAATATCTATGTATATATCTTTTGTCTATCTATCTATTAGCTATTTACTTTTGCAGTACTGGGTCTTAAACTCAGCATCTTCACACTGAGCTACTTACTTCATTTTTTCAGATACCCACTAAGGTCTCACTAAGTCACTAAATGGGCAGTTGGGCTCCACCTTGCTATCTTCCTGACTCAGCCTCCCAGAATGCTGGGATCACAGTCAGGCCCCGCCACACCTGAATTCAGTGTGCTACTTAGAAACAGCAAAAGTAAACCTAGAGAAGATTTCTGTGAGTCAGGCATTGGTGATATTTTCACTTTTAAGGCCACATATCTGCACAGACAATCACACGTGGCATGCGTAGTGCTGAAATGTCTTTTCCATACAGAGGAGCCATTTTTTCTGAAGATGTAGCGCTTTGGGTTTCACTTAAAGAGCTGTGTTAGGATGATTTTCTTTCCTGGCTTGATGGTGTCATACTTTCATTTATGCAGGGAGTATTGAGACATTCCAGAAATTTCCAAAATAATTTTCCTTAAGGGTTAGAAATGTTGGCGTCAAATGGTAACCTCTGGTGGGGGGACCCACAGCAGGTTGTAGCTTTTAGATGAGTACAAATGATTAATTATACTTAGTTATTGACCTCAGTACCGACCAAATGAAGACGCACATGCATCGCTTTGAAATTCCTGCGGCCACTCGTATCACTTCCTGTCCTCTGCCCCCAGAGCCCATGTGCTGTGTGTCCGGGTAGAAGGTCTGCATTCTCTAGACGCAAGAAAGCGGTAACCGCTCGGCTGGTGGAGCTTCGTTGCTTTTGAAGAGCTTTTCCGTCTGCATAACTGTGGCTTTCGTGTGAGATGCCTTTGTCACCGATTGAGCCATCACAGGCCAGGGGGCAGATGAACCCCAAAGTGTTCGCGTGCCCTTCTCCCGATGGCAGTGTCTGTGGTTTCCTGTTTTAATTCTGAAAAATTAAGCCGCTGCGATCGTTCTTGTATGAGTCTTTGTATGGGTACAGACTCTGGCTTCCCTGGGGAAAATACCTAGGTGTGGTGGTTCTGGATCGCAGGGTTGCTATATGCTTAACTTAGAAATGATGGAGCTCTCTTTTGAAGTGCTTATTTCAAGCAGAGTTTGAGAATTCTCATTTTTCCATTGAGAACCATTCAAGCTTCCAGGTGACACCCCCAGGGACCCGCCTCTTCCGGCCTGGTGCCACCTTCCGCAAGCCCTGGCTGTGAGCCTGAGAGGCTCTTCGAGGACATCCCAGGTCTACACCTTCACCTCCATTCCCTGGCCCCCAGGACTCAGGGCGCATCGCACAATCCATTCGGTCCATCTCTATGTTTTGCCAGGGTCAAGATTTCCCAGCATTGCTGAAAAGCCCAGGTACAATGTACCCCTGAGACTGAAGGCCGTGAGCCCATCGCAGAAGTCTCAATCCATGCTGGCGGCTCCAACTCGGAAACAGCATTGCGAGAGGTCCGGGGTCCTCCAGGCCCGGGGTCCCCACCGCCTCCTCTGTGAAGCTCATAGCAGTCTGAAGAGACCATACTGTATACAGTAGTGTGCGTATTATGTAATTATTGATTATCCTAAGGAATGGGTAAAGCAAATAAGTAATTATGTTAGTGTCCTTGAGGAGCAAGGTTTTTTAGCACAAGAGAGAAATAGAAAAATCAAAGAAGTTATGTATAAGCCCTGTCATCCTAAATTTAAGCTGGAAATAGAAGCACGAACTCATTATGCATTTTCTCTTTAAAAGGAAAAATATTTTTCAGCTTTATCCACCAAAAATGTCTAGAAACTAATAACCTACTAGCAGCAGAGAACTTAGCTTATGACTGTGGTCCCTAAACACCATTTTCCACTGAAAGGAGCCAAGGCTTCTTGGGGGATTCCAGGATTGGACATGAAAGCAGGACAAAGGAGACTGGAACATCTCACTATGCTAGAAAGCAGGACACTGGGACAGACTGTTGAACCCCACCCCCACAGCTTGGGCGCCTCCCTCAAAGACCACGTGTTATGGGGGTGGTCCCCAGCCTGTGGTGTTACTGGAAGTGAAGGAACCTTTAAGTGGAGGGCTGGTGATATAGCTCAGCGGCATAAGCACCTGCCTGGCAAGCACGAGGTCCTGAGTTCGACTCCTGGTACCCACATATGAAAAAAGGGCTGGTGATATCGCTCAGCAGCACAGGTGCCTGCTGGCGCGTGAGGTCCTGAGTTCGACCCCCGGTACCCACAAAAAAAAAAAAAAAAAGAAGTGGAAATTAGGTCACTGGGGATGTGACCTCAAAGGGGACAGCAGAACCTGGGCCCCTTCCTGTCTCTCTCTTTTCCTCTTACCTGTCCTGAGGTGAGCAGTCTCTCCCTCTATGTGCTCACACCATGACATACAACCTTGCCATAGGCCCAGAGCCACAAAGCCAAGTGACCATGGACTGAGACCTCTGAAACCATGAAGCTGAATCAACCTTTCCTTCATAGAAGTTTTTTTACTTCAGGCATTTTGTCACAATGTTGGAAAGCTGGCTAACACATTATGCTACTTTATAAACTATTCATTGCCTTTTCTTCCTCTCTTCATCTAAAAGCTACTAGACAGATCTGAACAAGGTAAGTTGCGGGGTGGGGTCAGGCCCCACAATCAAGTGGACTGAGAGGGGCCATGCAAAGGGATTGAAATAATGGGAGTTAGAGACAGGAGATACAAATATGAAAAAAGAGAAGCCAGAGAGAACTTCATTGTGCTGGATTGAAATTGTAGATAATCCTGGGAATTCATGGTTTTTTAATAGATAGGAGAGAAGAAATGGCAATACTCCATTGTAAGGTTCTTATACTTTCAATGAAATGATATAGCAGCACTTAAAAGTAGACTGTGAGTAACTGAAGTTGTACTATACACCTTAAAGCAACCATTAAAATAGTGAAAGAGTTGTAACTAGTAAGCCAACATATGAGAGACAATAGGATCATTTAAAATTTTTACACCAAAAGAAGACAGAAAAAGTGGCAAAGGGAAACAAGAATAGGTGGGACAAATAGATATCAACTAATTAGATTTAAATTGAACCATATTAATAGTCATGTTAAATATAAATGGTCTAAATATCCAAACTGAAAGAGAGAGATTGGATTTTAAAACAAGATCTGGTATGTCATTTATAAGGAAAGCTTTAAATATAAATAAAGACACAAATAGGTTAAAAGTAAGGGAAAATAGGTTAAAAGGTGGGAAAATTTTTCATGTTATCACTAATCTAAAAAGCTGAAATGGTTTAATAGTAGCAGACAATGTAGATTTTAGAGCAAAGAATATTATCAGAGATAAAAAAGTAAATTAATAATGACAAAAGTGTCAATTCATCCTGTTTACACACCTACAACAGACCTTCAAAATTCTTGAAGCAAAAAAATTATAGAATGGCAGAGAGAAATTGCTAAATTGACAATCACAGTTGAAGATTTCAGTATACTGCTTTCAGTAATCGATGGAACAAGTAAACAGGAAACCAGTAGGTATATAAAAGATTTGAACATTATCAACCAACCTGACCTAATGAACATTCATAAACCCTTTTCCCAGCAGTGGCAGAATCCATACCCTTCTTGTCAAGTTCACACAGAACATTTCTCAAGGCAGACAATTATTTGTAGCCATTCACATTTGAAAGGATTCATGTCACTCAAGGAAGCTCTCTTACAATAATGGAATCGAATTAGAAATTAATAGCCAAAAGCTCTCTGAAAATGCCCAAATAACACAATTCTAAACAACACATGGGTCAAAAAGGAAATCAAAGTGTAAATTAGAAAGCTTTGAACTGACCAAAAAGAAAAATACAACAGATCAAAATTTGTGAGGTTATTTGTTGTAGATTTTCTCACATAGTACTTTGTGTCAGGTTGTATCAAGTTCTCACCTCAATTCCCAGTTTGCTGAGAGTTCTCTCTTTTAAAAATGACAGGGCCAATGAGATGGCTCAGCGGCATAAGCGCCTGCTGGCAAGCATGAGGTCCTGAGTTCGAGTCCCGGTACCCACATTAAAAAAAAAAATGACGAACGGGTGTTAGATTTTGTCAAATGCCTTTTCTGCATCGATTGCTATGATCATAGGAATTTCTTCTTTAGCCTGTTGATATGGCAGATTACATTACTAATTTGGGGAATTTTTGGTTGTTCGTTTGTTTGTTTTTGTAGTTCTGGGGTAGAGCACCAGGCCTCACACAGGCCAGGCAGTGCTTTAACTGAGCTCCAGCCCTGGCCCCAGCTGAACTGATTTTGAATCCTGAGTCAGCCTTGCTCGTGGCCAATGCAGTTAGGAAGTAGCTGTTCTTCTCTCCGTTCCTTCCCACTGGTGGAGCAGGCACACCTGTGGGGGGTCACCCCAGAAAACAGACAGGGGTCTGGGTCCCTTGCAAAATTTCTGGGTCCCTGACCACCCTATGGAGGTAAGCCCCCGCCACTCACATTAGATTATGTGGCTGAGACACGCCTGTCTTTTGGGTTAAGTCATTGCTATTTAGGGATTTGTTGTCATCCTTAGCATTTCCTTGCTCTTAACTCCTAAAATCAGCAGGATATCTTGAACGATGCCTTCTAATAACCACGAGATACCCATGAACATATCAGAACTTCTTGGTGATTTTATCTGGAATCAATTCTGGAGTATTAAAAGCCTTCAGCTTACTGCCTTTTTTTTTTTGGTTTTGTTTCTTGTTTTCTGTTTTTTTGAGACAGTGTCTATGTAGTGCAGGCTGGCCTTGAATTCACTTATGTAGCCCAGGCTGGCCTTGAACTCACAGCAATCCTCCTGCCTCAGCCTCCCCAGGGCTAGGATTACAGGCATGTGCCACCACACCCGGTATTTACTGCATTTTTATATCTACTCTACTAAAAATATTTTAAAAAGTAGATGAATTGGTGCATGAGACCTGATTTAAAAATCTGATTTCCAAAGCACACAGGAGTGATTGATAAAACCACACCCTGGAGGGGACAATACTGGGCCTGGATGGGCCACTGTCGCCCCTCTGTGTTTGCTAATCCCAGGGCTCTGGGGCTGGGGGCTCTGCACATAGCCTCGGGAGCCGCTTCTGTTTCCTAGGCCCCAGGATGAGCACGCGGATGCCTGGAGGACGCTGGAGACTCTGCCCTGGTCCCCACATCTTTATTTTTCATTACTGTCCCCTGAGGGGACACGCGGGGAGCTGTGCGCTAACCGGCCCAGCAGCGCCTTTCACTGTGTTCCCAGTGAAAACGAGCGGCCTGCTGTCCTCTGGAGCCCTCCCGCCATGCCTGGCTGGTGTCTTTTTAGCAATGCACTTATAATCACATCTACTATACGTACGTGTACACACACACCTACGCACACATGTATTTATTTGACTTCAGTTTCTTGCTGGTGCTGGGGATTTGAACCCAGAGCCTTCCCGTGCAGCACCCCTGGTTCACAGTTCCATTTCTAAAATCCGCATGAGTATGTTTCTCCCCTCTTCTTCTCTCTTCCTCTCATCTCAGGGCCGCCCTGGAGCTCTAGGCAGCAGCAGCAGCGCAATCTGATGTGGAAGCTCTGATTTATGTCACCTGCCCCCACCTGGCACTGCAGGAGGGCCCTGGCCTCAGGTGCCCAGGGAGCCTGCGTCCTTGCCCTGCTGGTGCCTTCGAGGCAGGCGCAGCTCCGCGGGCCCAGCAGTCTCATCAGCCCTGGAACTGGCGCTCTCCTGTCCCCAGACCTCACCGCTGCCATAAATAGGCACCACGTGGCCCCTTTCATGATCAGAGGAAAGGAGCACGCGGGAGCCACTCAGAGCTTGAAATTTCGGGCCTAAAACCCGAGCAGCCTCAGCCTGCGGGCCGGAGGAGATCAGAGAGGAGTCGGTGGGCTGGCGCCCTGGCCCCGGGCCACCATGGCTGTCACTCTGCTGCCGCAGGTCTGCAGCTCTCACCTCCCTCCCCCCCCGCCACCTTGGCGGCTCCTGTGGCTCATTTTCTGATAGAGCTCTCAGTTTTTATTGCTGATAGGAGAGATCATTCCCTCTCAGCTGAATGTTAATCGGCCTCCCCTACTTTCATCCTGTTACACACTCAGCCCCTCGTCCCCTGTCCCCCAGGGAAAGGTACCTTGGTAAAGAAGCCTCCTGGCAAGACAGGAAGGTGGTTCTGGCTCAATTGCTCAAGATAATCACAGGTTAAGAAAAAGAAGGGTGAGGGAGGGCTATGGCCCTGCTGTCCGACAGTTCTCGAGCCTGCGCTGCTGCCCTCACTGCTGTACCCATGCACGCCAGGGCGAGTGCCTAACACTCGATGGGTGGCCCAAGAAGTCACAGGGGCCGAGTGTCACCCCGGTGCCAGGCGCCCATCCAGGTCCTGGAGATTATAAAGGCATCATCAGGGAGACAAAGTCATGAAGGAACCGTCCGTGTGATGGGACAGAGCAGTGGCGGATGGGGACTTGTGGATGGTCATGGAGACTTGCTGGAGAGGATGAAGGCAGAGCTCAGCCTTGAAGGACAACCAGGTAGCTGTGAGGAGGTGGCCGCAGGGACATCCCAGGGAGAAGCCACAGTTGGTGTAAAGTCACGGGAGCCAGGAAATAGGGTGGTGCTGGGAGGGACAGTGGGAAATTTGATGTGGTTGCAAGTTAAAGTCTTGCTGGGCATGGTGGCTCCCACCTGTAATCCCAGCACCCAGGAGGCTGAGGCAGAAGGATCTCTGAGAGTTCAAGGCCAGCCTGGGCTACACAGTGAGTTCAAGGGCACCCTGAACTACATAGCAAGACCCTGTCTTAAAAAAAAAAAAAAAGGATGAAAAAGAAAGTTAAGGTCACGGGGAAGACTAGCTCAGGGCTGTGGTGCCCATCCAGAGTTTTCCATATAATTCTCATGCATGTCAAAAGCAAATGAACTGCGTAATTGAGGTTGGATTTACAGACCCTAAAATGCAGCTGCATAAAGTATACAACTCACTGTTTGTAGTGGATTCAGAGCCGTGCACCTGTTACCCGTAAGTAACTTTGGGACAACCCAAAAAGAAACTTCCAGGCGAGGTTTTTGATGGGGTGGGCACAACCAACTGATGCCACTTGTCAGCTTGGTAGCAGGGCAGGGACAGGGCTGCAGGGCCATGCCCAGGCCCTCCTGGAGCCCAGGACAAGTGTGTGCAGGGCTAAAGATTTGCAGCAGTGATGGGGTGACATTTACTCCACCTCTTGGGTTCTTCTTTGGCAGAAAAAGAACTGGGTTATGAACGCACGGGCCATTTCGCTGAGTGGCTATTAAGTGGCAGGCACACAAATCAGGATTATGGATGCCGCTGCCTCTTCACAAAGAGAAATCAACAGAAAGGTCCCATCACGGCCCGAGCCCAGGGCTGAAGTGGGCCACCTCTGCAGAGTACAGGTGGCCCAGGGTCAGACAGACCTGGATGAACCTCTGTAGTGGCTTTGGGAACAGATGGGTCTGATCTACCCACGATACTATGACATCCATTTCACTCTGGGTTTTTTGTTTTGTTTTGCTTTGTTTTTTAATTGCAAGTAGGAAATAAAACCAAAGCAAATGAAACCAACTTTAACAATCAGAGGAACTCTGTTCTGATGAAATCTTTGACTGGGGTAAGATGAAAAACCTCTCCCTACGATAACATAAAAATGCTGGGCAAAACAGAACCAAATAAAGAAATTGGCAGCGCCTGGCTGAGTTAGCAAACGAGAAAAGGCTCTGGCCGGCTCAGGAACACACCACCAGGTCCCCACAGTCGCCTGGGGACAGAAGCCAGGGAGGAGCAGAAGGGTTACCAGAGCCAGGAACCCAGGTGCCTTGGTTTTGGTGTCTTGTCATCAAGACAGGAAATTAGCTCTTCGGCTGACAGAGGGGAGAGTGGAAATTCGACTTCTGCCAGGTGTGTGGGTGCATGCCTGTAATCCCAGCACTTGGGAGGCTGAGGCAGGAGGATCAAGGAGAGTTCGAGGCCAGCCTGGGCTACGTAGTGAGTTCAAGGCCAGCCTGAACTGCATAGCAAGACCCTGTCTCAAAAAAAGGGACTCCATGTCTGTGCACTGCTGGGCTCCCGGGGGCGGATCTCTTCTACAGGGTGAGCCAGGAAGAGCCGCACCCTGCACAGGAGATGATGACATCGCTTAGCAGAGCTCAGCCAGAGATCCCTGAACAGAGCTAAACAGGGTCCCTTGAAAATGCCAAACCCATTCGTGTGCTCTGAGTGGGTTTAACATCTGCATTGGTACTGTGTGCGGGGTCTGGCGTTCCTGTGCCGAGAGAGGAGCATTGGCAGCTGGCAGGTGACAGCCCTGGGCTGCCCGGTAACGGTGATGCCGAGTGGCTCTCGGGGAGCCCTTACTCCCCACATGCGGCGAGCTCCCCCAAGATGACCCCACGAAATCAGATCGCACTTCAGGGGTCACCTCAGATGCCACGGATGCCACAGGAGGCCCAAGGCTGCGGTCACAGGAGGGAAGACAGTAGGAATGTTAACAACGATTGAAGGGCGGAAGAAAAGATTTGCTCTCAAGAGCAGAATGATGAGAAATGAAACAAGAACAGGCAGATCTGCACAGCCCCGGACAAAATGACAGGGTTTCTGAGATTTTCCTCGAAATAATCTCAGGGTGTGGAGCCAGAGGAAGGGGTGCGGATGAGACAGGATTGGCTGTCGGTTGCCCCTTGTTGACAGTGAAGAGTAATAAATGCATGGGGGTTTTCATCCTGTTATCTCTAATTTTATACAGGTTTGAAATTTTCCACCATACAAACAAAACAAAAAGCTCCAAATAGAGCTTCTAGGGGGGAGAGGAGGGGAGCAGGACATAAAAAAATTAAGGTGTGTCGAGCCAGGCATGGCAGCGCACTTGGAATGCCAGTGCTCAGGAGGCTGAGGCAGGAGGATCCCCACAAGTTCGAGGCCAGCCTGAGCTGCATAGTGAGTTCAAGGCCAGCCTGAACTATGTGGTGAGACTGTGTCTGAGAAACCAAACAAACAATCAATGCGTTATGTACGTACATCCACCAACTCGCCACAGTGAATGTAATCATCATGACTGCAAACCTGTAATAATAAAAAAATAAATAAAACAATTTTTCAAAAAACAAGCAATGACAAGGGCAACCCATTTTCCGTGTCCCCTTCTGTCCCTCTTAGACAAAAGCTTTCTTTCTCAAAAAATTCTTCCTACTTGTAACCTCCAATGTTCCTAAAAAAAAAAAAAAAAAAACCAAAGAGAACTTTTAGAGGTGAACAATGTAAATAATAAAATATAGAACTCACAGGCTGAATGGCAGAGTGGACACAAATGAAGAGAGAATTACGAACTGGAAGATAGAGAAAAAGACATGCAGAATGCAGAGAAGAGAGATGAATATATAAAAAAAAAAACTTCAGAAGACAGTAAGAGGCAGAGATGAAAGCCAGGTGTAATGGCACACACCTGTAATCCCAGCACTCAGGAGGCTGAGGCAGGAGGATTGCCAAGAATTCGAGGCCAGCCTGAACTACATAGCAATACCCTGTCTCAAAATCAAAATGAAACAAAAATAAGAGAGACAAGGATAAAAATGGGAAGGTATGTCGCACATTTAGTAGCAGTTCCAAAAGAAGATGCTATAGAGGAAAGGGAGAGGCAGTATTCAGAGGAATAATGTTTTGTTTTAGCAGTACTGGGGATCAAGCCCAGGACTTCACACGTGCCAGTGCTCTACCACTCAGCCGCACCCTCAGCCTTTTTATTTTATTTTATTTTTTGACACAGAGTCTCCCTATATAGCTCAGGCTGGCCTTGAACTCACTATGTAGCCCACAGTGGCCTTAAACTTGCAGAGATCCTCCTGCCTCAGCTTCCTGAGTGCTGGGATTGCAGGCATGTATCTGGCTCAAGCACTATTCTTAGGCCCTTTCCTTATTCATTCAATCCTCAGGACAACTCTTAGAATCAGGTACAATTATTATCATCCTCTCTTTACATGTAAGGAAACTGAGGCACGGAGAGGGTAAAGACTTACCCAAGATTACAGTTTGAGAAGCAAAAAGGTTTCAGAGATCAGCTGTGAGGCCCACATTCCTCACCACTAACTGTACAGACTCAAGAAACCATTATAAGATTTTCAAATAAGTGAGACTGCCTCCCGTGAGCACTCATTCCCAAGTTTCATCAGAGAATAAACTTTAGGATTCAGAAAGAAAAAAAAAAAGTCAGAATTCCTTTGTCTATAATCCTAGCATTCAGGAGGCTGAGGCAGGAGGATCTTGAGTGCAAGGCCAGCCTGGGCTACATAGTGAGACCCTGCCTCAAAAAACAGAACAAAGGGCCAGTGAGATGGCTCAGCGGCACAGGCGCCTGCTGGCGCGCGAGGTCCTGAGTTCGACCCCCGGTACCCACAAAAAAAACAAAACAAAACAAAACAAAAAATCAAAATTTCCAGAAATTCTTGGGAATTCCCCCCAGATATAGGTTATTCTTAAAACACTCTCAGCATTATTCATCCTCTCAGCCTAACAGCATAAGACCTCCCGATGTGTCCTGTTGACCGAGAGTCGTATTCTAGAACGTGGAAGCCCCAGCAGAGAGAGGGCGGACGCCAAGCTGCGTTCCAGCGGCGGAACACGGGTGCGACGAGGTTAGCAGCCCCATGCGTGCCAGCTCTGGCGACGCCGCGCGCGTCCACGTTGCCGCGTTAAGGACTCAATTGCTTCCGAAACTGGCACTTGCTCCCGGCTCGCCACTGGCAGGACTTATATAAAGTGCACGACGCGTACAGACCAAGGGTTGTTCCGCTTGCGCGAGTGACTCAGCAAGCGGACAGGGCCACAGTCACACGCTGACAGCACAGCGATGGGGACAGGAGGGGCCACTGGTCAAATCAAGATGTCTCCCCCACCCTCCACCGAGATGTTGACCTCACCCTTCGGCTCTGCACATCGTGTTCTCTTCCTGCGGTCTCGCCCTCCCCGGTTCCTTTGAACAAGCAACATTTCTACATCGATTATTAAGCTTTATTTTGTATCCGGGCGTGGTGGTATCCGCAGTAATCCCAGCACTCAGGAGGCTGAGGCAGGAGGATTGCCTTGAATTTGAGGTCAGCCTAGGCTATACAGTGAGACCCTGTCTATTAATTAATTAATTAAAATAAAATGAACTTTAATTCATATAGGAAGTTTGTAAATCCTTTTCCCCATTTCCTCAGCTGATTTTTCTGGGGATCCAGGATTTGAAAAAAAATAAATAAATTTAAGCTGGGGGTAGAGCTTGTGTGTAGAGCTTCATGCATAAGGCCCTGGGTTCAATTCCCAGCACCATAAGAAGAAAAGGAGAAAAAGAAAAAGGATAAATTTGAGAAGAAAAGTTGGGAAAGACAGAAAAAAAGTGGACAAACCCAACAGGCATTAGACAACAAGAATAACAGTAACAGCGATTCTCGTGGGAGGAACGCCACGCGCTAGGCAGTGAATGGTACTGGAACCATTTGCTTTCCATATGAGAGAAAATAAAACTGGACTGCAACATCACACCTCATGCAAATATCAATAACTTAAAAGCCTAAATTTGATGAGCAAATTTACAATATGCCTTTTGGGATTAAATCTTTATAAACCTAGGCAGCAAAAGATTTCTTTCTTTTTTTTCCTTTCTTTGTCCGTGTGTGTGTGTGTGTGTGTGTGTGTGTGTGAGAGAGAGAGAAAATGTGTGTGTGGTGCTACAAATGGAACCTAAGGCCTTGCACGTGCTAAGCAAGCAATCTACCACCAAGCCATGTCCCCACCGCAAGATCTCTTAAATAAGATATCAAAACCATAAGTTTAAAGAAGTGTGGGCCAGGGATGTAGCTCAGTGGTGCAGCACTTGCCTGGCAAGTGCAAGGTCCTGAGTTCGATTCCTAGTACCAAAAAAATAAATAAATAATTAATAAAAAACTGAATGAAAAAAAATACCAAAACAAGCCAAGTGTGGTGGCACATGCCTGTAATCCCAGCACTCGGAAAGCTGAGGCTATGAGTTCAAAGCCAGCCTGGATTTCATAGTGAGACCCCATCTCAAAAAGCCAACAGAGGGCTGGGGATATAGCTCAGTGGCACAGTGCCTGCCGGGCAAGCGTGAGGTCATGAGTTCGATTCCAGGTACCAAAAAGAAAGAAAGAAAAAAGGGGGGGCAGGGATGTAGCTCAGCGGCACAATCACCTGCCTGGCAAGTGCAAGGTCCTGAGTTCGATTCCTGGTACCAAAAAAAAAAAAATAAATCAAAGGACTGAAAAATCTTACTATTTTTACATTTTTAAAAACTTTCTGGGGCTGGGGCCGGTGAGATGGCTCAGCGGCTTAAGCGCCTGCCCGGCAAGCGCGAGGGCCCGAGTTCGACTCCCGGAACCCACATACGAAAAAGGGGCCGGTGATATCGCTCAGCGGCACGGGCGCCTGCTGGCACGCGAGGTCCTGAGGTCGACCCCCCGATACCCACACACAAAAAAAAAAACCTTTCTGGGGCTGATGAGATAGCTCAGCGGCATAAGCACCTGCCTGGCAAGGGCGAGGTCCTGAGTTCGGTTCCCAGTACCCACATAAAGAAAAAAAAAAGACTTTCTGAACGTGAGCATGGTGTCCCACACCTGAATCCCAGCAGTTGGGAGGCTGAGGCAGGAGGATCATAAAATCAAGGGCAGCCTGGGCAACATAGGGAAACCCTGTCTCTAAAAACAAAACAACAAAAGCCAGAAAAAAAATAAAACCCACTTTCTGCATCAACACAAGATAAAATGAAGTGAGAAACTAGACTGGGACTGTAACAAGCAGAAACACCGAAATGACACCCAGGATTTGGAGGCAGATTTATTTACGTCGACGGGCACTGATCTCTGGTGGTCTAGGGCTTATATGGGATAAGCAAGCAGGAAGTGCAGAGGCAGAATGGCTCGTCAATTGGGGATTGGTTTATACAATGTGCGTCACAGTGACCAGCTGTGCGTCACAGTGACCAGCTGTGCGTCACAGTGACCAGCCGTCTCTAAGAGACAGGAACAACCAGGTCTGGAGCAGGAACTGTTACCTGGGTAACTAAGAAACTGAAGTGTTCTGGCTGGGGGGGGAGGCATTTTCTGCTACAGGAGGAGACAGATCACGTATATAACAGATGAGGATTTAGTTTCCGACATACGCTAGTAACCACAGGAAGACCATCAAAAGACTGTCCGTCCAAAAAATGGGCAAAGGACTTAACAGGAGTTTACAGAAGAGAAAGTCCGTACTTAAGAAGAAAAGATGGTTCGCTTCACTGACATTAGGAGAAATGAATATTGAAACTATGACAGGATATCATCAGATTGTCAAAAACAGCAGAGCTAACAATCCCAAGTGCAGACAAAGATGTGGAGAAAAGGAAATCCCCGCCCATCGCTAGTGTGGGAAGGAGGACCGGCACATCGGACAGCAACTTGACGCTGGTGATGCTGAAGATGTACCAATACTATGACCCAGGTAACACCTGTAAGCCCAGCGGTCAGGAGGCTGAGGCAGGAGGATTGCTGTGAGTTCGAGGACAACCTGGACTATATAGCAAAACCTTGTCTCAAAAAAAACAAAAAAACAACAAAAAAAAGAAAGATGTTATTCTGGGCTCCACTTTCCCTCCTAGCACTTCCTGTGTGCTGGATTTCACACTCCAATTTCCCTAAATTCATTGCACCTGTCTCCGGAGGTCCTGGGAGCCCTCACTGGCCTCCCCACCTCTGCCCCCTGCTTTAGGTTCAGCTCCCTCGTGCCAGTCAGGGTGACCCGATAAAGACGGCTGTCTGGTCCTCCTTTCTGCCCGAAGCCCCACATGCTTTCCAGTGCCCCTGGCGTGAAAGCCCGGGTCCTCACCATGGCCTCCAGGACAGATCCAAACCTGTGCCCTTCCGGCCGCCACCCGCCTTCACTTCTTGAGGTCCTCGCTCCGTCGGGGTGACCTCTGCCCACGGCTGGCCAGGCACGGTTATTAATATCGCTGCTTGCCCTCGCCAGCGGTGCCCTCTGCCTGCCCGCTGCTCCTTCCCCAGGGAGCTCTGCCCAGCCCGGCTCAGCGCCCTCCTGTCCGAGGAGCGCTCGGAGCTCGGCTCGTGACATCTATTTCCTGTCCCTGTGCTCCCAGCCACTTCTGAGGCTGCCGCTGCACCATGACACCAAATGTCAAAGGCAGGAAGTGGGCCAAGGAGCTGGGTGGCAGGAGGACCGCCACGGGTTTGCTTCAGCGTAACCTCGAGTAACACCGTTAGTGACTGAGATATTGACACGCACCCTCCCTGACCCCAGCTTCCCTGTCCTCTGCCCCGGCCCTGTCTTCCATCCTGAGCGACGCTCACCATGTTCCATGCGGCTTCTTCTGTCCCGCATTTATTGTCCCCCGCCCCACCCGGGGAGGGTTCCAGGAGCATGGGGGTTTTTAATGTGTCACCGCTGTGCTCCTAATGCCTGTGTCCCTAGGAAGTGCCTGGTACGGTTTGGCTCTTGAGTGTCCCCTAAAGGTCCCTGTGGTAAAAGCGTGCTGCTCGGGCAGTGCTGTTGGGACTTGGTGGGGCCTGAGGAGGAGGAGCCTCGTGGGAGGCCTTTGGGTCATTGGGGTGTGGCCTCCAAGGGTTTCCTCTTGCTCCTCCTCTGTCTCGCTCTCTCTTGGTTGTTTGGGTTGAGAAGGAACCAATCGTGTGGAGCCAGGAAAGCTTTCCAGACAGAGGCAGCACCATGTGCAAAGGCCCTGGGCACCTGAGAGGCTGCATGTGACTGGCAAGGGGCAGTGGTCCCAGCTGATGCTGTGAGCGACCCTGGGACCAGGGCTGATGCCAGGCTTTCCTTTCCTGGCTGAGCTCGGCTCTGAGGCTGCTATATTTTGTTTTTTTTTGTTTTTGTTTTTGTTTTTGTCTATTCGAGACAGGGTCTTACTATGCAGTTCAGGCTGGCCTTGAGCTCATTTTGTAGCCCAGGCTGGTCTCGAATTTAAAACGATCCTCCTGCCTCAGCTTCCCGAGTGCTGGTATTACAGGGGTGTGCCACCATGCCCAGCTGAGGCTGCTATATTTTGGCAGTGGGGGGAGTTGGAGACAGTTTCGCTATGTAGTCCAGGCTGGACTTGAACTCGTAGTGATCCTCCTGCCTCAGCCTCCTGAGTGCTGAGATTACAGGCATGCGCCACCACACCAGGCCAGGCTGCTGCACTTTAACAATGTGTCATTCTTGTGGATTTGTTCCACAAAGTTTGAAACCTGACTGTGATACCATCAATTGTTAATCATGAATAAGGTCGCCTTAAAAAGATTCAGATGTGTTATGTCTGTGCTCCAATTCCCCAAGACGAACATAATCATTAGGTACTGCACATGCGTACTAATAAAAATAAATAAATACCTAAAATAAGTAAATTTCTAAAAATTAAATAAATTATCAAGGTTGCCTTTTAATGCACTGCATGAACTGAGTCATCCTACAAAGAGAAGGGATGGATTTAATCCAAATTATTGAGGGCGCAAGAGACCAACAGGCCAGGAATGGTGGCACATGCCTGTAATCCTGGCACTCAGGAGGCTGAGGCAGGAGGATCGCCTTGAGTTCAAGGCCAGCTTGGGCTACATAGTGAGTTTAAGGCCAGCCTGAATAACAGAGCGAGACCCTGTCTCAAAAAAAAAAAAAAGAAAAGAAAAGAAAGAGAGATCAATGGAACAAGATCAGTATCCCAGATTACTGGATCACAATAAAATATGAGGTGTGATTAAAAAAAAACAGTGAATGTTTAAATTTCTTTTTTTTTTTTTTTGTTACTTTTGTTTGTTTGCCTGGGGTTTCTGTTTTGTTTTGTTAGTTTTGTTTTTCTGTGGGTACCAGGGGTTGAACTCAGGACCTCACACGCCAGCAGGTGCCCGTGCCACTGAGCGATATCACCGGCCCCTTTTTCGTATGTGGGTTCCGGGAGTCGAACTCGGGCCCTCGCACTTGCCAGGCAGGCACTTATGCCGCTGAGCTATCTCACCGGCCCTTGTTTTTTTTTTTGTGACAGAGTCTCACTATGTAATGCAGGCTGGCCTTGAACTTGCTTATGTAGCCCAGGCTGGCCTCTAACTCACAGCGATCTTTTTGCCTCAGCCTCCCTCCCCAGTGTTGGGATTACAGGTGTGCACCACCATGCCTGGCAGAATGTTTTAATTTCAAAACAAATGGTTACAGTAAAGGACACATTGCCAAGAATCCCCCTCAAAATCTTCCCCTCGCTTTGATCACACTCCATCCCATCGTTCTTGCCACTTTCTTTTTTTTTGTCTCTTTGTATTTTGAGACAGGGTCTTGCTATGCAGTTCAGGCTGGCCTTGAACTCACTATGTAACCCAGGCTGGGCTTGAACTCACTGGCAATCTTCCTGCCTCAGCCTCCCAAGTGCTGGGCATATAGGCATGTGCCACCACACCCAGCATTCTTGTCACTTCGTGCAGCAGTTCTGGAGTCCTCTTTCCTGAGTGTCTTTAGTTGCACTGTCATGGCTGCTTCAAAAATCGATGCAAAACATTTCCCTTTCATGGTCATTTTGACTTTGGGGAAGAGCCAGAAGCCACACGGTGCCAATCCAGTAGATAAGGTGGATGAGGACGCAGTGTCCTGCAGTATAAGCCTGCCTTTCCGTTGGATGGCACTGGGCAACGGCATTCACTGTATTTCTTATTGCACTTCATAAAGACTCTTAGGAAAGAGGACTGTGAGACCTGCTTCAGAAGGACCCAAGAGCCAGGCGTGGTGGTGCGTGCCCGTGATCCCAGCCCTGGAAGGCTGAGGCAGGAGGATCGCTGTGAATTTGAAGCCAGCCTGGGCTACAAAATGAGTTCAAGACCAGCCTGAACTGCGTAGCGAAACCCTCTTGAAAAAATGAAAGAAAGCAAGAAAGCAAGAAAGCAAGAAAGCAAGAAAGCAAGAAAGCAAGAAAGCAAGAAAGAAAGAAAGAAGGAAAGAAAGAGGCCGGAACGAAGCGATAAGTGTGTCCAAGGCCAGAGGGAGGATTCTGAGGGGATTCGTGGCAAAGTGTCTTTTACTGTAACGAAGATTTCTGTCCTCCGATCCTGGTGTTTTGCAGCAGCCACACACCCAGCGATCACACACTGGGTGGCCTAAAGCAACAGAGGTGACTCTCCCAGTTCCAGAGACCAGAAGTCTGAAATCAGGGTGCCAAACCCAGGAAGGTCCCTTTTTCCTCCCCAGCCCCTGTGGTTCCCGCTATTGTGGACTAAATGTCTCATGCCCCAGGGCACGCGGTGACACTCCAGCCCCGTGCCACGGTACCCGAGGCAGGACCTCTGGGACAGGTTAGGTCTAGGGAGATCACCAGGGTGGATCCCACCATGTGATTCGTCCCTCAGCCACCTCAGCAGGCGGCGCCAGCTGCTTCCTCCCCTCCACGGTGGCTCGCCCTGTCACACAGAGACTCGGGGATGCGCGGCGGGCTGCCGCTGTCACCAGGAGAGACAATGGAATACATTAAAATGTCTTGTTTTCCTGGGCTCTGCTGTGCCAAAGCCTCGGCGCCCTTTGGGGAACGCATTTGGCGAGGACGGCAAAAGAGCCCACGCACCCCGCTCCTGAGCAGGGCAGGGACTGGAATAGGGACACCGGACCCGGGTGGCCCTGTCACCCACGCCCGCGAAACACAGGTGTTCTCCGCTGTGGCTCCTTTCCCTTTCTGTTTTGAAGGTGCCTCTGCACCGCTCTTCTTTCGTCCCCAGGGGGCGGGTCCCTAGGGCTCTGTGGCCCCCACTTAGGCGACCCTCTGTAGTGCAGAGGAATAGGTAGGTTCCCGTGCTCGCTCCAGCAGGAAGTTCCCAAGGAATGCAAAAAAACAAAAAACAAACAAAGTCACCAGAGGCCAGCAGTCAGTGACGTTAGAGGTGGAGGCCTTGAATTATGCGCTCTGGATTTACTGCTAAACCTGTTAGCAGGATCACTCTGATCCCTGACCTGCAAACCAGCCAACTCAGGAACCAAAGTCCAGCCCAGTGCATCTGCCAGGTGACAACCACGAGGGACAACTGGGCCATTTTAGCTCCCTGGGGGAAAGGTCAATTGGAAGCAGTGAAAAGCCCGAATTGCAGTACAGTACAACAGAACTGTTTAAAACAAGCTATTTACAATCTCATTTTAAACTCTGTGTGTACTTCAAAGAAAAGCTTTATTAGGATAAATTTGGGCCTGTGATCCCAGCACTCCAGGAGGCTGAGGGAGGAGGCTGGCAAGTTTGAGCCCAGCCTGGAGAATTTAGTGACTTAGATCCTGTCACAAATTTTAAAATATATATATATATTTAAAAATTTTTTAAAGTGCTGGAAAGGAGGGGTAGCTCAACCTGAAGGCCCTGAGTTCAATTTCCAGTACCACAAAAGGCAAAAAACATTTTTAAAGGATGAATCTAGGGCTGGACGTGGTGGCACACACCTGTAATCCCAGCTACTCAGGAGGCTGAGGCAGAAGGATCGTAAGTCTGAGCCTAGCCTGGGGACCTGAGTGAGAGAGACCTTGTCTCAAAATAAGAATGAGCGGGGCTTTCACTCAGTGGTAGAGAGCTTGCCTAGCATATGTGAGGACCTAGTTTAATTCCCAGTAGCAAAAAAACAAAAATGGAGGAAAACATCTGTGAAAATCATCAGTGTAAATAAGACTATTTAGGAGTCAAAAGGTCTTACCTTGAGCAGAATACAAGGTGTATTTGTTAGTTTTGCAGCGCTGGGAATAGAACCCAGGGTCTTGCACTGCCAAGCAATCGCTTATCCCTGAGCTCTGTCCAACCCGATAAAAATCACCTGCAAGCCAGGTGAGGTGGTGCACGCCTGTAATCCCAGCACTCGGGAGGCTGAGGCAGGAGGATCGCCTTGAGTTCAAGGCCAGCCTGGGTTACATAAGCGAGGCCAGCCTGCATCACATAGTGAGACCCTGTCTCAAAAAATAAATAAATAAATAAACAATCACTGCAACCCTCTCTTACTAAATCTCCTTTCGCTACTCAGCGTTTTGCAGGTTTGATAAGGCGAAATCAATGGGATTTAAGACCAAGACTTTCACCAATCGTGGGCTTCCTGCTACGATGCAGTTACAAAATATCTTTTAAGCAACTTTGAGAAAACTGACTAAGCCCACAGGACACATGTTTGCATGTGTGTGCACGTGTGTACATGTGTGTATCTGTGTGTGTGTGGTGGGTTTTTTTTTTAAATGCTCACATGCAAAAGGAACGATTGTCTAGAATCCTGTGCCTAATAATTGTATAATTACATACCAGGTGAGCTAAACTGTTTGAAACTGTTGCCTTTGAAACAGATTTTGGGTAGAGATTAAGGGCTAATTCATATCTCAATAATGAGTTATTTTTGCCGGGTTGTGTTGAGGGTGCCTTTTATTCACTACTTGCAAAGTTCTTTGTCGGCACATTTTATAGACAAAAGGCCTGGCGCACAGAAATCACTCACGGAGCCAGGGAGAGAACTGGGTCCCAAAACAGGAGTTCTTGCTTCTCTTCTGCCATCGCCACCATGCCACAGCCCTGCAGGGCTCCACACCTGCCCATGCGCAGGGACTCGGGAGCCTAGGTACACATAGATTGGAACAATGTCAAAATGCACACTATTTTAAAAAGATGCTTAAGGTTCTAGTAAGATTCTTTTTTTTTTTTTTTTTTTTTTTTTTTTTTTTTGGTCTTGAGTCAGAGTCTCACTATGTAGCCCAGGCTGGCCTTGAACTCGAGGTGATACTCCTGCCTCAGCCTCCCGAGTACTGGGATTACAGGCATGCACCACCACACCCAGCTCTAATAAGGTTTTTTAAAAACCCTAATTTGAAGCCAGCTGTGGTGGAAGAAGCCTGTAACCCTAGAACTCTGGAAGCCTGGGGCAGGAAGATTACAAGTTCGAGCCTATCCTGGGTAACTCAGTGACTCAGTGAGACCATGTCTCAAAATAAAAAAATGTTTTAAAAGGCTGGGGATGTAGCTCAGTGAAAAAGGCCCTGGATGCAATTCTTAGTACTGCAAAAGAAAAAGTGAAAAGAGAAAACAACTCATTTTGATATTTAAGATATAATAAATACTGACTATTGTGCTAGTCACTTTTACCTTACTATCACAAACACCTAAGGTAATAAACTTAAAAAGAAGAAAGGTTCATTTCAGCTGACAGTTGGGGAAGTTTCAGTCCCCGGTTGGTTCTGTTGCTTTGCGGCTTATTCTAAGACTCTGCATCTCAGTCCCCTGGGAGAGCCCCGGCCACCCCAGACCTCCCACCAGGCTCAGGCTGGGGAGCAAACACCCTTCGGGAGACGCTTCAGAGGCACACTACGGTAGCTATCAATCCCATCTGAGGTTTTCATGAACAACTAGTCCAGAGCCTGGATTGGGGTGTGAAAAAACGACATTCAGATTGTTCTGTGAATAAATAATATTTTGGGGCAGGAGGCTTGAGACAGGGTCTTGCTGTGTAGCCCAGGCTGACCTTGAACTCACAGCGATCCTCCTGCCTCAGCCTCCTGAGTGCTGGGATGACAGGGGTACACCACCACGCCATGGCTTTCTCTTCCATTCTGGGGTTCTTACTGAGGAACGAGGGCACCACATGCCTCCCAGGCTGCGTCACTAAGAGTCACCACCCAGAGCCCCTTGCATGGCCAAGTACGCACAGTGAGAGAGGGTGCCCGCGTGTACACTTGCGCCAAGGCCTGGTCCTCCCAGGTAGCACCAGGGAGGGTGGCAGGGATTTTAGCAGCAATGCTACTGGCTAAATTTAGGGGAACTGTCTTTGAAACATGGGGTGGGGAGTGGTGCCTTTCAGTTGCCTTTCAGTCTTATTCGGGTATAATTTAGGCCGCCAAAAAAATGTGTCCTCCTTCCAAGTGTACTGTTTGATGAGTTCCAAAGCCAGCACAGGGAGAAGTTGTCTTACAGTACTGAGGGTTGAACCCAAGGCCTCTGCACCAAGCTAAATCCCCAGCCCTTTTTTTTTTTTTTTAATTTTGAGACAAAGTCTTGCTAACTTGCCCAGGAGTGGTGGTGCAGGCCTGTAATCCCAACACTCTGGGAGGCTGAGGCAGAAGGATCACCACCCGGATGGGTACATGATCTAGAACAACCAGTAGGAGTTTTCCAGTTTTTTCCCAGGCTTCAGGGATGGGAAAATGCAACATTGAGGCTCCTAGAGGCATCGGCCCTAACCGCACCCAGGAAGCCACCTGCCATGGGACAGAATGAGTCTGTAGCTCAGGGACCCTCTGGTTCCAGCTTTGCCCCAAAACGTCCACCCTGGGACGGGCCAGTGGTCTCTCCGCCCTGTTAGCGTTGCCGTAGCAGAGTGCCCCCTGCGGGGCGACTGATGCACAGCAGTTTATTTGGCTCTGGTTCTGGAGGCTGGGAAGCGCGGGATGGGGCATCGGCGTCTCTTGCTGGGAAGGCAACAGAGCAGGAGAGGGGCTAACCCACACCGGGACAGGCACCCGTCCACCCTAATGACAGGTGTCTTGCATGTGTGTCGCTGCAGAACTTCATCCCAAAGCACGAAGGCCCGCTTCAGATGCTGGAGCCACCCCTAACATCACGAGATGGTGGCACACACCTGTAATCCCAGCACTCGGTAGGCTGAGGCAGAAGGATCCTGAGTTCCAGCCCAGAGGCTTAGCAGCACCCTGTCTTGCACCAAGGTAGAAGACTGGCCTTGTATCCCTGCTCTGACTGGTCCCTGGCCCTGGGCTGCCCGCCGGAAGACACAACCTCGGGCCAGGCAGCTGCCTGCAGGAATGACAAGCAGTTCCCAGGTCCCAGGAGGAACTCAGCTGTGGCCGGCAGAGCGCACTCCCTGCTCGGCAGTGACAGGGAAGCCACATTGCCTGGAGCGGGCCCTCTACCCCTGCACAGCCACTGGTTTTCTCTGCTCTATGCACAGTTGATTTTTTTTTTTTTCTGCTACTTAGGCTGTAAAGGTATACCAAAGCTTTTCATTGAAGACTTTATTTTTAAGGAGAAGTCCAGGCTGAGCGTGGTGGCATATGCCTGTAATCCCAGCACTCAGGAGGCTGAGGCAGGAGGATCGCCATGTGTTCCAAGCCAGCCCGGGCTACGTAGTGAGTTCAAAGCCAGGCTGAACTACATAGTGAGACCTTGTCTCAAAAAAGCAAAAATATATAAGTACAGACAAGCCCAGACTAAGGCTGGACTAAAACCCAACTCCTAGTTCCTGGCCCACATACCTTGCTGTGGCTGCCTGAGGCCCACCCTGGTGACTGTTCGGATGGGAGTAGGAATTCCAGGGGTTGGGGACAGCCCCTGAAGGGACCATCACAATGCCAAGGTACCCACATCTGCAAGGAACCCCAGCCTCTGGGCTGAAAATACAGCATATGCTGAGCAGAGAGGCACGTGCACACATTTATTCATTCACCAAACATCTACTGAGCAATGTACCAGTGCTGGTGGAGCTGACATTCGAGTGGCACAGGCAATAAACAGACATGTGACATGGCACTGTCCCATGGAGAGACCGGAATGACATATATATTCTCTTTTCTTGAGACAGGGTCTCGCTATGCAGCCTAGGCTGGCCTTGAACTTGCAGTGATCCTCCTGCCTCAGCCTCCTGAGTGCTAGGACTACAGGTGTGTACCACCACGCCCAGCTAATCACCAATTTTATTTTATTTTATTTTTATTTTTATTTTAAAGAGAAAATAATAGAACAAAATTTCAAAACAACATAATAGGAGGGTAACCATAGTTAATACATTGAGTATTGTTGTCTTAAAGTAGTTACTCAGAGTACAAGATATCGGCATTCAATTGTCCAAACAATATTAGCACAAATCTTTCTTTTCAACGAACTAAGAGAAATTAGTAGTATAACTATCTTAACTATCTTTTATATTTTTTTCTTTTTTTTTTTTTTTTTGCTTTTCCCTTCCTCCTTTTCTCCATTCCCCCACCCAACTTTCTCTTTTCTTTTGAACAGTTTCTTCCCATTTTACAGTATCTATTGTACATTTTGGATCTTATTTACTCTTTCAGCTTCTCACACTAGGGAGACAATATGATGTTTACACGTGTGCATCTGGTTTATTTCACTTATGAGTATGGTCTCAAGTTGCATCCATTTACCTATAAAAGTCTCCAGTTTATCCTTCTTTATGGCTGAGTAGTACTCCATTGTATAAAAAGACCACATGTTTTTTATCCATTCCTCAGTTGATGGGCATTTGGGTTGTTTCCAAGATCTGGCTATTACAAATTGTGCTGCTATAAACATGGGTGCACATATATCGCTGTGGTACGATGTTTTTAATTCTTCTGGGAAGATGCCCAGAAGGGGAATAGCTGGGTCAAATGGGACCTCCAACCCTAGTTTTCTGAGGAATCTCCACACTGACTTCCACAGTGGCTGTACCAGTCTACACTCCCACCAACAGTGGAGAAGGGTTCCTTTTTCCCCACAGCCCCTGCAGCATTTGTTAGTTGATTTCTTGATAATGGCCATTCTTTCTGGGGTGAGATGGAATCTCAGTGTTGTTTTAATTTGCATCTCTCAAATGACCAGTGATGTTGAACAATTTTTCATATATTTTTTTTTGCTGTTCGTATCTCTTCATCTGAGAAGTGTGTATTCATCTCAGATGCCCATTTTTGGATTGGGTCTTTAAATTTGGGAGGTGTGATTTTTTGGAGTTCTTTGTATGTTCTCGATAGTAATCCTTTGTCTGAGGAACAGCTGGCAAACATTTTTTCCCACGTTGTGGATTGTCTCTTCACTCTGTTGGTGGTTTCTCTTGCTGTGCAAAAGCTTTTTAATAGGATGAGATCCCAGTTGTTGATTCTTTGTGATAGTTCCTGTGCGGTTGGGGTTTTATTCATAAAGTCTTTGCCTACACCAATGTCTTCAAGACTTTTACCTATTAATCACCAATTTTAAAAAGTCACAAAGCTGAGCAGTATTATGAAACCCCCTCCCCCAGCTTGGCTAGAGACACCTCTCACATATAGGGCAGGATAGTAGTGATTGCCTAAGTTGCTTTTCCCTGCCCAACAACTTGTGCCCAAGTCGTTGGCTTTGGGACACTGTGGCAGGCCTGGGAGACACTTGAGTTAGAACCAATGGGCCTTAGCAACTTCGAGTTGAGGTTGAATTTTTTTTCGCTTGAATTTGTAAGCTGGTGACGCATTACTCAGAAAACAGAGATGAAGCCAGGCCTGGTTGTGCACACTTATAATCCCAGCACTTGGGAGGCTGAGGCAGGAGGGTGGCTTCCAGTTCAAGGTCAACCTGGGCTACATAGTGAGTTCAAGGCCAGCCTGGACTACAGAGTGAGACCCTGTCTCAAAAAAAATAAAAAATAGGGCCGGTGAGATGGCTCAGCGGCGTAAGCACCTGCCTTGCAAGCGCAAGGGCCTGAGTTCGACTCCCGGATCCCACATACGAAAAAGGGGCCGGTGATATCGCTCAGCGGCACGGGCGCCTGTTGGCGCGCGAGGTCCTGAGGTCGACCCCCCGGTACCCACAAAAAAAAAATAAATAAAAATAAAAAAATAAAAAATAAAAATTTTAATTTTAAAAATAGAAGAGGAGTTTCTTTTCCAATTACTGCAGTGCAAGGAGCCATGAGGAGCCATGAGCAGCAAAGCGTCCTGCAACACCCTGTACAAGGCGGTGAGTGAGGTCCTGCACGGGAAGTTTTTGGAGACTGTGGAGCTGCAGATCAGCTTGAAGCACTATGACCTACAGAAGGACAAGCGCTTCCCCACCCCAAGTTCTCTGTGTGCTCCTGGGGCACCAGCAGCACTGCGATGGGGCAAAGGCTGTGGACACCCCCTGCATGGACATCGAGGCGCCAGAGAAGCTGGCCGAGAAGGACAATGCCTTTCTGGCCTTGGAGTCTCTGACCAAGCAGATCCCGCGAATCCTGGGCCCGGCCTCAGTGAGGCTGGTGAGCTCCCTTCCCTGCTGCCACACAGCGAAATCAGCGTGGCCAAAGTCGATGAGGCAGAGTCCACACTCAAGTTCCAGATGAAGAAGGTGACTGTCGCTCCTGTGAGGACAACAGGTGATTACAAAACACCCACCTGGCCGTCAGCTTCCCGCTGCCGTTGCTCAAGCAGCACCGCAGGCAGCCCCAGTGCCCGGGTTAGGGCACATCCTGATAAATGTCAGTGCCACCAAAAAAAAACAAGGGAGGAGCCCACAGAGGACAGCGTCCAACTTTGGACACAGTGCACCTCAGGCACCTTCCAAACAGTCAGGAAAAATTACCCAGGAGGCAGCTAATAAAATGGTCTGGATGATCAAATATCTGAACTTAAGAGATATAACTAGGACTGGGGATATGGCTTGCCCAGCACACACAAGGCCCTGGGCTTGAGCCTGGAAACCAAAGGGGAGAAAAGCCAAAAGTATAAAACCCTTAGAAGAAAATATTGGGCCACTCCCAAGCCTGAGGCAGGAGGCTGCAGGTGGAGGTCAGCCCAGAGCATCACAGTGAGATTGTCTCCAACAAAAACACCGGGAAAACAAGTTCATGGCGCTGGATTTGGCAGCAGTGTTACAGACATAACATCCGCGGCACAGGCAGTGAAAGAGATAAATCGGACTTCACTAAAATTAAGAACTTTTGTGCATCAAAAGATTTTATCAAGAAAGTTAAATGACCTGAGAGGCTGAGGCAGGAGGATCGCTGCGAGTTTGAGGCGAGCCTGGGCTACATAGTGAGTTCAAGGCCAGCCTGCACTATATGGCGAGACCATGTTTAAATAATAAAATAAAATTAAAGATGTGGTGGCTGAGTGTGGTGATGAATGTCTGTAACCCCAGCTACTTGGGATGCTGAAGCAGGAGGATTACGAGTGGGTGGGTTACACAACCCTTCCCAGCCCCTTCAACACTCTTCACAATCACTGCACATTAAAAGACATTTTAGGGGGGCTGGTGAGATGGCTCAGTGGCATAAGCGCCTGCCTGGCAAGCGCGAGGGCCCAAGTTCGACTCCTGGGACCCACATATGAAAAAAGGGGCTGGTGATATCACGAGGTCCTGAGGTCGACCCCCGGTACCCACAAAAAAATAAATAAATAAATAAAAGACATTTTGGGGGCCAGGGATGTAGCTCAGTGGCACAGCAACTGCCTGGCAAGCGCAAGGCCCTGAGTTCGATTCCTGGTACCAAAAAAAAAAAAAAAAAAAAAAAGACATTTTGGGTAGACTGGGTAAAGAAACTGTCAAAAATTGCATTTACCTGTTTCATTTTACTTTTTCAAATGAGGTCCATATAGCACAGGGCTGCTGTAGAATGCTGGAAACTGAGAGACCGTTCAGGAAGGGCCTGATGCCCATTACCACTACTGTTAGAAGCTTGAAGATGCTGGGAGGCTGAGGCAGGAGGATCTCAAATTTGAGATCTGGCAATGTAGGGAGATCTGGTCTGGAAATAACATTTTCTAAAGGGTAGGGGATGTAGCTAAAGGGCTCTGGGTTCCCCAGTACTGGAAAAAAAATTTTTTTTTTGAAGATGGAGCTGTAGAACACAGGTTACATCAATGAGACTATGGTGTTTGATGTTGTTTTGCTTGATTTGGTTTTGTATTTTTGAGACAGGGTCTTTCTATGCAGTTCAGGCCGGCCTTGAACTCACTGTGTAGCCCAGGCTGGCCTGGAACTTGTGGTCCTCCTGCCTCAGCCTCTGGAGAGCTGGGATGACAGGCATGCGCCACCACGCCAGACGAGAGTATATTAATAGTTTGGTAGGGGTGGAAGCCAGACTTTGGGACTGAGGAAACCTGTGACTCTTCCTGTGTACGCGAGGTCACTGCCAAGTGGGCGACCACACACATCACCGAACGGGAGCCAAGGAGGGTAAAGGAAAAGCCTTGCTCAGCGGCGCAGAGGCTCTGGCGGAGGCTGTGAGGAGGACGGCAGGGCCGGCAGGAGCATGCTAATATTCCAGGGTAGATGTGCGTGGCTACAGCTGTGGAGCAATGTCCCCCTGAGAGATGAAGGGCACAGTGAACACTCGTAGAGCACCTGAAGCATGGGTTATGCAAACACTTCAAGGGACCAGTGCTGGCCAGGCGTGGTGGCAACACCTGTGAGCACAGCACTTGGGAGGCTGAGGCAGGAAGATCACCATGAGTTCGAGGCCAGCCTGTGCTACATAGGGAGTATGTAGCTACGCACACTCCACTCAGGCCGTGCCCCGGCTCACAGTGACTCAGCCCCGTGTGTCTCCCCGACCCCACTCCTACTCTCATAACGCGAGTCCGCACGTCCTGTGGGCTCCCTCTTCAAACAGATCCCTAGTCTGCTGCCTCCCACCCCACGCACTTCCACGCCTGCGCACGGTCCCAGCCATGTCCCCACAACCGGCCCCCTGCTCCACCCTGGATCCCCTCCCGCCCTTCCTTCATGACAGCCAGGGGGACCCAGTGAGAACAACGATAGATCAGTTTTTCCTGTCAAAATTCCCCAGGGAGTGAGCTGGGGGTAGTGGCGCACTACTGTAATCCCAGCACTCTGGGAGGCTGAGGCAGGAGGATGGCGAGTTCAATCCCAGCCTAGACAATTTAGCAGCTTAGTGAGACCCTGCCTAAAAATATAAAATTTAAAAAAAAAAAAAACAGGGCCGGTGAGATGGCTCAGCGGCATAAGCGCCTGCCTTGCAAGCGCGAGGGCCCGAGTTCGACTCCCGGATCCCACATACGAAAAAGGGGCCGGTGATATCGCTCAGCGGCACGGGTGCCTGTTGGCGCGCGAGGTCCTGAGGTCGTCCCCCCGGTACCCACAAAAAAAAAAAAAAAGGAGGCTGGGGATGTAGTTTTAGTACAAAGGTCCTGGGTCCACTCCCCAGTACTGTGAAAAATCAATCAATCCAGTGGCTTCCGCCTTCTGCCAGTGGAGGCGTGTGTGACATGGGGACAGCATCACCAGAAGCCCGCGGGCACCCCCCCAATCACACGCTACTTCCTGGGGGCGTTTTGTCTGTTGAGAAGAAATACAGAGGAGGTCAGGCCTGGGATGTGGGGCTTGGGAAGGGACAGCTGACCTGGCACGGGGTAGGGGGACTCGGGCCACTGTGTCTCAGGCCAGTTGGGTGGGGACAGACTGGCAGCCACTTGGCTGGGGCCCAGAGGGCTGTGGCAAGCGCCAGAGCCGTGTGACCAGTGCCACATTGCAGTGCCAGCCCTGGAGCAGGTGTCGCAAAGGGTTCTCCATCAGCCCAGGTGCTCTGCCAAGTGGCACCATCTCTCTGAAGCCACCCCGAGCCAGGACTCCTGTCCATCCCAACCCCCAGGTGTCCAAGTCCTTCTCCGAGGGAGGACACCTGGTGCACAGATCTCGGTCACAGCAGCTGGACCATCGCCACACGGGTCACCGTCTCAGCCAGCTCTGGCTGCTCCTGTGTCCCATAACTTGCTGCTAGCAACCCTGCATGCACAGCCTGCCCCCCACAGCGTCCCTCAGTCCTGCAGCCACTGGGGCATTGGAGCCAAGCCTGGGGGTGGGGACACGCCCTGTCCCAAGCTGAGCCAGTGCAGGTCACCCTCTGTCAGGGTTAGGCTGTCCAGTGACCTAATGCTTTCTCTGTATAAAACAGCAGTCCACAGGCACTGAAAAGAAGATACCAGCAACTTCCCCACAGAGGCTGATGGTATTGTCATAAATACACAAGAGAGCAGACCACAGGAGGCTGAGGCAGGAAGACGGCAAGTTCAAGCCCAACCTGAGTGACTTAGTGACTTAGTGGGAGCCTGTCTCAAAAATAAATAAAAAGGATTAGGGATGTCACTCAGTGCAAAGGCCCTGGCTTCAGTCCCCAGGGCCACAAAACAAGGAAAACAGGAGGCCAAAGGCCCAGAAACCCCCAAAGCACTTTCATGAATGATCTAAGGCACGAAAAGGAAAAGCCCAGTTTCTGAGGCTGCTGGCTTCCCCGGCCTGTGGCCCTGCTCTGTCCCAGCACTGCCCATGCCAGCACTCAGTGACCAGGGCGTTTCTGGGGACAACTCCAGACCATCTACTCTTGGGGGAATATGAATTCATGTTAGAGAATTTACCTCTGTAATATTTAAGGTTCTAAGAAATTCTTTTAAAAATAAAAAAATGGAGAAAGGACATTTCAAAACACAAACCTCCCTTAAATACGTAAAAGAATGAGTGAAGTGATTTATAAAAAGAAAATTTCTGGGCCAGTGGTATAGCTCAGCAGCATAAGTGCCTGCCTGGCAAGCACGAGGTCCTGAGTTCGACTCCTGGTACCTGCATATAAAAAAAAAAGAAAGAAAGAAAGAAAGAAAGAAAGAAAGAAAGAAAGAAAGAAAGAAAGAAATTTTCTTATTTTAAGCATCTTGAGACACAGTTTTGCACCCATCAAATTGAGGCAGATTCAAAACTTGGACTCGTTCCTCATCTGTCAAGGCCACAGTCCCACCAAAAAACAAAAACAAACAAACAAAAAAAAACCTGAAGAGTACAGAGAAATGAACAGAGGAAGTTTTTTATTAGTGCACATCCGTAGTACATAATGATGACAATCATCTTGAGGAGCTGATGCATGGACATAACACATCTTTTTTTTTCTTTCTTTTCTTTCTTTTTTTTTTTTTTTTTTTTTGGCTTTTTGAGACAGGGTCTCACTCTGTAGCCCAGGCTGGCCTGGAACTCACAGCAATCCTCCTGCCTCAGCCTCCTGAGTGCTGGGATTGCAGGCGTGCACTACCATGCCTGGCTCATAACACCCAGAGGAAATGTTTTGGAGTGGGTGGTGGAAATGGGGTGGACCGGGATGTGGTCCACTGCTAAGGTTTGATTGTATCCTCTGAATTTGGAACTATAATTCCTGTGCACAGTGCTCAGGGCCGGAACGCACGGCGCCATTCCCCAGGGTGAGCTATGATAGGAGCCGGCTCAGCCCCTCCTGCCCTCTCCTCATCCTCGTTCTTCACCTTCTGCCATGGGCTTACGCTGCATGATGATGCTGGTCAGATGCAGACACCACGCTCTGAGGACTTTGCAGCCTCCAGAACTCTGACCTGCATAAATTCCAGTTCCTCATAAAGCACCCTGTCTCAGGTTCCTGCACAGCAGCACAAGGCGCTCTAAGACCTTCCCATGCCTGCTCCATCTGTGAACCACGCCAATGCATCCATGCTCAAAAGATTTTTATCTAGATGTCGCCCAAGCCCTCATGTGCTTTTGGGACTGACTGTGTCATAGGTGTGTGACACAGGATCATGGGTGTGTGAGTATGGACTAGTCCACTGATGGGTTTATCAGAGTTCTGGGTGTGGTGGTGGATTTACTGGAGAGAGAAGACCCACCCTGGGTGTGGGTAGCATCAACCCATAGTCTTGTATCCTGGGTGGAATAAAAGGGAAAGAAGAAGTAAGCCTGCTGCTTCCTGCCTGCCCTGCCATGGACTGTTTCTCCTCTGGGTTGCCCCTCCGCCATACTGCCCTGCCTTGGAGCCAGCCAACTAGGGACTGAAACCTCCTTAAACTGTGAGCCGAAATAAACCTCTCCTCCTCTAACTTGTGGGTGTTGAACAACAAGTAACTAAGATATGATACTTGGGAGGCCAAGACAGGATTGCAAGTCCGAGGTAGCCTGGACAACCTAGCAAGACCCTGTCTCGGAATAAAAATAGAAAGAGCTGGGGTGTGCTCCATGGTAGATCACTTGCCTAGCACATGGAAGGCCCTGTGTGTTCTACTCCCAGCACTGAAAAACAGCAACAACAAAAACAACTATGGGCCAGGCATGGTGGTACACCTGTAATCCCAGCACCCAGGAGGCTGAGGCAGGGGAAATCACCACAAGTTCAAGGCCAGCCTGGGTTACATAGTAAGTTCGAAGCCAGCCTGAACTGCATAGCAAGACACTATCTCAAAAAAAAAAAAAAAAAAAAAAAAAAAACTATATACAATTCAACAAGAGTAGAAATACAAAATATAGGACATGGCTAAACTTTTTTTAGAAATTTAAAGCTTTCATTACATGCATTGGGAAATTTTTAAAATTTTAAGTTATAGCAGGTGGGAACACAGCAAAGCAGTCTTGTGTAAGCCCCTAATGTATGTAATTAAAATCTAAACCATAAAATCAAATGTTCCCATGTGGATTATTTACAAAAATAAACTCTTCATTTGCAGTATAATTTTAGATTTACAGAACTGCAATGACGGCCCACGATTTCCTTGCTGCCCTTCATTGGATTTCCTGTATCAGCATCTTATGGACCACAGTGTAAAGCTAGAAAGCAACACAGGTCCTTCGCTAGACGCCAGACTTTAATTTAGAGTCCCCAGTTTCTCCGCAGTGTTCTTTTTCTGTTCCAGGATCCAGTCCAGGAGCCCACACTGTGTTTGGTGTTTATTTCACAGAGGGGTTTCCTCTGGCTGATGAAGGGGGGACTCCTGGGGACATCTCTGTCCCTCACAGCTGGCTGTGTGAGCTCGTGTTGACACCTCCCATGGATGTGGCTACTATTTTAACCCGAGGAACATAAACAAGGGGTAAGAGCCTAAGATCGCAAGCATCACCCATGAATCCCTCCCACAGTGTGCAATTTCTTGTGCAAGCTCCCAGTGAGCCTCGCTTAGCAGCTCTCAGCCAATTCAATCAGCAGGTATTGATGGAGCCCCTACTGTGTGCAAAGGCCTCTGGGAAAAAGGGTTACACAAGACCTGCTCCCAGGTTTGTGGGACTGAGATGCAGCCAGAGACCCAGTGGCCCGTGACACCAGATGCTGAGAATCAGGTAACAGTGGGCACCCCAATTTCCCATGCAGAGCTCAAGGTTCCCATCAGACCTCAGAGCTGTTGGGGGTGGGGGCTGTGGGGTGGTAAGTGGGGTGCAGTAGGAAATGATATTTCTTGTCTTCCAGCCCAGGGGTCACAGGAATGGAAGGGGGAGAGGCAGGCAGGAAAAGAGATGGCACAACGTCGGGATGTGGATTTAAGGGTGAGGACAGCATGCAGGTGGATGATGGAGGCCATGAGCCTGGGGACAGAGAGGAGGGGCTGATGACATCCTTGGGCCAAGGGAGTCTGAGGTCCAGGCCGCTGGAGGCCCCCAGAGGCCAGGCTGGAGCCAGGCACAACTGTGGCATCGTCTGTGAGAAGAGGTGGCAGTAGGTCCTCAGGACAGTTGAGGAAAGAGGTCAACCTACCTGGCAGGCCCCATGAGCCAGTGCCCCATCACCTGAGGATCTGTGACACTCTGCATAATTCCTTAAGAGTCCATGTCAATGACAAGTCAGTGTTACCCAAATTAACAGGCCCCAGCCTGTTCACAGTCCCACAGAAATGGCCTCATTGCCACCCCCGAACCCCAACACTCAGAGCAAGGCCTCAACCCAAGTCCTTCCAGCTGATCATTAAAAACCTGGTGCCACCCCCACTCCCAGCCCCTCGCCCCCTGCCCACATTTCCCAGCCACTGACAACTCTCCCCTCATCGGGGTCTCCCCTGGAGCCCTGGGACTACTGCAGCCTGTGGTCTTCTCTGCTCGAGGGTGGGGTCCCCTGGAGCCCCCAGAAAGAATTCGCAGATCAGATCTCGCTCCCACTCGCCTGGGGGACCACGGCGGGGCATCCGCCAGCCAGCGGTGGGGAGCGCCCCGAAAAGCTCGCCCTTACTGCCCTGGACTTGCGCTTGAAGGGTGCGTCTGTCTTCCTTTATCAGAGAGGATTTAGTGCCTGAACCTGCTCACCCCAAACACCCCTTTCGTGACTTGGGGCTCTTGATCCTTTGCAGACCCTCCCTCCTGGGTCCCCCCAGTCCCCATTTCTACACTCATTCCTCACCCATACGAGTGTTAAGGCTGCTCTGAGCCCGGTGCCACTGAGGACCCCGGGACACGGTGGGCCTAAGGGGGACGCAAGCCGGCCCCCCCAGGGGACACTGAATCGTCACCCGCCCCGGGGGATCCTGCCTGCTGTGGGGCCCCAGGCCTCGCTCAGCTCCTGTGCTCCTCCCGCCCCCCGCATCGAGGATCGGGTTCTCCGATCGCCGCCCCAGGTGTAGACGCGAATTTGAAGGCTGTTGAGCCGCCAACCAGGGATCCGCAGTTCAGCCGCTGGCAGCCACCGCGGGGGCGGGGCCTCGGGGAGGGGCGGGGCCTGGGCGGGGCCTCGCGAGGGGCGGCGCCTGCGGGAAAGACCTCGGGGCCAGCCCTCCGGCGCCCTCCACTGTGGCGACCTCTCCCGGAAGGGAGACAGGCCCCAGGGTGACAGCCGCGCCCTGCGGGAGCTCAGCGATGGGTGAACACTTCCCCTCAGAGCCCCCGAGACAGGAGCGGGACTGGGGGAGCCCAGGCGCGAGCACCCACGCACCTACCACCTACTCGGGCCTGTGGAGGACCGGGAGGGCGAGGGGAGGGGACACTGACCGAGCCGCCGGTCTAGGTGTCGCCGCTCTTCTGTCCCCTGAGGGTGGAGCGTGCAGAGCCGGTCTGGCTGAGGGTGGGGTCCCCCGATCCCCCGGCACTGCTGCGTGTGGCCGCTGGGAGTGCGGGGGCCCAGAGTAGAGGAGCGCGCGTGGCCACCTGGGAGCGCAGGGGTCCCGCCGGGGGGAGGGGCAGCGCAGGCCAGGGTGACCCGGCGCGAGGTGTCAGCTCTGGGGTCCTGGTGTCCTGCTGTCTCCCCTAAATCCTTCCTCCTCCTCGGTCCCCTGCGTGACCTTAGGCACGTGCTGCGGCTCCCTCTGTCTCCGGTTTCTGCTCCGAAAGGCGACAGTGGGGACACGGGGAGCTGGCACGTGTGAAGGGCTCAGCACCCCACCTGCCCTCAGTAAGGGCTTCGAAAACGTGACTGCAGGAGTTCCCTTTTTTTTTTTTTTTTTTTTTTTTTTTTGAGACAGGGTCTTGCTCCGTAGTCCAGGCTGGCCTTGAACTCACTGTGAAGCCCAGGCTGGCCTTGAACTCATGGAGATCCTCCTGCCTCAGCCTCCCAAATGCAGGCGTGCGCCACCACACCCAGCAGGGTTTGCTCTTATGCACGATTTTATGTCTAGGGCTTCAGGTATTGGAGGTTCAAAGATACTCAACAGAAATTCCAGTTTTAAATCGCCCACTGTTTGGGGCAGTGCGGTCAGCTCCTCAGGAATCCTACCCTATGTCTGTCATGAGATACTTTGAGAGACACCACATTTACACAGCTCTTCGTGTGGTATATTGTTATAATCGTACTATTTTATTATGACTGTTGTTAGTGCCTTACTGCACCTACTTTCTAAATTAAACTTTATCATAAGCATGTATAGGAAAAGACAGCCTGTACTGTCAAGGGTTCCGCACTATCTGAATCCGAATCCACTGGGGCATCCACTAGGGTGTTTTTTGTTTTGTTTTGCCTTTGGTTTTGGCTTTGTTGGGACAGGGTCTCGCTGTGTAGTTCAGGTTGACAGAACGCACTGTGATCCTCCTGCTTCAGCCTCCAAGGTGGTGGAATTACAGATGTGCGCTGCCATGCCTGACCCCTGGGGTATCCCTGAAGTTAAGGGGTGACTGCACTGTTTACTCCAATTTTACAGAAAAGGAAAGTGGGACTCCAGAGGTTTCAGGAACAAGCCCAGAGTCACACAGACAAGTGACAGGGTCCAGGCCAGCCCCCCACCGAGCCCACTCTTTCTAGTTCTGTGCCCATGCGTCCTGTGAAGCCGGACAAGGCTTTCCCCGTGCAGGGACCCAGGTGTCTCCCCGCTCTGGGTGACTGCAGCCGGGTCGGGCTGTCTCTCCCCTGGTGCAAGGCCCAGATGCGGCCGGAAGTGAGGAGAGGATGTTGTCTCTCACTTACAGGTCTGCTGTCGGAGCTGAAGCTGGCTGTGCCCTGGGGCCACATTGCCGCCAAAGCCTGGGGCTCCGCCAAGGGCCACCCAGTCCTCTGCTTGCACGGCTGGCTGGACAACGCCAACTCCTTCGGCAGACTCATCCCCCTCCTCCCACAAGGTGTGGCTGGGTGGCAGGGGCTGGGGACCAGGAGGGAGGGCGGTGGCCAATGTGGACCCTCCTGCAACGCTGCCTATTTGTTCAGACTTTCGCTACGTCGCCCCGGACTTCTCAGGCCACGGGCTGTCGCCCCACTACAGCCCCGGCTTCCCGTATTACCACAGAACTTCGTGAGCGAGGTCCGCAGGGTCACGGCAGGTGAGCCAGTGGCCATGTTGCACTGGGGGCCCGGGACCTCTAGATCTCCCCTCATCACCAGAGTAGGTGTGGCACACAGGAAACATCACCAACCTGGGAGTGGGTGGCACCAGCCGTTCCCAGGTGACTTTGGGCTGCCTGCTTCCTCCCGCTGGGCTGGGGACCCCAGCAGTGGGGCTGGGGCTTCTGTGCAGCTCTAGTGGATGGGTGCCCAGGTGCCAGAGAGAGACCTGCCAACCCAGAGACTGCGGGGCAGGGGAAGGGGAGGCCGTGCCACTTTCTGACTCCTCGTATTTTTCCCTCATTGGCCATAGCTTCGGTGAGTTTGCTTTGGCCAGGACCTCATGGGGCTCCTGAGGTGGGGCTTCGAGGGAAGGAGAGGAGTTGGTAGCCTGGGGCCATATCGCTGCCAGAGCTTCAAGTCTGATGAAAAGGCTATTATGGCGTAGGAGAGCAGGGGAATGTTGGTCAACTGCTGTTTTGTCCCCAGGTGGCATTGTGGGCGGCACGGTGAGTAGCTATCTGCTGTGGCGTCCCGGGGGATCCTGGGGCAGGAGCAGGAGGAGGACCAGAAGTCACCTGGGACAGCAAGAGCCCCTGCATGAGCAAGGGCTGGTGGCAGCTCCAGATCAGTCATGATCGTCATTGTGAGGAAGTGGGCATTCCTAGTAGGGTTGAGTCACAGCGGCCCTGGAGTCCCCTGTCACTGGGGTCAGGGGCCGGGTGCTGGGTGCAGACCAGAGGCCCAGGGAGGTGCAAGGAAGGGGTCAGAAATTCTGTTCTGGCCCCCTGGTCCACACTGGCCTCCAGCCCAAAAGATGTTTCAGGAAACCAGGTGAGGTAGTGCACGCCTGTGATCCCAGCTCTCTGGGAGGCCGAGGCAGGAGGATCATAAGTTCGAGGCCAGCCTGGGACACTTAGAGACTTAAGGAGACCCTGTCTTGAAAAAAGGAAGGGGCGGTGGTGCCACAGATGCAGCCAGTGTGAAAACCCTGTGCTTAATCCCCAGTGCCGGAAGAAAGGGGGGGGAGGGAGGTGTTTCAGGCAAGACCAGGATCCCCAGCGAAGGGCTCAATCCCCAGCCTTCTGGTCACTCCCCACTCTTTGTGTCGTGTCACAGTTTTCCTGCATCTTCCCGGAGATGGTGGATAAACTCATCTTGCTGGACTCCATACTGCTCGTCCTGGAGGACAATGTAAGAAGGGGCTTTGGCGCAGCCGTCTTGGGGAGCTCCATGTCCCGGGGGTCCTGGGGCCTACAGTCCTGTCCCCTTTGTCCCCATCCCTCCTGCCATCGCCGAGGAGTAACCAGTACCATCCCCGCATGGGAGGCCTGGCTTTGGCTGCCCTGCTGTGGGACCCTGGGAAGTCACTGGGCCTCAGTTTCCTCACTTGTAAAATGAGGAGGTTGTGCCTGATGCCCTCAGAGGTCCCCGTCCGCCCGGTCATCCTATTCCTGAGGACACCTCATCACGTTCAGCTTTCTTGTTTGTAAGAAAAACATTTCTTTTCTTTTTCTTCCCCTGGTTCTAGAGATTGAACCCAGAGCCTTCACACTGAGCTACAGCCCCAGTTGCTTTTTGAAATTTTGAAGGGCCGGGGATATAGCTCAGTGGCACAGCGTCTGCCTGGCAAGCACGAGGTCCTGAGTTCAATTCCTGGTACCAAAAACCAAACCAAACCAACAACAACAACAACAAATTTTGAGACAGGGTCTAAGTTGTTAAGCATCCTGGGCTGGGCTCCAATTTGTGATCCTCCTCCCTCAGCTTCCCTAAGTGCTGGGGTGATAGGCGTGCACCCAGCTCATGTCCGTCTTTTTTTTGGTACCAGGAATCAGACTCAAGACTTTGCACTTGCCAGGCAGGCACGTGTGCCACTGAGCTATATCCCCAGCCCTCATGTCCGTCTTTTTACCACCCTGTGCCCAGACTCTGCACATAGTACCTGCTCATTAAACATGCGCTGCATGGCTCTGTGAGACCTCCCTTGTTCCCTTATTCTCCACTGACTGCCCCGCCCCCGTCCCCCACCTCAAGGACTATGGGTGGAAGTGTCGCCCCTGTGGGCAGGACGTTCTCACAGAGTGCAGCTCTCACCCCTGCCACCTTGATGGTCCACTCAGCGACCCTGATGTTGCGCTTCGCAGTGGACAGGGACCCCTTCCCCACCCACCCGCTGTTCCATCTGCACTGTCCCCACTGCAGGCAGGGCTGATCTGGGCCCTGGCACCCCCACCCCCGCTCACAGGGCGCCGAAGGCCGAGGGCGGTGGGGACCCCTCCTCTGTTGCCCGCCCACGAGCCCCGATGCACCCTTAGGAGCTGGAGAACTTGCTGAGCTCCAGGCGCCGCGCCATCGAGCACGTGCTGCGGGTGGAGGCCCCCGGGGCGCCCCCGAGTGTGGTCAGCCCACAGGACATGCTGCAGGGGTGCGCACAGGAGGGGGTGCTCCTCCCTGGGCTCCCTCTGTGGGCGGCTCCCCTCCCCCCGCAGACCACCACTGTCCTGGGGACCCCAGATTCCTACCGTCAGCAGCGCACACCGTGATGGGAATGGTGGCTGCCTTGGTTACATTTGTACCTCCTGGGTCTGGCAGCGTGCCCAGCACAGGGCTCCCCACATATTTCTTGTCTACAGAAGTGGAAACTCAGCCAGGCACAGTATACACACCTATAATCCCAGCTACTCAAGAGGCTGAGGCAGGAGGACCAAAAATTCAAGCGCAGTCTGGGGAATTTAGCAAGAATCTATCTAAAAAAAAAAAAAAAAGTTGGGGGTGGGGGTATGGGGATATAATTTGGCACTTCTCAGGTTCAATTCCCAACACCTCAAAAATTTTAAAAACAAGTAGCTGGGCGAGGTGGTGCACGCTTATAATCCCAGCACTCTGGAGGCTGAGGGAGGATTGCCTTGAATTCAAGTCCAGCCTGGACTACATAGTGAGTTCGAGGGCAGCCTGAACTGGGTAGTGAGACCCTGTCTCAAAAATAAAACAAAACAAAAAAAAGGTAGAAACTCATACACATAGACAGTCACACATAAACCACTGCTGTAAACATGCCACCAACTCTGTGGGGACGTGTGTGTTCGTGGGTGCCCTCCTTATTGCTGGCCCCCCTTCTGTACGATCCCAGGGGTCCCCCTGTGTCCCCAGGTTTCTGAAGAACAACAGCCACGTGGGCGAAGAGTGTGGGCAGCACCTCCTACGGAGAGGGACCACGCAGGTGGCTGAAGGTAAGAGACACGCTGTCTGTGGCTATGGCAGATGGGGCCACCTCTCTCCCCCAGGGATGCTGTCGAGGGCTTGCAAGGACCAGCCATGTGCGCAGTGCTGTAGACAGGGCCTCGCCACACGGAGAGGAGAAGCTCAGGCTAGGGCGGCCCTGGGACTCAAGCAGGATCATGCAGTGACCCCACGTCCCGGAGAGTTTGCTCCGTGGGGGGCTCAGCCAGGTGTCTTGAGACTAAAGTTGGTGCCTGCTGGGAGGCTGCAAAGGGAAAGAGGTGACTTTGAGGAGGTTACAAAAGGGAGAGGTAAAGTTGGGGTGCCATGGCTTTGGGGCAGGCTGCGGGGGTGGCCCTCTGCCCACAGGGCCAAGACTCTGGTGGCACCACTGCAGGACACTGCTCACCAGTGCCCTCTCAGTGTCGGCCCTGGAGCTGAGCAGAGGAGGAGGAACAGGCCAGTCAGACAGAGCAGGGGGAAAAGTGCAGGGTGCCCTGCGGAGGACTTTGGGGTCCCTGCTCCAGTGAGGGTGAAGGAAGCAGCTCTTAGGGGGTGACATCAAAGCTGGAGGCAGCTGGGCGTGGTGACACACTCCTGTAATCCCAGCCCTGGGGAGGCTGAGGCAGGAGGATCACCATGAGTTCGAGGCTACACAGTGAGTTCAAGGCCAGCGTAGACTGCATAGCAAGACCCTGTCTCAAAAAATAGCGCAGCAGCACAGAGGGAGGTGGGGCCAGGAGCCAGGCTCTGGGCCGGGCCCCAGACAGGTGTCCAACCATCAGGGCCTCAGTGAGGAAGTGGTCTACTCCGGATGACACTCGCTCCCAGCCAGTCTGGGGAATCCGATTAGGCCCGGGTCACGTCTTGGTGACCGCAGATGCTGCCAGTCACCAAGGAGGTGTGGGACAGTGTGGGTGAGAAGGAGGTGAGCCCCATGTTGGGATCACCCCTCCACTGCAGCGGTGGCCATGGTCCTATGGGATCCAGATGTCACTCAGCCAGGCTCGCCTATAACCCCAGTGCTCTGGGAAGCTGAGGCAGGAAGATCCAAAGTTGAGCCCAGCCTGACCAACTTAGTGACATACTGTCTCAAAATTTAAAAACGAAAAAGAAATAGAAAAGGACCAAATCCAGGCTGCACTGGGCCTCCTGGATGTGGCATCCCAAACCTTCCCTCGGGCCCAGATCACCCAGAGCCCACATTGCATTCCAGAGCTGACAGAGGTGGGGGCTGCCTTCCTCCCACCCTCCAGCGTCCACCCTGACACCCCAAATCTGTGTTCCAGAGCTCCTGGGGCTGTTGTACCCAAGTGCCACACTCTGGGTGGATAAGCATCCCCTCCAGGCCTGGAGGCCGGAAGTCCAAGATCACCCAGTGTGCAGGGCTGGCCTTGTAGCCCAGGCTGGCCTCACTCACAGTGATCCTCCTGCCTCAGCCTCCTGAGTGCTGGGATCACAGGCGTGCGCCACCACACCCAGCTGCTTATTTTTTCATTCTCGGTGCTGCAGATGGAAACCAGGGCCTTGCACTTGCATGCAGCAACTAAGCTGCACCCCAGCCCTGTTTGCTGTCTTATCTGCACCGGCCTGGGGCTCACACAGGTGACCCCAGCAGAGCATGCAGGGGCAGGAGCTGGACACGGCTGTCCACCCCAGGCTGAGGGAGCTCCCAGTAAAGGCCAGGAGTGTGAGACCAGAGCAGCACTGAAGCAGACGTGTGTGCCCGGTCGGGAGCTGGAGACGAGGCTTTATCTCCGTGCTCCGTGCCAGCTCCAGGTTAAGGCATCACAGAGAAGGGACAGCCAGCAGTACTTGGGGTCCCCTAAGGATGAAAGGACAGCCCTGCCTCAGTATGTGGCCCCCAAGCCCCCCTCTCAGAGACGCTCTTGTCCCCATCCTGGAGAGGACCTGGCAGGGACACATATGGGCGGCAAGGTTTGCGGAGTTCGCTGTCACCGCCTTTGACGGCCGGATTGCTTCTGTGTGGTCACAGAGGCCCCTGCTCGGGGGACGTGGGGACGCCCCACTCCTCGGCCCTCTGGGCAGTGACAGCAGGGAGCCTGTTGCTAGGAGCCAGTCACACTGTCCCATCGTCCCTGAGGCCAGAATCTTGGGCTGCAGCTGTGAGCATAGGACAGGGATGTGAGCCGCCCTTGGAAGGACAGGGCGTGGACCAGGCTGTGGGAAGTCCAGCTCGGCCCCACGGGCCCGCAGCCTCGCTGACGCCTGTCCGTGTGGCGGCTGCGGGAACCAATTGGTGCGCAGTGCCACGCCTGTGGCACTTGGTGGCCCTGGGAATCTCTGGCTAAGGCCTCTAGGTCTGAGGGTACGGAAAGAAGACGAGGCTCCTCCCCTCACAAGCTCCTTCGAGTGGGACGTGGATGGGAAACGAGTCACAACACGCGCGGCCCGGCGGGGCTGTCGTCTGCATTCTGAGACAGGGTCTGGCTAAGTCACCAAGTTGCTTAGGCTGAGCACAAATTTGAGATCCTCCTGCCTCAGCTTCCAAGAGTGCTGGGATTACAGGCATGTGCCACTGATTCTGGCTCTTTTTTGGGGAGTATTTTACGTCCTCTGAGTGGCTGGAGGAAGGACAGAGGTCCTAGTTGGGGGTGGCCTGGTCCTGCCAAGGTAGGGGGTGGCAGTGGGAGCCAAGGGTAGCCCCAGGCCTCTGCCTCGGCCACACAAGGCTGCAGTGATTCGCGGGCGCAGCAAGTGGAGAATCTCCCCGTGACGCAGCCCTGCTCCACGGTCTGAGGCACCGCCGCCTGACTAGAACGTCTCAACAATTAGAAATTACGTTCATTCTTGAGTTTATCTTCTAAGTTCCATAATCTCTAATTAGAGGGCAGCTGACAGGGCAGAGCATCCCTTGCCGTTTCCATGACGCCTTCTTTCCGAGAGAGCCATGTCCAGGCCCTGGTTCCCAGCAGGGAGCCCAGGCACCCCACCATCCCTGGTGGCTTCCTCGGAGCTGGGCAGCAGCGACAGCCTGCTCTTCACCGTGGCTTTGCCTTTTAACTGAATTTTACTTTTTTTCAGCAGGTGCTAAAGCACAGGGTTTAAAAATCATAGGAAGGGCCGGTGAGATGGCTCAGTGATATAAGCGCCTGCCCGGCAAGCACAAAGTCCTGAGTTCAACTCCAGGAATCCACATAAAGGAAAAAAAGGGCGAGTGACATCGCTCAGTGGCACAAGCACTTGCTGGCAAGCACAAGGTCCTGAGGTCGACTCCCGATACCCACATTAAAAAAAAAAAAAACACAGGAAGCTGGGTGTGGTGGAGCATGGCTTTAATCCCAGCACTTGAGAGGCTGAGGCAGGAGGATCACTGCAAGTTTGAGGCCGCTTGGGCAACATAAGCATGTTCAAGGCCAGCCTGAACTACATAGAGAGACCCTGTCTCAAAAGAATAAATAAATAAATAAAAAAGAAAGAAAGAAGAAAATAGAAAAATCACAGAAATGCAAAGTGTCGCTGAGGTTCCCCCTTTCTCATCCTTCTCCCTCACCCCACCCTCAATTGAATCTCTCTTTGGGATGGTTCACCTTTATTTTAGTGTGTTTTCTGTTTCTATAACAAAGTACCTGGAATTGGATAGTTTATAAAGAATAGAAAAAAAAAAGTTTGAGACAGTGTCTCACTATATAGTCCAGGCTGGCCTGAACTCTTAGCAATCCTCCTGCCTCAGCCTCTTGAGTGCTGGGATTACAGCTGTACGCCACCATGCCCAGCTGCAAAGCATTTTTTTTTTTTTTTTTTTTTTGAGACAGGGACTCACTATGTAGTTCAGGCTGGCCTTGAACTCACTATGCAGCCCAGGCTGGCTTTGAACTCATGGCGATCCTCCTGCCTCAGCCTCCCAAGTGTTGTGATTATAGGTGTGTGCCACCACGCCCCATAAATGTATGAAAACATACATTTTAATGGGATTTTAATTTGTGTTTTCTTTTTATGGTATAGATCTGTCTCATACCCAACCTGGGCAATTTAGTGACTCAGTGAGACCCTGTCTCGAAACAGAAAATTAAAATGGGCTGAGGACATAGCTCAGTGCAAAGGCATCCTGCTCCATCCCTAGCATCTCTTTTTGAAAAAAGAAAAAAAAATCTGAATGAACATTTGCAGTTTCTCAGAGATGAAGGCTCTGCGATGCCACCTGACTGTCCTCATCCTCACCCTGGGCCACCTCAGAGTGGCCACATGGGCACTCACATGGCCGCACTGGCCACGGCTGGAGGGCAGAGTCCCAAGGCAGCATACAGGGCTGCTGAGGACCTGGGCGGCTGTCCCCAGCTCAGGGCAGAGAAATGAGCCCTGGGTACAAAGGCCGAGGGTCCCCTCCCCAGCAAGTGGCATGAAGGCCACCACGCCCAGCCCACTGCACCCTGTCCCCCTCAGGTCTGGTGCTGAACAGAGACTGGCGCATCGCCTGGGTGAGTGTCCCGCCCCACCGCTCTCCTTCTCCCCTCTGTCTCCATCTCCCTCTCTCTGGGGATGGAACCCAGGGTAAGCAGCAAGTGCCCCACCATTCAGCTATTGCCCTAGCCCTTGTTTTTTCCCCCACATAGTTCCCCTATTCAGTAACACCTCTCTTTGGTTTCTTGACAGTGTCCTTTCACGCACTAAAGCTCTGTTGTTTAGGTGCTGAGGATGGAACCCAGGATGTTGCCCACACCCCAGCTGCACCCTCAGGCCTAATTAATTTTTTATTTTTATTTTTTGGTGCTGGGAATCAAACTCATGACCTTGCGCTTGCCAGGCAGGCGCTGTGCCGCTGAGCTATATCCCCAGCCCAGGCCTAATTAATTTTTGCAGTACTAGGGACTGAATCCAGGGAGCACTAGGCTACATCCCCAGCCCCTTTATATTTTAAGGCAGGGACTTATTAAGTTGCGATCCTCCTACCTCACTTTATTTCAGTGGAGTCTAGTGTATCTCTTTTCTGTGGCTTTGGGGTCAGGTCTTTAACACTGCTGCCACATCTGATGCATTAAGATTTCCCAACGTTTTCTTCTGACTCCTGCCTTGGGGCTTCTAGTTGTGTTTATATAAAAGGTCACAAATTCAAGGCTCACAAAGGCGCATTTGTGGAGGGAAAGAAGCCAGCAATAAAGATGGCCCTCAAGAGGCAGAACTCACCGGTGGGGCTGGAGGTCCGAACAGCGCTGTCCTGGAAGAGGACGCTTGGGAGCAACTTGGGGGCCATGGGTCAAGGCTGCACCCTAAGGCCATGTGTAAAAGGCCCTTGTGAGCTGGACTCTGCTGTAAGTTATACCGTAACTACTTCAGCAAGTGGCCCAGGCCAGGTGGGGTGGCGCATGCCTGGAATCCCAGCATTCGGGAGGCTGACGCAGGAGGATCGCCTCAAGGCCAGCCTGGGCTACATAAAAAAACCCAATCTCAAAAACCAAAAAAGAAAACAAAACAAGAAAACAAGTGAAGTTAAATGTAACTTTTTGTTGTTGTTCTTTTGGGGATGGACACATACTAGGGTTTCACATCCTAGGCAACGGTAATATTCTAGCTACCACTGAGCCCAATGGTAATATTCTCAGTCCATGTATCCAAGATATCAGCGTCTGAAGATGTAATGAACAAGTTGGGCTGTTGCACACACTTGTAATCCCAGTGGCCTGGAAGGCTGAGGCAGGAAGATCATAAATTCAAGTCCAGACTGGGCAACTTAGCAAGGCCCTGTCTCAAAATAAAAACAAGACAAACCCCTGGGGATGTAGCCTAGTGGGAAGGTCCTGGGTTGAATCAAGCTGACTGCACTATTTTTCCTCGTCTTCCAAGTCCAGCACCTCAGGGTGGCCCGACATGGCCGATGTCCTTACAGGGTGGTGGCAGTCAGCAGAGGCTGGGGAAAGACCACGGTGGACCCACCGTCCTGTGGTCCAAGCCAGCATCTTTCTCCTGGGAACAGACCAGTCCCTGGCCATGGAGAGCTGAAGAGGCCTCGAGGTGGTACGGGGCTGGGCTGTGCGCCTGGGCGTCACCTTGGTTGTGTGTCTGCAGCCCGAGCTCTGCTTCGACTTCCTCAGCAGGGAGCAGTTCCTGTTCTCAGCCCGGCAGCTGCCCGCCTGCATCCTGGCCATCGAGTGAGTTGGACAGGGAGGGTGTCCTGGTGAGGGACCAGGCTGCCACCTGTGCAATCCTGCTGGGCAGCAGGGGTGGGGATGACACCACTGGCCAGCAGGTGTGAGGGGCCAGCAGTAACAGCTGGGCCTCGGGGACTCCCGTTTCCCAGTGGTGCAAAACTAAAATGCACTCCGTAGAAAATACACTTGGTTTGACTCTGGATCTCCTGATCCTGATGCTGGCTGGGGGCAGCTCCCTGTCAGCCCCAGGATCATCAAGGGGACCAGGAAGCGACAGTGGTTGGGATGTGACGCGCTGTCGATTTGTCTTCAAGTTGCCACAGAGTTACTGGGACGTAACTGCTGTAAGCAGAGGCAAATCTGAAACCATGGCATTGTACACCTTCCATGGCAGGACTGGCTGGTGTAAAAACTGTACCCCAAAAAGGCTTAAAAACCAAAGCCTGGGGCTGGTGAGATGGCTCAGCGGCGTAAGCGCCTGCCTGGCAAGCGCGAGGTCCTGAGTTCGACTCCTGGTACCCACATAAATGAAAAAAAGGGCCGGCGATATCACTCAGCGGCAAAAGCAGCTGCTGGCAAGCACAAGGTCCTGAGTTCGACTCCCAGTACCCACATTAAAAAAAAAAAAAAAAAAGCCTGGCCTTGAGAGCCTGTCCCCATCCCAGCCCCAGCATTCAGGGGCTGTGACAGCAGACAAGTCCCTTCACACTTAATTCTCCAGCACATTTATTTTATTTTTTAGTATTAGGAATTGAACGCAGGGCCTTCTCACTCAGCTACATCCCCAGCCCTCTATTTTTGGAGGCAAGGTCTCGCTAAATTGTCCATGCTGGGCTAGAACTTGTGATCCTCCCACCTCAGCCTCCCAGCAGCCTCTGTCCTCCTTTGCCTGTTCCGGCCCCCACAAAGCTGAGTGTGCGCTGGCAGTGAATGAACTGCAGATTGGATGCAGGCTCCCCAAGACTCAGCTCGGGGGAAGTCAGGGTGGAGCCAGGCCTGTGGCCTTGAGGCCCAGAGCCTGGCAGGGCGGGGGGAAGACTGACGAGCGGGGCACTCCCAGGAGGAACCGGCTCTGCTCCGTAGGGCACTGCAAGGCTTCTACGAGGTGAGACGCAAGAGCGACACTAACAAGGAGCTCCTGCTGTTCACGGTGGACGCGCTGCACTCCACACTGGGGGAGGTGAGATGCGCTTTTGCCCACCTCGCCTGGCCCCAGGGCTCACAAGTGTGCCCACCTCACTTGCCCCTGCGGCAGTCCCTAGAAGCCCAAGGTCACGTCGTCAAAATCCAAGCCAGGAAGACCTGTTGGCAGAATCCTCCAGATTTATTTTCCCTGGGCCAGGCGCATCTTGGGGCCCCTGCTATGGGCCTGCCCTTGCCCAATTCCTAGCCCATGAGCAGGGGTGCGGGCTGCAGGGTAGGGGTGGGGCTGGGGCTGTGACCTGGGCCCCACCTGCACCCTGGGAGTCCCTGGCACTTCATGGTCCCCGTCCACTTGCACACTTCTGATGTCACCTCAAGGGACAGCCTCCCATGCTGGCTAGGCATGGTGGCTGGCGACACCACGACTCACCACCCACTGCCCCTGCAGCGGTTCCAGTTCGCAGAGGTCCCGGGTAATCACTGCGTCCACATGAACCAGCCCCACCACGTGGCCGGTATCATCAGCAGCTTCCTGTGTAGCCAGCACAAGGCCCCAGGCGAGAAGCAGCTGATCTGTGCCCCAGGGAACTCACGGCCACCAGACCTGCCAGCCTCCACCTGGACTCCCAGCTCCTAGCCCCCAGCCCCACAGGTCAGGAAGGGATCAGGCCTCACTGGGTTTGAAGACCAAGACAGACAGCAGAGAATCCGCTGGCAGAGCCAGGGGAAGGGCACAACATTCTAACTTGAACATCTGTGACTTCAGAAGGGGACAGTGAGCTGGCGGTGGTGGCACACACCTGTAAGCCCAGTACTCTGGGAGGCTGAGGCAGGAGGATCTCGAACTTAAGCCCAGCCTGGACAGCTTAGCAAGAGTGTCTCAAAATAAAAAAGGGCTGGACATGTAGCTCAGTGTGAAGACTGGGTTCAAGGCCCAGTGCCACAAAAAGGAAATAAAGGGGGAAGAGTCGGCCTGGAGGTATATGAAGGAAGCAGGGGCTGGGAGCAGCCCTCCTGGGTTTCCAGAGCCCCCGTGCTGCCACTTGGAGGGAAATAAAACTTCCCTGTCCCTCACCCCCACGGGCTGCTTCCCTGTCACAGGATCCCTATGGAGGGACAGGATGGGGAGACAAGGGCAGCTGTCGCTCCAGGTGGTGGGGTCGGAGCTGCTTCCCGTGGGCCGAGGACTCAGGGGACCCGTGTGGCCTCACAGCTGGCACCCCTCAGCCTGGTGCCCACTCCCCAGAGCACCTGGCCCACAGTCGCTGCAGCTCAGTAGGGCCGGAACTTGCGCTGGGCCCGCAGCAGCTCAATCCTCTGCTTGTCCTCCTCGAACTTCTTGCGTAGCTGTGCTAGGTCTGGGGACGGGAGGGGAGTGGGAGAGGGGGTCAGGTGGTCTCTGTGGCCCCCCAGGCCCCTTTCCCTTCCAGGGGCTCCCACTATCTCCCCTGCTCTGGGGGTGGGGTCGGGCCCCACATGGGGACCAGCTTAACCATGGGGCCCTCAGAGAACAGGGCTGGGCAGGAGTTTGTGAACAATGCACCAGCGAGAAGGAAGCGCAGAGAAAACACCGTGCTGGGCGCCTGCACGGAGAGGGAGAGGCCTAAGGAATCAGCAAGGGCCCAGTGCCACTGGACTCCATTGATGACTCTGGTCCCCGAAGGACCCCGGCCAGAGGGTAGGTGGCACTTAGAGGGCTGCAGAGGCTACCGCCTGGTGAAGCCAGGGTCCAGGAAGAGGATGAGAACAGGCACAGGGTGGGGGTGAGGGCAGTGGCAGAGGGAAAGCCGCTGTCCTGCAGCTGGCACACTAGGCGGTACAGCCCAAGGCTGAGCTGAGAGCCACCCCACGGTCATGCCCGGCGCTGGCTGAAGGGTGGCAAGGTTCCAGCACTCTGGGGCGCTGGTGCCTGAGGTTGAAGGACACTGTGCTCTCCAGCCCAGGCTGCAGTCACCCGGCACCCACTCCTTACGCTCCATCTTGGTCTCGCGGTGCTGCCAGGCGTAGAAGTTGAGCAGCTCCTTGCGTGCCCGCTTCCGCCTCTCCCGCTCCAACACCCGCAGGCTGGCGGCCTCCGTCCGGGGCAGCACGGGCCGCCGGCCCCGGCGCGTCACCTTCACCCAGCCCTCCTCATCGGGGACCCCCTCCTCCTCCTTGGCTTTGGCCTCCTCCTGCAGAGAACAGGTCCTGGGGTCAGCGGGGCCCCTTACATTGTCCTGCCCTGGATGCCACCAGCCGCTGCCACCCCTCACCCCACGGCACAGAGCGGGGCCAAGCATGGCGCGGCAGGGGAGCCAAGGCCACTTCTCCCTCCATCCCATGGACCGTTCGGACTCTGTCATTCAGCCTGGTGGCCTGGGATACCCAGGGAAGAATGGAGCCTGGACTCCACACAGCGACAGGGCCAGACTGCCACCACCCGCCCCCTTGGCAGCCACACAATACCGCATCACTCTTCCTCCAGTGACACAGATGACCCTAGGTGGCCCTTACCTCAGCGATCTTCTTGTCGTAGGCCTCCATGAATGTGTCCACCTCGACTCTCAGGGCCTCAGGGTCAGCCACCGCGTCCACATAGTCACTGATCCACTCTGAGAAGGGAGCAAGGCCACCTGCCACAGGCCGACACTCGGCCCCCGGGGACCACAAGGGGGTCAAGAGCTTGGGACGAGGCACAGGGACTTCAGACTTGTGGCCTGGGTTGCAGGGCTCAGAAGGTCCCATGGACAGCAGGCCAGGCCCTCACCCCTGCCCACCCACTGCCAGACACCCCTTTGCCTGCCCAGGTCCCCACGGGCAGGACACACCTGGTGGCAGATGCGTCCCCAGGAAGCTGCCCTCACCAACCCACGCCCAGGAAGGGGGTGCGGGCACCGCCAGCGGTACTGACTGTGAATGCCACTCCGCACAGGGTGACTCTCGGTGGAGACCAGCAGGGGGCCCCTCAGCGTCAAGGCGGCAGCCACGCCACTGGGCCTCTGGAACACTACGTAGGCCACCCGGAAGCCCTGCGGGGCGAAGCCAGTGTGGGCAGCACCCCCACACCCGGCTCGGGGTTCCCAGCTGCCCTCACCCAACCTGCGGCTGGACTGGGGACGTGGCTGCTCCAAGGCCCAAGGATGACCAAAGCCACCCCATGTCCAGGGGAGGGACAGCCACACTTAGTTTTCCAAGTGCTGGGGACCAGGGACTCCCTTCATTTCAGGAGGGACTCGGTGAAGTGTGCTTGCCCCGGCCAAGGTAAATGCCTGGCTGCCAGGTCTGGCACGGGAGGGTGAGGGGAGCTCGAACCAGGGGAGCTGTGGGCTCAAGGGACCAGGGGACACGGGAGGACCAGTGCTCCTGGGGACTGAGGCCCAGGGCTCCATGGGAAGCAGGCAGGGGCTCGGGGCATGCAGGGCAGTGGGCAGAGAAGGTTCCTGGGCGATACATTGGGCACAGCAAATGCCCTGGCAGGGGCCTAAGGACGGGGTCCTGCGGAGCCTGGCCAGGACCACAGTGAGCACTCGGAAAGCCCCGCTGCCAGCCTGCTTCCCCAAACACACTGGGACGCCACCCTGGCCCACCCCACACCCCGTGCTGTGGGACTCAGGACCAGGGGCCCTACCGGAATGGGCTGGGGGTGGAAAAACTTGGACTTTGGTTCCTTTGGGCTCTCTGCAAGGTCCGGCTTCTCCTGCAGCTCCACAGATTGGACGGGGCCGCAGGGGGACAGGAGGCGTGACAGGCACTCCTGCCAGGCCAAGGGGAGCAGAGTGAGTGACCGCAGGGCCGTCCCCAGGGCCGCCTTACCTATGCTGGTGACATCGGCAGGCCAGAGCCCAAGTCTGACTGGGTCCCACAGGGACAACACTGAGACTGACAGGTGCCCCCAGGCTCTGGGCCTTAAGGTAGGTGGGGACGTTTCTGACATCATTCCAATTTTATAAAACAATTAAGTTTTACTCCCGAGTCAGAAATAGTCAAACCGAGGCTGGTGGAATTGGGACAGTGTTATCCTTGACAGGAGGGGCATGAGGGGACCCCTAGGGGATGGAGACACTTCTCAGTCTGGGTGCTGACTACACAGTACCTTCAGGTTGTTAACAGCCTCGAGCTGAACACTGACAGCCCGGCCCCTCCCTCTCTTGGTGCTGCACCCCATTAACACCCCCACTTCTTCTTTTTTTTTTTTGGTACCAGGGGTTGAACCCAGGCCCTTGCACTGAGCTACACCCCAGCCCTTCTTTTCATTTTTTATTTTGAGACAGGGCCTTGCCAAGTTGCTAAATTGCCCACATGAGGCTTGAACTTGCAATCCTCCTGCCTCAGCCTCCCAGAGTGCTGGAATTACAGGCATGTGCTACCCACACCCACTTTAGAATTACATTTTTAAAAATCCAATTTCCTGCCTTAAGGGATAGAGACAGCTTCTTGGCACCCTCCACTGGGGCTCCATCAGCAATTCCTCCTCACCGCCAAGGACCTGGTAGGGGCTAGGGAGCCCTCTTCTGCCACAGGCCAGGAGCTCACCTCTGAGCAGTATGGTGGCACATTGAGGACAAACACAGTGCGCTTCTGAGGCCAGCTGGACTGGGCGCCTTCGCGAACTCTGTGTTCCCTCACATAGAGGTAATGAGAAGCCTGCTGCTTTTCCGAGAACTTGATTGGAATGGCTGGAAGGGGGACGGGGGCCAGGAATGAGTTCAGACCACCCTGAGCTGAGGTCCACACCTAATTCACACGATTTTCTTTCTTTCTCCGTGTCCCTCCCTTGTCCTGCCTGTATGTCCATCCCTCCATCCTTCATTGAGCCCCCCTCCTAGGTGAAGCCTGTGCAGGCTTCCAGAGTGAACAAATAGAGAATCTACCGGACGAGGACTTCCGGCCTGCTGGGAGAGCGTGTGGCTGGCAATTATGATGGATGGGGGCAGTGAGAGGGAACCCCACCTCTGTGGCTCTCCGGAGAGATGCCCCAACCTTGGCCTCGAGGGAAGCCATGTGTGACCACACACACGCACACACACACACACACCCCGCCGGCACTGCCTCGTCTTGCACCATCATCCCCACCACCCCAGAGCTGTTACCCCAGTAAGCCAGCCTCCAACATGCTGTTCTCTCTGTGCGGGCATGAACCCTGTTCCCTTCCTCGACAGGGCCTGATCTTCACCATCACCCCTCAGGCCTGTCAGTCTGCATGTCTACCAACTGTGGTGGGGCTTTCTGGTTAATCGCCAACATTCTACAAATGCTAATCTTCAAAAAGCTGGGGGCTGGGCCGGTGAGATGGCTCAGCGGCGTAAGCGCCTGCCTTGCAAGCGCGAGGGCCCGAGTTCGACTCCCGGATCCCACATACGAAAAAGGGGCCGGTGATATCGCTCAGTGGCACGGGTGCCTGTTGGCGTACGAGGTCCTGAGGTCGACCCCCCGGTACCCACAAAAAAAAAAAAAAAAAAAGCTGGGGGCTGTTTCCTAGCTTTTTTTTCACCACAGTAAGGATGTAGGTCCAGGCCCCACATTCAGGAAACTCACATGAGGCTTGAGCTTTGTTTTTTTGAGACAGGGTTTTATTAGGTATTGCAGGCTGGCCTCGACCCTGCAGCGCTCTTCCTGCCTCAGCCTCCCGAATGCTGGTATTACAGGCATGAACCACCACCCATAGGTAGAAGCTCATACTGTCACGAACCAGACAATGATAACTGCTTATATCAACCGGAAAACGCACGCAGTGATAGGGTGGCAGAGAACTTGTGATCCTCCCGCCTCGGCCTCCGAGTGCTGAGGTTCCGGTCGTGCGGCCCCGCGCCCGGCGAGGGCCTGCCTTTTTGAGGCCTGCCAGCACCCAGCGGGGCTCGCCCGGCTCCCGGTGTGAAGGCGAGAAGCGCGCCGCGTGCCGCGTGGGTCCTTAGACCTTGGGGCCTCGGGAGCGGCCGGGGCCAGGGCCCGCGGGACTCGCGCCTAACCCGCCACCGTCGGCCCCCAGACCAGCTCCCGGCGAAGCCCGATCACCCCGGCCTCGCGTCCCCGAGCCGCTCGCTCACCTGAGTAGCCCGGCGGGCTCGGGATGCGCCCCTCGGGGTCCCGCGCCGCGCGTTTCCTACTGCGCGCCACCATCTTACGGGCTGGAAGCGCAGGGGCCACTGGGAGATGTAGTTCGGCGCGTGCGCGCGCGTTTCTACGGCGACGGCGCCCCATGGCCCCGCCCCTCCATTCCCGTTTCCCGCCCCGCCCCGCCCCGCCCCGCCCCGCCCCGCCCCGCCCCGCCCCGCCCCGCCCCGCGACTCAACCTTCCATTGCCCAAAGCAAACGTGAGCGTTGATCTTGGCGGCTCAGGGATGCGAACTCAAACTTCCCTTTCTTCCTTATTCCATCCCACCCTCCTTCCTTCCTTCTGCAGGCACTGTCCTAAGCGCTAGAGATACAGAAACGAGAACAAGTTCAGTCTTTCTGGAGCTTAAATTCTCACAGGGAAAGAAACAGATATTGTATATGTGTCACTGCGTTACTGCAAAGGTGCAGTCTTACTCCGTAGTTCAGACAGGATTTTCAACTCACCATCTTCCTGCCTCAGCCTCCCAAGTGCTAGGATTACAGGTGTGTGCCACCATGATCAGTTTATTGATTTCTTTAGATGATCCATACCATAGTCTGTGTGTATGTACCATGAACACTTGTGCCAATGAGGGAATGTTGATGGAACCCCGTTGCCTGGTGGTATTGTTCTCCATCCCCGCTGATTATCTAGTCGTTAGAGGACAACTGTTAGAGGACATTGGGCCTGGGGTGCAGCTTGGGGGTGCAGTGCTCCAGGCCCAGGGTTGGACCCCAACCTGGAGAGGGAAGAGTGGATTGCTTACTCTTCCAGTCACTGGGTGGTGAACGCATTACTGTCTACTTGGTGGACTGACCCTTTCATTACATAGTATTCCTCTACATGCCTGGTGACTGCTCTAAAGCCTAAGAGAGCTGATGTCAACGTAACCACGGTTGCTATCAACTGTGAGGTTTTTCCTTTTACTTTCAACCTGCTACCTATGTTGTATTTGCAGACAGAGCATAGGTGATGTTTCATCTACTCTGTGATCTCTTTTACTTGGTACAGACGTCTCACATATGTATAATACACTTAGTGAGAGTGTAGGACCTACGTCTCTCGCTCTTGTCCTTGACTTTTCTATAGGATTCTTGGGTGTATTTATCTTTAGGAGCTCCTTTAAGAACTACATAATATGTACATGTGACCACAGCATACTATTAGCAACATTTTACCATCATACGTAGTTCATACGTAGTTTAGAAACTTTTTTTTTTGTGGGTACCGGGGGTCGACCTCAGGACCTCGCGCGCCAGCAGGCGCCTGTGCCGCTGAGCGATATCACCGGCCCTTTTTTCGTATATGGGTTCCGGGAGTCGAACTCAGGACCTCATGCTTGCCAGGCAGGCGCTTACGCCGCTGAGCCAACTCACTGGCCCTAGAAACCTTCCTCTTTACAACCTTTCCCCTTCACATTTATAACTTTAAAATACTTCCTCTGCATACATTGAGAACATCAGATGTTGTAATTTTGCTTGAAGTATCAAATGTAACTTAGAAGACTTGAGATTGCCTACAATGTGTGAGGCCCTGGGTTCAAGCTCCAGCACCACAAAAAAAAGCAAAAAGTAAAAACAATAAACTCAATTTATCTATCCATAGTTTTTATTACATTGTCCCCCACCCCACCCCCATGTTACACGTTTCCTTCTTTGGCTTTGCCTTTATGTTTAGAGTATTTTCTTTTTTTTTTTTTTTTAAGACAAGGTCTCACTATGTAGTGCAGGCTGGCCTTGAACTTGAGGCAATCCTCCCGCCTCCCAAGCCCTGGGATTACAGCCATGCCCCACCATAGCCAGCTTTTTTTCAGACAAGTTCTAAGTGGCCCACACCGTGGCATCAAACTTGCAATCTTCCTATCTCAGCCTGCCAAGCAGTTGGGATTACAGATAAATTTTAAGTCATTCTTTTAGAGTCAATCTGCTTGCAGTGAATCCTTTCATTTGAGAATGTCTTGATTCTTTCCTAATTCCTGAAGGTCATCTTGGTATTGATAGCCATTCTCTTTCTAAGTTACATTTGATACTTCAAGCAAAATTACAACATCTGATGTTCTCAATGTATGCAGAGGAAGTATTTTAAAGTTATAAATGTGAAGGGGAAAGGTTGTAAAGAGGAAGGTTTCTAGGGCCAGTGAGTTGGCTCAGCGGCGTAAGCGCCTGCCTGGCAAGCATGAGGTCCTGAGTTCGACTCCCGGAACCCATATATGAAAAAGGGCCGGTGATATCGCTCAGCGGCACTGTGGTTCTTGGTGGCAGTGACTTTCAGTTACAGCACGGCCACATTGGGTGTTACGAGGCCTCCAGTAGACACCTCCCGACAACTCAGGCAGACAGAAGCTGCCACCACCACACCATTCCTGCCAGGCGTGGGGAGTTTGCCTCTGCTCTTGGCATCAAGATTACTGCTCTGCTTGGCCGCCTTGCTACTGCTAGGTGAGGGCCTTATGCTCTACCCCATGGCCAAGACACCAACTGCGGAGGTTCGTGGGCACTCACTACAGCCTGGTGTGATGGCTGACTGGGCTCCCAATTGCCCATTGCTGCAACTTCTCACCTGCATCTGGCTGGGGTTCCATTTGGACCCGAGAGGACAAACTTCGCTTGGTTGGGTACCTGTGGGGGTTTCCAGGTTGCTGGCTTCTCCACCATCTGCAGGGGCCAAGTCAAGCAGAAAGGAAACCCAGGCCAGAGCTGGTCATTTCCTGGACCCCAAGGTCCCAACCTGTCTGCCCTCTTCTCTCCACCTCCGCCTTACTTTTGAAATTCCAAGTTTATGTGCAAGAAAACTGAAAGATCAGAGCCACCTTCATTACGTTTTATAAAACACCCAGGGTTGTATTTAGTGGGGGAGAGGGACAATCACTTCCCATCCACTTTTATTTTTTTTTGTGGGTACTGGGGTTGAACTCAGGACCTCGCACTTGCCAGGCAGGCGCTTATGCTGCTGAGCCATCTCACTGGCCCCCCATCCACTTTTAATACCACAATAAAACCAACCATAAATCTTTCCAGTGCCACCTTCACCCTCGAGGTAACCACAGTGAGTGTAACCCTTCAATGCAGAGACCCCGAGTTCCCCATGAACACTTCTCCAAGTCTGCGGACCTTGCAGCTGTGCAGATCAGCAAGTCCTGCAGTCAACCAGACAGGCAAACTCCTGCTTTCTGGTTCCAGGTCCCACCAGAGCCACTTCAGCACAATCTTCCAAGAAATCACGGCTCCAAGGTAGGAATAACAAATGTTTATTGAGAAATGGGTAAGTAATACACAGTCCCCTCAGTCCCTTACGCCTCCTCGCCTTCTGAATGACACACAGATGAGCAATGCAGGGGAGGTGAGGATGCAGCACTGCCCAGAGCTTCCTTTCTGGCTGCCAAGGTGACACCCGGCAGGGCAGGGCAGGCAGACAAGGTGCCCTCCTCCCAGTGGACCACTTGGCCAGGAGCTTGGTGAGCAGAGCCCGCTGGCTGGGGAGGGGAGGGAGGGCAGGTGAGCATGCAGGCAGGGTGTGCGCATCCCTACTCAAACTGAAGGCACCAACTGTCCCCAGTACGTGAGAAGCCAGGTCCCAGGGCCTTCCGGGTCTCTTGGGCCAGGAGGGTAGAGTGGAAGGACTGTCTTCCAGCTGCCACAGAGAAATGTCAGTCCCACCCAAAGGGGTCAGACAGGAGAGCAGCATTCGTTCTGGAACAGCAAGTGAAGCCCACCAGGCCCCTTTCCTGGGTTCGCTGGTATGGGCAGCCTCACAACTGAGCTAACTGGAGCCTTCCTGCCTGGCAGATGCAGGCCCCAGGTGGCAGGTGCCCCTTGTTCCCGGGCCGGTGCCCCTCAAAGCACACACTATTAGCTCTATGCAGCTCCCAGAACTGCTCCTAACCGACCCACAGCCCTGCCAACCCAGAGTCCTTTCTGGGGGACTGACACCATGTCCTGCAGTCCTGCGGGTAGGCCTGCCCACTTGCTCCCAACGCAGGGAAACTTGTCACTGACAGATGGGTCACTCCCAATAGTGGAGACAGTGCCCCCGGGTGGCACATGCTACTAGCATCCCTGACTGCTGTCCTGTGGACAACCTTGGCCTGGAAAGGGAGAGCCAGGAACAAAGCAGCATCTCCCACCCAGATGCCCCAAGCACCACAGCGCTGCAGAACAGAGCAGAACCTTCCACAGCCTGAGGCGGTCACCTGCGACTGCCTGGGCCTCCAAGCCAAGGGCAGGGTGCACTGTGCCCAGGGTACTGGGGAGGTGGCTGTGTAAGGGACAAGGCTGTGACCCCACCAGGGCCATCGCCACCAAGCGGGTGGGCACTGGGTTCGTGGCACTGCTCTCAAGCTTCCCCGGCTCCCATCAGCACAGCTCCAGGCCCGAGCAGTAGTGTCTCAAACAGTGCTGTACTGCACCCCGTGGGGTGGCACAAAGCCAGCCAAGCCACTGGGCACGATGCTTCCAGGTCAGAAACTAGCTTGGGGGGAGTGCAGGGGACACCCCGAGAAACACACCCTGCCTGGGTGACGGGGAGGAGGAAGGACATACTACAGGAAATGTGGACACACAGACAACACAGGTGGACACAACACAGAAGGGCGGGTCCCATCCAATGAGGAAGCTCAACGCCAGCGACCCTTCCCACACCAAAGGCTGCAGTTCAATGACCGCCGGTCACCAGCTCGGCCTGGAACAGGGCCGCCCTCCTCTGCCCCGCTCCGCGCCTCCCTGCCCTGCTCAGAGTTTGATTTTGAACTCTGTGGGCTGTGTGGTCACGGAGGCCCCCGAGGACTTGAAGAGCGCCTTCAGGATGGTGTCCGGGTCCACTTCGGCGGGCGGGTTAGCAGAGGAGGCCGAGGTCAGCCTCCGCGGCAGCTCACTGTCCTTCTTCACCAAGGGGCTGTCACTCAGTCGCCTGTGCAGAGCGGAGAAGAGAAAGCTCGTCAGGGGCCCTCAGCCGGGGAGGGGACCTTACGCTCCAGGACACCTATTGTGAGCTAGGCACTGGGCACGAGGCCCTCCACAGCTCGTCCTCTCATTTCATCTTGCACCAAACCTGTTGTTTTCCTTATTTACTGCTAAGAAAACTGAGATGTGGCCTGTGTACTCTGGAGCTGTAAGCTTAGGAAACACCACATTTCCCTCCGGGACAGGGACACACGTGAGCATGTCACACAAGTAAGGAAACAGCTCTGGTTAGACCAAGATCCCCAAATTTACCAGATCAGAAAACCCTAAAAAACAAGTTTTTCCAGTGTTGGCAAGTGAACGAGACCTTGCAAATGCTAGGCAAGTGCTCTGCCACTGAATTATATCCCCAGCCCTAAAAAATATTTTTAGAAGCCAGGCATGGTGGTGCATACCTGTAATCCTAGCACTCAGGAGGCTGAGGCTGAGGCTGGAGGATCACTGCGAGTTTGAGGCCAGCCTGAGCTATGTAGTGTGAGTTCAAGTCCAGCCTGAGCCAGGCATGGTGGCACACACCTTAATCCCAGCACTCGGGAGGCTGAGGCAGGAGGATTACAGTGAGATTGAGACCAGCCTGGGCTACATAGTAAATTCAAGGCCAGCCTGAACTACACAGTGAGACCCTATCTCAAAAAAAAAAAAAAAAAAAAAGAGAAGAGAAGCAAGAAGGAAAGGGGGACGGGGAAGGGGAGGGGGGAAGGGAAAGGGAAGCGGGGGGAAAGGGTAGAGTTGAGTTCAGGCTGAACTATACAGGGAGACTGTCTCAAAAAAAGAAAAAAACATTTTTTAGAACCCTATTTGCTCCTGGAACATACTTAAGAAATCTGCCCAAATCCCAGGACTCATTACCCAGGTCTAAACCCAAGTCTTCCTAAACCTCAAAGCCCGTCTATCCAGGCCTGCCCTGCACCGTCCTCCCGCCCAGTCAGTCTCAACTCCCCCACGCATCTGCCTCCATGTCCAGAGAAGGTGTCCCGTCAGCCTCAGAGTCTGACACCTCCTGGACTCCAAGTGAGCCCTCAGCAGTGGGCCAGCACGAGTGCGCAACAAGCTTGGAGACGCACACGGCTGGGCGGGGGCCACACAGCGGCCTCGGCTCTCAGCAGGTGATGAGGACGTGGTGCCCGCCTCTGCAGAGCCAGCGCCGGGACAGGAAGCGCCCTGGCTGAGCAGAGGGGACAGCACGCGCGAAGCTGCCACGCAGCGTCAGCAAGCAGACGAGCCCCGGCCCAGCCCGGACTCACAGCAGGATGGGCTGCTCTGAGGTGATCACGTTCCCGTTCACGTGGAGGTTGCACTTCATGGGCTGCCCTGAAAAACCAGAGGAAAACAAGGCGTGGCCGCGACGCCTCCGCTCCTCACACGAGGAACCAGGGCCGCTCTCCGTCCCCAAGGTCAACGCTGTGCTGCAGACACAGCCTGCCCCAGAGGTCCGTGTGCGGAGAGCTCAGTCTCCAGGTGAACGCTGAGAAGGGGGCACCCCCATGAGGTGACCTGCGCAGGCCACCGCCTCGGGGCAGTCAGACGACTGTGGCTCCCAGGGCCCAGCTGCTCTCCAGCTCTGTTGTGACACGTGGTCCCTTCTGCGGGGGCTCCTGTGGCGATGCCATCCGCCATGATGCAACCAAGGGAAAGCTGGATAAACCCTCTGCTCTTTCTCTTCTTTGAGACAGAATCTTGCTACCACATTGCCCGGGCTGTGGTCTGAAGCGGAACCGCAGTGCTGCCCGCAGCTGTCTACAAGACACCTTGCCTTCCAAGACGGGGCGGAGAGGAAAAGCACAGAGGGAGGCGGGTTACGCAGCACCATGCTGAGAAAGCTGCGGCAGCCACACCGAGGGGGGACAAGCAGACCTCTGAAGACGCTGCAGAAGCCAGGCGCGGCGGCTCGCGCCCGTAATCCCAGTGCTCAGGACACTCACAGTGAGTGCAAGGCCGGCCTGAAGTACAGAGCCAGACCCTGTCTCAGAAAACCAAGAAGAAGTGTGCAAGAAATTAAAAAGGGGACACTTTCAACAGGTAAAACGCCAGACCATTAGGAAAAAACCCATTATAACACAAATCCAAGTAACAACAGAGCCTCAAATACACAAAATACATGAGCCAAAATAAATCACCTCTTCTTGGAAAGAAAATCCACAAAACAAAAGCTAACAGAAATAAGGAGAGGGCCGGTGAGATGGCTCAGCGGCATAAGCGCCTGCCTTGCAAGCGCGAGGGCCCGAGTTCGACTCCCGGATCCCACATACGAAAAAGGGGCCAGTGATATCGCTCAGCGGCACGGGCGCCTGCTGGCGCGTGAGGTCCTGAGGTCGACCCCCCGGTACCCACAAAAAAAAAAAAAAAAAAAAAAAAAAGAAATAAGGAGAGCTGTGTATAGTAACAATGGCTGAAGAGTTCGACACTTTTGGTAAAATGGCTAAAACCAGCAGGCGGACCAAGACTGAACCGGAAAACCAGGGACACTGTACCCGCCACACACACGTGGTGTCACAGAGCCCTCCGCAGGGGGCAGCAGAGCACACGCGGTCCTTCCTCACAAGGAGGAAACTGCGGGAAATCCGTAAATACGTGCACGTTAAGCCAGCCTCAATAATACAGTCAAAGAAATCAAAAGACAGATTAAAAAACACTTCAACGTGAACAGAGATAAAGACACAACGCATGGAAACCTACAGAAAGAGCTGGGTGTGGTGGCACAAGCTTGAAACGCCAGCTCCTCGGGAGGCTGAAGCAAGAGGCTGACAAGTCCTGAGCACAGTGAGACCCTGCCTCAAAACTTCAAGGCGGAGAGGGTGCAGCTCAGTGTGAGGGCCCTGATCAAGCCCCAGTACCACAGAAAAAGGAAGGAAGCAAGCAAGCACGCAGGCTAGCCAGCTCGCCGCCCGGGAAAACCTACGAACCACCTCTCCGCTCCCGCTTCCAGCACCAGGCCCCGCCCGCAGTAGGAACTCAATGCACCCGGGGACCCGGCGGGCGGCAGAGGGCGCCCCGCGAGGAGCAGAGCCCCCGGCAGCCGCGGAGACGAGGCCCCGCCCTCGAGGCGCCGGCGGCAGCGAGCGGCCGAGGTCCGCGAGGCGGGGCTGAAGCGGGAGGCGGGGAAGGGTGGCCGTCCCGGACGCTCTCCGCCACGTGGAGGAAGCTGCCGAGGCGCCCGGCCCGGCGCCCGCGCGGGAGGAGAGGGAGGCCGGCAGCCGCCTTCCCCCACTCACCGTCCAGACAGCGGTTGTTGTACTTCTTATACGCAGTGATGGCGTCGTCCTTCTTCACGAAGACCACCTCGGCCACCCCGGGGTGGACCAGCCGGGCTCTCTTGAGGGCTCCGCACACACAGAAAAGCTCCTGTGAAGAACAGGCCGGGCTGAGGGGACTTCCCGCCGCCGCCCCTCCCTGCGCCGGCCCGCGCCGCGCTGGGTGCCGAGGCCTCGGGCAGCGTCCTCTTCCGGTCACGCGTGGGCCCCACCCGAGGCCCGGTCCCAGCCAGGCCGTGCGGCGGTGAGAAAGGCGCCGGGCGTACGCGCCCTGGGAGCCTGTGACCTCCGAGTCAACACCGGAGCTCTGGCACCCTCTCGGGCGGTCGCGGCTAGAGACTGTCCCTCCCAGAGCTTCGTCGTGAGCATGGACACGCAGGCTCGCCACGGTCAGTCACTTAACCGCCTCCCGGCAATCTGTCAGCACTGAGCGCCGGAGCCCCACCCAGGGTGACCCACTGTCCTGGACGAGTGGATTCAAGTCTCCCAGGACAAGGACTGAGTGCTGAAACCGGGAGTGTCCCAGCCAACCTGGGACAGCGGGTCACACCAAGTCAGAAGGAGGTCTGGCCCCTGGCGCTGCCTTCCATCACTGGGAGCGCCTGCAAGTTTCTTGACCTCTCTGAGGCTGTCTCTGCTCCTGACAATCAGGCCGGCTCGAGCCTCCCCCCAGGGTCGCTTCTGAGGCAGTGCTTTGTACTTGTTGCCATCCCTGCTGTTCTGCTGACAGGGAGGGGAAACCGCGCCCAAGAGAAGCCCTGTGGAGGCGCGGCCACGGGCAGGGTAGCACTGGGCCGTCCTTCATCACCTGCAACCGCCTCACAGGGTTACCATGAGTACAGAAAAAAGGCTCGAGAAAAATCCCTTGAAATTTGTTTTTAACGATAAAGGGGGAAATGTTAAGTATCAAAACCAAGGCACGAAACACATTCGCTGGAAGAAAGACAGCCTCTTTAATAAATGGTGCTGGAAAAACTGGCTCTACACATACCGAAGATTAAAACTAGACCCATATCTTTCACCATGCACTAAACTAAATTGAAAAGGATCAGAGATCTAAATGTTAAAACAGAAACATTAAATCTGCTGGAAGGTAGGATAGGTAAAACCCTTGGAGACATTGGTGTAGGCAAAGACTTTATGAATAAAAACTCAACCGCACGGGAACTATCCCAAAGAATCAATAACTGGGATCTCATCTTATTAAAAAGCTTTTGCACAGCAAGAGAAACCACCAACAGAGTGAAAAGACAACCCACAACGTGGGAAAAAATGTTTGCCAGCTGTTCCTCAGACAAAGGATTACTATCGAGAACATATAAAGAACTCAAAAAAATCAGACCTCCCAAATTTAAAGACCCACTCCAAAAATGGGCATCTGAGATGAATACACATTTCTCAGATGAAGAAATACTAATGGCAAATATACAAAAAAATGTGCAACATCACTAGTCATTCGAGAGATGCAAATTAAAACAACACTGAGATACCATCTCACCCCAGAAAGAATGGCTATTATTAAGAAATCAACTAATAACAAATGCTGGAGGGGCTGTGGGGAGAAAGGAACCCTTCTTCACTGTTGGTGGGAGTGTCGACTGCTACAGCCACTGTGGAAATCAGTGTGGAGACTCCTCAAAAAACTAGGATTGGAGGTCCCATTTGACCCAGCTATTCCCCTTCTGGGCATCTTCCCAGAAGAATTAAAAACATCGTACCACAGCGATATATGTGTACCCATGTTTATAGCAGCACAATTTGTAATAGCCAGATCTTGGAAACAACCCAAATGCCCATCAACTGAGGAATGGATAAGAAAGATGTGGTATTTTTATACAATGGAGTACTACTCAGCCATAAAGATAGATAAACTGGAGACTTTTATAGGTAAATGGATGCAACTCGAGAAAATACTCCTAAGTGAAATAAACCGGACGCACATGTGTAAGCATCGTATTGTCTCTCTAGTATGAGAAACTGAAAGAGTAAATAAGATCCAAAATGTACAATAAACATGGTGAATCAAAAAGAAACTGGTCAATACGAAAGAGAGACTGGAATAGGGAAAAGAAAGAAGGGAAAGGGAAAAAAAAAATGTATATATATATATATAAGATGGTTAAGATAGATACACTACCAATTTTACTTAGTTTACTTAGAGTAAGGTTTGAGCCGATAATGTTTGGACAATTGCATGCTAATGTCTGGTATCCTGACAAACTAACTTAAAAGATAATAATATGTAATGCATTAACCATTGTTACCCTCATATTATGTTGTTTTGAAAATTTGTTCTTTTTTTGATTTGTTTTTTCTTCTCTTTAAAATAAAAAAAATAAAAAAAACCAAGGCACGGACCAGATACTAGGTGTGTTCCCAAGGTCATTATTACTGTATTGTTCCTTCATTGTCTTTGTGGTAATGGGCACTGAACCCAGGGCCTTGTGCATGGTAGGCAACCCTGTGTGTCCCCAGCCCTTCTGAGCACTTTCTGAGACAAGGTCTCACTATGTTGCCCAGGCGGCCTCGAACTTGCAATCCTTCTGCCTCTGCCTCCCAAGTAGCTGGGGTTACAGCCTGGGCCACTGCACTCAGCCCTATTATTCTTTTACGGTCACCTATTTGGGTAGAAGAGCAGTAATGCAGGATGATTATTACTAGCAGCTTTCTGGGTGGTGGTCAATACCGGTCTTTTCAAAGCCCCCTTGCACAGTGGAAGAGCTCAGTGCCAGCCAGCTGTTCTGCCTCCTCGTTCTGGGCAAGGTCTCGCTGTGCTGCCTGGGCGGGCCTTGAGGCACACTCTCACTCAGCCTCTCAGGTAAGTGGGATTACAGAGTGCACACACTGCCACGTCCTGCCACTACTACTTCTGTAACCTGAAAAAGCTGCTATTCTTCTTCAGAATGTCACAGGCGTCCCCGAGAGTGGGCTGTACGTCCTGAGCACCGGGCCTGCTTGGTTCCAGTCCTCACTCTGCGCAGGCGCCACAGCCAGCGCGGGTGCCCCCTGAACCCGAGACTGCCCGCCAGCTGTCCCAGCCTCACTCATTTCATGACATGACCGCTCAAAGGGCGCCTGGATTTCTACACGCCTAAAGAAAATGAGCTGGGGGCCGGTGAGATGGCTTAGCGGCATAAGCGCCTGCCTGGCAAGCGTGAGGGCCTGAGTTCGACTCTCGGAACCCACATACGAAAAAAAAGGGCCAGTGAAATGGCTCAGCAGCAAGGGCGCCTGCTGGCGCATGAGGTCCTGAGGTTGACCCCCGGTACCCACAAAAAAAAAGAAAATGAGGTGGAAAAGAAAATCTGGCCAATTGCAGACCCTACTTTCCAGGCACATGACCTGGGTAAAACAGGATGGACCAAGAAGGCAACCAACCCATCGAGCTTTTCCAAGACAGGCCACCATGCCACACTCAAGGCAGCAGGAAGAGAAGACAGGGAGACACCGCCACTGGGTGCTGCACGGCAGCAGTGAAGGAGCCCACATAGGACCCACCAGGGCACAGACACCGTGACCCAAGATCTGGAGGGCAGGCAGCTTTGGACCAAAGGGTGCTGGAGAGCTGGGGGTGACGGCACACACCCGTAATCCTAGCACTCTGGGAGGCTGAGAGAGGAGGACTGCAAGGTCAAGCCCAGCCTGGGCAACTGAGCGAGACCCTGTTCTAAACAATTAAAAAACGCTGGGGCTATAGCTCAGCGCAGAGGCCTTGTCTCGGCTCACTCCCCAGTACCCGCCCCCCCCACAGAATTTTGGCACACTCCAGGCAGAAAATGCCTATGTGACTGCTCCCCGGGAGAGCCCTGGGAGAGGAAGGCCATATCTCCTGTGCCACTGATGCTGGAGGGCCAGTGAGTGGCCTATGTGACACCACTGAGGCCGCCGAGGCCCATGCCTCTGCCTTGGGCTGGCGCACGCCTGTCCTCGCGCTGTGATGAACCTCAGCCCCCAGCACGGACATGCCAGTCCCACAAGCCCCAGCAGTCATCAAATGGGGTGGTCCTGGGCTCCTGGGCCACAACAGCAGTTGAAGACTTAAAAGTCTGCAGCGCACAGTACTCACAACAATGTCCTCCTCGGTGACTCGAGGGTGCAGGTTATTCACAGTCATCTTGGTGCCTTCCAAGGGGCTGAGGACAGGCTGTGCACAGACAAGAGCGTGAGCAGGCATGGCAGGGCACTGCACCCACACAGACCTCACCCCTGCTCCAGAGCCCATCACCGCCAGGCCCCCGCACCCTAAGATCACCACACCTCTACCTGGGCTAAAGGGTCAGACGGAGCTTCCTACACAACAGGCCCTCCCGGCCCCTGCCTCTGACTAGAAGGCTGCTTGGGCTTCCGGACCCAGCCAGCTCAACGGCTTGTCTCCTTTAAGCCTTCCCAGCACGAGGGGGCAGGAGATGTTCCTCCTTCACGGCTGCAGGAAACCCTCACTGTGCCACTGCACGTGGTGACTGTGGGCCTGGGCTTGCTCTGTAAAATGGGTGGCAAGCCTACTCACAGGGACTTTTCAAGGACCCACTGGGGTACATGCAGCACACTGCCCACCCAGCACTGCTCACCTCAGCAGGCGGCAGCTCTTTGGGGGACTCCTCCTTGTTCACCAGCGTCCGGGACATGCTGGTCAAGGCTTTTGTTCGAACAGAGGCAGGGAGAGCAGGAGCGGTGTAGGCATCGTTCTGAACCACTTTGGTGAGAGGGAGCGCCTTGGACACGGAGAGCTTGGAACTGCTCAGCCCAGCCTGCAGAGGCAGAAAAGAAGCTGAGAGGCCAGAGCCCTGACTCTTCTGAAACACAGGCCCAAGGGGCTGACAAGCATCTGAGTGCACAAATTCTCAATGCCTACCAGCCTGAGTCCATTAGTCGGAAGCAAAAAAGGCCGTCACTACCAGGGATGTCCCTGAGGAAAGGAGAATGGCACACGGCCTGAACACGTGCTCAAAGCAGCTGCTGCGGCGCCAGCCCTCAGTGGAAGCCTCCACAGAGCCAATGGAAACTCACCCACACTGCACAGGCTTTCCCAACACCCTGCCATCTGGGCTGCTCAGAGGGCCAAAGCCTGTGGCCAGGCTCACGCCACAGGCTCTTCTCTCAATGGCTTATCACCAGCTCCAGGCTGGCTGAGCCCAGGAAGTCATGCTTAAGATGGCCTAAAGCCCCAGCTTTCTAGAGCCTGATCCTGGGCTTCTCGGTGGCAGGCAGGCCAGGGACATGCCAGTGGAGCTGGCACATGGAGAACACCAGTAGTAGTCCCCACCTGAGCTAGGGACACGGCCCCCCACAAACACATGAACTCGCTCATGCTGAGGTGTCTGGGGGTCGCAGGACAGACTGGCAGCTGGTCTTGCTGACTCAGGATAGGCTTCGCAGGCACTGTGCCAGGGACCAGGGAGGGCCACAGCAGCCAGAGGCACCGCGGGGCGGGGCCAGCGCACCAGGCTTCTGCAGCGCCCTGTGAAGCACCCTCGCCATGCCGAGTTCTGCGTTTCAGGCCACTTTCTGCGTCTCGAGAGCCGGGACAAGGTGGTGGTTCCTCACGGCACTGGAGACGCACTACTTCAACTCAACAACCGGATCTGCGCCTGATCAGCCGCATGGTGCTGAGGTTTCCTGAGGTTCTCCGCACCGGCTTCCGTACCCATGAACAAGCATGTGGTGCCCATCAGCCGGGGGGAGGGATCCTGAGCGAGCTAACGGGCCGCTTTTGCAGCGAGGGCCACCATCACTGAGCCAGCCACAGTTCCCACGGTGGAGACCCCAGGGATCTAATTACTGCAAAGGCCTGCTTCCTGTAGAGACCGACGGGCAGCACGCAGCGACTCACAGCACTGAAAGAGCTTAACTGGTAACCAGGAGGGGCCCACTCAGAGGAAGACCAAAACCAGTCTTCAGGCCACTGAAGAAAAAGCAGGAGGTGCCCGCTTGGGGAGCAGGTGGGGGGCCACCAGCCTTCCTGCTGTGCTCGGCTGTACCAAGCCCCGAGGTGACGCAGGAAGACTGGCACCCTAACCGCAAGCTTCCCCCATGAAGCCGCACCTGCGGGAGCCCACAGGTCAGGTGGGGCTTCTTATTCCTGTTAACCCCAACCCAGGGAACCACGAATCAGCAGCCAACGCTGCTGACTGTGGAGCACCAGTGAGCAGCTTCAATGTCCTACCACAGAGAACAGCAAATGGGTTTCCTTTCCGTGGGATCATCCTGCCTTTAGTTTTGCCGTCCCCTCCAGAACTGATGCTGAATCTAATTTCCAAAGGAACAGTACCAAGAGGTGGCCCCTTCTAAGAATCATTCAGGACACAAGAACACCGCCCTCACACATGGATTAAGGCCACTACTGCGGGAGTGGGGTAGGAAACTCAGGTGTGGGCTCCCGATGAAAGATGAGGTCACCGATTCTGGTTCTGCCATGCTATGAGACAGGCCTTCCCAGACACAGCCCCTGTGACGAGACTTCCGGCCCCCACAGCCGGAAGCAGCTTGTGGTACTATCACAGCAGAGGAAAATGGTCTGAGACGCGTTTCCCTCGCGTGTCTAAGACACAGCCCCTGGGAGCCGTGGCTCTGCACAACACTCACCGTGGGACCCGTGTGAGACCAAGGGGCTGGACTGCTTGCAGCTCTGAAGTCTCAGAGCCTAAATCGCTGAAAGGCTCTGCTCACTCCACACCCTCCCCCCACCCCCAGTGCAAGGGGAAGGAAAGGAAACCGCCGCACCACATGGTGGAGAAAGCTGCCGGAGGCTGCAAACTTCATTTGCTTGGTAGGGATGTGCGCTGTCACCTCCTCATCCTCATCCAGGTCGTACAAATTCTGAGAAGGAAAGGAACACCTGCTAACGTGGTCTGCAGGCCACAGCACGACAGCGAACAGCTGCTGGAGGGAGGGCGGGCTTGGGAGGAAGCGGGCAGGCGCAGGAGCGGGGCGGCTGGGGCTCAGGTTCTCTCAGGGCGACTCCCCCACCCGCCCGATAGGAGCACTACAGCTTGGGGGCACATTCTGCCAGCGAGCAATTCCCATCGAGTCTCGGAAACGTGTTTACAGCCACATGTCACTTCCTGACAGGGATGTGCTGGGAAATAAGTCGCTGGAGCCGTCGGGGCCGTGTGAATGCTGGGGTGCATGCATACGAGCTCAAACGTCACAGCTCAACACGCGGCTCTATCTTCTTCCGCTTGGAAAGGCCACCCCAGGTAATCTGCCCTGCCAACCCCAGAAAGAGTTTCATCCCCAAAGATGTTCATACCACAAAGACTTCTAACAGTGAAAATAACGGGAGAAACTGCAGTGTCACCTCACAGATTATACAACTACTAACAACGTTCACAGTAAACGTGAAACGCCAGAAAGCTTAAGTCACAAAATAAAAATACAAATTAAAAAGTGGCACAAACTCAGATAAGAACATAACCACAAGCATGACACAATGATACATTCCTTTAATCCCAGTCACTCTAGGAGGCTGAGGCAAGAGGATCACAGGGTTCAAGGCGAACCTGGACTTTTTTTTTTTTTTTTTTTTTTTTTTGTGGGTACCGGGAGTCGACCTCAGGACCTCGCACTTGCCAGCAAGCGTTTGTGCCGCTGAGCGATATCACCGGCCCTTTTTTTTCTTTATGTGGGTTCCGGGAGTCGAACTCAGGACCTTGCACCTGCCAGGCAAGCACTTATGCTGCTGAGCCATCTCACCGGCCCAATATTTACTTCTCGCTTTGACAAAAAAAAATGAAAAATATAGGAGCATTGACTCCTCTTGAGGAGAAAAGGGTTATACGTACAGCTATGGAGAGTTACAGCTCCTCCTTTACGTACAAAAAAAATACCAATAAAAAAGTGCTTCATCGATCAAAAAAGGGCTAAGAGCTGCAAGCATTTAGTCACACTGTACATCAGACCCAAGAAACGCGTACTGTAACCTCTTGGCACCTGTCACTAGGAACTGCGCCATCTTCGACTACACTGACCTCTCCCACCTGCACAAGAGTGGAGAACTGCAGCGTTTCACCAAACGCGGACTCTGAGCGGCCTGCTGTTGCGGGAGGCGGGCCACACTCGAGACGCTCTGGGATTTGGCTGGACTGACTGCCAGGGAAGGCGCCTGGGCCACACGTAACCACACGCAGGGACATGTAGGAGCCACCTTCCGGAGACACAGCTCGCCCTCGGCCCGCGAACTGCTTCCAAAGGGGGCTTCAGTGCTCCCCGACCTCGCGCCCCGCCTCCTCGCCATGACCAGTTTTCAGCAGAGCCCACGTGGCCCTTCCCCAACAGGGAGGGCAGGCACAAGACCTGCAGCCAAACTCCCAGAGCACAAACCTAAACTCCCCACCACTCCCCACACTCACTTCTACCACAAATATTCTTGATTTAAGGCTCTTTTTGGACATTAAACTTCACTGAGGAAAGGTGCCCCGAATCTCCTCCAAGCCATGTCACTTCTCTAAGAAATCCTGCGAAGTCACCAACTGTCCCTTCGCTGCCGGCCACCAGCTAGTGGGCTCGTGCTCACTCCAGCAACCAGGAGTAGGGCAGGGGCTACTGGGCCCTTCGTGCTGCCCCAGAAGGGAAGGAGGAGGAAGGCTGACTGTGCGGGGACCTTTCTAACTGCAAAGGCTGATCCTACTCTTAAATGGGAGGTCCATGATTTGTTTGGATTGGGAATGGGAATTTTTGGAACTCTGAGTCTGGGTCTCCCTATGCTGGCTGAGGAAGAGACTGTGGGGGATCAGGCCCTGGACCGGGGCTCGTAGGTATGCCTGAGCTCATAGCCTGGACAACACAGCAAGACTCTCGCCTCCAAATTTAAAAGGGGGGGGGGCTGGAGATGTAGGTTAATGCAAAGACTCTGAGTTTAATTCCAAGAGCCCAACGAAACAAGTTAAACCCCAAAAACCTAGGATGGCACTAGGGCAAAATTTCAACAACGGCTGGCTTTGGAGAACAGGCACAAGAAGGACTTTTTTTTTCCTTTTCATGTGGTACTAGGGATTGAACCCAGGGCCTTTGCATTGAGCTGAAACCCCATCCTTTTTTGAAAATTTTGAGACAGGGTCTCATTAAGTTCCCCAGGCCGGGCTTATACCTGGGATCTTCCTGCCTCATCCTCCCAGAGTGCTGGTATTACAGGTGTGTACCACCATGTTCAGTTATTTTTTTCCTATTTTTGCAAATTTTCTACATCAAATATTTGTAATTTTTATAATAAAAAAACTAATAGTCGGGATAGTGACAGAGTATTTCACACCTCAAAATAAAAAGGACTGCAGATGTAGCTCAGTGGTAGAGCACCCCTGGGTTCAAGCCCCAGTACTGGAAAAAACATTTAATTTGCCGGTCTCTTATGTGTCCCCTCCCTCATGAAAATGTTTCTTCTTAAAACTCACCAACTGCAAAAAGTCAAATGTAGTTCCTCCTCTACCCCTCGGAGCTGGGAGTCTTGGGCCAGGTCTAACGAGCTCACATGCGCACGCACACGCATGCACACATGCGCGTTCACACACCTGTTTGGCCTGGTGGTTGTTGACAACGTTGATCCTCATTCCGGCAGGATGGGCGTGCAGCGGCACCGTGGCCTTCTGCTGTGGAACCTGGAAACACTCAGTGGTCACCAGTCTGCCCTGGGCTCACGCACGTGACCTGCGGTGGCTGTGCAGCGTGGGCTGGACAGCATGGTCAGCCTGAGCCCACGTGGCTCAGTCAGGGCCCCACTACCAAAGCTGCTGCAGAGGTGAAGTGAGGCTGTCCCTCTCCTCTGGGCTGGGGACTGGCGAGGGTGGCCAGGGCACAGGACCACCAGCCAGTTCTGACCCGCATAAACTGCTGTACCGACACCTGGGCGAATTTCACTTTCTCCCAAACCGTCCTGTGTACACCCCACAGCTTCCCGCCAGCCCCTCCTGCCCCTCTTCCTGTCCTACTAGGGCTGCAGACAGCAGCCGGCCCTACCTGGATGGTTTTGGTGAGCTTCAGTGCGGGGGTCACGGTCCCCACAGGCGGGCTCGGGTAGGTGGCAGGTGCGCTCCTCTTCAGGCTGATCTTCTCGCGGGCATCAGCCACCTGCCGGGGCTTCTGCAGCACTATGCTCTGCTGCTTCCGGGAGTTCAGCATCTCCCTGGCGTCCTGCACCTTCCCTTTGATCCGAAACCGGGCATCTTTCTGCAGAAGCTTCTCCCGGGCGTCCTTGACTCCCAGCTTGAGGCGGGCATCTGCCAGGCCAATCTTCTGCCGGGCATCAAACCTTTGCTGGAAGGTGGCAGTGTGTGCTGGCTGGCTGAGAAGGCTGTGCTGGATCCCAACTCGAGAGCGAACACCTCCCAGGCCTGGCCTGGTGTTGAGCCTGCAGATGCAAACTGTGACAGTGAGCGACGTGGGCATGGACAGCAGCCCACGGAGGCCGAGGGACCCTGGGAATGGGGCACATCTGGAGGGACTGGAGGGCTGCTCCGCCACACACCTGAGTAAACCACTAAGCCTACATGAAGACGTCTTCCGTTTCCCTGTTCCGTGGTTTTAACTTTGCATCACAAGCAAAATCACCAACAGAGTGAAGAGACAACCCACAGTGTGGGAAAAAACGTCTGCCAGCTGTTCCTCAGACAAAGGACTACTACGTAGCATATGTAAAGAACTCAAAAAAAATCAGACCCCCCAAATTTAAAGACCCCATCCAAAAATGGGCATCTGAGATACACACTTCTCAGATGAAGAAGTAGAAACAGCAAATAAATATATGAAAAAATGTTCAACATCACTGGTCATTCGAGAGATGCAAATTAAAACAATGCTGAGATTCCATCTCACCCCGGAAAAAATGGCTATTATCAAGAAATCAATTAACAAATGCCGGCGGGGGGGTGGGGAAAAAAGAACCCTTCTCCACTGTTGGTGGGAGTGTTGACTGGTGCAACCACTGTGGAAATCAGTGTGGAGATTCCTCAAAAAACTAGGACTAGAGGTTCCATTCGACCCAGCTATTCTCCTTCTTGGTATCTTCCCAGATGAATTAAAAGCATCATACCACGGCGATATATGCACACCCATATTTATAGCAGCAGTTTGTAAAAGCCCAATCTTGGAAACAACCCAAATGCCCATCAACTGATGAATGGATAAAGAAGATGTAGTTTTTTTAAACAATGGAATACAACTCTGCCATAAACAAGGATAAGTTTGAGACACTTCTAGCTAAATGGATGCACCTTGAGACCACACACTTAAGTAAAATAAATCAGACACACGTGTTTAAATATCACAGTGTTACTGGTAAGATACAAGATATATCATGTACAGGTACAAATTCCCTATGGTGAACGTTGTCATCATGTATACCTAAAATGTACCAATAAAATTTGAAAACACACAAAAATATTCACCATGACAGACAATATCCCAAGGATGTCAGGAAATGAAACTAAATTACCCCCAAAATATCATATCCCCACCAAGCGCAGAGCAACCTGTTTCCAGGCCTGGAGGTTGCAGGACCCACACAGGGTCCCCCTAAGGCAGGCGGACACCACCTACTGGGCTGGGACCAAGGGAGCCACATGTGGTCTCACTTAGGGCCAAGGGACTAACACAGAGTAAAGAACAGTTAGAAAAGAAAAAGAAAACTGCTCTGCAGTAATAGAATTGTCAAATTTCAGAAACCATTAAAATTGGAAATGAATCAAACGCCCTTATACAGTCCCCCGCCCCAATTCTGGCCTTCAGCAGCTGTAGCGCAAACACAAGGCCCTTCCTGGTGTGACACTGGGTCTGTGGGCTTCTCCTGCCTCAGCCACCCACAAGGCCTTTCTATGCCAGCCCCTACGCACGGTGGCTCCTGCACCAGGTGCCCAGCCTGGGGACTCCTAGGTCACTGTCGCCTCTGTGCTCATCATTACATACATCAGTGCCCTTGTTTTCTCTCCCCCAGCCCCGGCTGGGGAGGGGCGCACAGAATGAGGTCCACCCCTTCTTCAGTACTCAGCACTTCTTTATTTTTTTCAAGACAGTGCTGCTACATAGCCCAGGCTGGCCTGGAACTCTCGATCCTCCTGTTCAGCCTCCCTAGTGCTTGGATTACAGGTGTGTGCCACCATGCCCAGCTAGGGCCAGTACCTTGTAAGTGGTGATGGTAGAACTTAAATGTACAGCTGTCCAGATCCCAAAATCTGGTGGGAAAACCTGGACTATTTTTTTGGTAGTACTGGAGATTAAACCCAGGGCCTTCCACTGAGCTACATCCCCAGCCCTTTTTAAAATTCTGACACAGGGTCTCAATGAAATTGCCCAGTCTTGGCTCCAACGTGTCATCCTCCTGCCTCAGCCTCCCAGAGTACTGGGACTGCTGGCGTGCCCCACCATGCCCAGCTGACACGTGCATTTTCACCTACACAGGTCATCACAGGTGTGTGTCAGGGTTTCTGAACTGGCGTTAGAAGGTGAACGCTACCAAATAAACAGGTCCCTCTACTGCACCCCAATCTGCTGCCCAGAAGACACCGCTCCCCTGGCCAAGCGCCTAGATCCCCGTCTCAACCTTCCTCCAGCCATCGGAAGGAGTCCGCCCACCTGCCCCTCTGCTGACGAACAGCAGACGCACACTCGAAGGTGTGGAGACGTGGGACCAACAAAAATAAACCTGGACCTTCATCCCAATAGCCTTTGACAACAGAAAACACCTGCTGCAGACCTAAGGCAGCAACGGACTGGATACTGTGCCCAGTACTGGACACTGGCATTGGGCGGCCTATGCTGAAACCAAATCCCCACTGTGAGGTATCAGGAGGTGACGAGGGCAGAGCCTTCAGGAATGGGATGGAGTCCACACAGAAGAGGCCTGGAGGTTCCCTGGTCCTCTCCCACCATGGAGGACACAGGGAGAGCTGGCCTAGAATCAAGAAGCGGCCCTCACCAGGCAGAACCTGCAGCACCTTGATGCTGGGCTTCCTGACACCAAGGAAAATAAATCTCTTGTTTATAAACCACGCAACCCAAACTGACCTAAGCAGACAGCGATGCGCAGTGCCACCTTCCTCCTGGGGAAACAGCAGCTTCAAGACTGATTCTGGGGCAGGGGATACAGCTCAGCAGCATGGCGCCTGCCTGGCAAGTGCGAGGTCCTGAATTAAAAAAGACTGATTCTGCAGTGGGTTCACTCAAGAACAGGGAAGAGGTAGAGAGATTACAGAATCAATCCGATTAGGTTTAAGGTGGAAGGGGCTGCTTGTTCAGCCCTGGTCTATTTTAAAGACCAGGAGAAGCTGGGTATGGTGGCCCAAAATTGTAATCTCAGCCTCTGGGAGGCCAAGGCAGGTGGGTCACAAGTTCAAGCCCAACCTGGGCAACATAGCGAGACCCTGTCATTCCCGCCCCAAGAAAGGATTGGGAATGTAGCTCAGTGCAAAGGCTGTGGGTTCAATCCCAAGAACAAACGCACACGTGCACACGCACACACAGACCTAAAAGTGAGAAGCATCTGAGAAGCAGAGCCCCGGGAACGGGATGTGGAAGGGGACAGCACACACAACGAGGGAGCAGGAACAGCTATGTGGCGGCCAGCACCCCCCTCCCCCACTAGGCTCCCCGAAGCTTTGTGGTCCACAGCCACATGTGGTTGGTGACGCTCAACTCATCATCTGTGTGCAAACCTGCATCTGCCACGGGACTGAGAGCTGGTCAGGGCCACCCCCCCCTCCATCCCATGTCACCCCTGCATGGGGCCGACAGCATGGCAATCACAGTGGGGCTACCCAGAAACCTGCAGCTACTGTGAGGGGTCCTTGGTAGGAATGGAAGCCCTGCCTTCACACTGGCTGCCTCACTGGCCTTTTAAAAACACTATAAATTCTCTCACAGCTGTGGGTGATGCCCATCCGAGAAAACAAACAAACAGACTATGGCTGTGGGCTCAGACAAGAGCTGCTACTGAAATCCTGCTCATGTTATGGGAAAAGGATTTGTTATTTCAGTACCGAGAACTAAAACTAAGGCCTTTGCACTGAGCTACCTCCCCAGCCCTTTTCTTATTTTGAGGCAGGGTCTAGGTCACTCAGTTGCCTAGGGTGAGCTCAAACTGGCAATCCTCCCACCTCAGCCTCTCAGAGTGCTGGGATTAACAGGCGTGTGCCACCACACCCAGCAGGAAAAGGCTTTTGATCAACAATTGCCATCCAGGTCCACAAGGAATGAGCGCTAATGGAGAGCACCAGGAGGAAGCTGATCACTCCTCGGGTGAGACGGGGTGTGGCCGCAGGCTGTTCGCTTAGCAAGCGCCTCCTTTGCGCCAGGCCACCAAATTACCAAAAGGCAGGTGCAGAGTACCTGTCTCCAGGTGCTGCGTAGAGGCAGCGTGGTCTAGGAGAGGAGGAACAAAGTCCGTGGAGAAACCACAAGCAACTGGACCTCAGAATGCTGTCACCCATGGTGTCTGGGAGAGCGAGTGACAACAGGCTCTCTCTACCTCCCACCCTGCAGAGGCTCCCTTGCCCTGGTCCCGCTGCAGCCCCTCCTGGGCCATCAGAGCTCTGCACACGGCTTCTATCAGGGCACCTGCTGTGCTCGTCACGTCATCTGTGTGCAAACCTGCATCTGCCAGGGGACTGAGAGCTGATCAGGGCCACCCCCTACCCTGTGTCACCCCTGTATGGGGCAGACAGCGCTGCAAGCATACACTCTCCCTTCAGGGTCAGTCTTGGCTGAGGTGCAGCGCCTCCACCCCACACAGAGGACCTGAACCGCAGAGCTGGGCACAGCTGGGACAGCCCGGGTACCACTGGACTCCAGAACCCACTGTGCCCCCAACGGGCTTGCGCTCCCTCCGTCCCGCGCCGCGCACCAGAGAAGCCAGCTCTCACCGCCACCTGCTGCTCTGCAAGGGCCCCAGCTCCAGTGCCCTTCCTAGTGGAAAGGAGGCACCAGGCAGGCAGGGTGTGGGCCACCCTGGCGCGGCCCTCAGAGAGGGCCCCCAAGGATCTCACCGGCTCCAAGGAGAGATCAGACCCCAACTTCCCCGCAGGAGCTTCAGGAGAGGCCCTGGAGGTGAAATGGGTGTAAGAGAGAACAATACAAATGGAACCAGGCTGGAAGCAAGACGCCACTGGGGCCTTCACCATTCCTCCAACATCACGCAGAGGGGTGAGACACACGCCATCCAAATCCGACACTCCCGAGACTCATTTCACCCAGCTCCTCCAAATCCCACCTCCCCCCATTAGCAGAGCACCCTCGCTACACCACAGGGTTCCAGACATTGATAAACAAAGGAGGCGAGAACAGCTTCTCTCTCAGGAGGCTGAGGCAGGAGGATTACTGCAAGTTCAAGGCCAGCCTGGGCTACACAGTGAGTTGAAGGCCATGCTGAACTGCATAGCAAGATCCTGTCTCTAAAGAACCAAAAAACAAAACAGCAAAAAGAAATCAAATTACCCAATTTCACCAATCGCTCAAACAATAAAACATTACTGCCAACAACAACAAAAAAAAGGACAACCAGTTAAAAGCAACTATTTTAAGTAAATTAAGAAAACAATGAGATTCTTGAAAACAAATTTCATAACTTTGAACAGAGAATGGGAAAAAGGGTAGCTTCAAGTTTTCTGGTTCAGGGGCCGGTGAGATGGCTCAGTGGCGTAAGTGCCTGCCTTGCAAGCGCGAGGGCCCGAGTTCGACTCCCGGATCCCACATACGAAAAAGGGGCCGGTGATATCGCTCAGCGGCACGGGTGCCTGTTGGCGCGCGAGGTCCTGAGGTCGACCCCCCGGTACCCACAAAAAAAAAAAAAAAAAAAAAAAAAAGTTTTCTGGTTCATTCTGGTTCCATAGGGAAAAACCCTTCCCACAGAGGGCAGGAAGAAGGTCAGGCCTGCGCAGGCTGCTCTGCGGATCCCTCCGTGACAGCGGTCTCCAGTGCACGCGAGCACGGGGGAAGTGTCCAGAGCGCACTGGGGTCCACAGTCAACAGACACTGCCCGCTCTGGCCATCTAAGAGGCAACCGGTTACCAGGATTACGACGGGCTTTGTAAACGATCGGGCCAGGCCTAGCTCAGAGGCAGAGCACTTGCCTAGTGTCCCAGGCCTTGGGTTCCCTAGGTTCAGTCCCTAGCTCTGCCAAAAAAAAAAAAAAAAAAATTACAAGAAATGTTGGGTATTTAAAACAGGTTGGACCAGGGATATAGCTGAGCAGCACAAGCACCTGCCTGGCAAGCACAAGGTCCTGAGTTTGATTCCTAGTAAAAAAAATAAATTAATTAAAAAAAGAAATGTATAAACTAAATCAGGTTGAAAAAATTTCTTTTTTGTGAGACAGGGTTTTGCTATTTATTTCAGGCTGCCCTGGAACTATGTAGCCCAGCCTGGCCTTGAACTCACAGCAACCTTCCTGCCTCAGCCTCCTGCATGCTGGGACTACAGGGAATCACTCTGAGAAATGTGTGGTGTGCAAACTCAGATGGGCTCGGCATTGCTAGGTGTCACCATCCCAGCTGACCACTGTGCATGGATCTGAAGAGCCAGCAGAGAAGCAGCGTTTGCAGGAGGGCGGGCTAGGAGCTGCAGATGGTGGAGCTGCCCCTGGCGGGAGTGCACTTGGCTCACCCGTTACACCCGTTCTTTTAGCTCCTTACCCCAGCAGTTTTAGGGGGCTTCCGTGTTCGGACTTTTTATAACCACAGTTCCTCTGCCTGCATGAAAAGACAGCTATTCATCCCAGCAGGCAGCAGGACCAGTTATGAGGCAGGCATTAGTCATCAGGAATTTTTCAAATAAACACTCCTGCTAGGGCTGGGTCTTTAAGACGTGAGAGTCAGTTATGCTCCCCTCCAGCCTAGGAACCGCTCTGGCTCCTAACCAAGCCCAGCGCCTGGGGAGCCCCGCTCCCCACTGCGGGGAGTGCAGATGCTCCAAACACATCCTACACTTCGGGCCTGGCCAAATGTTTGGGGCGCGTGCAGGAGGGAGGTCCCAAGCAAGTCTTTCACCTGCCCCGCCTCGGCCAACAATGTCAACAGTGCAACTAAACAGCTCCCTCCAAGTCCTCCTGACTTATTCCACGGGCTCCCAGGGCGAGCACCAGGGGCCGGCAGGAGGACACACACCCGCCGGGCCAGAGGCTCTCTCCCCTACCCACCCCCACTGGAATGTGGCAGTGTCGCACCCCCCTGGCTCCACAGTGGGCAGGGCTGGGCCGGCTCCAGACGAGGCCTAGTCCAACAGATGGGGCCCAGGAAGGAGGCCTGAGTTGGGGTCTGTGTGCTGAGGTCACGTCACGGGGAAAACATGACTAAGGAGCAACGCCAAATCACTTTAGAGACACGAAGAAAAACGAGATGCAAGGATGCCATCTCTTTCCCCAAGAGGCCTGTGCAGACGTTTTTTCTTTTTTTTTAAATTTTGATAGGTGTGTGTGTGTGTTTTAATGTGGGTACCGGGAGTCGACCTCAGGATCTCGCACTTGCCAGCAGGCGCTTGTGCCCCTGAGCGATATCACCGGCCCCTTTTTTTCCTTTATGTGGTTTCTGGAAGTCGAACTCAGGACCTCACACTTGCCGGGCAGGCGCTTATGCCGCTGAGCCATCTTACCGGCCCCCTGTGTGTGTGTGAGACAGGGTCTGGCTTGTAGTTCAGGCTGGCCTTGAGTAGCCCAGGTTGGACTTGAACTTTAGGCAATTCTCCTGTCTCAGCCTTCCAAGTGCTGGGATTACAAGTGCCAGCAGGTTTTTTTTTTTTTTTTTTTTGTGGGTACTGGGGGGTCGACCTCAGGACCTCGCGCGCCAGGAGGCGCCCGTGCCACTGAGCGATATCACTGGCCCCTTTTTCGTATGTGGGTTCCGGGAGTCGAACTCGGGCCCTCGCGCTTGCCAGGCAGGCGCTTACGCCGCTGAGCCATCTCACCGGCCCCCTGTGTGTGTGTGAGAGACAGGGTCTGGCTTTGTAGTTCTTGCCGGCCTTGAGTAGCCCAGGTTAGCCTTGAACTTTAGGCAATTCTCCTGTCTCAGCCTCCCAAGTGCTGGGATTACAAGTGCCAGCAGGTATTTTATTTAAAACACTTCCTCCTTTGTGTCAGGTCTACACTTAATCTCATCTCATCAAGGAAACACAATGGGCCCTCTTACTCTCATCCCACCCTGCAGCTCCAAGGACTCCCCAGGGAGACGCCTAGCTCAGCCCCTCACCAGAGGCAGCAGCCAACTTCCTCCAACTGCTGGAGGACTTGAGCAAATCAAAGGCTGCCTCAGCCCCTTAGTCAGAGATCTCCCACATCAGAAGCCAGGGGTAGCATGGGTGGGGGTGCCCAGTGCTGGCCTGGGGGGTCACCTGCACCTGAAGTCACCAGAGAAGTTCCGTGCATGGAACAGTGTCTCACCAGGGCCTGGAACAAATGTTACTTAACCCACCCTTCCCATTCTAAATTTCCCAGTAATCAAGGAATTTCTGTGCGTAAGTGGACGCCCAGTTAATGATGATGATGACCCTTCTCCTGTCTTACACGGCATAAGGGACACAGCGGCCCGGCTGCGAAGAGAACATGCACCTTTCCAGACACTGTCCTCGCCCAAGTGACCAAACAGCTGGGGATGAGGCTCTTGACACTTCCTCAGGCTGCAATGTTTGCTGTTTCCTTTGAGGGGAGGGACGAACCTCTCTGTGACAGCAACGCAGGAAGAACCCGTGACTGACACTGAGCTCTTCCTGGGATGTCCACGCAACATCCAAACCAGGGCTCGAGAGCGGGGCTGTCTCCTAAGCAGTGTGCACGACATATTTCCTGTAGGAAACGACATTTGCTCACTGCAGCACGCTCACCTCCTCCCGTGTCCCCACGGAGCTCTACTTCCTCTCTCTGCTGGCCAGGTAAGTGATGTCAATGGCATTTCCAGAAGATTTCACCCAACTCTCTGGTTCCTTCTACACTCGGTGTCCAACCCTCTTCATCCAACAGCAAAGCAGTGCTCTCACACTGGAAACTGGGTCATATTACTTGTTTATTGAAAATATTTTCCACACTGATGGTTACAAAAGCTAATCTGTACTGAGCACTCAGTAGCTGCCAGGCTCGTTCCAGCAGAGTGCTGGCGGCACATCACCACCCCAGGCCTGTGCAGCGGGTACTCCCCACGTTTTACACACTAGGAGAGAGACCAGGACCAGCTCGGCCATTCCCGCAGACCACATGGAGAGCGAGGAAGCAGGGGCCTGAACCCCAGCCGGCCGCCTCTAGAGCCGCTCCTTCCCTGGTCTGCTCCTGGGGACCTCGTGCTTCTGTCACTCTAAGGAAAGTGCGTGGTAACTGCCATCATTTGCCAATTACAGAGCTCAGCATAAACGTTAAAACACACAGTCTCGGGCCGGTGAGATGGCTCAGCGGCTTAAGCGCCTGCCCGGCAAGCGCGAGGGCCCGAGTTCGACTCCCAGATCCCACATACGAAAAAGGGGCCGGTGATATCGCTCAGCGGCACAGGCGCCTGCTGGCGCGCGAGGTCCTGAGGTCGACCCCCCGGTACCCACAAAAAAAAATAAATAAATAAATAAAATAAAACACACAGTCTCACCTTTAAGCCTTTGAGGACCTGCCACAAACACTATCACGACACAAGCGAGGACACCATCCCACTCAGAAGTCACCTGGCCAGGGTCACAGAACCTACAGGCCAATACCAGACCCCGAGCTGCCTGGCAGCACAGTTTCCATTCTTCCTGAGGCTCCACACCCCGTCCCTGCAGCCTCACCCAGCCCGGCACAAGACTGCACACCAAGGCGTGCACAGAACCAAGGGGACCGAGAAGAGACAGCAGGACCTGGGACACAGCTCGCTCCGCCATCGCGGAAGGAACCTCTGGATTCAGGAGCACTGAGGACCCGGTACCAAGGGACCTGCGGAAATACCTAGTTGAGGAAACATAACTGTTGGTGCTACAACCAGAAGCCAGGGCAAAGTGCTAGCTGCTAAATGATGCAACGACAGCAAATGTAGTGGGTAAGCTTGATCCGAGTGGTGGGACCTTTCACACGAGGATTTCCGCTGAGTGTGGTGGCACACACCTGTAATCCCAGCACTGAGGAGGCTGAGGCAGGAGGATTGCTGTGAGTTTGAGGCCAGCCTGGGCTACATAGTGAGTTCAAGGCCAGCCTGACTACAAAGTGAGACCTTCTCTCCAAAAAAAAAAAAAAAAAAAAAAAGAGGGGAAGAAGAATAATTTTTTAGCCACAGGCATGAAGAGATATTAATAAACATCTGGTGAGTGAGTGAATGTCTGAGAAAAACAAGACTTAACAACCCTACAGCCTGGCTGTTTACAAAGACATTTAACTTATCCAACCTGTGTTGGAAAACTACTGGCCAAGTTCCCACTCCTTCGCACAGGTGAACTTAGCTCACAAAACCTGCAAATGGCTGATACTACCTAAGGGTCTGGAGAGCCTGCAGAACACTTACGTGACTCATCCTCAGGTCCCCCCCACAGCTGTAGGGAACTTGTCCCGGAGGAAAAGGCCAATCTCCAGCTGTCCTTGCCTGAGAGCCACTCAGCCAGCATTAGCAGGCACTGACAGCTCTCTGTGGCCTCCACTTCCGGCCTCGAGTTCCCCTTTTACAGAATGAGGATACCATTAGTAGGAGTCAGTGCCTGTAACCTCTGCACGAGGGAGGCTGAGGCAGGAGGATCACTTCGAGGCCAGCATGGATTATATAGTGAGTTCTAGGCCAGCCTAGACTACAAAGAGAGACCCTGTCTCAAAAATAAGCAAAGGAACAAATAGCAAACAGTATTGTGAAAAGGCAGATGCATCTGAGAGCGAGAGAAAACTTCAAACGCGGCACAAAAGGGGGATGGCCAACAGGCAGCCTGGAGAGGCGGACAAGCGCAGGATCTGGTGTTTATAGCTCTGGGTTGGAGTCTCGGCTCGGCACAGTCCGGGTAGTCACTTTGCCTCGAACTTCAGCTGTCCCAACTCTGCGAGAGGCGGGGACGAGGCGGCGCCACGATCGTGGAGAGGCGGGGGTGGCGCCCCGAGACCCCGGCACGCGGGCCTCGGGCAGCCCCAACCCCCGGCCGAGCGCCGCGTCCCCACCCCCGCCTCCCCCCGCCGCCCCCCGCCGCCCCAGCAACTGCATCTCCAGTAGTGGACGAGAGCCTGGGGGCCCGGGGCGGCTGCGGCTACCGGGCCAATGAGGAGCGCGACTCAAGCAGGGGGCGGGCGCAAACGGCCCTCGCGTCGCGCCGGGGCCGCTCCCCCCTCCGCCTGAACCCCGCTAGGCCACGGAGCCCCGAGCCCCGAAGTAAGAAAAAGCTGCTCACCGCCCCTTCGTCGCCACTCCGCGTTTGCGGATGAGCTCGTCCAGGGAGATGTCCGCCATCTTACGCCGCCGAGCGACCCCAAAGCAGCTTAGACGCCTGAAGCCCGCGAGCCCGCCCCCTCGGCAGCTGCGGAGCGACAAGCTACTTCCGGCGTCCGGCCAACCCACTCTCGCGACCGTTTAAACGAGACAAGGACCGGAAGGGGCGGGGTCTCTTCCCGCGAGCCCTCGAGATGCTAACGCCTATTTGCATACACAGTGTGGGCGCACTATGTAGCCTTTCTCTTCCCCAAACAAAATTTAAAACGACATTAAAAGTTAACAATAAATAAGGTAAACTTTAAGGGAACGGGGGTATTTGTTCAGCGAGCAACTTGATACTCACCGTAGGTCTAATGAGAATGCACTTCATTACCTGGGAAGTAAGCTCATTTTCCTTTTATGCCTTAAACTTATGAGTAAGGAAAATAACGATTCGGGGTGACGCCCGAATCCTCACTGCTAATGTGAGACGAATTTTTGAGCGGGTAAAGGTTGCCCCTAAGGTGACCCGCCTACTTTGCGGGATGCCTGGGAGTCGCGATCTGCCCGTCCCCCACACTCCTAAAGAGTAGACTTGTCTGATCACGAACTATCGTGAGGGGATGGTTCTGCGCTCTCGCGGCGAGAGGCGGGTTACTTAGTTGTAGGCTAGTTATTTCTATCAGTGTTGCCTGTTAATGATTTTGGAGAATAAAAACTTGTAAAGTGAGGTGTTTAATGGGCACCAAACTCCGGTCTTGAGCCCCAAAGGCAGACTGCATGCCTGAAGACTTAGGGTTGGATCTCCATCACCACTAAAACAAACTAAACACACAGTGTCATTAGGTCAGGTGGCATTACGTACTCTTGACCATCAATCGTGTTAAAAAAAAATCTGGCATACTTGGAGGTTGAGACAGGAGGATCACAAGTTTGAGCCCAGTCTGGGAAATTCAGCCAGACACTGTCTCGAAAATAAAAGAAAAAGGCTGGGGATGTAGTGGAATACAAAGGCCCTGGGTTCAGCCCCAAGTACTGTGCCACTAAATTAATGTTACTAGCATCAGGAGATGTGTGGAGAAACAGTGAGAGCCGGGAAGCCCAGCTCTAACCCTGGCCCGTCTTCCTTGGGTCTCGTCGTCCTCAGCTGTGCCATGGCCCACTGGCCCAGCCCTCTTGTCCCTGGGAATGCAGGCAGGAGGGAGGGACAGCCACACCCAGCCAGCAGGTCTGACTGAAACAGATGTGGAGGACTGGGCAGGGGCCAGAGGGACCATGGGCTGCGCGGTGGCCCTGCCCCAGGGGCAATTCAGAACTGGGGGGCATTTTGTTGTCCGGAGGACAGGGATGGAGGGCACTGGGGGGGGGGCGCTCTCTGGGGACACACAGGAGCCAGAGGACCTGGCCCTGCTTCCTTTGGAAATCTCCAACCATTGTCCCCTCCTCAGAAAACCGCACCCAAGGGCAGGGCTTGGAAGTCTGGCTGCCTCTGGGGCAGGGACACTGGGACAGTCCCCAGGACCCGGATCCAGCCACCCGTCCCCAAGCCAGTCGTCTCCTGCGGACCTAAACTCAGCACGCATGGCTGAAACGCAATGCTGTGTGTGACTGGTTAACATTCCGTGTGTATGTGTAGATGTCGCATGGTCTCCGGTGTGAGAAACTGAAAGCGTAAGAAGGAACCAAAATGTATAATAGAAATTGTGAAATAGGAAGAAATTGTTCAATAGGAAAGGGGAACTAGAGAGGAGGAGGGGAAAGCAACGAAGGGAAAGGAAAAAAATGAGAAAAGAAAAAATGGAAACAAAGCTTTTGTACATAAGGAGGGGAAGAGGGGTTTGAAGGGAGGGGAGGGGAATGGGATGAAAAGAGGAATCAAGATATATCATGTACAGGGACAAATTCCATGATGAATGTGATCATTATGTATGCCTGAAATATACCAATAAACTTAAAAAAATTTTTTTTTGGTACTGGGAATCAAACTCAGGACCTTGTGCTTTGCCAGGCAGGCGCTGTGCCATTGAGCTACATCCCCGGCCCTTAAAAATAAACTTTAAAACATTAAAAAATTAAAAATAAAAATTCCGGGCCAGTGAGATGGCTCAGTGGCGTAAGCGCCTGCCTTGCAAGCGCGAGGGCCCGAGTTCGACTCCCGGATCCCACATACGAAAAAGGGGCCGGTGATATCGCTCAGCGGCACGGGTGCCTGTTGGCGCGCGAGGTCCTGAGGTCGAACCCCCGGTACCCACAAAAAAAAAATAAATAAATAAATAAATAAATAAAAATAAAAATTCCATGTGTACATGGGGTCACTCCTGGGGCACAGAGGGGAGCTAGAAACATCATTTGAGGGGCTGAAAGGCCAGGGAAGGTGGGAACCACCCGCCAGGTTCACCCTACCCACTCTCCTCGTGTGTGGTGCCGGGATAGAACATCCCAGGCAAGTGTGAGCCCATTTTATGGGCGGGGAAGCTTAGACTAGGCTCGGGGTGGGGACCAGGTCCAAGTCATCCCCTTCCTCCCGCCCTCCTGGGCAGGCTCCGGCAGGACCTTGGTCAAGCCTTGACCCCTGACCGTTTCCTCATCCTCAGAGGGAGAGGAGAGAGGGCAAGACCTGAGGGGTGTCGGGGTGCAGTGTCCCTGCGTGGTGTGGAAGAGCAGCCCCAGCCCTGGCCCGGGCCCCGGCCCCAGCCCTGTGTGAAAGCAACAAGGGCCAGGGACAGAATGCAGGCGGTGAGAGCAGGGCCTCCACATCCTGGATGCGCCAGGCATTCCTTCCTGTGGGTGGGGGACCACGGGACACCCTTCCACCTAGGTCTCCCGTAGGGAGCCACATCCCAGCCCAGTCCCCAAGGTGGAGACAGTGTCAGTCTGTCATCCCAGCACTCGGGAGGCTGAGGCAGGAGGATCACTGTGCGTTCAGGGCCACCCTGGGTTACATAAGCGAGTTCAAGACCAGCCTGAACTACATAGCGAAACCCTGTCTCGAAAAAACCAAAACACAAAAGCAAACCCTGGGGGCTCAGAGATGGGTCCAGCGAGGGCATCTGACCACACCGGACACTGGGCAGAGCTTCAAAGCTGAGCCCCCTGCACCCTGGCCTTGTTTTGGGGAGCCAGTCCGGGAAGTCACCGTCTGTGTGTGGGGCGCATGAGGCCCTGGGTCCCACCCCAGCCCTGCAAAACCCCCGGCAGAGGGCGAAGAGGGCACCACCAGCAAACAAAACCCATGACCTGGAACGACCTAAGTGCCCGGCAGTGGGGGGTGCGCTACTGGTCCTGGGCCCTCCTGGGCTTGGCGGAGTGTCCGACACTGACACCCACGCGGTGGCCAGCCTGGGTTTCAGCCACATCTTCGGCACGGCTTCTGATGTCGCCGGGTGCTTGTGACACTCCCACAGCTCAGAGGACACCCCGAAAGGAACGTGGGGCCCACACAGCCCTGCCCGTCCCCTCCCCAGGGGAGGCGGATCACAGAGCACCCAGGGCTGCAGCGGGGTTGAGTAGCAAAGTTTTACTTCAATTCTTTTTCTGCTCATAAATGACTCTGAAAAAGCTGCTACACAGAAGGTGGACACAGCTGTCATCTAAAGGTCACTGAGGACATCTCTCAGACGAGACACCGTGCAGGTCCCCCCGTGGGGGACAGGGCGGCAGGTGCAGGGCAGAGGAACCAATGTCGTGACTGCGGTTATGCCATCGGGATGGGGACCTCTGCACTCTGCCAGGCTGGCAACGTGGGATGCCCAGGGCTGCCTGAGTGTTTGGGGTGCTGGGGAAATGCTGGGGTCCCATGATAGTGGGGCTCCAGCTGGCAAGGCCTGTGGGCTCCGGGTCATCTCGTGTAGTGTCAGTGAGGGTGGCCGTGACAGGTGGCAGGCTGGGTCCCTGGTCCCCAAGCTCTGAGCTCCCACCCTCTCCAGGGCCAGGAGGGACAGGCAGTACAAGGTGCTGACGACCTCAGCCTGGGACCCAGGGTGGGGTTCGCAGGGCAGGGACAGGCATGTCCCCAGCAGAGCCAGCAGTGCACAGGCAGGCGGGGCTGAACCCAGGCCCTGGTGCAAGGCGGCCCCGGGGGCGGTGGGGGAGGCCAGTGCGCAGCGAGGCAGCCGGCGCTCAGAAGGTGAAGCAGCGCTCCTTGGCGTGGCCCACGCGCTCCAGGTTGGGCAGGCAGGCGAACTGGATCATGGGTGGCGGCCCGCACATCAGCACCAGCGTCTCCTCGCCTGGCGGCGGGAGGTGGTCACGGATCATCTCCTCATTCACGTAGCCCTGGCTGTAGTCCCAGGCTGTGGGGACACAGGGCACCAAGGGTGAGGCCCCTTGCCCTCTGTTCCTGGCGGCTCCGGTTCCTCCTCCCGGGCACTGCTGCCCGAAACCGGACACAATCCCTTCCCAGCTCTCCGCACCGCATTTTACAGGGTGCGAAGCCTTCTGCCTGCATCTGGCCTCTCTCGTGGCCCCAGGACCCACAGAGAAAGAGTTATCAATCCCATTTTACAGATGTGAAAACTGTGGCCAAGGAGACTCAGAACTGGGTTGTTTGAGGTCCCACCACGAGGGCAAAGACATGGTTGAGGCCCCAGCCCCGTGCTGCTCAGGGTGACCCAACACCTGCCCTCAGCCCCGGGCTCCCTGCCCAACTCCTCTCCTATGGGACATCAGCCTGAGGCCAGGCCTGGTCTGCGGCGGTGCCCCTGGTGTCCACAGCTGCTGGCACACAGTAGCTGCTCAGTAAATAAGGAACTGAGGGAGTGTGTTCTAGATTCGTGTGTGCATAGGCTCAGGGCCCAGGCCCAGCTCCGTGTCCCTGTCCTGCCTGCACAGGGCTGCGGAGGGCTCGGCACAGGGCTGGGGGGATGCGGCTCCCCCACTGGGCCTCTAACGGGAGAAGGTGGGGCAGCACAGACAGGCACCTACCCTGGCTCCAGCTCCGCTTCCAACGCACCAGGGCAACAGGCACACCTCTGTGCCTCAGTTTCCACATCTCACAGCCCTGTCCTGCCTATCTCAGGGTCACCTCAGAGTCCAAGTGACAGAGGCCACTCTGTTGCATGGGAGCCTGACTCTTCTTTTGCATGAGCAGGGAGGGGAGACCTAGGTGTCTCTGTTTTGTTGTGGTGCTGGGGATGGAACCCAGAGCCTCTCGCAGGCAGGATGAGCACTCACCACGGAGCTGCTCCCCCAGCCCCGAAACAAGTCTTTTTGTTGAGTCAAGGCTTCACTGTGTTGTTCAGGCTGGCCTTGATCTCACAATGTATTCCAGGCTGGCCTGCAACTCACAACAATCCTCCTGCCTCAACCTCCCAAGAGCTGGGATTACAGGTGTGCGCCATCACACCCAGCCAAAGCTCCCCATCTTTCAAGGCTCTTCAGTGTTCAGTGGGGTGAACACTAGATGGGGACAAAGGACACATGCTGGCAGTGCCGCCTAGTCCTCTCCAGGGAGCCCAGTGCCAGGCAGTCCAGCAGGAGCTCGGCCAGACCAGGGGGACACGAGCGGCTACACCGCGCTTCCTCCCGGTCCTCTGCGGGTGCCTGGCCCTCAGCAGCCGGCCCCTCCCGATGGGCAGGTGACTGCCGGCCAGCTCCTCGCGCTCAGCCTCAGAGTAGGAGCGGCAGCAGCCAGAGAGCAGCAGGGGCGGGGGCAGCGCACAGAAGCGTCAGGAGTGGTGACGGGGACACGGGTCACGGAGGCCTGCCTCGGGGTCTGGGCAGTGGTTTCTGGACCCCTCAAGTCCCCTGTCCCCTACACCAGGGGGATCTCCTCTGGTTCATCTCCACCCTGTGCCTCCGGGAGGCCTCAACACCAGCAGAGAAAACACAGCAGGTCCCCAACGTCAAAGGGCACTGGCTGACACCGAGGCACCTTGACCAGATGGATGACACTCAGTGCGTCACTCGTGTCCCCTCCAGGGGGCTCCAGGGGGCAGAGGGGCCGAGATGGCCGCAGCCAGCCTCGAGGCTGGGAAGAGTCTACTGCTGAGCAGGAGTCCGCTTCGACTCGTGGACACTTTTCACCATGTCTGCTGGGAAGCTCGGAGTGACACACACGGCCCACATGTGGCGATGTACACCACAGGCCATGGTTTTGCACAAACCTCATTCCTGATTCCATTTTATGGCCCTGCCCTTGTTTTTCTTCCACTCCCCGTCCACTCGCACCACTCTTGACTCACCACGTGAGTCTCCGCAGGCCGCCCAGGATCCCTTCCGGAATGAGGCGGGACTCAGACAGACCCCACGTTTACAGCTAAGCACTCAAGTGGGAATCGCTTTGTAGAAAGCTACCTGCGGATAAGCTGTACTCGCTGGCGTGTGACACGTGCGGTATGGAAGCCACCTCGCCCCCACTGGCCTGGGTCCCAGCTGCTCTCCCCAACTCCACGCTGGCTGGTTCCCATTTCCTCGCTCATGCCTGGCGCCAGGGCTTGCCAATGCCTCTGCAAGCGGAGGGCGCTGGGAGCCTGCCCAACCTCTGCGCTCGCCCCTGTCCCTGGGAGGTGACCTGCGTCACCGCGTGCCACCACCAGGGGGCAGCAGCCCCTCCCTGCCGGAGGCACCCTTCAACCCGGAAGTAGATGCACTTCAGGAACCCCGGCCAGAACCTAGCTGTCCTGCCCCGTTTCCAAATGGGACGGGGCTACATGCCTACCCCATCCTGCTGTCCCCTCCACACGGGGCAGAGGCTCCTTTACTGCTGTCCCCCGACCCTGGGGCCAAACAGCACTGGAATCACCAGTGAGCGCGCAGAAACATCCGGATATTCCTCCACCCACATTTGACCCAGCACAGGAACTGAAGGGCAGTGTGGTTCCCCAAGGGCGACTTCATTTCAGGTTTGGGGGGGCATGGCCCTAAGTCACCTCCTCCTGTGGCGCTGGCTCCACCCCAAAGCTGCACCCCTAGGGCAGTGTCAAGACCGGGCAGGATGATCACGCTGGAAGCCAGGACCCTGGCTGCTGCCCTGTTGGGTGTTTCCCAGCTGTGTGACCCGGGCACCTGCCTGCCCTCTCTGGTCCGAGCCCCAGCACCGCCCTCTTCCTCCTGTGCAGAGGACCTGCTCCAGCTGCACTGCCCAGCTCCTGCCTCCCGCCAGCTTCCCCTGCTCACCCTCAGGGGCCTTGTCCAACGTGTACCACAGCTTGAAGCGAGCGGAATTCGTGCTCCTCAGTTCCTCCAGCTCGGGCCGCAGCAGGATGTCCTTCTCACTCTGCAGGGGCGCAAGGCCATGGGGTCATCACGCCCACTGTGGGCTGCACTCAGTGGAGCTTCCTGGAGACCCAGGGAGCCCAGCAAAGCGCTGGCTGTGGTAGTGCGCACCTGTAATCTCAACACTCTGGAGGCTGAGGCAGGAGGATTACAAGCTCCAGCCCAACCTGGCCAATTTAGCAAGACACTGCCTCAAAATGAAAAAGGGGGCTGGGGTTGTAACTCAGTACAAAGGTCCTGGCTTCAATCCCTGCTACCACGAAAAAGGGGGGTGCAGCTCAGTGGTCAAGCATGGGCTTAGCACGCGTGAGGTCCTAGGCTCGATGCCAGGCACTGAGTTAAATCACAATGTGTCCAGTTCGAGTCCTGCGTCGACTTCCCAGGAGACGTGTGGCCCAGCCCTCCCTGAACCCCAGTCCACAGCTACACAGAGCCCCATGCCACCGTCCTGGCCAGCAAGTGACAGGTGTGAAGACACCCTGCAGATGGACAAAGGGTCCCACGGCCTCCAGGCCCTTCCCAACACTGCCCAGCACGCAGCACCCTTCCTTGGATCTCCTGCTTGTCCCCCATGCTGGCCCTGGGGGAGTCCCTGCAACTGTGCAGGACAAAGACTCAGGCAAGCCCCTCCCCTTTGGGGCGGGATGGCCTCACAGATGGCAGGTGGTAACATGAGCTAGAAGGACCCTGGGGACAAGATGACCAGAGCCACATCTGAGAGGCACAGGGGTCAGGGCCTGGCCCTCACACCACTGGGGCGGGGGTTTCATCATGGTGTCCTCAAAAAAGGACAAACTCACAGTCGCAAAACACCAAACCCGGACAAACCCTGGCCGCAACCACGCCTCATCAGCTGATTCTACAGACAGGAAGGAGAGCCCAGAGAGGGACAGCGGCTTGTCCCAGGCCACACAGCAGGCCAGGGCGGGCAGGCAGTGGGCTCATGTCAAGACCCGGTTCTAAACACCCTCCAGCTCAGGGACCAGGCATCAACATTGCCCACGACCCCTCATCTATGACCCAGGCCCTCTGCCTCTGGCCAGGATCACCCCAGCTCCACCAGGGTCCCAAGCTCTGCTCGTGCGCAAGGAGTACTGACATTTGGGGAACCTCAGAGTGGCCCCCCAGTGCCTCCCTCCTGCTGGCACACATTGGCCCCACCTGCTGCTGCCCAGAGCCCCTACCCCATCACCCCCAGACCTCCACAGAGCCATGCTGACCCCTGAACACTGCCTGGTGGGGCCCCAAGTCTCCTCTCAACTGCAGGTTCAGGGGCACATTTTGAGGAATGTCCGCTGACCTGGTTGGCAAAGAGCAGGTAGCACACGGTGTGATCATCCGGGTCCTTCATGATGGCACGGATCACCTGCAGCATGGGGGTGATGCCTGCAGAACAGCACCCTGTCTGAGTGCCTGCTGGGTCCAGGGTACACCAGCCTGGGCCCCACCCCCTCACGTGGCACCCACTACCTGTCCCTCCTGCGATCATGCCCACCGACTTGGCCATCTTGATCACAGGGCTGGACTTCTTGTCAGGCCGGATGGCGAACTTCCCTGCGAGAAGAAGGGAACCAGGGCTCAGAGGAGGGGGAGGCGTGCCCAGCTGGTCACCCGCAGACAGCAGACCCAGGGGCTGCGCCCATCCCAGGCTCCCGACCCGAGTCACCTCGACCCTGGTACACCAGCAGCCCGTTGGGGCCCCGGAACTCAATGGTGTCTCCAATCTGCATGTTTTCCAGGTACTGCGACATCTTCCCCCCCACAGGAAACTTGGGATGCGTGTCCTTGAAGTAGACCTGCGAGACACGTGCATGGCCCTCAGTGCGCAGCCTGGCGGCTAAGGCTCACCTGTGGGGAGCAAGGGCCTCTTCAGGGTGCCCGGAGACCCATGTGGCCGCCTCCCGTGTGCCCTGTCCACCACCCATCCAATTCCCCATCCTCATCCCATGCCCCCAGACCGCCCCTAACACGCTGGCCAGGCAGGGCATCCGCCACGTGCGCCAGGCTGGTGCCTTCAGGGCTCTGTGTCACCTTCCGTTGAGCCACCCCCGCCCCAGCAGCTCCCTGCGTTCACCACCAAGCACAGCCCTGGGCTCGGCTTGTCACGTGGCTCTCAGGACAGCTGCCCTCCCTGCAGCCCTAGGGATGACGCTCCTTTGGGGAAAGGAGGCACAAAGACAGGACCCACCTATGCGAACTCGGGGACAGGGGTGGCGGGGGCCATACCCAGAGCCAGAGAAGGGGCTGAGATGAAGGCAGAGAAGGGAAAGGAGACTGGGAGAGGACACCAGGGTCCCTGTAGCCCCAGCACAGGGATTATGTGGCAGGGGACAGGCAGGCAGAGCACTGTGTTGCAGCCCTGGGTGCCAGCCCGGGACTCTGACCTCTGTCTAGAGCCAACGGGAGCCAAGAGGGGCCTGGTCACCCAAGAGTTCTTCCTCCATACTCGCCTCTCAGGCCTTCGCTTCATGCAACCAGAGGTCCCCATGTGAGCGATGCCCCCTCCTCACCTCCCCTGCCCTGGACAGAGCCCTGCTGTCCCTGCCCCTCGGCTGTTGCAGTCCGCAAGCCTCCCTTGGACCCTCCCCGGGGCCTTTGCACAGAAAGGTCCCTTCCTTCTTTCCGCTGCACTGGCCAGAGCACCCCCTTGGTCCCCTGTGCATGAAGCAGCCCAGCTACCCCCCCGCAAGCACACTGCCCCTCCTGATGCTCAGCCTCATATCCCTGTCCCAGAACAACCCCAGGCCAGGGCCCCAGAGTCCGATGGGCATGGTCACCCCATGAGATTCAGGGGCTCAGCTGTGGCCCACAGGGGTCTCCTCTGCCTCCAAGAAGGGCCAGGGCTGGGGTGCGGCTCAGTGGTACAGTACTGGCCTGCACCTCAAATTAAATACAGAAGAGTAAGTGAGGGACTTCAGGGGTCTTCACAGGGGCCTGGGCCCTACTGTCCCCAGCACCCCACGGCCAGCAGCCCGGTTCTCACCTGCTGGGCACGCTATTAGAACACGCCCACCGTGGAAAACCTCTACTAATTTCTGTAAAACCAGGTCATGTGGTGGTCATTATGCCTCCTACCCCTTCTACTCTTCATGATGTTTTTCTCTGTATTTTTGTTTTTGGTGGCACTGGGTAAAAACCGGAGCCTCGGCACTGTGCTGCATCCCTAACCCTTTTCTTATTTTTTATTTTGAGACTGTGTCCTGCTAAGTCGTTAAGTTGTTCAGTCTAGGCTCGAACTCACAACCCTCCTGATTCAGCCTCCCCAGGCCTGGTGGCATCATGTTTTTCAGGGTCCCTGCCAGGCACACCTGTCCCTCTAGTCGGCCGCTCCTGAAAGCTGCACACGTCCACGACCCACCCCTTGATGGACCCAGGTTCCCGAACAGCCACAGGCTCCATGCAGGCTCCTGGCGCACCCGTGGGTCAGAGGGGCCCTGCCACAACCCACTTGCTAGGCAAACAGGTCCCGGGGCTTCTGCAGTGCCACAGAGGGAAGGGGCCCGACCACTGCCGGCCCTGTGGCTGCTCCCTGCACGTCACCATCCCACCTGCATCTGCTGAGCCCCAACCCCACCCCTCTCAGCCAGGACCCCTCTCTTACCATGCCACTGCCTGCGACCCCAGTTTGTGATTCCCTCAGAAACCAGGCACTGGGGGCGCTGGGCTCTGGAGATGGCCTGACGACACTGGGCCCCTGGAGGCCTCTGCTGTGGCGTGGCCTCTCCCACCTGCCCCACAGCTGAGCCAGGGACCTCACCTTGATGACCAGGTCCACGAAGCCCTTGTCGTCATCGCTAGAGACGGGCGTGTAGGGCCGGATGACCAGGTTCCCGTCAATTCGAGCCGAAAGATAGATGTGCTGGCCTGAGGGACAGGAGGGGTCACTCCAGGCCAGTGACAGTCCCTGTGGGTGACCCCTGGGCCTTGTCACGCCACAGCCCATGTCCTGCCCTGGGGTCCCACCACACCCCAGCGGCCTGCCTCCCACCTTTGCCCTGCTGGGGCCACTGCCACTCACTGGGGCATGGTCACCCACCCTGGGCTCCCTGCCGTCCCCATGGAAATGCCCAGCGCCCAGAACTCACCGATGGGCAGGCCCAGGATGTGCTGGGGGGATGGCAAGGCAAAGCGGAAGCGCCGGGTGTCGTGGCTGATGACCTGAGGAGGGTGCGTGGGTCAGGCCACACCCAAGGGGGACAGCGACCCCCAGGGCCACACAGCAAGGTGGTGGAGCAAGAGTGAACTCAGGGAGGGTGTCTCACAGCCTGGGCAGTGCCCGAGAGCACGGTGGGCACGGCTGAGGCCACGTGCACAGTGCCGGAGCACGGTAGCCCCCGGGGCCCGCAAGGCTGACCGCTGCCAGGAACCCACAGCCAGGGCCTGGTCACCGGCTGGGAAGGTGGCAGTCACTTCCTCAGGGAGTGGTGAGGGATGGTGAGGAGGCAGGCAGGGCCACGGTGACAGCCCCGCCTTGGGAAGTGGGGCTCAAGCGGAGGCCAGGCAGTGTCGGTGGGTTCCGGGCCCTGCGGCACAGCCGGCCACGAGAACTCCAGCGGCCAGGGAGCCACCTCACACCTGCACGCAGCAATGTCACAGACCAACAGTGGGGTCACCTGGAGGGGACGGCAGGCTTCTCCCAGGGGACAGAGCACCATGGACGTCCACCTCAGCTCTGCACAGGGAGAACTTCCTGTCCCAGAGAGGGCGCCCGGCCCAGGGCGGCACCTCGAGATGGACCCATCCCTGCGGCCACCAGCAGAGGCGAAGGTCAGGGACACAGCCCTGGCCCCCACGGCCTCTGCCCACAGCCAGGCCGGGTCACCGGAGCTCCCGGCAGCAAGTCCGGGACATCGACCAGCCCGGGAATCAGGACCACACGCACCCTCACCATTGCGGACTCAGTGCAGCCTGGCGGGGCCCCGTGCTCAGCGGGCAGGACCAGCTCGGGGCAGGCACAGAGACGGAGGCACCTGCCACACAGTCAGTCAAAGGGACAGAGGGTCCGCTGTGTGACACTCCTGTGACAAACACTAGATAGCCATCCAGAAACTGAAGCAGCTTCAGGTTAACTGGGAAAAGGCACGAGACTGCATGGCAGGGTGAAATTTTCAGGTTAGCAAAAACAGGAAGTAAGTCGCCAGGCATGATGGCACATGCCTGTAATCCCTGCACTCAGGAGGCTGAGGCAGGAGGATCCCTGTGAGTTCAAGGCCAGCCTAAACTACATAGCGAGACCCTATCTCAAAAAATCAAAAAAAAAACAAAAAACAAAAAAAAACACACCCAGGACCTAAGGTGCATGCCTGTGCCTTCATACACATGTGTGCACGATGCTTACAGGAGGACCTGCAGGTGCCTCACGCAGGCCTGGGGACACAACAGTAGGGGGTGTTGGGGGGCAGGGGACCATGCACATCTCGTAAAGAGAACTTTTTTTTTTTAATGGGGATACCAGGAGTCGAACTCAGGACCTTGTGCTTGCCAGGCAGGCGCTTATGCCACTGAGCTCTCTCACCAGCCCTTGTAAAGAGAATTTTTATAGTGAACTTGTATAAATCATTTGCTGCTTCTAGGATTCAACATCAGTAACAAGGGAAAAGATGACAAAAGAGTTTGAAAACATGATTTGTTCAAGGAAAAGAATGTGTGAGCGTGGTCCCTGCTGGGAAGCTGCCACCAACTCTTTTATGTTTTTCACTGCTGTCTGATTTTCGACTTTTCTATGAACTCTCGGGATGTGACAGAGGCATCCTGTCAGTCACAGGAAGCTGCAGGCTGCGCGGTGGCCTCAGCCTCCCAAATAGCAGGGCTGGAACTGAACTGGCCCAAGCGCAGGGTGGGGTCCCTGCAGCTGGAGCCCGGGAGGAATGACTCTCTCTGCTCTGTGACTCAGTTTTCCCTGCCACACCCCTGCAGAAGCAGCTAGGGGTGGCCAGAAATAGAGCAGGGGGGATGGGACGGTCACTGGAGAGGCACAGACCAGCCACCAGGGAGGGAGGGAGGAGGGATATGAAGTCCTGATCGTGGAGGGCCAAGCAGCTGAGACCAGGCAGGGCCTCTGCAGACCCCGAGGGCGGACACGGCCTCTGTGCGCATGAGCACCAGGCCGTGCATGATGGCCCTGGGGACAGGGCTCCTCCTCCCCCAGGGACCCTGTTTCCCAACTGTTAAGTGGGGGCGTGGACCCCAAAGTCCTGCGGATCTCTCTCTCTGAACACCTCCCACACAGTGGGTCTGAATCCCTCCACCACCTGTGGCCTGGACAGGGGACACGCCATGCGCTGTCTCTGCCTCGGCACCCACCTCCCTGTCGATGAGCCGCAGCGGGTACTTGATGTCAGGGCTCTCGAGGGTGAGGGCCGGCCTGGGGCGCTGGAACAGCTTCATGAACAGGCTATAGAGGAACCAGAGCGGGGAGAGCGCCACGCGCCCCAACTGTGAGGACAGACAGACAGACAAAGTGAGTAACGACCGAACTGAGAATCCCCTGGGCAGGGCCACACTGGCCAAGCGGTCCCATTACACCCTGGGGCTGTGGGGGGCAATGTCCTGTCCAGGGTCCTCGCTGTCCCTGAGCCCACTGGATCAAGGCAGGGCGGTTCAGGTAGGTTGAGTCAGGGAGTGTGACTGTCACCAGGGGCTGAAGGAGGCCAGGAAAGACCCCAGTCTAGATGTCAAAGGACGAGGGTGTTTGGAGCTCGGTCCCGCTGGCACCTCCGGGTTTCCAGCCTCCAAAACTGAGCATTGTGGTAGCTCAATTAGAGAGGCTAAAAAGCAAAACTGACATGAAACAGGGGCTCTCGAGAAAGCACTTTCACAGCTGGTCCTCTCACCCTGCCTGGTCTATTTCCCTGACTTTTGTTCTCTCAGCAAATGACTGTGTGTTCTCTTCTTAGCATCACCCTAAAGTTCTCCTTTTAGCCTGGCTGCCAGGAAGCTCGGAGCCGAGTTCCCTGGGTGCACTTGGCCTCTGCTCCTGTGACGGGGTCTGCTGCAGGCCTTTCAGGTAGTGCATTCTCACCTCAGGGCCCCGCCCCGCTGCCCTCCTTCCCCAGCTGGCTCCACGCTGTACAGCTGAGGCCTCAGAAGGGACCCAGGCATGTGGCCGACAGTTCTCAAATCAAGGGCCCAGGGCCCCAGGGCCCGGCCACTCAGCACCTACTGTGTGCCAAGCACCGTGCAGGAGCTTTGGCCAGCCTGGCTGGCAGCCACTGACCATGAGATCAGAGACCTGGGCTCATGATCCAGCTCAGGACCTCAGGCCTGTCCCCCCCAGGGCCAGGCAGCGAAGCAGATGCAGCTTGGAAAGGCCACGCACAGAGGGACCAGCGGCCACGGACTCAGGGCTGCTGCTGCTCCAAGTGTGGGACACGAACTCCCGGGGTCAATCCCACTCAACCCTGGGCTGTGGGTGCAGCAGGAAAACGGAGGCCCAGAGGGTAGGTAACTACCCCAAGTCCCACGAAAGCCAACCCTCTAAGTAACCCATGGAGACACTGCGTACTGTCACCCTGATTTCTAAGAGAGATTAAGTGACTGCCACGGTCACAGCCAATCAGGCGTGGAGCCAGAATCTGACTCCAGGCCTGGCCAGTCCAAAGTGCTGCTCTTCCCATGCCATCTCCAGGCACAGGTGTCTCCTGCCGCCTGCGGGAAGCCCTGCGCTCTGCTCCAGCCCCAGCTGCCCAAGGTCCTTCCTCCACTCAAGCACCCACCCTGGCTCCCCACTGCCCCCCTCCAGCCCTGGTGCCCTGCGTAGCAAGCCCGTCTTGTTCCGAGCCTTCAAATACGCTCTCCTCTCTGCCCCCAAAGCCTTGGCCTCTGCACACATCCAAACAGCAGGCTCCTACTCATCCTCCAGAGCCCAGCTCCAACACCTGTCCCTAGCCAACCAGGCCTTTGATGGACTTTTACCAGCCTGTAGCCCATCATGAGGGTTCCCCTGCTCTGGACCGCTCCGTGTCAAGCCAAGGAGCCACCTCCTGCGGAGCACGGCTCAGGGAAAGGCTGAGTGCAGTGTGTGCAGGAAGCTGCCCTCATTGGGAGCCCTGGAGATGAAGCTCAGTGACATTCCCAGCTGAGGACTGAGGCCAAGTCGGGTGTGCCCTGGGGCTTTCCGCCCCAGCGCAGAGGTTCAAGTGCACAGCAGCACAAGACTCCCCGCGCTCCTGCTGGACAGATGAGGGGACAGAGGCGGCTCGAGGAGCCTGAGTGGCATCTGGGCGTGGTGCCCAGGTGCTGGGCGGAAGAAACTCAGGTCTCAGGTGCGCTGCCAGGTCCCAGACGTCCCAGCCCCTCGGTTCCCAGGTAACTCGGAGCCAGGCTCGTCCCCAGCACGTCCCGCACTCAGCCCAGCGAATATATGTGGAAGGAATTAGCAGAGGGACGGCAGGCACCCTGCTTCACTCGCTGGCACTTTTCATTCCGCCTGGAGCCCAGCAGGAGGCTGGGGCGTGGCCATCCTGTTTGTGTCGCACAAACACAGTGCCGCACAGGCTCAAGGCAGCCTGGGACATGGTAGTCAGAGGCCCGGGCTCGTGTGGGCGACCAGCACCCAAGGAACACACTACCTCCAAATAGTGAGAGCTGCCGCCACTCCTACTCCAGGTGAGGAAACTGAGGCTCAGGCGACAGACCTGAGTCTGGGGACATGTCTGGCCACTGACAGGGAAGAAGTGGGCTATGTATAAAAATCCTACAGGAAAGGCAGATGTGAGCAGATCATTGCTATCTGTCAGTGATTCAGTCAACAAATCCCAGTGGACACTCGAGGGCCTAAGTGGAGGCCACAGGCCGAGAGGCCCCACCCTGAGGAGATCAAGTGAGAGAGGGGACGGACACGGGCAGGGGAGGGTGCTCGGTGCCCAGAAGCAGTGGAGGGGTGAGTACCTGTCGCTAAGCCAAAGGCCTGACCAGACCCCCCAGTGGGGTACACACTGTTCCCACCCTGGGCCACTGCAGGAGCCGAGGGCACAAGAGGCAGGTGGCTGTGGCCAGGCCCTGCCCATCGGCACAGGCAGATGCCACTTCACTCGGCCACCTGGGGACCTCAGGACAGCTGCCTACCAGACTCTGAGCTGGTGCCCCACGTCCCCAGGTGCCCTGCAGGCCACACTGCCTGCTAGAGCAGGAGGAGGAAACGGGGTACAGTCCAGGACACCCTGGGGAGCCCCCACTCCCACACCACAGCCCAGGCCTGCCCAGCCAGCTCCCGACCCATGGGACACCCCGTCCAGCTGCCCGCTCTGACACTGCCCACTGTGACCCTGGTGTCCCCAGGTGCCAGTTCCCTGAGATGGGGCCCAGACTAAGCATCGGTGACTCGCTTACCTGTCCACTGCCCGGCCACTGCTGTCCCCAGGATCCAAGTGACCACCTCCCTCTGGCTCTGGGCCCATCTCAGTGGGAGGAAGTGGGAGGGAAGGAGGAAGGAAGTCCCACAGTGGGGGCTCGGGGCCAGCTAGGAACATGGTGGGGGACCCAGGAGGGAGCAGGTGTATGGCCTGATGCCCCACACCAGGAGACATGACCCTGCTCCTTGGGCACGGAGCTGCCAGGGCCAGCGGGAGCCCTGCACGCCCTACCTGTGCAGTGGGCCTGTCTGGGCGGGTGGGCACTGGCGGCTGGGCTGGGAGGCAGGGGAGCCACAATACTGGATGGCGGGCAAACCCCCAATATTCACTCCGGGTGGCTGGCAGACACAAGTGCCAACCCCTGGGTTGGGCCTCTGAAGTGTGCAGACGCTTCCCACAGTGCCTGCAGGGCCCAGATAAGAGGCTGCTGCGCCAGGTCCCCACGGCCCTGTAGAGCATGTGGGGTGCAGTGCAGCCTGCAGGGCAGGAGGCCTGGCTGGGGGTGTGCCCGGGGCTCCTCGCAGGCCCCTCAAAGCAGGGGGGATGCCCAGCACCCCGGAAGATGAGGCCGGGGGCTGAAGGGCGTCCCCTGCCCCTGGAGGAGGACTACTGTCTGCTCAACAGGAAGGCAGGGAGCAGCCTGGTGCACCTACACCGGCCACGCTGGCTGGAAGGTAAAAAGCCTGAGCAGATGGGGAGGGACCTTAAGGAAGGAGGGCCGCCTCTGTGGCAACCTTCCAGGCTGTGGCACTGGGGCTGCCCAATGCCCACAGCTTGCTGCCCCACGGTCCAAGTTCCGCCCCCGGGAGCCTGGGCTGGACCACACTTTCCAGGCCCAGAGGCCCGGCACCTGCCTCCCTGAGGAGGAGCCTCGGAGCCTGGAGGCCCAGGGGCAGTGCCCGGGGCAGAGATGGCAGCGCGCAGGCCTCACCCCACCCCCACCCCCACCCCGTGCCAGCCTTCCCACCCCAGGAGTCCCAGCACACGCAACTCAGGCAGGGTGCGTGCGTGGGTGGGAGGGGAGGCTCTGGCCAGGCGCGACCTTGAGAAATTCGCGAGAGGATTAACCAGTCTGGGGAACCAGCAAGAGCGGTGCCAAAAAATAAAAATAAAGTGAGAACTGGGGGCGGGGGGAGGTGGCCGGAGGCGGGGCAGGCAGCGTAGACTTTGGAGCCCACAGGCCTGGCCGCCTCTCTCAGGGCCGTGGGCCGAAGCCAAGTCCGAAAGGTGCCACATCATCTGTCAAGGGGTCGGGCCTGGGCGGGGAGTGCGGGGGGGGCGGTGACGGGGTGACAGGGCGACAGGAGGGCAGGAGCCTGCAGGTGGCAGCCTCTGCCGCACTGAGCGCTGCTGTCCTCTCGAAGACATGTGCAAAGCCTCTGCTGCACTCCCTCGTTCGCTGCCCCACGTACACTCACTGCACACGCACGTTCACACTCATTCTCAGTCCTGCACGTGCATTCATACCCACAGTCACACAATTCACTCTCACATTCCCACTCAGACGCATTCACACGCAGCTTGCACACGTCCACACGCGCACGCACTCATTCTCACAGCCCTCACTCACGCATTCATACTTGCACACACCCACTCACGTTCACACCCGCCCGCCGCACACCTCCATCCACGCACGCCCACGCAGTCGGACTTCGCATTCGCACGACCGCTCGCCCGCACACGTGCTTAGTCACACTCCACCTTCCCCACTCACACCCACGCGGGCACGCCGCGCACGCTCGCGCCCCCGCGCCCCGCACGCCGAGCCCCGCCGGAAGAAGGGAAGGGGTGCGGGGCGCGGGGGCGCGGCCGGGGAGGGGCGCGGCGGAGGGGGCGCGGCGGCCGCAGAGGCCCGGCCTCCGGGGACCATCGCCCCGCCGAGGGCCCGGCGCCCCGCGAGGCCCAGCCCGCGCCGACCCTACCGTGCTCAGCTGGGCCCCCATGGTGGCTGCGCCCTCGCCGCCGCCGCTCCGCCGCTCGCCGAGACAGTGGCCGTCGCCGCCCTCGCCCGCGTCGCCTCGGGAGGGAAGGGGCGGGGCGGGGGCGGGGCTCTTGCGGCGGGGCGGGGGCGGGGCCTGCGCCGCCCGGGGCGGGGCTCTTGCGGCGGGGGGGCGCCGGCCCTCCGTGCGTCCCGTCGACCGCCGCGCCGGGACCAAGATGGCGCCCCTGGCGGGCCTGAGGCGGCAGCCCGAGCCTCCCGGTGCCTCCGAGGCCCGCGGCGGCGAACTGGGCGTGCTGCCCGCATCACAGGTCTCTGTGCCCTCGTCCCCGCGGGGACACCACGCCCGGGTGCGGGCCGGCTCTGCTTACTGGGCAGACATCAGCAGGGCGGGGACGGGGCTGCGGGCCACTTGAAAAGCAGACCTGATTTTTGGGGGTCCTTTTTCCTTGTTTTGTTTTTTGTGTTTGGGGTTTTGTTTTTGTTTTTGAGACAGGGTCTCACTGTGTACTTCAGGTTTGTCTGGAACTATGTAGCCCAGGCTGGCCTCAAACTTGGGGAGATCTTCCTGCCTCAGCCTCCCAAATGCTGGGACTACAAGTGCGTGCCACCACACAGGCTTTGTCTTTCTCAAGCACTAGCTATAGATACATCCACCCAAGCTTGGGGTCTGGAAGGTCAGCTACTGAGAAGGAACTGTGCTCCGAGCACACCCATAAGGTCCAGGGAGGCCCAAAGTCCAGACCGCAGGTGAGGTCTTGGACAAACCTCAAGACCTCAGAACAGACCAAAGAGAACGGTCCACCTAGAGTAAACATGGGCCTGGGAGGTCAGCACAGCCCATTTGCCTTCTAAAAGAACAATGACCTCACCTGCATGGTGGCTCGTACCTGTGATCCCAGCACGCAGGAGGCTGAGGCGGGAGATCACTACAAGTTCAAGGCCAGCCTGGGCTACATAGTGAGTTCAAGGCCAGCCTGAACTACATAGCGAGACCCTGTCTTCAAATAATAAATAAATACTAGTCCAGCAAACAGTCTACAAAATGAAGAATGGAGTGGCATCCATTTTTCTGCCTGTGTGGGCGTTCAGATTATTACATACGCTTGGAAAGTTATCACGCTCTCACCGTTAGTGAACCAGGCCTGCTTTGCCTGCCGCACGGTAGGCTGATCACTGAAGTGGTGCTTTGCAAAAGAGAATTGATTCATGAGGTGCTCAGGAGTGTGGAGCCAGGAGGCCAACCCTCAAAACCGCCTCCCCAGGGATCAGTTTGGAGATGACGGGACAGAAGCAGGGTGAGCGAAGGTGTCGGAGGGCAGTAATCACAGCGGCACAAGCGTGAGCGCTCTCCATGGTTCCTCATGGGATCTCACTACATTTTCCAGGAAGAACTCAAACTTGTGAGCCTCCTGCCTCAATGTCCCAGAGTGCTGGGGTTACAGGTGTATGCGCCCCATGCTCAGCTCTTCATTGCCTTTTTTTTTTTTTTTTTTTTTTTTTTCTTTTCTTTTTTGAGACGGGGTCTCGCCATGTAATTCAGACTGGTCTTTTTTTTTTTTTATGTGGGTACCAGGAGTCAACCGCAGGACCTCGTGCTTGCCAGGCAGGCGCTTATGCCGCTGAGCCATCTCACCGGCCCTCAGACTGATCTTGAACTCAATATGTAGCCCAGGCTGGCCTGATACTTGTTGTGATTTTCCTGCCTCAGCCTCCTGAGTGCCGGGATTACAGGTGTGCACCATCACACCTGGCATCACTGCCTCTCTTAAGATCATAGTTCCTGTCCATCTGTTGCCTTATTTGTCTGGTTGAACCTCTCCATAATTGTCCTTGTCCATAAAATTAACACCACTCGCAATCAGTGTACATTTCATTAGTGGAAGCATTTTCTCTTGCTCTAGTAAGTCCTGAATTCATTCATGCTTCGACCCATAAACATCATTCAAAATGTAAACCACATAGCCAGATGTAGTGGGGCATGCCTGTAATCTCCTCCGAGGCAGGAGGATTGCCACAAGTTTGAGGCCAGCTTGGGCTACATAGGGAGTAAAATGACAGTATGAACTATATGTCTCAAAAAAAACACAAAAGGAGATTTCCCTCATGGCTGAACCTGAAAGCTTCTGTAGAAAGTGACCCAGGAACTGTGCCTGGCCTCATCGTGATGCCAGCTGATTAGCTGGGTGACATCCAGGCCGATGGCCACATGCAAACTCAAAAAGGCAGGGCAGGTGCAGAAGTGGATAAGGGCAGAAACGGATGCCGAAACTGGGGGCGGATATTGTCTGCTTGAGGTGCTATGTGGCCAGGAGGTTGCGGTGACCATTGGGCCATGAAGGCTTAGTCACAAGAGACACCTTGCTACCCACACCCTGCAGCTGGCTTGGTCCCCAGGCCCTGGCAAGAAGTGGGGCAGCAGGGGCATTTGTTTGATTGCTTGTTTTTGCTTTTGTCTGATTATTGATCGGGGTCTGAACTTCCAGCTAATTCTCTTTGTGGGGCTTGGATGTGCCTGCAGTGGGTGAGGCAGACCCCAGGGCTTGTCCCCTTCCTTAGAGCCTCTTCTCCCCTCCTGTCTGATCCCGCCTGCACTTGGGAGCTGGGTGTCACCCTGGGGTGGCGACTGGCCCGTTGAGCCAAGGTGTGATCCGAGTTCTTCAGAGAGGACGGAACAGATTTCTCCCTTAGACTTCATGGGGGCTCCCCACCTGCAAGGAGCTGACTGTGAGGTGGCCTGGGAGAGCAGGGAGAGGAAACGAGGTGACCCTGTTCTGTTGTTGGGGTTCAAACATAGGGGTGGGCCCGGGACTTCGTGTTTGCAGGGCCTGACCTGCTGTGCAGCTGCTCATTGTGACTCCCGGCCAAGGTCTTCCCCTCTCAGAGTCCTTGTCTGGGAAAGGGCAGGCAGGCTGCGAGGCCCTAAGACCTGTTCAAAGCAAAACTGGGCATGGTGACACATCCCTGTAATCCCAGCGCTCTGGAAGGCTGAGGCAGGAAGGTTGCAAATCCAGGCCTAGCATGGGTGAGTTAGCTATTTACTGAGACTCTCAAAAATGAAAAGCTTTTAAAAAGGAGCTAGGCGGATAAGGCAGGAGGATCACTGTGAGTTCAAGGCCAGGCTAAACTACATACCGAGACCCTGTCTCAAAAAATAAAAAGGGAGGAGCCGGTGAGATAGCTCAGCGGCATAAGCGCCTGCCTGGCAAGCGTGAGGTCCTGAGTTCGACTCCCGGTACCCACATAAAGGAAAAAAAAAAGGGCCGGTGATATTGCTTAGTGGCACAAGCGCCTGCTGGCAAGCCCGAGGTCCTGAGTTTGACTTCTGGTACCCACATAAAAAAAATAAATAAAAATAGATAAAAAAATAAAAAGGGGCCGGGCGTGGTGGCACATGCCTGAAATCCCAGCACTCAGGAAGCTGAGGCAGGAGGATCGCTGAGAGTTTGAGACCAGCCTGGGCTACAAATTGAATTCAAGGCCAGCCTGCACTACATAGTGAGACTCTGTCTCAAAAAGACAAAAATAAATAAATAAATAAGTAAATGTAAAAGCAGACTAAAGATGTAGTTCAGTGTGAGGCCCTAGTTTGAATCCCCAGTACCACAAAACTAAATAAATAACAAACTTCAGAGCCGTGGATGGTGGCAGGCTCCCATAAACCCACCACTTGGGAGGCTGAGGCAGGAGAATCAAGGCCAGACTAGGCTACATAGTGAGACACTATCTCAAAACAAACAAACAAACAAACAATAGCAACAAAAAACACATTAGAAAAATTAAATTTAGAAGTTTATTTGAGCAAAAAAAAACATTCATGAGTTGGGCAGCACCCTGAACCAGAGAGCAGCAACAGGGTAGGTAGAATTTATAGACAGAAAAAAAAAAGAGGCATCAAACAGAATAGCCTCATTAGTTATAATTCCCTTTGCATTAGGTAAAACTTTTTTTTTTTTGTGGGTACCGGGGGGTCGACCTCAGGACCTCGTGCGCCAACAGGCACCCGTGCCGCTGAGCGATATCACCGGCCCCTTTTTCATATGTGGGTTCCGGGAGTCGAACTCGGGCCCTCGCGCTTGCCAGGCAGGCGCTTACGCCGCTGAGCCATCTCACCGGCCCCAAAACTTTTTTTTTATTTTGTTGTGTGTGGTGTGTGTGTTGAACCCAGAGCCTTTGCACTGAGCTACATCCCCAGCCCTTTTTAAAATTTTTTATTTTGAGACACCATCTTGCTGAGTCACTATATTGCCCAGGCTGGGCTTAAACTTGCACACCTCCTGCCTCAGCCTCCCAGAGTGCTGGGATTACAGACGTGCACCACCATGCCCAGTTTGGACCTGTTTTGGCAGTTCACAGCCTGTGATTGGCTGAAAACTCTGGGCTGTGATTGGCTGAGAGGAGGATTTGTGACATGAATACACCCAGGTTGCAAGTTGTTACCATATTAAATTAGGTCACAGTTCACTGCTTATGGAGGCCACTAAATTCACAAGCCCCCTTCCACTTCTGATATTTTCTTTGCTGTGTGGATTCCCCCAGACTTTGTGTCTGAAAAATATCAGTGTACAGAGAAATTACAAGAAAAGTATAGGCGCAATTAGATTCATCAACTCTCATTTCCCCCTCTGGCCTCTCCCCGCCCCCCATCTCCCTATTAGCTTTTGGGGGACTAGGAAAGAGTCCGTTAGCAGATGTTTGACTCTTTATCCCTAAATACGTCCCCCACACATCTCCCCAGAGCAAGGCCACTGTCCCATGAAGTGTAATCAAGTTCAGAACATTTAACATGGATCTGAGCCGTCAGGAAGCCGACTCTCCCCCAGGGGAAGCTGTTCGCCCCTGGGCAGTCTCCTTAGTCTCCGTTGATCCGGAGGTCGACCGGGTTAGGTGCTGTTGATGTCCACTTGCCGCAGTGGCAGTGGCACTGGCCACGTGTCACTGTCCCATGGCCAGTAAACTTTCTCTGATACCAGACCTGCGTCCTGAGCTCCGCAAACTTCTTCATCATTGCTGGTGACTCTGACCCCCATCAGTTACCAGCAAAGTGGTTTATAAACTGCTTGCGGTGGGGGGGGGACCTTCATCCTAATCCCTCGAGGCGAGCCCAGGGATGGAAATTGCACGCAAACTCCTCTTCCTTCAGGCAGTTTGGCAGAGACTCCCTGGCCTAGTCCAGGCCTTGGATCCTTCACGGAGGCCGGGAGGTGGGTGGCAGAGAGATCACCACTTCCATTTTCCGGAGGGACCAGGTGAGGCTGAGAAAGGAGAAGTGAAGCAACTCGCCACCCCAGGAGCCTCCGAGCGCCAGCCCTCCCCTGCCCAGAAAGGGTAGGGAAGGAGGCTCCCAGGCAGGGCTCAAGATCAGAGTTTTGGACCTGGCGTGGAGCTGTCCTAGGTTCCTGCAGTCCCCCAGGTGCTGATTACGAATGCGGGTATTATATTGCCAGATTTAGCACAGGAGCACATCCGTAATCCCAGGCACTGTGCGAGGCTGAGTCAGGAGGAGCGCAAGTTTAAACCCAGCCTGGGCACCTTATTGAGACCCTGTCTCAAAATAAAAGAATACAAGGGCCGGTGAGATAGCTCAGCAGCATAAGGGCCTGCCTGGCAAGCACGAGGTCCTGAGTTCGACTCCTGATACCCACATAAAGGAAAAAAGGGACCGGTGATATCGCTCAGCGGCATGGGCGCCTGCTGGAGCGTGAGGTCCTGAGTTCAACCCCCAGTACCCACAAAAAAAAAAAAAAAAAAAAAAAGAATACAAAAGGACTGGGGATGCACCTTGGTGCAAAAGCCCTGAGTTCAGCCAGGCGTGATGGTGCACACTGTAATCCCAGCACTCAGGAGACTGAGGCAGGAGAATCACCACAAGTTTCAGGCCAGTCTGGGCTACATATTGAGTTCAAGACCAGTCTGAATTACATGGTGAGACCCTGTCTCAAAAAAAAAAAAAAAAAAAAGGGCCGGTGAGATGGCTCAGTGGCGTAAGCGCCTGCCTTGCAAGCGCGAGGGCCCGAGTTCGACTCCCGGATCCCACATATGGAAAAGGGGCCGGTGGTATCGCTCAGCGGCACGGGCGCCTGTTGGCGCGCGAGGTCCTGAGGTCGACCCCCCGGTACCCACAAAAAAAAAAAAAAAAAAGCCCTAGGTTCAACCCCCAGTACCACAAAAACAAAACAAACAAAAACCAGACACAGAGTTAAATTCTTTATTAAGATAAACAAAGAATCATGTTTTGGCCTAAGTACATCCCAAATGTCGCTCAGAACATTTTATACTAAAAGTGTTGTACTAAAAAGTCACAATGTCTGCGCTGTTTGCACTGGGACCGGGTTACCAGATAAAACACAGAATATGCCAAGTGAAATTTGAATTTCAGGCCCACAGTGAATGCTTTTCTCCGCAGGTGTGGTGACTGAGCTCTGGGGCAGGTGTGAAGTCCCCAACTCAGTGGGGCCTTGAATGCCGGGATGAACTTCCCCTCCGGGAGTAGCCGGCGGCCCCCTGCAGGAAGGGGCGGAGCTTGCACGGCAGATGCCGGAGGGTCCGGAAAGCTCTCTTTGGCCATGGGAGGGGGCGGGGCAGGGGACCAATCAGGGCCGTGGCAGGCGACACGGTCAAATCAGGCCAGCGCCAGGGAATAAGAGAGCCTTCTGGAGCAGGACCCATGGGGCGGGAGGCCCGGGCGCTGGGGAAGACAGGCCAGGGGCCGTCTGCGGAGGGAGGGGCTGAGTGGCCCCCGAGGGGGAGGGGGCCTGGAGAGATGCGGGGGTAGGTGGGGGTGGCTCGAGGGACCCCGAAGGAGGTGTCCCTGCCCAGGTGATTCCTCCTGGTGTGTGAGGGCTGCAGGAGCCCACGGAGCCCAGGAGCGAAGACGAGGCCTCCGCCCCGTGGAGGGGAAGCCACAGCCAGTCAGACCGGGCCCTGCAGGCGTGAAATGATTCCCTGCTTCTCACAATGGGAAGAGAGATCTTATTTGTAGAGGCAGAGACAAGCTGTAATCCCAGCCCTCTGGGAGGCTGAGTCAGGAGGATGGAAAGTTCCAGCTCAACCTGGGCAATTTAGCAATCCCCAGTGCTGCAAAAAAATAAGGAAGGGAGAAAAGGGGAGGGGAGGGAAAGGAGAGCCGCTCAGTGTAGGGAGAGCTCCGGGTAGGGAGGCCCGAGGCTGACCCCAGTCCTTCTTGGAAGCCGCACGGTGCACCCTGTGCAATCTGGAGGCGGCAGAGCTGGTCGTGTGGGAACAGGAACCCTATCAGCCCTGCTCACTGGAGGTCGTCCAGCCTGGCCCAGCCTGGAGGGTCCGTGACCTGTGGTGGCAGAGGACTCCGCCAGGACCCCTGGGAGCAGGGGCCCGCTCTGGTGGCAGAGCCAGAGGACAAGTCAGCCCTCACCCAGGGCATCTCGTCTCCATCAGACAGCATGGAGGCCAAGGGTCACACAGCTGGAGCAGGTGACCCTGGGGTTCGAGCCAAGGATCTATTCGCTTCTGGGACTTGGTTTGGCCTCCGGCTCGGGCACCGGCTGGTGGATTTGGAATTAGGCATCTGGTTTCCTCTTTGGTGTCTACCTGGGGTGCCTTGCAGTGGCAGCAAGGTGGGGCGTGGGCCCAGGGCGAGGAGAGGTGTGTGTGCTTGTGTCCCTCCCCACAATGCCAGTTTCCCCGGGCCAGAAATGTCCAAGGCTTGGCTCTTGCTGTGTGACCTCAGGTGAATCGCTCCTCTCTCGGCCTTAGTTTCCTCGGATCATAGAAAATCTAGCTAGCGTCTGGAAAGAGCAAAGTTCACAAAAAATCTGGTCCAGGAGCTGGGGTGTGGTGATGTGCACCCATAATGCCAGCACTCTGGGAGGCTGAGGCAGGAGGATCACAATTTCAGACCCAACCTGGGCAACTGAGCAACATAGTGAGACCCTGTCTCAAAAAAATAAGAAGGGCTGGGGATGGAGCTCAGTACACAGGCTTTGAATTCAATCCCTAGTACTGCCAATAATAATAATAATTAATTAAATTTTTAAAATTAAAAGCAATAATGTCAGGTTGTCCCCTTAAATGCAATACCAGTTTTGATCACTCGGCTAAGCCCTATCTGCCAGGCTTCTTCCTATAAAAGTCCCTTCCCTAGTTGTATTTAATAAGTGATCTTCAAAAAAAAAAAATGTGATCTTTGAGACAGTTTGTGTACAATTTGATTTCATCCTCACAGCAACGATATGGTGATTAAAAATATGTCTGTTGGGCCGGTGAGATGGCTCAGCGGCGTAAGCGCCTGCCTTGCAAGCGCGAGGGCCTGAGTTCGACTCCCGGATTCCACATACAAAAAAAGGGGCCGGTGATATCGCTCAGCGGCACGGGTGCCTGTTGGCGCGCGAGGTCCTAAGGTCGACCCCCCCGGTACCCACAAAAAATAAAAAATAAAAATAAATAAAAATAAAAATATGTCTGTAAATTCTTTGACATTCTTCCCATGGACAGATGGGGGTCTGTAGGGAAAACAGTCCTTCAAATGCTAGCCAAGGTGCAGGGCCCCTGTAGAGCTGCCCGGTGGTGCTGAGGCTTCAGGCCAGACCCACAGGACAAGGTTGTCCGAGGTGCTTGGTGGATGGAAACCGCGTACACACAACTTTCCCTAAGGGCTTTTCTGGCTTCGCTCCTGTGTTTGCTGTTTTAATGAGAACCCTATAAAGGCAGGAGCTTAATAAAGAGGGAGCCGGCCATGGTGGTGCATGCCTGTAATCCCAGTACTGAGGAGGCTGAGGCAGGAGGATCATCACAAGGTCGAGACTCCCTGGGCTGCATAGTGAGTACAAGACCAGCCTGAACTACATATAGACAGATAGAGAGAGAGAGAGAGAGAGAGAGAGAGATGGAAAGATAGAAAGAAAGAGAAAGAAAGGGAAAGAAAGGAAATGATGAAGAATGGGAGAGAGGTTCTGAAGAGCAAGCTTGGCCCAAGTAAATAGAAAAAGAAGGTAAGAGCAAAATAAAAGTACACGCTGCATCTGGGAAACACAGCATGGGGTATCATGGAAAGGTGTGATAACCCCAGACCTTTTTTTTAAATTTTGAGACAGGGCCTCTTTAAATTGCCCAGGCTGTGCTTGAATTTGCAATCCTCCAGCCTCACCCTCCCAGAATGCTGGAATTACAGGTATGCACCACCATACTTAGCTGAAACTAGCCTCTTCATGTTGTGTTTTGATGAACTATTTTGGGGGAGGGTTGGTTTTTTGAGTCAGAGTCTCGCTATGTAGTTCAGGCTGGCCTCTAACTTGTGGCAATCCTCCTGCCTCAGCCTCCCGAGTGCTGGGATTACATGCTCGGCCAGTAGCTCTATATTTTAATAAAGTTCAATTCATCATTTTTTATGGTGTTTTGTGCAGAATACCATTTTTTTTATGTGGGTACCGGGAGTCGAACTCAGGACCTCACGCTTGCCAGGCAGGCACTTATGCTGCTGAGCTATCTCACCGGCCCCAGAATACCATTTTGAAGCCTATATTTTTCCCTATATAAGCACATACCCTCTTTTGAAGTCCACAGGATGGAGTTTAAGTCTCCCAATCTGACCAAGTGCCACTGATAAGCGCTTATTTCTCTGCTGATGTCTCTCATCCCAAACAGAACTGTGGACATCCCCTGGCGAGGACAACTTAGCACTGTTGCCTTACTTCCTCGAAATTAATGCTGAGACATGGAATTGCTTGGGCAAACAAAGAGCAAAGCCTTAAAATTTCCTAGCTATGGGCCGGTGAGAGGGCTCAGCGGCGTAAGCGCCTGCCTGGCAAGCGCGAGGGCCCGAGTTCGACTCCCGGAACCCACATACAAAAAAAGGGCCGGTGACATCGCTCAGCGGCACGGGTGCCTGTTGGCGCGTGAGGTCCTGAGGTCGACATCCCGGTACCCACAAAAAAAAAAAAAAAAAATTCCTAGCTATACAGCCCAAGTGCCAAGGGTCACTTGATGTCAGCTTATATCAGTGTCCTGGAGCCACCTTTTTTTTTTTTTTTTGTGGGTACCGGGGGTCGACCTCAGGACCTTGCGCGCCAGCAGGCGCCCGTGCCGCTGAGCGATGTCACCGGCCCTTTTTTCGTATGTGGGTTCCGGGAGTCGAACTCAGGCCCTTGCGCTTGCCAGGCAGGCGCTTACGCCGCTGAGCCATCTCACCGGCCCTGGAGCCACCTTAAACGACCACAAACTAGTTATGTCACAGCTCAGGTCTCCTGGCCCACATTACCACTTGGCCTCCTCTTCTCTTCACTGGCATCTTCCAGTGGCACCAATCATTGGATTTAGAGCCCACCCTAAGTCCAGGATGAACTCATCTTGAAATCATTGTATCTACAAAGTCCTTATTTCAAAATAAGTTCATGCTCTGGGTTTGGGGAGTTGCTAAGGGTCCCAGAGAGCATAGGACCCCGCGTGCTCCCAGGTGAAAAGCTGGTTTAATCCAAGGCCTTCTGTGCGCCGGGTCTGTTACACTGCATCTGCTAACCCGCTGTGGGGCGCAGCTGGGGAGACTGAGGCAGCGAGCTGTTCAGTAACCTGCCCGAGGTCGCATGTCGTGCTGGGGAAGACCGAAAGCCAAACCGGTTGATTGGAGTCCATGTTCTTAACGTGAGCCTTAACTGCCTCGGCAGAAACCTAATTCAAGCTAGCAACACAGGAGGGGATTTACTGGAAGGTCCCTGGGTAGCCTCAAGGGAAAGAGGGGCTTTGAAAACGGTTCGGGGTGACCAGAGCCAGGGCCTCAACCCCTCTTGCCACCTCTCTGCCTTCTACCACAGAGCTTCCGCTATCCCACCATGGGCAGCTTGATACCTGGGCACTGAGAGTCCTGGACCCAGGTGGGTTGATCTCAGGCACCCTCAGGAAGGACCCTAATTGGTCTGTCTTGTCACGTGTTCACCTTTGGCCCAATCAGCATGGCCAAAAGGTTGGTGCATTCTAATTGGCTAGGTTTGGGACAGGTGCCCACCTTTTGGCCAATCACTGTGGGAAGAGGGCGGAGTCAAGTGGGGTAGCTGCTTTCTGTGGGACCCCAAGGCCGCTGGGCGTGGTCTGTAGGAGAAGGGACAAGAAAGGGGGGATGCACCAGGAGGGAGGGAGGGAGACAGCTGCCACCCAGTGGGGATCACCACTGGGTGCTAGAGCTGGAAAAAGCTCCCGCCCTGATTAGGTGTGTGCCCTCGGGAGTGGAGAGGATGGGAAAGTGCCCTGAGAACCTAAACGCTCTGGGATTTTATGCAAACTAGGAGGAAGAGAAGCACCGTGGGGCGAGCGCCCCGGGCTCCGGCCCAGGTGGAAATAGGATCCGAGAAGTTGATGTGGGCTCTGCTTTCTGGGTTCCTTTGTATTTGCCCCCGCCCTTTCCCCGTGCTGGCTGGCCCAGGGAAAGGCTGTAGCCTTGGGAAGCTGCCGCCCGAGTGAGTGGTGTGTGGAGAGAGGGTCCTTCACTGGGCAGAGCTCCTGGTGACCTGGAGGGGGACAGCTGCCTGTCTTGGGCCACAGAGGGTAGAGGGAGAGCCCAGGTCGTACTGCTCCTAGCCTGTAGGATGCTTTTGTGCAACCAGAGAAAAGTGCGCTGGTTGCGGGGGTGGGAGTGTCCCCTCCCCCCGCTGGACCTGGGGCTTGGCCAGCGGCCAGCTGGGTTTTGAGCCGCACTGTTCCCGTGCAACAGGGAAAACTGGTTCCCTGAGGATCGCACTGCCAGAGCCAGGGCTTTGCAGGTGACTCCAGGCCAGACAGGACACAGCTCACAGCTCAGCTGGCACACTCTGATCTATGAGGGTCGCAGTCTCCGCAGAAACCTGGAGGACAAGGACCGGCCCCAGCTTGAAACTCCCATGGCTCTAGAACTGGTGTCTTGTTTCCTGCTTGCCTGGCAGAGTCCTTGGGTTGGAGACTGAAACTATCCTTTAAGAAACATAAACCATTTCTTGCACAACTGCACGCGTGGAGTGTAATTCCTCCGCAGCACACACCAGGACCCTAGTTACTCTAGCATCAAACCAGGACGTAGCAAGCCGCTCCCTGTCTTACAAGGGAGGAAGGGGAGCAGCAGCAAGCGCCCGTTCTCTGCCTCCACCTCCCTCTCCGTCCTGTCTGCTCTCCCTCCTCTCACTCACTTCACTTCAGTTATTTAGTTTTTGTTGGTGCTGGGGATTGAACCCAGGGCCTCACACGTGCTAGGCAAGTGCTCTACTGCTGAGCTACATTGCAGCCCTCCTTTCACGATTTCAGGTGCCAGTTACAGCCCTCACATCCTCCTGGATCCCAGGGCACACGAGGGGAGCTGGCGGACAGCCTTGGAGCAGCTGAAAAGTACCCCATTTTCTAGTTGTGTGGCCCAACGCAATTGACCTAGCGCTTGGCCTGAGACCCAGCTCTCCCTCATTTATAAAATGAGGGTGATAGTGGTGAGCGGTGGAGTTTTTTGTTTTTGATAAAGCCACTTTGTTTTCATCTTGATTTTTTGAGACAGGGTCTTGCTATGTAGTTCAGGCTGGCCTTGTGCTCACTATGTAGCACAGACTGGCCTCGAGCTCACAGTGATCCTCCTGTCTCAGCCTCCTGAGTTCTGGGATTACAAGTGTGTACAACCATGCCAGGCTTTGTTTTTGTTTTTGTTTTTGACATCTCCCTGCCTTCCTCAGGCTGGCCATGAATTCTTGGGCTCAAGCAATCCTCCTGCCTCAGCATCCCGAGTAGCTGGTACCAAAGGCGTGTGCCACTGCGCCTGACCCAATGGAGTTCTTGACAGGATCCAGTCAGATGTTGTCTTAGTTACTTTCTCTCACTGCTGAGACAAAATACCCAACACCCAAAATTAAAGGAGGAAAGGTTTATTTAGCTCACTGTTTGTAGAGGTTTCAGTCCACAATCGGCTGGCTCCAAGGCAGGGTGGCATGGCAGAGGGGCATCACAGAGGAGAAACAGTTCATGGTGGCAGAAGACAGCAAAAGCAACAAGAGAGAGAAGATAAGGCTCTTTCTAAGGCCAGTGAGATGGCTCAGCGGCGTAAGCGCCTGCCTGGCAGGCGCGAGGGCCGAGTTCGACTTCTGGAACCCACATACGGAAAAAAAGGGCCAGTGATATCGCTCAGCGGCATGGGCGCCTCCTGGTGCGCGGTCCTGAGGTCGACCCCCGGTAGCCACAAAAAAAAAAAAAAAAAAAGACTCTTTTTGTCCCTTATATTGTATGCAGGCTACCCCCCCCCAGGGCAGGTATAGCACTTAATCCCAGCCAGAACCATGCCAAACCGTTCACTGGACTGATTAGTATTCTCACACCCTTAATCCCAGCACCACACACTCTAGATCCAGCCACCTCTGAAAAAGCCCCATGACCCCATGAGGCTTTGGGGGGACATCTAGACCCAAACCATAACAGATGCGCACTTGGAAGGTAGCACGTGTGGCCCGCACCTGAGGAGTAGTACCTTGAGGCTGACATTGGACATTGTTACTTGGAATTCTGTGAGGGAGGGTTGCCTCTTCATTCCCGCTCATTTATTTATTTACTCATTTGCTTATACCAGCGTGAATTCACAGGGATATTTTTCAATTTTGTCTACTTAGGTTACAGTCTATGCCTCTCTGTGGCTCAGATCATCCCTGCTTCGCTTGCTGGGAGCTCTTCCAGCAGCCTTCGCCCTTGCACGCAATCTGCCTGTGTGTGTCTAGGCACTTCCTTCCCAGGTGGCCCTACAGAATGCTCCAGGCTCATTTTTTGGTTTTATGTTTTTCTTGTTTGTTTTCCAAGACAACGTCTCGCTGTGTAGTCCAGGCTGGCCTTGTACACATAGCAACCTTCTGCCTCAGCCTCCTGAGTGCTGGGATTACAGATGAGAACCAGCATGACTGGCTGCAGGCTAGTTTAGCGTGTTTCCTGCCCTAGTCCTAGAGTAGCCATTTCTCCCAGGCCCTTGGTTCCTCTTACTGGAGAATGATATCACACACCAAGGGCTTGCTGAACGCTATCACAGGCTCTGGGTAGACTCTATCTATCAGTTTATAGCTATGTTGTTTCCACTTTTTGGCTGTTACCGTAGGGATCCAGCCTGAATGACTACAGCTATTACGGCCACAACTGCCCCAGAGGAACCTAGGATGTTTTTCCTGCCTAGTTTCCCAGTATAGCGAGCCCTTCCTGGTCCTCGTCACGGTCCAGGAAGTTAGATTTGTAAACCCAAAAGGAAGTTATTGGAATTCTACCGAGTTAATTCCAATCTACCACATCCAATGCAATCCACAGCGAGAATAAAGACACTAAGGCATATTTATAGTGTGGGGAGCCAAGGGGTCCTAAGTCCAGCCAAGATGGTGGCTACTGGAACAAAGGCCACAACCCAGGGCCGAACCCGGGTTTTATTAATTCTGAAGGAGGGGAGTGGCGGGAAGTACGTGAGTCTCCTGAGCTGGGCTAGGCCTGAAAATCACCTTTGCAAATGCAGAGGGAAGGATATGCAGAAGGAGTAATCTGCATAACACAATTCAAGACAGTATCTAATGTTTTGGGGTCGGTGCTTCAGCTCTGATGTGTAATCTTTTATGCCCTGGGAAGTCATAGCCTCTTTCTCGAGGCTCGATCCCAGCCGACAGCGTGGAGCGTGGAGCGCGGGGAAACACAGGCCTGTCGCCTTGCTTCAAAGACTACACATCAGGACCTCAGCTGGACCGATTTGCATTGCCTAAAGCCAATTAAAGAGATAAGGAAAAGTCCTAGCCAGCTCTGTACATATCAATAGGTGGAATTAGGGCCAGGTTCAGCCAAGATGGAGATAGTTGCTCTTCTCTCAAGGACAGCCGTCCAGGTGGTCCCCCACACCCAGCAAACTATAAAGAGATAAAACCATCTGAGAGGTGCATGGAGCTGTACAGTGGGCCCTGGCTCAGGAATGCACCTGGCTTTGACAGCAGCTTAAGATAAACCAGAAGCATCCAGCAGGACGAAGTCACTTTCATACATTTTGACCCAAATTGCAGGGTCCAGCTGGTGTGGGAGACCAGAGGAGAACTGAGGCTCTATGAGCACAAAGGAAAAGCTAGGACAGTGGAGATCAGGCTGTCTATGTGGATAATGGAAGGCAGATGCAGTTTGTGTTACTTTGATTGCTTGTACCTGTGTTTGAGTGAAAAAGCAGGATGAGCCAGACGCTGGGGGCACCTTTGCCTACTACAGGCACGAGCCCTTTGGCTGCCTGAATGCTAAACTGACTCTGTCTGTCTGTCTTTCATCCTCGCTCATCCCCAGGTCTGGGTAACAAACTTGGGTGGGGAAAGAGCAGCGTGGGCCAGTTCCCCACAGGTAGCATCTGGCAGGAACCTGGGACCAGCAGTGTGGACTGGTTTACTACAAGCTGGTGTCCCCCTTTTTCTTTTTTTTTTTGGAGATAGAGTCTCACTGTGTAGTCAAGGCTGGTCTCAAACTCATGATCGATCTGCCTCAGCCTTCTCAGTGCTAAGGTTGCAGGTGTGCGCCACTATGCCCTGCCTCGTCGATTTGAATTTCCTTCTTGGCTAATGTTTCTAAGCAGCTTTTCATGTGCTCACTGGCTGGCCGTACAGCTTCTTTGGAGACGTGTCTATGCAAATCCTCTGCCCATTTTTAATCGGATCATTTGTCTTGGTGACTGATTTTGGGGCCCCATTCAGTTTTGCATCAAGGCCCCTCTCATGCTGCACCCCAGTTCCAACTCTGATCTGCAGGAAGGAACGGGGTACCGTGAACCTTAAGGTACCTGATCACTTCCGAAGGCTTTTGGTGCAGTTGTGGTATGAGAATTTGGTAGCAAGAACAAGAGTCCTAACTCTGGGAACGAGGGGGGGCCCTCCAGGGTGATCTGGCCCTGCACAGCCCGAGAGAAGCCCTGAGGTGTGCCAGGGTCCCCATGGCAGGTACAGGAAGGGTCTGCTTGGTTCTCGGGCACCTCGTCCCTCTGTCCCCAAAGGGCACCTGCCACCTGCAGGTCCCTCTCCAGGCCACCCCTATACCTGCATTACTTGCTTCCCACCCAAAACCCAGGGTATTTGTCCCCAAACTGGTTCATACACTTCCAGTGCTTTCTGTTATAACCCCCGCCCCATAATTGTTATGTAAACTGCTGAAAGCTCAGTGGTTCCGGTGAAAATAATCTTGAATCCCTTGGAAAAGCTCAGTAACAGGCCAATGTTTTAAAAATGTCTAAGCGAGATGCTAGGTCTCCACAGTATCTAAATATTTAGAGGGGCTCCATGCTGCCACAGCTCTTGAAAGAGCTCAGGTTCTGATCCCACCCCGGGATGCCCAGCCTGGACGATGGGGGAAGCAGTCTGGGGTCATAGCCCAGCCTCCTGGGACAGGTCTGGGGTCCTCACCAAGAGTCACAAGGGACTGTTCACTCGTGTAAGTTAAAGCAAATTGAAGCCAGGCATGGTGGTGCGTGCCTAAAATCCCCATGCTCAAGAGGCTGAAGCAGGAGGATCGCCAGAGAATTGGAGGCCAGCCAGGGCTACATGAGAGCCTTCTCAAACAACAAAAACAATTCCTGGTACTACAAAAAAAAAAAAAAAACTGAAACAAAAAACAAATGAAAGCAAACTGTTCAAGGTATACACGTACCACCCCTTATCTGTGGCTCTCATTCAACTAACTTTATTTTAGCAGTTTTCACCTGTAGGTCCCAAAGTGTTGGACAGCAGTGCTGTGCTCCATGGGTCTGTCACCAGTACCGTGGGGTGACAGAGTGATGGGGGACCCAAGTCAGGGAGGGGAAACAGGCTTGTGTCACCTCCTAGACCCGTGGGGCAGCTCTCTGTGGGGCAGAGGGGCACCAGCAACACTTCCGAGGGGCTGCCCCTGAGGCCCACAGAGGCTGATGGACTTGTGGACCGCTCCATCCTCGTCCTCGGCTGTGGGTCAGACCTGCCCCGGAGCACGATGGGAATAAACATGGCCAACCCCGCCCTGGAGCATGATGGCAATAAACACCCGACAGAAAGGCGGCAGAGAGCCCTGGGTGAGTGCCTGCCCGGAGACAGCTTCCAGGGTTCAGATTGTGCCTGTAGCTGGGAGTTGGGAAAAGGAGAGAAGGCAGGCGCCGATGTCAGGAAGGCCTGGGTTCCAATCGCAGCCCCTCAGCCCCTAGCTGATGACACCCAAGTCTGGGTCCCTGTTCACAGCTCTGCCGGGAAATCATTGCAAGAAGAAAGCAAGTGTCACTTGCAGAGGTAAAGAGTAACTGCAGAGCTCAGCCAGGTGCAGATTAGTAATTAAATCCTCAGCTGGGCATGGTGGTGCAAGTTTATAATCCCAGCACTTGGGAGGCTGAGGCAGGAGGATTGCTGTGTGAGTTCAGGGCCAGCCTGGGCTACATAGTGAGTTCCAGGCCACCCTCAATTAGAGCAAGACCCTTTCTCAAAAACCTGAAAAATAATAACAAAGCCTGGCCAGACCCAGCTTCCCTGCCAGGTGAAGCCTGTGTCCCACCCGGCTCCCCTAGAGAGAAAGGTGCCTGGCTGCCACCACAGAGGCCATCGGGGCCGGGACACCCAACAGAGGCCTTGCCTTGACCTAACAGAAGGCCGGAGAAGACCGTACCTGTGACTTTCTCTCCACGGTGTCCACGTAGTGGGAAATGACCAAGGACCCCCGGGACAGGGCGTGGGTGTTGGGCTTGCGGTTTGCGGCTGTCACTTCCCCTGGCGGACCTCCCACCAGGTGTGTCCAGCTGTGTAAACCAGGCCCCAGCCACCCGGACTCTTGCTCAGCTTCTGTCTTTTTATCCTTTTATTCTTCTTCCTCTTTTTTTTCCTTCAGTACTGGGGACTGAACCCAGGTCTTCACCCTGAGCTACCGTGTATCCCCAGTCTTTTTTTTTTTTTTTTTTTTAATTCTTTGAAACAGGGTCTTCCTAAGTCATTAAGTTGCCCAGGCTGCACTAGCATTTGCGATCCTCCTGCCTCAGCCTCCCAGAGTGCCGGGATTATGGGCATGAGCCGCCATGTCCAGTTTCTTGGAGCCTGGTTAGTAGAAAGCCAAGTTTCATGGTCAACCCATGCCAGGGATGCCAGGAGCAGAGGGTGCGACCCCGGCCCCGGCTCCCAGGTCTGGCACCCCCTCCAGACTACCCTCTGACCCTGCGCATCAGGGAAGGCACAGGGGGAGCGGAGGGCACCCGCCGGTGGGTTCCGGTTCAGGGGAGCATGGAAGGCAGGGGCAGAGGAGGCAAGTGAGCTCCCCGCAGTCTTCCTCAGTCAGCAGCACAGCAGGAAGTGAAGCCCTGCGAGAAAGACAAGGTCATTAGGGTCAAACCCACTGAGGAAGGGAGGGATCCGTCCTGCGCCAGACCCCAGTTAGGAGCTTTCCCAGAAGACAAGGGAGCGACCTACACGGTCACTGAAGTGACCCACAGTCCCTTTACCTGACCAGCATAGTAAAAGCCGCACCTGCGGTGGTGGCCAAGACTTGGACTTAAGATTGCACTGAGATGATCAGGAGGTGCAGCGAAACCCCTCACATGCGGTGCCATCAAGAGACCCTGTCCCCACATATGGATGATGCCACCAGAGCTGTCCTTTTTGCTTTCTTTCTTTCTTTTGGTACCGGGAATTGAACTCACGACCTCACACTTGCCAGGCAGGCGCTGTGCCCCTGAGCTATATCCCCAGCCCTTGGTTTTTTTGAGACAGAGTCTCGCTATTTGGTTTAGGCTGGCCTTGAATTCCTCAAAATCCTCCTGCTTCAGCCTCCTGAGGGCATCTTTGCCCTTTCTTTGGGTCAGCTTGGGGGTCCCTGTCCCCCTTGGCTTAATCCCCCCACTGCAGCATAAGAACAAAAGCCTTGTTTCCAGGCTGAGGCAGGAGGATCCCAGGTTCAGGCCAGTTCTGGCGACTTGGCCAGACTGTCTCAAAACAAAAAATCAAAAGGGCTGGCGACATAGTGATGGAGCGCAGTATGCAGGCTCTGGGTTCAATCCCCAGTACTGCAAACAAACAAAATTTCTGCGTCAGGGGCTTCGGTCTAATTCTTCTGATAGAAAGCACCAGAACCCCAAAGTTGCCCACAGGGTCGGGGATGGTGTGATCTGGCTCTGGGAAGCAGGGCCTGTGCGGGCCTCAGAGGAGACAGCCGGGCTGGCTGGGCGGGAGAAGCAGGCGTTGCGAGGCTCCTGCCTCGGCCTGGGCCCTGAGGCCTCGGCTTCAACAGCGGCCCGAGGCCGCTAGCGCCCCCGCGTGGACAAATGGGAGAATGACCCAAAACGGAAAGGGAAGGAAACCTCGCTGGCCAGCCAGGATCCAGTCCTGCCCCACCGAGGCCTGCTCTGGGACCCCGGGCGCTTCCCTGGCTTCTCAGTTTGGCTCTAGGTAAAATGTGGTTCGATCCCTCACATACTTGGGGTCCCTCCCCACACCCCACACCCCACATCATTTAATTTCACTGACCTGAACAGCTGGTGGCAAAATGACAAAGCCACTAGGTGCCGTGGTGCACACATGTAATTCCAGCACTTGGGAGGCTGAGGCAGGAGGATCAAGGATTGCTTGGAGTTTGAGGCCGGCCTGGGCTACATAGTTCAAGGCCAGCCTGCACTACATAGTGAGACTCTGTCTCAAAAAACCAAAAAAACCTCAACAAACAAACAAAAAGCTAATGGCATTTGTTGCAAAAGAAAGAAAATATGAAATGTTTATCCACCCCCGCACCAAGTCTTCACATGACCCAGATGTGTGACATAAGAGATGCAAAAGGCTGTCAGCCGGGATAGGATCCTGACCATGAGCCATCAAGAGTGGAAGTTTTTTTCCTTCTTTTTTCTTGTTTTGAGACAGGGTCTTGCTATGTAGTCCAGGATGGCCTTGAATTCGAGGCATCCTCTTGCCTCAGCCTCCGGAGTGCTGGGATCACAGGTGTAGGCCACCACACATGCATCCTCCTTCCCTTCCCCTTCTCTCCCCTCCCCTTCCCCTCCCTCGCTCCCTCCCTCCCTCTCTTCCTCTCTCTAGCCCACGCTTGCCGTGGACACCACTCACTTCTGGCCGGCAGGACCAGGCACCCACAGACCGAACAGAAAGGTGTGCACTTGGCTGTGCCCAAGGGCACCGCACCTGCCAGGCTCATGCAGATTGCGGTGTCAAGGATGGAAGTTCAGCCAATGTAGCTGAAAGGCTGAGTGGGCTTTTCCTGGCATTGTGAGCGGGGCAGCAGGGCTGAAAGGCCGACACCGAGTGAGGAGTGGCAGCTGTCTCCGGGCTGCCACCTCTTGGGTTAATGGAGGGGACATCCCGTCCCTCCTGGAGCCTTGTGGTGCTGGGAAAGTGGCCGTTTCAAATGCAGTTTGATTCAGGGGGCCCTGGTGTGAGACCCCACTGTGGAGTGCTCCAGTCTGCGGTTTTCCACAGCTCAGAGGAGGCCAACTCAGGGCCCAGCTGTGCTTCCAGATGTGCTCCCCACTTTGGCAGAGCAGCCCTGTCTGCAGGAAACACCCTGGGATCCTGTGGGTGACCAGAAGTGGGCTCTGGCAAACCTCACAGGGCTGGGGGGTGGGGGCGGCGACCGAACCACGGGCAGCTGTTTGAAATGAAAACCATTTTTGGGTTACCTCCCTGGTTCCTCTCTGCAAGGGCTCGTGTTCCTCCACACCTCAGTTCCCCACCTCCCAGTTCCTCTCTGAAGACCAGCAACACAGGGGGCTTCGTTTTAGCCTTCCGCCATCTCATTTTACCATTAGAGCCTCATTTGTTCAACTAGATTTGGTGAACACTCGGCCATTTCCTGTGGTGGCTTCCACAAGCGGAGCATCCCTGGGGGAGCCCTGAACACACCTGTCCCCAACACAGTCTCCTCAGCAGCCCCCAGTCCCCGCTGCCTCTCTCTCCCCTGTCTCGTTTCTACCTTGGTGCTTCCTCCATCCTGCCTTCTGTGACATGCGACCTAGTACAGATGGGGAAAGCTCAGTGTTTTTCCTATTCTTAAACACCATTCAACAATTTTTTTTGAGACATCATCTCTCTGTGTACTTCATATTGGCCTTGAATTTGCAGTGACCCTCCTGCCTCAGCCTCCCAAGTGCTGGGATTACAGGCATCAATTCATTTTTTAAGCACTCAGGATTGAACCCAGGGAACTCTACTATGGAGCCCTTTTTTATTTTTAATTTTGAGACAGGGTCTTCCTAAATTGTCCAGGCTGGCCTTTAACATTCAACCCTCTGGCTTCGGCCTCTGGAGCAGCTGGGATTACAGGCGTGCGCCACTGAACCCAGCTACCATTTAACACTTCTGGTGCCAGATGTGGGGAGGTTTCCTCCACAGCATCCAGGCCATCATTCTCCAGCAGACACAGCCAGGTGTCCCCCTCCATCTGGTTCTGACTCTGCTGACCAGAAGCAGCCTCTTGTCCTCCCATTGAGGGCACTGTGCACCCTGCAGATGTCAGCCCTAAAGCCACCTTGTTTCCTGTGCCTCTGACCAACCAGCTGTGAGTTAGCATTGCCAAGCCCCCAGGCAGGATGCAATTCATTTCCAAAAGCAGCTCTCAAGCACCTCCTGGGCTGTGATAAAGGACATCCCAAAGATGCAGATGGGAGCCAGAGGGGTGCACGGGATGCAAGGACCGCCCCCAGCCCACTGCACTCTTGGAATTCCACGTGTACAACAATCTAGAAGCTCCCTGAACTCCGTCCTTTTGGGACTCTTATGGCTTCTGTGTATTAATAACATGACCATTAATCCTGATCTGTCAGCCTAATTGCATTAAGAGATACCTAGCAGATTAGTACAGCACATTCCTGGGCGTGCCTGGGTGCTCACGGTGTGTGACCTCGGGTACCCCTGGGCATTTCCTCTCCGGTGGTGTTCCCCTGCTCTGATCCTGGGCCCCCACGAACCCAGCAGCTTTGCTCCACCACCAGGCTTTTCCACCATGACGTTCTGCCATGACGTTCCTGCCTCGGTGCCAGGGACCATGGACTGAACCCCCTGAAACCCTGAGCCACATTGACCCTTTCCTCCTTCAAGCTGTGTGTTGGGCTTTGTGTCCCACAGTGGGAAGGCTGACTGATGCAGTGGGGTAAGGGCATGGCTTTGGCAGGGTTGGGCAGGGCCTGGGCCCAAGGAGGATGGACTGCTCCATTGGGTGGGGGGTCAGAAGTTCCAGGATCCCTGGGCTGCCCCAAGCCCCCCACTTGCCTGGGTCGGCTCCCGTGGCTCTGAGGTGTGTGTGCGGGTGAGACGCATGTGGCCACCAGGCTGGGCCACCTTCCCTTCCAGGCAGCGGGGCCTGTGGCCACAGAGCCATGCGCACTGCGGGCAACAGCAGGGTGAAGGGGATGTGGGGCCACAGCACTCTGACCAGCACGAATTGGGGTAGAGTTAGTAAATGTGAACTGGAGGACAGAAGCTGGCCTGGAGCCTGCCATAGGCTGACCCTGGGCCAGTCCCTTGCCCTCTGGAGCTCTAACTTTGCTGAACTGGAAAGACTCATAATTACCAAGTACACTGATTAGAGGAGAAACCCTGAGCGTTTACCTTGATAGATGCTGGGCCGTAGGTGATAAAATACAACCATTCCTCATTTCTAAAAAGGACTGTTGGCTGGCCGAAGTGGTATATACCTATAGTCCCAGAACTCAGAAGGCTGAGGCAGGAGGATCAACATGAGTTCAAGGGCAGCTAGGCCCTGCCTAAAAAATTAAATTAAATTAAACTATTAAAATACAACCATCATTTCTAATTTTTTTTTTTTGTGGGTACCGGGGGGTCGACCTCAGGACCTTGCGCGCCAGCAGGCGCCCGTGCCGCTGAGCGATATCACCGGCCTCTTTTTCATATGTGGGTTCCGGGAGTCAAACTCGGGCTCTCGCGCTTGCCAGGTAGGCACTTAAGCCACTGAGCCATCTCACCGGCCCTCTAATTTTTAAAAAAAGACTATTAAAATATGAATTAGCTGAGTGTGGTGGTGCATGCCTGTAACCCCAGCACTCAGAGGCTGAGGCAGAAGGATTGCTAAGAGTTCTAGGCCAGCCTAGGCTATGTGGTGAGACCCTGTCTCAAAAAAAAAAATAAATAAATAAATAAAATTTAAAAATAAATAAGAAAAGAACACTTGGGCCGGTGAGATAGCTCAGCGGCACAAGCACCTACCTGGCAAGCGCGAGGTCCTGAGTTCGACTCCTGGAACCCACATAAAGGAAAAAAAGGGCCGGTGATATCGCTCAGCGGCACAAGCACTTGCTGGCAAATGCGAGGTCCTGAGGTCAACTCCTGGTACCCACATTAAAAAAAAAAAAAAAAAAAAAAGAACACTCAAGGCTCTGGGAAAGATGAATAAGAGAAGCTTAGGGTGTTCGGTACAGCAGCTGTTCTGTAAGATACTCTCAAGGAAGATTCATGACAATTGCATTTGCTAAACCCATAGAATTATACAGCACATGGGCTGGTGAGATGGCTCAACGGCATAAGCGCCTGCCTGGCAAGAGCGAGGTCCTGAGTTCGACCCCCGGTACCCACAAAAAAAAAAAAAAAAAGAATTATACAGCAGAGTGGACCCTCATGTCACCCGTGGACTTGAGTTAATAATAGGGCATCAATATTAGCTCATCAAATTTAAAAAGCGTGCCAGACTAATGCCAAGTGTTTACAATAACAGACAGGACTGTGTGAGATCGCTGCATTGTCCACTCAGTTTTCTTTAAATCTAAGGATACCCTGACAAAAAGTAGTCCTTAAGTGCCGGGGTTGTAGTTCAGTGGCACAGTGCCTGCCTGGCAAGCACAAGGTTGTGGGTTCGATTCCCAGTACCAAAAAAAAAAAAAAGTCCTTAAATAAAACCCTACATACTCAGGAAGCTGAAGCAGGAGGATCTCGATGAGTTCAAGGCCAGCCTGAACTACAGAGCGAGATCCTGTCTGAAAAGTACAAAACCAACCTGAACTACAGAGGGAGACCCTGTCTGAAAAGTACAAAACCAAAAAAATTTAAAAATTAAAAACAAACAAACCAACCCTAGCGGTGGGCTGACTGCCCCGATCCTGCCCGAGCAGCCATGACCGTGAAGGAGCGAATGCGTCCCACTCTGGCACTTGAAAAGCAGCTGGTCCAAGAGTGGTGCTAAATCCCTCTGCCCTTCGTGCCTTTCTTAAAGGCAGAAGCGGAAATCCTCACGTGAGGAAATAAGCATCTTACCTTCAGGACCAGCAACTGAGACCACAAAAATTCACCGTGACTCATTCTCCAGGCCTCCCGCATCCCGGAGGGGCAGAGAGTCCTCCCTTCCCTGCTCTGTCACCACTGCCTCAGGAAACCTACTGGGCCCCCCAAATGTGGATCAAATATGTTCTGATACTTTCTCCTTCGTGTCATTTTTTGTGTGTTGGGGGGTTGAGACAGGGTCTCACCGTGTAGTTCAGGCTGGCCTTGAACTCACTATGGAGCCCAGGCTGGCTTCGAACTCAAGGCAATCATCCTGTCTCAGCCTCCGGAGTGCGGCTGCTGGGATCACAGTTGTGTGGCACCACACCTGCCCACCTAGGCCTTCCCGGAATGTTAAAATTGAATGCTAATATCTGGTATCCTGAATAATTAACTTAAAGATAATACGTAATGCATTAACCATTGTTACCCTCCTATTACGTTGTTTTGAAAATTTGTTCTTTTTTGATTTATTTTGTTTTGCCTTTTCGTCTCTTTAAAATAAAATTAAAAAAAAGAGAAAAAAAAAAAAAGAAAGAAAGAAAGGAAGAAACAAAGAAACAAAGAAAAGAAACTTGGCTCTGGTCTGGTGCTCAATCCCAGCACTGTGAGAGGCTCAGGAGGAGGATGGCAAGATCGAGAAAATATAAATACTGGGGATGCAGCTCAGCGTGAAGGCCCTGTAAACCTCCAGTAAAAGAAAAAAGGAAGGAAGGAAGGAAGAAAATAAATTGGTTGTACATTGTATACTTGTATCAGAATGTCACATTGTATCCTCATGAATATGTACAATTACTAGGTGTCGCAATGAAAATATACTTTTAAAAAAATCTACAAATAGAGCCAGTGAAATAGCTCAGCGGCAGAAGTGCCTGCCTGGCAAGCGCAAGGTCCTCAGTTCGACTCCCAGTACCCACATACGAAAAAGGGGCCGGTGATATCGCTCAGCGGCATGGGCGCCTGCTGGCGTGCGAAGTCCTGAGTTCGACCCCCGGTATCCACACACACACAAAAAATCTACAAATACAATATATTACTACTTTAAAAACAAATAGGACCGGGCATGGTGGTGCATGCCTGTAATCCCAGCACTCAGGAGGCTGAGGCTAGAAGATCGCTGCGAGTTTGAGGCCAGCCTGGACTACATGGCGAGACCTTGTCTCAAAAAGACAAAACAATAAAATAAATTGGTTGTGTTCAATGCAAAACCCCCATCCCTGGGACATCACCCATCCTCACAGCAGAGCTAGCCCTGCCCATTTTCTGCCGCTGGGCGCCTGGCGCTTAACCGGTGAGGCGTGAGTCAGGGGTTGGGGGGCCTGGTGGGGAAGGTGGGCGCCACCCGGGGAGCTGGGGATGCTGCTTGGAAGGGCCCCCTGCTGCTGACCCCAGCAGCCCAGGGCCTGGGGGCACCGAGGCCGGGTGAGGAGCGCAGAAGCCACATACAGGCGTGTAGGTGCGCGTGCTGCCGCCAGGGGGAGCCAGCTGGGGGGACTAGCCCCGCCCCCTCGCCACGGGCCCCGCCCCACCCACGCCGAGCCCCGCCCCCTCTGCCTGGCGTGGCCCGGGGAAAGCCGGGCTGGGAGGGGGCTGGGAGGGAGCTGGGAGGTCGTCGCCCGTCTTGGGGGTCCTCGAGGCCCGGGAGAATGGGAACTTCGCCGGGTGGGGCGGGCCGTCCGGGGAGGGACGCCCGGGGCGGGGGGAGGGAGGAACCGCCCTTCCTTCTCCATCCCATGTCACTGTTTTTTTTTTTGGTACTGGGGATTGAACCCAGGGCCTTCGCACTGAGCTAGCCACATCCACAAACCTTTTTTGAGACAGGGTCTTGCTAAGTTGCCCAACTTGCAACCCTCCTGCCTCAGCCTCCCAGAATGCAGGGGGTTACAGGTGTTTGCCACCACGCCCGCCGCTTTCCTTCTTAGGTGCTCCTGGCTGGAGGCTAGAGAAGGCCGAGCTGGGACCCCCTAGGGCCACCGACAAGAACAGTCCCCATCGGCGGACCCGGTGAGGTCGTCCTGCTCAGCGCTGAGGATGTGGCCTGGCCCACATAAGGACTTTTCTTCCATCCTTTCCAGCTCAAAAGAAGGAAGGAAGACTGTTTCCTTTTATTAAAAATCACTCTCCTCTTTTCCTACTTTTACTTGGCCCAATCTCGCTCTGCAGAGCCTGTTTTTTCCTACCTTTAATAAATGTGAACCTGCCACTGCTAAAAACATAAAAATGGAATGGGTGTGGTGGCGCAAGCCTGTAATCCCAACATTTGGGAGGCTGAGGCAGGAGGATTGCCTCGAGTTCAAGGCCAGCCTGGGCTACATAGGGACACCTTGTCTCTAAATACATTAATTAAAAATTAAAAACCAAGATGGACACCCTTTTGCAGGCTACCTGGTTTTTAAGAACACTATAGTAGTTTCCTAGTTGCAGGACTTAGCGCCAAACTGGAAAGAGGCCTGCATTTCAGGCCTGTGCCAGTTTCCTCGAATCCAGCGGGGGTGGGGGTCTGTCCTGGCACTGCCAGGGAGCGGGGTGCCCAGGGCTAAAGGCCCAGCCCTGTCTTCCCCTGGGGGCTCCCAGGTGCCCGCCCCTAGGGTGGGAGGAGGCGCAGACGGGCTGCAGGGCACTTTCAGCACAGCCGGCCGGCCCGGGGACTGCAGCTGCACAGCCCGGCGTCCCAACCCCCGTCCTGCGGTGACCGGGCCTTTCCTGTCTGTCGCTGGGCCCGGCAGTGCGGAACCGGAACCGGAGAGGGATCTGTCCCTGGGGTGAGTCGGGGCTGGGGCCAGAGGGGCCTGGGCTCGGCTTTGGTCCTGACGGGGACCTTTAGCTGCTTGCTTAACCCCGAGTCCCGGTCCACTTGTTCATAAAATGGGAACAGTTGCACCTCTGCTGTCCCTGACAGCTTTTCACATGACTCCGGGCCTTAATTTTCTCATCTGGAACTTGGGATGAATCATAGCCTTTCCCGTTTACTCTGCGATTTTGCAGTGCAGTTCATCCGCGCATTCATGAAACAGCTGCGAGGCGAGAAGTGGTGCGCGCCACCCGCCTGCCCCGCGCATGCGCACCGAAGGCGCCCGCGGCTCCCACGCACCCGAGGGGTGCAGGTCCCACGCGAGAAACCCAGGCCAGAAACTGCCCGGTGGCGCAGCGGAGCCCGGCTCACCCGGCAGTCTGGCCCCACGGGCTGCTCTGGGACTTTGGCCACTGTGCCAGGGCTGGGACATGGTGGCCTTCCAGAAATTGTGGCCGAAGGAGTGACAGGGCAAAAGGACAGCCTGGCCGCTCTGCCTAGATTCTGGGGCGCCACCCCTGCCGGGGACGCAGGTGAGAACTGGGAGTTTGCATTATCACATGCACCAGCGGCCTGCGGCCTCCTCCCCACCCAGATGCAGGCCTTCAGTAGGTCACCCGGCTAGTCACAGGGCAGGGGCTCTGAGAGCAGACGAAGCTAGGGGCCCCGGGGGTGGCTGAGAAGATGAGAAGAGCACAGGTTTTATGTGTTGTTTTTGTTTGTGGGATTTTAGTTTTGTTTTGTTTTGTTTTGTTTTTGAGACAGGGTCTTGCCATGTATTGCAGGCTGGCCTTGAACTCACTATGTAGCCCAGTCTGGCCTCGAACTCACAACGATCCTCCTGCCTCAGCTTCCCAAGTGCTGGGATTACAGGTGTGCACCATCAGGCCTGGCTAACAGGTCTACCTCTTGATGCTGTAGACCCCCTGGCGGTTCCCACTGCACCTGGCCCAACCCTGCATGTCCTTGTGTGGCCTGTGCACATCAGTGAGTACTTGTGACTCCTAAACGGCTGGGGACTCTTCTGCCCAGTGTCTGGTGTCCTGTGCCCAGCCATCCCCGCACCCCAGGCCAGGAACCCATCCTCACCAAGAGGTAACAGAGATGATTAAACAAAGGTCTCGCCTGTAATCCCAGCGCTCAGGAGGCTGAGGCAGGAGGATCGCTGGTAAAGCAAGACCCTGTCTCAAAAAAATGAGACAAAAATACAACAACAACAACAACAACAACGAATGACAGCATTTACAAAGCCATTTCCAGGTGCCTGGCATTGTGCTGTACCCCAGGAACGACTGATTATCCTCATTTTACAGATGAAGAAACTGAGGCACGAGTAAGTAGGTAACTCGCTCCCAGCACACAGTGAGTAGGAAGGCGGCCCAGAGTTGAACCTGACAGTCTGGCTCCAAACTGTTATTTGTGTCTTGGGATGTGGTTTTGGCGTCAGCAACCAAGTAGAACTAAGCTCAAGTTGCCATGAGTTCCAAAAGTAACTCAACGCAACAGTCTTCATGTTTTAGCATCGTGCATTCCTGAAACTCATGCCATGCAATGGCCTGTGTTTTCCAACTTCTCCCCAGTACCCACGCCTCTGCCTTATTCAGCAGTTGATTTTTTTAGCTCAGCGTCTAACTTCTCACCTAGCAACTATTTTTCCCAGCTCCCCTTGCAACTATGGAAAGGGAAGTCTAGCCAATGGGCTAAGAACAGAAGTGATCTTTGGGACAGGTCTGCCGGCTGAGTGTGGGTGCAGTGGCCGGAGCTAGAGCAGCTGCTTTGGACCAGCAGATGAAGACCGACTGTTTCAGGACGGAAAAGTTAGAGTCGGTGACGTTTGGATGACTCTTAACTTAGAGATCAGCCTCGCCCTTCTGTAGGTTATTACTGATTGCATGTTTGTTTCCACATTTGAAATGGAATGGTAACTTACAGACTGTCCCAGAAGGGAGGATGCAGCTGTAGGCCAGCTGTTCCCGGCCCTCCCAGTCCCAGAATTCTGTGCTTTCGGGATGGGGCAGGGCTGGGCTGAGGACACGCGGCGTCCTCCTTTTTCCACGTGAACTGTTTTCCCGCAGTTCCAAACTTCTGTGCTCGCCCTGGGCTATGTTTAAAACCCGAATGGAACAGAAGAGGCTGCTGGGTGAATTTTCCTCCCGGTCTCTGGACCCCTGGGATATTACAACCCTTTTGCAATGACAGCCATCCGCTCATGTAGGGTTTTTTTTTTTTTTTTTAATTGACTGTACTTTTTTAAAGCCTTATTTTCCCAGCATGTCTAGAACACAACATTTCCCAATGAGTATTTAGTTTTATTTGGCTTCTCTGAGGTCCACTGGGCAGCTGGGACTTCCCCGGGAGAGGGGACGGGGTGGGGAGGGTCAGGGCTGGAGTCCAGGCTCTGGGGAAACTGAAGAGGGGGGAATGGGAAGGGGGTGACAGGGTGGCCCCAGCACAGCTCACCAAGGAGCCAGGCTGGCCACACGCAGAAGTCGCAGTTGGGTAAAGGCCACAGAGAAATGGCACCACCTGCAGGGAATCGGCCTGCAGCAGATGGCGCCCAGGGAGCAGGAAAAATGAGGCCAGTGAGCCCTTCCTGAGGGGCCCACGACTGTCAGTGCCTCACATGTAAAAGGTGAGGGTTCTGCCACTGAGATGCGCCCCAGAACCTCCCCTTCTTTGTTTGTAAATCTTTTTTTTTTTTTTTGAGACAGGGTCTCCCTATGTAGTCCAGGCTGGCCTCGAACTTGTGGCAATCTTCCTGCCTCAGCCTCCTGAGTGCTGGGATTACAGGCATGCGCCACCAGGCCCGGTTGTTTGTAAATCTTGAGACAGGTTGAGGCTGGCCTAGAACTTGTGATCCTCCTGCCTCAGCCTCCTGAGTAGCCAGGATTACAGATGTGTGCCACTGTGCCCGGCTCCCCTCTGTTCAAACAGACAGTTATTCATTAGAGTCATGGGTTTTCCTTGCCCAAAAAAAGATTAAGAAATTTCATGACAGAAAAGTGAAGAAGTCCATGCTGCTGTTTTTGTTTTTGGTACCGGGAATCAAACTCACAACCGTGTTTTCCAGGCAGGCACCATGCCACTGAGCTATATCCCCAGCCTCATGCTGCTATGAAAAGAAGGGATTGCAAAAGGCAAAAAAGGAATTGGTTTAATTTCCCTGAAACTTGAGGAAATTCTATTTGGGATTTCTGCTTTCTTTTTTGAGTCAGAGTCTCGTTATGTAGTTCAGGCTGGCCTCAAACTTGTGGTTATCCTCTTGCCTCAGTCTCCCAAAAGGTGGGATTACAGACTGTGCCACCACACCCGATTTCAGGGGTACAGTTCAGTAGTGCTAAGCCCTTCCCCTTGCTGTGGCCACTGCTGCTTTAATTTCGAGTCCCGTCTTTCAGGATCTTGAGATAAGTTTGTCACTTCTCACTGAGATCTCCTGTCCCCCGTCCCTGTCGCCCCCCCACCAGCTGTTTCATCCTTGGGGAAGACTGCATCCGGGACTTTAGACCAGGCTGGGGACAGAGCCAATGCCCACCCAGATGCAGCCCCAAGCCTGCTCCGTAGCCTCGAAGCCCAGCTGCGTAGACCTCACGGTCACCAACCCCGCGGGGGTGCACGTGCACAGTGGCCTTCGTGAGCGTTTATTCCCAAGATGCCCAGCGTCAGCTGGCCCAGCCGGGGCCACACATGGACAGGGCAGGGCTGTGCCCCAGAGGACCGGTGAACGGGCTGAATCAGAACCGAACCTGCAGCCTCCTCGCCAGCGCCGCTTCCTGTAGCCGAACCCAGGGAGCTGTGGGCGCGGGGATCTGAGCCTGGAGCGAGCAGGTGCAGTTCCACGGGAGCCCACAGGACAGCCACCGCCTCGCAGAGTCCTTTCCCTGTCCACGGAGCCACGGGGACAGACGCCATGTGTGTTTCAAGTAACAAAGTGTGGAGACACAGCGCGTGTGCCACACAGTTTGCCCCGTGTTTTGAACATTCACGAGTTGTACCACTGTCACCACTAATCTCAGAACATTTCCTCGCCCTGAACGAAACTCCGGGTGCCGCCTCCTCCAGCCTGTGTCCCCTGAACCATCTCACAGACGTGGAATCACAATCTGTGGCTTTGTCTGTCTGACTTTTCATGCAGAATAAAGTTTTCAAGGTTTGCCCATGTTGTAAGATCCCCATTCCTTTTTACTGCTAATAGCTGGGCATGGTGGCATATGCCTGTGGCCCCAACTACTTAGGAGGCTGAGACAGGAGGATCTCTTGAGCCCAAGGGTTCAAGGCAAGCCTGGGAAACATAGCAAGACTCTCTCAAAAAAAAAAAAAAAAGAGGGAGGGGGCCAGGGACTTAGCTCAGTGGTGCAGGGCCTGCTTGGCAAGCATGAGGTCCTGAGTTCGATTCCCGGTACCCAAAAACCCAAAAAACCTATTGCTGCATAGTAGTCCCTTGTGTGGATTGAGGGTTCCCAGAAAGATGAGTGATGGGATTGTATATGGATACAAGAGCAGTGGGATTTTTAGGGGAGGCCGCTCCGTGATTACAGAGGCAGAGACATCATAGCCTTTTGCTGGCAGAAACCCCAGGATCTTGGCTGCGGCTCCATGCAGGTCCAGAGGTCCTGGAACCCGGAAGCAGGCGGTGTGATTCCAGTCCAAGACCGGAAGCCAGGGGCCCAGGGTGCTGGTGTCAGTCCCATGTCCGAGGGCCGGGAGCCTGGCGTCCTCACTGGGCCCCGGGATGGGACAGTGCCCCCACACTCCACGCTGCAGAACCACCTACAGACTCACGCAGAGGACGCCTTCCCTAGGTGTCAGGACTACGAGACCTGCGGGGGACCCCTGAAATTAACCACTGTGCTGTTCTCCAGCTGTCTGCTCCCGGGGCGGCTCCACCTCAGCTGTCACAAATCACACTGCTTGCACACTCCTGTGTGGTTTTTTCTGGACTCAGGTTCTTGCTATGTAGTCCAGGCTGGCCTCAAACTTGCAGCGATCCTCCTGCCTCAGCCTCCTGAGTGCTGGGATGACAGACGTGCACCACCACGCCTGGCTGCTGTATATGTTTTTGTATACATATACATCTTCATTTCTCTTTTATTTCTTTTGTGTATTCCTGGTCGATACAGTAACACTATGTTGGGTTTTTTTTTTAGACATGGCCTTGCTATGGAGCCCAGGCTGGCTTCAAATTGACAAAGATCCTCCTGCCTCAGCCTCCTGAGTGCTGGGATTACAGGCATGCCCCACCACATCTGACCCTGTCTCAAGGGGGAAAAGAAAATAACCAACCCTGACCAGTTCAAATACAGAGTTGCGGATATTATTTATATTCATAAAGTTAAGCCAGTAAGCCTAAAAATCATTAAAAGGTGAAATCACATTGTGGTTGGGAAGATAATTAGCTGACATTCCTTTGTCTTCAGCAGAGACATCAGCTGCTCTTGAATACCCCTGGAGCCAGGCAGCTCACCCCCTTGCCGGGCTGCTCAGCAGGCAGAGTCCAGAGGCCAATGAATGTCTCCCCCTTTGGCAGCTGCCACAGAGCTCCCTCTGGGTCCCTGTCCTGGACGCCACTTTCTGCCTGGCAAGAAGGCCTGGCCTTAGAAGCCAAACCCACAATTGGACCCAGCCTGGGCCGTGCCCTGCAGAGCTCAGATTTTCCTCTGGCCCAGCCCAGGCCGCCCAGCACCGCACTCCTGGTGCCTGCCAGATCCCTGGCCAGGCCTCCCTCCCGGGCCCCCAGCCAGCCCTGGCAGCGCTGGCCCCTACCCTGAGGCTCCAGTAAGGTTAAAACGGATCTAGGCTTCTACCAGGGTAGAACCCAGAAAACTTGCAGGACCCAACCAAGGATTTTGCTTTGAGGCAGGGTCTCACTATGTAGCTCAGGGTAGCCTTGAATTCAACAGCGATCTTCCTGCCTCAGCCTCCCCAGTGCTGGGATTACAGGCATGTGCCACCACGCCCTGCTCAAGGCTTTCTGTGAATCTTGAAAACCAAGGTGGGAAAAACAGGCTTCTCCCACCCCCCAGCTGTAGAATGGCACTAACGGGGGCTGAGAGCTGGAAGCATTTCGTGGACCACAGTGCACTTGATGTCAGTGACTCGCTTTACTATTATTCTGCATTGTAACAGCTGATGTGGGCCGGACAGAAGCTTAAGGCTTCTGTCTGCTTCCAAACTTACTTTCTGAGTCTGAACTTGCTTGTGAGAACCACTGGACTGGTGTGCCTATGTGACAACTTGTGTGGTGACCGTACAATGTGACAACCCTACAGCCTGCGTGCCAAAACACTCATCTTGTGAACCCTTTCAAGAAACTTAAAAAAATATGTTTTCTAAAAAATATATTTTTACCATAAAGAAAAATATATTTTTACCACCACAAGATGAGCACGTTAGGTGTACACCACGGTGAGATGCGCACGCGCTGTTTGTACCAAACTCTCACAGCGTAGGCGAGCAGCCTCCCGCTGCCCTTGGGCCCGGTCTCGGAGCGGCCCGTCTGTGACCATCCCGCCGCCCGTCCGCACGCCCCATCTGGCTCCCGGGCTGTCCCGGTCTCCGGATCGCCGTGCGTCCCGGTGCTGCACTTTGGGCCCCGTGCTCCACGTGTCCACCGGGTGGAAGAAAGGTCCTGCGCCGCCTCCAGCGCCCAGCTGTGCCTCGGACGGGAGCGGTGCTCCCCTCCGTCCTGCCTTGCACGTGATCGATGCTCCATAAACCGCTGCTGGACTCCTGGCATCTTTGTTTGGCAGACGCCCCGACTCCACTTGGCTCCTCCAAGTCCCAGGGTGGCCTTTTGGCCTCAAGAGCGGCCTCCGTGTCCACTCACGACAACAGCAGAGTGGGGTCTTTAAAATGCTTCCCTGGATCCAAAAGAACTTCTGCAGCCCGTGCAGGGGAGTGGGCGCTGGCGTGCATCACCTGCCACGGCCAAGCACAAGGAAGGACCCAGCACCTCAGCTGGCGGCCTGGTCCCTGCTCAGTCCTCCTCCCAAAGGCCCCCACCCCGCCCCGGGCTCCTGGGCCTGGGTTGCACCAAGTCTCCAGATCCCTTCCCCACCTCAGCCCCCACTCGCCTGGCTTCCCAGAGCCGCCTGGAAGCTGCTTCCGGCCCAGGTCTGCTCTTTTATTTTGAGACAGGCCTTGCCACCTAGTTCAGGCTAACCTTGAACTCACTACATAGCCCTGGCTGGCCTTGAACCCTCAGCCAGTCTCCTGCCTCAGCCTCTGAGTGCTGGGATCCCAGACACTCTTCTTGCCTGTTGTCTACACAGCCCCGGATGCTCACGTAGCCCAGGCAGCCTCTGACCCAACAAAGCCCTGGCCTAGCACGTGTCTACCCCCACCATGCCAGCCTGGAGGGGCAGATGCAGGGCCTGGGCCACATCCCTCTACCCACCTTCACCCCACCTCCACCTGCCCCAAGCCCTGCGGTGGCAGCCCCCAGTCGGACCTCTGTCTCCCTCTCCTGCCCCCATCCCGGGTCCCTGGCAGGCCCCTCACAGGTACAATCTCATGGCCGAGTGCGTTGTGGGGCAGTAGCGGGCCTGCAGCTGGGCCAGCAGTGTCCGAGACGTGGCCTCCAAGCGTGTGCCCTGGCTCTTCCTGTTCCACACGTGTGCAGCGTAGGTGGCGCTGAGCAGCTGAGACAGCTCCTCGGGGCTGATGTCCTCGAAGTACTTCTTCCAGCTCTGCCAGGGCACGGGGTAGAAGGCCTGGCGGGGCAGGGCGGTGACACCGCGGCAGCTGTGGCTCTGGGCCAGGCTGTGGATGTTGCACCACTTCTTGAAGACACGCGTGAGCAGCTGGGGGCCCTGGTGGCCCCAGATCCAGCTGTTGTAGTGGGCCACAAAGTCACGCATGCACAGTGCCAGGAACTCGTGCCGCCGCTCGAAAGCCAGGAAGGCACCGTTGAGGACGTAGCGTGACTGGGTGCCCAGCACGTTGGTGAGGTTCCCCAGGCTGCGGAGGACGATGAAGTCCGTGTCCAGGTAGACACCCCCGAACTTCCACAGCAGTGCGAGGCGCGCGGCGTCCGAGAGCACGGGCAGCAGGTAGGGCTCCCAGCGCTGCTGCGAGGCCGCGTGCCAGGCGGCCAGTGGGGTCCCCCGGAACAGTGCATCCAGGTCCAGCGGCAGCATCTGGACATTGGGGAAGCAGCCCAGGAGCGAGATGCCCAGGTGCCGGGGCAGGGGGGCGCCACTGCCGCGCAGCCCCTTCATCAGCACCGCCACCTGCGCCTCGGGGTGCGCCCTGGCGGCCGACTCCACTGAGCACATGAATAGGAAGTTGGGGTTGGTCCGCTCTGAAGTCTCCAGGAAGAAGATGTTATTGCCTGCAAGTGGGGTGCAGTTGCGTGGGCTGGGGGGCACCGACGTGGGGCAGGGGATGTCCACAGGCAGGTTATAGAGGTGGCCTTGGTCCTTGGGCTCTCCCCCAACGTGCCAGTAGATTATGATGGAGACAAAGAACAAGAACTTGAAGCCAATAAGGAAGAAGGTGCAGACCCGCTGCCTGGGGGTGCCCCGCAACAGTTGCAGCAGGCAGTCCAGGGGCCTGGACATGGTCTCCCCAGATCACGAAACCGGCCAGTCTGCAAGAGAGAGGCACCAACATTCAGGCAGGAAGACCTGTCATCCCAGCACTCTGGGAGGCTGAGGCAGGAAGATTGCAAACTCGTTCAAACTAGCCTGGGCAACTTAGTGACTTACCAAGACGTCTCAAAATAAAAATAAAAAAATGGTCTGGGGACGTAGTAAAATAGCAGCCATGAATGACAGACAGAGGTCTCAGTCGGGTCCCTTTCACTCTCTGTAATGATGTGTAAGCTCCTGAGGGCTGGGCTAGCGTCACCCATGGTGGCACCCAGAGTCTAACTTATGCAGGGACCATGAGGAGATGGCACTGCCACCTGGCACGTGAGCAGGCCTGGGGACAGACAGTCCAGGGACGACACCGCATGGCTTAGGGGCATCATTGTGGAGGCAGGAGCTGCATCAGGCTGGGCCCCGGGCAGGGTCCAGGCCCTTGGAGCCCCGAGAAGCCCCAGACACACAGGGTCTCCAGCTGTGGTGGCCACAGCCCTCAAGCACAGGTGTGGAGCGGGAAGGGACAGGGAGCTTGTACCATAGTCTGCGACCTCGACCAATAGTTTTCAACCCATCGCTCTCTGGTGACATCCATGTGGCCAGTGGCCAGGGACACTCCTATGTGCCACAGGTGGCCAGGGTACAAGTCAGGCTGTGGCCCTGTCCTCCTGTGTTTCGTTCATCCATTCATCCGTTATCCAATAAGTCACAGGGGCCCACACGAGCTGGGTGACCTTCCCAGCACCTGACCGCACTAACTCCTTAGACCCTGACAGCCGCCCCGGGGGGACAGTGCTCACCTACGTCGCCCAGACGAGCAAACAGGCACAGTGAGGTTCTGCAGCTCACGCAGAGCGGCAGGGCAGGGGGTCCAGGTTCATGCTGTCCCCAGCTCCTGTGGGCTGCGAGACAGGGGGACCGAGAGGTGCCTGGTCACCCGCATGGTATTTAGTATCAACAGCAACCTGGCCAGCACTTGCCCAGTGCCTTCAGAGTCCCGGTCACCTCCCTCTGAACTTGGCAGCCCCTGGGGACAGTGGCATCATTTCCATGGCCAGGCCCAGGATTCCTGGGTACCGGGGGTTGAGGAACTGACTGGGTGCAGTCTGGGTGCTACAGGGGGCGGGGAGCCACCCCCCAGTTCACCCGGAATCCCTGAGTGGCTGTCCCCTCACCTGGGAGCCTGGGGCTGGAGCAGATGGGCGGGTGGAGGGCTGGGAACCCCGAGCACGTCACTGTTGGCACCTGACCTCCCTGGGCAGCCTCTGGGAGAATGTCCTGACTCAGTAGCCAACCTTCTCCACCAGCAGGAGCACAGCCTTTCTGTGCCCTCTCAGCACCTGTAAGTACATCTGCAAAAGACGGAGGGGACATCAGCGCGGGGTCTTCCTGGCCTCACGGACAGCTGGGCCCTGGCCCACCTGCTTGCTGCCCACGGCTCAGCTTGGAACAGCTCCGGGGGTGGGGAAGAATCAGACCCCGCCTGTCTGGAAGGGGGGAGCCTTCAGAAACAGACAAGGACAAGGACACAATCCACGGCGAAACAGCGCTTGGGCAGGGACTCAGAGGGAAGAGGCAGGGGCTCTGCGCCTCTGGAAGCACCATCGGGTGGCATGGAGGGATTGTGGCACCTGGCACACAGGGAGTCAGACCTCTCCCTCAGCGACTCGCTCGCTCACTGATTCACTCACACTTGGCAGCCAGAGGGACACTTTAAAAGGACAACTCAGAGCTGGCCGTGGTGGTGCGTGCCTGTAAACCCAGCCCTTGGGAGGCTGAAGCAGGAGGATCGCTGCAAGTGAAAGGTCAGCCAGGGCAATGTAGCGAGTTCAAGCCCAGCCCGGAATACCTAGCAAGACTGTCTCAAAAGAAAAAACAAAGACTACAGTAAAATCTGCACTGCCAAGAAGGATGGGATGTGTGTTACGAGCAAGGGGGAGGATTTGGTGTACTCTGACGGGGATTCATGGCAATGCGTCTTTTCCTATAATACATTTTTTTTTTTTTTTTTTTTTTTGGTACCAGGAATCAAACTCAGGACCTTGCATTTGCCAGGCAGGCGCTTGTGCCACTGAGCTATATCCATGGCCCATACATTTTTTTTTTTTAATTAAATATTCACAAGTATCCGTCACACCTCGTATTCTGCCTGCTCTTGTTCTCATGCATGGTGTCTTTTACTTTTTTGTGGTACAAACCACGACCCTGGCTCCCAGACCCTGAGCTCCGGGGAGAGAAGCTATTTTGGTCGAGCATTTTTAACCCAGTGCGAGCCACCGTGATGGGTGGACAGACAGCGGCGGAGCGAGCCCTGACTGCAGGGGGCCCCACGTGCTTGGCCAGGGCTGTTGTGGGCAGGAAGCAGCACGTGACCCAGCCCGGTCACCTGGCTGCTGTCGGGTGCCAGACTCAGCTGCACCTTATTTGGTGTGGGAGCCAGAGCTCAGGGAAAGAAGCTGCGTTTGGGCTGCAGCCCAGTTCCCACGTGACCTCAGGCCCCAAGCACGCTCCTGCCCCCCACAACAGACCTCGTGCAGTAGCTGAGACCTGGCCCCTGTCAGCCGAGCCTGGCACATCCTGCTGCCTCCTCCTACCGCCCTCGGTGTCACTGGCCTGCTTCGAGCCTCCATGGCCCCCGCTGTCAGGACCCTGATTCAGCTCAGGCAGGAAGTGGAGAGAGGGGAGAAGCACGGATCAGTGCAGACAGAGCTGGGCACCAGCTCTGCAGCTGCCAGGCCCAGGCACAGGGAAGACCTCCGACCTGGGGTGGCATGGCCACCAGCTGCCTCTCTGTCCTCTCTAGGCTCCCAGGCCCAGCCCAGCCCTGAGGATGGTCAGCCCTGGCCCACATGGAACCCATGAGCCCCACCTCCAGGCTGGGTACCCTTGAGAAGCAGATGTCCTGAGCCAGGCGTGGTGGCGCACATCTATAATCCCAGCACGCGGGAGGCTGAGGCAGGAGGATTGCTGAGAGTTTGAGGCCAGGCTAGGCTACCTAGTGAGTATATGGTCAGCCTGAACTGCATACTGAGACCCTGTCTCAAAAACAACAACAACAACAACAAAAATAGTAAAAGTTCAAGCATATATAAAGTATGAAGATAGCCAACATGAAGGATAATGTGGCTCTGTTTTACTGAATCTAATATGCCTTTTTGTTGGTGTCAGGTACCTAACCCCACCCTGGCACATGCGAGGCACGCACTCCACGGCGCCTGGGTTTCCCCACTGTGTCTCCTCACAGGCCAGCGGCAAGGCAGGGCCCAGGTGAAGGCAGTGCAGACAGCGCGTGCTTGGCATCTGTAGCACCACGTGGCCGCCGCCATGCTCCTCATGCCCCGTGTGACAGGGGAATGCCAGCTTCCTTAGCGTCACCTCACAGGGCTCCCAGAGCCACAGGACAGAAGCATCTGTCTGTCCCCGAGATCACCCACAGAGCCTTGCCAGAGTGGGGCAGTGACAGGAAGGCCAGGGGAGGGAGAAATAAGTTCCATGCACTGTGGTTCACAGAAGAGAACAGACCGATGTAAGGCAGAAACAGAAATGCAGCCAACAGAACAAAAACAAACCTCCCAAAATATCAGAACTATGGTTTTTAAAAAGAGAAGCAGGGTGTGGTGGCACACACCTGTGATCCCAGGGCTCTGGGAGGCTGAGTCAGGAGGATCACAAGTGTTTTTTTGTTTTGTTTTTTTGAGACAGGGTCTCCCTGTGTAGCCCAGGCTAGCCTTAAACTCACCGCCATCTCCTGCCTCAGCCTCCCAAGTGCTGGCATTACAGGTATGCGCCACCACATCCGGCAGGAGGAGCACAAGTTTAAGCCCAGCTTAATTTAATGATTTAATTTATCTCAAGAAAATACAGGGGAAAAACAGTGCCAGGTGTGGTGACGCACACCTGTGATCCCAACACAGTAGGCTGAAGCAGGAGGATTGCTGCGTGTTCAAGGCCAGAGAAAACCTGTCTCAAAAAAAAAAAAAAAAACCAAGGAAAAAGAAATAAAGACTAAATTTTGGGAAGGGATGGGTTGGGATATTTTGCTCGCCCACCTGGGTGGCTGATGCCTATCTGGACTTCCTGGACCAGGTGGTACGAATTATGGTATAATCTCAAAATACTGCTTATCCCTCAGGATGGCCTGGAGGCATAGCCACTGTGGCTTTCTCTTGGGCCTGGCCTTCTTCAGATGCACCTGCAGCCACAGTTCCCAGGTCTTTATTTTCTGCTGACTTCCTTGCAAGCCTGGCTCCTCTCTGACTGTATATTAATTTCTATCTAATTTAGCTGCCTAGAATATACCCTGGCTCTACTGCTCAAAGCCTCTGGTAGGAACAATACTCCCTACCAGAAGAACACAAAGGCAAGATATCTGTGGTCAAATTTCTCTAGTTAAGGAATGGAGGTAGTTGGCAACGACAGTCAATTTACAGCAAATAAATTTTGACAAATATTTCAGCTGGGTGTGGTGGTACACGCCTGTAATCCCAGCACTTAGGAGGCTGAGGCAGGAGGATCGCCAAGAGTTCAAGGCCAGCCTGGGCTACATAGGGAGACCCTGTCTCAAAAAGCCAGAAACACCTGGAACTCTAGATGGGCTCACAAAGACTCCTCAGAATGACTTGAAGCCCCGGTGGCTTATGTGATTCTAGATGGCACTGAAATCCTGCTCCCCATCCTAGAATAAAGCCGGTTATAAGAAGAGAAAGATTAAAAAAAACAAAAAACAAAAACGAAAGCACGGCAAAGCTGCCCAAAACAACTGAGTACGCCAAACCAAAACAAATGGCCAGAAATTATTCTACCTCTGAACCTCTTCTCACACCAAAATGGTCCTGAATGGCCCCAAAGGATGACAGTCCTCACCTCACTCAGGTGGCCCTGCCAAACGACAGGTCCTGGGGTGCACTTTCCCGGGGAGGCCAGGCGGAGCCCGGCAGCTCCCAAGTCACTCGATCTTTCTCATCCACAGAGGTGTTTACAGGCAGCTGAGCCACACATGGGAAAGAAGGGCGAATCCCCGGGGCTCAAAGCTGCGGGAGTGTCCCTGGCGTCGGGGCGCAGGTCTGTCCAGGATGCAGGGCACTAAAGTCCCTTTGTGGTCAGCAAAACTGTGCACAGCGCGGGGTTCGCCCCACCTCCCGCTTGCAGAGGGGGCGGTTGGGGCAGGGGGACCCGGGACAGTGCGGATCTGCAGCCTGGCTCTGTCACTTCCCCTCTCGTGCTAAGGAAACTGGGCTCAGCTTCCGGATGGGCACCAGCACGCCCCTCTAGGCCGAGGACAGGTGGGGAGCTGCTTAAGCCCCAGGCCTCAAAACTAACTTTTAAAGTTCCATGTTGCAGTGCCGGTTACACCACGGCCACTGCTCCTCGCGTGGTCCTGAGAGAGTCCCTGGTGCTCTGCGATCTCCCCGCCTGGCCACCTTCACCCCACTCCTACCTCATTAAGGGTTCATGAATATGCACGACGCGGCCCGCATGGGATTAAGATCGGAGTGGGTGCTGGGACACGCGTGCGTGTCGAGGGCCCCTGAGAGGACCCGGGCGCTGTCAGTCATCCCCGTCGGCTCCCCGGAGCCCGGGCGGCCGGAGCCGGCTCGTCTGCGCGGACCGCCCGGCGCGGCTCCCGTGGTCCCGGTCGGAGTCGCCGCTGCCAGCGACCCGGCGCTGCGCTTCGCACTTCATTCCCGTCGCTCACGGGGCTGGGTTACCCCCGCGGCCGCGTCACGCGGGTTGATGGAGGACCTCTAAAGGATACAAGGGAAATATTAGAACGCTCGACCTGTTAGATGTCAGACGTGCCGAGTTCGTGTTCCCCAAAATAGAAGAAGGAGTTCTGAGGAACAAGGGAGGTTAGGAGTAGGAGATTTATTGAGCAGAGAGCTCCTGAGAGACAGGAGGGGACCCGAGTGGGTTGCCCATGAGCCCACTTCTCAGCGGAACTTTTATAGAGCAAAATCACAACGTGGGTACCACGGGGACACAACTATGATCAACCAATGAGATTGCGAGCAGAGCCGCTTGGGCAATGCTGATCCGGTGGGGAGCAGGTGTCACAGCAAGTGTGCAAGGACAGAACGAGGAGCTTCCCTGGAAGGGGTGGGTCAGGAGGTCCTGGTCACTTTGTCGGACCAGGGATACCAATTACAGTCTATGGCGTATCCCCGGGAGGCGTGCGGGCCTGGTCACTCCGTCTTTACCTCGAGGCCTGGCCTTCCGCGAACGCGCCTCCGGCCACAGTGTGACGCGTCCTCCTCGTCTGCACTGACTCCCTCGAGGGCCGGCCCTGCCTGCTGCCTGGAATATTTCTACGGAACTTAGCCGTCTATAACACTACTACTACAAACAGCTACGTTCGGTAGAAATAGTCCAGGCAGCGGACAGGGCCGGGCCCTCCAGGGAGCCAGGGCGGAAGACGGAGTATCCGGCAGCTGTGGGGGAGACAGAGCCCTCCAGCTGAGGGCCAGGCCTCAATACAAAAGATGCAACAAATGCACCCACACGCTTCCCCTAAGGATAGACAACAGGGATCCATACTCTAAATAGGTATCCATCGCCTTGAGGAAGCCAGGAAGAGCCACTGACCCAACCCCCTGCTCTGTTTCATGCCTGCTCGCTACTTGCTACTCCACTTGCTTCCCCATTTGATCCCCGTTTAATCAATATTACCTGAGCAATTACGCTTGTACGCTTATCGGTGGACCATAGTTTTGTCCCACCTCACACCCACCTTGTGATTTCCCATTTCCCCCCACCTCGGACCCGCCTCATCTCCTGGTTTTGCTCTATAAAAATCCCTAAAAAAGGCAGGGTCCTCAGCAACCCACTCGGGACCCCGTCTGTCTCTCTCTCAGACAAAAGCTTTCTTTCCTCAATAAATATATTCTTTTCTTAACCTCTGTTGTTCCTAGAATTCATTCTTCAATTTTAGAGAACACAAACTCATACCGGACATCTATCAGCTTGGGAGTTTCTTTCCCCTGTATTAGTAGCAGTGGTAGAACACACACACACACACACACACACACACACACACACACACACACACACACGCGCAGGCGTGCTCATAGATAGCAAGAAGTAGTGGCCGCAGCCCTTAAGTTTCACCAGGGTCAGCCTGAATCACATAGCGAGATCCTGTCTCAAAAATAAATAAATAAATGAATAAATTTTTTTTTTTTTTTTTTTTTTTTTTTTTTGTGGGTACCGGGGGGTCGACCTCAGGACCTCGCGCGCCAACAGGCGCCCGTGCCGCTGAGCGATATCACCGGCCCCTTTTTCGTATGTGGGATCCGGGAGTCGAACTCGGGCCCTCGCGCTTGCCGGGCAGGCGCTTAAGCCGCTGAGCCATCTCACCGGCCCAAATGAATAAATTTTTAAAAGGCCCTAAATTTAACCCACATACCACAAAAAAAGATGCTCAAAATCTATGGGAACAAAATTTTAAGGCCCTCAAAGAGCACAAAAGTAAACTCAAACACAGGAAAAGACGCAGCATATTTTCAGTCAGAACATGCAGCTCATGACAACACCCATCCCCATTTATAAACTGGACATGACTGCGGGATTAGAAAAATAAATGTGAGAATCTACAGAAGCTGGGCATGGTGATGCACGCCTGTAATCCCAGCACTTGGGAGGCTGAGGCAGGAGGATCCCTGCAGATAGAGGCCAGCCTGGGCTACATAGTGAGTTCAAGGCCAGCTTGGACTAACAGAAACCCTGTCTCAAAAAACCAAAAAAAAAAAAAAAAGATCTACAGGAAAACTCTGAGAAGGAAGTACAAGTAAGGAAGGACTGCCAGCTCTTTGGAGATGTAAATATCAAAGTTTCAGGAATTAAAACAAGCCAGCTTTGGCAGATGATCAAACAGACCAATGAAACAAAAGAAATCCCAGCAGCCAGGGGGAACTTTCAAGTACAATGCAGGCAGTATCTCAGATCAGTAGGATGACTCAGGCCTTTTAAATATGAGGTCTTGGGGAGCTGCGATGGCCAGGATGGCCAGGGTGGATTCGCACCTCAGAAAAGGCCCCAGGATAAACCCCGAAGGAAAAGAATAAAACCTTTGAGGATGTATGTGAACGCGTAGGTGGACTCATAACTCTGGGTTTGGGAAAGTTTTCTTTCTTCTTTCTTTTTTTTTAAACAAATATTTATTGTACACTTATTCCCTGCCAGGTGCTTATGCTAGGTTTGTGTGTTTAGTTTTTATTTTTTTGAGACTGGGTCTCACTTTGTAGTTCAGCCTGGCCTTGAACTCACTGTGTAGTCCAGGCTGGCCTCAAATTTGCAGTGATCTTCCTGCCTCAGCCTCTCAAGTGCTGTGATTACTGGAGTGCGCCACCACACCTGGCAGGAAAGTTTTCTTTTTTTTTTTGTGGGTACCGGGGGGTCGACCTCAGGACCTCGTGTGCCAGGAGGCGCCCGTGCCGCTGAGCGATATCACCGGCCCCTTTTTTCATATGTGGGTTCCGGGAGTCGAACTCGGGCCCTCGCGCTTGCTGGGCAGGCGCTTAAGCCGCTGAGCCATCTCACCGGCCCGAAAGTTTTCTTAATTATGTCTGAAATCCAGAAGCCATAGAGAAAAGAGGAATTGGCTGAGTGTGGTGGTGCATGCTTGTAATCCCAGCCCTTGGGAGGCTGAGGCAGGATTGCCATGAGTTCAAGGCCAGCTCGGGCTACATAGCAAGACCCTGTCTTAAAAAAAAAATGAAAAAGGGCCAGTGATATGGCTCAGCGGCATGTGCCTGCCTGGCAAGTGTGATGTCCTGAGTTCGACTCCCGGAACCCATATAAAGGAAAAAAAGGGCCGGTGATATTGCTCAGTGGCACAAGCGCTTGCTGGCAAGCGCGAGGTCCTGATTTCGACCCCCAGGACCCACATTAAAAAAAAAAAAAAAAAAAAAAAAAGTCAAAGGTGGCAATTTCACTCTGACCCTGGGAAGCCAAACCCCTCCCCAAGCTGGAGTTACCCAGGAGGAAGAGGTGGCCTCAGAGAAGCAACCCCCTTGCTCTTGGGACTGCTGAATGCTCGGGTACCTGAGTATGGAGAATGAAAGGCTCGTGACCTCGCTGGGTATCCTCAGATGGCCAGGCCAGGTACATTTATTCCATTTCTAACAGCAACGATTTGCATTTGCCCACGGTTTATATTGCAGACAGCATTCCCCGGATTAGTTACCACCTTTGACCCTGGCTCCTAGGGCAGGGTGGGATCAGCTCTGCCTTCATTCCGAGAACGGGGACTGTGCTCAGCTTCTCAGCTCTGACCCCGGGCCATGCAGTGAGCGGGTGACTGGGGGCTGACGCTCGTGCCCACGGTGTCAGAATTGTTATTGACTCGGCCTCTGCCAAGCGAGCTCGCAGGTTGTCTAATCTTTTGCTACCGCAAACAGACCTGTGACCTTGCACAAGATCTCGTCCCTGGAGGACAGATGCTCAGCGGGACAGCGTGCTTGGGGGAGCGCGTGCCTCGGTCACCTTGATAGACGTGGCGCCAGGCAGAAAGAATGTGTCACTGAGAGTTAGGGGCCCACGTGGCCAGCTGAGGGTTTCCACCTGCCCCCCCCCACTTAGCAGAGCACCCCCGTCCTGCTGACTCATTTGAGCTTGCACTTCCGGGGCCTGTCTTCCTCCAGGGGCCTCGTCCTTTTCTCTGTGACTTTCTGGGAACTCAGGACATCAGGACATCAGGACAGTTAGACCCGTGCGAGCGACCTGAGATGCGCGGAGTTCTCCGGGGCCTGTCGCGTGTATTTTTTCATCATAGTTTGTTGCTGTTTAGCAGGAAGGGGCCATAGAGAAGTGTGTTCATTTCGAGTAATAAAAGTTATGCCACTTCTTTGGTGGCCTAGCTGCCTCCTTGACACTTAGGCTCAGCTGAGGAAGCCAGCCCACCACAACAGGGCCAGCCGGGAGTGGACGAGCTGCTGTCCCGGTCACTTCCTCTGCCCAGAGCACACAGAAATGCAAGTGGCAGGCGATGCTCTTCATCAGCTAAGCCAGGCTGGCGGCAGCAACATCCATGCCCAGGGCACCGGGAAGCCAGCCGGAATCAGAAGAGGCTGAGCTCCTTTCCTTGAAAGAAAGTTCCCATGATGCTTCGCGCTCTCCTTTCTGATTTCATTAAAGATTAAAAATAGGCCTGGGAGTGCGGCTGGAGGCAGAGCGCAAGTGTGAGGCCCTGGATTCGGTCCTCGGCACCACAAAACAAAGCAGCAGGCAGCAGGAGAGGACGCGGGGCATCAGTAATGTGTGTGTCCTTATTCTTCCTTTTTCCTTTCCTTTCCTGTATGGGACATTGAACCCGGGGCCTTCACAACAAACTACAGTTCCAGCTTTTTATTTTTTACTTTAAGACAGGATCTCACCAAGTCACTACATTGCCTAGACTGGCCTAGAACTTGTGATCCTCCTGCCTCAGCCTCCCAGAGTGCTGGGGCTACAAGCGTGGCCCACCATACTCGGCTTATTTATTGTAACAATCTTTGCTAGCCGGCTATTGTGTGAACAACGGCCCTGCTTTCCACCAGCCACACACTTGCACTCTGACCTTGGAGGACGGCCCCCCATCCCAAGCCCAAGTTTCTTCATGTGTAAAAGAACGAGTCGGAAAAGACATCTCTTAGGACCTTTCCGGACAGGCCTTCCTGATCTGTCATCCATTCTGTCACGAGCGGTCACCAGGGACCTTTTACGCGGAGTCCCAGTGCCACCTGCCCCTCCGTGCCCCACCAAGGGTGCCCAGATACGGGGATCAGAGGGGGAGAGGTCATGAGTTAGACCTTGCTCGGCCTGATGCCGGAGGTCAACCTGGAGGAAGCTGGCCTGGGGCCTGGCCGCCCTCATGGTGCCCTGCCTTGAAAAGACAGCGACACTCGGAATTACCGAGCCAATTGCCACATCAGCTGGGGACAAGCACTGCGGAGAAGCTCATGTGGGGGCTGCCTGGGGAGGGGGTGCAGGACAGGAGCCAGAGGCTCTCTGGGGACACCCACTGGCCTGTGCTGGGTGTGGACAAACCCCAGGGAGGGGAGATGGGGGGAGGTGGTGCCCTGGGGCCACTGCGGCCTGACTTCCGAGGGGCGGTGAGCCCAGGGCGTCTCATCTGAAAGGTGTCTTCCGGGTCCCACTGGTGGGGGACTGAGCAAAAAAAGAGGGGGTCTCATAAGAGCAGCAGGCGGGACAGAGGGAACTGGGGGCTGGAAGGGGGGGGTGGAGAGAGGTGGCCACCAGCTGGCAGCAGGCAGTCAGACCAGAGGGTCCTCTCTGTCATCCTGTGGCCCAGTAGCATCATGGTCTGCAGGACCTCCGGACCCATTTCAAAATAACCACAAGAGTCCAGTTTCCCAGCGAGGATAAACATTGGTGGAGATGGGAACGCTAAGTATGCTGCTTCAATCATTGTGCGGTGTACTCATATCGAATTATCATACTGTACCTCATAAATATGTACAAACATCACGTGTCGATCAAGCAATTCTCAAAATTAAAGTAAACAACCTGAAATCCCAGCAATCGGGAGGCTGAGGCAGGAGGATCGCTGCAGGTTCGAGACCAGCCTGGGGTATACAGTGAGTTTAAGGCCAGGCTGAACTACACAGCAAGACCCTGTCTCAACACAAACAAAACAAAAAGGGGGTGCAGAACTGGGGCCCACCCTACACCCCTCGGCTCAGTGGAAGGGGTCCGCCGGGCCCAGACTGTACTGGGGTAGGGGCTCAGTGTTGCTGTGATAAACAGCAGCAGCCTGACTCTGTTTCCTCGGCTGTAAAGTGGGGAAGTCACTGGCAAGGGGCTCAGGAAGGACTCAGGTCAGGAAACAGTACCCAGCACCCCTGGGGCTCGGTGGTCCATGTCACCTAGTGTCCTGGGTGTGACCTGCGGAAGGAGCGTGAAGGGACTCCTGGGGGCCGGGCCAGCGGGGCTCTGTCCCTGCATCACATAGACAGCGGGAAGCAGAGGCCACCTCGGAGTCCTTGCGCCCGGCACCTGCCACCAGGAGCCTCCCCACTGCCAGGGGCGCCGTGTACAGGTGTGGCCCCCGCCCAGGGGCTGGGGGAGGGCAGCCGCTTCTCCAGTCCCTTGGCCCCGCTGGGATATGTCCAGAGGGACAGGAGGAGGCGGAGAGGGAGGAAGGGCCACTTGCCAGGAACCAGATGCTGGGCGGAGCCCTTCCCTGAAATCTACTAGAAACAGGCAGGGGAGGAAGTGACCACAGGGGCTCATGGCTGTGATCAGCAGGGAGCTGGCCTTGAGCTCAGCTCAGTGACCCTGAAGTGGACACTTTCCGCCTCCAGGGTCTGTCACCTCACCAGGATGGCACCACTGCCACCTCCCAAGGAAGAGGACTCAGGGGACAGCCCGGTAAACAGCCCTGCCCAGTGGCCCAGGGAGCCGCAGACCTCCCAGCCCCTGCTCCGCCTCTGTCCCCAGCCCCGGTCCCCTGGGACCTCAGTCCCTGCGCTGCCCCCCTCCTCTGGGGCCCCAGCCCAGTTTCTTCCCATCAGTGCAGAAAAAGAGCCAAGTAAAAATGTCAAAGCCTGTGCCCGAGTGCGCGTGCACACACGCACACATGCACACACGCACACACGCACACAGCGGCAAAACCCACAGCCACTGATGACCCGGGAAAGCTCTTCGGCACACAGAGCAGCCAAGCACAGCCTCACCCTGAGCTGGACACACGCGCCAGCCTCGCGCCCAGGCCCTGCACGTGCGTGGCGTGCACCTCGAGATCAGTTTTCTCAGCTCCGGGAAGCACACCCAGACTGGTGAGTCCACCCCTCCGGGGAAACTGCGTGGCTTCATGGATGCGTGAATTCAATATAACACTTTGGCTCTTTTAGATACAAAAACAAAACAAAAACCTTAGGTGCTCCTGTCTCTCGCCATCCATGCCTGGGCACCTTCTGATTCTGCCAACAAAAAGGCCCTCACAGGGAGGCGTGGTGGCACACGAGGTCACCCCAGCACTGGGGGAGGCTGAGGCAGGAGGATTGCAATTTCTGGTTTTGTCTGGACAATTTAGAGAACTAAAAATAAAAGGGGGGTTGGTGCTGAGGGTGTAGCTCAGGGCTACAGTGCCCCTGATTTGAATCCCCAGTTTAAAAAAAAAAAAAAAAAAGCCCTCTTTTCTTTCTAACTCAGCAACAGAAAACAGGCTAAGAGAGCATGTGTGGCGCCCATATTTGCATCTCCACCAAGCTAGTTTTCAGAAGCGCCTAGGAACTTGCCGAAATTTTCCCCTCAAAGACCACGGAGCTGATGACTTTCCTCCATGGCTGTGAAGTCCCGGGTCCCGGGGCGCAGGGCAGGCAGACACCCATCATCTCCCAAACTTGGTGTGCGGGAGCCCCGGCAGGGCCACCGCTGAGGCGAGAGCCATCAGAATGCCACCTGCCACCCCACCGCACGGCTGCCCCGTGAGTGCATAAGGGCTTCCCAGGCCCAAAGAGAAGTTGGCTAAGGGAGCCGACCTTCGTTAGTCATCCCTGTTTCAATCGCTCGCGTGTTTGCTCGATCATTCGTTTTCCATTCCAGGCAGTGACCTGGGCTAGGGCTGGATGTTGACAGGACATGATTAAGGGGTTCATAAAAAAGCATCTTAAGTATCAAAGGGGAGAACTCTTACCTAAACATGACGCGACAAGATGTAAGCATTGAAGTACATAAAAAAGGACGGGCAGGGGGAGCCAGGTGTGGCGTGTCAGAGGCTGAGGCAGGAGGATCCCCACAAGTCAGAGGCCAGCCCAGGCTACATAATGAATTCAAAGCCAGCCTCAACTACACAGCAAGACCCTGTCTCAAAAAGCCGAAGGAAAGAAACAGAATAGGTACCCTCGTCGGGAGACGCGGCCTCTCAGGCCTTAATCCAGCCTGTAACCCACTAAAGACGTGACACGCCCTTTCCCACCCTCTTGCTAATGCGCATAGCCAGCCGCATTGGACCCTATGCTCGCTGCAAAGGTGGGGTGCCCTGCACTGGGGGGGGGGACCAGGATGTCTCCAGGGAGCTCGCAGCCTCCGGGGAGGAGACCTCTAGACCATGAGAAGGGGCCTAACGGAGAATCACACTCCGGGCCTGGGCAGTTACTGGCCTTGCCCACCTGAGAAGCTACAGTCACCCCTACCCGTGGCCCCACGGGCCTCTCACAGGCTGCCCGAAACGCTCTCTCCACGACAAGCCCACCAGCCTCGGTTTCACGGGCCTTGACATTGAGCTCCGTTCCCAACCCTTTTCTTTTTTCTTTTCTTTTCTTTTGAGACAGGTTCTTGCTCAGGACGGCTTTGAACTATGTAGCCCAGGATGGCTTTGAGCTCATGACAATCCTCCTGCGTCAGCCACCTGGAGTGTTGGGAATACAGACCACCCGCGCACCCCACACCTGGCTAAAACACATTTTTAAACAAAGAATCTGCACTTTGGGGTTTGTCCTCTCTGCCGAGCTTTCCTCGCCACACCAGGGTGTCAATGACACAGGTTGGCATCTCTGTTCCCCCTTCTCTTTCTCTGGGATTTTGGTCCTGGATTTGAGGACTTCCCTTTGCAGCCCCGACCTGGCATACCGGCTGCGGATGCAGGGTGTGGAACCAGGTTTAGGGACCAGACAAAAAAGTTGCGCGCTGCTATAGCTGGGGGTGGTCTGGGCCCTGCCATGTGGTTCCCAACAGGGTGGCTGCCCCATTCTTTGCGGAAGGTGACAAACAGGAAGCCCTTGGGCAGCTGGGGGACAGAATGGGAAGGGAAGGATCAGAACAGGGTCTCACTATATAGTCCAGGCTGGTCTTGAACTCGAGATCTTCCTGCCTCAGCCTCCCTGAGTGCTGAGATTACAGGCTATGCTACCCTGCCAGCCTAGGCGGAAGATGCCTCTTTAACCTTTCTCAAAGCCAAAGGCCCAGATGAATCTGTCGAGAAGGTGGGAACTTCTGCTCCTAGGTGACAGATAAGGACACTGAGGCACACCGGCTGGCCTAGCAGGAAGCAGGGTGCACCCCTGCAGCAGATGCCCCAGCCGGAGCCTCTTCCCGCACATCGGAGCCCCACCTGGACCTCAGCCTCTCACCTGCGGCTGGAGGAGGAAGAGCCCGGGTCTCCTCCGCCTACCGGGGCTCCGCGTCGCCCCCGGTGTCACCGCCCGCCCATCGCGCCCCGGGACCCGCTGACCTGACCTGGGGTGGGGGCTCGGGGCGCGGGTCGGGGCTCAGCTGTTGCTCCGGAGCAGGTGGCCCGATCCCCCCGGGCTGGGACCGCGACCTCCGCCGGCTCGGGCGCCGCTCAGCTCCGCGGCTCTGAGCAGCGCCGCCCGGGGCCGGGGCGGGGTCAGCGCGCCCCGCCCGCCGCGTCCCCAGCCTCGGCCCCTGCAGCTGGCGCAAGGGCTGGGGACCGAGCCCGGGGCCTGCGCCCTGAGCTACAGCCCCGCCCTTTTGATCTTTTTCTTTTCAGATGGGGTCTCTCTAAATCGCTACAGGACCCAGGCAGGGCTCAAATTTGCGATGCTCCTGCCTCAGCCTCCCACGGTGCTGGGGATGACCGGCTTTAACGCTTCTCGCATTTTTTTTTTTTTTTTTTTTTTTTTTGGGTCTTTTTGAGACAGGGTTTCACTATACAGTTCAGGCTGGCCTTGAACTCACTTTGTAGCCCAGGCTGTCCTCGAACTCGTGCTTCTCGCGTCTTAATCCAGGAAAACCAAGTCCCTCTTGTGATCTGTTCCCCTTCCCCTCCCCCTCCCTCTCGATGTCCCCTTTTCTCTTTCAACCCATCCTCCTAAGATCCTCTTTAAACAGAAGCACTGGGGAGGCTGAGACAGGAGAATCACCACTAGTCAGAGGCCAGCCTGGGCTACATAGCGAGACCCTGTCTCAAAATAAATTAAAAAAAATTTTTTTTAAATAAATAATAAGAGGCCCCAGAGACCCCTCCCCCCTTCCCAGGTGAGGGCTCAGCTCAAAGCTGCCACGGTAAGGGAGCTGCCACCTGAGCTGGGCTTCTGCCTCTGCTCTCTGTGGGCCGTGAGCCTCTCCTCAGGGCGTTGTCTTGGTGCAGCAGCAGGAACATCATCCATCTGCGCTGGTCTGTGTCCGCGGGGACATGACTGTCCCCTCCCCCATACTCCTCGTTGCTTATGCCATTTATTATTTATTTATTTATGTGGAACTGGGCAATTGAACTCAGGGCCTTCACACTGAGCTACATCCCCAACCCTTTTTTTTTTTTTTTTTTTGTGGGTACCGGGGGGTCGACCTCAGGACCTCGCGCGCCAACAGGCGCCCGTGCCGCTGAGCGATATCACCGGCCCCTTTTTCGTATGTGGGTTCCGGGAGTCGAACTCGGGCCTTCGCGCTTGCAAGGCAGGCGCTTACGCCGCTGAGCCATCTCACCGGCCCCCCAACCCTTTTAAATATACATATTTTTTTCAGTCAAGGTCTCACCAAGTGGCTAAATTGTTCAGGGGCAGCTTGAACTTGCAATCCTCCTGCCTCAGCCTCCCAGAGTGCCAGGATGACATGCCTGCGCTACCGCACCTGGCTCCTTCTGCATCCTTGGGTCCCCAGTCCCTGCACTGTAATGTGGTGTTGACCTGTTCGAGGCTGTGTCCCCTTTGGAGAGCTTGGGTTAGGGGACAGGGACATAGGAGGACAGGACTCATTGGCAAACGCTGTGTGGAGGTGCAGCCTGGCCCCTCTGTCTGGAAGGAGTGCCCTTTCCTGCCCTCCCACAGCTCACTTGGTCCCCTTCTACCCAAGAACCAGTTTTTGGTTTGTTTGGGTTTTTTTTTGAGACGGGGACTCGTTATGTAGCTTGGGCCAGCCTTGAATTCGCTAAATTGCCCAGACTTGGGATCCTCCTGCCTCAGCCTCCCTGGTGCCGGGCTTACAGATGTGCACTACCACAGGCAGAGAAGGACTGTTTCAACTAGGGAGGGAGGGCTGTGTGATGGTGTGGAAGAGGGTTATGCGCCTGGGTTCCGTGGCGCTCTCTCTCTCTCTCTCTCTCTATTTGTCTTTTTTGGAGACATGGTCTTGCTGTGTATCTCAGGCTGGCCTTGAACTCACTATGTAGCCCAGGTTGGCCTTGAACTCACAGCGATCCTCCTGCCTCAGCCTTCCCAGTGCTGGGATTACAGGCGTGTGGTGAATGCCCTTGGTCTTACCTGGCCACCTTCATCCAGGACGGACAGAGCTGGTGTAATTACAGCTCAGCTGACTGTCACTGTCACCGAGTGCTCGGATGCGGGGACTCAGTGAGGTGGACACGGCCTCCCCCAGGGCTTTTAGCTGGGGGCCTCAGCCCTGCCCCCGGCTCTAAGCTGTCCCAGGGCTCTGCTGGGGGCGCTGCTGCCTTTGCCACACAGCAGGTTTCAGACCTGGACAAAAGACAAACTCCTGACAATTTGCACAATTCAAAAGTGACTTTCTGCCGGGCGTGGCGGTATCTCCTGTGACTCCAGCACTGGGGAGGCTGAGGCAGGAATGTCAGGAGTTTGAGGCCAGCCTGGACTACAGAGGGAGACCTTGTCTCAAAAAGGAAAAAGGAAAAAAAAAAAAAAAAAAAGGAAAATTGTCCTGTTTCTCAATGGATTTGGGCGAAACTGGTAATAAACGGAGCTGCAACTCCAAGAGGAGACGCTGGAGGAGGACCGGGCTGGGACTGCAAGGAGCCACACGGTTCTGTCTGGAGGTCGCATGGTGACATCCGGTGTCAGGGTCAAAGTGACCTCGCCATATCAAGCTAAAAAAATACCACTGGCTAGACAGTGGCTGTGCTTAACTGGGAATCTTGATCTTTCTTCTTGTGTAACCAGCACTAGTGAGCCAGTAAATGTGAAAACTGTTCGTTGGTTTGTCTGAGACAGGGTCTTGCCGTATATTCCTGGCCAGCCTTGAACTTCCAGCCATCTTCCTGCCTCAGTCTCCCTCTGACTGTGGGATCCCAGGTGTGTGCCACACCTGGCTAATGTGAAAGCTGTAAAAAAATAAAATAATAGGTTAATAAGTTATTTCTAAATTTAATGAGAAAAAAATGAAAAATAAATTTAATGAGAATAAAATTAGAGTTGAAGACAATGTAGGTTTCCAACCGGCTACTGATATTTTTTTTTTTTTAAATACTTTTTCTTTTATTTATTTTTTTTTTTTGTGGGTACCGGGGGTCGACCTCAGGACCTCGCGCGCCAGCAGGCGCCCGTGCCGCTGAGCGATATCACCGGCCCCTTTTTCGTATGTGGGATCCGGGAGTCGAACTGGGGCCCTCGCGCTTGCCGGGCAGGCGCTTAAGCCGCTGAGCCATCTCACCACCCCACTTTTTCTTTTAAAAAGCAATGGTTTTAGGGGCCGGTGATATCGCTCAGCGGCACGGGCGCCTGCTGGCGCGCGAGGTCCTGAGGTCGACCCCCCGGTACCCACAAAAAAAAAAAAAAAAAGCAATGGTTTTAGCCATTGCTAGCCATTGCTAGCCATTGCTCGCCAGGCATGGTGGTGCACACCTGTAATCCCAGTACTCGGGAGGCTGAGGCAGGAGGATCACTGAGAATTCGAGGCCAGCTGGTGCTACATAGTGAGTTCAAGGCCAGCCTAAACTAAGTAGTGAGACCCTGTCTCAAAATACCAAAAAAAAAAAAAAAAAAATCAATGGTAGCTGTACGTGGTGGCACAGGACTGTGGCCCCAGCACTCTGGGAAGCTGAGGCAGGAGGATCACAAGTCCCAGGCCAGCCTGGGGAATTTAGCATGTTATCGTATTGAAAGCCTGTCTCAAAATAAAAAATAAAAAAGGTCTGGGGATGTAGCTCAGTGTGAAGGCCCAGGGTTCAACCCCCAGTACCACAAAAAAAGGAGGAGGAGGAGGAGGAAGAGGAGGAAAAGAGGAAGGAGAGGAAGAGGAAGAGGAGAAGACGAAGACGAAGATGAAGAAGAAGACGGAGGAGGGGAGGGGAGCCGCTAAAGCCAGACTGCAGAGAAGCCCGGAAGTCCCCTCGGGACTGACGCTTTCTGCTCCACCCAGCCTCCCTTCCGCAGAAAGAGCCTGAGAAAACAAAAGCCACGCGCAAGCCTCCCCCGCGGCGCCTCGGGTTTCGGGTTTCGCAGCTGAATCACCTGCAGCTGCTGTCTCGGTCCCCAGTCCCTCATCCCTTTCTTCTCGGCTTCCTTGTCCCTGCCGATGGCACTGGGCCTGTACCGGGACCCGCTGCAGCTGAGTCCGCCCGTGCAGGGGTACCGAGGTCAGTTTGGCTCACATCTAAACCACAGGCTGCAAGAACTTACTGTAAATTCATCACCTTAAAAATACAGCCGGAGGGCCGGTGAGATGGCTCAGCGGCATAAGCGCCTGCCTTGCAAGCGCGAAGGCCCGAGTTCGACTCCCGGAACCCACATACGGAAAAGGAGCCGGTGATATCGCTCAGCGGCACGGGCGCCTGTTGGCGTGCGAGGTCCTGAGGTCGTCCCCCCGGTACCCACAAAAAAAAAAAAAAAAAAAAAAAATACAGCCGGAGGGGCCGGGGATAGAGCGCGGCAGCACAGCGCCTGCCTGGCAAGCTCGAGGTACCAAAAAAAAAAACCACAGCCGGGTGTGGTAGCGTACACCCGTCACCCCAGCTCTTGGGAGGCTGAGGCAGGAGGGTGACACGTTTGAGCCCAGGATAGACAACTTCGCAATTTAACGAGACCCTGCCTCAAAATAAAAAATAAAAAAGGGCTGGGGAAGCAGCTCAGTGGGAAGATCCTGGATTCAACCCCTCCGATTTCTCTCACGCAGTCCTCTCTCGGACAGGCCAGGGGATTTCCCATGATGTTTGTGGGCGCCACCTCTAAGAGGCCCAGGGACAACCACCCTGTGCCCTGACCCCTGCTCCCCCTGCTCCCAGCCCGAGGCCCTGGAAAGGGGGTCCCCCGTGACCCTGTCCCCTGCTCTCCTGCTCAGGATCATCGGTCCTGTTCTTCTTTCTGAACTTCCCAGTGTTCCTGGGGTGGAGGGCAAGGCCCAGCCACTTTCTGTTGTCACCACAAGGCCACTTGTCCTGGCTTCTCTACCCTCTGTGGTCCTCACTCCTGCCATCCAGCCCCGATACCCAGGGTGGCGCACACCTGTAAGGTGTGCTGAGGCCGAGGCAGGACGATGGCTGCCAGTTCCAGGTCAGCCTGGGCTACATACAAAGAAACAAAACAAAACAGCAAGAAAAACGTTTACCAACACCACTGCCTCCACCCAGGTTCGGACACCAGGAGAGGCTGTGACAACGGCTGGAATCACCCACCCACTGCCTGGGTATCACAGGGCCGCCCTAGATGATGGCAGGTAGGATGGGGGGTCTAGAGCTGGGGGAGCGGGCACAGAGGGGCACAGCCTGGGTTGTGACTGAGGAGATCCAGCCGAGTGTGTCCCCGGGCTGGTGGAGGGCACGGGTCCCCAGGGGAGGACGTGGCTCTTCCTGGTAGCAGTGGAGAGGGAAGTGGCCACTCTGAACCTTCCAGAATGTTCTATCCCCATCTTAGGCCACCCAGGACAGAGCCTCAGGAAACCGCCCATCCCCAGGAGGGTGAGGACCTCTGAAGGTCACAGCCAGGGCCTGGCCTGGGAACAGCTCAGAGATGTCACCCAGTGCTGGGGACGTCTCTCCTTGGCTCTCCCAGGACAGAAGGGGGGCGGCTGAGGTGCAGGGACAGAGATTTGTACCGAGTCCCCGAGTGAACGTCGTTAGCCTATGTTACACAGCTGTGACAACTGAAGAATGAAGTGAAAGGGAAGGGAGACAGAAAAAGGACAGAAAGCAGGCAGGGAAGGACGCGCCCGCACGGTGGCCCCAGCACTGGGACTTAGGAGCGGGGGCTCGGTGCGAAGGCCCCGGGCTCAACCCCACTACCAAAAGCCAAACAGCGCACTAAGTGGGGTGCGCTTTGTCCCCCTGAGGACTGCGTGAGCCCGGCACAGTGCCGGTGCTGCCATGGGACTTTTTTTTCTTCCTTTTACAGTGTAACAAGATGTATTTTCTTAAGTAATTATGGGCCAGTAATGTATTTAAACTACATACAGTACTGCAAAACATTCTACACAGAGAATTCACAGACCGCATTTAGTTAATAATAAAATAGTTGCTTGTGGAGGACACCTGGACGGCTCTGCGTGAAAGAAGAGCAATTATCTCCATCTTCGCTGAGCCTGGCCCTATTTCCACCTATTGATGTGTACAGAGCTGGCTAGGACTTTTCCTTATCTCTTCAACTGGCTTTAAGCAATGCAAATCGCTCCAGCCGAGGTCCTGATGTGTCCTCTTTGAAGCAAGGCCACAGGCCTATGCTTCCCCGCCCCTTTGCTCCCAATACATGGTTGAGCCTGGCGGGATGGAGAGCCCTCCCGGACTGCAACGAGGACCGGGAAGGGCTCGCTGTATTTGGTGCCCAACGTGGGACACGAACCCACGACCCTGAGATTAAGAGTCTCATGCTCTACATTTGTAATCTCGTGGAAAAGTTATTGGAATTCTAGTGAGTTAATTCCAATCTACCACTTCCAGTGCAACCCACGGTGAGAATAAAGACACTAAGGCATATTTATAGTTGTGGGGAGCCAAGGGGTCCTAAGTCCAGCCAAGATGGTGGCTACTGGAACAAAGGCCTTGACCCAGGGCCGAACCTGGGTTTTATTAATTCTTGAGGAGGGGAGTGGTGGGGATGAGTGACTGTGAGAGTGGCGGGAAGTACTGTGAGCTGGGCTAGGCCTGAAAATCACCTTTGCAAATGCAGAGGGAAGGATATGCAGAAGGAGTAATCTGCACAACACAATTCAAGACAGTATCTAATGTTTTGGGGTCGGTGCTTCAGCTCTAATGTGTAATCTTTTATGCCCTGTGAAGTCATAGCCTCTTTCTTGAGGCTCCCAGCCGACAGTGTGGAGCACGGCTCTCCATCCCTCTCCATCCCGCCAGGCTCAACCATGTATTGGGAGCAAAGGGGCGGGGAAACACAGGCCTGTCGCCTTGCTTCAAAGACTACATATCAGGACCTCGGCTGGAGCGATTTGCATTGCCTAAAGCCAATTAAAGAGATAAGGAAAAGTCCTAGCCAGCTCTGTACACATCAATAGGTGGAAATAGGGCCAGGCTCAGCCAAGATGGAGATAATTGCTCTTCTTTCAAGAAGAGCCGTCCAGGTGGTCCTCCACAGTTGCTTAATAAAATACTTTAAGAACTATAGGCTAATTTTTAAAACTAAAGAACCAGAGTATTAAATCACTTTATGGCACAAGATACCATAAACCGCTAGACGTGGTGGCACGTGCCTGTAATCCCAGCAGTCGGGAGGCTGAGGCAGGAGGATCACCATGAGTTCAAGGCCAGCCTGAACTACATAGTGAGACCCTGTCCCCCCACCCCCCAAAAAAAAATTTAAACTAAGCCAAAAATTCAAGCACTGGGAATTTAGAAATAGCTGCTCACCTGAGGCCCTAACAGGGGCCTTTGAACATCAGGTTCTTTTTTATAAAAATAAAAACATCCCAAACATAGTAGTATGTTTCTTCTCTAGCAAAGTTTTTTTCCTTTGATAATTGAAAATCCTGCTGTTTGGTCATCAGATTTGTGAAAAGTATTGATCTGTTACAGTGATTTCTTAAAGTATCGATATCACATCCCCCCGCCATGCTGATTCTGTTGCATTTTCTTGGGGTTGTTTTGCTCAGTGAACCCGAGAGCCTTAATGGCAAAGACACTGAAACTGCTAAGGTAAACACAGGTCTGAGAGAGCCTTTAGTCACGAATCCACTGGGAACTACTTATTGAACGTCTACATTTCCAGCTCTGAAAGAACTGGACAGATGAAAGCCCTGCTCTGGAGAGTTTCCCATTTATAATACAGTAGGTTGAGCACTGATTCTGAACCATTAGGAGACTTCATCTTTCTTTTTTTTTTTTTTTGAGACAGGGTCATGCTTGGTAGCCCAGGTTGACCTATATAACCTACAAGGATCCTCCTGCCTCAGCCTCCCAAGTGCTGGGATTACAGGTGTGTACCACCACAGCCGGCCTTATTTTCTGTTACTCTTCACTTTCGTCCTTGCCACTTATTCCTCTTCGCCACAGCCTGGTCATCTGGGCCTCGCCATCTTCCCTTTCCTCACTTCTCATCCACTTGGAGAACTAATGTTAGCACTTCCTCCAAAGTTAGGTCTTTGGGCCAGTGACATGGCTCAGTGGCATAAGTGCCTGCTTGACAAGCACGAGGTCCTGAGTTCGACTCCTGGTACCCACATTAAAATAAAAAAGTTAGGTCTTCAATAAATAACACTCAGGGCCAGTGAGATGGCTCAGCGGCTTAAGCGCCTGCCCAGCAAGCGCGAGGGCCCGAGTTCGACTCCCGGAACCCACATACGAAAAAGGGGCCGGTGATATCGCTCAGCGGCACGGGCGCCTGCTGGCGCGCGAGGTCCTGAGGTCGTCCCCCCGGTACCCACACACACACACACACACACACACACACACACACAATAATAAATAAATAAATAACACTCAGCAGCATTTCCGGTCAGTACTTCTTTAAGCTTTGTTGTGAACTTCAGATCTTCACTGTGACAACATTCTTTCAGAATGTATTCAGAGGGCCGGTGAGATGGCTCAGCAGTGTAAGCGCCTGCCCGGCAAGCGCGAGGGCCCGAGTTCGACTCCCAGAACCCACATACGACAAAAGGGCCGGTGATATCGCTCAGTGGCACGGGCGCCTGCTGGCACGCGAGGTCCTGAGGTCGACCCCCGGTTCCCACAAAAAAAAAAAAAAAATGTATGCAGAAATATTATCTTCAAAAAGAATCATTTCTTGAGGGTTTTTGTCAGGAAAATGTATTAAGGGGCTGATAAACGCATCACTCTAAAGAAATGCATAACTCCACAAAGGGTGCTTCTTTCTACTCTATTGTCAACTCCCAATATGACAAATATTGGATTCTAGGCCAGGCAAGGTGGTGCACGCCTGTAATCCCAGCACTCAGGAGGCTGAGACAAGAAGATCGCTTGAAGTTCAAGGCCAGCCTAGCTACATAGTGAATTTGAGGCCAGCCTGCACTACATGGTGAGACTCTGACTCAAAAACAAAACAAAACAAAACAAACAAACAAATATCGGATTCTGTGAGAACAATGTCAAAACTATTTGGTGTGGAACATTTGTGCACATAACGGTTAGATTAAGAAATTAAATTTTGGGCCGGTGAGATGGCTCAGTGGCATAAGCGCCTGCCTTGCAAGCGCGAGGGCCCGAGTTCGACTCCCGGATCCCACATACGGAAAAGGGGCCGGTGATATCGCTCAGCGGCACGGGTGCCTGTTGGCGCGCGAGGTCCTGAGGTCGTCCCCCCGGTACCCACAAAAAAAAAAAAAAAAAAAAAAAAAAAAAAAAAGAAATTAAATTTTTGGTTCTTTGCTATTGAATTAAAATTTATATGACACACTAAGGTTGAAAACTTTAAAATGTAAATGATACAGTTAAATATTCACTGATGTGTCTATTACTTTTATCGTAAAATGTGTATTTATTAAGAATCAAACTGCTGGGCATGGTGGCAGACACCTGTAATCCTAGCACTCGAGGCTGAGGCAGGAGGATCACTTCGAGTTTGAGGCCAGCCTGGGCTACATAGTGAGTTCAAGGCCGGCCTGAACTGCACAGCGAGACTGTCTCCAAAAAAACAGAATCAGACTATATATGAGGCTATAAGATGCTACCAAGCAAACTGCTATCTTTGATCTATAATCGATCCTTCTACATTTTTAACTCAAAGACAATTATGTAACACTTAGGAAATTTTAATTTTCCAAATGTACTCAGAAAAAATTATCTTCCAGGTTAAAAAAAATAGTTGCATCATCCATTTGCCACAAATGAACGCCCTACTCGTGTTGTGTGGGGCAGGCGGCCACTGCGAGCGCGGTGGTGCCGCTGTCCATTCATAGTAAGCATTTCCGCCTCACGTGACAGAGTAGGAACAAGAAGGGACAAAAGCGTCACCTTACAACAGAAATGAAAATAGCAATTTTCATTCTGAAAGGTAACTGTATGTCCGCCCGTAGCAGATATTAGCAATTTACGACCTGATCTCTGGGGATGATTCAGTTCTTTTTTTTTTTTTTTGAGACAGGGTCCCACTATGCAGTTCAGGCTGGCCTCAAATTCACTATGTAGCCCAGGCTGCGCTGGAACTCACGGGGATCCTCCTGCCTCAGCCTCCCAAGTGCTGGGATTACAGGCGTGTGCCACCACACCCGGCGTCATTCTCAGTTCTGAACTGGGCTTTAGAAAAACATTTCAAGCGGTCCGTGAAGGATTTATCCCTATTCCATTTCCTCTGCTGCAGACCTTCAGACTGAGTCCCCTGCACGGCAGCCGGGGGTCCGACGTCAGTGTGCTCTCGAAGGAAACCTGGACGTGGTGGACGCGGCCACATCCCACTTCTGGCAGTGAGGAAGCGCTGCAGTGGGACATTCCAAGGTCACCCTCGTGGCTGGCATTAGCTTTTGACCTGGGTGTTCAAAGAATTTTTTCCTTTTTTTTTTAAGCGGAGTAACTTTACTCGAATGATGCTTTTGGATTCATTTTTCCTGGGACACGGCACATCTGTTCTTTTATGAAATTTAATTTCATTCTTATCTCAGTTAAACATGCATGCAGTGTAAAGTCAACTCACCTGCAAACATAATTTAAACACTGGCCCTCCACAGGCCTCTCACTGCTGCTACCAGGGCAGGGACACGCATTCCCCACTGTGTTCATCTGTGACGTAGACCCAGGCCAGACTCCCATTACTCTTCTCCTTCACGATACCCTGGTGAGGGTGGCTGTGTGTCCAGCTGACACAGGGGGAGGTCTGCAGCATCTCAGCTTCTGGAGAGAGTTTATCTTTCTTACTACAGGTGCTGTTTCTTTCCTTTTTTCCTGCTGGAATACAGATGTGATGCCTGGAGCTGCAGCTGCTATTTCATAACCATGAAGTATCAAGGATGATGAGAAGACAGAGAGCATCTCCAGTTCTTGGACCTCACAGCATTGAGCCTCGGAACTAACCCTAACCATTGCCTACTTCAAGATTTGGGGGTGTGGGAGGGGGCTGGGGATTGAACCCAAAGCCTTCTCACTCAGCCCCAGCCCCAGCCCTTCTTATTTTGAGATGGAGTCTTGTTAAGGTGCCTAGACTGGGTTTGAGTTTGGTTTGAACATGTTGGCTCTGAGGTGCGGCTCCTCAGGGACAGGCGCAGGTCGGGGCAGCTGCAGGCAGCAAGCCTGGGGACCCAGCCTGGGGAATCCGCCCACGGAAGGGAGGAAGGGAAGGCTGGACCCTTAAGGGCACTGAGGGCCCGTTTGTGTCGCGTGTCCTTGTGTTCCCGAGTACTGACCAGGGGTCCCGCGTTAGTGCCTGCGCCTTTCCAGGGCCGCCCGGACGCGAGCCTCAACCTCCCTCCTTCACACAGAGCGAAGGTTCCGTCCAGGGAAGAGTCCAGCCAAGTCTCGGGCTCCGATGGCCTCCACTCTGGGCTGCTCCTGCCCTCTCTGTGGGGCCCCTCATCACCTCAGGCTGGGGATGGCTTCTCTGTCCCCTGGACAGGGTGGCACATGCCTGTAATCCCAGCACTCGGGAGGCTGAGGCAGGAGGATCACCATGAGTTCGAGGCCAGCCTGGAGTACATAGCAAGACCCTGCCTCAAACAAACAAGTAAACAAATAAATAGGAAGGAAGGGAGCAAAAACACTGGCAAACACGAGCGAGGGAGCAGCACGGTGTCAGCCGGAGCTACCCCGGCACTGTGGGATGCTGGGAAGGGTTAAGGTTCTGATGAACTTGACCTTAGTCAAATGTCACAGATAACCACTGGGAGGAAAGCTATTAAAATAACTATTTTAATAGGATAACTATTAAAATAATGGTACTGTAGTGCACTTGTCCCTCATAACCCTAGGGCGGGGCTCCAGGCCCTGTGGAGAAGCTGGTACCTGGCACAGAGCCGGGCCTGTGCACCGGAAATCACAGCCAGCCTGCCTTCCCCCTCCCCCTCCCTTCCTGTTCCTGGGACATCAGAGCGCCAGGCTGAACCCCGGCCTTGCTTTCAGGGGGCGATGTTCTACTGAGTTCTCCCAGCCTCCTCCGGGAATTTTGCTAAGTCATCTCTAGATGGCTGTGGTGCCTAATGCAACAGAAATGCTGGGGAATGGGAGTCACTTGGTACTGCTTGGGGGACAAGGACAGCGGGGGATGCTGCGCACATTCAGAAGCGCACAGTTTCTTTGGAAACAGCTTTCAGCGCCCAGCAGCTGAATCCTGTGCGTCCAGGGGGCCGACTGCACCCAGCTTCCAAGTGCCTGAACTCCCGGGGTGGGGCCGGCTCCCCGAGGCCGCAGGAAGGGTGCGGATGGCCGGCGGGGACAGCCTGGGGCAGCTGCAGGGTGCAGTGCCCGCAGTGGGGGTGCTGGTTCTGTGATGGGGAGCAGAGCCCCCTCTGGGGCTTAACCCTGCCCCAAGGGCCTCGTCACCTGAGCCAGTGCCCAGAGCACCTCCGGTCAGCTACAGCAGGTCCCCAGGAAGTGACTCAGCCTAGCAAGGGAGCCCGCCAAGGGGTCAGAGGGGGTAGGCACAGGGCAGGGGGCTGTGGCTGGGGCACCCGGTGGGACAGGGGGTGACACCAGCCAGGCCACACCTCCCTCAGAGAGGCAGAATGAGTGCCTGAGCTTAGTACTTTCAGCCTCTGGGTCTCGGTGACTTATGGGCCACTCAGACCTCAGCTTCCTCCTGTGCAGATCGGGAAAAGCAACGGTCCTGCCGAGGGCTGGCGGGGACATTCTGGTCCCGAGCTGTGTCTCCCCCTCCCCAGGCCGGACGCCTCAGCCCTAACTAGATTATCCGGGCATCTGGCTCTGGGCCTGGCAGGGTCCTGCCTGCTCCCTGTCCCTCTGTGTCCCCGTGACACACGCTGGGCTCTCCTGGCCCGACACGGTGGTTTTCTAAGAGGGAACAAGCGTCAAAGCCAGAGACCCTGCCACTTCCCAGATGCCCGGGACAGGTTCCAGGAAGGCTCTGTCCTGGCCCTGTGAGTCACCTGCCCCCAGGAGGCCCAGTAATGTCTCTGCTTCAGCCACCCTGAAATTGCTGGCCTGGTGTGGCGGTCCCCCACCAGGCGGGTCTGTGCCTTGCACCCAGAGCCGTGAGGGGTGCCACACCAGAGTCACCAGCCCCTCTCTGGTTGCAGAAGTGCTCTGAAGCCAGTTGTGGCAATGCACGCCTGTGAGCCCAGCACTTTGGGAGGCTGAGGCAGGAGGATCAAAAGTTCAGACCCAGCCTGGGCAATTTAGCAAGACCCTGTCTGAAAATAAAAAATAAAACAAGGGCTGGGGATGTAGCTCAGTGAGAAAGCCCTGGGTTCAATCCCTAGTACTGCAAAAATAAATAATGAAAATGAAAAAAAGAAAATGTAAGGTGTGTAAAATTGTGCCTGGCACTGTCAGACCTTGCCGTGTGTTACCTCTAAGTCTCGAACTCACCGTGATCTCCTGCTTCAGCCTCCTGAATGCTGGGATTACAGGCCTGGGCTACCATGGCCCAGGAACTAAAGTATTTTACTTCTATGATGCGAAGCGTGGGGGAAGAAAGCCCAGCTCTCAGAGGCTGAGCTGCTTGTGCGCTCCAGGACATCAGGCTATAAAATGCATTCACATAAACAAAACTTTTGCCCTGATTTGAATATGCTTTGCTCCTTTGAAAACACGCATAGAAATTAAGGTTGGAGCTGGAACACTCGGTTCCCTTGGGAGCGGGAGGTGGGCAGGTTGGGTGAGGACAGCAGGGTGGGGCCGCAAGGGACTTTGTAAGGGGAGACGGGTGGGACACACACACGTCCGCTCCGGTCTCCTGCCAGGGGAAGCTGGGTGACACCCTGGCACTCTGTCAGTGTGAAGTCCACACCAGACGTGGCCCTTCGACCTTGCACTTCCAAACCATGAGCCAAAATAAACATGTTTTTCTTTCCTTACCTAGTCTGGTATTGTGTTACCGGCAACGGAAAAAGACCTAGTGCATTGTGGTTAAGAAACGTCAAGTTGGCAAACCATCTTGAGTCAGAGAAACAGCTTTTACTGGACTTAGTAGTATCAGGAAGGAAAAAGGTCCCATCCTTAGCTGAATTTTTTTTTTTTTTTTTTTGGGACACCAGGACTCACTGTGTATCCCAGGCTGACCTTGAGCTCACTACGTTGCCGAGGTTGGCCTAGAACTAGTGACAATCCTCCTGCCTCAGCCTCCTGAGTGCTGGGATTACAGGGGTGCACAACCACTTCCAGTTTAATCTCCTCTTAGAAGGACCCAGGTCATACTGCATTAGGGCCCATGCATATGACCCTGTTTACCTTAGTCACCTCTTTAACTCCAACACAGTTGCATTCCGAGGCACCTGCAGCTAGGATTTCCTCCTATGAACGTGGGGGACACGATCCAGCCTATAAGAAGCAGGTTTCCCAAACTGGGCCTGCTGGTACACACCTATAATCCCAGCACTGGGGAGGCAGGAGGATCGCCATGAGTTCCAAGTAGAGAGAGCTCTCTACTAGTAGTAGAGAGCTCAAGGCCAGCCTGCACTACATAGTGAGGCCCCGTCTCAAAAAGCCAAAAAAGTTAATCATTTTATTTTGAAAAGAATTTTTTTTTTCTTTTTCTGTGGATTTACCCAAGGTTTTAAGTCTGCATTGCCAAGAGCTTGGCATCCAATCACCCCCATAGTGAGACCAGGAGACAGAAGGGAAGATAGGTAAGTTAGGCCCGAATAAACTAACAAAATAACATGGACCTAAGTAAAGACCAGGACCTAGATGATAAAGATCCAGCTCGAGAAATCAGAGTGGGAAGGACGAAGGATGAGTCCCTGAGGAAACTGAGAAAAGCCCCGTAAGGCTGGAATGCGAAGGCCGAAGACCCCAGCCAGCCCTTGCCACCTCCGCATTTGCAGTCCACAGAACGCAGAAAAGCCTCTGGGCTCAGCCATGGCCACGTCCTGCTGCGGCTCCCCAACCAGCGGGAGAGTCCCCTGGGCGCCTAGTAGATTGCACCAAGTCCCCACTGCCTGCCTGTCCTGTCTGCTCTGACAGGAGCCCAGAGGGAGGGAGCCAGTTACAGTGGCATCGGCAGAGGAGTCTGGGGTTGCCAGGCAAAGGTTCACCCCGGAGCCCCTGCGGAGGCCACGCCATCCTGAATGTGAGCTCCTGGCCACTCACGGCAATGTCGCCTGTGGCCTTGTGCTGCAGCCAGGGCTACTCGGATCCTGTAAAATCAGCAGGGTCCTCACCGTCAGCTTGTGCCAGAAGAACCCGCTGCCCCTTCCTGTCCCCACAGCTCGTGATCTCTGCTGGCCAGAACAGAGTCCCCTCTCTGCCCTGTGTTTGTATCAGTGACATCAGCCCTCCTTGTGGGACACAGGGCTCCTCATGCCTATCGGAATCACTTTGGGAATGCACAGTAGCTCGTGGTGCGCAGGTCTAATACCACACCAAAACACCAGAGGGAATGCACACGCGCATGTGTAACCTCCGAGGGGTAAATGGGAAGAAAATCACCCACAGAGGGACCCCGGGGAGGGCTGTTTTCAATTCTATGCTGCATGTTTGTGACATTTAGGTGACATTTAGGTGATAGATGGATTTATTATTTTCTTTATCAATGCAAACTCCCTACAGGACCTTCTGTAAACAAAGGACAATCCAAACCCACCTTAGAGAAAAGTGTCCTTGGGGTACGGGGGGGGGAAGTCCACAGTTGCTGGGCTCAGCAATTGGGAAGCTGAGGCAGGAGTTTGAGGTCAGGCAAGGCTACATAGTGAGAAAGAAAAGAAAAGAAAAGAAAAGAAAAGAAAAGAAAAGAAAAGAAAAGAAAAGAAAGAAAAGAAAGAAAAGAAAGAAAAAAAAAAGAAAAGAAAAGAAGGAAGGAAGGAAGAAAGGAAGGAAGGAAGAAAGGAAGAAAGGAAGAAAGGAAGAAAGGAAGAAAGGAAGGAAGAAAGGAAGGAAGAAAGGAAGAAAGAAAGGAAGAAAGAAAGGAAGAAAGGAAGAAAGAAAGGAAGAAAGGAAGAAAGAAAGAAAGAAAGAAAGAAAGAAAGAAAGAAAGAAAGAAAGAAAGAAAGAAAAAAGGAAAGAAAGAGACAAAGAAAGAAAGAAAAAAATCCATTGTGGTTTCTGCCTTCACACTCTTTTGATGTACTGAGAAAGTGTAAGCCTCCTAAATGAGAATGCTAGAGCAGGCATGGTGGTACACATGTGTAATCCCAGCATTTGGGAGGCTGAGGCAGGAGGACTGCAAGTTCAAACCCACCCTGGCTGAGCAACTAGTGAGACCGTGTCTCAAAATAAAAAAATAAAAAAAGCCAGGGATGTAGGTCAGGCAAGGGCTCTGGGTTCAATCCCAATCCCCAGTACAGAAAGAAAGAAAGAAAGAAAGAAAGAAAGAACGAAAGAAAGAAAGAACGAAAGAAAGAAAGAAAGAAAGAAAGAAAGAAAGAAAGAAAGAAAAGAAAACAACAAAGAAATGGGAATGTAAGAGCAGCATGTGGTGGGGAGACCAGGCTTTGGCTCCCAAAGACCCAGGCTCTGATACCGACTTCTCCCGCACAGCCCACCACGCCCCACACGCATGAGAGAGAACTACAGGCCAATCTCCCTAATGAACGTAGATGCATAAAATCCTCAATATGATACTGGCAAACAGAAGGCAGCAGATTATCAAGAAGATTACCCAGAAGAATTAAAAACATCGTACCACAGCGATAGATGTGCACCCATGTTTATAGCAGCACAATTTGTAATAGCTAAATCTTGGAAACAACCCAAATGCTCATCAACCGAGGAATGGATAAAAAAGATGTGGTATTTTTATACAATGGAGTACTACTCAGCCATAAAGAAGGATAAACTGGAGACTTTTATAGGTAAATGGGTGCAACTCGAGAAAATACTCAGAAAATACTCATAAGTGAAATATACCGGACACACATGTGTAAACATCGTATTGTCTCCCTAGTGTGAGAAACTGAAAGTAAATAAGATCAAAATCTACAATAGACATGGTAAAACAGGAAGAAACTGTTCAAAAGGAAAAATATTGTTTAGACAATTGAATGCTGGTAACTTGTACCCCGAGTAACTAATTTAAAGATATGGGCCGGTGAGATGGCTCAGCGGCTTAAGCGCCTGCCCGGCAAGTGCGAGGGCCCGAGTTTGACTCGCGGATCCCACATACGAAAAAGGGGCCGGTGATATCGCTCAGAGGCACGGGTGCCTGTTGGCGCGCGAGGTCCTGAGGTCGACCCCCCGGTACCCACAAAAAAAAAAAAAAAAAAAAAAAAAAAAATAAAGATAACAATACGGAATGTATTAACCATTGTTACCCTCCTATTATGTTGTTTCAAAATTTTGTTCTATTTTTTTTTTCTCTTAAAAAAATTGTTAATGTTATCTAATCATGCAGGTTTCTGGTCACTTTGCCCATCATTTACTGACATAAAGGGAAAATATGAAACACGGGAAGGGGAAACAAACTGACTTTTGTAATAAATAGCCCTCCATTTGGTTATTTAAAAAAAAAAAAAAAAGGAAGATTATACACCTTGACCAAGTGGGATTCATCCCAGGGAGGCAGGGGTGGTTCAACATATGTAAATCAATAAATGTAATACACCATATTAACAGAGTCAAGGACAAAATCACACGATCATCTCAATAGATGCAGAAAAAGGTTTTGACAAAGTCTAGCACCCATTCATAAAAACCCAACAGAAAATTGGAATAGATGGTCTTTATCTCAATCTGATAAAAGCCAAATATGACAAACCAACAGCCAATATCATACTAAATGGACAAAAACTGAAACCTTTCCCTCTAAAATCAGGAAGAAGACAAGGATGTCCACTGTCTCCACTCTTATTCAACATAGTCCTGGAAACTTTAGCCACAGCAATTAGACAAGAGAAAGAAATAAAAGGAATAATAGGAAAGGAAGAAGTTAAATTACCATTATTTACAGATGACATGATACTCTACATAGAAGACCCCAAAAACTCCATTAAAAAACTGCTAGTTTTAATAAGCAAATTCAGTAGCGTAGCTGGATACAAAGTCAACACTCAAAAATCAATAGCCTGGGCTGGTGAGATGGCTCAGTGGTGTACGTGCCTGCCTGGCAAGCATGAGGGCCCGAGTTCGACTCCCGGATCCCACATACGAAAAAAGAGGCCGGTGATATCACTCAGTGGCATGGGCACCTGCTGGCGCATGAGGTCCTGAGGTTGACCCCCGGTACCCACAAAAATAAATAAATAAAATAGTCATACCTTAAAAAAAAAAAAAAAAAAAATCAATAGCCTTCCTGTACACGAATAATCTCACTGAAAGAGAAATTAGGGTAACAACACCTTTCACAATAGCATCCAAAAAAATGAAATACCTAGGAATCAATCTAACGAAGGATGTAAAAGACCTCTACGTTGAAAAATACAGTACTCTGAAAAAGGAGATTAAAGAGGCTATCAGAAAATGGAAAGATATCCCTTGCTCTTGGGTAGGAAGAACCAATATAGTGAAAATGGCCATACTTCCAAAATTGTTATACAGATTTAACGTAATTCCAATCAAAATTCCAACAACATATCTCACAGAATTAGAGAAAACAATCCTAAAATTCATTTGGAACCAGAAGAGACCCAGAATAGCAAAAGAATTCTGGGCAACAAAGGCAAGGCAGGGGGCATCACAATCCCTGACCTGAAATTATACTATAAAGCTACTGTGATAAAAACAGCATGGTACTGGCAAAAAAAGACAGACCTGAAGATCAATGGAACAGATCAGAAAATGCAGAAACAACTCCAGACATTCTAAACCACCTTACTTATTTATTTTTTTTGTGGGTGCCGGGGGTCGACCTCAGGACCTTGCACGCCAGCAGGCGCCCATGCCACTGAGCAATATCACCGGCCCTTTTTTTGTATGTGGGTTCCGGGAGTCGAACTCAGGACCTCGCGCTTGCCAGGCAGGCGCTTATGCCGCTGAGCTATCTCAGCGGCCCAAACCACCTTATTTTTGACAAAGGTGCCAAACACATTCACTGGAAGAAAGACAGCCTCTTTAATAAATGGTGCTGGAAAAACTGGCTCTGCACATGCCAAAGATTAAAATTAGACCCATGTCTTTCACCATACACTAAACTGAACTAGCAATGGATCAAAGATCTAAATATTGAAACAGAAACATTAAATCTGCTGGAAGATAGAATAGTAAAACTCTTGAAGACATTGGTGTAGGCAAAGACTTTATGAATAAAACCCCAATCACACAGGAACTATCACAAAGAATCAACAACTGGGATCTCATCCTATTAAAAAGCTTTTGCACAGCAAGAGAAATCACCAACAGAGTGAAGAGACAACCCACAGGTGGGAAAAAATGTCTGCCAGCTGTTCCTCAGATAAAGGATTACTATTGAGAACATATAAAGAACTCAAAAAAATCAGACCTCCCAAATTTAAAGACCCAATCCAAAAATGGGCATCGGAGATGAATACACACTTCTCAGATGAAGAAATACAAACAGCAAATAAATATATGAAAAAATGTTCAACATCACTGGTCATTTGAGAGATGCAAATTAAAACAACACTGAGATTCCATCTCACCCCAGAAAGAATGGCCATTATCAAGAAATCAACCAATAACAAATGCCGGAGGGGCTGTGGGGAAGAAGGAACCCTTCTCCACTGTTGAGAGGAGTGCAGACTCGCGCAACCACTGTGGAAATCAGTGTGGAGATTCCTCAAAAAACTAGGATTGGAGGTCCCATTTGACCCAGCTATTCCTCTTCTGGGTATTTGCCCAGAAGAATTAAAAACATCGTACCACAGTGATATATGTGCACCCGTTTTTTTGTGTGTGTGTGTGTAGGTACCGGGGGTCGACCTCAGGACCTTGCACGCCAGCAGGTGCCCATGCCGCTGAGCAATATCACTGGCCCTTTTTTCCTATGTTGGTTCTGGGAGTCGAACTCGGGCCCTCGCGCTTGCCAGGCAGGTGCTTACGCTGCTGAGCCATCTCACCAGCCCAGTGTACCCGTGTTTATAACAGCACAATTTGTAACAGCTAGATCTTGGAAACAACCCAAAAGCCCATCAACTGAGGAATGGATAAAAAAAGATGTGGTCTTTTTATACAATGGAGTACTACTCAGCCATAAAGAAGGATAAACTGGAGACTTTTATAGGTAAATGGATGCAACTCAAGACCATATGCGGGCCAGTGAGATGGCTCAGCAGCATAAGCACCTGCCCGGCAAGCACGAGGTCCTGAGTTCAACTCCCCGAACCCATGTAAAGGAAAAAAAGGGCCGGTGATATCACTCAGTGGCGCTAGCGCAAGGTCCTGAGGTCAACTCCCGGTACCCAATAAAAAACAAAAAAAAAAACAAAAAAAAAATCATATGCCTAAGTGTAACAAACCAGACGGACATGTGTAAACATCGTATTGTCTCCGTAGTGTGAGAAGCTGAAAGAGTAAATAAAATCCAAAATGTACAATAGATATTGTAAAGTGGGAAGAAACTGTTCAAAAGGAAAGAGAAATTTGGATGGGGGAATGGAGAAAAGAAGGAAGGGAAATGCAAAAAAAAAAAAAATAAAGAAAAAATATATAAAAGATAGCTAAGCTAGATATACCTACTAATTTCTCTTAGTTCATTGAAAAGAAAGGTTTGTGCTAATATTGTTTGGACAATTGAATGCCAATATACTCTGAGTAAATAATTTAAAGATAACAATATGCAATGCATTAACCATTGTTACCCTCCTATTATGTTGTTTTGAAATTTTGTTCTATTTTTTTCTCTTTAAAATAAAAATTAAAAAAAAAATAAGTGTAAAACTTTGCTACCGTTTGCACTTGTCTTGACCAATTCTTTGCTCAGAACAGAAAGAACCTAGAAATCACCTCCAGACGGAGCCCCCGGAGCCTGGTAACGGAGAGGACTTGCAGAGAGCGGCTGAGGACAGGGTCTGCCCCGCATGAGATCTTCTGACACCATGCAGGCAGAACTGTGTCCCTGCCCCGCTGCATGGGTACGTTGGAGCCCACCCCAGAGCAGCTGTGATGCAGATGGGCCGAAACGGGTCATTAAGGATAAACGAGATCACCAGTGGGCGCTGATCCCATGGGGTTCAGCATGCACAAGCCTGGGGTTCCATGCTGGTACCAAACAACACAATTAAGAGAAGGAGAGAAGGAGGAGCCTTCCCTGCCCCACAGCAGGATAGGGACAGTGTCCGCGGGCAGGGGGAGGACAGCCCTCACCAGAAATCTACCTGACTGCTCAGACTGTAGACTTCAGCCTCCAGAACTGCGACGAGATAAACATCTGCTGTCACAGCCCTGACCCGCCCGCCCTCATCATCAACAAGGTCACCCTCTTCCCACTGGGCTTCAGACAGCATGCCAATTAATGGCATCCCACGGCAGGCCTAGACATACGGGCAACTGCACCGATTCAAATGTGCGTCCATGCTACGCCAGGGGCCCTGGTTAACGAAGACTTATTCAAAGGTTTCTGAAAAACAAAAATGCAGGTAACACAGTCTGCTGCAACTGTTTATTATAAGTCTACAAATTTGAGCTGTTAAGAAAGAGTCACAAAATATTCATTTGAAATCACATGTTTTGGTTCATCAAATTTCAAATATATTTTACTGTGTTGAACAATGTATTCTAGTGCTGTCTAAAACACAGCCAAATTATTTGTCTTTATTGATTTACACATTTCTATAACTTTTTGAAAACCAAGATTAAGATAAAAAAGTAATAAAACCACCCAATTACAATTGCTATTTCCCTGTACTCTGAACTATTTTCTACAGCGGTTCCCTTTGCCCATTATTCAGTGTTCATGGTGTACAGGGTGCTGACTCACTGACGTGTAGGGAGTTCTCAGCTTGCTTTTCTCATAAATTCAAGCAGCAACACCCTGGCAGTATGGAAGGCTAGGTCTGTTAAAAGTACTCATTGGAAAATACTTTTAACTTTAGGGAGCATACAAAATAATTTACAAAGAGACAGATGACTTTAAACATTAATCTGGGGCCAGTGAGACGGCTCAGTGGCGTAAGCGCCTGCCTGGCAAGCGCGAGGGCCCGAGTTCGACTCCCGGAACCCACATACGAAAAAAGGGCCGGTGATATCGCTCAGCGGCACGGGCGCCTGCTGGCGCGCGAGGTCCTGAGGTCGACCCCCTGTACCCACACACAAAAAACAAACAAACAAAAACAAAACATTAATCTGAAATCATCCTGATGCGTGGAAATCTGTCAAAGCCATTTTTGGTCTACTGTTCTTACCCTGGCCTCCCTTTCCACGAGGTGTGGGTGTTGTGTGGTTTCTCAGGCCACTGCGGCATCCACCGACCACAGGGATAAAGCAAGGGTGTGCAGGGCACAGCAAGAGGGGCACAGGAACTGACGTCAACTGGAAATCACAATACAACTTTTACTACAGTTCAGAAGACACTAAAGCAGAGGCGTGGATATACCATGTGGAAAGGCAGCCAAGAAGGGCACAGTAAGTCTGGTCCTCATGGCAACATGTGTGGTCACCAGGCCGCAGGGAGATGAGCTTCTCAGGAAATGGATTAAGAACCATAGCGATCCTAGAGAGAGAAGCAAGGCCCAGGTTCACCAGGGATGCTGGTGTCAGCCCTGACCTGGTGTACCCAATGTCCAGTGTCCCCAAAGCTGCCATGGCAGGGCTCCTAGAGCCATCACAGGTTACTAGCACAGGTGTTAATGGCTCCCCGATGCCAAGCTCACCACCTGGGCTCCACAAACCCACCAGGTTCACATCTTGACCGGATCGGGCTGTGTGGGGACACTGGATGAGGTAAGTGTGACAGGAACGGAACCACAACTGGGGGCAGAAACCCTAGCACTGCCAGTTGCTGAGGCCGCAGAGCTCAGCCTCTGTACCTCTGCTTCCTCACTTGCCACATGGGACATAAGAAGGATCACTGTGGGAAGGGTCACAAGGCAGGGATGCCACCCACCAGGAGGGCCGCCGTGGCGTAGCCAGCCCAAGCAGTGGGAGGAAGCTGGTAGAAATGGCGGAGCGTGCTCTCCTCAGACACCACACGCTCCTTACTCTCTGCTCTGGTTTGGGTCACAATTGTCCCCCAAGGCTCCTGTGCCAAGGTAGGCTTTGGAAGGAGCCCGGATCGTGGGGTAACTGCATGAATGGATGAGCCCACTGGTGAGTTCAGAGCCGAATGGGCTGTGAGGTGGAGGAAGCAGGACACTGGGGCATAACCTGGGAGGTGCACCTTGTCCCCAGCATCCCCCCATTCCTCACTGCCACCCCCTCCCCATATGATGCTCTCCTGGTCACAGGCCTGCGGCAGTGGAGCAGCTGACCATGGACTGAACTCTGGGAAGCCAAGAGCCAGAACAGCCCTCTCCCACTGAGGGAGGTTTATGAGCATCTGTCACTGTGTCCCCCACCATGGCCACAGCAGCACCTGCTTGGGGACCTGGAGCCTGCTTGGAGGCGCCAGAGGCAACATGGACCAGGCCAGCCCCCAGAGGTGAGTTTTAGGTTAATGGGATTCTTCTAAAATAACCAGGTACCAACAAGAAGGTTCAAGAAACAAGCCTTTCCCATAACCTGAGGTGGCCTGCGTTGCAACGCAAGGTAGGCTCCCTCTGGGCCTTATTTAGAAGACTGAAGTACAATCTTAACACCCCGTGTGGGAACAGTTCAATTAGATGTATTTTCACTCAGCAGACTACGCTTTATGGAGAATCAATCTTTCTTTCTTTCTTTTTTTTGGTACTGGGGATTGAACCCAAGGCCTTCACACTGAGCTACATCCCCCTACCTCTTTTCCATTATGTATTTATTTATGTATTTATGTATTTACTTATTTTTGGCACTGGGAATCAAACTCTCAGCCTCACGCTTGCCAGGCAGGTGCTGTGCTGCTGAGCTATATCCCCTGCCAGAATTCTTAATTACACAGAAATGCATAGGACATCATGGAGAAAATTAGGATACAAAACCATGCAGACAATATAATCCCCTTTTAATCTTAGAAAGTTATGCATAGAAATCTAGAACTAAAAGAAAATAAACCAATATATTAACAGAAGTTCTCCCTGAACAAGGGGATTGTAGATCATTTTAATTTTTCTTCTTACTCATTCTCTGTTCCAATCTAGGAAAAATCAGATAATTATCATGACAGTTCCTGTAATCATTCTCCTAGTCATAAATTAGAAAACATTACACAAATATGAAACGGTAATTTCTGGTCCTGGTGTCCTGGCTACACCGCTGCGAACACACCAGCCCATTACATGCAGTCTAACTGTACAGCGAGTGCCTTGTCCTGCCACACCATGCATGCTCGGTCGCGGCACTGACCTGGATGGAGGTCACAACCCCATTGGCGAACACCGAGAGCTTTCCGGCCACCGACCGCACGCCCTGCTTGAACTGTGCCATGTCAGGGGCGTTGGGCAGCACGCTGGACAGGGTGTAGTTACCTGCGCATAGATCACAGCTGCTCGACGACCTGCTCGTGTCCACAGCAACCCCCCTTCCTCCCAAGCAGTCCCACTCAAAGCTCCGGCAGCCACCAAGCAGGGGAGATGTGGCAGCCACACTACGACGGGTGCACAGCACTGCCGCCACCTGGCCCCACCCCAGATGCCACAGGTGCTGGAAAAGGGATGCAGCTCCTGCACTGGCTCGGGGGGAGGCACCTGGGGCTTGGACAGCACTTCGTTCATTTGCTCCCATCTGTTCATTCATTCATTCAATACTTCCTGAGGGCTTCCTTTCCAGGCTCCTGAGGGTGCCAGAGCAGATAAAAGCGAAAGGACAGGTCCCACCTGGAAAGAGCTCCAGGTGCAGTGGGGAGCTGGTCACTCAGCAGGCACAGCATGCAGAGGGGCCTAGTAAGGGCCCAGGGTGTGGGAGGCCATGCGGCCCAGTGAACGAGGGCAGAGTGTCCAGGTCCTGAGGCTCAGGAGACCCAGGGGGCTGCAGCCTCCACATACTCAAGGCAGCTGCGTGAGGCATGGGCAGGAAGTGACAGCAACAGGCCTGGAAGGAGGGGTGGGGACAGCAGGCCACACAGAGTGGCCACAGTGCAGGCAGACAGGGACAGGTGCAGGACCACAGGGTGAGAGATGCGCAAGGGCCTGCGGAGCCCAGAAAATGGGTTTCCAGTGTCCTATCAGATACCAGTGTCCCTGATATGGAGACAAATCAAGAGAAAAAGGGTTTCCGAGATGACAAGAACAACGGCTTCAGGAGGGACAGAAGGTACTCTGGCAGCCACGGCTCTGAGGCAGCTGGTGGCCAGTGACGTCTGGACCTTAGCAAGGCTCATGAGACGAGAGTCCCAGCTGTGAGTCTGACAAACCATGGCCACGATGCAGCCCAAGCCCCAAGTGCAGAAAGGCGCTCACCTGTCGGCTGCTTCCGCTGCTCCTCGAACAGGTCAGCCGAGCTGATGGAGGAGCTGGCCGAGAGCCGCTCCAGGCGGGCCCTGGTCTCATACTGAGGAGACAAGGACAGGGACATAAGGCTCCCATGTCCATGGCACTTACGCAGAATCATGACTTTGTCTTCTAGGCTCTGTCTCACCCGGTCACAATGTCACTGTCCGGCTGGGCCCTGGGGACTTCATGGAGCTTATGTTCTGAATGGGAGGCAGGTCATCGCGGACAGATCAACGAATGACATCACAGCCACCACGGTCAAGGGGCAGCCAGAGTGAGCGAGAGCACAATCTCCCATGTGTGGCTCTCAGCCAAAGCCCCCTGACCTTCCCTCCCAGCACCTGTCACCCCACCTGGAAGCAGCTTGACGCCATCAGCTGTGACCTGTGCCAGTGTATATGGGGCCGCGGGGGCTGGAACCCAGGGCCCCATACATGCTAGGCAAGTGCTCTACCCCTGAGCTACAGCCCCAGCTCTACCACCAATTACTGACTGGCTGATGGACTGTAGTACTGGGGATTGAACCTGGGGCCTTTGACCTGAGCTACAACCCCAGCACTTTGCTTGCGATCCTCCTGCTGGGATTATGAGCAGGCACCACCACACCTGGGCTGACTTTACAACAAAACAGATTTTAGGAGCTGGAGGAATAGCCAAGGGGCCACTGTGCTCTTGAATTGATGGTGCTGTTGCAAAATAAAATCAGCACATTTAGGAAAAATCTCCATGAGGCCAAGAAGCCAAGTACTAACAAGGCCCTGCAGGAGGCGGGCACAGCTGATGTGCCCTGCAGGGTCCACAGGACACGAGCCCTGCTGTGTCCACGTGAGTGTCCCAGATGCCCAAGAGCGACACGATGAGCTCGTCAACACTTTCAGAGGCAGCAACCTGAAAGGAGCAATCTACCGCCCAGACACACCTGTGTTCACTGAACTCTGGTCAGAAATCATCCAGTCAAGGGGCTGAATCAAACACCACTGGAGATGTATTCAAAAGCTCTTGCTGAATGGCTACTCCAAGGCCCAAGAGAGGGACAGCGGCCAGAGAGAGGCCAGACAGCGCCCTCTTCCCTTCCGCCCTAAGGGTCCCTGGGACTCTGGACTCTTACATCAGCTTGGGTATGCCTTCCGAAGTACATGTCTGAAGAAATGGCCTTGACGTTGCCAAACTTCTTCTGGGCCTCATCTGTGCTCTCCAAGGTCTCGTAGTTGGGCTTGCGGCGAGCGGCAGGCCTGCAATGAAGAGACCCAAGCAGGTCATGCCCTCTGGCTGAAGCCCATGCATTTCTCGTTCATCGTGTGTCCATCAGACGTTTAGCGTTTAAAAGGCCAGAGGCGGTAATTTTGCAAAAAGATTTCAGGTCACTTGAAAAAGCCTGACCATTCCAGGAAGCAGAGAATAACCTCCCGAGGCACCCGACACTGCAGGGACCCTGCGGAGGGGTGGGGTGTCGTTTCACACCTGTGCAACTGCCCAGTGCAGAGCTGTCTGAGCACAAACACCTTGCGTGTGGTGCAGGCACCGCTCTGCATTATGCACCTGTCAGGGGCTTGGCATGCAGGGACAGGGACGGGTTCAGGTTTCCAGGCTGTGTCCTGCACACTTGAGTCCCTGGTGCAGATGGCATGCTACGCTCTCCTTCCTGCACCGTCACTGACACCCGTGAGTCCTGCAACAGGTGAGCAAACAAACCCACCCGGGGGGACGGGACCACAGGAGGGAGGCCTGGGCAGATGCACTGCGAAGAGCCATGGAGCCAGACTTGGACGGCCAGGGACTGGTGACTGCATTCACGTGACATCCTGAGGAGGGCCAGGAAGCAGACCCTCAGTGGGCAGGGCTGCCTACAATCGGCAGAGGTGATGGAACGTCTGTCTCCTGCTCTTGGTGCTCATTACATGATGGCATTGGAGGTCAAAATCTGTAGAACTTTAAGCCAGGTGTGCTGGCGGTCACTGTAATTCCAGCACTCTGGGAAGCTGAGGCAGGACAGTGCAAGTCCGAGCCTCGCATGGAAAACTTAAGACTTAGCAAGACTGCCTCAAAGTAAAAAGGGATGGAAGTGCACGTTATGTGATAAAAAATAAAGTGAATACTTAAACAGGGTCTCACTATGCAGTTCTGGTTGGCCTTGAATTCACTGGCTTTGAACTTGTAGCCATCCTCCTGCCTCAGCCTCCTGAGTGTTGGGATTACAGGTGTGCACTACCATGCCCAGCTAAAAAATTGATTATAGTAAAAGACATACAGCTATTAATTCTCCCCCAAAATCCTCCCCAGAACTGTTTCAGGAAGTGGCAAGAACAGGATAAGTGCGTTCAAAGTGTGTGTGGGGTGTTCTGGAGGGATTAATGACAGTGTCATTTACTGTAGCAATCTTACTTTGTTTGGTATTTTGGGGGGTTTTTGAGACAGGGTCTTGTTATGTAGCCCAGGCTGGCCTTGAACTTTTTTTTTTTTTTTTTTTTTGGTGGGTACCGGGGTTGACCTCAGGACCTCACGTGCCAGCAGGCGCCCGTGCTGCTGAGTGATATCACCAGCTCTTTTTTTCGTATGTGGGATCCGGGAGTCGAACTCGGGCCCTCGCGCTTGCCAGGCAGGAGCTTACGCCGCTGAGCCATCTCACTGGCCCTGGCTTTGAACTTTTGGCAATTCTCTTGCCTCAGCCTCCCGAGTGCTGGGATTACAGGTATGCGCCATCACACCCGGCCCATTCACTGTAGTTTTCTGTCACACCTGACAGCCTGGTGCAAAATTTCTGGGTTTAATCCCTAGTATTGCCCAAAACAAAAACAAAACAAAAGTCCTTATAGAACCTTCACCTAAACAAGACGAGTGCCACGCTATACAGACACTACTGCAGTGGGATGAAGTGACATTCCTGGTCTAGGCCTCCCAACCTATGGACTCAGAACCCCAGGGAAAAGCTTCCACGCGTGCTGTGAGAGGACCCAGGTGACACTGATGTGTCCCCCGACACAGTCCCCGCCTGGTGTGACAAGGGGCTCCGAGGCAGCCGCCTCACAGCTCCTGGACACGCGGGGCTCCCCATGCCGCCACCGCACACCTGTCAGAGGCACCCGCACTTCTGCTGGCTGCCTCGGTGTCTCTGCTGCCCTCGTTTCTCCAGTAAGAATCGGAGCCATCATCCCAGTCGGTGAAGGAGTTGCCTCGCAGCTCCACGGGGTCGTCAAAGTACCTGCAGGGACAGGAAGGGACAGGTCCTCATGCTGTCCTCCCCTGCTGGGGGCCACGTACTTTTGAGTGACTGGGCTGAGCCTGCTGTCACCTCCCCGGCAGGAATCCTGTGCAGTCCCCACTGCCCTGCGGATGTGAGCTGCTGGAGGAGGCCTCAGGGCTCAGCACCACCGCGGGACCTGGCCCAGGGGCACAGGGCGGGACAGCTTTGTGTGCTGTTCACCACCGCTCCCTGACGTCTCATCTCCGGGTGTAGTGACAAAGGCCGCTGCTGGGCCGGGGGACTGCCACACCTGAGGGGCCCCGGCTGCAATGCCCTCCAGGGTCAGTAAGCACGTTTGGTGCCAACCATGGATGCGGCGGCCATCATCCTCCGCTGGGGATGGCACAGACCTCGCCAGCGTCCCCAGGCAGCCCTGCTCCGAGAGCACTCCGCGGCTGCCTCCTGTTGCACGGGGTCAGAGGCGCCCCCGACCGGGAACAGCAAGGCTGCCCGAACAGGACAGAGGCTGGTAGGCGAGGTGGCCCCACCACAGCCTTGACCAACAGTGACTGCCATGTCAGGAGGGAAGGAGCGCGGCCAGAAGAGCACCCTCAGGGCCAGAAGGACGCACAGGCCCTGTGTGACTAGGAGCGTGTGGAGGACAGACACACTGAGGGTCAGACAGACACACTGAGGTCGGACTCGGCGCAGGGCAGCCCGAGGGACGCCGGGCCAGGCCCCAGGAGCCGAGACTGGACGTGGGGCTGCTGAGAACCTCGGGGAGAAAGGAAAGTCTGTACACAGACTGCTGCCTTCTCTGGCAAGGAGGGTGTTAAGTTCACATCGTGTGACGCTGGCCACTTCAGGAAGCTTGGGAAGAGAGTGCGGAGCTACAAGTGTGTCCAGCTTCCCGCTAGAAAGCAAGGAGGGCACCTGTGCTGCGCCCCGGCTCTGCTTGTTCATGGTGGACCAAGACAAGCAGGGACTGGAGCTCACCTCTGAGGACAGCTGCGGAGATGGGTGTGTGCTAGGCCGGAAAGCGACCCGCACAGGTGCAAGGCGCTCATTTGTACAGGCCCAGGACAAGAGCTGAGAGCGCTTCCACGGGAAGTTTGCGAGCCACACCAGCAGTGCTCCCGAGGGGCCTCCGTCCCTGCCCTCACAGGGCTTGGGGATGTCCTAGGGTGGGCTGGGCAGGGCCCAGAGGACAGGGATGTCCGGGAGGGCTGTGACCCTTGGAGCACTGGGCTGGGCCGGCAGGCGGGCGCTGCCCCCTCGAGGCTCTTCCCAAGTCCGCGATTCTGTGCCCATTTAGCGTGATTGAAGAAGTGACAGGGCCGGTGAGATGGCTCAGCGGTTAAGCACCTGCCTGGCAAGCGCGAGGGCCCGAGTTCGACTCCCAGATCCCACATACAAAAAAAAAGCGCCGGTGATATCGCTCAGTGGCTCAGGCGCCTGCTGGCGCGCAAGGTCCTGAGGTCGACCCCGGTACCCAAAAAAAAAAAAAAAAAAAAAAAGTGACAGCCTCCAATCACACAAGCCCGAGTGGCACTCCCCACCAGGGGCGCTCTGTGCTCCGGCAGTGTGGCTGTGCTGCCCGGGAAGGACAGGGTCAGGGTCAGCAGGACAGAGCAGCAGTCCCTGGTATCCTGGCAGAGACCCCCCCTCCCGCGCGGACCTTTCCTGCACCCTAAAGTTTGCGTTTCTGGGTCCCCGTCCTCTGTGCCCTTTCTTCCTTCACTTTTGGCCTCCCACTGTCCTGGCTCCATGCTGGAAATGCCCCCATCCTAGTCCTTGCCGAGGGCCCCAATGGTGTTTGCTGGTTACAGACGCTGTCTGTCTGTCTGCAGGCCTCACTGGTCTTCCCAGTCCTTATTCTGAACGCAGCCTGTAACTGTATCCTTTATATCCTAGAAATAATGGAACTCAATAAAAGACAAAACCCAAGCATGTGCTTGGTCTTATTTTTTTTTTTATGTGGGTACCAGGAGTCGAACTCAGGACCTTGCACTTGCCGCTAAGCGATATCACCAGCCCTTTTTTTCCTTTAGGTGGGTACCGGGAGTCGAACTCAGGACCTCGCACTTGCCGCTGAGCGATATCACCGGCCCTTTTTTTCCTTTACGTGGGTACCGGGAGTCGAACTCAGGACCTCACACTTGCCAGGCAGGCGCTTATGCCGCTGAGCCATCTCACCGGCCCTAGTCTTATTTTCAACAGAAGCAGCACTCTTTCATAACTCATAATACGCAAGTTCTAATAGCTAATGCCTAATTTGGAAGCAATGAAAGCGCTTCATGGCACTAACATGCTAGTTTCAGAGAATCGTGTCTATTTTATCTCAGGTGCCAAAGGACCTAGTAACAAGAGTGATTGGTGATCAGAACAAGGAGGTCTAGAGCAATGTTTAGGTCCCCAGACACCTGTGGGTCACGACAGCAAGGCCCAGGGTCTCTGGCAGAGTCCCCGCAGCCAGCTGACAGCAAAGCACGATTTGCTCCCGGTTTCCACATAAGGAACTGCTTCACGGCCACGCAGGCTTCGAGGCCAACTGTGATTAAAGCTTTGAAGCACTGCTGAAGGCCTACGAGGCAGAAAGCAGGCCTGGCAGAAGCTTGTCTGTGACCTGGGCCCACGAGGACCTCAGAAGTCCCCATTCAGCAGGTGACCTCACTTGGGCCCCTTCTGTTACCAACACTGTTACCAGGTGACAGTCCTCACTGAGCTTGGAATTTCCCCTTCACCACCCACAGGCATCGAGGACCAGCAGTGAAATCGTCAAGCAGGCAAACGCCCCAAATGAATGCTGACTGGGACGCATTCTGTCATTCGATATCCGCCTCTGAAAAACGACTTGACATGCATTGTTTCTAAATCAAATTACAAAGTTAATTTGAGCCTGTATGAAATGTGCTTACGTGCTTTTAAAAGGTACAATGTGGAAATAACCCTGCCATAAACCGGAAACTGGTGGGTGCGCGTTCAGGTTACACAAGACAGGCAAATAGAAACCCACGCGAGTCCCTGAGCGCTCTGCCACAGGGCGCTACAGAGCTGCTCCTTATCTTTGCAGAACACCAGGACTCAACATAACCTGCAGCTGTGCTTACAGAAAACCCTAAGGACAGTAGTCTACGTAATTCCTTCACTTTGACAGGAAAGAGAAACGATTTCACAATTAGCTTCAAGGAAAGCTGTATTTATATCTCTCCCCATGAAAACACACACCTCTCATCGCACAAAGCCCCAAGGCCTGTACGGTTGCCACGCAGCTCTAGCGCCCTTGGTGATGCCCTGGATGAGCCTCCCGGGAAGCAGTCTCTGTCTCACGCACACACGTCCAGTGTCACCAGCTCCTAACCCAACGGGTCCAGCCAGCAAGCTCTTAGACCGAGCCTGTGTCTGAGGACTGAGTTTCCATACAAGCCGCTGCCCGTCCTGAGAGGCGAGCGCCATTCCCGGAGCTCAGTGTGCAGCAACTCACCTCCACCTCACGGACCCTGGGGTGGGCGCTGCGGGGATCCCGAGGTTACAGTGAGGAAGCTGCAGCACAGAGAGGAGGAGTAACCCGGCCCAGGACACACAGCCACTGTGCGGCAGCACAGCCAGGATTCAAGCCCAGGCCGCTTGGCTCCTGCCCCTCTGTGCCCCAGCTGTGCCCACCTCTAGGGAAATCCGGGTGCCCTGCTTCCTGCCTGGGTCAGGTTCTAGGGGAAACGTCGTGGAGCGAGTCAATTCAAGATTATCTCCTCCCCAAAGACTGCCAGAACCTGAGCGTGCACTTCCTCCCACTGCTCAGGGTGTGCGCAGGACGAGGTCCCAGGCTGGGCCGTCTCATCAAACAACGCACGTGCCCCAGTAGCTTCGTCCCTACTTGCTCCTGCTGCCAGCACCTCCTGCAGCTGGAGCAGGACCCAGGAAACGGCGGAAGCCTGGCCTGCCGGGAGCTGGGAGCAGCCGCCCGCAGGGCTGAGGCTGGGGCTCCCTCTCTGCCCGAGGGCCGCTGCTCGCCACCGCGCGCTGCTGCGGACAGCTGCACCGCTCCTCCCTCATCCCGACTCCTGCCACTGACTGCTGTCAAACACCGCGCAGATCCCCGATCTCTACCCCGAAGCACAGCTTGGCACCAGCCAAAGCCTTTTAAGACAATGAAGTACATGGACTGCTACGCGCTTCTAATGCAAATCAACAAGTAAACCTGTGCTAGTGGTTGCTTTCCAAAATGACACATCGATGATGGTTTTAATAGATTTACCTGGAGCTGGAGGTCAAATAGGAATCATCGTTGTCCTCCTGAAACTTTTTTCTTGGCTTGGCCAGGGTGGGAGACTCCTGCTCTATGGTCTGCATATCTGATGTCACCGAATGCGAAATGCCGCTTGAGAGTAAGGAGAACGTTACACCAGGTAGTCAGTTCACACTTCTGTCTCAGCAGAAAAATGAATGTTTTACACTATATCCCAAACGAAGACAAATGTATAAATAGGATTAAAAACACAAGCAACAATTTTTTTCAGTGTAAACTTGGAAAAAAAAAAAAATGAAGTCTTTGTGAGGACTATAGCTACACAAACCCAGTCACGTGTATCATTACGCCTATGGCGTCCACGCCAGTGTGCGCTCAGTGACCACTGAAACCTCCTTCCCTTCCCTAAAAGCCATGTCTGCAATTTTCATATGATACTGAATACTACAGCAAAGCAAAACACTTAACAAGGGAAGGGAGCCAGGCCTGGTGGTGCACACCTGAAATCACAGCAGTTGGGAGGCTGAGGCAGGAGGATTGCCACAAGTTCAAGGCCAGCCTGGGCTACCCAGGGAGACCCTGTCTCCAAAAAAAAAAAAAAAGAAGTGGGGAAGAATACCAAGAAAATACCTCTACAGTTGAAATGTTTTAGCCCAAGGAAGATCCACTCATGATTAGCGAACTGGGTTAGATTCTGCAATCCGAGCAAGCAAAGCCTCATACCTCCTGCAGTTGCCCAGCCCCATGCCAAGCCTCTCCGCTTCCGCTTTTTTTTTGCCACTCATGTTCACTTTTTCATCCTTCATTTGAATTCCAAGATCCTTATAGGCTAATCGTAAGGATGACATGCTGACAAAAACAAAAACAAAAAGACTCTAAGTTAGCTTCAACTCTAGGTTCTTACGGCAAAATTACCAAGCAAAATGAAACCTGCAATTCCTGCTTTTAGCTTTACGCTTTTTCCTATAATTGCTAATTTTTGTTTGTTCGTTTGTTTTTGAGACAGGGTCTCACTATGTAGCCCAGCGTAGCCTCAAACTTGAGGTGATCCTCCTGCCTCAGCCTCCCAAGTGGTGGGATTACAGGCGTGCGCCACCACGCTGGGCTTATAACTGCTAATTATGAAGGTGAGCTGGCCTCTTCTTTTCACTCAGAGGTGGGAACTGGTTTACAGCCCTTGTGGTCGCTGCCGTTCCAGGCTAGCTCCTGCGGACCTGGTATTGTGTGGTAACACCATCCGTACCTCAGTGATGTCTCTAAAGATGGTACAGAGCGCAACTTCCCCTGTGGGTCGATATCTGATTATACTTCCCCATGACACGGAAGTATCAGCGTCGCCAGTTTGCTCTAAGGTTAAAATATATGTACAGCTGACTTCTCAATCAGATAAATTAAGGAGGGCTTAATCAATTGTATAAGCATTCTTAAAAATTACAGAAGGAGTTCTGCAGGGTCTGTTATATAACTAAACCTCTCAGAACATTTATTTTTATTTTTGTCTTTTTGAGACAGGGTCTCGCTATGTAGTTCAGGGTGGCCTTGAACTGTGGCAATCCTCCTGCCTCAGCCTCCCCAGTGCTGGGATTACAGGTGTGTTCCACCACACCCGGCATCCAAGAACATTTAAACTGTTATAATCAGTCACTAGCTAGTGGTTTCTTAAGTGCTGGCCCTCACATACCAATCTTCTATTTATGAAATGCCTGTTACAAATAATGCACCAAAAAATAGCAATGCACCAAAGAGGTCAAAAGATGTATAATGGGCCGGTGAGATGGCTCAGCGGCGTAAGCGCCTGCCTTGCAAGCGCGAGGGCCCGAGTTCGACTCCTGGATCCCACATACGGAAAAAGGGGCCGGTGATATCGCTCAGCGGCACGGGCGCCTGTTGGCGCACGAGGTCCTGAGGTCGGCCCCCGGTACCCACAAAAAAAAAAAAAAAAAAAAGATGTATAAAACATTGTCTTATTCTTATGCTGACCATTTCTAAAAACGCAATAAATACCTAACGTTTCGCAAAGAAAACCATACATACATTAGAAGTAACAGTAGTATTAAATCATAGTGAAAAAAACCTCTGGGGTTCTAAAAAGTGATATATGATACACCTCATAAGGATTTCTAAATTATCGTCCATTAGCAAAATTGTGTGAAATGCCATGAATTCCTCATAGAAGTGGCATTGTAAAAATTCCATTGTAATATAAATTTCTATGTAGGTACAAGGAATGACAACAGCACTTCTTACTGGTACAAAAATACTTTTGCTTTTGCTGTACCCTTCCATTAGCCTGGATTTCTTTGGTCTGCTTTAATCTGGTTTTGTTTTAATAGCATCCCTGCAGAACAGTCCCAAGCAAATGAGTAATATTCCTTCAAGTGGAACTTTTATAACAGATCTGTTGAAAACCCGAGTAGATAGGACTGAAGCAACGGACTCTGCCAGAGAAGACCAATGGATGAGCGGAAAGGCTCCGCGGCAGGGTGGGCGTGGGCGTTTCCTTCTAGGACAGGAGGGCTCTGCGGCTGTCACCGCGGCCAGCGCGCGCTGCGCCTGGACATTCACTGGAGAGCCAGAGTCAGCACCGGCCCGCGCTTCTCAGCACGGCGGCGCCTGCGCGGGACGGCTCCGGGACGGCCGCGGGCACGGCGGGCAGCTCGCCGCCTCCTTCCCTTCCGCCAACCGTGTCCGCTCTAGCCGGGTCTGGGCCCAGCTGTGAGAGGGAGCGAGGCCAGGCCGCTCGTTCCACAGTGGAGAAACAAGGCTGCTGTGAGAGTCCGCCGGGCCGCCGCAGCTCTGTCCGCAGCCACGGGAAGCCTGACCTCGCGGACTACCGCCCCTGCGGCCGAGGGACGGCACGCGCGTGCTCCCTCCTGGGCGTCGCAGCGCCGGTTTGTGACAGTGAGGTGAGACGGGGCTGAGAGGCAGGACAGGGACTCAGGCGGGGCGGCAGGTGTCCTGAGCAAGGCCTACAAGTGCCCACGTTAGGTTCCCAGGTCAAATTCATAAAACCCCCAGGTTTGCGCCGCGAGAGACCCCGGGGCTTCCGCAGGGCAAACCTCGCCCCGCTCTTCCCCGGGGCAGGGAAGCCAGCCCGGCAGAGAGCTTAAGGTCTGGGCCGAGGCCACTCGGTCCCGGGAGCCGTCAGCACAGGCCGGTGCTGCCCTGCGTGCTGTGCGTGGACGGAGGATCCGAGGAGCGAGCTCCAGGGACCGCGCCGGGCCGGGCGTGTCACGCGGGCGGCCGCGCGGCTCCGTCTCGGACTCTCCCGGCCTACCGCGGCCCTGCCGTGTCCACTCCCCGCGCGTGCTCGCCAGCCCTCGGTGCGTCCCCAGGAGCGCCCGCGCCGGGCCTGCACTCACCCGCGAGGCAGAGCTGCCCGAGCCTCGCGTCCCACCTGCTCCCGGGAGCCCCTCCTTCCTTCCTCACCGCCACCCGCCCCGCCGCAGCCCGCACGCGTCACCCCGCACGCGGACGCGGGCGAAGCCGGAGCTGGTCCCGCTGCAGTTGCAGTTCCAGTCCCCGAGCGCGGGTCAGCGCACGGAACTCAACTCACACGGACGCCTCCTTAGGCGCAGCCCTGGCCCGCAGGTCGTCCTGCGCCTTCACTCGGTCCACCGCCTGCGCCTGCTTTTCGATTTCAGTGAAGCTCGCATTCGCCAGTTTCTGGGCTCCCAAGCTTCCTTTCTTGGCCCCAAGCTGGAACATACAAAGATGACGCGTGAGCCGAGCCGTCCCAACACTCTCGCTAGGGCGCTAACAGCGCTGAGGGCGCCCCGGGTGTGCTCGCGCGCAGTCCCCCGTCGCAGAGGAAGACACTGAAGCGCCCGAGGCCACACCGAAGAGGCGAGGCCAGCGCCCCAACCCTGGCCGCGCTCCGGAGAAGGCGACCGGCTCCACCGCCGCCTCCGCTCCGGCGCTCCGCGCAGAGGCACGGCGGGGCCCAGGGAGGCGTGCGGATCTCTATTTATTATGTAGCATGGACAGAAACCATCTTGGACATTCATTCTCGAAAATATTTACTGAACATAAATTTCTTTTTCATTTTTTAAAGTATAAATTTCATATCACTGAACAAAACATACCTTATCAAGGCCACATGTATTCTATTGTGGCTCAAAATAAAGTAAATAAAACTAACAGGACAAAATGGCTCTCTAGCTTTGAAGCCAAACTACTAGGTAGTTCATATATAATACTTACTCCTCTTTTAGCTTGATTTGGCTTCTTTTTTATGATAGAGGAAACCTCTGCCAAAAAATAAAAATGGAAAAGTCAGACGAACAGAAATCACACATAATTTTTCCATGTTAGTGTGCCTTTCTAAAAAGTCCCATAGGCCATGTATTACCAAGGGCCATCACGTTTTCCACATTAGTTTGTTGCACAGAAGGCTCGAGTGTATGCGTGCATTTTGTCCACGTGGGCCTCACAGGTCCCACGCAGCACCCAGGCTCAGCGACAATGTGGGTTTTTTTTTGTTTGTTTGTTTGTTTTGAGGCAGAGTCTCACTTTGTAGCCCAGGCTGGCCTCGAACTCACAGCAATGCTCCTGCCTCAGCCTGCTGAGTGTTGGGATTACAGGTGTGCACCACCATGCCCAGGGACAACGTGTTCTGCACACCACACGGAACAGAAACAAAGAGCCTGGCTCTGTCCCCGCAGGACTGTCTTCAGGAGGGACTTAAAATACATATAAGAGGGGGCCAGTGAGATGGCTCAGCAGCATAAGCGCCTACCTGGCAAGTGTGAGGTCCTGAGCTCGACTCCCAGTACCCACATATGAAAAAAAAGGGCTGGTGATATCGCTCAGTGGCCCGGGCACCTGCTGACACGCGAGGTCCTGAGGTCGACCCCCGGTACCCACCAAAAAATAAATAAATAAATACATACAAGAGCAAATGCTCCTATCAAGGTCTACACTTAAAAACTTTTTTTTTTTGGTACCGGGAATCAAACTCAGGACCTTGTGCTTGCGAGGCAGGTGCTGTGCCAGTGAGCTATATCCCCGGCCCCAAAATATTTAAAATTATTATTCATTATTATTTTGTGTGGGTATGTGTGATGCTAGGGATTGAACCCAGGGCCCTGTGCACACTAGGAACGTGCTCTAAAACTGAGCTACATCCCCAGCCCCTTAAAAATTCCTTTAAATTATAAAATGAGCCCAGAAATATGTGTGCAACAAAAGCTGTCAGTAAAATGCTTTTTTTTTTTTTTTTTTTTTTTGTGGGTACTGAGGGGTCGACCTCAGGACCTCGTGCGCCAACAGGCACCCGTGCTGCTGAGCGATATCACCGGCCCCTTTTTCGTATGTGGGATCTGGGAGTCGAACTCGGGCCCTCGCGCTTGCAAGGCAGGCGCTTACGCCGCTGAGCCATCTCACCGGCCCAGTAAAATGCTTTTCTACCTCTACATATATAAAGATTTTGTCATATTAGCTTCTAAGAAGTAGTGTTTATTTATTTATTTATTTATTGAGACAAGGTACTCATTATGTAGCCCAGGCTAGCCTTGAACTCATGGAGCTCCTCCTGTCTCAGCCTCCCAAGGGCTGGGAGTACAGGTGTGCACCACCACACCTGGCCACACTAGTATTTTAGTCACCATACTTTCACTGCTTCTCAGCCTTAGGGCTAAGATCAACTGTGGTAGCGGTGCTTCCTAAATTTCAAAAAAATATATGATGCTTTTAGAGAAAGTCATACAGAGTCATGAGCTGAGTAAATTTCAATCAAAGGTTATCGATTCTATTTTTAGAGATATGTTTAAAAGACCCAGCAAGAATAAAATCTTATTGTTTTTCTTCCAAAGATGGCAATGTACAGGCTGGGGGAGCGGCTCAGTGGCTCAGTGCTGGCCCAGCGAATGTGAGGTCTGGGCTTGGTCCCCAGCACTACAAAAAAGAAAAGGAAATGTGCTCCGAAGGGAAAACCGAGCATTAACCCACAGAGGCCACGAGAACACTCGAGCCCTGACTGGAGAAGAGCAGCACATGGCCAGCGTGAAGAAGTCGCTTCCTTTCAGAGTTGTACTGCGCCTGTCACGTGCCTGCTCCCCACCTCCCATGAGTCTGATCTGGGACGACGACGACAGGGAGACTTCTAGATAGGGTGGTGGTTTTCCTCCAAAGGGTTCTTTCCAATTAACACAATATATATGCACCGATTTCAGATGAGAATTCCCTCATAGTGGAAAAGCGCATTCCTGCTTCCCCACAATAATGAGAGGAAGAGAAGAAGGACGTGCTCCTGAGGGGACAGGAGTGGCGTGGGTGCCGTGGGCACCGCGGATGTTGGGCAGCAAGCAGCGCCAACACTGCGCAGCCCCGCACAGGCGCCCACGGTTACCTCGGCATTCTGGACTCACCAGCCTTGCTGGAAGGGACAGCAGCTTTGGGCTGAGGTGCTGGTGAGGGCTTTGGTCACGGTCACGGTGCCGTGCTACCCTGTGAGTTGAGACATGCAGGACACATCTATTCCACAACACCTGCCCCCCTCGAGGCAGAGGCGGGGTTCACAGCGGGTTACCTGAAGTAGGCTTTGTGGAGATGCTGAGTCCTTCCACGCTTGGTCCTTGTTTGGGGCGACCTGAAATTTAAAACATTGACTTTAATGTCGAAAATGCACACGTCAAGCTTGCTTTTGAATGTGTAATAATGCAACATGGTCAGGCCTACATATTTTAATTGATTTTTAATGATTCTTTTTAGTATTTTTTTTCCCCAGCACTGGTTTTGAACCCTTCTCACTGAGCTAACTCCTCAGCCCCCTTTTTATGTTTTAATTTTGAAACAGAGTCTCATTAATTTGCTAAATTGCCCTGGTTAGTCTTGAACTTGCCATCCTCCTGCCTCAGCCTCCCAGAGAGCTGGGATTACAGGTGTGCACTACTGGCCAGGCTCATGATCATCTTTTGAAAAGCTGTTTATTTTCAACTGACACACAATGACTGTACACATTTATAGGATGCAGTGTGACACTGAGGTACATGGATACAACTTGTAACTGGCACGACCGTCACTTCTCTGTACGGGGAACGCTTAAAATCTTCTCTGCTAGCTGTCCTGAAACACAAGTGTGGCTGCTGTCAACCGCATTTCTCCTACTCGCCTACCGAGCTCTGGTACAGTTCTGTTCTAGGAATTTGATCTAAAAGTCTATTAAAATGCAAGTGCATTTTCTATTTAATAGTTTTGTAGAATAAAAATGTCTGTTTGATTAATGTTATGTTATTCAGAATACTACCTGATAATCTGGTCTTTTAAAAAAAATATTATTTATTTATTTTTTGTGGGTACCGGGGGTCGACCTCAGGACCTCGCGCGCCAGCGGGCGCCCGTGCCGCTGAGCGATATCACCGGCCCTTTTTTCGTATGTGGGTTCCAGGAGTCGAACTCGGGCCCTTGCGCTTGCCAGGCAGGCGCTTACGCCACTGAGCCATCTCACCGGCCCTAAAAAAATATAATTTAATTTTTTTTTTATTTTTGTTTTTGAGACAGGGTCTCGCTATGTATTCCAGGCTGGCTTGAACTCATGATGATCCTCCTGCCTCAGCCTCCCAAATGCTGGGATTACAGGTGTGCCCATCACACCCGGCTCTGGCTAACACCTTAATTTTCCTAGTTTGGTAGCACACCTGGCTCCCGGAGTAGTGGCCTCTGACATTTCTAAAGTCCCCACCTTCATCATTGCCAGGAGCAGTTCCCATGACCCGAGGTGTTAAAGGCGAGGGTTCTGGGTGAGCAGACGCCTGCGCTGTGCCGCTTACCTGCAGCGAGGGGAGGAAAGTCATTGGCACCCAGAGCAGGAGAACAGTCATGAGAAATAAGCCAGCAGCGCATAATCACGTGAACAGCCGCTGCTCCGTGGGAACAAGATTCAAACGCGCCCATTCTTAACTTTCTGCTTCAGTGCTCGAATGCCTGAGGTCCCTCCTTCTGTTAGAATATAATTTCTAGTCTGAAAGACTCCTGGACTTGCGCAGAGCTGTGAATACACTGCTGGGAGCCTCCTGTGCCCACCTGGCTTCCTCTGCCACTAACCCCGGGCATGGCCATCACTGTCATCGCCTGTTGCCGCCATAGTCACTGAGAATGACTGCGCCCCGAGGGGGTCCTGCCGGCTTCCCCGCCAGCCTCTCCCCTCAGGCACCCCATGCTGCACCGCGGCCGAACCTCCTTGGCTCCTCGGGCCTGTGACAGTTTCTCAGCTGTCCCTCGCCTGGGCACTGCGCCCGTGCTTTGTAGGTCAGCCTTTGGGGAAGGACACAGAGAAGGGCTCCTCTCCCTACATCACGTTGGTGGCCCAACCCTGGCATGGGTGACCCTGACCCCAGCCCTTTCCATGCTGCTGTCTTGGGAGGGGACCCCCCAGCCCAGTGCACAGGGAGGGGAGGGAAGCCCTGGGCTGCTCCGGAATTCTCCCCCGCGGGAGGGAGAGCTGCCCCTCTCCCCACAAGCTCATCTACTCCAGGGGTGGCGAACCTATGGCACGGGCGCATGGCGGGCTTTGAGTCACTGAAAGCTCTAAAAGGTTCGCCGTCACTGATCTGCTCCTCGCTCACTTCAGTCAGTTTGGATTCCTGAGTGCTGAGTGTTTGTTTTCCTGTCTGGATTATAATTCAGCGCTGCCATCATTCACACTGTCGTCCCGACTGCTCCAGGCTGTACCCTTGGGCAGCTCTTCTGGGTTGGCTGACAGTGCTCTGGACAACGCCCCACCCGCTTCGCCCGCATCCTTCCTTTCCACCGAGAGCCCGAACTGCCCTAGGCCCACCCTGCCTGGCGGCCTCAGCCGCGGCTTCTCCAGTAAATGCACAGCAGTGGTTAGAAACCAAGATCAGGACACTGCTATACTCCTGGTACTTACTGGGGTGTCACCTGTCCCTCAGTCCTCTCCAGGGACACAGCCAGGTGATATGTGTGCATGTGCCCCACATTTACGTGCGCATCTATAATTTTCTGTCCATCTCTCTGTGTGTACTTACACGTACGCAGAGCATACAAAACGAAAAGCATGAATTCCTGCTAACACCTATCCAACAGTTTATATTTCTCATCTCTGCAGCCCATCATTTCCATTCATGACATTTCTCAGCTACTAATCATGGGTATTCTACACAGTTCCATGGCAAACAAGAGCAACATATCACAAGAGACCACCTGGGCTTCTGTTTTCTGCTCTCCCCTTTCATAACTATTTCTGGTGGCTCTTCCACATCAGTGGGGAAATGTACATGCAAATTACAATAGCAAAAAAACTACATCGGACAAAACCCATAGGCTGGCCAGTGCTATGGCCTAGACCTTACATATCCCTCTAGGGCCCACGTGTCAGGCAGAGAGAGCCCTGGCCCCAACCCGAGGCATGGCAGGAGGTGGTGGCACGTCCCTGGTGTCACTGAAGGCCCGCCTTTGCTGGGGTCCCTTCCCTTAGCAAGGGAAAGTGGGGAAATCCATGGAGGCACCGGGACTGCTTACTGCTGCCGTCAGACCACAGCAGCAAGGAAAATGATCCTCACAGCATTCGCTAAAAGCTCACTCTGCGCTAGGCACTAAGTACATCTGCCCGTGTGAACTCCCTGCCTTCTTGCACGGTCTGGAGATACATATAATGCACACAGCCGAATCAAGCCACTGAGATCCAAACCCCTATTAAAACTGTCAGATGCAAAGCTCTGAGTTCCCTGTGGCCACTGCCAGGAATAACGTTCCAGTCTCCCAGTAGCTAGGAACAGACCAGCGACCACATTCTAACTCAGAGGTCACAGGCAGAAGCGGCATGCGCTGTCTCTAGACTTGTTTCTGTAAAGGGGAGGCAGGGTTTGCTTTCCTGGATGTTCATCCCCTCCCGTGAACTGGGGAAGGTCTTAAACTGGAGCAGCCACAATAGACCCTCCGGTGGACGTCACATGTGGGGGACAGCAAAGTAAACTCACTGGGTGTTATGGTTCACATCTGGGATGTCCCCCAAAAGCCTCATGTGCTTATAGGTAGGGCTTTTGGGAGGTGACTAGGTCATGGGTGTGTGACACTTATCACTGCATCAGTCCACTGATGAGTTACAGCTGGGTGTGATGCTGGGAAGTGAAGCTTGGTGGGAGGAGGTGGGTCACTGGGGGAGTGCCCTGTAAGTATATCTCCCTCCTCCTCCCTTGATTTCTCTCTCTCTGCTTCCTGCCTGCTATGCCATGGACTGCTGCTTCTCTGCCATGCTGCCCTGCCTTATAGCCAGCCAACTATGGACTGAAGCTTCTACAAACTGTGTGCCAAAATAAACCTCTCCTCGTTTAACTTGTGGGTGCTGGGTATTTTGTCCCAGTAACAAGAAAGTAACTACGATACCAGGCAACCCTGGGTAACTGCCTCTGAATGGATGGTGATAAGTTAATTTCTATCTTGTGAAAGTTGCTTACTCTTGCAGCTTAGCCTATACCCTAACTGAAACATGTTAAATATACACTTTACAGAACTTTCAGAATGAACACACTCTAAAATGAAGTAAAGCATAATACATACCTCAGGAGAGACGTGAGAGGCGAAAAAGTCTTCCTCCTTTGGTGGAGGGGATGAAGGCGGAAGCACACAGCTGTCGAGCCACAGCTGGAACAGATACAAAGCCACGCTCAGCATCCCAAGGGCCTGCATGGGCCTGCTTCCTGGCGACTTGGGCTTTTGTGACTACAGCATCAGGGCTCTGCAGCGTTGCAGGAACCCATTGCTCTAGTACAGTTTGATTCCAAACCTTGAGGAAGACAAGTACCCAACTCCAGAAATCCCTTCTGTTTAAAAAAAAAAAATTTTTTTTTTTTTGTTTTTTGAGATAGGGTCTCACCTACGTAGTTTAGGCTGGCCTCGAACTCGAAGGTGATCCTCCTGCCTCAGCCTCCTGAGTGCTGAGATTACAGGTGTGCACCACCACTCCCAGCTTAAATTTTTATTAGTGCATGTTTGCAGTACATAATGATGATGTTCTTCATGGGGAGTTGGTACAGGTACATGACACACTTTAATTCATTTTCACCCCTTTCTTTTGCCTTCCCCCTCCCCTGAAACCCTTTCTGAAAAGGAAAATTCAAGAGCTTCATATGTAAGCACAGGTTCCAACCCACACCCAGCCCTCATCATTCACGGATTCCACACCTATTCATTCCCCTGTGGCCTGTCAGTCCCCGTGGTGTTTTCACTCAGGTTCCCAGACATGCGTGGAGCTGTAAGGTGAGCTGCGCACCAGGCTCACCCAGGTGAGGCACAGCACGCTCTGCTTTCTGGTGTAAGTTCTCACACATCTTAACAAGCATCCTTTTTGCAGCCTATTAGTGCCACATTCTCCACCTCTGTGCTTTCGGCAGATAATTTCACTGTTTAAAAGGCCCCTCACAGCGCTGATGGCCGTCTAGCACCCCTCACCTCAGGACGTGATTTACCGCATAGACACGGGTGTTACAGAGGCTGTGCTAAGGCAGGAGCGCCATGTCCCCGGGTCACTGCTGTTACGTTATATAAGGTCCTTTCATTCATTCACCTTTTCCAGAGCTGGGGATCAAACTCAGGCCCTTGTACAAGCAAACGTTCCAGCACAAGGCACAGCTCCACCCTTAAATAAGGTATCTTTACACAGAAACGTACGTGAACTAAGGTTGTGTGTTGGTCACCTGAGGAAAACGTGACCACAGGCTGAACAACCTGCTCTGATGGTCCCCGAGGAGCGATGCTTCAGGGTTCCTTAATTCTGTGGTCAGGGAGAGGCGACAGAAAGCCCCTCGCACACTGAGTGTCAGCTGCACACTTTTTCCTTATGAGAGAGCCCAGTGGGAAGTCCCGCGGTTCGGGATAAAAGAATGATTTCTACCGGATGAACATGCACCTGAGGTGACAGCACCCTGGGGACTCACGTCAGTGCCGTGCTTCCGCGTGGCTTGGGACGCCAGCGACTTGATTCTCTCCTTGTAGAGCTGGGCAGCGCGACTGTTGTACTTGGCATTAGTGTCGTTGGTGGCACAGCCGTGCTGGTGGAAAAAGGACGACTGCAGAGGAAAGCGCGCAGGTTGTAGGAATACTGACGTATGGAGCAGACATCCTGACCCAAAATGAACTTCCCAGAATGGGGATCTTTATAATATCAGTGAAAACTAACATAATTCAAACATCATGAAAGGTTGTAACGTAAATTTTCCTCTGTAACGAGGGAATTCCCTACACAAACATAAGAGTGCATTTTGGTAAGACCAGACAGACTCGCGTCACGAAATGAAGTACCCGGCCCTCACTTCTGAGCTAAGCCACTCAGGACTGTTCTGAATTCATGAGCAATCAATTTCTGTTTGCATTTCATTAAGTCAGAATTTTTGACAATTCGGTTAGGAACTATGCCAACTGTTACCTTGTTTAACACTCCTCCATTAACACAGACAACAACAATATTACAAAGTAAGATGATAGAGCAGATTTCAAACCAGGAGAAACTGCCTTTGACCACCTACGCATCCGTGTACAGACATGAATTACCGCTTGAATTGCTCAAGCGGTCTTGGATGAACCTAAACTGATCGGTCATGGTACTGATCGCCACACGCAGCAGATCCTGTCCAGCACTCTTTGTGGGCAGCACCTCACAGCGACACCACTAGTCCCTGCCGGTGTCTCACTGAACAGGTGGGGAAACAGAAGCACAGAGATCCGACACCTTGGCCAAGGCCACCCAGACAGTGAGGCGACCTCCTCAAGCTGAGCCCCGCCCTGCCCCGGCCAGCCAAGGTCCGGAGGGGGACCTGCGACGTCGGGGAGGCTCAGCACTAAGGAAGTGACAGCAGACACAGAGTGAAGGGCAGCAGTGCTGTCTGCAGCATCAGGATAACGGGCCAGGGTTTCTAACTCGATGCCTGGTGCATCTAATTCTGAGGCACACGTTCTTAGGAGGAGAGGAAATGCTTTCTTAGAAAACGGAGGGAAAAAATAAACACCTTAGGTATTGCAATGGTTTATGGCTCTTCAAAACCCACCTGACAGAACTGCACATCTCAGTACTCAGTTTCTCTCATTAGGAAATATTAAACCCAACCAAAGTCTAGAATAAATTAAAAAAAAAAAAAAAAGAGAAAGAAATGCTGATCTAAGGGAATCTGGTAATTCCAAAACTACTAGTTTAGACTTATGATTAGAAATTTTTTTTTTTGGTGGGTACCGGGGGTCGACCTCAGGACCTCACGCGCCAGCAGGCGCCCGTGCTGCTGAGCGATATCACCGGCCCTTTTGTCGTATGTGGGTTATGGGAGTCGAACTCAGGACCTTGCGCTTGCCAGGCAGGTGCTTATGCAGCTGAGCCATCTCACCGGCCCACAATTAGAATTTTTTTTTTTATGGGTACTAGGGGTTGACCTCAAGACCTCGCGCGCCAGCAGGCGCCCGTGCTGCTGAGCGATATCACCGGCCCCTTTCTTCGTATGTGGGTACTAGGAGTTGAACTTGGGCCCTTGCGCTTGCCAGGCAGGCGCTTACGCTACTGAGCCATCTCACCAGCCCTTTACCTCTTTTTTGAATGAAGAATTATCTTGGGCTGTATATAAAATATATAATATATATATAAAATATATATAACATATATATTATAAAAAGAAGGCAAAAAGCATGGTCTACAGCTTGACGTGGGTGCCACATCCTGTTTGTTTGTTCGTTTTTGGTAGTACTGAGAAGTGAACCCTGGGCGTCTGCATGTGCTACATCCCCAGCCCTTGAATTTTCTTAAAGTATTTATCATGCCACTTTCTGGTTAGTTTACCTCTGTGACCACACTCTGACCCGCTGCCCACAAATCTGCCTTATTTGTTACCATATGCCAGCAGGCTGCCCAAAGCCTCGAGCTTACAAGGCTCAATACACTAAATAAAACAGCCCCAGAGGGCTCCAAATGCACAGGGCAGGCAGCTTTCTGGAGAGTAACTGGGGCGTAGTGAGAGGGCACGGACGCTGGGATGAACTTACGGCACTGGCATTTCCTCCCACTTGCATGCACCGCAGCTGAAACCATGTCCAGTTGGAATCCAGCTCTGTAGATCTGGAAGAAAGAATGTTCCTCAGTGTTAACCACTTTCTTCTCCAGAACCAAACCCCTGAGCTACTGAAAACCAGCTCCTTGGGCTTTAGGAGCCTAAGGAGTTGTGGCTTCTGGGGTGCTAGGGCTTCTGGGTGGGCAACAGTTGGCACCAGCAGCCCCTGGCCCCTCTTGTCCTTACTGGCAGCTAAGGCCTCAATGGCCCAATGGCCTACCCTGTGCCCAGCCCGTGGGCAGGCCATGCTGGGCCAGCAGCACCGGTGTCACACCAGCTCCAGTCGCCATCTCCTCTAGGCCAAGGGATGTGAAGGTCTTTGTGGGGCTGCCTGGCTCTTTGCTCTCCCTGAAGTGGGTTAGGAGCTAAAACCTGGCAACCTGACTGCATGCAACACAGAGCCTCTGTCAGGACTTTCCTCAGGCCAGGCAGGCAGTCACGGTGCAAGAGCCCTTCAGGGGCCTGCGCAATGTGCCTCTGTCATCGGATGGGAGGGTCCTACCACACACCACCTCCAGCAGGGAGGACAGGAATGACAGGATTCCCAACAACATGTTGCCAAGGGGTCAACATCATGCAGCCCTCTTACCTGAGTCCCAGGCAGAAGCAAAGAGCAAGGTTGTCCCTTCCAACACAGCAGCCGGCCCCAGGCCAGCCCTGAAGGACGAGGACATTCAGAACGACTATGGATAGTGGACAGAGTGTAAGGCAAGGGGAACAGGCTTCAGACTTGTGAAGATTTTCCTTTCGAGCTGCCCTTCCAATGACTCGTTTCTATGCCTCTTGTTATCATTCAGCCTTTGTAAATGTTTTTAAAAGTTTAAAATGTGTTTAAATTTTTTTTCTTTTGTTGTTTTTTGAGACAGGGTCTCACTACTTAGTTCAGGCTGGACTTGAACTCACTATGTAGCCCTGGCTGGCCTCGAACTCATGGTGATCATCCTGCCTCAGCCTCCCAAGTGCTGGGATTACAGGTGTGCACCACTACACCTGGCAGTCTTTGTAAACGTTAGCAGTTATTTTGAAGATAACACTAACTTCAGATTAATACTAATGCAGTGACAAATCCACTTTATGGTGATATACGCAAAGCAGAAATTTAACCACACTCTGTAAGAAATAGATTTCCTGAAGACAAAGACAAAGACAAAGACAAGGAAGGGCTGGTGAGATGGCTCAGTGGCATAAGCGCCTGCCTGGCAAGTGCAAGGTCCTGAGTTCGATGCCCGGTACCCACAAAAAAATAAAAAAATAAAAAAAAAGACAAAGACAAAACAAAACAACGCCCTCTCTGCTCAGAATTTCTGACTACCAAGCAAGATGAGGAACCAGATCCCACCAGGTTCCACCACCTAAGAGACACCCCCACCCCCACCCAGTCACACGCATTGCAGCCAGTTCTGTCTCAGGGTAGGGGCTGGCAGAGTTTCTGCGGTACAGACTGAGTGCACGGAAGTCCCAACTCGGCCACTTACTCGCTACAGGATCTTAGAGAAGTGACTTCGCCGCTCGTGCCTTACTTTCCTCCTCTGCAAAGTACGGGTATGACAGTGTTACTATTTATTTTGCTCTTGCAGAAAGTAAATGAGCTAACATCTGAAAACTTCAGGGACTGCTGCCTCTCTCAAAAAAAGGAAAAAAGGAAGAAAGGAAGGGAGGGAGGGAGGGAGAGATGGAGGGAGAAAGAAAAGAACCAGCTATGAAGCCCTTCATTTTTCCTGATTCTAGTCTCCTCTCAAAGCCTCAGTGCAGACCCCCCCTTTTCCTTGCCATGTGTCCACGATCAGATCTCACCAACCTTCAAAGCTGGCTGCAAATGTTCCTCTGCTTTTAAACTCTGATTTTCTTACTGGGATACACAGACCTTAGCTTCCCTCTTGCATGCAGAACTTTACAGCCTGCCCCGTATGTCTGTCGTATTTGAGCTTGTGCCTAGGCTCAGAAATCCTTCAGGGGGAGCTTGAGAAGAAACAGCTAGAGGGTGAGGTGCAGTGTGACAGGCAACAGCCCAGCAGCACGAGGAGCTGCACCCTCCGGGGTGTCTCCAGGGCCCTTCATAAGTCAGGCTTCAGAGCGGTCAGCACCCAGAGCAGCCTGCATTTCCGTACACTCCTAACCTGCCTCCCCTCCTTTCTTGGCAGAGGCCATAGTTTATAATTGCTTTTTCCAGTGTAAAACTGTTGCCTTGAACTTGTACTTAAGAAAAAATAAACTCTTCTTAAATAAACATCCCATCTATACCTTGCCGTTAGCAGGGCCCTACTGGGGATGGAGACTGCTGGTGCAGGGCGGGCCCGGGGAGAGAGGGGATTTATCCTCCTTCATAGACTTCGGGTGCTTGGATGTTTTTTTCCCAATGAGCTAGAGTTTGTAATGTTCCCTAATGAAGACCCTAAAGAGGAGCCCCTCCCCACTAAATACAAAACCCACACTGAGTCTTTTCTTTTTTTTTTAGCCATAGCCTGTGTATTCCAGGCAGGCCTTGAACTTCCTATGCAGCTCCCACTGGTCTCAAACTGCCGAAGCTCCTGCCTCAGCCTCCAGAGTGCTGGGGTTACAGGCGCGCACCCTGCACCCAGCTCCAAGTACCTTCTCAGCCTTTCTCTTGTCCACACCCATACTGCTGCCCTCTAGTTACACAGCAAATTTTAATGGCTGTGCTTGAATCATTTATGAGCATTGAGTCATACAGTTATATTTACTTGACTTTTAAAAGTCTAGTAGTTAAACCATCCCAGCCCAAACAGATCCTGTTATCCAGGCCTCTCGGGCCAGTCCTGCTTTCAACAAGAAACATGGTAGAAAAACACCTGATCTCCTCGAGAAGTGGGCCAGAAGGGGGGCCAGATTTTCCAGAGAGGGAATAGGAAAAAGCACAGTGCAGACAGGAAGGAGCGTGCCAGGCGTGTAGCTCACGCCGTCTTCAGGCGCTTCGCGGGAGCTACCATATACTAACTTACTGATCAATGCAGGGACAAGGACACTAAAAATAACCCTGGGGGGGCCGGTGAGATGGCTCAGCGGCATAAGCGCCTGCCTGGCAAGCGTGAGGTCCTGAGTTCAACTCCTAATACACACACATAAAAAAAATAAAAATAAAAATAACCCTGGGTCAGTGTGTAGCTCAATGCGAGCTTTGCACATACAAGGCCCTGGGTTCCATCCCCAGCACAAAAAATGAAAAAAATGAAACTGACTAAATAGGAAAGAACAGTGTTTTTGACACATAGCACAGGGAAAACTAGATACCCACATACAAAAAACCAAAGTTGTACTCTTAACTTGCACACCACAAACAAAAATTAATTGAAAATATATTAAAGATATGGACTACAGGTCTAAAATTATAAAGGTCTGAGAAGAAAGCGTCATGACAATGGACATGATAGTGATTTCTTGAATAATGCACCAAAAGAACAGGCAACAAAAGAAAAACAGAGAAAATGTACTTCATGAAAAATTTTAAGTTTGTGCAGTGCTGGGCATGGTGGCGCATGCCTGTAATTCCAGCTCTCAGGAGGCTGAGGCAGGAGGACTGCAGTGAGTTCAAGGCCAGCCTGGGCTACATAGTGGGTTCAAGGCCAGCCTAGACTACAGAGAGAGACCCTTGCCTCACAAAAAAACCAAAAAGAAAACCCTTTGTGCATTAAAAGAATTATCAACAGAGTAAAAAGGGAACCCACAAAATGGAGAAAATATTTGCAAATCATATATTTGATAAGAGGTTAAATATCTGAAAAATGTAAAGGATTTCTAAAACTTAACAACAAAAAACCCAAACAACTCGATTCAAAAATGGCCAAAGAGGGACGATGAGATAGCTCAGTGGCATAAGCGCCTGCCTGGCAAGTGCGAGGTCCTGAGTTCGACCCCCGTACTCACACACACACAAAAAAGGCCAAAGAACCTGAAGAGACATTTTTCAAAGGAGAAATACAGACAGCTTTAAGCAGATGAAAACGTCAACCTCACTAATCATTAGGGAATTGCAAATGGAAACTACGATGAGACACCGTGTCATACCCACTAGGAGGGTGGTTACCAAAGAGTTACAAAATCAAAAGAACAGGGCTGAGGACGTTGCTGAGGGCTAGAGTGCCTGCCCTTGGTTCTACCTCCAGGACCACGAAGAAGAGAAGGAAAGAAGTGGGGGGGGGGACGCGTGGTGGAAGGATGTGGGAACTGGAAGCCTTGCGCTGTTGCTGGAAAGTAAGGCGGTACAGCCACTGTGAGAAACAGTAAGGTGGCTCCTCCAAGTACTAGCAGAATTACCATCTGACCCAGTCATCCCGCTCTGGGTATATGCCCAGAAAAATTCAAAATGGGTTCTCTGAGAGACATTCGGACAGGTGCATTCAAAGCAGCGCTGTTCGCGGAAGCAGCCCAAACGTTTCCCAGTGGGTGAGCAGCAGCAAGATGTGACAGATACGCAGGGTGGGATGGTACTTAGCGTAAGGGCACTCTAGCCTATGCCACACCGTGGATGAACCTTGAGGGCATTATGCTAAGCTAGAGACAAAAAGACTTTATGATCCCATTCATATGAGGTACTTAAGAGACATGAAAATTACAGGGACAGAAAACAGATTGGTAAATCAGGCATGGTGGTGCATGCCTGTAATTCCAGCACTCCGGAAGCCTGAGGCAGAGGGATTAAAATTTCAAAGCCATTAAGATCCTATCTCAGGGGGCCGGTGAGATGGCTCAGCGGCGTAAGCGCCCACCTGGCAAGCGCGAGGGCCCGAGTTCGACTCCCGGATCCCACATACGAAAAAGGGGCCGGTGATATCGCTCAGCGGCACGGGCGCCTGCTGGCGCGCGAGGTCCTGAGGTCGACCCCCGGTACCCACAAAAAAAAAAAAAAGAAAAAAAAAGATCCTATCTCAAAAATACAAAGTAAGCTGCAGTCACTGAGCAGCTGCTGAGGACTCAGCTGCCACCACTTGAGCCCCACTTCCCGGTGGTCTGTCCCCCCTTCCTTCTCCCGCAGCCGCCTTCCACAGGCGTTTCCACTGAGGTAAAGGAGTCGTATCACATGTCCACTATCCAGAACCCCCACTCTTTCAACCCTTTGCTGATGCAAGTAAGGGGACGACCTGCTTCCTGCCGGCACTGAGGATTATATCCATATCAGAATCCAACAGAGAAACGGCAGAAAGACCCTCGCCACTGTCAAGGGATTGCTGATGATTACCATAAAAGAAACTGGTGAAGGCCAGTTTGGGCTTCGTTTGGGCTTCTTCCGCCTTGAAGAAGAAATGCTTCTGTCATCGAGCATCCAGCACACGAGAAGTAATCCGGCTCCACGGTGACTAGAGAGAGAGCATGTGCCGGTTCCTGGTAGAGATGGGACTGGCTAAGGACAATCAGCTAAAGGTTCCTGGGTTGTAAGTGCTCGTGGGTCACTGGAGCTTAAGTGAGGATGTCCTTGCAATGAATAGAATGCCCCATTCAGTCCCATGTCACAAGTTTAAAAACCTCATGGCTTGTATAATGTAACCATTTCGGGTCTGCTGTCACTTGGACTAGTGTAACTCCTTTATGCAATAAACTGAAAAGAACCAAAAAAAAAAAAAAAAAAAAAAAGTAAAAGCCAGGCAGGGTGGTACACTCTGTAATCCCAGCACTCAGGAGGCTGAGGCAGGACTGCTGAGTTCGAGGCCAGCCTGAACTACATAGCTAGAGCCTGTCAATTAATAAATAAATAAAAATTTTTTAGATGGGGGGATTGGGGATATAGCTCAATGCGAAGGCCCTAGGTACAATCCTCAGTACCACAAAAACAAAACAGAACTCATATGTACAGATATTGCTTGTTTAGTGACCTACCAGTTTAATGAGTGCTGCGCTTGGACTGAGGCACGCTGTTCGCACTTCAGGAGCACAGCCTCAGCGTCTTTCTTTCGTACAGCAGCCCTTGTTCATACTGTGAGTTTTGCTGATGGTACTGTATGGTACAGTCCTGTAGCTTTATGTTGTTATACATTAAGCACTGCATGTAAGAGTTACGCAAATAAAAGCAAAGTCATCAAGTTGGAGTTTCCTTTGACCATTTCTTTGTTCTGAATATTGTAATGGACACACTACATACAATTCCTCATTTAGTGACCGATTCCCTTAACAACCTAATCACAGAACAAAACTCGGTCGTTAAGCGAGGACTGCTATACGTGTATACACGTGTGTGCGTGTATGTGCGCATCAGCTCTACTGTCAGTAGCAGCAGAGCCCACAGAGCTGGGAGCAGGGCGTACTGAGCTATCACGTAACGGGCACAGAGTGACAGTTCCACGAGATGAAAAGAGTTAGGAAGTGGATGGTAGTGAGGGTCACACAAGTCATGAATGAATTGGGTAAAACTGAACCATGTACTAGACAATGGTTAAGATGGTAAATTCTACCGTAAGAAAATAATCGAAATAAATAAACAAACTTTCCTGGGCAACTAAATCCCTCAGCTTTTAAAAAAACACATAAGGACATTTGTACTCAAAATGTTCTGGGCCGATGAGATGGCTCAGCAACATAAGAGCCTGCCCGGCAAGTGCAAGGTCCTGAGTTCAACCCCTGGTACCGACAAAAAAAAAAAAGTTCTGAGACCAGAGTCAATAAAAGAAGGAAAAGACAGAAGAAAATAACGGATGCTCTAAAACTAGGAAGGACACACGACATAGCTCCCTTAGCAAATGAGTACCGCAGAGTAACATGGCTGTCAATATTTAGCCTGCTGTGCCCTTACAAACTGATTTCTAGGTCGGTGAGATGGCTCAGCGGCGTAAGCACCTGCCTGGCAAGCGCGAGGGCCCGAGTTCGACTCCCGGAACCCACATACGAGAAAAGGGCCAGTGATATCGCTCAGCGGCACGGGCGCCTGCTGGCGCACGAGGTCCTGAGGTCGACCCCTGGTACCCACAAAAAAAAAAAAAAAAAAAACCTGATTTCTAAAAAACTCCCTGCACCAAGGAAATTTTTAAAAAGTTCCAAAAAAGAAAACCATGTTGTAATTATTACTATGTAGTTTTTGTATCACACAAGATGCCTCATTATGAACTGCAACCAATTTTATCCAATTGGAGGGATGCTTCTCTACAGAGATGGCACTGCGTCAATCTTCCTGAAGTTATGATATGAATGAACTACTTGCCACAGTGCCAAATCACTGGAATCCTAGTGGGGTCCTTCCCTGGAAAAGCAGAGTCTGGAAACGGGCGAGCCGGACAGGGGAGGCGGAATTCTACACCTCTGAGTGGTTGTTGCGGGCAAACTGCAGGAGGGCCTGGCAAGGATGCAAGGAACGGGCTGTGCAGGCCCTGCTGAGCTCCCAAGCCCTGAGCCTGGCTGAGGACCCTGATTATTTATGATCTCAATTTCTTTTAGGTCACGGAGGGCCCTTTCTGCCTCCCTTGGGGAGACTGTCTTTTCCCAGGGGTGCCCTTCTCTAAAGCCCACTGAGCCCCACGGAGGCCAAGGTGACAAAAGTGGAAGAGAATTTACTTGCTGCCCAAGTCCTCAGAGGAAGAGAGAAGGAAGATCTTGACCTTATGAACATCTGAAATTGCCACTAAAAAGCAAATGAAAGTCATTCGCTCAGGCTGCACCCTGCTGCTGTCCTTGGGAGCCAGTGCTGGAGAATTATGCCGGAGGTGACACAGGTTCCACAACGGCTTCCCCTGTCACATCAACTCCCCACTCACATGGGGTGTAGGAGGGACTTGCAGCACCTCAGTGCCCCTTCTCCCTGGAGTGGGTGCTGTGTGCCCTAACTTAAGAGAAGACGGTGAGACAGCTCAGCAGCTTAAGCGCCTGCCTGGCTAGCACGAGGGCCCGAGTTCGACTCCTGGAACCCACATACGAAAAAAGGGCCGGTGATATCGCTCAGCGGCACAGGTGCCTGCTGGCATGCAAGGTCCTGAGTGCGACCCCCGGTACCCACAAAAAAAAAAAAAAAAAAAGAGAAGACCTTGAAGGGAAAGGAAACACTGCCTCAAAACCCTCCATTCTACCTAGGTGTGGTGGTGCACACCTGTAACCCCACCGCTCTGGGAGCCTGAGGCAGGAAAATCACAAGTTCAAGCCCAGCCTAGGCAATTTAGTGACTTAGTGAGAGCCTGACTCAAAATAAAAAATAAAAAATGGCTGAGGATGTAGCTCAGTGTGAGGGCCCTTGGTTCAAACCCCAGTATTACCACCAAAAAGAAAGAAAGAAAAAGAGAGAAAGAAAGGAAGAAAGAAAGACAGATCAGAAAGAAAGAAAGAAAACTCCATTCTGACTCTGTCTTCAACATCACCGCCTCAAGTGTCTGGCAAGCTCTCTCTAGGCAGGACCTGAACAGGAAATGCCTCGCTTCACAGCTTAGGTAATGATTTCAAAACACAAACAAACGAAAGATTTCAATCTCCTACCTCACAACTGACCCAGCATGTTATGTGCCATCCAAGCTACACAAGGAGAAAAGGGAAGGACACGTGACTGCAGAGGCTCCGCCCAGGGCAGGAAGACCACTCACCGAATGAAACTCAGGTGAACGCCGAGGGACCGGTGCGACCCCGAGCAGTCGATGCAGAGAAGCACCCCGTAGGTTATGCTTGCCCAGCTGGGGTTTTTGGCGCCACAATCAAAGCATACCTGAAAGAAAAATGTGAAATTCAGTTCTTAATTAATTTATATTAGCTGGATGAGTCACAGGACACAGTACTTGACTGGCTCAAACACTGCTTAACCTTTACAATGTAAACTTCGGCTGTTACAAAATATCTAGGGTAGGTTTTGTAAAACTTCAAATTTACGTATCTTTTATTATGATACTGATACATTATTTTTCACGATAATGATATATTACCAACTCTAAGTTATTAACAGTTGATCACTACATCGTAATAACTCTCCAGTCTATCATTAGTATCTGTCAGGACACTGCACTGTCCCCGAGCCAGCTCACACATTCCCTGTCCTGAAGGCTCAGCAGGGACCCTACCGTCAGTCACATCAGTGAACTCCGGGAGGGCGGCGGCCCCGCTGGGAACACCCCAGACCTTCCCGCCCCAGGCCTGGGCAGGGGCTCGGCCCACACGGCCGCTCTAGTCCCGCCTCCTGGTTTTCACACGCTTGTGCAACCTCTGCCTGACTTCGCTGGTGTGGGCCATGTGAGCAAGAGAACATGGCACGAGTGATGGAGCCTCACGTCCGGGATTCGGTTATGAACGACACTGGGCTGCCTCTCCGTCCCCGCTCTGTCCATCTGATTACTGGCTCTGGAGGAAGTCAGACACCGTGTCCCAAGGACATCCACAGTCTCGCAGAGAGGCCCTGGCTGCCAGCCAGCAGGGCCCCCTGCCCACACTACCCGGGACCGCAGCTGCATGAAGACCTGGGGCCAAACCACCACCTCACGTCCTGACGCTCGGAAGATCCGCGCACACACACGTGGGAGAACACACGCCCGCTGTCCTGAGATGCCGCGTGGGGGGTAACCTGGTGGGCAGCAGAAGGTGACTGACGCACAGTGATGCTCCGCTGAGAGACACCGTGTCCCTCTCGCCGTCTGCCCAATCACTCAGAACCCTCCGGCACACAGCACGGAACCAAGGAATGTGTCCTCCCCCCGCTGAGAGCCCCACAGGTCTGTCCCTGGTCCTGTCACCTTGCTTTCTTTCTCTGATAGCACACAGCGGTAAGGAAAAGCTCAGTAAGTGTTTGGTGAACAGATCTGGACATTTTCAGAGTCTGAAAAACAGTACTCTACTCATAACAAATATTTGTTCAGTAAATATTTGTTAATCAAGTGAACAATTGGGGCCAGGGATATAGCTCAGTGGCACAGCACCTGCCTGGCAAGCAGGAAGTTGTGAGTTCGATTCCTGGTCCCCCCACACACACAAAAAAAAATCAAGTAAACTATCTATGAAACTTGGTGCCAACTACGAGTTATCAGTAGCTCCTTCAACACTGTCACTGAAGTCAAATGCTGTTTCCCTGATAACTAGAGCATAAGTGTACTTTAAAATACATCATTCTCATCACAGAAATTAAGATGCATAGTTAATTAAAATCAGAACAACTGTTAAAACTCTACAAGTAGGAGAATTTCCTTTAAATTTTTTCAGAAAAAAAATGAGTTTTAAACTGGGTGTGGTGGCATATGTCTGTAATCCCAGTACTCCGTAGGCTGAGGCAGGAGGATCACTGAGAGGTCAAGGATAGCCTGGACTATATAGCGAGTTCAAAACCAGCCTGAACTACATAGTGAGACCCTGACTCAAAAAAGAAAAGAAAAAAAAAAAAAAAAAAAAAAAAAGAGTTTTAGATACACTTCATAAGCCAGAGTCATCTAGGTGAAGCTTGTTCCCATTATCCCCCTCAAGAAATGAGTGGTTTCTGGCCTTTGAGAGCAACATGCAAGTGTCACCACAACAGGCTCACAATGATGGTCACGAGTAGTAGGGATGGAGTGACAATGGGTGTGAGAGGGACTCGTTTCAGTGTCCACTGCCTGCCTGCTCTGTGACAGGCGCTGAAGGACACAGCGGCAGACAGCGCCGCATATCGCACCGGTTCACACTGAGCCCTACTCCCTGGTCTCTGAGGAGCGCTGGGCGTGGGGCAGTCGAACCGACATCAATGCACCCTGAGGGGAAAAGCCAGCACCGGAGGGGCGATCTTCCGTGGGATACCAAGCAGTGTGCGGAGCCCTGAAAGGTGCACCCTCATACTGGTGGTGACCCTCCTTGGTCTCTCACCTGACAGATGCTGTGCACGTGGCATCCAGCACTGTGTGGGCCCACAGGATGAGCCCACCCCGCAGAGCCCTCGGCGTAGAGGGCAAACAGTTACCTAGCAAGCCAACTCTTCTAGACAGGCCCAAAGAGGCAGTGCGATTGGGGTTGAGGAAGACAGTGAGTGGTAAAGGCCCTGGCAATGGAGGTGACAGCACAGATTTGGCGAGCACAGCCCAGAGCAGGCCAGTTTGAAAGCCACTGCCGAGGTGGTCACAAGGCTGGTGACACGAAGACAGCAGTGGGTTTCCAGCCCGGCAGCTTTAGCACCTCTGATCCACCAGCCAAGCTGAGGGATTGCTCCAGCGAGGCTGCGGGGGCAGAGCGCTGCCTGTCTTGTCCACCTGACAAGCACAAAGCGGGCCCTCACTCATGCAGGCCGAGGCTGTTGGAAATACAGGTCTGGCTCTTACGATGCTGCCCTGATGGGCTGGTTGGGGCAGGAAACTGAGCTCAGAGCAGGGACTGCACTGTGCTTTGACATGCGATCCCAAACCAAGGGAGATTAGGTTTTCCAAGCAGAGTATCGGTTCTGCACAGGAAAAAAATTGGCTTTTACTGACAATTTGTTTTACCTGATGAGACTAACGATTATAGAAAAGTTAATAGTGAATACTGCATGTTTATGTCTTCATCATAACCTCTAAAAGGCATTATTACCAAAGGCCCACCAGGGCCAGCCTGCCACGCATGTGCATGATCTAAAAGGACTCCCAGGACTCCCAGTGTAGAAGAGCCCACCATGGATGCAATGCTCTGCTGCTTCACCTCAAATTCTTGATACTTTTCAAATAAGAGTCTAATACATTCTTTTTTCTTTTTTTTTTATTTATGTGGGTACCGGGGGTCAACCTCAAGACCTCACGCTTGCCAGCAGGCGCTTGTGCCACTGAGCGATATCACCGGCCCATTTTTCCTTTACGTGGGTACCAGGAGTTGAACTCGGGACCTCGCGCTTGCCAGGCAGGCGCTTATGCCGCTGAGCCATCTCACCGGCCTGACTCTAATACTTTCATTTTTTAGATTTCATAAATTACGTAGCTGGTCTTGATCCCCATTTAGAGAAGACTGAGGAATTAGCTAAGTAGCACCGCTAAGAAGCGGCCATGTGGGAAGCGGATCCAGGCAGTGCGCTCCCGGCACCCACCCCTCACTGCATCACCACCGTGCAGAAAACGAGGCCACGCAGTCTTGCACCTACTCCTCATCCACGAGACTGGCAGCTCTGGAAGGCAGAGCCAACCTTTCCCATCAGTGTGTATGCCCTCAGCACAGCACACTGTAGTGGCTTAATGAATAACACAAGCAATCTATATAAAACTAAGGAACGGGAGATTTCACAAACCAGAAAAATGACCCTGAAGAGTTAAAGTCTTTGACCCAGAATAAATCATCATCATTCATAAAAGGAAAAAACTTATTTTACAGGGTTTTTTGTTTTGTTTTGTTTTTGAGTCAGGGTTTCACTGTGCAGTTCAAGCTGGCTTTGAACTCACTTTGTAGTCCAGGCTGGCTTCGAACTCGAAGCGATCCTTGGGCCTCAGCCTCCCCAAGTGCTGGGATTATAGGTATGAGCGACCACAGTCGGCTGGATACCCTTTTTTTTTTTTTTTTTTGGAATTGGGAATCAAACTCATGACCTCGCGTTTGCCACAGGACAGATACCTTATTTTAAAAGGAAACAAAGTTGTTTTTCTTTAATTACCTTTACTGTTTCAAGTATTTCAGAGAACTTTTTTACGCCATTTTAAAAATGCTTATTGTTGTTCAAAGCTAGTTCTTATCTTTGTTCAGATAATGGTTTCAAAGCAAGGATCAAATGGTTGCAAGCTGATGATCAGGACATACAGCATATTTCTGTGAAACACCACCAGAAAATATTTTTGGACATTGCTTCTCTAATCCTGTTACAGAATATAAAATTTCCCACAGCTATGTTCTTCATAATAAAAGTAACAAAAATAGCTGAAATTTATGGAAAAGTATACATGCAAATATTTCTCTGAATACTTTTCTTGGGCCATCTCATCTAAGCCTGGAGCTGTTCCTGGGAGGTAGATCTGGTTTACCACCACCATCTTCAAACCAGAAAGTAAGGCACAAAGTTCTCAAGTAACCTGCCTGTTCTGTTTATATCTGGATGTCTCCTCGAAGCCTCATGTGCTCCTAGATGGGGCTTCTGGGAGGTGACTGGATCATGGGCTTTTTTTTTTTTTTTTTTTTGTGGGTACCAGGGGTTCGACCTCAGGACCTCGCGCGCCAGCAGGCGCCCGGGCCGCTGAGCGATATCACCGGCCCCTTTTTCGTATGTGGGATCCGGGAGTCGAACTCGGGCCCTCGCGCTTGCAAGGCAGGCGCTTACGCCGCTGAGCCATCTCACCGGCCCTATCATGGGCTTTTGATACTTATCAGCGGATTAATCCATGATGAGTTTATAGCTAAATGTGATTTGGAGATGAAGCTTGGAGTGGGGGGGCACTGGAGGCGTGGTCTGGAAGGGTGCATCTCCCTCCTCCTCCCTTGATCCCTCTCTGCTTTCAACCACCCTGCCATGAGCTCTTTCTCCTCTGCGATGCCCCTCTGTCATGCTGCCCTGCCTTGGAGCCAGCTGACTACAGACTGAAACCTCTATAAACTGTGAGCTGAAATAAACCTCTCCTCCTTAGAGTTGTGGGTGTCAGGTATTACGTCTCTGCAATGAGAAAGTACTTAAGACACTGCCCAAGGGTGGCATAGCTAGAAAGTAGCAGACATGGATAATAGTTATAATTTCCAAAGAAGCCCACACATGTCCCTCAAAAGCGTCTCTTGGCATAATGACAAGAGACAGCTTCCCTTTGGTTAATTCAATCACAGACAACAAAGACTGAGCCAGGCACCATGGTGCCCATCTGTAATCCCAGCTACTTGGGAAGCTGAAGTAGGAGGATCTTGAGTTCCAGGTCAGCCTGGGCAACACGGTGAGACTCTGTCTCTGAATAAATAAATAAAATGGCTGGGTGATGTAACTAACTCAGTGGCAGGCTGGGAATTCAATCCTCAGTACCCCCCACAAAAGCAGCTGAAAACATGTTGATATGGTTCTGAGATAAAGCAGATGAAAAATACTACCTACGGGTTGAAAAAAAAAATTTTTTTTTTTTTCGTGGGTACCGGGGGTCGACCTCAGGACCTCGCGCGCCAGCAGGCGCCCGTGCCGCTGAGCAATATCACCGGCCCCTTTTTTTGTATGTGGGATCTGGGAGTCGAACTTGGGCCCTCGCGCTTGCCAGGCAGGCGTGTACGCCGCTGAGCCACCTCACCGGCCCCCCCCCAATTTTTTTTTTGAGACAGGGTCTCACTATGTAGCCCAGGCTAGCCTTGAATTTGCCGCAATCCTCCTGCCTCAGCCTTCCAAGTGCTGGGATTACAGGTGTAATCCAATCTTGTTTAGTAATACAGTGACCATGTTCTAGAAAACAGATCAATCTAACGTTGAAAATCAAGAAAACAGTAAGGAAATGGGCCCTGGAGAATACCTGGAGCTTTTTCCTGCTAAGTTCCCTTCAGTCAATCTTACTTTTTTCTTGTTGGAAAAAAACCATTGCCCCTGAAAGCACCTACACTTTGGAACACTTTCTGTGCCATCTCATCAGGGCCCACGAGCACGCTCAGTAACCGCTGCACCTCTGGAGGTGACCAGACAGAACTCCTGTCCCAAGAAGGGTGGGGAGAGCCTACAGGGACAAGTACAGGGACAAGGCAGCCCTTTGCTCTCTCCAAGTTCCACTTCACCTCGTGACCCTCAGCCAGGCTGTCACTTTAGCCCCATGCATCATCACGACACCTTCGCACAGATGCTAAAAGTTGTAAAAGTTACAGGGGCTGAACCATCCCTGGAGGAATGAGTGTGAGAGAGAGAGAGAGAGAGAGACAGATCCCCAATGTCCAAACAGAGCCAAGGCCAGGGAAGACAGAGGGTCTGATGGGAAACAGCTGGAGGCCATCACAGAGCCCACTTAACAGGTTTATTAGACACGACACTGAGGCTGCCACTAAAGGACAAAGGGAACCAACCAGACTCCAGCCTCCTCCACCTCAGCCCCCAGCCGGGATTTCAGAGGTGAACGGGGCGGGAGAGCCGCGTCCTCCAGCAACCTGTGTTACCTGCCACCCCCTGCTCCTAGTGCCCTGCGCCGCCCACCCACTCGCAGCGCCCGGGAACCCACGCATGTGCCTCCCCGCCCGTGTCTGCCCGGCTGCCAGGCGTCTGGAGCCCACAGGTGCTCTGCCTCCTGTCCCCAGAGACCCCTCCCGGGTGCCCGGCGCCCCAGGCGCTGCGCCCCTCCCCCGCCCTCGCGGCCCGGGACCAGGGCGGCTTCGCGCGCGGGAGGCCCCGCCGCCGCGGCCCCACAGTGCGACGTGTCACACCCGGGCCGGCCCGGCTCCTCCCCCCAGGCCGCGGCCACCGCGCCCGCGGGGTCCCGCGAGGGAGGCAACCGGGACGGCGCCGTTACCTTGTTAGTCGGCACCGAGCGGAGGCGCTTGAAGATGGTCAGGATATCCTGCTTGCTGGGGTCCCCCATTGTCACCGAGGTGCCCCGGGGCCCGCGAACCAGGGGCAGCGCCGAGAAGCAGTTGCGTTCCGGAGGAGGCCGACTGAGCCCGAGGGGGCGGGGCTGCGCGTGACGGCCGACGGCCCCGCCCCGCCTCGCCCGAGCTCCGCCCACATCCGGGACGCACGCGTAGTTCTCCTTCCGCGGGGCTCGCGCTCTGCTCCCCGCCCCACTGAAGCCCTGCCCTCCGGGTGGCAGGCGCGTGCGCAGTGTTCTCGCGCGATTTCCACAGGCGGTCGCGGGCTTCCCAGGCAGCTCGACTTTTTGCTGTGCGGCGAGGTCAGCCTGGTGAGCGCGGGTTCCACTCCCAAGGACCTCTCACGGCCTGCTCTGCGGTCTCAGAGGCAGCCACTCCAAATTGGGAGGCGCCCTGAGGGGAAGGGAGCCCCCACACCGACCGACAGCACGAAGCCCTCACCTGGTTTGTCGCTTGTCGCCTTTTGGAATTTCGCCTTCAGCAGTGGGCGCGCCCTGACTGGAATACTGCTGGGAAATCGGTTCTTTACGTGTCCTTTGGGCGTCTGTCATTCAGCGGGGAGAGGAGCAGCGGGCCTTGAGAACAGCTCTTGTCAGAACCGAGAATCTGGATTGCACTGTTGCTTGGGCGCCACCCCAGCCTCTGGGACACTGAGAGCCCGCGGCCTGGATTCGGGGGCCAGGATCACACGTGTGCGGCCCACCAGCGCCCACCCCGCTCTGTGACCTTGCTCAGGTCCCCCCACTTCCTTAACAGCGTGGGCTGCGGGCGGCGCGAAGGACTGTACAGGAAGCAGCTGCGAGCACCCTAGAAGCCGGAGAGCAGCACCGGGCACCTAGAAAGGCCTTGAGCAGGGCCTTGCTACTTAAGGAGCTGGAAAGTTTGCTTGACCTGCCCACCTAGACGCCTCCGGGGAAGTCGGGAGCCTGCAGGAAAAGTGGACTCTTGAATCCGCAGGGCACCTTTTCCAGGGAAGGGAAATGTACTGCTTTCCACAAAAGTACAATATATCATAGTGAATCAAAGTGCATATATACCGTGTACTTTGTGAGCCTCGGGTGCCAGTGTGGCCGTCTACCTAACAGCTGGTACGTTGATTTGGAGCAGTTCTTTCCTTGCTGATGGGAATGTGAACTAAGGTCCTATTTATGACGTGGAGCTAACAGCATACTACATTATATCAGATTGGGATAGAGCATTGTCTAATCCGCTTTTCACCATAGACGTCCCTGAGAAGAATTTAAAACAGACAAAGAAGTATAGATAGTGTCTACATGAGTGCAGGAGGCCAGCACCACTTGTACAACAGTCATTGTGTTTCCACCCATCTGCAAAGTGCCCTTCATACAATTTAGTGCTAACAAGTACTATAATTTATAATCTATCTTTGTCCCTTCAGTGGAACATAAACTTTTGGAGATCAGATCTGTTTCCTCTTCCTTGGCTGTAACCAACACCTAGAACAATGTCTTACATGTAATATATATTCAAGAAATATTGGTGGAGTTTGCTTAGAATGTAAAGCTACAGGGCCGGTGAGACGGCTCAGCGGCTTAAGCGCCTGCCTTGCAAGCGCGAAGGCCCGAGTTCGACTCCCGGAACCCACATACGAAAAAGGGGCCGGTGATATCGCTCAGCGGCACGGGCGCCTGCTGGCGCGCGAGGTCCTGAGGTCGTCCCCCCGGTACCCAAAAAAAAAAAAAAAAAAAAAAAAAAGAGAATGTAAAGCTACAACGAACATCACTTAACAAAATAATGAGAAAAGTTTGATAACCTACAAAATCATAATGTCTTGAACACATCAGGGAGCCGAGATTGCAAGGCCATGAGAGAAGCTGAATTTCAAAGTGAGCTTGGACACAGGAATTTATCACCCTTGCCAGAGCACAGGAGAAGAAAGTTGCTGCCATACAAGTTGGCAATAAGACATTTGCTAAAATTTTAATGTTTTTTGGTTTTTGGTTTTTTTTTTGAGACAGGATCTTGCTAAATTGCCCATTCTGGGCTCAAACCTGCAATCTTCCTGCTGCAGCCTCCCAGAGTGCTAGGATTATAGTGGTTTAGCAAGTCAGATTGGCTTTCTGTAAAGATGACAAGGTAAGTAATGACATGATTACACAGTCTTTGCATCAGTGGTGCTAGAACAATTGGAGAGTCGTGCAAAAGTAAAATAAAAAACCTCAACTCATACAACTTTATAAAAAGTTAACTTGAAAGAATCATACACCTAAATGTGGAAACTACAGTATATAACTTTTAGGAGATAATGTAGATAAACTATTTCTCCAGGAGGCGTTAATGAGAAAATGAAAAGACAAATTACAGACTAGGAGAAAACAATGACAAAACACACATGTGATAAAGAACATGTATCCAGAATATATCAACATTCTCAAATCTGTAGTAAAATAAGTGAAGTTTTTATAATGGGTGGAAGATGTGAACAGTCACTTCACCAAAGTGTACACACTTAGCAAACCACCACGAGGGCTGGTGAGACGGCTCAGCGGCATACGTGCCTGCCTGGCAAGCACGAGGTCCTGAGTTCAACCCCCAGAACCCACATAAAGGAAAAAAAGAGCCGGTGATATCGCTCAGCGGCACAAGCGCTTGCTGGCAAGCGCGAGGTCCTGAGGTCGACTCCCAGTAGCCACATAAAAAACAAACAAAACACCACATGAAAAGATATCCAGCATCATTATTCATTTGGTAAAGGCAAGGTGAAAACATAATAACCTTCCACTGACCACTTACTAGAATGACAAAGATGTCGAAAACTGAGAATACTATGTTTTGGCAGGGATGTGGCACAACTGAGTGTTGGCCCATACTGGGGTTTTGGCCTAGCCCCAATCTCTTACTAAACAAGTGGACGGCAAGCAACTTAAATAAAAGAGACAAATGGTATGATTTTTAAGGCTCCAGGAAGGTCAAAAACCCTCTAATGGAATTCTTCTATCTGAGCTCAACTATGGCTGTTGGTGATGAACAATGCTAGTCCTGACACCAGCCACCTGCTTTCTTGAAGATACTTACACAGCCTTGGCTAGACTCACTAATTAAACTGAAAGCCGGTTTTGGGATGTCACCTCCATACAGTCTGCCCTGCTTACAAGTAAGCGCAATCACGCTTGGGTGTGGGGGAGGGCGACACGGCAATCCTCCAGAGCAGAACAGCATGGAAGGAGGAAAGCTGGCCAGGAAGCAGAGCGAAGGAAGGAGCTGGGGATGAGAATACACACATTCTGTGAGCCACCCTTTCCACTCAGTCCCCACCTCTGAATGAGTCTTTTGGGGGACATTTTAGACCTTACCATAATATTTCACCCTAACCCCAAAAGGCTTAGGTCCATCTCATTATGCAAAATGCATTTAGTCTATCTCTAACCAGAACATGAACCTTAACAATTCCAGCATTGCTGAAAAGTCCTATTCCAAAGTCTTTTCAGAGACTAAAGGCAAACTTAGTTGTGAGGCCCTGTAAAAATAAAAAAAAATAAACACTTCCAACATGCAGTGGCACAGGACAAACATTCCCATTCCAAAAGGGAAGAATAGGGGAATAGGCAGAAATCAGACCAAAGCAAGACTGAAAACGAGCAGCATAAACGTTAAATCCTGTACCAACATGTACAGAACCCCAGGCAGGTTGTGTTGTGATGTGAGCTCCAAAGGGCTTGGGCAGGCCAGCCTCTATGGCCTTGCCGGTCACAGCTCACATGGCCTCTTTCTTGGGCTGGCTCTACTCACTGCCAGTGGCTTTTTTTTTTTGTACTGGGAATTAAACTCAGGACCTTGTGCTTGCTAGGCAGGTGCTGTGCCAGTGGCTTTCTTAAGTAAATGTTCCACGTTCCTGGCATCTCCAAGTTGCGAGGGTCTCTGCTACACTTTTGGTATCACTCTTATAGCTAGCTGTACACACTGCCCTCTCATGGGCTCCTGATAGGGACAGTGACAATACCATACATTTTGGCCTGACCTCCAATGTCTTCTTCTGAAATCTGAATAGAAGCCTCTATGACCTCGTAACTCTCCCATTCTGCATGCTTGAAAAAGCAGTACCAGATTGATAGTAGCATGGTTGGCTACCAGCTTGAGGAGTATCACGGCCCTCCCTGGGACTGTGTTTGCAGTGGTCTGTGAGTACCTGGATGGATGAACTTGGGGAAGTATTTCCTTTGGTGGCCCAGAATGAGCAGGGTGCCCAAGGGCTTTTGTTCAAATGAAAGGTTTATGCTTTTGCACCCTTATTCCTGAGATGAGTGGGGTCTGACCAATTCAAGCCATCTTTCCAGATGCAAAGTACTTGACTTGAGGACAACAGAAAGATGGCGGATTTGTAAGAAGCAGGCAGCGAAACTCTCTAAAAGTTGCCATTCAGCCACCGGAATATAGTGACTGGGAGAGCATAGGAGGGAGGGAGGTGGCTCCCCTGGACCCAGGAAAGTTTTGAGGCGCAGTTTGGGACCCACGGAGTGAGTGAAGAGTGGTTGCGAGGAAGAGGAAGGAGGAAACTGCAGGCGACTTCTTGTGCCAGGAACTGCAGCGCCACAGAAGTTCAAATCTGCGGACACACGGTGACAGCCAGTGCCCCCGGAGGCCTCCACGCAGGAACGCAAGACAGCGGTGGTGCAGGGGAGCAGCGAAGGACTGCGCTGGCTGGCGGTGAGCGCCCCGGAGGTGCAGCTGTCCGGGGCGAGAGAGCGATTGGGCGGGCGCCATTGTTGGGGGGGCAGAGAAACAGCACAGCGCCGGAACACAGCGCTCAGGACTCAGCGCGGCTCCGCAGCTCTCAGGCCCACGGAAAGGGCGCTGACGGCGGCAGGTGAATGAGACTGGTCTCCAGCAGAGAGTGCAGGCTACTGCCCACTGCCCCGCCAAAGGGCTGCTCCTGGCTTGCAGGGACAGATCGGCGCGGAACAGGACTCTCGCCACACGGTGCCTGCCTACAGCAGAGTCAACACCTGGAACTGATTCTTTTTCTCTTTTTCTCTCATTCGTTTTTTGTTCTGGTGAAGGTGTTATTTTATTTTATTTTTTTTTTTTTGGTGGGGCTTTTTGTTTGTTTGCTTGTTTTGTTGTTTTTGTCTTTTTGTTTTTGTTTGTCTGCTCTTTCCTTCATCTGGTTTTTATATGAGTGTAAACAGAGCCTCTAACCTCCCTGTGATTGTGGTTGTGATCTGTTCTTCCTTTTATCCCTTCCTTCTCTCTTTCCCACCAGTCCTCTGCACCAGTTTCCCAATGTTAGCGGGATCCCTCTTGGTCCTCCTGCCATATATCTAATTCCTTCCCCTTCTCCCAATTCTCTATTTCCTCCTTAACTCATTTTAAATTTAAAGTCCTGAGGGCAAAATTGACATATTAAGGACTTATATACTGCATATAATTTTTCTGGTGTGTTTTAGATTTTGTTATATAACCACAACTCTATATGGTTAAAAGTGGCAAATAACTGGTTAGCTCAGACTGTGATTTTCTAGGCTGTTTGATGCTTTAGGTACCATTATAGCCAAAAGTGACATAATTGTTCTAAATAGCTTTTCTTCCTGGTATTCCACAATGGAGATTGACTAAGGGTCACAGAAAATACAGTGGCACAGTACCAAAGAACCAAGAACTGGGCCAAACAGGCAGCAACTTCTCATACCCAACAAATTGAAGAAGTAGGATCTTTTTTTTTTTTTTTTTTTTTTTGTGGGTACCAGGGGGTCGACCTCAGGACCTCGCACGCCAGCAGGCGCCCGTGCCTCTGAGCGATATCACCGGTCCCTTTTTCGTATGTGGGATCCGGGAGTCGAACTCGGGCCCTCACGCTTGCCGGGCAGGCACTTAAGCCGCTGAGCCATCTCACCGGCCCAAGAAGTAGGATCTTGCAGCAGGCTCAAAACCCAAAAATAAGCTACACCTGGAAGATACCTCAGAAAAGTAGTCATCTCCTAAGGATTTTAAACACTAGCAATAAAGCAACCTACCATAGGTAATTTACAAACATCACCCCAGGAATTAAACTAAAGAAAGAAAAGAAAATGAGACGACACTTAAACAAGATGCAAACTCACACATCCAATTCACCAAAGGCAAACCTAGGGGGCAATCAGGTGGGACAATCCGGAAGCCTCCCACCTGGCATCTCTGAAGTGGTAACAACAAAGCAAATGAATGAGGCTCTGGAAAAAATTAAATCAGAAATAATTTTACAGATAACTGCAGAGATAATGTCCACAATGAAGACCATGCTTAAGGATGCTAGAGCAGACACAGACAAAAAAATGGATGAGCTTAAGAAAATGATGGGGGGCCGGTGAGATGGCTCAGCGGCGTAAGCGCCTGCCTTGCAAGCGTGAGGGCCCGAGTTCGACTCCCGGATCCCACATACGAAAAAGGGGCCGGTGATATCGCTCAGCGGCACGGGCGCCTGTTGGTGCACGAGGTCCTGAGGTCGACCCCCCGGTACCCACAAAAAAAAAAAAAAAAAAAAAAAAAAAAAAAAGAAAATGATGGAAGCCATGAATGCTCAGCATAGGAAAGAAATGGAATCCATAAGGCAGATTCAAGCAGATATCCAGGAGAACAAAAATTCCAGTGAAAGTATTTGTAGCAGATTAAGCCAATGTGAGGACAGGATCTCAGATATAGAAGACAGGCTTGCAATTAGTGATCATGAAAAGAAAGAATTCTTAAGAATAACAAGGGACCATGAAAAATCAATCCAGCAGCTGCTAGATGACACAAAGAGAAATAAGATTAATTGGAATCAATGAAAAAGCAGGAGATAACATAAATGACATCAGGACCCTGTTCACAGACATTATCACAGAGAAATTCTCTGGTAGAGAAAAATAATTTGATCTTCATATAAATGAAGCTTATAGAACTCCAACTAGCCATGATCAGAAAAAAATCTTCAGCCAGACATATAGTCAAGATCCCAGAAATTCAACAGAAGAGAAGAATCTTAAAAGCTATTAGGGAAAATAGACAAATCACCTATAAAGGAAAGCCCATCAGAATCACAGCAAACTTTTCAGCACAAACCTTCAAGTCAAGAAGAGCTTGGAATGATGTATTTCAAGCTCTAAAGGAAAATAACTTTCAACCCAGATTGATGTACCCCGCAAAACTATCTTTCAAAATTGATGGAGAAATAAAATACTTCCAGGACAAAGAACATCTGAGAAAATTTATGACCACCAAACCAGCACTCCAAAATGTTCTGAAGGACATTCTAGAAGGAGATAACAAGGACTACAACTCCAGGAACCCCAACAGAAGGAATCCACCAGGCAGGGCAGATAATTAAACAGAAGGGGGGGGAAAGAGGGGGAACCAACAACAGGAAAATAACATGACAGGTATAAGTCAATACATACCAGTTTTAACCATCAATGTTAATGGTCTCAATTCACCAATCAAAAGGCACAGACTGGCAAAATGGATCAAGAAGCAAGATCCAACAATATGCTGTATACAAGAAACACATTTAATTCAGAAAGAAATTCATAGACTGAAAGTCAAAGGATGGAAAACAACACTCCATGTGACAGGAACCCAGAAAAAAGAAGGGGTAGCTATTTTTGCACACAAAGTGAATTTCAAGCCAAGAATGATTCAGAGAGATAAAGACGGTCATTACATCCTTGTAAAGGGAACAATCCAAGAGGAAGAGATAACATCATAAATATATATGCAACAAATACCAGTGCACAAAGTACTTGACTTACTTTTTTTTTTTTTTTGTGGGTACTGGGGGTCAACCTCAGGACCTCGTGTGCCAGCAGGCGCCCATGCCACTGAGCAATACCACCGGCCCTTTTTGCGTATGTGGGTTCTGGGAGTTGAACTCGGGCCCTCGCGCTTGCCAGGCAGGCGCTTATGCCGCTGAGCCATTTCACTGGCCCCTTGACTTACTTTTAAATGCGCTCTTTTCACAACCACATTCTCTTTTGCTCCAACTTTACAGGCATCTTTCCAGATGCAAAGTACTTACTTTAAATGCTGATCTTTTCACAACCACATTCTCTTTTGCTCCAACTTTACAAGCACTTTGTTTCTGGCCAAGCTTCACATCACTCTGTTCTACGTTTTGCTCTTGATTCTCACTACAAATATAGCTAAAAGCAACCAGCAGTACTCGTGCCACAACCTAAAGGTTGGAGTGCCTTGGTATTTCTTCCACCAGATTAATTAACCCACCACCCTGATGTTCAGCTTCACACAGTCTTAGGATATGGGATGAACACAGACAAACTCTGTGCCAAAATGAAATACACATGCTTCTACTCCATTTTTCAAGAGTCTTTATTCTTATCTGAAAACTCCACAGCCCTTTACTGTCCACATTCTTTTTTTTTTTTTTTTTTTTTGGTGAGTACCAGGGGTCAAGCTCAGGACCTCATACACCAGCAGGCGCCCGTGCCACTGAGCTATATCACTGGCCCTTTTTTTTCATATGTGGGTACAGGAGTCGAACTCAGGACCTCGCACTTGCCAGGCAGGCGCTTATGCTGCTGAGCTATCTCACCGGCCCACTGTCCACATTCTTATCAGCATTCTGGTCTTCTGAGCTCTGACCAGAATCACTTACCAACCTCTGCTTATAACATTCTAAGGCTTCTCTATCTGGCCTCTTCAAACTTTTCTAAGCTCCACCCACAAACAAGTTCCAAAGGCTTTTGAACCACATAGTCAGGTATAGTCACAGCAGCAATCTCAATTCTCTGGTACTTGTTTTCTGTGTTAGACAATTTCTTGTCACTAAGACAAAATCCCCATACCCACCATTTAAAGGAGGAGAGGTTTATTTTTGGCACGCACTTTCAGTGGGTTGGCTCCAGAGTCAGCTGGCTCCAAGGCAAAAACTGCATGGCACAACAGGATGTGAAAGAAAATGGTCCACAGCACTGTGGCCAGGAACTGGAGGAGCCAGAGATGAGAATACACCCTTCCAGGTCATGCCCCATGACCCACCATTTCCTACAAGGCTCTATCTCTAAACATGAGACTTTTGGGGGATATTTTGTTTTACTTTTTGAGATAGGGTCTCACTATGTAGTTCAGACTGGACCTGAACTCACTTTGTACTCCAGGCTGGCTTCAGACTTGTAGGAATCCTCCTGTCTCAGCCTCTCAAGTGCCGGGATTACAGGTGTGCACCACCATGCCTGGTGAGGGGGACATTTTAGATCAAAATCATAGCAGCACTATTAGTCCCATTTTAGAGATGAGCAAAGCAAGGTTATCAGGAATCAAATGCTTTCTCCAAGGTCACACAGCCAACTACAGCCTCACAGTTGGAGGCAAGTTGCAGTGCAGGGAACATGACCTCATGGACCCTGCTCATAATCATTAACGTCATTTTTATGACTCCGGAGGAGTCAGAAATTTTCAGAGAAGAAAAAAAACGCGTGTCCAATTTTGATGTTGACAGTCCACTTTCCTTACGTACAGATGCACTTGACTTATAGGAAGCATTCGTGCACCATGGCTGTTTGGGGAGGACTGGACTCTGCATCTGGGATTTGCATAATTTGCTTATCATCATTTTGGGATGGTATATGGAGCTGAGCCCTCCTTGACTTCATACGATTTTGAGGGACAAGATGGACCGTTTCTCATTTTCCAAGGATCAGGGAGATTAAGGGACTCACCTGAGGACATGGTGCTGATCAGTGACACTTTAGGGTGGCCATCCAACACTGTGGGATCCCCTACCCTCTCACCCAGCCATCCCTAACCCTTCCCTTGGCTTGGGAATTGTACGAGTAGCTTGGATTAAGAGGTCATGCCGGCCTGTGTTCTTCACTCCTTGGACTCTCCTGGTGCATTTTGTTTCTGCCCCCTTGGGACTTGGACAAGATCTGTCTGGATACATAAGACCTGTGCCCAATAGCTAGGGTTAGGGAATGTTTGCTGGTCATGTGGTACTGTGGTTTAGATGTACCATTTCCCCCAAAAGTTGTGAATTCAGAGGTGGGGCTTTTGGAAGGGGATTGGATTATGAAGGTGCTAACCTCATCAATGGATCATTCTGTGAGTTCATAGCTGAATGGTCTATTGGAAATAGGTCACTGGGGGCATAATCTGGAAAGGTGTATCCTGCCTCAGCCCTTTCACCTCTCATCTCTGGCTCTCTTGCTCTGTCTGCTTCCTGGCTGCCGTGAGGTAAGCAGCACCTATACCCTGCCATGCTCTTGTGCCATGATGTATCTGCCTGGGAACCAGCTGAACATGGCCTAAAACTTCTGAAATCATGAGCCAAAATAAACATTTTCTCCTCATATCTGTCAACTATTTTGTTCCAACAACTGAGAGGTAACACAGAAAATTGGTATGGAAAATGGGTGTTGGTATGACTATAACTGACCATGTAATTCACAAACCTTTAGAACTGGTTTGCGGGAGGGGTTTGGAAAAGTGTAGAGAATTGGGTCAGGGAAAGCCTAGAAGGCTGTAAGCAGCGTTTACTGGGCAATTCTGGCTGGGTCTCGCAGAAAACCAGAGTGCTGACAGAAATGTATACACTAGCTGGGCATGGTGGCATATGCCTGTAAACCCAGCACTCAGGAAGCTGAGACTGGAGGGTTGCCATGAGTTCGAGGGCAGCCTGGGCCACATAAGCAAGCTCAAGGCCAGCCTGCACTACGTAGTGAGACCCTGTCTCAAAACAAACAAACAAAAAAACAAACAAAAAAAAAGAAAAGAAAGAAAAGAAAAAGAAATGTACACAATAAAGATGGTGTTCATTACATTTCAGATTGGGAAATGACTCTATTGGGAATTCATGTTATAGGCTAGCAAAAAAACTTGCATGCATTTTTTCCATGCCCTCAGATTTTGTGTGAGGCTGAATTTAAAGTTACTAGAATAATTAATGGTGGAGAAAATTCTGAGGTATTGCACCATTCTAGGTATGGCATGGATATTGCTGACTGCTTTTAGCCAGATTTACAGTGAGAACCCATATCAAAAAGCAGAGTGGAAACCTAGCAGTTTGGCCAGGAGGAAGAACGTGTAAGGTTGGAGCCAAAGAAGTTGGGCTTGATGGAGAGATTAGTGCTATTAAAGAGAGCCCAAGCCGAGCTTGATGGTGAGCACCTGTAATCCCTATGCTCTGGGACGCTCAGGCAGGAGGATTAGAAGTTGAAGCCCAGGGCTGGTGATATACCTCGGCGGCGTAAGTGCCTGCCTGGCAAGCATGAGGTCCTGAGTTCGGTTCCCAGTACCCACATAAAGAAGGAAAGAAAAAAAAAAAAAAAGAAGTTGAAGCCCAGCCTAGGCTATTTAGTGACTTGGCTAGTCCCTGTTTCAAAATGAAAAAATAGTAACAGAAAGTGGGGATATACCTCGATATGCCTTGGCTTCAATCTCCAGTACTGGGTGAAGAAAGTCAAGTGCTTTGTACCAGGACAGTAGGAAAGACGTCAGGGCTTCTCAGGAACTAGCAGACCCCACCCATCCCAGGCTCAAGATTTTAAAGGTGTAAATTGCTTTGAAAGACCTCTCTGAGGAGAGATGCAGGGTGTCTGGCTTCCCGAGGGCTTCCTAGGGAAGTATTTCCCAGAGTTCAGCTATAAAGGCACTCAGCAGTTGCTGCAGCCATGGCCCAAAGGGGTCTATCTACTGCTTGAGCTGGCTGGAGACCTTCATGTTGTTGATGCGATGATTTTACAGGCGTGCAGAATACAAAAGTTGTCGGTTCATGGAGACTTCCACCCGGATTTCACAGGAAGGCCTGGGAGGCCAGGCAACGTGTCACTGGTCTGGAGTCACTGTCGAGAGCCCGAGGTAGTGATATATGGAGCTGTGGAACTGAGGCTGAAGCTGCAATGGAGACCCTATGAAGCTGCAAATGACAGAACATGGAACATCTGCCAAGGAAAGCTAGAGGCAGCAAGAGGAGCCAGTACCAAGACAGGCCACGTGGCTGTGACCGGCAGAAACAGGAGTGGGACCACTCAAGCCTTTCGAGCTCACATCTCACCTCCCATGCTCCAGGCAATGGTCATGGAGGTACAGAATTTAATGTTTATGCTGCTGGGTTTGGGGCTTGCTTCGGTCCCATTCCTTTCTATTTCCTTAGTCTTCCCTTTTGGAATGAGCGTGTTTATCCTGAGCTTTACTATCTTGGGAGTATGTAACTTGTCTGCCACATCCCAGCTACAATTCCAGCCCTACCCCCTTTTTGCATTTTGAGAGGAGGTTTCATTTGTGACCACATTGTGGCTTGGCTCAAACTTGCCATTCTCCTGCCTCAGCTTTCCAGAGTGCTGGGATTCTAAGTATGTAACACCATACCAGGCTGTAACTTGCTTTTTGATTTGGTTTTGGTCTTTTGAGACAGGGTCTCACTACATACTCACTATATAATTCAGGCTGGTTTTGAACTCACTATATAGCCCAGGCTGCCCTCAAACTTGAAGCGATTCTTCTGCCTCAGTCTGAGTGCTGGGATAACAGGTGTGTGCCAACACACCTGGCTTTGCTTTTTGATTTTTATAGGGGGTCACAGCTAAGAGTTGCCTTAAGTCTCAAAAGGTACTTTGGACTTGGACTTTTGAGAAAAGCTGGAATAGTTGAGACTTCGACAACTCTTAGAGATTGCATTTTGCACAATGAGATAGCAGTGAGCCTTCTGGGGGCCAGAAATAGAACGTTAAAGGTTAGATCTAAGGTATCCCGAGTCTCACGTGGTCAGAGACGGGGCTTTCGGTAAGAGATGGATCGGGAGGGTGCTAACCTTGTAACTGCGTAACCAACTGATGTTTAGCTGAATGGGCCAGCAGGAGGCGGGGCCCAGGTGGCGGGAGTAGATCACCGAGGTGGTGACCTTGAGGAGTTCTCCAGTCTGCAGCCCCTTCTCTCTTCACTCAGGCTTTTTCTCCCTGGCTGTCCTGAGGTGAACACCTTACCTCTACCATGCCTCTTGGCAGTGTGGCAATGTTTTGGGAAGCCACAGAGGTTCATGAAAGTTCTCACTCATTAAAGGACTGACTCACTGAACACTCACCTTCCTGGGGTCCCGGAGGCGAGGACCAGTTGGAGGAAGTTAGTCACTGGGCCATGTCCTTTTCTGGTGGTGGTTCTGGGCACGCTCTGGGAGGAGGAGAGGCCCCAGGCCCTTCTTCGCCTCTTGTTCACCATGAGGTGGAGCCCCTCTGCAGCTTCACATGCTCCCAACAGGAAGTTCTGCCTCTCCATGGGCCCGGAAGCAAAGGAGCCAAGTGACTATGGATCAAGGCTTTTGAAACCATGAGTCAAAACAAACCTTTCCTCCTCTCTGTGAGTTCTCTCAGGTATTTTGTCATGGCAATATAAAGCTAACACACCTAGTCACTCACCAACTAGGAATGCAGCCCCACGAGCTGAGTCGCAAATGATGAACCAGGAGACTGAGAGCCACTGCTGAGACGACAGAGGCACTGGGAGTCCAGGGCTGTCTGGAGCTGGGACACTTGAGGCTGGTGGAAGTCACAAGTCACCCCACCTCTCTCTTCAGGTCCCTCACCTATGACCTGTGCTCATGTGTGGTGGCAGGTGCTGAGCACAGGGCCTGGCACGAGAATGAATGCTCAGTCCAAGTCTGCGTGGAGACAGCAGGCTGAGAAGCCTCCTCGTCCACCACGACACCGGGGAGTCTCAGTCGCTCCAGGCTGCTCTGACAAAATACCATGGACTGGAAAGCTTATGCACAACAAAATTTTACTTTATTTTTTTTTTTTTACATTTTGTTTCTTTCTCTTAACAGAAATTTGTCAGTCTTGGAGGCTGGAGGTCCAAGAACACAGAACAGGCAGTTTTCACGTCTGAGAGCCACTTCCCCAGACTGCGCTTTTTAGCTGTGTCCTCCTATGGTGGAGACAAATGAGAGTTCTCCTTTGATAAGGGCACTGATCCCGGCTGTGAGGGCTTCTCCCTCCTGACCCAAGCACAGTCCAAAGGTCCCAGTTGCTACATGTCGTCACCATCAGGGTGAGGATTTCAACGCGGGTTTTGGGGGACACATATTTCTATCAGTGATTCCTCGACCTGTGCTGGGAGGTGGCCACTCTTGGCTGGGGACAAGCCTGATGCTTCATCCATCGGCAGGCTAGGTCACCTCCAGCTCGGCCTGCTTCTTTCACAGCAGGGCACTGGCACTGCTTTCCTCTGGGTCCCAGGACACAGCTACTTCTTCCTCCCAGAGGCCAAACCCAAGGTCAGTGCCCATCCATGGGGACATCAAGGCCCAGAGACAGGCACGAGGCTCCTGCCGTGTCTGGGACACGGGAGGGCACGCACCTGAACTTCCTTGAAGGAGGCTGAGGCCAGAGTGGGTCTGGGGAGCAGGGGGAGGCAGCCTGGCGAGGGCTTGGCTGGAGAAGAGGGGAGAAGGGAGCTTATGGGGTACCTGTGGGGCCAGGACGGCTGTGTGGCTGGGTCTCTGGGCTTCTGGACAACTGGTCACTCTCCTTGGCCATCACCCAACAGCTCAACACTTGCTAGGGCTGAGACCCGCTCTGCACACTCTGCCCTGGACGCAGGGAAACGGCTCGGGGACAGGTAGGCCGGTAGGAGGCTGGCCCTTCAGGTCCCGCTGTGGGAGGCCTGTTTCTCGGGGACCTCCAAACCCACCAAGCACACTCACAGCAGGCCCTCTTGCCTCTCCTGTCCCGGTGGCAGAATGACTCAGGTCCCTCTCCGAGCCTGCTGCAGCTCCCCAAGGGAACGTGGCATCATCTCTGTCCTGGCACATCTGGCACACAGTAGGTGCTTCATAAACGGCGCCTGCAGGGGCCTGGCAGACATGCAGGGACCTCCCTCTGCCCAGCCCACCTCATTTCTCTCTGCAGCCCAAGGCTGATGGAGGCAGAAGCCGCTGTCCACGCTGGGCAGCTGGTTGTCTGCTGATGGGCTCTGCCCTTCTCAGAGCAGGAGAGCAGGGGACCTGCCATCCCTGTGACAAGGAGGCTGGATGGCCAAGGTGCTTGCTCTGCCCTGGCTGAGTGCAGGCAGATGCAGCCAGGGCAGCTGTGTAGCTCGCTCCTGCTGGCTCCTCAGGGATGCTCTGTGCCCATGGCAGCCCTCACCTGTCCCCTCCCTCCAGGATTAGGCTGGGCTTCTCAATGGCTGGGATCCTCGGGCAGACATGGGTTTGGGAGGCCTGGCTCCTCCTCTGTAAAACAGAAAAGGGACTTGGCCTGATCACACGGACGCCTGGAAAGCAGAGCGGAGCTCAAGGCCCAGCGCCCAGTAGGGAGTCAGGGAAATGCGTTCCAGGGAGAACTATGGGGTCAGGAGTCACAGGTCATATTCTGCTGCTAGGCCTGGTGGGGGAGGTGTCACCCAAGAGCCCCCGCCCCATGGGGGAGACCAGGTCAACCAGTGGGCTCAGGGGGACACAGACCCTGCTCAGGTCCAAGGCTGGTGACTCCGGGAGTGACGAATCTCCCCACTGCCACAGGTGTGAGGGCAGATACAGCAAGGGCGTTCCGCACACCTGACAGACTTTATTGATTTTGTTCAAAGACGCAATACACTTAAAGAGCTACTAACTTAAAAGATGTGACAGCTGTTGGCAGATCTGTAGCACAGGCTGGGGGCTTCTGCTGGGAATTTTCGCAACAGTCCCTGACTCGTGCACTTTCAAGGAAGAGTGGAGCTCCCTGCAGACACTTGAGTGGAAAGCACAGCAGCCTGCGACAGTGGTGGAGGACACCACTGTCCCAGCTAACACAGTGAAGCCCTTCCTACCCTGGGTCCTTCGGTGTCGCCCCACTGCACTCCTGCCCTTGAGAACTGAGGGCACTCGGTGGGACTTGCTGCCGTCCACACCCAGCCTCCGTCTGTTCACGAGGAACACTGGTGACAGTGAAGCCTGATGACTACAAAGACGGCGTTTTACAGATCTTCACAGTCAGAGGCCTTGAATCTCACTGTTTAGGTTCTCTGAATAGCAAATAATATATACAGATGTACACCAAGACACAAGAGCCTGATAGAGTATCTTAATCACAGAAGCGTCTGCTTGAAAAATTAGCCTTATTTAACCTTTTGAATCACTGATAAAATAGAGCATGTGCAAGACAGTTGAGTTTGTTTTTTTTTTTTTTTTTTTTTGTGGGTACCGGGGGGTCGACCTCAGGACCTCGCGCGCCAGCAGGCGCCCGTGCCGCTGAGCGATATCACCGGCCCCTTTTTCGTATGTGGGTTCCGGGAGTCGAACTCGGGCCCTCGTGCTTGCCGGGCAGGCGCTTATGCCGCTGAGCCATCTCACCGGCCCAAGACAGTCGAGTTTTAAGCAGGAAGAGCGAAACTCATTTTGGCAGACAGCGACTTTGGGGAGTCCTGTGTGAGGTTTCCTCCGCAGGCCACATTCATCATTGAAACCCCTATGGTGCACCCCACATTCCGCACAGCCTCTCGCCTCGGGTGTCACCTGTCCGTCCACAGGACCTGTGGCCCTCCTACCTGCCCCAGGCAGCGGCCAGGCTGAAGAACAGCAAGTAGGAAACAGAGCTATAACATCCCGGAGACCAGTTCGGAACCATCTGGGCCATAACTTATGCAGAGGATGGCAGAGCATGTGTGTAAAAAAGTATAACTGTACATAGCCTTTAAATTAAAATCTTCAAAATCTTCACTCAGTAAATGGCGTAGTTTGTTTACTTAACTAGCAGGGATGAGACTGGTGAGAGGCAACAATCAGTGGAAGAAGAACGAGCTCCACCCACACTGACCCAGGAGAAGGTGAGGTCGAGAACACTCAGACCCGGGCTGGGCAGAGCTGGGCAGTGGGAGGGCCAGCTCCTCTCCCTCACTGTCCTCCCGTGCAGAGCTCCCAGATGCACTCGGAAAGGGCTGAGTCCTGGGTGCGATGACCAGCTCCTCTGCCTTCCAAGCACACCTGGAAGCAAGCTCAAGGGGGCCGGCGTCTTGTGCAGGTAGAGTGGATGCCCCAAGGCTGCAGGGAACGCCGCTGCCCGGACCGAGGCTAAGGGAGCTCCGGGCCGGCCTCTTCCTCTCTGCGCCGGCCTGCCCACGGCCTGTCACTGGATGGCCTCCACATAGTTGGCGGGGTACAAGCCGACCTGCCCACTGTCCAAGCGTCCCTTGCACCAGCCCTGCTCATCCTCGTCCTCTATCTTGGTCAGCTCGTCACCTGCACGATAAAGAGGGGCAGGTCTAAATTAGAGAGTGGGGACACTGGCCGCAGATGCCTGAGCCATGTGCCTCTGGAGGCCCCGCGTGGAATGTGCTGCTAGGCCGCAGAGGGTCTGCGTCCCCGGGGAAGGAGCAGGCATTCTCCCCAGGGCGGGGTAAGCACCTGATTGTTTCCCCACTGAACCATGTGTCAAGCTGCAGCCCTTGTCACAGTGGCTTCTAAAGGAGCAGCTCTGTCACAGTGACCCTGGAGCATGTGGCTCACAGAGGCTGTAACGGCTCCCACGGACATACAGAGCAGGAAGGCTGCAGGCCTGGTCTACAAGGGGAGGAAAGACTTGAAATCTGTGACATTTCAGTCAAGCAGCATAGGTGAGATGTGATAAAAATCCAAAATCAGAAAGAAATCAACAAAGCAGGGGTCAGAGCAGCAAGCTGCAATATCAGAAAACTGGGGGAGATGGTTTAAAGGCACATAAAACGTGTTCAGGGGAGGCACTCGTGGCGCAGCTCTTGCCTAGGATGTGCAAGGCACTGGGGCTTGAGCCTCACTACAGGAAAAAAATCTCCAGTGGCCGGAGCTCCTGCTGAGCAACCCCAAGGACAAGTGTCAGGGCAGCTGGCCGGCCCTGCTGAGAGCAGAGGAGATGAGCCTGGGTGGGTAGCGCCAGTCTGGGTCGCTGAGTTCAGGCCCAGCTTCCCTCTTCTGGGAGCAGTGGATGCCAGCTCTGGGTAGCTCTGCGGAACAGCCACGGCCAGAGAACTGTCATTGCCGTGGGCCCGCTCTGCCCGAGCTTCTCCACCCCTCTCAGGCTAAGGCAGTGCTTTCCAACTGAGGCTCGAAGCTCTTTTCTGGTAAATCGGATCAAGTTTTTTAAAAACCAGACACAGGACAGGAAATCTGCACAGGACAGCACACACAACCAGGATGGAGACTTGTGTGAACCTGCCTTTGAGCCACAGGTGCGTGTGTGGACATGTGCACACCGTTGCTGCAGAAGGAACGTGTGATAGATGTTGCCTTCTACAAGGCCTGGCCAGGCCCGAGGATCTCCTGGTGGCCATAGCTCTCCTGAGGGCTCCTGTACTAGCTGGAGAAAGGGAGGCTGCCTTTGGGGCCCCAGGGGCTGGCTGCTCTTAGCATGTGGGGAGGAGCCCAGTGGTCATGGCCAGCAGTGTCCCCAGCAGCGTGACTAACCAGTACCCCGATGTGCCCAGTTTCTGCAAGCAAAGGGCATGTGTCCTGGGTAAGGCACAAGGGCACCTTGCTGTGTCATGCATTTTGGCACGGGGCACCTGCTGCTTTTGAAACCAAGGAAGAACGTGTCACAGAGTAGACCCACACGAGAAACTCACAGGAACTTTATCAGATTTTGAGAACAAAGAGGACCCAGTCCCCCAACAGCCCAGAAGCCTCATCCCCCAGGGATGGCCAGAGAGGCCACCTACCAGCCTTGAAGCTCAACTCATCATGCTCCTGCCCCTCGTAGTCGTACAGGGCCCGGACCCGCACTTCTGTCCCTGAGGCGGTGTCCTCATCAAACGGGTTGGAGTCGCCATTGGCATCCGTGGAGGAGAAGGGGTTGTTGGACTCGTCGTCGGACCAGTCAGCAGGGTAGCTCTGGGTCTTCTCATAGCTGCTCACACTGCAACAAAGGAGTGGATACAGCCCTGAGCAGAGGGTGGCAGAGGGCAGGAGGCCCTGCCCAGAGCCCCTGCCCCCGTGGAGCAGGCGCGAGAGCCCTGGGGTTGAGGGCTCCTCCTCCTGGCACAAGGGCCTGCGAGGATGCATGCCCTCACACTCATCCTGAGCCCCAAAAGCACACCCCACAGCGGCACCTGCAGGTGCGCGCCCCACACACTGCAGCGGGGCTTCCTTTGGCGGCGCCTGAAGGGAGGTTATCAGAGGACGGGGAGACAGCACCGGAGCGTTAGCTGCGCCCTCCCTGAGAAATGCAGAAGCCAGAGGTGTCCGCAGTGGCATCAGCATGTGCCCTCTTGCAAGCTCTGCTGGAGTGCTTGGGGGTGGGGTGGGACAAGACCCCAAGAGAGACCTCTGGACAGAGGGAGACGCAGAGCGAGCAAGGAGGGAATCAGAGGGAAGTGTGTGTTCACCAACTTTTTGGTCTTAATGTCCTCCTTCTCGCTGACGGTGCTGCCCGTGTCGTCCTCGTCTTCAAAGGGGTTGTAGCTGGGCTGCGACTGGGCAGGCTGGGCGGGGTTGCTCGGGACACTAAGGTTGCTGCGAGGAGAGAGCGAGCTGTCAGGGACCCCAGGCGGGGCCTGGTGAGGGTCCCGGGGACTCGCAGCTGCAGCGTCAGCACCGGCACGGCCAGAGACCACTGCTCCCCACGAGCACGTGTGCGTTCCGCAGGACACGTCCCTACGCCTTGGCTTCTCAGTGCATTTCGGGCATCCAGCGAGCAGCAGCTCCCCTTTTTTGCTTGTGTCAACATGGGATGGGGCCCCAGTGTGGGGTGGCGGCCCCCAACTCGCGGCTTCTGCACGTTCCCCTGCCCTCTGTCCTGTAGGGCGCTGAGCCTGAGTAAGAGCCAGCGCCCAAGTGTTCTTGACACACAGAGCCAATTCCCACCTTTAGGTACCGAAGGGCTCAGCACTGGGGCTCCTGAGCTCCCCAGGTCACGAGCTTCCGAACTCAGGGACAGGCTCGCTGCATGGCATTCTCCAGGGAGAGCGCAGGGCCCTTCGTGCTCTGGAGACTGAGTCCATCCTCACGACTCCACCGGCCACCTCCTGGGTGCAAGGCTGGCGGTGACCAGGGAGAGGCCGGGAGCCAGGGCTTGGGAGGAAGAGGCACAGGGCGTGAAGTGGCACAGGGGCCGTGGCAAGATGGTACAGCAAGAAGACTGATGGCCCACAAGGAACTCTGGGCTGATGAACAGCCTCCCATTTCTGAGGCCAGGCCTGGGGAGCAGGTGCGCTAAGCCTGGGCATCTGCTACGCCTGAGCAGAGGAGGGGAAGTATGGAAACACTGCAATGCCAGAGGGACCTGAGAGGCCATGGGTGCGCCTGCTTGTGCCCACACAGAGGCAGCGCGTCTGAAACCCCATCATGACTAGGTGCACAGCAGCTGAACGATCGCCTGCCACACATGTCCCAGGAGCCTGGAGGCTTAGTGTCCATGGCTACAGGAGCCCCTGGGAACCTGGACTGAGGCTTCCTGGGAAACCCTGTCACCAGGAGCCCATAACTAAGCATGGAAGGCCTGCAGTAGCACATACTTTCCAGAAGGTTCTAATGAGGACAGTGCCACCCTTCCTACCCATAATTCACATTTAGACCACAACTAAGTCAGAAATAAGCTGCTTGCTTAGTGAGGAGGTGATCTGAAAAGAGGCACCTGATGGCCCCACACCCCTGCGCTCCTCAGAGTGCATGCACCACCCCTCAGCTGATCGCCGTTACACACAGCACGGGAATGAGGGAGCACCCAGCCCTGGCAGCACCTGTGCCCAGCTCTGTCCATGCAGTGCGGTGCCATGGGGCCATCAGTACACAGCCCCTATCCTGGTGCCGCCTTCTCCCAGGCCCAGGGCTGGCTTGTGGCAAAGACTTCCTCTCTAATCTCAAGCAGTTGTAGTTCCAGGCAGAAAGATGACCTTGAGAGACACCCATGGGCCAAAACCAGAGCATAGGGGCCCAGGGATCTTTGGGAAAGATGCTGGGGAGGGGGACGTCCCAGCACTACGGGGAGTCTACCAGGTGTCCAAGCTGGTGTTGTCCGGGACTGAGCAGACGACCTGGGGGACCCTCCCACGGCCCGTGCCCTCTGGGTGGAGGCTGCGCCCAGCGCTCACCTGCCAGCCTTGTTCAGCACAGCCTGGTCGCCTGTCTGGCTGATGCCTGTCAGGGTCACACCGTCAGCAGCCTTCTTCTTCTCCCTCCGGCTGAGAGTTCGATTCAGGTCTGCGGACCACTCCTGGGCAACAAGGGTCGAGGGAGAGATGTCAGGATGTTCACTGGGAGGATGTCACAGAGGTCATCTGCCCTGTGCAGTTAATGGCATTGAGCCTCATGGCCTCTGTGCTCCCTGCTTTCCCAGTAGACCTCAGGCTCCTCTCCACCCACCTGTGGATGCAAATCACCTGAATTCCTTCTCACAGTTCAAAGGGGGACTCCTCAGCAGGCCTGGAGTTCAGCACCTGTGCAATCCTGAGGTCTACACCTATGGCAGCCCTGCCTCCTGAGACAAGCAGATGTCCCAGGACACGGGGCCACAACAGGAAAGAACTGACACTCAGTGTCCCATGTTCTAGGTGAGGTGCCTCTGAGTCCCATCCCTGCCCACCATGGTGCTCGGCCTCCAGCCCCTTCAGGCCTGCATGGACTCCAGCAGCCTCACCAGGTATCCTGAAGCCTCCCAGGCTGACAGGAGCCAGCGTGCTAGAAAGCCTGAGTCCTGTCCTGAAGTACTGAGGGTCCTCCCCACTTACAGCCTAAGCGCTGGGTCACGGGAGTAACAGTGGGCTGCAGGGACCCGAGCACTTGGCAAACTGAAGCCTGGACTACAAAGGACATGAGGGACTGGGTGGCTTGGACACCACCAAAGCAGCACACATGAGGGCTCTGATCCCTTTCCCCCCAGAGCCTTTCCTTTTCAACCCGAGTGACGTGCTGGGCACTAACTGAGCAGAGCGTATCTCCCCAAAGCTCTGCCATTTTCCCAGCATGGAACAGGCTTTTGGCAACTGCGCTGGAACACAGAGGGCAACAGAGAAGGTCCTGATTCTCTATGTGTGTGCAGGTGCATGGACACGCTGTGTGCACTGGCTTTTAGTAAATTCTCCTTCCCTCGCTTCTCACTTATCAGACAACTTAATTAAAACCCGGTATCCCTCTGTCCGCAGCTCTGCTCCACTCATAACAGATCCTCAAGGTCAGAGCCATCTTCGAAATGTCAAATTGAATCTATCAACTTGTCAGATGAGGAAACTGAGGCCCAGAAGGGAAAAGGGACTGGCCACACACTGTGGGTGGCAGATCTGGGCCCCTGACTCCAAATCCAGGTCACCTGGTCTAATAATTCCTCGTGGTCACCTGTGAATATAGATCCACTCAACCAGGCAGCTTCCATGGACCAATGGGCCCAGCATCAGCTACTGTGGAAGGAAGGGCCACCCTTCATTGCCAACCCTGACAGAGCTGCGTCACTGCTCTGCTGCAGAACAGGGACCGTCCCACACACAGGACATGGGGCGAGGACACCCAGGAGTTAGCCATAAAACAGACACTTACTTCATCCTTGTGGCATGGAAAATAAAAACAAATAATTTTGTTAGAGAAAGTCAGGCATGGTCCCGAATCAACTGCAGAAGTGTGCACAAGGGACATGCGGGTGCTGGTTCTTGCCAGTGACCCACAGAGACAAGAAACCTGGGGGCTCTGGCCAGGACCCTCCCTCCAGGGAGACAGCCTGTCAGCTATTCCCCCTCATGGTTCCCCTCGCTGGGCATTAACAGGTACCTCTGAGTGACCCAGGGGAATTTCATATCTAGGGTCCCAGTGCACACCCACAGGCTGAAATCCCTGTGGTGCCCAATATTCCAGCTGAGTACACCCCTTCCCCACATGTGTCCCAGGAAGGAAAGGCTGCCTTCGTCCTCTAGAGCCACCTCCACTCAGGGAGGCCCCACCTCTACTGCCCCTCAGGGCCCAGGGGAAGGAGCACAGCCTGCCCTACGCCCCCTGCTGGGAGCTGCAGGGCACGCTCAGCTACTGGGAACCACGTTGCCACCTGCAGACCGTGAGGTCCAGAAAACACAAGCACAGTAGTGAGGAGTGACAAAACTACAGGCAGAGAAGAGGCCGAGGAGCTGCGCAGAGGACCCTGGCAGCAGCCGATCTAGCAACAGTCACACTGAGGGTCCAGGGCTGGGCCGAGAGCTCAGCATGACCAGGCCACTGCTCTAGCCCAACCTGTATGTGTCATTCTCATTTTATACCAGGAAAAGGGAGCCACATAAAGGACGAGGGGTTTGCTCAAATTCCATGGCTGTTGAGTCGGGAGTCGGGAGCAGGCTGCACCTGGGCTCTGGCCACCCTTAAGTCCAGTGATGCCACAAGGCCATGCCTCAGACAGAGGGGGCCACCCTGGCCTCTTCCCGAGGAAGGCACTGGCCACAGCCCCGCAGGGCCCTTCCCAAGGCTCAAGGGAGGCAACCAACACCACATTAGGGAGGGCAGAATCCCTCCTATAGGAACAGGGGTAGTAAGACCCCTGGCCACTGACTTCTACCCTGTTGTAAGGGGCCACATGAGGCCTGGTGATCCAATTCTAGGTTGGACAAATTCCAACATCGTCAGACCCTCAATCTGCAACAAGGTAAAGATACTGGAAAGGTCAGATTCACAAAATGGAAAAAGGGGACAGCTTGTCCTAAACCCAGATTCACTGGGTTTTCTGCTCGAGATACCAAAAAGCTCCCAATGGGTGAGGAGCTACGCTCCCCTCAGCCCCATGAGAGCTGGGGCACTGGGCTGCTCCCTCCTGGCCAGCTGGTGAAGGGACCCCGAGCTCCAGGAACTTGCTGCTAGGACACAGAGAAGGGAGTGTCCACAGTCAGCAAGCGACGGTCAGTGTTCCTCCATGGGAAGCACATACTTGCACCTTCCCTAGAGATTAAAGACGCCTTAGGCAACGCCTGCTGCGCACGCTCATCCCATTAATACCTCAGCTATGCGTGCCAACTGCCCAATAACAGGGCAAACGCTAAAACTGAGGCCGGGATGCACAGCTCCCCTGGGACGCAGGGGCCACGGGCGCAGCGCCTCCTCTTACCTCGAACTGCGGCCAGTTCATGGCCATGCCTGGCCCGTGATTGGCTCGGAACCACCTCAGGTCCTCTACCGCGTCAGCCGCTTTGATGCTCTGTTCCAAGTCACGGTAAATAGTTTTGTAGCTAAATCAGAGGAAGAACCATGGTTTTATGGGATGCAGGGACCAGCTAACATTCATCCTAGCCTGGTGCCGCCAACCGCAGGCCCCATGGTCTCTGCAGCCCACATGTGTCTACTTCCTAGACAGATCAGGAACACCCCCGACTCCGGAAGACCATCTGGCAGCTGCGTGCACAGACGGGCAGGAGCTCTGCTCTGCCTCTGAGGTTGCGTGTGGATCACGTGCACCACCGTGTGTCCCTCTGAGTCAGGCAGAGTCAAGGAAGAAACAACTGCACGGTGTCAGAAGCCCCAGCTGCTCCAGCTCAGAGCCAGCCTAGGCAACTTAGATGATCTCAAAAGAAAAGAGGGTAGGGTGGAGATACAGCTCAGGGCAAGGGCCCTGGGTTCAATCCCAGTACCAAATTAAGCAGGGAGGGAGGGAGGGAGGAAGGAAGACAGAAATCTGGACAAGACGCACATACAGGGAAGATGAGGTGGTAACACGGGGAGAGGTGGCCGGGGGGCAGGGGCGCGGTGGCCACAAGCTGAGGAAGCGGAGCACTGTGGCAGACACCAAGAGCCTTCAAGGGGAGCGTGGAGCAGCCCACGCCCTGAGTGTGGACTTCTGGCCTCCAGAACTGTGAGGTGGAAATGCCTGTGGTTTAGAGCTGCCCAGATGTTGGGACTCTGCCCTAGGAAGCAACTACGCCACCTGGCCCAGGATAGGTCCCCAGCCCTAGACAAATGTGCCTACACATGGCAGAGGGGTCACCACACACAGAGCTGGCCACAGTCCCAGCCCTGTCCTTTGCCAGCTGTGCGGCAGCATGCAGGTCACCGAACCTCACCCCAGCCTCAGTCTCATCAACAGGAACAATGTGGCCTCCTTTACGAGGATGTTACATACATTAAACGAATGGTGGCAGAGTAGCTGCGAGATAATTATTGCTTTTCATTTCCTTTATAAAGATGACAACAAAGGGAATGTAATGTCCCATTAACAACAGCTTAACCGGTGGTTCATCTTTCAACGGCTCTGCCACATGGATGACAGAAGTAGAGGACTGTCTATGCCCGTCAGCATGGACCTCAAGCCTCATACGGGGATCTTGGGACCAAAGCTGAGGCTAGAACAGAAGAGAGCACATGGCTTCCAGGTCACAGTGTGGAGCCGAGCCGAGCCTCACAGGGCCTGTGCTTCCCCTGGGGCCTAGAACCCCTGAGAAATCAAGGCCAAGCTGGCAGCAAGGACAAGAAGGACCATGCTGGGCAGGGCGCTCTCCCCCAAGAGGATTTCAGACCCACTCGCTGTGGCTGCTCCTAGCTGTGCTCCGAACGTGCAGCACCCACTTCCTGCCCGGACCCACGGGCAAGCTGGCAGCACAAGCCCCGCCTTATCTGCCCAGGCAGTGGCCAGCTGGCCTACCAGGCTTTCCCCAGGCCACAGGCCACCGCCCCAGCTGGCTGCCCTGCACTGGGACAGGTGGGCTCAGCATAGCACCTGGGGAGAGCTCTGGCAAAATGTCACCTGAGGCCTTTGGCGCAGTACCCGAGTGTCACTAAGTCACTGAACAGCAACCTGCCTCTGACATCACAGAGAATCTTACCTGGCCGAGTTTGATAGGTCCAGGTGCTTCTGGACCTCCAGGAGAACCTCCCGGAAGAAGCGCAGCCGCTTCTCCTCAAACTGCTGGCACTGCTCGAATACCTGCTCCATGTTCTCCATGTACTGGGGCGTGGCCTGGTCCAGCTCCTTCAGGGCCTTTTCGTACTTGTCCTTGCTCTACGTGCAATCCAGGCAGACAGAGGTTCAGGTCCACTCCCCAACACTTCACCCTCCTGCCCTGTGGCTTCTCAGCCCCGCCTGCCTCATTCCAAGCCCAGAACAAGAACTCTGGAGTCAGAGACTTCTAGGCCCAGTCCCTGTGCTTCTGCAGGGGAGCCACACTGCTGCCACCCATGAGCGAGGCCAGAGGACGCGCGGAGGGGGAGCGGTCACCCTGGCACTTTGTGCACAGTGCCAAGCCTATCACACTGCTGTGCCCTCTGTGCCTGTGGAGAGCTGTGCTGGGCCTCAGACCTGCCCCAGCAGGAGCGGCTTGAGGGGTCACCTAAGAAACAAGGTCACTGCTTTAAGTGCCAGGTGGGGCTGGGCTGAGTCCCAGAGTGCTCGCTTATTTTTGTGGAGCCTCACTTTCCTTATCAGAAAGTTCAGAGATTTAAGCAAAAGGCATACAGCTACATGAAACAGGCATTTGCAAAGTCCTCGTCCTTGTCCTCCAGGACACCTTGCCGCTGTTTCCCACTGTCCCCAAGAAGGCTTTTATGAGACGGGAAATATGAAGAGCAATGTGGCCTATGTCAACAGTCCAGGGACAGCTGGAAAACACACGCGATTCCTAAAAGGTGGCTGAAGTGAGTGCCTGACAGGATGTGCTCCAGGCGGGTGACACCCACACAGACTTCTGCGCGCCCTTCCCTCTGCGCCCCGCCAGCCCACTGCTCTGCAAACCAGTTGGTTTGGGGGTGACGGGGCGTTGGGGTCACCTCTTTATTACAATGCTTTCCACTATAAGACCTAAGAAATGAGCGCGCAGTTGGGGATCCGCCCAAGAACTCTGCGTTCTCCCTGACACCCACGCAGGGCCTTTTGAGGAAGGACCAGGCCCTCCCTGAGGTTGAGGGCTCTGCACCTCTGTTCCCCCAGGACCTCAAATCCTCTCCACCTGCCCTGCTCAGGCCACAGCACACCCTCTGGGCGCCAGAGACCCTTCCCTTGAAGCCTCCCCAGCTTCTTGAGGGTGATCTTACCGTTCCCCAGGGCCCCACCCCTGCACCTGCCTCTTCTGCACCTGTGGTTCTTTCTGCCCTCTGCGCCCTCTCAGATGGCCATGCTGGCCCTCTCTGTGAGCACAGGAAACGTCCCCTGCCGGGACTGCACAGAGCCCCACAGCCCCCATAGTCACTCAGTGGCATCATCGGTACTGCCCCGTGCCCACCACCCTGACGCCTGTGTGGGAGCCCAGCTCAGCCCTGAGACACAGCGCCTCCTGCAAGCTCTGAGCGCCACCCACTGAGTGCTCCTGCCTCAGTTCTGTGCTGATGGCGCTGGACCTGGTCCTACCTCAGCACAGGCTGAGTACTGAGCGGGGTCATCATTCAGGAAATCCCCACAGAGCATGAACGAAGTTCCCAGAGAACCTTCACCGACTGACAGGAGCGGCGGCCTGCACCCTCCGAGGACATTCCCACCTAGTGCCCTGCACAAGCAGCTCCTCCTTGCAGCAACCCGAGCTTCCTTCAGGGCTCCCTGGGGAGCCGCACGCACCACCTCGCTCCCCTGAGCACAAGGGTGCCCTGTTCCCCGACCTCCCCAGCTCTTGGCTCTGCCCTCACTGAGGCAGGCGCAATGGCTGCAGGTGCTAAGGTGCTGTCTGCGTGGCCCTGAGCGCAGGGACGGGTCTTCTTCGTATCTGTCCTTCTGTGCAGCCATCCAGACGAGCAGCTGCCAAAGGCTCACTACGGGCCAGACACATGAGCAAGTGCCACGTGGACACTCAAACGCAAGTGCAGGATTTACCTTCAGAACGTCTTGCTTGCATTTTTCTATCTTGTCCTGCAGTTTCTTGAGCTGTTCCGGGTTGAGTGATGGGTCTGACTTGCTGTTGGCTTCTCGGGAGATGGCCAGCTTCTCTTCTTTGCAGGCTGCGTGGTAGGCTTTCTTGGCTGCGTCTACCTACAGGGAGAGTGGGTTCTGAATGGCACAGAGCTGGTGGGTCGGGTTCCTCACTGGAGGGCGCCCTGACCACGATGTGTGCGCCGTCAAGATGTGGAGGACCGGTGGGACAGACTGCACGTACTCCATCACTGCAACTAGTTGTGACAAGCAACCCCGCTCTGCAGATATTTACCAAGGGCTGCTCTGGGTCACAAGGGGCTCCAGGCACTGGGGACACAGCAGAGGATCGAGGGCTTGGACTTTCAAGAAGCTTCTACTTGATTTGAGGGAGATGAATGCAGGGGACAGTGAAATGCTGCCTGACCAGACCCAATGACTCTGCCTTCCACTTTTAGAAAAAGGAGTAGCACCATCGTTGGCAAACTGGGGAGAAAACCCATACAAGAGAAAGAACAAACTTAAATTGATGCGTGCTACTAGCCCACAGGGACTGGCACCTTTCTCTAACAGACAGGTGCCCAGGTAGGGGAAGCACTGCTAGTGATGACAGCTGAATTTTGAGCTCTCCACCACTGAGCAGTGTGACTCTGCGTCTTTGTCTGTAAGATGGGCTGGTGAGGGTTAAATTGAAAGAATGCACAAAAGGCACTTTTGCACCAGGCTTCTGGCCTGAGGGGTGGCTGTTCCTCTACCAGGTGCGAGAGCCACAGGAGGTCCTAGAGTGCGGTGCTGGAGGGAGTACTGCCTGGGCGGTCAGCAGCAGGGAAGCCCAGCTAGGAAGCGGCCCAGGGAGGGAGGTACCTCTTTCAGCTTCTTGGCCCAGGGCTTCTGGGCTTTGCGAAAGCTGTCCTCGGCTTCCTTGGTCTCCTTGAAGCCTCCCATCATCTGCTTGTGAAAGGCTTCCTTCTGCCAGTTCTTAATCTTCTCAAAGTCCTCATTCATGAGCGAGGCCTTTACATCCAGGTGCAGCTCGCTGACCCTCTCTGCCTCGGACATGAAGGACACCCAGGCCTTCTCCACAGTCCCATACTGTGGCCCTGACACAGAAGAAGCTGGTTACTAACACTGGCAAAGGCAGAGATTTCCTGCAACCTCACTCGAATGGAGCAACCTGATCCATACATACTTCCTGTATTTAAAGCACTGAGCTCTCACACACTGAAATCTCTGCATCTTGATAGCCTTAAAGTGTTTACACTTTAAGTGGCCGGAGAATGGGAGTCCACTGCAGTGAGCTGCCCCTTCTCTTCCACGCTGCTCTGAACCCACACCCACACGCGTCAGCTCTGCTCTCAGCCGGCCTCCTGCCAGCCCAGTGCTGTGACCCCCAGCTGGGCCACTTCCATCCCCTCCTGTGAGGCCCCGGGCAGCCCTGAGATTGCCTGGAGGAGGGAGGAAGTGCTGTGCTGGGCCGGGGAAGGAGAGAAGACAGGAACCTACAGGGACCCATGTGCAAGTCCCTGGGGAGCACAGTGGGGGTCCAGTCACCTCACTCCCTCTTTGCTGTCCCGGGTCTACAAAGCTCAGGAAAGAAATCCTTAATCTGGGCTGTCACTTAACGGGGAGGGGTGGCAAGAGCTATGGCAAAGCTGAGGGTGAAAAATGAGACCCAAGCTGAGACCCCGAGATATTCTCAGGGAGCGGTAGTCACCGAGCCGAGTGATGACTGGAGTGGGACATGAGACTAGGGCTTTGGGTCAGAAGTGTGACCCCTGAACTCTTACTACACTAGGACTACAAAATGAGCATGCTCTGTGGCCTGCCTCCGTCAGCACTGGTGTAGACATACCCACAAGCAGAGGTGACAGCTGGAGCTGAGAAGGAACTCAGCAGGTGGAGCTGAAGCAGTGACAACTGCTATTGGCTGAGGGAGGTGACCTGTTCCTGCTGTTCTTCACCCAGGTAGCTCCCCAGCTGGGGCCACCATGCTGTAGCAGGGCTGTACTTGGGCTCCTCGCATGGCCCGCTTCAGCATCCAGGGAAAGGACAGGCAGCCTCTGCAGACCCTCACCTGGGACCTGGCCTCCCTGTGTGGCTCCTCTGGGGTCAGCAGCCAGGGTGGAAGAGCCAGCCCTGAACATTCACAGGAGCTCCAGGAAACCCCACCATCACCCGGCTCCCCAAGGTTGGCAAGTGTGACCCCTACAGAGGCACCTGTGACAGGCCTCAGTGTCCTCTGAGCTTCTCTGGAGGGAGGGAAGGGCAAACCTCCGCCAGGGTACAACTGCAGTCACGCCCATTAAGATGAAAACCAGGAAGGTAGCCACTGTCATATCCAGTGTTATCTGATTTGCTACACGGCCGGGCTGGCAGGTAACAGCTCTCAGTGTTAGAAAGCAAGGTGCTGACCAGAAAGGTCTTTCCACCTACAGGAACTCCTTCACGTGTCAGCCCTTAGCAGCAGTTATTTCCAGTTCCAGGTGAACCTGAATGCCTAAGTGTGTTCTAAGGACAACAAGCACCAGAACAGGAGACACAAGGGCCGTGCAAAGGGCAGCTGTGTCCCCAAGGAGATGCAACAGAAGTTCATATGGCCTGAGCCTGCCAGGTGACAGGCACCCTATGGGCCTGTACTGGAACTACAGCCCTCACATGAGTGAAATGCACTCCCACCTGCATCTTAGAAGAGAGGAACCTGGCCCAGTGAGCCCAGGCAGGGAAGCAGCTGGTGCCCATGCCCATGCCGTCCCTACCCTTCTCCACAAGCTGCCTCCAGCGCCGGGCCCATTCGGTGAGCTGCTGCGCATATGCCTTCTCGATGCGCGCGCGCTCATGGAGGCAGTTCATGAGGTCGCTGCACAGGCGGTGGCCATCGTCGATCCTCTTCACAGTTCGCTTGTAGTTCCCGACCTAGGAGACACAGAGATGCTATGAGGCAGATGCTAGGGCAGCTGTCCCTGTGCCAGCCCCTATGGGGAGTGGCAGTCTGCCCCTAGCTGCTACACAAACAGCTTCTTGCTAACCAGGCCCCCCATGCTCACCCCAGTGCTTGTGTTGCTTCTGCTTTCATTAACAACAGAAACACAGTCAGAGGACTGGGGCCCCTCGATGAACTCCAGGCCAGGGGTTTACACAGGAGCCCATGGGCAGGGAGGAAGGCAGAGCTTTGAAGTGCAGGCCTCCGGGTGCCGGGAGGACTCTCATGCGGCCAGGGCAGCCGGGGATGGCTTCCCAGAGTTGGTGACATCCAAGAGGGCAGAAATAAAAATCATGCTTTGTCAAGGGCAAGGTGAGTTTTCCCTTTTTGTCCACATATGAAAGGAGAAAGTGGCTAACCTAAATTAGAAATAATAAGAGAATAACCGAGAAAGTGCTAGGATAATTGGGGTGAAAATCAAAATGCTCGCTATGCTTCATCCTTTGAGCTGCTGACTTGAAAGGTATAAGGCAGCTGTCACCAAGCGCCACAAGAAACAGGACAGAGAAAGGATCTGTTACCTCATCATTCTTTTTCTCCAACTTTCTCCAAAAATCATGGCCACCCTCTAATCATGCAGCCTTTTCTCACTGCTTCTCCCTAGGGTAACCCAACACTTTCTCTATCTAGACTTAGTCTGTAGGCTCCTCAAGGTCACATAAACATGTGCCTGCTTTCACACAAAGGGTCACTGTGCCCCTTCTCTGCAGGGCAGCCCCAGACGCTCTCATGTCTCTCTGTCCTGAGCTAAGCTAGCCAGGTGAGGAGGGAGGAGGCTGAGAGGCTGTCAGGAAGGTGACAGGAGTGAGACCTCGCAAAGGGACAAACACATGAGCCCTGTATGCACGTCAAGGGAAGAGAAGACGGCTGTGGCACTGCAAGGAAGAGCCATCGTCCTTGAGCCCAGAGCTGGACAGGCTGAGGTGACGACCTCTCCTATAGGATCCTGAATCCTGCCGGTCAGCCAAGACCCCCAGAGGCCATGAGCCTGGACCTCCTTCCCCAGAGGCTGCAGCTGCTTAAGGGCGCAACAGCTCGGGGCCGGCCCTCCGTCCTCCTCTCCTCAGCCTCCTGCAGGCCAGGTGCGGCCGGGCAGCGCCTCCTCAGCAGGCTGGCAGGTGGGTAGCTCCTCGGCACACAGGGCTGGTGCTGAGCTGAGGCTCTGCACTGCAGGAGCCCCTCCCTCGCAAGGCCACCTCAAGCCCTTTCCCACCCACTGCCAGTGACAGCAGGTGCTCAGGATCACTGAGCTGGCAGCAGAAGGAGCAAGGTAATCACAGCCCTCATTCAGCCTTGACAGCGGCCATGACACTGGGACCCGGAGTGGGTGTTTGCCTTCCTTGTCCCAACAGATCGTCGGATGGCAGGGTGCCATCAAAAAAGGTATCCTGGCTCCCCAGAAACCTTCTCACTTCTCTGACTGGATTTTGGGAAAAGGACGTTTGCTAACAAGTCACACGTTGGTGGCAGTCATCAGCATACCCAGGAGCTGCGCTTCCCATTTTGGGGGCAACCGTTGAAATCTGCAAGGCTGTCCTGAGTACAGGAGCTGTGTCTGCACGTGGCACCTGGGGCCCACACACGCCTCACAGCTACGCACGTGCCCTGTGACGACTATGTGGTCAGCTTTCCATCACTGTGCGGAAACCTCTGGGAACATCAATTTAAAGGAAGAAAGGGTTACTCTGGCTCATGGTTTCACAAGTTTCAGTCCATGGTCATCTGGCTCCACTGCTGCCAGGCAAGGCAGGGCATCATGGCAGAGAGAGTGTGGAGCAGCACGCCCCTTCCACTCATGGCAGCCTGGAAACACAGTGACAGCCAAAGAAAAGGGGCCAGGGACAAGGTGTAACCTCCAGGGACAAATCCCCATGACCCACTTCCTCAGTGAGGCCCCACCTCCTAAGGTTCCAATACCCCCAATGATGCCGGCGAGTATGAACTCATCCATGGCTAAACCCAGATGGAGCTGGAGACCCCACGACCCAATCACTTCCAAAAGCCCAACTCGGACACTGGGAACCAAGCCTTCAGAATATGAGCCTTTGGGGGACATTTCCTATCTAAGCCCTAACCACCACCCAGCAATTTGCTTCAGACTTACTACCCCACAGATAAGCTCCCTCATCCCCCAGGGCAGGCAGGAGAGTGACGTCCTTGCACAAAGAACAGTGGGGGACCATGGGGGGAAGTGGACACACTGCAAGCCGAACAGGAACATGACAATGTAGACTTCGTTTAGGTAAATACAGGAGCTGATACATAAAGAAGGGATACAGTTTACAAGATGCGACTCGGAAATGCTGTACCAGGAACAGGAAGATGGGAGGGGGTGTGAACAGGAAGTAGGGGAGCAAAGACAGAGACTTGCTTTGCTACCCACGGTACCTTCCCTGATGCGATGCTCCGCTGCTTTTCTCCATACAGGCTTCCCTGGCTACACGTTTTGTCCCTGCCGGGCCACCAAGAGGCAGTGCCTGTGTCCCCAATACTGGCACACACCCTGGCACCATTACGCACCTGTAACTGACTTCCCCCTGTGAGACTGGATAGGCATAGCCTTCTGGGGGCCACACGTGCCCTTCCAAACACTGTGCCCATCGACACGGCTCACTCAGATTTGCCTCAGACACTGTCCTCCAGTCCTCTTGGGGCTGGGAGCCTCAAGGCAGGAGGCTCCAAGCAAGATTTCATCATAACAGAGACTCCTCATAATAGAGGCGCATCAGAGGAGCACGCTATGCTTTGCCAGGCAGGCTGCTGACAACTCTACCTGTGACACCCATACAGTCAACAGCAATCTAAGCCCATGGGTGACAACATGGTCACCAGGCTTGTCATTTTGCGACAAAGGAAGTAGAGCTGCAGTCATCTATGATCTTGCAGCAGGAATAGACAGGCCTATGGCTGTGTCCATGGGCTGAGTCAACAGAGGGTACAGAGCTGCAGAGCAGTGCCCCAGCCCTGCTCCTGTCCCTTTCATATGATAGCGAGGTTCATCCCAGGAACACCTAACCTGTACACCACTGTGACCACTCGCCAAAGATGATTTTGATTTTACCCCCCGGAATGACCACGCCCTTAACCTGCGGCCCTGAAGAACCAACCACATCTGCCCTCTCTGCTCCCTGGTGACGAAGGCTCAGGGCGAGCCAGCTGTTCCACACAGCCAACAGAAGGAGCGGCTCCAGCAGAGTCCCCCAGGCAGCTAGGTGGATCAACAGCACCTGTTTTACCCAAAGCCAACAAAGAAGCCCCTGCACCTATTTTTTTCTTTTTTATTTTCTGCTCATATTCTGTGCTTTATAATTAACTCTATAGTCTCCATTAAGTTATAGAACCAAACTTAATGGGTATTAGACCTTCCATCACTTTAATCTGTATTAGGCCATCATAACTGCCTGTTTCTGCTCTGTTTTCTGAGGCAGAGTCTCACTAGATAGTCCGGGCTTCTCTCCTCTTTCCTCAGCCTCGGGATCACAGGCTTGCACCACTACACCTGTCCCCCCGCCTTCTCTGTCGGCTTGGAAGACCAGAATGAAAGGGGAGCCTGTGGGATTCCTCAACTACAGTGGCGCAGGCGGTCAGGAGCTGGCTGAAGGAGCTCTGGAGATCGTGCTCACAGCCACGGGCGCGCCTGGCCCTCTCTCTCCTGGGAAGAGCCCGCATCCAGCCCTGCTCCCTGGCGTGCAGCCCTGCACAAGTCTCTTCATGCTTTTCTCTCCCTTCTGCTGTAAGGTGGGCTTGGAGCTGTGCATGTGAGAGTGAAGCACACTGGGCGGGGGTGGCTGATGCATTCCCCCACCCCAGTGAGCCCTCGGCCACCACTTGGCACCAGCTGACCTCTCACTGGCCATTTCTTCACCCTGTGCCCTGGGAGTGGGGGAGGCTCAGGTGACCTCTGACTCTGAAGCCCTTCATGGTGCCAGGATCTCAAACAGCTGCATCTGTCCCTGCTGTCTGCCACCTAGGTCTGCCACCTGGGTGCTGCGGAGCCCTTCCTCTCTCCCTGCTGCTGGGTGCAAAGGACTGTGTGAGGCAGGGGACAATGGAGAGCAACCTGTCACTCCCTTCAAAGGACTCACGACCAGATACAGAACACAATTACAGGTGGTAAAAAATCTGGAAAGGAACACTGTCCTGCCAGTCAGGGCTGCCTGAAGGAGTAGTGTCTGAGGGGAGTGGAGGGAACTCAGCAAGGCCGCTTTAGGAAGGCTGAGGCAGGAGGCCACAGGAGGTACCACGTAAGCTACACACAATACCACCTCTCTGTCAAACCTCCCACTGCTGTTCCTCTCACTCTTGTCACCTGTCACATGCCAAGATGTATTAAAACATCAGGGCTTGGGGCAAGAATTGTGCCTTTATTCTCATTCTCCACACCAGCTACAGACAGGGCACCCATAATGTCCTCTCAGAGCCCAACAGTGCTGGGAGCTGGGATTCCCATTCCACAGAGGAGGGGACCGAGCAGGTGCTTCGAGGTCAGAGCCACAGCAAAGGCATCACTCGTCCTTTATTTATCGAGTTCTTCATCCAGTGAGTCATGTGCGCCCTCCCTACAGAGAGTTAAGCCAAGCACATCATCAGGAACTCCATGGAGGGCAAACGAGCAATTGCCTACACTTCCCTCACATTACTACAAGTCGCACAGGTATGAAGCAGCAGGAGGGCCTCGCTTCAGCCTAAAACGTTACTGAATTCATTCACGCATTCAGTCAGCAGTCATTAAGTGTGTCGAGCACTGTGACGAGTCCCGGATGCCAAGTGAGACATGTGGGCAGGCTGTCACATGGAAAAGGCTGCCAGGTTTGCTGTCATGGAGGGTGATGCGGGGAGCAAGTGGAGTGCATGGCCCCGTGCAGGTGGGCAGCTCCTCAGCACACAGGGCTGATGCTGAGCTGAGGCTCTGCACTGCAGGAGCCCCTCCCTCGCAAGGCCACCTCAAGCCCTTTCCCACCCACTGCCAGTGACAGCAGGTGCTCAGGATCGCTGAGCTGGCAGCAGGAGGAGCAAGGTAATCATGGCCCTCATTCAGCCTTGACAGCGGCCATGACACTGGGACCCGGAGTGGGTGTTGCCTTCCTCGTGCCAACAGATCGTTAGAACCTGCAGTTCTGCGTCAGTGCTGAGAAGACACTCAGAACCATCGTCACAGGAGCACACGGGACACTCTGCATGGCCGCCCAGGGGCTGGCAGTGGGGCTGCCTACCTGTGCCTGCGGGAGTACGGGTTTGGGGTGGAGCTGTGGAGGGGAGACCTGAATTCTGGCTCTGTCCCAGAGGCAGCGCCAATGACATCTTGTCACTGTAGGTTCTTTATCTAGCTGTGCTCCAGCCCTCCCACCAAGCCAGGAGAGTGCACTTTGCTGTCATGTGGCTGGTGACATGTCTACTACCCTGTCCCCCTTGCTGTTTGTGCGAGATGTTTCCTGGGCAGATGTGCCTGTCTTGTCACTGCATTTGAGCTCTGGCCTGGGTCCCCCCAGATGGGCTGCTGCCAGCCAGGTGGGGAGAGCACCTGTGCTCTCCCAGGTCCATCCATTCTGCTCCCGCAGAAGCAGCTCCTCAAGTTCAGGGGCTCAGTCTCCTCATTCCTGGCTCCATCCCCCCAGGGTCCAGCACACAGCAGCTGCTCAATAACATGCGGTTGCTTTTTCGGTAGAGGTCATGCTGTGTTGTCCAGGCCGGCCTCCAATCCCTGGGCTCATGTGATCCTCCTGCCTCAGTGCCCTGTGTGCTAGGACTTAAGGACAAGCCACCACACCCAGCTAAGTACACACTTTTAATGGAATAAAGTATTCATCTCAAAGTCAATCAATGACCTTTTTACTCAGAACATAGGAAAGAAAAGACCTTGATGGAAGTTTGAGCCTCATGCCCATCTTTTTGAAGCTTGGGCATTTGCTCAATGACTGTGATTGCTTGTCTCCATTCTTTTTTTTTTTTTTTTTTTGGCTTTTTTGGGACAGGGTCTCACAATGTAGTCCAGGCTAGCTTTGAACTCACTATGTAGCCCAGGTTGGCCTTGAATTTGCAGCAGTCCTCCAGCCTCCCAAGTACTGGGATTAGACACGTGCACCACCACACCCATCCACTTGTCTCCTTTAAATTGCAATAGCAGATGGTGTTTGATTTTGGACAAAAATCACACATCTAATTAGTTTTGGCAAACTACTCCATTCCAGTCCCGACAAACACCAGGATGTTTCCTCTCCTCACCCACGCCGGGAGCCTCCTGCTTCAGGAAGGCACCAACGGCTGCACTGTCACCTGCTCTGGTAGCCTCTGCTGAGGCTGTTACCCCACTGTATCTATGAAGAGCCTGAGGACCTACCCACGATCACACAGCTAGCTGACTGCATGGCTGGGACCAGAGCCCAGATCTTCCAACTGCAAAGAAGTGTTCTTTCCACAGAGCCTACAACTGCCAGAAAGTGCCAGTGGTTTTGCCATGAGGATGAAATCTGATCAAAGTTGCCCTTCTTTTAAGCAGCTGGCAGGAAGAGAGTGAGGCTCAGGAGGAACGACTTCCACCAGCAGGCAGCGGCTCTGCGGCCCACAGGCAGATGCTCTGGCCCTCTGGGTGGCTGCCCACACCATACAGAGGATGTCACGTCACAGCTGTTGGTGGTCCCATGCAAGACTCAAAAGCAGAGCTGCCTCTCAGGCTGAGCCCAGTATTTATCATGTCACTCCCAGTCACACAGTGGCTAAACGTAAAAAGAAACATCTGAGAATGGACAGACAGGAGGACCTCTAACCTCTGTAAGGTTAGCAAGGGAAGCCTACCCCGCACCACTATCACTGAGAGCTAGGGCACACCTGGGCTGGCTAACACACAGCGCCACCTCTTCTCTGCTACCTTTGAGATATGACTGCAAGCATCTGGTGGGTTTGGGGTATGTCTGTCTCATCCCTCATCTCCACCAGAAACACAAAGCCTGTCAGGCACCATTGACCTGGACTCTGCATTCTCCAGATGAGGCGAGCATTACCTCCCAGAAGCTGTCGCTGCACACTTCTACTCCAACGGAATCGTCGTAAGTGACAGACATCTCTCCAAAGGGTGAGGGCAGCAGCAAATGCTAAGGTTCAGGGGTCCACTCCAGATGCTCAGACTCCGCAGACAGACCTAGGAGAGAAAAAAGCAGACTGCTGTGGTTTTTGCATTCCCAAGGCAAAAAAGCAAGTCATCCCCATCTAAGAACTTCCCATTTCCATCTCTGCTTTCCACACAGAGCAGTATGAAATGTTTCAAGTTGGAGGAAGCAATAAACTGATCAGCTCTGGCACTGATGTGTGTGTTTCACACTACCAAGGAGACCTCACCATCTTCCCGGAAAGCTCGAAGCGCTTGCTGAAGAATAGTTCACGTTCTCAGGCCCACACACTGATACCCTCACTGAGTGACCGTCCCACCCCTTGAGGACAGGAGAGGCACTTGCAGAGAACAGGCCAAGGGGGCAGTCTCTGGTGCGAGGCTCGCCCTACGGGAGCCCATCTTACCCATCCCCATCCGGCAGGGTGAGGACTGGAAGGAGACCCAGCGGGCGGGGAAGGCTCCCAGGTTCCACCTCCGAGCCCACCCTCCAGAGTGCCCACCACAGTCTGCCTGTGGTAAGCGCGGACCCCACCCCCATCTTGCCAGACACACTGAAGCCACGGATTCTGACTTTCCACGTGAGGCTTAGCTAGAAAGAGAAAGACACTGCAATCGCTTCTGAGTGACAGTCAGTGACGTGCAGCCCAGATGAGACTGCTGCCTCGACCTTCCTCCCCTGCAGCCTGCGTTCCCCAGCCAGCAGGCCAGTGCCTCACCTAAGCAGAGGCAGGGTGGGGTGGGGTGGCGCATGACAAGGACAGACGGAGGGACGGACAGACAGATGACAACGACCCGTGACAGAGCAGCCTGTCCTCCTGGGGCACCCACAGAGTGCAAGGCTTTGTTCTGGGAACTTGTCTTACTAAGTGGCACTTTATTGCCTCCTCATACACAGCTGTGTCTAGAAAACACACACAGTCCTAGACCAGCCTGGCACACAGTATCATGCCTTGAGGTATCAAAGGACAAGGGGACACAGGTCTCCCCAGACAGGTGGCACAAGGCAGGAGGCCCAGAACCAGGGCCACTTGAGAAACCCCAAGGAAGGCAAGGCTCCTTTGGAATCTGGGCACTTGGCCTGCAGCCCACAGCACTGTCACAAAAGCAAATACTTTGGGAACTCTAAATTTCCATTTGACCCCTTATGCCAAATGGTTCCGAAACAGCCAAGCTGGGTGTGGTGGCGCACGCCTATAATCCCAGCACTAGGGAGGCTGAGACAGGAGGACTGCTGTGAGTTCAAGGCCAGCTTGGGCTACAGTAAGTTCAAGGCCAGCCTGAACTACACAGAGAGACCCTGTCTCAAAAAGACAAAGGTAATAAGGCTGTGACTGAGGCAAAGAGGATGAAAATGAAAATGCCCTCAGGTAAAGCCTAGGACTGTGGAAACCACAGGCTTCGAAGTCAGAGAACTCCAGGTCCAACCCGAGCTCTACCACTGACCAACCGGGTGACTGGGAAAACCCCCGTCATTTCTCCAGGCCCACGTTCCCACTCTGCCTCACTAGCTGTCAGTGCAGAGGAAACAACACGACACCTAAAGACCCCAGGACCCCAGGCTGCAGCCCTGGATGGGAGCACTGTTCCTGGCCAGCACCCTGGACTACACGTGTCTTCTACCTTCAGCACCACGTGACTGTCACAAGGGCTCACCATATAAACCCCACTGCTGTCACAGCACTGGGAGACCCGGAAGCACATCTGACACAAAGTAATACCACCCTCTCGGGCCTTGAGTGCGGGCCCCAGCACCCAACTGGTGCTCTCACACGGCAGCTCCTAAGCCTGCACCCCCTGCTTCAAGGGCTCTGCAGCAGCCCCCTCCCACCCCACCCCCACAGCATCTCAGTCTCTCCTGCTCCCTGCTACAGGTTCTGCCCCTCTGTTGACAGCTCAGGGCTCCTCTGGCTCACACAACACCAATGTGCAGGACATGCAGCAGCTTTCTCGAGAGCCAGCCTCTCAATCAAATAGGGAAGAGCATATTTTCCTCAAAGGACTGTATGAAGAAGATTAGCAGGGGCAAATGAAAGTTGTTTGACGTACATCTGACACCTCCAAAGTAATAGCCATTTTTCTTAAAACCAACATCCAGCTGAGCATGGTGGTACACCTCCGTAATCCCAGTTACTTGGGAAGCTGAGGCAGGAAGATCCTAAATTTGAGGCCAGCCTTTGTAACTCAGACCCCATCCTGAGAGGCGGGGATACCATCCCAGTGGGCTACTCAAAGGTAGTGAGAAATGTTGGTGACCAGAGCAGGGTATGGTTTTCCCCTTACTGTTGCTACTGAGATAAGCACTCTTTCTGAGGCTGCCACCCACCACTGGGACCCTGACACCAGCCCTCTCTTCCTCAGAGATGAGGGAGCCGGTCATCGCTTCCCGCCTACAGAGACTGCAGGTGCCAGACCAATTTCTACGTGTTTCTACATGTTTCTACATGCACGCACTTCCCTTGATCCTAACAAAAACCCTGCTGAGGTACCAATTATTATCACGTGCCTTGTTAGAGCGGGGAAACTGAGGCACTGAGAGAACAAGGAACTTCCCCCAAGTAGGAGCTGAGATGTAAATAAAGACCAAGTGACAGCAGCCATGCTCTTAACCACTGACCATAACCACCTCAGCACTGAGCTGAGATCTTCTAGAACACAGGAAGTGGAAAGCTGAACACAGGCCACAGTCTGCTGTGCCCTTAGGTCTGCAGGGCTTGGCCTTTCAGAAGGGCTGAGCAGTAACTCGGTCTGATCCGCATTTGCTCCACATTATCGTGTGTCAATTACAGGCGCTGCTCTGTGCCTTCCTTATCTTCTCACTCTCACAGTGCCACTCATCACACAGATGCTCTTCATTTTAACATGGCCTGTGGATCAGGGTTTTCCATTATAGTCAGTGCTTCTGAATGTCCTATTTAGGAAGCCTTTCCTTTTGCTCAGGTTACTCGCGGTCCCCTTTAAATGGGGGGGTATTCCTTTTATACTCAGAAATGGTATCTGCATGCGCGGTGGCACACCGGTTATCTGTTCCCACACAGACATCCAACTGTTGCTGAGAAGAGCTTCCTTTCCCTCTTCTGCAGTGCCACCTCTGTCCCTCAGCTAGGCTCTCTCCTGTGGTGACAATGCCTCGCTGTCTTAGTTACTGCACCTTTAGAGAATGCTTGGAGTCCAGACCAAGTCCTCTCCTTTGTTCTTCCAGACAGCTTGACTACCCCTGGCCTTGGTCATTTCCACATAAATCGTAAAACCTGTCGGTTCAGTTCCACCAACCAACCAGCCCTGCTCAGGGTTCCACGAACCCTCAGATCACCGGAACTGACATCTTCGCAGCACCTCCTTCCCTTCGTTGCCTTCCTCCCATGGTCTTCTTCTGTGGTACTGGCGATGGAACCCAGGGCTTGTGCTTGCTCGCTAAGTGCTGTACAACTGAGGTACATCGCCATGCCTTTTCATTTTTTGAGACGAGGTCTAAATTACACAGGCTGGGCTTGAATTTGCAATCTTCCTGCCTCAGCCTCTTGAGTAGCTGGCACTACTCAAAGGGAAATTAAAATTTTAAATAAAAGCCTGTCAAGAAAGCCTGCCAAGGATGCCCATCAAGCCCAGGAAGACGTGTCCATGTCAGGACTAGCCTGAAAAAAGAACATTCCCTCCTTTGTGTAACCCAGGCTTGGTTAACTGATGGCCTTAAATATACCTTGAGGTGTGTAAACGCCCTTGGCAACCCGTGATGTCACCCAACACTCCAATCATAATGCACTACACCTGCCTCTGTACCTCCCCCTTGCTTTCCCTATAAAAGCCCTGAAACCCCCACCGGGCGGGGCTCTGGCTCTTTGGGAGAGGTCCCAGTCAAGCCCACTGGTGTAATAAACTGCCTCCTAAACCTCTTTCATGCCATTTCTTCCCATGTTGGGTCTGTTTTCTGTAACACTACAGGCAAGAACCATTGCCCAGCTCTGTTTTTAACTTGTAGAAATGAAAGCTTAGTTCATTAATTTTCAGCTTTACTTCTTTTCAAATAATATGCATGTAAAACTATAGATGTCCCCTTAGAACAGTTTGAGCTATATCTAAATCTCATTTACTCCTAATAGTTTCACAAGGTAATTTTATTTCCTTTCCACAGATGAAAAACTCAAAGTCAAGTTACTTATACAAGGTCATAATCTCATAATAAATGATGAGACCAAGGCTGAAAACCAGGCTCTGTTTAGTTCTAAAGTCCAAGTTCTTCCTATTATAGTAATTATATGTAATTAGCAGTTTACAGGTATTATGACTAAAATGCTATGAAACTAGCAAGAGAGCAGGAGTACTTTCTCCCTAAAGTACACACACAGAGCTGGAAAGGAGCCTGAAGGCAGATGGGAGCTGCTCAAGGGCACAGCAGAGAGGCTTCCTGTCTGTAAAGGTAGTCAAGAGGGTCAAGGGAGACCAAGGATATCGCATCAGTCCCTGGAAACCCAGGCAGCTGTGTAAGTTGCAGAATCAGCTCTCGGGCTTCCAGCTCACACAGGGACATTAGGCACAATGAACAGTAAGATTTGTTCCTTTACAGCCAGGATTTGATGGACACATCTGACTTGATACGGTACAATGACCAAGCACCATTCCTGGCCTTATGTGACCTCTTTTGAGACGCACTGTCCACACTCAGGCTCAGAGATGGTCAGCAGGGGCCTGGAAAGAAAGCGCCCAGGGCCCAACATGTGGCTTAGGACACAATGGTCTTGCATCAACCTGAAACCAGGAAGAAGGGAAGACCCGCCATTACCAGCTACTATAGTGAGTCTCGCTCATTCATCCAATAAATGCCCAAGTTTCAAGAACTGGGCTAGTGCCGGGGATACACGGGCTACAACTTAGTTTCTTTTAAATGAAATTTAAAAATACAGCCGTGCACAGTGGTTTATGCCCACAGTCCCAGCTTCTTGGGGAGTTGGGGTAGGAAGATCATTTGGACCCAGGAGTTCAAGGCCAGCATGGGCCACGTGTTGGAATCTCATCTCAAAAATAAATAAATAAAAGATAGTAATAACTAAACTGGACTAGAATAGCAGGGAAAGCAGGAAAGGACCAAATGTTAAATTCTGTCAAATACAAACAGAGGAAGTACTCTGTCCTTTAAATGAAGTGAAACTGGTAATAAATTCCTTTTTAAAAATTTTTATTAGTACATATTTATGGTACATAATGATTACATTCATTGTGGGGAGTAGGTACATGTACCTAACACATCTTATAATTCTTTTTACATACCCTTCCCTTCCCCTCTCCCTCCATATCTTGGTCCATTTCCCATTTGCAAAAGATCTATCTCCGTTTCCTATTCTCTTTTATTTTGTTCTTTGATTTATTTCTACTTTGGGTTTCTCATTTAAGAGAAACCATGTGATATTTGAGCTTGTGTCTGATTTATTTCACTTAACATTATGGTCTCAAGGTGCTACACTGGCAATTAAGTCTTGATGATCATCAAAATAAAATCTCAGATGTCTGTTCTACCTATTTGCACAAGAAAAACAGGAACACCCAAAGTTAAGGAGTTTTAAGGTTCCAATCAATTTACATTATTTTTCAATGGATTTACAACTTAGAAGAACAAAAGTAACCCATGTAGAGAACTCAGAGAACAAAGTTCAGTAAACAAAGGGAAGCGTCTAGTGTTCCATCACCCAAGACAGCGGCACAGCACCGAGGGCACCGAGTTCTCTCCTCGCAGCTCATTTTCAGGTGTGGCTGTACTCCTTCTGTGAGACGGGAAGGTGAGTGGCGTGGGGGTGTTGCATGGACAGTGCCTGGAACAAGAGAAGGGCACAGGACACAGCCCAAGCTCTAAGAGGAAATGAGCTTCCAGCAGATAACACAACACCCCTGGCGTCCAGACAACACAACACCCCTGGCGTCCAGACAAAGGCCGGCACTCAACTCTAGTATGGAGGCTCACATGAGTGTCTCCCCTCCTGAGCGGGAACTACCTGCTGACCCGGACCATGACAGGAAGACTGTGCCCCCAAAAGCTTTGATTAACCTCAGAGGAAGACCAAAGCCACCAAATAAGGAACTAGAAAAGCTGCCTAATGCTGTTGCGCAGATATTTGATAACTGTGACTACATGATGCCCCGGAAGAAGGCTCTCTTGGCTACCATGCTTGTGTCATAGACACCAGGCCTGCTCTAAGCAGATGTGGTTCTGCTGTTCCACGTGAGAGTCCAGGTTAAGAACTTTGCAGGAGTGGAACGAACCAACAACAAAGCAGCCACCATGCTCTTCCTCTTAGCACCACCAGTGGTCTGGAGGACGTTAGACATATTACTTCTCGTTCCTCAAAACACAAAATACATTATCACCCCCATTTTATGAAGAAGAAAACGAAGTACTGTATTGTGTAAGGATACAACTCATTGGTCCAGGGCCCCACAGCCCACAGATGCTGGCCAGTCACTGTGTGCTGCCTGTTCTAGCTGGAGCAGGGCCCACTGCTTGTCAGAGAGCATCCCCCAGCATCCAGGAAAGAGGCTGGAGCCACGGCATTTTCTTCCTCACATTGAGCTCCAAAATCCCCAAAGAGTTTTTCCCCTACACAAAAATGTCCTTAAGCATAACAATGGATCTGGTTTCAGCATCCTCTGGGCTGAAAAAGCATGAAGGTGTGGAAACAGGAGGCCTCTGAGGGTACCCACTCCTTCAAAGGCGCGGATCTAAAGCAGGGCCTTTTTCCTGCTTCAGTTTCATTCATTCTGCCAGAGCAGGAGCCAGTCCTGAGGTCTCCCAAGCCTGTGTACCCACTATGGGGCCAGCTATTCTCTAATGCCTCCTGGTACTTGTGCTGCTGAAATCTATTTATTGATGCCAAAATATATCAAGTGTACATTTAATAACAAACTGAGTGCTGCTCACCTGGAAGGTAAAGTTCCTGGGAAGACAGTGAGAAACTGGATGGAACATGAGCCTTGGCTCCACATCTGGGAACTCAGTCTTCTTGTCTCCTCTGTGAGGCAGGATATCACAACTCCCCCCACCAATAATTTCCTGAGGTATTGTGAGGCTCAAGGAGGACACGGTGTCACTTGGCAAGAAAGGGTACTTAGCATGTACGAAGCCTTGGGATCAATCCCCAGCACCATAAAAGAAACTAAGCGAGAGAGGGAGAGGGAGGGAGAGGGAGGACGGGGGGAGAGAGAGAGAAAGAGACAGAAAGAGAGAGCGAGAGCCCGAGAGCGAGAGAGAGACACAGAGAGAAGGGCAGGGGAGGGGAGGGGAGGGGAGGGGAGGGGAGAGGAGAGGAGAGGAGAGGAGAGGAGAGGAGAGGAGAGGAGAGGAGAGGAGAGGAGAGGAGAGGAGAGGAGAGGAGAGGAGAGGAGAGGAGAGGAGAGGAGAGGAGAGGAGAGAGGAGGAGAGAAAAAAAAGCGAAGCTCAGGGAAACAAGAGGTACAAAAGAACTCTGGCAAAGTGCGAAGTGCCAAAAGTATCATTACCGCTCTCTCTAGGACAGAGTCAGGTCTCGCACTTCTTTTGTACATTTGACGCTAACTGGCACCCCGGAGTGGACTGACTATTCCTCCCTAAAGAAACTAAGCTGCAATGCTCACTGTAATAATGGCCGGCGGGATCTGCAAGTGAGGGAGAGCATTCCTTCTGGACACGTCCCACATGGGCTCCACTGTGTGCACACAAGAATGTGCCATCTGAATTCCACACAACTGACTTGAAATTGAACCTTTGGTGGGGTAGTGAATGCTAAGTAATTCTGAATTCTTTCCTATCACAACAGGAAAAACAAAAACAAGAAAGTATATCTCCCATATTTTCCTAATTTCTTTCAAAAAAATGATACTAAAAGAGTGAGCTCAAGAGAGCCACACACATCCCCCTTTTCTTTCTCCCAAGGGTCCCCTGAAGTGGTAAGAGGGAACCTAGGACAATGCAAAAACACCAGGCAGCAGCAGGGTGGAGGATGCAGAGGTAAGCAGAGGTATGGCTGAGAAAAAACAAGGAAAGCTCCCCAAAGGCTGGTGGTGAGGAGAAGCTCTGTCAGGTGGGGGTACCAGGCAAAGGGATGAGAAGTGTGAAGCTGGCGGAAGAAGGGCAGAGGAAAACAGTCCTCACTGCCACTTTCAGAATTGCAAATAGAACCAGCGGGTGCAGATGTCCTTCAAGGATGCCCCCCTGGGGCCAGGCGTGGAAGGGCCTGGAAGGGCCTGGAATGTCATCCTTCCATTTAGGGCAGAAGCCCGCAGTGGAAACAGAAGCCATATGGGGTATCCATTTCAGCTGTCTATACCTCCAGCCTGCTCTTTTTTCATAAACACAGACTGATAACCAAGGATTTTCAATCATACAATAATCATAAAATATAAAGCAAGACCATGAGCAAATAGGACCAAGATCAACAAGATGATCTTTGTTTTGAACTGACTTGTGAGGAAAACATACTTCAGGGAACAAGTGAGAAATTCTAATAAATTCTGATAAGAATTCTCCAAGAGAATCAAGAGTGCCATGAGAACAGAGCGGAGCAATCAGGAAACCAGAAAATAGTTTTTCTTACTTTTCAGAAACTTTACACTAAGTCTGCATAACTAAGAATGGACAAGATCAAAGATGAAGCTAGACTTGCATTACAAAACCCCAAGAATTTCCTATCCCATCAAACAGGAGGACAAAGAGACAAGCAAGGGACTGGTTAAGGCACGGGGTCATGGGGGGCGAGCGGGGGGGGGGGCTAGCTCTGGTGCCCCCACAGAGCTGCACACAGCGGAGTTCAACACAGGTCTGGGCAAGTGAGTGGAAGCATGGGCACTTCTGGCCTGCCATCCTCTCCTTCCAAGCCCTCCAGGGGAGCGCAACGAACTGCTCATCAGGTGAGTCACTGCAGTCCCCTGGGCCAGCTCTCCTTAGAGACCGTAATGTTTCGTTACACAAGTGGCACAGGGAGCATACACCTGTCCTCCTCATCCAAGTTCTACAAGCAGCAAACCTACAACTTGAGAGCAAGAAAATCCTATTTGAAATCCTCATCCCTTATCTTCCCCACCCTCTGGAGAAACACACTCATGATCTAGCCAGCCAGCATGCAAGAGACCCTCCAAAGACGCTAGCTGGATACGCATCCTGTCCCAAGAGCCACTCCCTGGGAGTCCAGCAGCAACTGAGAGGCAGGGCAAATGTGTCCAGTCTCTGGTTCTAGTCACTTCCACCACTGACAAATGTAAACACTGTGACTCAGACCATTCTTTAGTCACTGTGCAGTCTCAGAGGTTAACAGAGGTGGCCAAGGGTGTCCTTGGCCCCAGCTGGCAGCTGGCATAACCTCCTCCTTCCTCCCCTTCAGGCGTGATAGCAGGTATCAGGTAAATGAAAGATACGCATTACATAAGTACCTCTAACTCCTCCTTATCCCCTTGAATTCACTTCAAAAAAGAAAAACAGAGGAGAGGTCATTCTTTAGGCCAAAAGGCTGTTCTGTAAAGCAAGAACATTCTGAGTGGAAGCCCTGTGTTACCTGTCTCTCCTGAAGGTGGAGAGAAGGAAGCCCCACTCTAATTCTTACTAACCACAGAAGGCAGCAGAGAGGTCCTCCTGCCGCCCCCCACTCCTGGCTGCTGGTTCTGGGCTGTTCCAGTCTCGCAGTGTGCAGGTCCCACTAAAGGCTTGTTTTCTTCTCATTACAGGCATGGAAAGTTCTCCAGTAACTGGGAAATGCCTGCGACTTCCTCCGTGCATCACAGGGTGAGGGAAGCATCAGTCCTTAAGTAAGGGGAATGAATATTCACCCACTTGTTCTACCAACATCCACCACATATGAGTTAATAAAAACTGCGTTATATGCACCATTTTGTTTTGTGAACGGCCCTGTGTTGAAGGCAGTGAGGGCCCCAGGAGACCCCACAGCAGCACACACTTAGAGCTTCCAGAAAGACAGGGTTTGAGCGCACTCCTGCCCCCCCACCCCCTACAAGCCCATGGAGCTGAGCAGCCCCACTGCTTCTCCCCCCATTGTCACCACCACCACAGCCTCTCCCCTGCATGAGTGCTATCATCTGTCTCCTAGTGGGTTATCCCGTGTCCTCTCATCCCACTTTAGTCCTCTCCACACTGTGACACTCAAAAACCAGCCAAGTGGCTCCTCAGCAGGGTAAAGGCCCAGGTGCTCGCAGCCGCACTCTGTCACCTCCCACCAAGGCACCTGGTCCTCCCTTAGGCCTTCCTTCTTGTGGCCGCCCCTACTCTCCCACACCCCAGGTCTAGCCAAGTGGCCTCTTTGCTGGTCCAGGCTCTGCCAGGCGCAGACAACTCAATCCTCTTCTGCCTGGATTGGCTTCTGTCCATCCCGCCTCGCCACACGCATCACCCCCACCCCAGCGAGGCCGCCTCTAACGCCCACAGCCCTGGAGCTCCCAGCCCTCCCGACCTTGCGTTCTCTTCCGAGCACTGTGGCCTTCTAATGAGCTAGGAATTTACTCATCCTGCTTGCTGTCTGTCTCAGCCCCTTCTCGGGTGTAAGCTCTAGGAGAGCAGGGTTTTTGCCTGTTTTGTTCACTGCTATGGCCCAACATCCAAAGTTCCACCGGTGGGAATCATTCTGCTAAGATTTGCCAGAGGAATTTAAGATGAGAAAAGTTGAATTGAAGAGTCTTGGTGATTTACGCAGAATGAAGACCCACGGGGTGAAATATTTATTTGAAGATGTTTAACTCCAGTGGTCAGAGCTCTTTTATAAATACTGCATGTTAAACCAAACCACAAATGGGTTTAGCGACCACAGCAGGGGGTTTGCAGCACAAGCCCTGGCCATTCCCCACCTCTGCTGCCTCACACCCCAGCTGGGGCCCAGGCCCTCCATCCCCTCTGCCACCAGCTTCAGCCTGGGCTGCTCCTGGATGTCCAGCCGGTGCCTTGCTAGAAAGGATGGGGTCACAGCCTCTTTCCAGCCCCCAAGCCTCTCCCACATGCTAGGCGCTCAAGCTTGAGCTAACGTACCACTTTGCACCATCAGCAAAGCAGAACACTGGTTCCAACAGTTCAGATGTCTGGCACAACCCATTTTGTTTCCAAAGATTTCATCTGGAAAGTGAATATTCTCAAAGGCAGAGATACAGATCAGCAAATAAAGTGACTTATCTCTCCGGAACATTGTGTAGCACAGGTACTTCAACAATGGAAACAACGTGTACATCGTCAGATGCTGGTTTCAAGGCTGCCCCACAAACCCAGGCACACACTTAGGCTCACGGCTCAGCCAGTCCTGTCAGTGAGGCTGGAACATAATTTCAATCTCTACTTCCCAAGATTTAAAAAAACAGCATCTCCAGAAAGACAGAGCTTGTGGTTGCCTTGGAAACCATCCCCGAAAAACCAGGTGGGCTAGCAGAGGATTTCAAACCACCTCTTGGCACTGACCTTCCACAGCAAACTGCAGAGCAAGCTGGTGAGAGGCAGGGGATTTTAGGAGCTCCACTAGGTCACAGAAACATTTCCCTGGAAATAAATGAGGCTCAGAACCCTAAATATCATAGTTAGGAAGATGTGAGAAAAAGAGGGGGCTGCATCTTGTTTTGTTTTACTCAACACAGCAGAGTAGCCTTTTCCTTCCTGTAAGAAAAAAAAAGTCACCCTAGAAGACATTAAGGAAAACCTAAATTTTTGTAACCAACTAACCCTCACCATTACACACATCATTTGCTCCAAAGCATGTGATTCCCACTCAGGTAGCTTTGCTCTTTCGATGTGTCCATATTGCCAGGCCTGGGATAGCTTTAAGCCCAAATGTCTATTCCTGGGCTAGGGCTGGGGATATAGCTCAGTGGCACAAGCGCCTGCCTGGCAAGCGCAAGGTCCTGAGTTCGATTCCCAGTACCAAAAAAAAAAAAAAACAAAACAAAAAACCAAAAACCTGGGCTAGCACAGAGCTGTGAAAGGCAGTAAGACCCCCCCATGGCCAGGCCCTGTTTGACCAACCTCCATTCTCACTACTCAGCCCTTTCTTCTCCTGCCATCTATGTCCGGACGTGACTGTGGTCACAGCCAATAAGCTACCTGATGGTCCGCTTTTGTCAATTGTGTAATAACCGTTTCTCCCTGCTGTCTGAGCTGGCTTCCTGTCGTTTTGAGCGGCTGCAAACCATCATGTTGCAATGCCACTCTCTGCCACACCAGGCCTTATGATCAGAGGTAGGGGTTTCAGGCCATTCCCAGCAGAGCCATGGCCGGGGAAGTCACGGCTTGCATGGCTTCCTCCTTCTGTCCCACGGCCTCACCAGGCTCTGGCTCAAGTACTCCAAAGACTGTCGGCAAACCTCTCAGATACAGCTCAAACCTCTCAGCAGAGCTCGAAGGACAAGCTTTTAACCTGACACCCTCCAGCTGCATTTATAGGGCACATTACACTCCCATGAGAAAGGTTACACCCTGAGAGAGGTAGGAGAAAGACGACCCAAAGACACACCTTTGTAAAAAATGCTGCTGTCTTTCGGAGTCCTTAAAGTAATTCACTACCTGTCCACGGTCCTCAAGTAATTCATTGTCTGCTTTACACAATGAATCTGAGAATATTTCAGGAGGCAAAATATTGCCTGCAACATTACTGGTGAATAAGAAATGCACAGGGAAGCAAAAAGAAGAGAATGAACACATGGAAGTAAGATTTCAGATGTAGTGGAGACAGAGGCCTTCCTATACCTCCTTATTTCACTCTTGGTAAGGTACAGGAATCAGGTTTTATTTATTTATTTATTTTTTATGTGGGTACAGGGAGTCGAACTCAGGACCTCATACTTGCCAGGCAGGCGCTTATGACGCTGAGCTATCTCACTGGCCCCAGGCTGGTTTTATTTTTAAGAAACTTCAAGAAAAATAAACCAAACACATGAAATTTTAAATATGAAACTTCTTTAGTATATAAGGTGTCAGAGTGAATTACCTTGAATATCCATGGGGAACCACTGTCTTTAAACTCAGTGGGATCTGTTAATGTCTGAATACAATTAAGCACACCCCAGGAGACAAGAATGGTGATGGTGGCAGCTGTGGTTAGTCCGTCTGGTGAAGGGGATCCCTGGGTATGCCCTGCCTGGAATGCCGACTTTATTTTGTTTTGTTTTAATGTGGGTTCTGGGAGTCGAACTCAGGACCTCATGCTTGCCAGGCAGGTGCTTAAGCCTCTGAGCTGTCTCACCAGACCCTGTTTTGGTTTTTTGAGATAGGGTCCCCGCTGTGTAGTATACGGGCTGGCCTTGAACTCATGAGGATTCTCCTGCGTCAGTCTCCCAAGTGCTAGGATTGCAGGCATGTGCCACCACGCCCAAAATGCCGATTTTAAAGAAAATACACAAAGTCACCCATATGCCTTCAAACAAAACCAATAAAGCTACACTGAATATAACTTACTTTCTGAAGATTCAAGTCTTTAAAAAAAAAAACCTTACAAAAGGTTCTCAGGGTTGAAATGTGGAAGACTCATTCCATATCTGCCATCAAACAGCCAGGGGATCTTGGGCAATGTGCCCCTGATCCTTTCAGCATCTTATTATATTCACTTGAAAAGAACAGAATGGGATTTTTTAAAACTCCATGTTGCAGGGCCAGTGATATGGTTCCGCGGCATAAGCGCCTGCCTGGCAAGGGCGAGGTCCTGAGTTTGACTCCCGGTACTCACATAAAGGAAAAAAAGGGCCGGTGATATTGCGCAGCGGCACAAGCACCTGCTGGCAAGCGCGAAGTCCTGAGTTCAACTCCCGGTACCCACATAAAAACAAAACAAAACAAAACAACAACAACAAAAACTCCATGTTGCAGACATGTTTGGGACGTGTCAGCTCGTGTCATGGTAAGACCCTGAGAATAAGTCCAGCCCTGCACACAGGGGTCCTGGTGAGAATGCACTCACGGGGTAGCAGTAAGGCTCAGACATGGTGACATGGAAGGCACTCTGCAGCTGTGAAGGTCACTGCTAATACACACCTTCATAATGGCTTAGCTTCAATCCACACAAGTTCTCCCACAATCTCTTTCCAGTAGGGGGCTCTTTTAAAACATTTTAGAGTTTTAAAATCCTCTTCAAGTGACTATGTTAGTGACACAGCACCTCATCCCTGCACAAGTCCTGTGCATATGAGTGCTACACACTTCAAAGGGGGGTCATCAGCAGTTAACACATTCCTCTTACACCTCAGGTAAGAAGTAGCAGTCACAGCCTTGGTGCTGTGACAGGTGCTCTGACCCCAGGTCCCAGGGCTTCTCACCAAAGACCCCTCACTGGCTTCCTTCATTAAAATAATAAAAATATTAATAAAATTAATAATTTTGGGAACATGGTTAGACTGCAGCAAAGACCTAAAAGATGGGCAACACATGAGCTCATATAGTAGTTAACCGGACAAAACATCACATCTGACAAAGGAGAGGCAGGCACAAAAGGTGACCACCGTTCCAACTGGTTCTGCTCCGCGGGACCCTGCTCAGCAGCTGCCAGGCGTTTGTCAGTGCCGGTGGGCTCTTCCCTGGACGGTCACTAGCTCCTGGCTTGAGGACCATTTCCTTCTTTCACGCAAGTTTCCGAGCACTGGTCCTGCGCCAGACACCATGCCAGAGGTGGCAGGGACTGAAAAATGCTTGCAGAGCCGGTTGGGACACAGTTCCTGTCCTGACAGCAGAAACAGCCACCATCAGTGGTTACTGAGCACATCCTGGCACTGGGAAAAACTCGCTCGCTAACAGCCCTGCGAGGCAGTTTCCCGTGCCACCCTTATCTACAGATGAACGAGTGGAGGCACCCGTGTCTACTGCTTGGTCACACAGCCAGTAAGTGGAGTGTGGAGGAAGCAACCTCCCTGCCAGTGACATCAAGTGGAACACGGAGGTGCCAGGGGAAGCAGGCGGGTGAACACGAACCGAACCGGGACACAGCGTCCCTGACGGAAGAAACGCTAGGGAAGGATGGGCAGGATGCAGAAAAGGAATGCGGTGTCGGTGTCAATGGGACGCCTCAGGTTGAGGGGCTCGCTGACAAGGCTGGCTGGCTGCCCTGCTGTGAGGAGGAAAGGAGGAACTGATACGTTTCTATACAAAAATCCCCATGTGGCTTAAACTTGGTAACTTTCTCGTACTTTGTAATCTTCCAGCTGCTGGTTAGGCTGAGAACTGTTCTACACACTATTACTATTTTGTAAATTATCACAGCCACACTAAGATGATGTTATAATTGCTAACAGCAGGGTTATATTCACTCGCACAACACCTCTCTTCCAAATGAGCCAAGAAAACTTCACAGAACCCCAAATAACAGATACAGTATACTAATAACTACATTTTCAAAGCTACATGAAGGCAAGAGCTTAATATTTCCCCAAGGAAATCTCAATGTTAGGTAAAACAGAAAAATCCACCCTCATTTCCAATTTCTAGCCTCTTCAGGGCAACTTTTGTAAATACTCAAATCTCTGCTCCACCCCATCGCATCCCCGTGAAACCCCAGTTCCTCCCCTTGGCTGCAATTCCTGTCATGACCTGGCCGGCCCCTCCTGCCCTCCCACCTGTCCCCTCCTTTCCCCTGGCACAGCCAGCTTCTTGCTGTTTTGGGCACAGGAAGCTCACCTCACCCCGCCTCACAGCTTTCACGAATGCTGTTCCCTCCACGCTGGAATGCTCTTCCTGGGATAAACACAGCAGCCGGCTCCGCTCTCTGTTCAGCCCCTCCTCAGAGAAGCCTAACCGTCACCTCTAACCTAGCTGCAGCTCCCACACCAGGACTCTAGCCTGCTCCTTTCTACCCGGATCCTCCTTAGGCTTCTCCAGAGCAGTCCACCTTCCCCTCCAGGAGGGCACTTCCTTCTGCACGGTCTCGCAGCAGCGGGCCCTTCCTAACTTCTCTGAAACCGGCAGAGATAACATCCGGAGATCAGGTAAAATGGTGGAAAAGAGAATAAAGTGTTGACTTTATATAAAAGAACATTAAACAAGATCTTTAATGTACTGTCATTACCAAATACATTCACAAAGGTCATATACGGACATTTTAAGGATTACCCAGGAAAGAGAAAAGGACTAGTTACTCAGATTATTAACCACAAATGTTTCCTGAGCTGAGAACGAAACTTAAAATTTTTGGTGATCCTTAAAGACCAATCCTATGAAGGGGGGGGGGGGGGAAGGCAAAAAGCCAATTTTATAATGGTCAATTGGTATGGCCACCAAGTCAAAAGAACTCCCCACCTGAAGCCTCCTGGCCACATCCAGAGCATGCCAGACCACATGCCACTAGGAAGCCACATTTTACACTGCTTTTATTCTTCAAAAAGGTCCTCTCTGCATCAAGGAGCCGGCTGTGCTAAGAGGCAAGTCAGTTCCTCTGCACATTAAGTACGTATTAGCCATCACTCTAACATTGAGTCAGCATGTATATTTATAGTGGAATCTGAAAAAGTCTGGCAAAGACAAGTTCCCTATACTAAGCCTCAAGCACATACTCAGAACTTAGTCTGATGCTACCTTTATGTATCGGAGACAAACACAGTTATTCCTGAAAAGTGGAGGAGGTTGAAGAGTTTGAGACTGGACACAAACCACCTCTATGGTTCCACATACTTCTGGGACTTTCTTTAAATCTTGAACAACTTTTTAGGAAATACACATTTCTCAAAGCATTGAAATGCAGAATGAAATCTCTTTAAATGATCCTGAATACCTAGTAAAGAGGGCCAGGCAAATGTGGCCAGAGACTGCCAGGACCAGCATGATTCTCCTTTGGACTGCAGACTCTCAAAACAAAGGACCTGTCCAAAGAGGAAGCCTCAAGTCCAAAAGTAAATGGCTAAATAATTAAGAGTGAGAGAGCAAAACCACACTCGTGCTTGAGGAGCCCCAAGAATCGAGGGCCTATTCAATCTCTGGACCAAACTGCACAAAGGCAATACTTCCGAAGCCAGAGTAGCAGTGGTCCCACCTGTACCCTGAACTTGGAGCTGGAGGTGAAGAGGCTCCACACAGAGGACGTGGGCCTGCCTGCTGGAACCCCAATGGGAGCCCCAACAGCCCCCCGACCTATTGCACTATCCTTCACAAAACCAAGCTCTCTCCCCAGCGTCTGTAGGCAGCTAAAACAATGAACTCTTCCCATTTGGAGAAAACTGCTATTGCAGCTGGAGAAACATTCTTGGACATCATGAACAAGAGATTCTGAGCCTAAGGAATTATAAAGTTGGTACGGAAGTGTGTGAAAGTATGAACAAGCAGATTTGAAGAAATATTGTGGAGCCATGGTAACAAAAGTATGGAAGAAACTCCAATTGCACAGAACTGTTTAAAAATAAACCGGATACTAAAATACCAGTGAAAAGCTACAATGGCTCACACTGTTCTCCTCAATATTTAAAGGACAGCCAGTTCTTTAACACACTTGTCTCCCAGGTTTTTCCTCACTGGAGAAATGTGAGACAAAGAGTAAAAAAACAGCTTTGAAATTTTCTCTAAGTTTACCACATGAATAAGATCTTACATGTTTCAGAGTTTGGAGTACGGAAATGTACATTTATGCAGAGATCATGGCGGCTTTTAATAAAACCAAACTAAATACAAAAACACACAACTGAGGCCCCAGAACTTAGGAGCTAAACTTAGTGCTCAAATACCAGTAATCTGATAAAGAACAACAGCACAGTTTCTGCCCAGAATGTAAAACCTTCAAGGCAGCAAGGGAAAGCTGACCAACACAGTAGCATTATTCAACTGTCAGCCTTCAGATAGCGGAAGGCTTGAAATAGCTTGCACTGGGTAAGAAGAAGACAGCAGTTCACACAATGATGGTTTGAGCACGACCATTTAGAAATAGTCTCTTAATCTGTTGTAGCTGTGTCTTATAAGGTTGCACTGAATACTGAATTAGCAAATACTAAGCCACCATTGCTAGTGAAAATAGCCACAGGATCATTGAGGACCTCTGTTGACAATATTATCAATAGCCTATCAACAAATGATCTAATTTTACATATGTTTCTGTTTACAAAAACTTTAATATATATTTCTTATAAATAATTAATTTAGTACAATATCTCTTTATAATAAAAGGCTAAGCAGAGTTTAAAGAAAACTCCTTCAGGGCATTTGTGTGTGTACTGCCACACCGTCCGTGTGTGTGTGTGTGTGTGACTGGGCACTGAGTCCAAGGCCTTCATACTAAGCTACCTTCCCAGTCCTCTCTCTTTATTTTTTTGAGACGGGGCCACTAAGCCACTAAATTGCCCAGGCTGGGTTCAAACTTGCCTTTTTCCAGCTTCAGCCTCCCAGAGTGCTAGGATTCAATATGTGCCACTGTGTACCCACCATACTTTCCCTTTCTTGGCTGTGTGTATCCCTGCCTGTCGTCTAATTACACATGCACCTCTCACTGTGGCAGTGCACACAGAAGACCCTTGGGACCTCCCATTCAGGAACTTTATGTGAGGCACAGTGCTGCCTGAGACTGCCCTGCCTAGTCCACTCTACCCACCCTGAAGACCAGGTCTGAGTGTCACCTCCTCCTCTCCCACCATCCCAGTGACCCTCTGCACCCCCACTGTCCTGTTAGTTTCTTCATGATGCCAGTACTTGGCCTTATTCTTATCTCCCCAACCAGGTGATCAGCCCCACCCCCACCGCACACACCCAAGTCACCTGGCTGTCCAGTGGCCATCACAGTACTTGCAGCCACTTAGCAAAGGCTGCCTGGGAATGGATTCCTGAGGAAACCTCAGCGCCCCGTAGCCTCCAGGCCATACCTCTCATGTGTTCAGGACCTGCCTCTTCCACTCTCCCCATGTCCACAGATGTGCTGAAGATGCCCTATGAGCTCTGCCCTCTGGGGGCAGAGCTTCGAGAAGACATTGTGAATAAGCTTTGCAGCTGCTGGTGAACAGGGGCAATGTTAAGTGATTATACTTAGGAGACCCCTGCAAATTGACTTTGCAGGGGCTGCTTTTTCAATCTTTTGTAACAGAAATTTTTCATCAAGTCCCATAGTCACCAAGATCTCAATTTGGTTGTCACCAAAATCCCAGGAAAACCACCCAAACACACATAAGCTCTAAGAAGGGGAAAGTGTTTCTGTGCAAAAACATGCCATCTGCAGGAGCACTGGCCCTCTGGCCCACAGGAGACACGGGCTCGGCAGGCAGCAAAGAACACCAGCCCTGAGGAACACACCCTGGACCCACAGTGGGAGGGCTCCACGGCACCCACACAGCACGGCCAGGCATGGACGGCAGTCATTGAGTCTCACTAGCCCCATAACCCAAGAAAACTCCACTTCTATCTCCTTGCCAAGAAGTCAGAATCTACCCCGAAAATGAGGGTGACACACAGGACTGGACTTCCCACTGAGGATCAGCTCCGGCAATGAAGGAAAGCACCTGTTTCTGATCCACCAAAAATACACGCTGGTTCCCTTGCCCAGCTCTGGCATGGATCTAATGGGGGGGGCATAAGGACCTTGGTCTCAGCACAAGCTTCCGGGGGCCTCGGGTTTCCTTGCTCACAAAATAGGTGGCCTTCTAGTCCTACTTGGGTGCTGACACTTTAAGGGGAGACTGGCAACACAGACAAAGGATAGACGGGTCTAAAGTTTTAAGTGGAAGGGCCGGTGAGATGGCTCAGCAGCGTAAGCACCTGCTTGGCAAGCGCTAGATCCTGAGTTTGACTCCCAGTACCCACATAAAGGAAAAAATGGGGCCGGTGATATTGCTCAGCGGCACAAGCGCCTGCTGGCAAGCGCGAGGTCCTGAGTTTGACTCCTGGTACCCACATTAAAAAAAAAAGTTTTAAGTGGAAAATATGTATTTCAAATCCTGTATCAAAGCAAAAAAGGAAAAAAAGTGATTTTAAAATAAATCAAAGCAGAAAAGAAAGGGGGATTTTACTTTAGGTCAGTGTATACCACTGGGGGTGCACTGGTAATCTACCCAGCCTACTGCCTATTTTCCCTTCTTTCCACTCTCGTGCCCCAGGGGTCCATGCAGCTATGGAATGTTCTAGGTGCTGGAAAATCCCACCAGGTACAGCACAAACAGAAACCTCTGTGCTCAGGGAGTGTGTTCTAGTGCAGGTGACTGTCAGAAAATACATCCTCAGGGCCGGTGAGATGGCTCAGCGGCGTAAGCGCCTGCCCGGCAAGCGTGAGGGCCTGAGTTCGACTCCCGCAACCCACATACGAGAAAGGGGCCGGTGACATCGCTCAGCGGCACGGGCACCTGCTGGCGCGCGAGGTCCTGAGGTCGACCCCCGGTACCCACAAAAAAGAAAAAGAAAATACATCCTCACTAAATGCTGGGTAGAGAAATAAAGCAAGGAAAGGGTCAAGGAGGGAAGGGGTACAGGAGGCGGCAGGAAGGAGGGACTGAAGAAAGCCTTGTTGAAAGGGTGACACCCGAGACAGCTTGGGAAGGAGAGAGCTGTGGGCCCTTAGGAGCAGAGGCAGCACTGGGAGAAGGAAAACGTGTAGCAAGCAAAGGAGGCGAGCCCGGCACGCCTGTGAGAGCACCAGACAGCTGTTCTAGCAGTTCCTGGCGCAAGAAGGGTGCCGAGACTGAGAGAGCAGCAGGAGAGACGATGACACCTGAGTTTAGACCTCGCCCTTGCACTGTGTCTCACCATCAGTATCCACCCCGACCCCTTGATTGGGCTTCCTGGCTCAGTCGTTCACAAGCCCATGCTCAGTGGCTGCCCTCTGCTGAATGAGTACATGGCCCCCTTCCTCAGAGTCCTACATAGGAGCCAGACATACACGCCTGCACACCCACTGCTTTTCAATGACCACATGTTCCTCACAAACCCGCATCTCCTCTCACTCAGCTCTTCCCGATGCAGGCTCGCCCAAGGCCCCACTGTGAGTGAGGAGTAGTGAGGTGGTCCTGAGCCCTCCCCCCCAACCTATGCAGCTCCAAACAGCAGCAAAGTCCAGTGCCCCTAAGCAGGTCCCACTCCCCTGAGACGCCAGTCACACGGAGTCAAGCCCTGAGGAGCTTTCCTCCTGCCTGGACTCAAGGAGCTTGGACCCCAGTCTCCAGATGTCTTCAGTCTTCCACTTGAGAACTCCTCGTTCCAGTCCTGCACATTTCCCAGCTCACCTGTGCTACCCACCTGTGCGTGCAGAGTATACAAGCTCATTTTGCTAAATGCTACCTTCATGCTGGAACCCTAAGCACTAGGGAGTCTCAACTGAGTGGAATTTAGACTGTTTTTGAAACAAACCACGTGGTCACTTGAGGTAACTCTCAGAAAGATCTTTCCAAATCATTCACTCCATCTGTACTCAGGTCTAGTTTCTAAATTGTTTCCTGGGCTCACAGAGAAGCAGAAGGTAGAAACTGAGAAGCTGGATTTTTTTTTTTTTTTTTTGTGGGTACCGGGGGGTCGACCTCAGGACCTCACGCACCAGCAGCGCCCGTGCCGCTGAGCGATATCACTGGCCCCTTTTTCGTATGTGGGATCCGGGAGTCGAACTCGGGCCCTCGCGCTTGCAAGGCAGGCGCTTACGCCGCTGAGCCATCTCACCGGCCCAGAAGCTGGATTTAAGGATAAAAATGAAGATGCTTTTCTGAATCTCCCAGAAAAATATGTGTTCATTTATTCTTAAAATTGCCTTGAAGAAGGAAGAAAAGCTCCCAAAGCAGAAAATGCTTGGGAAAACCTGTCCTTTGGGACATCAGGAGCTGTGGCAAGGCCTGACCTTCTCCTTTCTGCTCATCTTACGAGAAAGGAAGGCAAGTCACAAGATGAACTGCTCTACCGAAGCGGGCTCCAGAGCTTTTTCAAGTCAGGGAGGCACTCTCTGCTGGGCTACGCTGTGTGCCAGGGCACACCAAGTAGAGAGGGCGCATAAACGTGAGCAGCACCGACAGCGCAGTCAGCACCACCTCGAGGCTAGCCTGCCCAGCTTCCCACCAGTCTGTCTTCCTACTATTCCACCTGCAGCTCCAGAGGGACCCAAAGCAGGTGCTGGAGAAAGGGCTGTCTGTCCTAGATCCTGAAGGTAGGAAAGGTGGTAGGAAACACCTATTGTTCGGAAGAAATCAGTATTAAGAAAAAAATAGGGCTGGGGGGGTGAAGGACTTGACTAGCATGTGAGAAGCCCTTGATTCACTCTCCAGAACTGAAAAGAAAAAAAAAAAAAAAATTAAAAAAAAAAAGGAAGGAAAGAAGAGAAGGAGGGAAGAGGAGGGGCAGGGAGGGGAGGGGAGAAGAAAAGAAGGAAGGGAAAGTTCATGGTATGGATTCATGCAGTAATCCTTAAAGTAAATGCCCTGCCCTGTTGTCTTCTATATCCCATAGGGCCAAGAAAACAAGCTCATGGCCTGCTCTAGGGGAGTGACTGCCCTCGGGTCTCAGAGAAGCAGTGCCAAAGGAGGAGGCCCAGAGTCACAGGGTCTCGATGTCGCCCAAAGCTGTCGGTTCACCTGCAGGGTGTAGTTAGTCATGTCCCCAAAATGTGTTTTTCTTAGGTCATGGAAACATATCAGCTGCCAGATTCATGTCTTAAACTAATTTTACAGCAATATTTTTTTAGACTTGTTGGCAAGCACCCTGGGAACATGGAGACTCAGGCTGAAGATTTCCACAACCTAAATACTGATTCAGTGGTTTAAAATAGAAGGTTACTTTAAAAAGGACAAAAATCACACATTTTCAAATCCAATAGTAATGTGAGAATCTAAACAGCAGGACAAGAAAATACAGGAAGAGCCTAAAGATTTGAAAAAACTACACACTCTGGTCCCAAGCATTTCAGGTAAGTATTACTCAACCTGCAGTTTTTGATGGATTCCTTATGACTTCCTATACTGTATATAAGACTACGTCATCTGTGAACAGAGGCAGTTTTGCTTTTTCCTTTCCAACCTGCATACTTTTTCTTTCTTTTTCTGGCCTAACTTCCCTGGCTAAAGCCTCCAATACAATGCTGAGCAGAAAGCATACGAACAAATATTGTTGCCCTAATCTGGGCCTTTGGGAAAAAGCTTCATCTTTCACTACCAGCCCTGGGAATTTTCATTAATGCCCCTTCCGCAGTCAAGGAAGTGCCTTCTGTGCCTCGCTTGTTGACCGTTTTTCTCACAAACGGGTATTGCACTGTTGTACTCAGGAGATTTTAATGTTGCAGGACAAACAGGCATTGCCAGAGACCGAAGTCAACTTGGACTAGAATGACAGGACATTACACACTTCAGAAAATTTGAAATGTCACAGGAGCCAAATAAAATCCATTTTAAGAAAACTTAAAAAAATAAAAATAAAAATAAAAGCTCATTCTCTGGCTTTGAGAAATGCATAAATTTGTAATATTAAAGAAACCCTATTACCTACAATATCTCAAGGGCTGGTAAGGAGTGCAGCTGGGGCAGAAACAGGAACGCTCAGAAGTCCCATCTGCTGAGCTAGGCTGGGTGAGCTGTCCTGGCCACATAAAGGGTGGGAACCCCACTCAACACTCCCGCCCTCTCCATCGTCCAGAAGAGGCCTGAACTAGCAGGTGTAGGAGAAGGGGCTGCTGGGTCAGCCTGGCCCGAGTAATTATGTGGACCACATCCCCAGTTACCATACAAGGGACACGGAGAGCAAGTGGGAAATACAGGCATTTTCGTTATGTTTAATCTCTGAAATTTGGGATTCACTTGTTACTGCAGTATAATCTAGCCAAATATGACACAATGAATTACTGGGGGGGGGTGGGCAATGGCTTCTTAAAAAATGAAAGTAACTCATAAAAACAGGACAGATGACAATGCCATTTAGCGTGGGGGCTACAGAAAAATAGGAATGTAGTCTAACACTGTTGACTGGCTTCATGGAAAAATCTGAAAATACAGAACAAGGCAGATAACAGTTCCCAACCTTTGACCCCACAGTCCCACCCTGGGGAATATGCCCCAGGCAAATAAACTCAAAGAAAAAATAGCTTGAACAAAATGTTCGTCACAGCAATATTTAGAGCAGCAAAAACTGGAGACAAGTCAAATGCTCAAAAGCTAAGGAAACAATGGTGAAATGACAGAGTGGACACCACGGGGCCATCATAAAGGACAAGCAGGAGAGCATTTTATATTTGAAACTGGGTCTAAGCAACACAGCACAGAGACGTTCACCACACACACATTTCAGAGTCGGGACACTCAAACACTTGCCAAGTGACTGAATGTCTGAACCAATGAGCAACCACGCCAGTGGTGGCCGGGCTGGAGGAGACCACGGGGAGGAAGTCAAGGCTCCTCAGCCCAGCTCTGCAGAGACTTCAGTGCACGCATTTTAAGATGCATGTATCTGAACTGCAGAAAGGGAAGAACTAGTCTTCCTTCATATAACAAAGCTGGATTGATGCTTCAACAAAATGATGATGACTTCACATGAAGAAAAACTCTCCTCGTGTGAGCTTTCCAACAGCAGGAAGGAATTCTTCCGTGGGTGGGGTTCCCGAAGCTCTGAGAGCCTGGCAGGCCACCTGGCACTGTGAGGTGGAGGGAGGAGCAGGGCAGGTCCTCGGAAAGGTCCTTTAATGGTTCCCTTGTTTTGTGGGTCCTAAGGTGCCTCAGGGCACAGCAGACTTGTACAATAAATGTTTCATCATTCAGACTTTGCGGACACTTTACTTCAGTGGACTCATGTTGCTGATCACAAAGCCTCCTAAGGTAACTACAGAATGAGGTTTTCTTCCTCAGAATTCACACTCACATTTATGGGGAAATTCACCAGAAATTCCAAGAGCAGTAATGCTAAGTGGTCTCTCACCAGACAGACCCTCCTCATTTCTCAGCCTGTGACACTGAGCCCCACCATACTTCCTCTCTGATCTCCTGGGCTGGCTGCTGCCCCATCTTTATCCCTCCATCTCACAAAACAAAGGGCCCACAAAACAAGCAGCTCTTCCTCTTCACCTGCATGTTTAAAACCAACCCCTACCCCTTACCCTGTCCCCTAGTCTCCTGCCTGCTGGGCACACTGGAAAGCCTGTCCCTCCAGGCTCCCCGCCCTGCCCTCTGTCTCTCTCCCAGCAGTGCCCCACAGACCTTCTCAGTTGGCCTCTGGCCTCCCCGCCACTACCCTTTCCCTCGCTAGCGGCAGTCAGAAGCCCCTTAGGCCTCGCCTCCTCTTGGCCTGCACAGGACCTCTTTCTCTGGCCATGCCCAGGATGCCCAGGGTGCTAATGTCCCCCATTCTGTCCTGGGCCCTGTCACCGCACACTGCTTAATCAAACTGCTCTATTCCCGCACATAAACCTCCTTTAACTCAATGCCACAATCTACTCTCAGGTCTGTCAGACCCACACATCCAACTATCTCCACACAGACCTCAGAGTCCGCAAACCCTCTCCTACCCTCCTCAGACCACTGCCAACTGCAGGGCTCCTACATCATCAAACTCAACTGCTCAGACCAAAAACTCTCCCCCCCACAACAATCCATCACATTTAACCAGCTCCCAAGACCTGATGGACACCAGCTCCTCAGATCCCCCAAATCCTCCTACACTCCAATTTCTCATCAACGGCGACTCTGGCAAGGCCACTTAGAGCCTCTGCCTAGATCACTGTGGCTCCTGCTGGCCACCAGTGTGAACCCCTCCTTCCTCCCATTCTCCACAGTGCTATCACAGTGATAGGAAGACATGTGCTGCTTCTCTTCAATCCTCACAGTGCTCTCCCTGAGGCCAGCTTCAGCCGTGCCACTCACCGCGCCCCCATCACCTTGCACATGCTTTGGCCACTTCACCAACCCACCACACAAGCGCCATATTCCTCACGGCTCCATCTCCCCATACTCACTGCTTCCTCTGAACGAAGGTGCCGGTGAATCAGTAGAGGGGGATGGGTGCAATGGGAAAAAGCCGATGCGCGAGCACACCCCCCATTCCTTCATCTAGACACGGGGAGGGCTGACTTCATGGCGTCCCACTCACACCCCGCCAACCTTCTCCACAATCTGGGGGCGTGGACGAGATGGCTAAGGTTCCACAGTTTTCCCAGTTAGGTTCATTTGACAGCTTTGGCTTCTTCTGCCTACAAACGTAAGCATTTGACACTGACTGCCCAGACAGTCGCATTCAACAAGCACCCACATTAGGGCCCTGAAGAACAAGTGCTCACTGACTCACCAACACCTAAACACAACCCAACTCCAAAGCTGCCCGCCGAAGCCCGAAGTGGTGGTCTCCAACAGTCTGCGTGTCCTGTGCGCACACCAGGCCTGCTCCTCTCTCCATGGCCAGCTGTGGGGCCAGGACACGTCAGCTCGTCTGCTGTGTCTCCCCCTCACTTCAGGGCAATCACATCCTAACCCAGTGTGGAACGAGCAGCGGAAGGCCACGGACCAAGAGAGGTCTGTGACAAGGCTGTCACTTCGGGTGCCTGTGCTGCAACTTTAGTCCTTGCACTCATGTGGCCCCACTCCCGTCTGTGCCAGTCTTTGAGGGGCACTGCCAGAGACAGCTTTAAGAAATCAATTATTACTGGAAGATTTCTTCTGTGTCAGAAGCCCCTGCTCAGTGGGGTATCTCTTCCTTAAACTGCAAGTTTTCCCATTCAAGAGATGCACTTAAACACCCCAAAAGAAAAGTCACATAGGGCCGGTGAGATGGCTCAGCGGCTTAAGCGCCTGCCCGGCAAGCGCGAGGGCCCGAGTTCGACTCCCGGAACCCACATATGAAAAAGGGGCCGGTGATATCGCTCAGCGGCACCGGCGCCTGCTGGCGTGCGAGGTCCTGAGGTCGACCCCCCGGTACCTACAAAAAAAAAAAAAAAAAAAAAGAAAAGTCACATAGGCCCAGAAAGGTTCTTCTGGCAAAAGGAGAAGGAAAAAAACATAAAACAGGTCAGGAGGTTGTCCTTTGACCCAGCTAGAAAATGGGGACATTCATCAAGGGCAGGCGTGAGGCGGAAAGAGGGAGAGAGGGAGAGAAGTGATTGACCACAGGGAGCAGGCAGCTGGGAAGCCAGCCTTCAAGATCGCAGCAGCAGGTTCCCAAGGCTGGACAAAGGGCATTATTAACAACGCGTGAGTCACAGTGGTCCCAGCTCAACCCCTCCAGCATCTTTCAACCCGTCCACTTTGAGGCAGCCCCTTCTAGAAGCAGGACTTCGTACCACACAAAGGGCCTCTGTGGTCCTTTGTACACGGAGGAGCAAATGCTTTTCCTATGCAGACAGGAGCGGTTTCGGAGGCTCTTCTATACCCCAATGTCTGAAGAGCAGAATCCTCTAGGCGTCTGCAGCCCTAGCTGAGGGTGAAAGCTGCTGCGTTGAAAATAAGAGACAGCAAGAGAGAACCTTACAAAACACGACCAGGAGGTGAATAAATCTAGTAGGTCTCTGAAATGTGCACTTTGATTCTTCAGAAGACAAGACCTTTCATGGTCCAGTTGCCTCTGGCAAAATTCTTAAAAGGGTGATGGTTAACATTGCTCAACTATAAAAAGGAATCCAATCTCCTTAGAGGCTGTGCAGGTCAAATGGCAACCATCTGGGACCTGGCATAGCGCCGGGATCAGGGGGTCTTGCCTGAGCACTGGGGACAGGGCGAGGATGCCTGGCGGTAAGGATCCATTGTGGCCAGCTCCTAAGCCAAAGCAGCCAGGTGCCCTTGTCTGAGGCAGTCCCTTGGCACAGGGTTAAAAGAGCCTTGAACAACCCCCTCCAACACAGCGAGCGCTATGGGGACACAGAGGGTATAGGAAAGTTACCCACAGCTGACATTTCAATGGGAATTCATCAGCTAGAGAAGCAGGGGGAGGCAGCCCAGGAGAGGAATCTGGGTGACAAAAACCAGTGCAGCACAGGGGCAGGCTGGTCCTAGAGACCAAGCTGCAGGCAGCTGCTGTGACTTTTAGAGGTGGGCAGAGGATTCACACAAGGCAAAGTACAAGGGTCAGACATCAGCCTGAGTTACTCAAGCCATTTCAAGAGACTTCTGTCCCACCCACCTTCCAGCAATAAAAAAGTAGCACATCCAGTTCAGAGCCCACCACCTGCACCCACCAGGAGAATGCTGGAGAATGCCAGGAAGGGCCAGTGTGATGCCCCGCCCAGCAGAGGCCATTGGGAAAGAAATGCTGAAATACTGCTCAAGCAGTACTACCCTACAAGTATGTACCTCTGAAGTTAAAAAAATCACGCAAACCAGAAGAGGATCTGGCTTGTAATCTTTTGTAGGCATCTCTGCAATCGAGGGTTCCAGCTCCTCAAGGAACTATCCCATTCCCCTCATGCGCCAGCGCAGCCCAAGCATTCTAGTCCAGAGCACGCGTGGCCAGCTCCGACCTGCATAACCACACTGAAGATTGAGCTCCAAGCTGACAGTGATTTTCATTAAGGAGTAACATGAAATATCAACTAATTTGGAAAACAGGACACGGAACGCAGTTGTCAAGAAACAATCTGAGGGCCGGTGAGATGGCTCAGCGGTGTAAGTGCCTGCCTGGCAAGTGAGAGGGCCCGAGTTCGACTCCTGGAACCCACATATGAAAAAAGGGCCAGTGATATTGCTCAGCAGCACGGGCACCTGCTGGCGCGCTAGGTCCTGAGGTTGACCCCCGGTACCCACAAAAAAAAAAAGAAAAAGAAACAATCTGAAACAAATGAGCTAAACAGAAGCAATTGATTAATAGCAAAATTTCCCCCAAATGAGCAAAATGGAAAGGACAGGGTTTGAACTCCCTGTGATAGCTTCACCTTTACTTCTCAGCCTCACTCTTTATTAGCACATGTTTGCAGTACATAATGATTTTTTATTCATGGTGAGGAATTGATATAGGTTCCTAACCTATATCAACTCTTCCTTTTCCCCTTTCCCTCCACCACCTTTTTTTTTTTTTGCCAGCTTCAGATTGGTTTATTTCTAAGTCCTTATCAAGTTAATTATCATACATTCAGATTAGCAGCCAGACTAACAGGCCAAAAAACACACAAAATACATAAGACAATTATACTAAATCAAGGCACACTTTCCAAAGCACCCTTCTTATCTGTAAATGGGGTAAATACAGCTGACCTACAGCAGGGAGAAGTTAGGAGGAATGTAAATAGCACATCAAGTGTGCACAGCAAATGTCAGTCTCCCTTCTCCCAACCCCTTGGTCCTCAGGGTAACTCCAGCCAGCTGGAGTGCTGGCCCTGCTGCCTCCAGGGGTGGATGTCATTCAAGTAGGACTTCCAGGAGCACAGAATAAATCCTTACCAGGAGGTTTCATATTTTTTTTCATGTGTTCCCTGCCTAATACGCATTCCAACAACCACTTTTTATAAAAGAGAAAAAGTGACATTTCCATTTATAATGAAATACCTAATTACCACACTCACCTAATCAAATTTTACCTGATAGGTCCTGAAAAAGACATCCTGGTTACCGTCTTACTTCATTTATAATCTCTCTCTTTCTCCCTTCCCCCACTCTTAATAAAACACTTGTCAGTTTGGTTCAAGAATAGCCCATGTCCCAAATGTTCACATATTTTCAATAAAATTTTATTCTGAAAAGCTGAGTAAAATGATATTGAGCAAAAAAGTAAGTTCTATCATTATATATACTGTACACACACATGCATAAACATTCCCAATGTTCTAAAACATACATATTCTAGAAACATACTTTCTGAATGCCAGACACCTTGCTAAGAGCTGGGGGGTGGGCGTGAAACAAGCCCTGCATGGAAGAGCTCAGAGCGTTCTAGGAAAGCTAAGACCAGGTCTGGCAGGCAGGGGGCAAACACGACAGGAGTCTGTAAGGGGAAACAACTTATGAAAGCAGCACACAGTGGGCCTGGACCAAGGCCGCTCAGAAATTTCTCTGAAAGGCTCAGCCACCACTGCTGGAAACAAAACATCAGCCCACTGGCCACTAGTACAAAAATGGCTTGTAGGACACCTCAAACTATAACATTCTTTTTTTTTTTTTATTTTATTTTTATTTTTTAAAGAGAAGAAAAAAAACAAAACAAATCAAAAGAAGAACAAATTTTCAAAACAACATAATAGGAGGGTAACAATGGTTAATACATTACGTATTACTATCTTTAAGTTAGTTATTCAGGACACCAGACATTAGCATTCAATTGTCCAAACATTATTGGCACAAACCTTACTCTTCAATGAACTAAGTAAAAATGGTAGTGTATCTATCTTAACCATCTTATATATATATATATACAATTTTTTTCCCTTTCCCTTCTTTCTTTTCCCTATTCCAGTCTCTCTTTCCTTTTGACCAGTTTCTTTTTGATTCACCATATCTATTGTACATTTTGGATCTTATTTACTCTTTCAGTTTCTCATACTAGAGAGATAATACGATGCTTACACATGTGCTTCTGGTTTATTTCACTTATGAGTATTTTCTCGAGTTGCATCCATTTACCTATAAAAGTCTCCAGTTTATCCTTCTTTATGGCTGAATAGTACTCCATTGTATAAAAATACCACATCTTTCTTATCCATTCCTCAGTTGATGGGCATTTGGGTTGTTTCCAAGATCTGGCTATTACAAATTGTGCTGCTATAAACATGGGTGCACATATATCGCTGTGGTACGATGTTTTTAATTCTTCTGGGAAGATGCCCAGAAGGGGAATAGCTGGGTCAAATGGGACCTCCAACCCTAGTTTTCTGAGGAATCTCCACACTGACTTCCACAGTGGCTGTACCAGTCGACACTCCCACCAACAGTGAAGAAGGGTTCCTTTTTCCCCACAGCCCCTCCAGCATTTGTTATTAGTTGATTTCTTAATAGTAGCCATTCTTTCTGGGGTGAGATGGTATCTCAGTGTTGTTTTAATTTGCATCTCTCGAATGACTAGTGATGTTGCACATTTTTTTGTATATTTGTTTGCCATTAGTATTTCTTCATCTGAGAAATGTGTATTCATCTCAGATGCCCATTTTTGGAGTGGGTCTTTAAATTTGGGAGGTCTGATTTTTTTGAGTTCTTTATATGTTCTCGATAGTAATCCTTTGTCTGAGGAACAGCTGGCAAACATTTTTTCCCACATTGTGGGTTGTCTCTTCACTCTGTTGGTGGCTTCTCTTGCTGTGCAAAAGCTTTTTAATAAGATGAGATCCCAGTTATTGCTTCTTTGGGATAGTTCCCGTGCGGTTGAGTTTTTATTCATAAAGTCTTTGCCTACACCAATGTCTCCAAGGGTTTTACCTATCCTACCTTCCAGCAGATTTAATGTTTCTGTTTTAATATTTAGATCTCTGATCCATTTTGAATTTAGTTTAGTGCATGGTGAAAGATATGGATCTAGTTTTAATCTTCGGCATGTGTAGAGCCAGTTTTTCCAGCACCATTTATTAAAGAGGCTATCTTTCTTCCAGCGAATGTGTTTGGCACCTTTGTCAAAGATAAGGTGGCTTAGTATGTCTGGGGTTGTTTCAGCATCTTCTAATCTGTTCCATTGATCTTCAGGTCTTCAAACTATAACATTCTTATATCTAAAAAGCCCAGCAGGAGTTTATTGAAAAGTAAGTGTTGGGCCGGTGAGATAGCTCAGGGGCATAAGTGCCTGCCTGGCAAGTGCGAGGTCCTGAGTTCAACTCTCAGTACCCACATACGAAAAAAAGGGCCGGTGATATCGCTCAGCGGCACGGGTGCCTTGCGGGCGGCGAGGTCTTGAGTTCGACCCCCAGTACCCATACACACACACAAAAATAAACAAAATAAATAAGTGTTTGTAGTGATCACCCAAGGAGGGAGCTGTATCAAAATGTTTCTTTCATTCAACAAAATGTAACAAAGGCTTTTGTTACAAGGCTCTGTGCTAGCTCCATGGGTGATCAGGATGACCAAGTGCCTGATGATGCCAGTAAGCAACGCAGTGTTAAGGGTAAGGAGAAGCATGGAGCCCAGTGGCAGGGGCAGAGAATGACTGGGTCTACCTGGACGGGAGGAAGGTCAGGGAAGCCTGTGCCTGGAAATGACATTTGCGCAGACCTTGAGTGAATGTCAATGGTAATCACCCATGGGTGGTGGAATACACAAGTTTGGGCTTTTTCTATTTGCGCACCTGTATTTCTTAATTTTTCTGCCGTAAGAATGTATTGGTTGGTTGCTGGGGATATAGCTCAGCAGCACAGCGCCTGCCTGACAAGCTTGAGGTCCTGAGTTCAATTCTTGGTACAAAAAAAAATAAAAAGAATGTATTGGTTGGCTTATTCTGAACACTGAAATGAAAAATGAGGCTGCACACAGGAGCCTTCCCCTTTACTGTGAAGGAAACCACATGCCTTCCTTCCAGGCGCTCACAACCAGCCTGCGACCTCACTTGCTGCCACACAGCAGCAGGCATCTGCTGAGGCTCTCCCACTCCACCCTCCCGACCCCACCCTGCCGTATTTCCACAACAACACTCAGCCCTACCTGCCCAATTACATGCGCACACACTGCCCCTCTCTGCCTACAACACACGCTTCTCAAGAGCCAGGGTTTTGTCTCTTTCACTGCTGAGTCCCTGAGGCATCACTGAGGCACCCGGTACGGTACGGCCACACCCGGGAAGGAAGTCCAGGGACAGAGGCGGGGTGGGGCTACGAGGAAGCTCCAACACACTGTTATCAGTGGAGGACAAAAGTGGTTCTCCTGTGGAAAACTTTAAAACCTAAAAAAATACACGCATCCCTGAGCTGGTAAGAAAGAAGGGAATCTGAAGACACCAAAGTAGCATATTTAAAAGAAGATATCATAGGATATAAGAAAGTAAAATTAGGGGCCGGGGATATAGCTCAGCAGCACAGCACCTGCCTGGCGAGCACGAGGTCCTGAGTTTGATTCCCAGTACCAAAAAAAAAAAAGTAAAATCCGAAAGGTTAACATAAACAGAGAAATGGAAGATTAATAGACTTGGAGTCTGACTTACAACTAGTCAAGTTCCAGAAAGAAACGACACTAAGAGCAGGGAAAGGCATTATTTTAAAATAATTTTTCAGAACGTTTGAAGTCACTAAGTTGCAAATCGGGGAGGCCCAACGAGCCTAAACAATATTTTGAAAAGAAAAAACTGTACCAAGGGAAGTAAAAGTACAGAACCGCAAATATAAAAAGATCATGAAAGCAACCAGGCAGGAAAAGGCAAATTGCTTCCAAGCATCACAACTGGACGAAGAGCAACAGTGAAAGCCAGAAAAGACCAGTGTAATACATTCCACACACCGAACAGTAACTGTCTACTAAGAATGTGATGCCCAGCAAAATCAGCCTGTAAGAACGCAGGGATAGGCCTTTGAGACATTTAAACAATCCATCATCCAAAGAACCTCTACAAAAAAGGGAGTTGTAAAGGATGTGCTCCTGGCAGAAGGAAACCTCACAGATGGGGGGATGCTCAGAGAGGGAGTAAACCACATGTACCACAGGGACAGGAATGGCAGGATCAAGACTACGGGAGCAGGGGAGCAAGGACGGGACCTGCTGAATAAGAGGAGATGAAAGAGAGGGTCAGAAGGCCGTGACTTCCACACTGAATAAGGAGGTTGGGCCTTATCCAGAGCCTGTGGGAGGGACTGGGTCCAAAGTGTAGGGTCGGAGTTCCCTTTGAACAGAGTGGAGGGAGCACAGCCTTGAGCCCCGGGATCTGGGCTGCCCAATACAGCAGCCAGCAGCTTGACACTCAAAACCCACCCACATCAAATCCCCACATACGTGCACTCTTTCAGGCCTCTCTCCAGCTCTGCATTACACTGCGACCTCTTCCCTGACCGTGAGCTCCTCTACTCTTCCAAGCAGAGCAGGGTCCTCCTGCTTGGAAGTCTCTGCCTCATTGGTGTGTGACGTTTCAGGAGTAAGAACTCAAACGCAAATACCTACGGGTCCCAGGGTCTAGCACAGTGCCCGATGTGCATGATGTGTGCACGCATGTATGTACGAGCAGATCAACCTGGCCAACCAGCAGCAAGGGAGACTGTCCCTCCATATCTGACCTAACGGACAGCTGGAAAGAAACACAGAGCTCACTCTGGGTCTGTACACCCATCAGTGAGAGCAGGGAGGCGCTCGGACAATTACAGTTTATGAAAGTCTCTCACCACGATCTTTCATCACAATGATGTCTGCCATCCACATTCAAACTTTAAACCTCAGCAGTTTACGAGAGGCACCCAAGAATAATTGCAAGTTTTAAGAGTTCAATATTTGGGCCGGTGAGATAGCTCAGCGGTATAAGTGCCTTCCTGGCAAGCACGAGGTCCTGAGTTCGACCCCTGGTACCCAAAAAAAAAGAAGAGTTCAATATTTAAAACGACAAGATCTCTGCTCTAAAGGTGGTTCTGATGGCTTCCTGCACAGCCTTGTGGCCTTACTGGAACATCCTCCCGGCAAAGGAAGGTTTGGGTCTAAGGGACCCTGACCCAGCCGACCCCACAGGTGGGAAGGGACCAGCTGTTTCTGCTTGCCAAGTCAACAGACACTGGTGATCAGTCTACTACTTCCTGCACGATTCTTTTTATCACTGTAAATTAGAAAAGAACAGTAAAAAAATCACTACTATCCCCAAATTGCCTTGTGCTTCATTTATTTTCTTAAACTAGCATACCAACACGTTAGGAGCTTAAGAATCAAGGAGAGATTTCCAAATTGAGAAGATCAACATTCAAATTTGGAACCAGTAACATTGCAGCCTATTAATTACATCAACAACATCTTGTCAAATAAACATTTCTCAGAAAATCACTCTTTCCTGATCTTGCTGAAGGATTCCACTGTGGACCAATCATGACAAGAAACAAGCCTGAGTATGAAATTCACAGCCCAAATTCAGGTTAATAACAACAACAACCCACTTAAATTCTGCACAACTGTGACGACCACTGGCATATATTTCAAATTCGGAACACATGCCATTACATTCTTTAAGTTTTCCCAAATGGAGAAATATGCTTCATGAACCCACATTCTCTTTTTTTTTTTTTAATGTGGGTAACGGGAGTCAGCCTCAGGACCTCCCGCTTGCTAGCAGGCACCCGTGCCGCTGAGCGATATCACCGGCCCTTTTTTCGTATGTGGGTTCTGGAAGTCAAACTCAGGACCTCGCGCTTGCCAGGCAGGCGCTTATGCCGCTGAGCTATCTCACCGGCCCAAAGATTCTTATATGACAGAGTCTAACTAGAAAAATGCAGCAGATTCCCAGGGCTGGAAGAGACATCAAATACACACCTACCTGATCAGTTGGCATCAAGACAGAACTGTGATGTACAAAGGTGTTTAGTGACACATGACTATAGTCCTTCAAAAGTAACCTTGAGCTGGGGGTACAGCTCAGTAGTAGTCTTTCCAGCATGTGTTAGGCCCTGGGTTCCATTCTCAGCACTGGAAAAAAATCTCCACAGAAAGGGAGAACACTGAAATTCATTTGTTCATTTGCTCATTCACTGAAATCAATGACCTTCATCTCACGTTGTTATCTCACGCTCACATGCACTCTCTTTACCCAACCCTAAGGCCTAGGATACTAGGAGTTTCTCCAGGGTCATGGAGGACATTCTGAGGCCACCACTAGACCCTGATCTGGTGGTTGCTTGGGCAGCACATATACTAAAATTGGAAAGAACCCCAGGCAGAGATGAAGTGAGGCAAGCTTAAACAACAACAGCACAAATTCTCAGAGATTTCTGAACCAACAGCAGCCCCAGGGCTGACCTTTAACCCTCATCACCATTTATGAAAACGCCTGTTTTCCTGGAGTGTGTTTCACAAATTCTTCAAGGAACATAGTCTAAATACTTCAGAAAATACAAATAAGTACTATGAACCTCTCCGGGGCACAGAGGGTAGCTCTAGACAGATAGTGGGAGCCACGCTGAGTTCTAAGAGGAGTCATCCACTGTTCCCAGAACAACTCTATTTATATTTGAATTTCAGAAGGATACAAATTCAGTTTTTAGCAAAGACTTTTTTCCTGTTACTGGGGACTGAACCCCACGCACATGCCAAACACTCTACCACTAAGCTATACCCAACCAGCAGAGACGATTTTTAAAGATTCTAAGTTATAAGTAAATTCCATTTTTATGAATTAAATAATTTCCTTCTTCATTTACATTATAATGTATTATTTTCAAGCCTCTCACATTATAAAACCTGTCAGTCCATCTCAAGACTTAAGAGATGTCAGTTTCCCCTTATAAGAAATGGGATGCAGAAACACCGAGAAATTGGAGCTAAAATGTTCATTTGGGGTCTTCCTTTTACATCCCAAGGAATCTTCCTTCAAATAAAAACCTAGTACTTGTCTGTTTCTTTTATGAGCTGTGATCTTATTAGGTTTGGTATTCTCATCTATAGTAATTACATAATGAGGCTCACTCTGAAACCTAATTTAGGAGAGAAGCAGGAAAAACCATAGGGAACATTATTCTTAAGAAAAACCATCTCTCAGGTACAGAAATGTTAATGCTCTTTGTACTTACAATGCATGTCATCATGCATACATTATATATTAGTAATTACCTCATACCTATAGCAAACAGTACTTATAGGGAAATTATTATTGAATAAAAGCTCAGTGTCTGAAAAAGAAACTCATCAGAAAATAAAAGCCACTCTTAGCTATTAGTCTTAAGAGAATAATGTAGAGAAAGCAGATTCTATCATGGAAGGGGTAATCACCTAGAAGGCAGGAGACTTGGGTCCTAGACTGCTCTGCTAACAAGCTGTGTGACCTCGGATCAGTCACCTAGCTTCTCAGTCTCAATTCCTTTGTTAAAATGTGGAAGACTAGGCATGTCGACTCAAGAGCCACTGTAAGGAAGCACCATGCTCCCACCTTTTAAGTTATGCCATCATATGTGTAACAGAATTATGTGGGTGGGCAAAATAGTTGAAGGACTGACACTAAAAGGAAAAGAAAAATAATAAAATGGAGGCTTATTTTTACTTACTGGTATACTCTCACATCTGTAAGACATGCTTTGAAGTTAAGAAACGTGAACGCAGCATTTAAAGTCCATCTAGAATTCAGTAAGATATTGTATTATCAAGAAGGAAGAGACCTGAGGGAAGAGTTATATGAACAAAGAACAAACCTGACAGACCCGATTAAGGTCTAGAAGACACCCGTCATACTTCAGACGTTCCTAGAAATCTCTGCTGTGTGACCCCGGAACTGTCAGACATACACAAACCGCAGTGGGTAAGGGTGCACACTAGAAGCCTGTTTCCCCGTGCGGCACAGACTGCATGGGCATGGCGCCTTCTCGAGAAGAGCAACAGGCTGCCTCGTTAATGTTCATGGCAATAGCTAAGCCAGTAAGTATAATTCACTTAGTGACAGATCACTTAAGGATCAGGATTAAAAACAAGCTTCTAATTAGAATCACAGTACTACACAAATGAAAGGAGGAAGGAGCTATAATTTTTCAATTCCAGAATATGACTTGTAGAAAAGAAATAATTAAAAATGTATGTCGGTCTGCTCAGTTACTCAAACAATGAACCGTGTTCATGTCACCATCCAATAAGGGCATAAACAAAGTGCCTCGGAGCAGCCCTCTGAGGAGGACAAGGCCCCAGGGTCCAGCTGACAGGAGAAGTAAGAAAGAGCTGACGCAGAGGACGGGAGGGGCCTGGAGCTGGCGGCACACCAATTCAGGGAGCCTGGGGGTGGTTGGGAAACAGCAATCACTGTTGGCTGGCAAGGCTCACTTGTTCCTTTTCTCTCCAAGTCCCAGTTACCCGTCGGTATATTAAATTTGGCTGTTAAGAAAGGGCAGCATGTAATAAACATGATGTCTTAAAGCAGGAGAAAAAAAATCCTCTATTAACAATTAACTCAGGTAACTCATTTAGCTGCCTGGTAAGAAGAAAATACAGCTAGATGTACCCAAAATGATCTGAAACATGCCAACACAAAGTTTCAAAGTCACTCCATTTTGGAAGAAAGCTTATACATACACACTAAAACCAGTTAAAAATGATAAGGTACACACCTTCCCTTGGCGTAGGCCAAAGTCTGTTCACCAAGAAAATCACTCACTCGCTGACATTCTCCCAGTGCGTTCTGGACAAAACGTTCCACCCTGGTTAATACGGGGCTGGCTGAGCACTTCTGTCAAGGCGCTCTAAAACCGGGTGGGCTTGCTTACAAGGTGAGACTGCTGTTAAATCAATCACTCAGGAAAAAAGATCAACGAAAATTCTACTTTCAGGAAAGTCTACCTTGACGGAAATGCACGCTGTAAACAGCACGCTCACGTTTCTCTGTCAAACGCTGGCTTCAGCCACCCAACTCTGGGATCAGCTTCTGTACCTGCCTCTTTCCAACCCTGCTGGCCCGTCGGACCTCTGTCTTCAGCCAAGCTCTCCCAGCACATTTCATCCCTTCCTGTTGGCTGCCGAGATAAGGTCTTTCCCCTACAGCGCTGCATTCGCGGTACAGGCACCAGGTTCTCAGAGAGCTCCCTGGCTCCTGCCTGCCATGCCCATCACAGAAGGACTCTTTTCACAAAGTAGTCACAGAAATCTAGCAATTTCCATAGAAAATCAAGGAAAAGAGGTCTGACAACAAAATTCATAGTTTACTAGCCCACCCGATCAACCTGTATATGAACTTACACCATGCGTGCTACTCTTAGACTCTATTCTTGTATTTGGGATCCCTCTGCTCAGGAGAGAAAAAAGACCAGCTTTGTATCAGTGGAGTCAGGCATGACTGCAGCCAATGCAAGGTAATCTTATGTTATCCCTATGTGTAAAACTTAACTTCTTTGGGTGCTGCACACAAGGCAAAGCAGCTTGTCAGTGGAAGATGGAGGCTAATATAGGAGACGGGACTAGAGACATAGGCTCCCACGACTGTCTCCTAAGAGCAGAACACCTGGGCCGGTGAGATGGCTCAGCAGCATAAGCGCCGGCCTGGCAAGCGCCAGGTCCTGAATTCAACTCCCGGAACCCACATACAAAAAAAGGGCTGGTGATATCGCTCAGCGGCATGGGTGCCTGCTGGTGCGCGAGGTCCTGAGTTTGACCCCCGGTACCCATGAGAAAAAAAAAAAAAAGAGTAGAACACCCAATAGGCAAATGTGACTGGGTTTTGCTATGTAGTTCAGGCTGGCCTTGAACCCACTACATAGCCCTGGCTGGCCTCAAAATCATGGCGATCCTCCTGCTTCTGCCTCAACTGGGATTACAGGCTTGTGGTACCACACCTAACCATTAAAAAAAAAAAAAAAAAACCTATTCTTTGATCTGACATAGAATTGAAAGGGAAGGAAAAACAACAGTATGACTTTAGGCAGGAAGGAGGAATTCCATAATCCATGTGCCTGCAAGAGTGCATGGCACAGGAACCCCTTCCTTCAGGTAAAGCACAACAGGAGACACTGTACTGCACCACCCAGCCAGGCTGTGTGAGGGCGCGCATGAAGGGGGAGGCGGAGGGATTCTCTGGCTCTTGAACTGATTACAAGAGTGCTGTGCGAGTAAAAGTCACTGATACACACATTTACCTGTGCGTTTTTCTGTATGTATGTTATTCTTCAATCAAAAGTTTTAAAATATACATATCAAACATTACAAACACCACAGGAAAGAGCAGATATTGAAACTAATTTGCAAAGACGAACAAGAAATAAGTATTTCAAGGGCTCAGTTCCCCCAAGGTGCCCTCTCAGAAGATAAACTCCACACCCCTATTCCCACAGCAAGCCCAGATGTTACATTTAAGTGACGGTGGCTGGAACAGGCCACTTCAACACAGGCCCTTCCTTGCAACCGGGCCCATGGGGAAGCATGGGGAAGGGAAAACATGTAATGGACAAAACAATACATTGTAAGGGGAAATTATGCTAAGGACAGTACTGGCTCTTGCTCTGGGGCAGGATACAGTGCAGTCCCCTGGGCAGTGGGCAGCGCTGAGACAGAAACACTGCTCCAAAACCCAGCTGCTAACCTCTGGCAGGTGGTGCCTCAGCTGGTATTTCCAGTTCCTATTTGATTTCTATCACCAAAGACTTGAAACCATTGGACACTTACTCAACAAACAGTGCCAGGCAGAGTGCTTAGGGACTTAGCACCGCACAGGTGCACAAGTCCTGCCATGGACTGACCCACAGAAGTATAAGTAAATAAAATGGTGCACACAGATAAATGGTAGAACCAAGCATGTCCCAAGTGCTGAGGGACACCATGAAGGAAGGGAGCAGTTATGAAGAATGGGGGGCGTAGGTTGGTTCTCTAAGAACTTACCACCAACCCAACTCAATCATGGAAAACCTTCGGAGAAAGTGTCCTGTCCCCAGTCAGCGAGAGAGAGCAGTGCCTTCCCTTCCATCACCCAGTCCTCACCCAGGGCCAAGTACCTGCACATCAGTATATCATGTGGGAATTCTCCCCATGGCAACTGGAGTTAATGTACACATTAACCTGGCCTGACTGAAAGACACTGGGACAAGGACCTAACAAAGCTGCTTTTTATCTGATACCTGTTGTTACCACTGTCATATGGTGAAATGTTTGAGACTCTATAAGATCAGTACTACCAGCCCTGTTTTACAGGAAAGGCAAGCACCACAGAGAGGGTAAGCAACCTGCCCAAGGTCACCCAGCTAACAAGAGCAGAGTAGGAGTCAAACCAGGTCCACCTGATACATTCAAAGCCAAGCCTCTTTCTATAATACTCAGACCAAAAATGTGGATATTTGGCAATAGGTCATGTTATCTGGGGAAAGAACAAGCCTTCTAAAATATGATTTTCCCCGTTCTTCTACTGGTCTATCCTTCTAATACTACTGTGTTTTAAACACACACACACACCCCTGAGATATCGTTTGCAAACCACACAATTCACCCATTTAACACGTACAATTCAATATACTCAGTATATTCATAGATGTATGCAACCATCACCACCTCAATTTTCATTACTTCAAAAAGAAACCCTGTGTCCTTAGCAAACTCCCTCTCCTCATCCGGCATCTGCCTCCTGCGCTGAGACTTACAGAGTGGCTACAATACGGGGCTGCGGTTCAGGGCTTCGGTCCTCCCCCGTCGGGTAAGCAAGCCCTGCTGAGGCAGGACAGGGCAAGGAAAAGCAGGCGTCTCAGTGGCAGCAGATGTGGAGAAGCAGGGCAGCCCCTTCTGGGTGGCTCACAGTGCCTATGTCTCTGGGTTTCTGAACTTAGCAAGCCGAAAATGCAGAAGCAGGTGGTCCACGTGAGCAGGGTTACAAGGCCTCCCACTATTAGGAATTCCAATCTCCCCACGTCCAGAAAGGCAAACATCAAGAATGTACTAGCTGCCATAGTCAGGAGTAACCAAAATAAAGCTGTTGTAAAAAGCTCAACTAAAAAGGACTCAAGATTCAGGCCCTTAATGAAAAGAAGATTCCCTTAAAATCTGACTTACTCACTTGTCTGCTCTGCCTTCCTCAATGCTGCCCAAAGTTGGGGGGAAACAGAGGACTACAAAAAGACCACACATAAACTGCAGTGCCTAGACCTATCACACATCTATCTCCACAGAGCATGTCAAACCCCAACTATGGCCAGGCATGGCGGTACATTCACGGAATCGTAGCTATTCAGGTGGTTAAAGCAGGAGGATCACAGGTTCAAGGCCAGCTTGGGAAACTTAGACCTGTCTCAAAACAAAATGTTGGGGGCCAGTGAGGTAGCTTAGCGGCATAAGCGTCTGCTTGACAAGCGCGAGGTCCTGAGTTCGACTCCCAGAACCCACACAGAGGAAAAAAAGGGCTGGTGATATCGCTCAGTGGCACAAGCGCTTGCTGGCAGGTGCGAGGTCCTGAGGTCGACTCCCGGTACCCACATAAAGAAAAAAAAAAAGTTTTAAAAAGGGGGGTTGGAGGGAAGTAGTTCAGTGGTGCACTCAACACAAGCAAGGCTTGGCTCAATCCCTTGTACTTAGACCCAAAAAACACAAAGATATAAAAGAACTCCGTGTGTGGCATCAACACAACTTAATAATAAGAAAGAATGGGTGGCTAAGGCAGGAGGATCACAAGTTGAAGGCTAGCCTAGGCAATTTAGGGAGCTCTTATCTCAAACTTTAAAATAAAGTAATGAGCTATGAAGGCTGCGACACGGGTGAATCACAAAACATTGTTGAGAAAAGAAGTCAGATGCAAAAGAGCGCATAATACGGCTGTCGAGGTACTGTACATGAAATTCAAACCCATGGGGGCCGGTGAGACGGCTCAGCGGCTTAAGCGCCTGCCTTGCAAGCGCGAAGGCCCGAGTTCGACTCCCGGAACCCACATACGAAAAAGGGGCCGGTGATATCGCTCAGCGGCACGGGCGCCTGTTGGCGCGTGAGGTCCTGAGGTCGTCCCCCCGGTACCCACAAAAAAAAAAAAAAAAAAAGAAATTCAAACCCAGGCAAATCTCCTTTACAGTGCTAGACCAGTGTTTGCCAGGCCACAGGGTGGGGTGAGGTGGGGAGTTACACAAGGAACCTTTGGGTGCCACAGGATGCCGTCTTGATGGGGACAGATGCTTCACAGGTGTGTCCAGCTATCAAGGCCCCTAAGGATGCATCAGTTGTATGTAAATTAATATCTCAGTAGACAGAAAGGGGGAGAAGGAAGACAGGAGAGAAGAAAAAAAGAGAGGAAAGGAAAGAGTGACCTCTGGAGAACTGCAGTAAGAGAACTTTCTCCCACCCAGCCTCACTTCTGCAGCATGATGGAAATGAGGATGACCATGAACTGCATCTAATCTGTGACATGCTAGCCTAAGTGTATTTCACTGAGTCAAGCCTGAGAATAACCAGTGTAGTCCATCACAGTAACTGGTGCTGTACTGTACACCAACAATTCTGATGAACCCAATGTCCTCTTTCTTACCAGTTTAACTCAGCTTCTCTCATTGCTATAAAAATAATGCCAGTGAGGTGACTTCAATGGCAAGTTTCAGTGACAGATTTCAATGGCTGTAAGTAAATGAGTAAAATACAATATGCTAATTTGGGATGTTAGCCTTTCTTTATTTTCAAACAATAAATATTAAATTTTGGAAATCTATTGCATTCATAAACTCACGTGAAAACATTGTGATAGGTTAATTTTTTTCTTGTTGGAGAACAAAGTGGCTAATTTCAAATCCTACTTGTTAGCCTTTCACAGTTTTCATAAACTAAGATGGAAACAGAGCCATCTTGCCTTTACCCTCCCCCCATTCATCCATAAAAAAGAGTAAGGCAAACCGAATTTCAAACTTTATCAAAGACGCCAGCACAAAGCTAAGGTAGGTACCAGCTCTAAACTTTGGCAAAGTTTAAAAAAAAAAAAAAAAAGTTAAAACCTCTTATATAAGCTTATTTGCTTCTCTGGCAGTTGTTCAAAGATGAGGAGAAGGAGGAAAAGGAGGAGGAGGAGACGGAAGAGCAGGAGAGGAACAGACTTATTAACACAGAAAGCCTGACTGAGGAAAACCTTCAAAGCATGGCATGATAAAGGGAACATGCTAATTTCTTTTCTTACGCAGTTTATAAATCCCCAAATGCTAGCAGGAGAAGCAACATCTGGATTTCTAGCACATCTCAGGGACTACGCCGTCATACCGCCTACAGCCCTAGAGCAGCCCAAGCCTTCCTTGGACAACACACTGAAGGTGGAAAATGATCCCAGAAGGATGGTCTGAAGTTCAAAGAAGAATGCTGAGCAAGGTCGACAGTGGGTTTAGGAGTATTTTCAGGGTTAAAGCTACATCAATGTTTTATTGGCATGGCTTTTCTCCCTCATTTGTTTATATTTTAATTCAGTCCTCTGCTATAGTTTGGATCTTGAGTATCCCCCAAAGGTCCATAGAGCAGTGTCGCTGCAGGGAGGTGGGGGAAACTTTAAGACACAGGCCTAGGGGATATCTTGAGGCCACTGGGGACACGGCCTCAACAGGCCTCTTTGCATCCTGGCCATCAGGTGAGTGTCTATGCTCCTAACACACTCCTGCCACGATGTTCTGCCTCACCAAGGGCCCACAAGCAACTGGGCCAACCAACCATGGACCAAAATTGCCAAAACTGATAGCCAAAATAAATCTCTTCTCTTTTCAAGTTGGTCATCCCAGGTATCTGTTACAATGATGGAAAGCTAACAAACCATCTGACATTTATTCAGCACTCTCTCCATGTTGGAAGTGACAAACTCCATAATTCTCCATCCCTGTCCCTAAGCAGCTTACACTCCAGATGAGTGCCCCAGGACCACGTAGTGACAGGTGCTGGTAACAGACCTAACAGGAAGCCAAGCTGGGCTGAGACAGGGAGTGAGGAAGCGATGTGGGCAGCTCCACAGGAAGGTGAGCCCCAAGCTGAGTAGTGTTAGGGGTTGTGTCACTTCTTTTAGCTTCCACTTCCTCTCTCACTCTGGCTTCCCTTCCTCCAAGGGAGAACAGGGCACCAGACAGAAGCTCCCAAGTTCACTGACACTCTTTTACTGAGGACAAGAAAAGCAGCCAACACAAGGCTGCCAACTTTATTTTGCCCACTAAAAGGATATTTAAAAAAAGAAAAAAACTATCACCTCCCATTATTTCATTTCAAAGCCATTTTAATAATAAAAAAAGGCACCTTCACACACACAAAGAAACAGGTATACATTGAGTATTCCTTATATGAAATGCTTGGGACCAGAAATAATTCAGATTCCAGAATTTCTCGGATTTTTTTTTCTTGGATTTAGAATATCTGCACGTACATTATAAGATACCTCGGGGATGGGACCAAAGTCAAAATACAGAATTCATCTACTTTCATACACACCTTCTACACACAGCTTAAAGGTAATTTCATGCAATATTTTTAATATTTTTATCTAAGAAACAAAGTTTCATGTGTGGAATTTTCTGTTTGTTGTATAATGTTGGTGCTCCAAAAATTTCAGATTTTGGAGCATTTCGGTATTTGGATTTTCACGTAAGTGATGCTTACCTGTACCACAATCTCAGAATAAATAAAAGGCTTTAAACTAAAATCCTCCGTTTTATAACAGAGTAACTGTACGGCTGATGTTTGGGCTACATGACAGTGAGTAATCACCATGAAGTGGTTTTCAGAAATCCTGCCAACCGCATGGTAAAAGCAGGCACTATTTACTGAGTGCTCATCTCACGACATTTCATACACATCTGCTAAGATCTTTATAGACGATGACCCTATATTCAAGATAACCTTGCAAAGTAGGACTATCATCCCTGGTTTTTGGATGGCAGACTACAGTTCGGGGGGAAATGGCTTGCCATGGTCACACGCAGGCAGTGGGCCCTGGCTGGCTTCTCTGAGACCCTCCGCCAACACACCAGGAGGCTGTGGGAGAGCTCAAGGTGACTGTGAGCCCTTAGTAAAACGAAGTGTCTCTTTCATTGCTGTTGCTCTGGAGATGGGAAAGTAACAGTTCCGGTCAGCCACTTTTTTTTTTTTTCCTACAGTTCCAAACAACCAATTCAAATTCTTTGTAAAACCAGGAGGGGTATAAACATTATAAATAAATGAAATCATGACCCAAGGCATTCCAGAACCCTATCATATCTTCTTTCTCCTTCTCAATTTTGGACCAGTGCTAAAGAAAAAGAGGAGCCAGGCATGATGGTGCACACCTGTAATCCCAACACTCAGGAAGCTGAGGCAGGAGGATCACTGCGAGTTCAAGGCCAGCCTGGGCTACAGTGTGAGTTCAAGGCCAGCCTGAACAGCAGGGTGGAACCCTGTCTCAAAAAGACAAAAACAAAAACAAAAATAAAGAAAAAGAGGGAAAAATGAAAAAAGACCAAGGATCCACAAAAGCCAAGCAACGGGAAACATCCGAACTCTTACTCAAGATTTTCGAGATTATACTTCAATCTGGAATGTAAGTATACATCTGAAGCCTCTATGCACTGATGTTACATACATTAGGTTTAAAAGACATGGTCAGAGCTGGGTGTGGTGGCGGACCCCTGTAATCCCAGCATGCCACGAGGCCAGCCTGAGCTACATAGTGAGTTCAAGGCCAGCCTGAACTACATAGTGAGATCCTGTCTCAAAAAAAAATTTTTTTTATTTTTTTTATTTATTTTTTTTTTTTGTGGGTACCGGGGGGACGACCTCAGGACCTCGCACGCCAGCAGGCGCCCGTGTCACTGAGCGATATCACCGGCCCCTTTTTCGTATGTGGGATCCGGGAGTCGAACTCGGGCCCTCGCGCTTGCCGGGCAGGCGCTTAAGCCACTGAGCCATCTCACCGGCCCAAAAATATTTTTTTTAAATAAAACTAAATTTAAAAAAGACACGTTCATTAATTTCTAAGAGCTTCCCTTCATCCTCTAAAATAGGCATATAATCATAAATAGAAAACAAAGTTAAGACATGTCTCATTTTACAAACTTCCTGTCTTTCTCTACTTTTACCACTTAAAACTGGAGTCCATTGTATTTAACAATTTTTTGCCATTATCTTTCCAATGGTATTTCTGCATGGGATGAGACACGGCTGTGTGAAGATGCGGACCAGGTGGCTGATCGGAGGCAGTCCCACTGCAGACCCTCCACGGGCACTGCACAGGAAGGCAGAGCTGAGCAGATGAAGTAGCTTGAGGCAGTGGTGGGCAGCTGCAGGACCACGAAATTGTTAAGCCAAGGTACCAGGGTCTTGAAGAACCAAATACATTTAACACAAGTAGCATCCTGAGCAGCTCTGGCAACAATCAACATCAGAGCTACACTGTCAGTAGTTTAGGACTGACTGTTGCTGTAGACTGAAAATAATTTTTTCTTTACTAATGGATAACATCAAACGTAAAGAGTAGAGACTAGAATAATGACCCCGTTTCAACAATTACCAACACAAGGCCAATCTTCCTTCCCGTGTTGTGAAAACTGAAACGCCCACAGAATGATGAGCCCAATGCATCTCTACCTGGTCTGGCAGGACTCCTTGACACTGGTACCCAGCAGACCCTGAGAAGAGGCCCAAAGCAAGCGCTAAAGGGACCCGCATCTTGTGGGAGCACCAGAGCCACTTAAAACATGCATAAAACCAAGGAATGACAATAAAACCCTGCAAGGTCAGCAGCGATGAGTCACGGTGATATCACACACCCCTGACATCATGTGCTACCCCCCCCACCCCTGTTTCTTCCACAAAACATAAGCCCAATGTAATAACAGGGAAACACCTGGCAAACTCAAGCCACGAAACAGTCCACACAATACCCAGCCTGCATGTGTCAGAACTACCACGGCCCTGAAAAACAAGGAAAGCCTGTGAAATGGTCACAGATGAGAAAGAACTAAGGAACATGACAAACACACATAACACGGGCACCGGGATGGGAGCCTGGTCCAGAAACAGGCCACCAGCGAAAGGGCTGATTAAATCTGGGTCAAGCCTGTGCTTTAGTTAATGATGTTGGAACCACACTAATTTATTAATTTTAACAAATATGCTATGGTTATGTAAAATGTTAACAATGGGGAAACTGGGTGATATGGGAAACTTCTATATTGTTTTTGTGTTTGTGTGTGGGTACCGGGGGTGGAGCTCAGGACCTTGTGCACCAGCAGGCGCCCGGGCCACTGAGCGATATCACCAGCCCTTTTTTTGTATGTGGGTACCGGGAGTCGAACTCAGGACCTCATGCTTGCCAGGCAGGCGCTTATGCCGCTGAGCTATCTCACTGGCCCTCTATATTGTTTTTGAAACTTCTGTGTAAACATTTTTCAAAATAAAAGCTTAGTACAGAAATAATAAAAACTTTTAAACTAATAATATTCATTGTATCATTCACAAAAAGGAGTCAGTGACTATTTGGTCTTTATTTTAAAATGTAGCTAGGGAGGGCCAGTGAGATGGCTCAGCAGCGTAAGCGCCTGCCTGGCAAGCGCAAGGTCCTGAGTTCGACTCCCGGAACTCACCTACGAAAAAAGGGCTGGTGATATCGCTCAGCGGCACAAGCGCTTGCTGGCAAGCGCGAGGTCCTGAGGTCGACCCCCGGTACCCACAAAAAAAAAAAAAATGTAGCTAGGGAAGGAGAAGCCCAAACAAAGAAAACAATCTATTAAAAACCTCAAAGAAAGTAAGAGCCTAGAAAGGTAGGCGGGCCCTCTGTAAGCTAAGGTCACACGTGATCAACACTGCAGTGCAGTGTGACTGTGGTAGTAGAGCAAGAAGAGACTTCCAAATTATGAGGCTGCCCATGCGGGGGCCGCTGCTCCAGCCCCAGCTGTGCTGGTCGGCAGCAGCCCAGTTCCCTGCACCACCCTGACCTGCCCGCCCGCCCCGCCTCTCCGCACCCTTCTCTGCTCCAGCCCACCAAGCATCTCTCTTCACTCCCTCAGCAGTTTCTGAGGGTCTGCAGGTTAGTGCTAAGCTTACAATAATGAAAGAAGGAAGCACCACAGCACCATGTGGTATCCAACAAAATAGTTTTTTTTTGATGTATCTAGGAGAAAAGATGAACCCTCAGAACTACATACTAAGAAACCTGAAGCCACAGTTCTGCACCAGGGACAGACTAGGAGGAGCAGCAGATTCCTCGCTAGTTGGAACTACTGAGCCTGTGAGCTGTCTTGTCGTGGTTAAGAGTTCAGTCACACGTTCCCATAGCTTTCTGTGTGCTTCTTCAGAACAGCATCTTTCTACACTTGAAAAAGGACAAAACTCTAAAACTCAAAACACACTCCTGGGTTTTCAAATGATGAGCAGCATGTGGGGAACAAATCCATCTTGAACTGGATTTAAGATGACTTTTGTAGCTGGGGTCAAGAGGGAGGCAGGCACCTGTGACAGAGCAGCGGATGTCTGCCCCATACTGCAGCAAACATGTCTGGTAGGAGCCAGCCCAAACAAGAACGGATGTGAAATATGCTGCTCCAAATGCCCTGCAACAAAACTACTGAACGATAAAGGTAGAAAGCCAGTGGCGATGTTTTTAAAACAGTCTTTAACAACAAAAAAAGGCAGAAGGCAATCCAAATAAGTTGGTATTTGTTCTCCAGAACAAGTTTCCAAATGACATATGTTTCTTCCTCAGCAAGGCAAGCTCTCCTGGGCAACTTCATTATTTCTCTTATCCAGTAATTTATGAGTGTCTTGTAAAACGCAGGTCAGAACTTCCCTTGTGCTCTGAATTATGCAACCAAGAATCTGTACAATAGAGTCATTGCTCAACACCCCTGTGCTAAAGCTTTATCCTTCTACTTCACATGAGAAAAGGTACAAATGCTTTTTCCATTCATTTTTAAAGTGGTCTAACTGGAAACTCCAAGTGTACTCTGACATTTGCACACTGGATAGTTGTAAAGCTTGTGGGCAATCTCATGGGGCAACATGCCTGTTCCCCACTCAGCCTGGGCATGTGACGCACAGGTGCCAGGTATGGGTCACTCCCTCCTAAGCTGCCACTCCAGTCTCAGGCCTGGGCCTGTCTCCAGGTCCCATCTTCATCATGCCTCACTGCTCTTATTTCCCTGGCACCTTGCATAGGGTTTTAGCACCTCCAGGCACAACACACACCAAAGGAAGAAAAGAGAAAGCCCGTGAGAGAAATGGCAGCTTCACCTTTAGGCAGGCAGGGCTCAGGTGCAAACGCAAGTGTCAGATGAAGTACAGCCTCGATTTATAGCTTCATATGAACTCCAGCACACAGCCACTAGCTATGGAGTTGCAAGTCGATTTACCTCTCAGCCTCAGTTTCTTCAACTGTCACAGAGGACCAGCACTTCCAACCTCATAGGTTGCAAAAGGATTAAATGGTCTAGGCTAGGTTCCAAAACCTAAGTCTCCATCTCTCCGAATCCTACATCCACTCCATTTCCAGTTACCCTCCATCTGGCCCACCAATGATGAGGTACAATGAGTAATGAGAAGCCAACTCCACCAAGGGGCCAGCATCTTTATCACCCTCCCACAGAGCTGTCCCATGAGCAACAGATGGCAGGCACAATGCCTGATACACCTACCTGTTAACTGGATATGACTTTTACTCACATCCCATCCACTTCTGGACAGTAGGGAAGGGTGCTTGCTCACCTCCCACTGTTTCCATGAGGAGAGATTTTCCCTCCATGCTCCTGTCTAAGCCCTACATAATTCCTTCCCACAGGAGAACAGGACAGTGGTGTGCTCTTCTGGTGGGGGCCAGAAGCAGCCACCAAGTACAGGCTTCCTGTCTGGGTGACCATTCACCAAACGATCATAAGCAATGAGAATTAGGCATCTTTCTTTCCCTCTCCACCATCAACCAATGCAGGCAGCCATGGGGAGCAAGGGTGTCTGCTCTGCAGATCCAGCAGGTCTTCAAGTGAGCTGTGCCAGGACCTACAGCGCTGCTATTAGGGAGTCAGCAAGCCCACTTGCCAGTGCTACAGACTGACCACATTCCACTAGATCCCCAGCATGCTGCACGTACTAGCCCACCAGCCAGCAGCTCTAAGTACAAAGCTTAGAAAAAACTAGTGCATCCCGGCACAGGAGACCCACAGGAAGAATGCTCACAACCAGGGTACTCGCAATAGTCAAAACATGCAGGGGCTGGTGAGATAGCTCAGCGGCATAAGCGCCTGCCTGGCAAGCACAAGGTCCTGAGTTCAACTCCCGGTACCCACAAACGAAAAAAGGGCCGGTGATATTGCTCAGTGGCATGGGCGCCTGCTGGCGCGCGAGGTCCTGAGTTCGACCCCTAGTACCCACAAAAAAAAAAAAGCAGAAACCAGGGTCTGATGACAGGAGAATGGTAAATTGTGTTTTGTGCTTGTGTCAACTTGACGTGAGTGTGGGATGCCTAGATAGTTGGCCAAACATTCTGGATGTTTCTGTAAGGGTTTTTTAAATGAGATTAACATTTTAATCAATAGGCTGCAGACTGCCTACCAACTCCCCAGAGTTGAAGGCCTGAACAGGAAAAAAAAAAACTCACTGAGGGAATCCCACTGGCCAGCCTTCCAGCTGGAATTACACTATCAGCTCTTCTGGTCTTAAGCCTGCTGGCCCGTACCACATGTTTGGATTTGCCAGTCTCCATATACACATGATCTAATTCTTTGTAATAAATCTCTTTCTATACATACACACTTCCTATGTTCTATTTCTCTGGACAATCCTAATGCATACAACAGAAAATTATTTAGCAGAAAAAAAAATGAAAAAGCAATTTAGAGATTATGATTCCTGCTTTATAAAGCTTATAAACAAGGCCAGATGTGGTGGCACACACCTGTAATCCCAGCACTCAGGAGGCTGAGGCAGGAGGATCACTGTGAGTTCAAGGCCAGCTTAGGCTACAAAGTGAGTTCAAGGCCAGCCTGAACTGCATAGTGAAACCCTGCCTAAAAAAACAAAAACAAAACAAAAACAAAAAAACTCATAAACAAAGATCAAATAATTATTTACATATATATAAGTATTCTTTAAAAAAAAAAAAGCACAGGAATGATGAAAGATTCTGGAGCACATCTACTCCTGGCAGGATGCAGCCACCAGGAGCTTCCCAGTGGTACATACAGGTTTCTTTCTCAAGCTGGGAGGTTGGCTCCAAGGCATTTATTAGTATGCTTCAAAGCTTACATATCTAGACAGGTGCAGAGATGCACCCCTGTAATCCCAGCCCTCTGGGAGGCTGAGGCAGCTGGACTGCAAGTTCCAGCCCAGCCTAGACAACTTAGTGACTTAATAAGATCCTGTCTCAAAAAAAAAAAAAAAAAAAAAAAAAAAGAAAAAGAAAAAGAACTAAATAGGGGCGGCAGATACAGCTCAGTGCAAAGGCCCTAGGTCAATCCCCAGCACTAGAAAACAACCCACCTCTATTGTTTTATGTGAACTGTAATAATAAAACATTCTAGATTAGAGGTTGATAAGACACACAGGAAAGAAACATAGGTGTGTAGCAAATGCAGAGCCAAAAGTAGGCCAGTGCCCAAACTCACAGACTGCCGCTGTCCCCCATGGCCTTCCAAGGCCGGTTGAGAAGGTCCAGTCTGACCTGAAGCCCTGCCAGGTTGAGAGCTTTCAGGACTTCCTTCTCGATCTCATTCTGAAAACATCTGTGCACTTGCTTTCCATGTAGAAAAGGAAAGGAGTTTTGAAATTACACCCATGTGAATTCCTCACCTACATGAAAGAAAGGAGGGCAACAGCCACACGGACCTGTCTGTTGCTGATCCTAGAGCCCCTCAAGGCTCTAGATGTCATGCTAGTATTGGTTTTCAATGCCTCCTTAGGACAAAGGCACTCTGGCCATCTTTAGGTGGCTTCTCACTTTAATAGTCCCCTTCTGGCCCCATCCCAGGAATTCCTGGTTTCCACAGGGTAAAGCTAGCAGCCACACCCATGAAAGGCAATGGGAAGAACAGGCCTCAGGGAATACACATGCACCAACTCGACAGAGCAGAAGCATCACCCAGGCAGCTGAGCCCCCTCCTCCTGACCCCTCTTCCCATAAGCCTGACAACTCCCCTAAGGCTTCACCTAAGGCTTCACAGATCTGCGGCAACAGGGCTGCACGCAGGACTCCCTGTCACACTGTGAGTATAATGGAATGGTCACCTCATATGCTTGCTGCAGGTTTGGTAAATATTTCAACATTGATGTAGATTTCTTCTGTAACTATTTTACTTAGATTTTTATTAGGATTAGCTGCAGAATTTTATTATATGCCTGCCAGACATCTGTTAATATGGTCATATAGGTGTTCTTCCTAATTTGACGCAGTGAATTGTTTTGTATAACATTAATTAGGCACTTACTACGTACCTTGCCCTGTCCTAACCACTCTACATGAAGCATCCTGTTCTGTCTTTACTTCAGCCCTATCCAGTGGGTCTACTCTTGTCCTGCCAGGAGACAGGGAGATTAATGTTGGAGGAAACTACACAAATTAGCCGAAGTCGGAGAATTACTGGGTGGCAGGGATAGGGAACACAGTGCTCTACGTCTGACATTCTGAGCCAGAACTTCCTCAGGCAGACACAATTCCTTGGGCTAGGCTGTCCTTGTGACTCTAGAATAAGCCTTGCTCAGTCATGGAGGAGTAATCTTTTAATATGCTACTGTATTCATTTTATACTTAGAAATATATTTAGGAATGTTGCAAATATATGTACACATGGGTGTGCATAAACACACACGTACATAGGAAACTGGCTGATACTGTTTTCTCCCAACTATGGATAGAACCAGAAATGCAAATATGGGGGGGTTGAGATTTCACTACATAAAAGTCTTAACATTTTATGCCAAAAGACATCTAGACAAAAAAAGTATAGAAACAATAGCTGGAAGACATTTTGCAATACATATAACAAATGATTTAGAACCCTAACATACAAAGAATTCCTAAAAATTGAAAAGAACAATCCAATGGAAAACAAAGGACAAAGAATGTAGATAAGGCATTCACAGAAGAAATACAAATGATCAATAAGCATGTAAAATGATGCTCAACTTCACCAGCACTCAGGAAAACATTAATCAAAATGATAATGGAGTATTTTCACTCAGATCAGCCCCAAACCATACAACATCTAGTGCTGGCAGAAATGCCCAGAAAAGGGTGTATTCATATATTGCTGGGACAAATCCACAAAAAGGCAGAAGCCACTAAAATCTGATATGGCATTAGCCACTAAAAACTACCAAACTGGAGCTAGATCCAGAGTATGGACAGCACGCACTCATTCACCCACCCCACTGCCTCACTCAGCAGTGCACATCTGCACCGTGCCAAGCATTTTTTCCCATCTGTTCTCAGGAGAGCTTGAATTCATGCATGTGGTAAGCTCAGAGGAAGTGGAGTCAGCAAGTTGCTGAGTGATGCCTACAGTAGCTTCCTCTTTTTTAAAAGCATGTGTTTATGTTGGTGAGAGTCAGGAGAGAGATGTGCACAGTTCTGCTATACCAAAATAGTCAAGGTCGCTTGTCTCAGTGTTGCGACTGGAGACTTACTGCCACCTTACTGTTCACTATCTTTTTGTTTCACTTGGCAGGAACATACAGCAATAACCTTTAACTTTGAGAACTCTAGCAAGAAGTACTGCAAACAGCCTCTGTTCACACACAACAAAAGAAGAGCACAAGGCCCACAGCCAGTTGTTAGCAGAGCCAAGAGTCCAGCCTTGTCCCGCAAATGGTGCTCCCGGCACCGAGCACAGCCACCCACATAGGGCAGAACTCGGGAGGGTCTGGGGACATGGGCTGGTAACATTTCTGGAGTTTCTATGAATGAAGGAATGATGTGCTATGCTCTTTGAACTACAGAAATTCAAAAGTACTCACCTAAGATACCGTGCAAAGTTTTACAGTATTTGCATTCAGGGTGCAGCCTGACCCTCGGTTGTCGGATTTCCTACTCCATGGGGTGCTCTACAAAGCATTTCCAAATGGGCTACTCCTTGCCCAGCACCATTCCTCCTCCCCTGACAACAGCACTCCAGGGCGGCCTGGGGAGTCTCCCATCCCTTGAAGCGATGGTCCCTCCTTTTCAGGTTCCCTCCGTGTCTGTGAAGCCTCCCCACCCAGTGCCTTCCGAGGAACTGCTTTTATGCTCAGGTTAGTTTACAACCAGAGAACCCGACCAGTATACTGTAGTATGACAGAAAGAAATGCGTCCCTCTTGGTCAATCCTCCCGCAGTAGAGCAGACTGCAGGATTAGGGAGCTTTGTCACTCTGGAGAGCCAGCCTATGCCTCTACTGAGGACCTAAACACAGGAGCTTGCAAAGCATTTCAGCTTTACTTATCGCTGCCCAAGGCCCAAAGGATGGCTCCATCTGTTTACATCTCGATTCTTAGGAAAATATAAATATCGAACCAAGCATAAAATCAGTCAACTAAACACAGAAAGAGACTAACGGCCTGCTTCAAACGCCTGCTTCACCACGCGCTCTCCGATCTCTTCCTGCTGGGGGTACACAATGCCTCTCAACGCACCACAGCTGCCAAGCTTGTGGTGAAGGCGTTTCAATATGGACACCACCCACTGAGCGGGGGCTTACCCAGCGCAGTATCACTAACCTTAGAGTCCACTACGATCGTCTTCAAGCAAAACCCGGATATTGAGGAAACAAATTATGAGTGTGGTTTATGCAAGAAAATAGCTGGCAGACCTATCAGCAGAGTGGAAGTAAAAGGAAAGATCAGTGTGTACGTGGCTCAGTGGCAGACCACTTGCCTGGCATGTGCAAGGCCCTGGGTTCAATTCCCAGAACTGCAAAAAAAGAAAAGGACAAGGAAAGATTGGCACATAAAAGTACATCAGAATTTTTTAAGTTAACAATAAAATGCCATGGTTCCCCAAATTAGCTGTTATTTCAAAAATATTTTAATATATATACCAATTTGTTTCATTTATACTTCTAGTTTCTCTTAGCTCATTGAAAAGAAAGTTTTGTGCTAATATCTGTTTCTTCTTTGTAAGAATTTTTTTGGCAGTGTACTCTGAGTAACTACTTTGAAGATAATGATACACAGTATATTAACTATTGTTACTTTCTTATTAGTTTATGAAATTTTATTTTTTCATGAAATTAAAAAAAAAAAATGCCAGCCTGGTATGGTGGCACACAACTGTTGTTTCAGCTACTTAAGAGGATGAGGAGGAGTATTAAGCTCACGAGTTCAAGACCCGCCTGAACAAGACAGCAAGACTCCAGCTCAAAAAAAAAAAAAAAAATTTACTTAAAAAATAAAATGCCGGGCCGGTGAGATGGCTCAGCGGCTTAAGCGCCTGCCCAGCAAGCGTGAGGGCCTGAGTTCGACTCCCAGAACCCACATACGAAAAAAGGGGCCGGTGATATCGCTCAGCGGCACGGGCGCCTGCTGGCGCGCGAGGTCCTGAGGTCGACCCCCCGGTACCCACAAAAAATAAAAATAAAAAAAATAAAAAATAAAATGCCTGGGGCCAGTGAGATGGCTCAGCGGTGTAAGTGGATGCCTGGCTAGCGTGAGGGCCCGAGTTCGACTCCTGGAACCCACATACGAAAAAAGGGCTGGTGATATCGCTCAGCGGCACGGGCGCCTGCTGGCACGCGAGGTCCTGAGGTCGACCCCCCGGTACCCACAAAAAACAAAAAAAAAACAATTCCTCATCCTACTTCTCCAGTTAGCTGGCTGACCTAGTTTGCTGAGACAAATGATGAGAGACTACTGCCAGGTATCATGTCAAGCACAACCACACAATTTGTGTAAAGACTTAGATAAATCAAGATGAGTACAGAATTCAGAATTCTCAGTTTCCAACCTAAAAGACAAGCTCTAGGCCTCGGGCTTCCCTGAGACAACTCCTATGTAGCCACATTAACCTCACAGAATATTGCATGTACCTCACCCCCACAAACCGAGTCTGTAAATGAGGTGGACACCCACCTGCCAGGGAGAAAAACCACAGCAACCATGACATCTGCTGTGCCTGACCAGGGATGGCAGGTTGGTTACACCTGATCTGAACTCAACTTTTAGCTGGTGCTTGGGGCATTTGGGAGTAAGGAGTAAAATAAACCAAAACAAATGAAAATGAAATTTCTCTTACCTCAACTGAGCCAAAAGGCTGCAAACTGTGGCCTATGTGACTGTAGCAAGGTTAACTGAACCCTGGGAAGGTGAAACCTCCCCTTGACACATCAACAGTACACTGCTTCATAAGGGCGAGATCTTAAAGCCAAACAGTCATGATGAACTTCTCTCAAAGCACAACTACTTGCCCCCCAGAAAGTGAGGTAGGGGGTGTAGAAAACAAAAGTAGAGCCTACATTTAGTTTTCTTTCTTTTTTTTTTTTGTGGATACCAGGGTTCGACCTCAGGACCTCGCGCGCCAGCAGGTGCCCTTGCCGCTGAGCAATATCACCGGCCCTTTTTTTTTTGTATGTGGGTTCCGGGAGTTGAACTCAGGACCTCGCGCTTGCCAGGCAGACACTTATGCCGCTGAGCTATCTCACCGGCCCTAGTTTTCTTATTCTAAATGAAATGACAGAAATGCATATGTGGGTTTATTTTGTTCTTATGTGGCAATCAAAGACCAGGACAGCGGGCTGCTTCCTACAAAGTGAAATCAGGAAGCATGTGGGAACCATGTGACCAAAGTGGCCTTCTCCTCTTTGGGCTGCACACCTCTCAGGAGCCCACCAGGAAAGGTGGCTGCACACCTCTCGCCTGAAAAAGCAGGCTGGCTTCCCGGCCCATCCCAGATGGGCTCCACAGCCTACCAGTGGGCAGCACATGGACACCCTCAGAGGCTCTGCCAGGGTCCCAGCCCCCCAGGTCCCTGCTTCACTTCTCTCCACACCAGACCCGGCTCCAAACCAGCAAGGTCACCATTTCCTAACCAGCACCCCCGACGACACAGTCCACCAGCCCAGCCCTCAGCCAACTCCTGAGAAGGGCCCACCTGGTTTAAAACACTTATGAACACAAATACAGCTACCAGCCCCTCCAATGCATGCATGCACGCACATGCAGTCATCTAGCTCAACTGGTTTTAACCTGTCTACCTCTGTACCACACCACATTCCCAAGGGAGAGATAAGGTTCAAAAAAGTCCCAGAAATGACAGAAATGCCCACCCTCAGTGCATCCTCACCCAGGAATCAGTGCGCAAGTGCAAACCCAGGTTCTCGCCCAGGACTCCACATTCCTACCTCCACCTGAACTGATCCTCCCCGGCCTGGTGTCCCCTCGCTGCTTGCAGGACTAACATCCACTACAGAGCCGCTGGCGACCTTGCTGCACTCCCACACCCTCAGCACAAAGGACACACCAAAGTCACTGTGACCAAGCCTCAGGTTCCACCCCACACAGGTCTGAATCGGGAAGCTGGCACCTAAGATCGATAACCCCCAATCCTGTAATCTCAGTCTAACCACCGCAATTTCACTTTTCCTGGAATACAAAAAAAGCGAGCATTAGGGAAGGGGGAAACATGAAAAGGAAGAGCAGCAGCTACACTGGAGACTTTAAAAGAGGGAAATGACAGCAACGAAACAGAATTTGCCCAACACAAAAGGAAAAGCAACCGACATTCAGCAAAACGACGCATGGTTCTAAACCACACTGCTCAGCAGCAGTGGCCAGTGAGTCTGGCAAACATCCCAGCTCACTGGGAAAGAGCACTGGCCACCCAACTGACACAGTACAAGTACCAGTCAAGGGCAGCATTAATCCACCAGACGAAATTGAACACCTCAAAAATGACCTTGGCTCCCCTTTCCCAGGCTCCCACCCCTTTCCAGCCCTGCTATCACCAGACCAGCTGAGCCTACAGCACCTTGCACCTGGCCACTCGTTCTACCGTACACTTAGGGAGGACCTTCAGGGAGCAGACAACAGCAACAGGCAGGCCCTGCCTGCACGCCAGTGACCAAAGGCTCCACCACCCAGCATAGGTGACAGCACGGGGGAAGCAACACCAGACTGAGTGTCCACTGAGCAGGGGCTGAAGGATGAGAGGAGCCCACCAGGGGAAGGAACGTGCCAGGAAATGAGAACCACCTGGGCAAGACCTCAAGATGGGGCAGAAGCTGCTGCATCAGCTTTCATCTCCCTTCATCCAACCTCCATCCTCTTCTATCCATCCTAAGAAACTCTCCTGGAAGCCAGGTCTGATCTCACCCCATTCTTCTGCTTAAAAACCTTTGCTGATGCCCACTGCCTTTATAATAAAAACCCTGAGGCCCAAGAACCTACACACAGACACAAGCACCCCACTTTATGAGCTTTTCTAACAACTCCCTCAAACTGCCTGATAGCCTGCAGAGGCCACCACACCCCTGCCACTTAGTTATGAAGCAAAGACATTTTCCATGCTAGGAGGGGTGAATGGGTCTGATTCTGTACACAACACAGTAAGGCTAATCTGCATTCAAATACTGACTCTATCGCCCACTAGTTTATGTCACTTTGAATACCGTACTACTTCTCAGAGCCTCCATTTTCATTGCCTGCGCAATGACAACACTGACCTTGCAGAGCTACAGCAAGAACCGGATGTAAAACCTGCCACAAAGGGCCGGTGAGATAGCTCAGCGGCATAAGCGCCTGCCTGGCAAGCGCGAGGTCCTGAGTTTGACTCCCAGTACCCACATAAAGGAAAAAAAGGGCCAGTGATATTGCTCAGCGGCACAAGCACCTGCTGGTAAGCGTGAGGTCCTGAATTGGACTCCTGGTACCCACACAAAAACAAAAACAAACAAAACCTGCCACATGACGGTGCTCATACACAGGTTACCACTGTTGTCATACAGGGGCTGTACTTCCCCCAAAGAACACTTCTCAAGCCCCTAGGCAACACCCCTAAAACCCAACTGGCTCTTCCCCTGAGGGACCTCACTGACCACCCACCACAGTGGCCTGAGACAGCTACTACGCACACACACACGCCTCTGCGTTCAGAGGAACTACGGTATACTCACTGTCCAAAATACTGGTTGCCAAAGCACTGTAAGAAAAATCCTTCAGGAAATTTAAGTGTGGCCCAGGCATCAAAAACAGGGAAAAGATAGCCCCTGAGCGCTTTTCATCCATAGCCCCTGCCAAGTCCCTTCATGGTCAACATGTCACTAGGACAAGGGCACTTGCCAGAGGGACACTCAGCCTAAAAGAGCAGGCATGTGTCTGCACATGCCACCCCCTCAAAAAGAAACCCACACCCAAAAAAACTCTAGCTCATTTGCATGGAGATACAACTCAATCTTCTATCTCCCTACTTCCCTCTGGCCTCCCCAAGGATAAAAGCAAACAAGTGAGACTCGTTAATCCTGCCTCCCAGGAATTAAAGGAGAAATACGCTATGCAAGGAACTGAAAATCTGGTTCCAAGGCTCAAATCTCAGCCCGTCGGCATCCACCTCAGGATCCACTGGACAGAGGTCTAACGGCTTCCGGAAGCACGGCAGCGCAAGGATAGAATCACGCAGTGGCAAGCGCGCAGACCTCAGTGAGAAACGCAGCCAAGCATTTCTAAATAGCCCTCTGAGCCAAATGGGGTCCAGTTAGTGTTGCTCACCAAGGTTCCTTCCCTATCGGAGACACTAAACTTGATTCATTCTAATCCACAGAGGCTACAGTCCTCACATTCCAAAGAACACTTATTGTCTGAGCCTACCATAAAAATTATAATGACAAACGAATGGCAGGTGGAAACATAAATCCATAAAGAAATAGAATTCTTCTCAAAGAAGAAAAAAAAAAAAAAAAAAAAAAACTAAGCCATGTAAGAAGCCAGTTCAAGACTCAAACAGAGGACCAGGGACATAGCTCAGTGACACAAGCGCCTGCCTGGCAAGTGCAAGGTCCTGAATTCAATTTCTGGTATCAAAAAAAAAAAGACTCAACCAGATCATTACTTGAAAAAATGATACGGCTTAAAACTAGAAGGTCGGGCCGGTGAGATGGCTCAGCGGCGTAAGCACCTGCCTGGCAAGCGCGAGGGCCCGAGTTCGACTCCCGGATCCCACATACGAGAAAGGGGCCGGTGATATCGCTCAGCGGCACGGGCGCCTGCTGGCGCGCGAGGTCCTGAGGTCGACCCCCGGTATCCACAAAAAAAAAAAAAAAAACAAAACTAGAAGGTTTGGGCCGGTGAGATGGCTCAGCAGCATAAGCGCCTGCCTGGCAAGCGCGAGGTCCTGAGTTCAACTCCCAGTACCCACATACGAAAAAAGGGCCGATGATATCGCTCAGCGGCACGGGCCCCTGCTAGAGCGCGAGGTCCTGAGGGCGACCCCCAGTACCCACACACACACAAAAAAAAAACCCTAGAAGGTCTTCACAGTATCTACATGCATTTATTCACCCTATAAGTGTCTGCCACCTACAATAAGCCAGTGCAGAGATAAAAACTGGATTCCAACAGAAAGGCAGTCACTGGTACAAGCCTGTACTCCTAGCTATTTGGGAGGCTGAAGCAGGAGGATCAAAAGTTCAAGGCCAGCCTGGGCAACTTAGCAAGACTGTGCCACAAAAATAAAACAAAATAAAAGGGGGAGTCAGGTGTGTTGGCCCAGGCCTGTGATCCCAGCACTCTGGGAGGTTAAGACAGGAGAAAAAGTGCAAGTTCTAGTCCAGCCTGGGCAACTTAGAGACTTAGTGACACCCTGTCTCAAAATAAAAAATTTTTTAAAGGAGCTGGAGATATAGCTCAGTGCGAAGGCCCTGGACTCAATCCCCAATACTGCAAAAATAAATAAGGACAAATGTAAATAAGCCATATCATTTTTTGTGAGTAATTATCTGTTTGAGTCTTGAAGTGGCTTACATAGTTTTTTTTTTCCTCAGTGGTAGAGCACTTGCCTAGCACGGGTAAGGTCCTATGTTCAATCCACACTACAAATACGTAAGTAAGAAAAGGCTGTCCCTGACTTCCGCTTCACCTAGCTCCCAGCCTCTCGGGAGAACACAAATGGTTGGTCCGTCATACTCTGGGGAGAAGCACAGGGACAGATGCAGACCATGTACTCTGCAGGCTGGAGGGCAGTGCACTTGGTGGGAAGGGAATGTGAAACCACAGCTGGGTTTTGAAGAATGAGTAGAGTTCAGTAGGCCACAAAGGGAAAAAAAGAGTAGTCACAGCAGAGGCAACAAGATTTATGAGAAGCACATTAGGAGGGAGAAATGCACGAAGTTTAGGAAACAGAAGTTTGGGATTTCACCATGATGGCCACCAGAACTACCAAACAATTTTAAGCCAATCAATCGGTCCAAACCTTCCCCACTGCTACTAAGGAAATGAACACTCATGGGACAGCCATGTAAAAATAAACCACACTTCCAATCTGGTAGGAGAGGTAATAAAAAATGTTAAACCAAATCTGTTCGTCAACCTTCAGTAATGAAAAGCACAGTCCAAAGACTTCTAACGTGGTCCCCTTCCCTGTGCCTCCATGTCCCTGTCTGTGCAATGGACTGTCACCTCTTCATAGGCCCACTGTGGGTGACATACATAAGCACTCAGGAGACAGCAGTGCCAGCTGTATAACGCGCAGCAGCTGAGATCGCCCACCTTCGGAAAACTGCCTGCCTGCGCGTAACAGACATGGAGACTGCTCAGAGCCACCCTGTGACTGACTGGAAAAAAGGCCAGAGCCACATTCCCAGTCTGACACCACTGCCAGGAATGAGGAACAGCCCCTCCCACCTTCTGCGGCCATAGCCACGTCCCCTGCCCAAGTGCCACCTCACCCACCTGGGCACAAACGGCTCTTTGTCCCTCACCTCTCGGTTCTGGCAGGCCTCCACTGTCACTCTGGAAATGAGACACTGCCCAGGACCCACCATCAGGAACCCACAAAGCCTTCATGCCCGGGGCTCTGTCTTGCCACCGGGAAGGAGACCTTGGGCATCCTGCCTGCCTGCCATCCAGTGACAGCGACCCTGCCATCGGGGGCAAGGACACACATGTAAATAAACAGAAAGCCAGGCTGCAGGAAGCACCAGAGAACAATAAGCATTCAGAAAAGGGAAGAGATCCATGTGCCAAGAACCACAATTGCCAGATCTTTGGATTTCACTGATTAGAAAATTTCCCCCAAAATATGGCAGAGTTTTCAACAAAAGGTGCTGAAACAGCTGGATATCCACAGGTGAAAAAATAAACTTCATTCCATACCTTACATTACATACAAAGAGTAACAAGCTGGACACAGTAGCACGCACCTGTAATCTCAGCATTCTGGAGGCTGAAGCAGGACAATCACAAATTCGAGCCCAGCCCGGGGAACTTAGCAAGAGCTAGTCTTAAAATTAAAATTTAGGGGCCAGTGAGATGGCTCAGAGGCGTAAGCGCCTGCCTGGCAAGCGCGAGGGCCCAAGTTTGACTCCCTGATCCCACATACAAAAAAAGGGCCGGTGATATCGCTCAGCGGCATGGGCGCCTGCTGGCGCGCGAGGTCCTGAGGTTGACCCCTGGTACCCACAAAAAAAAAAAAAAAAAAAAAAAAAAAAATTAAAATTTAAAGGGAGAGGGGGTCGCACTGGGGGAATGTAGCTCAGTGCAAAGGCTCTGGGGTCAATCTCCAGTACAAAAAAAAAGTAATCTAAAATGGATCATAGACCTAAATGTAAAGCCTAAAACCATAGGACTTCTAGAAGAGACATAGAGAATATCTGTGATCTTGGATTAGGCAAAGATTTTACACTGCAATACCAGCCAAAAAAGCACACACCATACAAGAACAAATTGACTTCAACAAGTTTTTAAAACTTCTGCTCTTCAAAACACACAATTAGGGGCTGGTGAGATAGCTCAGCGGCATAAGCGCCTGCCTGGCAAGCGCGAGGTCCTGAGTTCGACTCCTGGAACCCACATACGAAAAAAGGGCCGGTGATATCGCTCAGCGGCACGGACGCCTGCTGGCGCGCAAGGTCCTGAGGTCGACCCCCGGTACCCACAAAAAACAAAACAAAACAAAACAAGAAAACACACAATTAAAGAGAATTAAAAGACAAAGATGAGAGAAAATATTTGCAAACCACATATTTGATAAAGAACTTGTATCCAAAATATATAAAGGAATCTCAAGACTAAGTAATAAAACAATTTTTTAAACGGGCAAATGATTTCAAGAGACATTTCACAGGCTGGAATACACAAAGCCCTGGTTCTAGGTCAGCAACGCCCCCCCATAAAAGAGCATGAATACTAACAGCAATAAAGGGAAATGCAAATTAAAATCACTATGCAACACCACAACAGAGGCCCATGGAATGGCAACAGCAGAACGACTGACCACACCAGGTGCTGGAGGGGATATGAAGGAAAGGAAGGCCTGGCAAAGTAACGTGCTGTACAGCACTGTAGGAAGGAGTCCAGCCACCTCGGAAAACAGTGTGCACCGCTGGCATCACCTGGCCGTTCCTGTCTGCGCGTTCCCAGAGACGTGTGCGCCAATGTTCGGGGCATCTCTACTTGCAATAGCCCCAAACAAAAAACAGGCCACAAGTCCATCGATGGATGAACAGACAAACTGCGCAGTGGATGCAAAAGAGAATGAAACCTGCACACTACAACATGGGTGAAGCACGGACAGAATGAGAACATGAGTCCACTTATATAAAATTCTAGGAAATGCAAATCAACCTGCAGCTGCGGAAAGCAGAGCAGTGTTGGCCCAGAGGAAACGGCAGGAAGGAGAGGACTACAAAGGTTCTGGATAAAACCCCAGAGCTGGGGCGTCTTCCCTCTCGTTTGCAGGGATGGCAACAGTGTACGCACAGGTCGAACCTTATCTACGAGTATACTTTTTTTTTTTTGGCAGTACTAGGGATTCAACCCTGGGCCTTCACACTGAGTTGCATCTCCAGCCCTTTTTAATTTTTATTTCCTATTTTGAGACAGGGTCTGGCTAAATTGTTAAGTTATGCAACCTGGATTTATACTTGTGATCCTCTGCCTCAGCCTCCCAGACTACTAGGATGGGTGGCATGTATCACTATGCCTGGTGTCAAATTGCACAACTTTAGTCTTTTTTTTTTCTTTTTTCTTTGTTAGTACCAGGAATCTAATTCAGGGGCTCACACTTGCCAGGCAGGTGCTGTGCCGCTAAACTACATCCTTGGCCCAAATTGTACACTTTAAATACGGGCAACTTATAGTATGTTCATTTTAACTCAGCATGTGTTTGAAATTTGAGGGAAGAATAATATAAGACTACTAACTTTTTATCTTGTCAAATAAAATACTCTTCAAAAACTATCAGCTCTGGCCGGTGATATGGCTCAGCAGCATAAGCGCCTGCCTGGCAAGCACGAGGTCCTGAGTTGAACTCCCAGTACCCACATAAAGGAAAAAAAGGGCCGGTGATATTGCTCAGCGGCACAAGCGCCTGCTGGCAAGCGCAAGGTCCTGAGTTCGACTCCCGGTACCCACATAAAAAAACAAATGAACAAACAAACGAACAAAAAACTATCAGCTCAAGGCTGAGCATGGTGGTGCACACCTGTAATCCCAGCATTCAGGAGGCTGAGGCAGGAGGATCACTGTGACTTTGAGGCCAGCCTGGGCTACCTAGTGAGTTCAAGGCCAGCCTGAATTACATTGTGAGACCCTGTCTCAAAAAAAAAAAAAAAAAAAAAAAAAAGGAAAGGAAAGGAAAGGAAAGAAAAACAACAACAAAACCTATTAGCTCAGTGGTAGAGTACCTGCCTAGCATCCCCCAAAGCTCCTAGGTTTCATTCTCAGCATGGCAAAAAGACAGGGAGAAAGAAAGGGAGGGAGGAAGAGAAGGAGAGAGGGAGAAAGGAGGAGATAGGGAGAAGGGGAGAGAAAAGGAGAGCAACTACCAGCAATACCAAAAAGATATTTTAAAACAGACAGATACGATGACCACAATCTTACACCGAAAGAGAGCCCTTTCCAAGGCACACGGAAGACTCATTGCCTTTATTGTCCCATGTGGTCAGAACAGACTCTGGCCACTTTCCGTGACCTATGGCAGGAGGGCAGCTGCAGGAGGCAACGCCCTCCCAGGGTGTCTCTGTCCTTACCTTGGCAGTCCCTTTGGAGAAGCAGCGCCCTGCCCACTGGGGAACTGAGACTCCTTGCAGGGGACAAGCACTCACAGGAATGCCACTCTGCACTGCTGTTCTGCAAGAACTTCTCGCCCTGTGCCAGCGCCACTCTGGTTTGCACTAGGCAAAGCTCCAGACGCCAACACTGACTCCTTGCTGGCTGGCATTCACTCAGGCTGAAGTCCACTGAGCTAAAGTAGAAATAAAATAAGAGCTCTAAAGAAGACCATGAGAGGTAGGCTGGAATCCTTCTGACATTCTGCCAGACGGCTGAAAAACTCCAAAGAACACCAGCAGGAAACCCTAGAGGGAAACTGGGAAAAATGGCCAGTGCCCAGTGGAAATCCTCACCTATTACTACTGGTGCTCTGGTCCACATCCAGATGTGCCCCAAGCCTCGTGCGCTCAGAGGTGGGCTCTGGGAGGTGACTGGATCAGGGGGTGTGATACTCACCAGTAGATTAGATTAGCCCACAGATGAGTTTAGAGCTAAATGTGAGGTTGGGAGGTGAAGCCTGCTGGGAGGGGGTGGTCACTGGGGGTGTGGCCTACAAAGGTTTATCTCTTCTCTGCTCTTCCCTTCATCCTCTCTCTGCTTTCTGTCTGCCACGCCTGAACCGTCTCTCCCCTACCATGCCCCGCTGCCAGGCCTCCCTGCCTTGGAGCCAGCCAGCTATGAACTGACACCTCTACAAACAGTGATGCAATATAAACCTTGCCTTTCTTTAACTTTTGAGCATCAGGTGTTTTGTCCCAGCAACAAAGAGGGAACACTGGTTTAGTGGTAAGAATGACGGGGCAACCCTGACATATGAAAAGTCAGAGTGGGGGGCTCCCGTGCAGCCCCCTGGATGCCCTGCACATCCACAGCCACAGCAGGCACACCCCCTTAGCTCAGAGACCCCCAGCCCAGCCCACCCTGAGTGTCCATCTGCCTGGACTTGAGATCAAGACTCTCCTTCCTCCTTAGACTGCCCCGACTCTCCCCTAGGACTCCACTTCCAACCATCCCATAGACAAAGGGGCCCTGTTCCCTTTCCCAACCAGCTGCTCTGGGCCCCAACAGGGGAAGAATAGCTGGGCAGACGCTGCAACTGTTAATTAACACTGAGTGGAGCATAGCCCTGTACCACGTGGGTGGTATAGAAATGTAACCCTTGAGGTACTTTCCAAAGCAACTGCAAAGGTACAGCTCTGTCTGACACCCAGTGCCACAAGCCTTAGAAGGAGGCAAGAGCTACAAAGTAATAAAATGTAAATTTTTTTTTTTTTTTTTGTGGGTACCGGGGGGTCGACCTCAGGACCTCGCGCACCAGCAGGCACCCGTGCCTCTGAGCGATATCACCGGCCCCTTTTTCGTATGTGGGATCCGGGAGTCGAACTCGGGCCCTCGCGCTTGCCGGGCAGGCACTTAAGCCGCTGAGCCATCTCACCGGCCCTAAAATGTAAATATTTAAAGAACTCACAGCTGCCATGCCAGGAGGATGGCAGCTTGCAAATTTCCAGTCAGAATTATGACTGTTATGTCAGGGGCTAAATCAAGATCCCAAGTGCTGTTTCATTCTACCCTTCAGAGAGGAGAGGACTTCTCAGAAAGTTTATGTCCAGTGGGCAGCACCTTTAAAGTCACAACAAGAAAACCAGTGTGCATATAGATTCTTCAGCCCTGAAACAAATAATACTGCATTTCAAATGCCATTCATGAGGCAATTATTTGGGACTGAGGATGGGATTATGCAATTTTGCAAACAGTAAACAGGCACTCTTGATAACTGCAGGTGTTGATAATGTCCACCTTGAAGCTTGTCCTACCCATGTCTCCCTCTGTGAGCAAAGCAATTTCGCATGACAGTCACAGAAAAGATCAAACTTCTGCTGGGCGTGGTGTAATACTCAGCAGAGGCTGAGGCAGGAGAATCATCATGACTCCCAGGCCAGCCCCAGCCTGGGCTCCATCGTGAGTTCATGGCCAGCCTGAACTACACAGCGAGACCCTGTCTCAAAAAAAAAAAAAAGATTAAACTTCTGACTGCAAAGAAGTTTACTGCTGGCACTTCTGACAGTATCCTCAGGCCTGGCTCCTGAGATCTCACACTCATGCTGCACACTGGTCACAAGCAGGTGCCACACTTCCTAGCTATGAGGCTGGCACTTCACTCTCTAAGCCTAGCTTTCTTACCTGCAAAACCAAACTGTACTGAGGATGAGTGTTATCAGGGAGGAAAACAAGGCCACCTGGCACAAATAAGCAGCCTCAACAAATAATAAATTTAAAAAGAACCAGCGATGGTGCTAGTGACATAAAAATGCAGTGCAAGGAGGTAAAGGCTGCAAGGCTACTGGGAGGCTGACAGTGAGCGGGGGCCTAAGCAGGGCACGAGGCCTGGCCCCTGCAGTCCGCTGAGCACAGCTTCCCTCTCCCCTGGGCCAGGGGAGTTAATCACACCCTACCTCCCCCGACTCTGACATGAGGTCCTGGTCTATTCTTTCCTTTTCTCCTGTAATTCCAATGCTACGAACCACACCTGACATGTGACACATAGTCAAATATACACGTGGCACATAGTCAAATATTAGTTGAATAAAGATTTATGAACTCATCAGAATTGCATGCAAAAATATCTGAGTCATTTCTGGGGAGAAATTTAGCACAATTCTTTCAGGGCCCCTCCATGCAGGAACTGTTGTTGGTCCCAGGGAGCCTCAGGTGCCCTCCCAGTTGATCATGGTTTGCTCCTAGCATGCACCACAGCCCGGCCGCACCGGGGCCTGTGTCTATCAAACATGCCCTGACCTGAGAGGCGTGTGGCTGCCAGAGGGCATGCACTGAACACAGGGCAGGAAAAGGGCAACAGTACACTTCTCCTGGCCACTCCCGCAAACGCCCTGTACAGAAAAGGATCCTTTTCTTAAGATTGACAAGGTCCTCATTTGATGACTTAGGAAATCAAGGTGACCAAAGGCTACCATAAATTGAAGTTTTAAAATGAACTGGTATTTAATTAATCATAATCACATCACCCATGTACAGCAACACACAATCACTGTGTATGTATATGTGGAGGGGTGTGTCGGCTCATTAAAAAGTCCATCTACGAACTACGCCTGCTAGAGCAGCTGGTGGCTTTGCAGTCACTCCTGGACCTCCTCGGGAGCCAAGGTCACTGAGGGACACCAACGCACAAAGCAAGAAGCTGTGTGCTCCACCGAGGAGTCATGCAGCCGGAGGGCCCGGGGGCTCAGAGGGCTGTGCTATGTGAAGCCCTGTGAGGGCACCTCTGTGGCAAGAGCGGGGAGGACACTCACTCATCTAGTATGCACAAGAGCGTGATCATAACCCCTGTTCTAAAGGAGAGGTGGGTCCCACAGAAATTGCAGCACTGGGTTGAGTCCAGGGAACCTAGCTGCAGAGCTCCTCACCATGGGTGCCAAGCCCAAACTCAGCAAAGCCACATCCCTTTCCCACTGCTGGAAAGAGGGGTCCTCCCACAGCAAAAACAACCAGTCCCAGGGCCCCAAAAGTGAGATTCCCTCTGCACAACGGAAGCCTTTTTTATTTTGGCAGTTTCTGTGGAGCCTGGCAGCACTGGCAGTTCACCGACTCCACCCTTCCAGGAGGCAATGCCCCCCACCAGCACTGCCTGGAATTTCCAGCGGGCCCCTGCCGACCACACAGTGAACGTGAAGTCTTTGGGAGGCAGGGATGTGATGAGCATCCCTCTTACTTATCAGTAAGAACACACACTCTTTTAAACTACGTCTAAATGCCATAAACCTGCAAGTTCCCGACAGAAGTAGCAAACAGAGAAGCACGAGTCCAAAATAGGAATTCTGGAAATGAGCACAAACACAAAGAAACTTCAAAGAAGGTGGCCTGTCGGAGCTCTCACGGGACGCGATGAGACAGCCACCTCTCACCCTGCCCACCCCAATCCACAACTTCAGACCCAGGCTTACAAGAGCAAGGAAGAAAGAACCACAAAAGGAAACAAAAGCAGCATCAAGATAAAATATCAAAGGGTAAATCTGGAATTCATCACACAACCATCTCACTCAGTCTTCACAGAGGAGGCATAGTACAGGGCTCCAGCAATGCAGGAACTGCGTTTCCCATAACTCTCGGTGATCAGACCACCCCTCCCGCCCACTGCAAGGCCCAGTCTCCGCAGAACTCTGGGCCCAGGGACCAGTCCCAGGTCTGAGAAGAAACTAGAAGGGACAGTGAGAGGAGCTCCTGCACCAGCCCAGAACGCAGCCTGGGTCAAGCAAGGGCCCCAGGGTGAGCTCCACCCAGTGCCATGTCCAGCCCAGCTGTGGCAGCTGAGCAGGCAAATTAAACGGGAAGCTTGGGGAAGACAAAGGGAAGCTAAGAGCCTGTGCCCCCAGGCCTTGGTCTTCACCACCAGCGTGGCCGAGAAGCCCTAAGGATGACTTGGGCTCCCATCCAGCCCCTACCAGAGCCTTCGCCACACACTGCAAAGCTCAGCCAGTTGCCAAGGCAACAACAACCTAGCCATGTTTAGGCATCTGTAGAAACCAGGGCAAAGTACAATTTCCATGCTTGTGATAAAAAGGGCTGCCAAGCACAAAAACAGGCATTACTCTAAAATGTGGTCTTACTGATAGGATAAACAGGGCTGGGGAAGAGAAGCAGGAAGCTCACAGTGCCTTGCAGAGCCCAGGCAGTCAGCCTAGCCGGGAGTGCAGACCCTGAAAGCATGCTTGTGCTCCAAAGCAAAACGGTTCTGCTTCCGTGCTGCTCGTGACTGTTTCCTCTCATTCCTACCTTAGTACTGAGTAAAGTCCTCGCTTTGCTTGGGAACATCAGCTGCTCTTAGCTGGGATAAGCGGAAAAACCAAGAAAAGCAAGTTTTTGCCCACAGTAAGGCCAGATAACTAAAGGAGAAACAGCCCCTGGTGGGGGTGGGGAGACATGGGGGTGACAGGGCGGGAGCCCCAGGGAGGGAACATGAATGAGAAGAGTAGGGGGCTGGTCTGACCACGGCTCCCCACCTGGAGCCCTCCACGTCCCCACTAAGCACCTTGTCCTCTGCAGACCTGGAGGATAAGCAACCAGGAAAACGGGGCTCTGCTCAGTCTGGCAGTGAATACCTAAGGGACAACAGAAGGTGGAAAGGGGAGTCAACCCACAAAAGGGGGAGGCCATGTTGGACTCCAGAACAGAAAAAATAGCAAACAAGAATAAGCACCAGTGCTGTTCACCTCCCAGAATATTCCCTCTGAGATGCTGAGCTCTAGCATGGAAGAGAGGCGGGGCAGGGTTGCACACACTTGTGATCTCACCAATCTCTCAGGCTGAGGCAGGAGGATCCAAAATTCAAGCCCAGCCTAGGCAACTTAGCAAGACCCTGTCTAAAAAATAAAAAGGGATGGGCACATAGTTCATTGTAAATGCCCTGAGTTCAATCCCCAGTATTAAAAAAAAAATTCTTTTTTTTTAATAAGAGAAACAGACAAACATCCATTCATGACAGTAGCATCCAGAAGCTGCAGTGGCAAAGTCCTAAAGATGAAGTCCTGATTTCTGAATGAACCAGCGGGAACAGCCTTGTACATCTTCCCAGTGTGCACACTGTTGAATGTGGAAGAGCAACCCAGAGGAAGTTCTGTGAGCTGCCGCAGCTCAGAAGAAAAGCGCTGATGAGAGACTCCAATTATAAGCACTTACAACCTTAGGAATGGAGAACACTAGTTCTGGTAGTCGCTAAGAAAGCAGCAGAGATTCCTTTCTCTTTTTTTGGTGCTGGGGATTGGACCCGGGACCTTACACATGGTAGGCACGAACTCTACCACTGAGTTACACCCCCAGCTCTGTTAAGGACCTTCTATCATCAAAGCCTCCAATTCAAGTGAAATGATATTCAGGGACTTAGGAAGGAAATGTGACTCATTTAAGAAACCCTTACAAAAGTTTCTTATCTCACATAAGTTCAAAGGCCAAGGCACCTTAAAGAGAAAGAATCTCCCCTTTTCCAAAAAAATACCAGAGAAACAGACTTACAAAAGCAGGCTTTCAAAACATTTGTAAGATGCACAAACCCTTTAATCCAAGATATCTATCCCTGGGAATTTATTCTCAGGAACTAATGACACACATGAAAAAAGAGAAACAAAATTGTAAACTGCAAATCCATCTACATTAGCACAAAAAGTGGAAATAACCTAAAATATCCACCACAAGGGAATATTTTAATCTCATTACAATAGGATAGCACAGCCACTAAAAATCTCTTGGGGGCTGGGGGCATAGCTCAGTGGGAGAATACTTGCCTAACATCCACAAGGCGCTGGGTTTGATGCTCAGCACTGCAAACCAAACCAAAAAAGCTCTTTAAAGATGATGTTAACAGAGGGGAAAACTTCTGGTACTCGGCACAGGCCTTGCTCTTACAGCCGTATAGAAAGGGGAAGCGGAGTAGACCTACCCATTATGTGCCTACTATTATGAAGCGGGGGGTATTGACAAAATATTTAAGTGAATCTGAAAAACACAAATGTTAACAATGTTGATTAATAAAAAGAGTGCCACCTGAGGCCAGTGCAGTCTTCAAAGCCTCTCCCCAATTTACAACCTGGATGACACTTGGGCTAAGCATATAATTTCCTGACCAGCACCTTCCTCTTGCACAAGCTGATACCCTCAAAGCATTGCTGAGGCACGCCTGTAATCCCAGCACCCAGGAGGCTGAGGCAGGAGGATCGCTGCAAGTTCAAGGCCCTGCCTTAAAAAAAAAAAAAAAAAAAATAGCAAGCTCTGGTACGAGGGTAACCGTCACTGGATGGTAGCTACTGCTCATGTTACCCACCTGAAGATACATAAAAAACATTATGCAAAGAGAGTTCTGTTTTTAGAAAATCCTATTTTCTTAAGTTGTTCTTTCAATTTTTAAAAGATCTTACAGAAAGCAAGAAAAGAAAAAGTCATTTGACACAAAAATGATTATCACAAGCACAAAAACATGCATCTGTTCTAATTATCTATGCATATGGTTTTCATTTGATATCACAACATCAACAAAATGGGAAAAACTTTCACAGTTTTACAAAGTACAGGGTAAAGCGAACACTATAGAAATGCAATTTCTTCTCTCCTGACGCGTGGCACAGGACACATTTTCGAAAGCTGCTGTGGAAGCTAAGGCAACACCACCCCTAGCCAGAGCCTCTGGAATTCTGGGTAGACCACTCCACCCTCCGCCCTTCCCCAAGTGGGAGAGCACACAGGTCCCCAAGTTACTGTGACCACACACAGCAGCCCTTCCTTTTCTGTCCTTATTCCTTGCTACATAAATTACTGCAGACTTTCAGGTTATCTTAATCAGGTTACTTGCAGGTATAGATCCTACCTTCAAGCAAAAAGCCACATAATTTACCTCATTTCTATGTTTGAGAGGCAGCTGTAACTGTTAAAGATCATTTTCACATTCGACAACAAGCACTTCCGAGTCTAGTTATTCCAGACAGCAAGGCAGTGACACATGCAAGGGCTTCAGAGCCAACTCTGACGGCGCCCCCGTGAAGGCCACTTGCTTTCCCTGAGCTTTGCTTACTCGTGGGTAGAGTCTGCTATCGTATTCAAGCATTCAGGGAACAGGAATGTAAAATTTCTTGTCAAGTCTCTCAGAAAATCCAAGAATACAGGGGGACTGTCCCAGACTGTCTGTCCCCTCAGCGCTGATCCCAAACCCATTCATGTCAGCCTCCTTATCCAATGATGCGCTTGCTGCTGCAGAGATTGTAACTGGTTAATTAAAACACCGTCCTGTCCCAGCGGAGCAGTGCCCAGGAAGGCCCGTGGCAGCAAAGCATCAGGCTTGGAGGTCTACGTGGGGAGCAGGGCCTGCTCCGTAGCTCCTCTGAAGACCACAATTCGCAGTCCTGGTATGCTCGGCGGGCAACGACTTAACTTGGAGTGAAGAAACACAAACATAGTTTAAAATATGAAAATGTTCACAAACTACAGCTTGAGCATCACTTTATAATAATAAAATTTCACTGAATTCAACAGGAAAGTTCCAAACACTCGCCACAGTGGACACCATTCACTGAAAGCCACTGAGGCCTGGGCAGAGGCCTGGGCAGAGCCCTGGAACCAGCTCCCTGCGAGCCCAGCCTTGGGCACGGAGGCTCCCAGGGCTCGGGGAAAGACCTCAGCCCCTGCCACTGACCCCTCCAGTTTTGCCTCTTCTCTGAACCATGGAGAAGGCAGCAAACCGACAGTGGGAAAGTTCATGGTAAACTGCAAATGCCTATACCACTAGCTCGTTTTTATATATACTCATTTTAAAGTTAAAGCTCAGGGCCAGTGAGATGGCTCAGCGGCGTAAGCGCCTGCCTGGCAAGCGCGAGGGCCCGAGTTCGACTCCCGGAACCCACATACGAGAAAAGGGCCAGTGATATCGCTCAGCGGCACGGGCGCCTGCTGGTGCGTGAGGTCCTGAGGTCAACCCCCGGTACCCACAAAAAAATAAAATAAAGTAAAGTTAAAGCTTAAATATTCCAAAAGTAAAAGGACAATGATACAATTTGGAAAACAAGGAGAAACTTTCCATAATCCCACAGCCTTAACTACTATAGCTGCACATAATTTGAACTATTTCACACCTGTGTCCAGTGTACACATGCGGTCTCATTCACCTTTTCACGTGCCTCCAGTTTTCATCACCTCTGTGTGAGCGGTCGTTACCACTGCATGCAGTTCCTTCCAGCTCGGCATCACAGCCCACCCTCCCACCCCAGGATCAGACTTCCCATCAGCCAGCATTTGGAGTTCAGGCCCCGAATCATACCATGAGGCAAGGCCTCAGCACGGCAGGGTTGCCTTCCAAACCAAGAGAAGATGCGGCCAACCTCAGCTCACCTGACTAAGAGGGCAAAGCTTAGCACCCGGTGGGAAGAGAGGGCGAAGGCTGCTGAGTGCCAGGATAAGCATATGCAGGGCCTGAGGCATCCACATCAGTGACCCCAAGTCATCAAGAAAAGTCCTAGCACATTAAATATACTCTGGCTGAAGAAAGAATAACAAATTTTGGAAGGATTTTCAATAGAATTGGATAAAATAAAATCAATATGGGTACTTTGAAGCTATATTTTGCATAGTTTGCAAAGTTATTTAAGTAGACATTTGCTCTTTGAGTGATACCAAAATTACTAAGCAAGTACTATAGATGAACCACAACTCTGAGCTCAAGGTGTTTGTTACTCCAGCCCTACCACAAACCCAGGAGGAATGGGGTGCCAGCTTCCTGGTACACTGGACTGAATGTCTGTGCCACCCACCCAAATTCTTATGTTCAAATCTAAGCCCTCAGCCAGGTGTAGTGGCACACGCCTGTGATCTCAGCATTTGGGAGGCTGAGACAGGAAGACCACTGAGAGTTCGAGGCCAACCTGGACTACATAGTGAGTTCAAGGCCAGCCTGAACTACATAGTGAGACCCTGTCTCCACCAAAAAAAAAAAAAAAAAAAAAAAATCCAAGCCTTCAATGTAATGTATTAGCAGGTAGGGCCTTTGGGAACTAAACAGGTCAGAAGAGTGGTGCCCTCATGAATGGATGAAAGCCCTGAAAAAGGGGACCTCAGAGAGCTCGCTTACTCCTTCCACCACGCACTGTCTACAACTCAAAAGAGAACCCAACCATGCTGGCTCCTGATGCCAGACTCGCAGTCTCCAGAACTGTGAGAAATAAATTTCTGCTGTTTATAATTCACGTGTCTATGGTACTTTGTTACAGCAGCCCAAACTGAGACGCTCAGTCTCAGAAATGTTGACGCATTCAGCCAAGGAAGGCACAGAGTCGACTGGTAGTAGAACTGGACCCCAAAGCCAGGACTGTCCTTCTCCAAACCCGTGTTTCTGCCTCTGATTCCTTACTGCAATATTCCCTTTTTTCTATAGAAACAGACAGTCAAAGTTACATCCTAACCTCATGGACTTGTGAGAATAAACCATATGAAAAGACAAGCAGAGCCCAGGCAGCTGCTGCGTTACCCACTGGAATCACAAACGCAGGCAGAGACTGAGTCAGAGACCAAGGCCACACCACCCTGGAAGCCCGTCATAACACACATCACGCACGTCAGTACACTCTGCTACTGCTTCCCAGACACTGTTGATGGCAATCTTTGAGCCTCCAAGGACACAGGGCAACCTTTGTGAAAGAAGCCACCTAAATCACCCTTACCCTGAGTCTCTGTTCTCACTGACTTGCTTCTGCATCTTCTTCCTGCTGTTTAACACCGGCACTGAACCGGCTCTCCACGGAACCCCATCGTCTAGAAGGCCCAGAGCCCTCAGTACGGCGTATGAGGCAGGCCACACCCTGAAGCCTGCCCACTCACCCTCCCTCCACACTCGGCAGCCCCTCACACACGCGACAGTCACACTCACGTTCCTGGTGACCATGCCGCCCTGCCCAGGACTCTCCTTCCCATCACCACATCGCTGCCCCTCCCTGAAGATGCTCTCTGTAGCTTCCTGACGGCCACCTCTGTCCCCATCTACCACATATCTGTTCCTACCTGGTACTGTCACAGAGGAAGGTTATGTTTCTAGGCCCACCTCTGACACTGAGCTGCCTCTACTGAACATAAGAGCCCCTTCATCTCGGGACGCCAGAGCTTCAGCAGAGACAGGTGCCAGAGGCACCACACACCCACACACGCAGTGGTCAGGGTGATCCCTCAAGCCCAAGTTGCCCATTTCTCCTCACCCACAAATACCCACTACACACCAGCAGCTGAGGTAACCTCTAAATGCTCTCAGCCCAGGGAGCAACATTCAGATAGAACTTCAGCACGGCCCGGGAAGTTTAATGGAGTCCCCCAGCGCCCTGCTGACGCTCTGCCTCCGAATCAATGCCTGAATCACAGCTAGGAAACTGCCGTCAACCTACAGGGGCAAGTGTCCTGGTCAGTGAGTGCCCCAATAGTGGCAGAGTCAACAAAGCAAGGCTGGCAGGTCTGCATCCGCCTCCCCATGGGTAACTGGACACATCATTAATGGTGGCAGCAACATGGCGCTCTCACTCCAGAGGGCCCTGCCTCTTCCCCTCCCCTGGCTTCTGCTTTCCGGGAGTTTCTACTGCTTTAGGTCTAGTACTCACTGCCTACTGTTAGCTTCCACCAATTCTCTCTGTGAGAATTCTTTACTTTGGAAGGCACAGAGCATCAGGCTTCTTTCTTTCTTTCCTTTTTTTTTGAGGCAGAGACTCGCCATGCAGTTCAAACAAGCCCTGAACTCACTATGTAGCCCATGCTGGCCTCAAACTCATGGCAATCTTCCTGCCTCAGGCTCCCAAGTGCTGGGATTACAGGCGTGTGCCGCCACACCCAGCCAGGCTGCTTGTCTGATGTCAGTAAGGCTGTGTGTCTGTCTCATCCTCTCAGACAACCTAAATGAATGTACCGTGAAACGGACAAATCCTTTTTCCATGCCTCAGCAGTGAATGCTGGTCAGCATCCCCTCCTGACAGGCTCTGGCACTAAGCGACAGGAGGACAGGGCTTTCTCCCACATGGGCCACATCTGAGTGATACCTACTGTGTGCAGTACATGAACTTCACCTGAGTAAGTCAAAACATCTGATTCGGATGACTATTTTCATCAGAAATAAACCATCTAACATCTGCGTGGCCTTAAAGTTTCACATTCTTTCACATAAATGAGCTCTTTATTCAGCTGAGAGGCTACTGGTAATAAACTGGAAAAAACGTCTATAAAATGTTAGGAACCTGGGCAGAGGACCACAGAAGCCATTAACTGTACAGTCATGGTCACTGGCACAGTCCACACCCAACTCTCAGACCCACGTGGAGGCTCCAGGCCCAAGGGAGGGGACTCAGGTTGAAGGGAGAACGTTACTCCTGAGGACATTTGGACAGGTCTTTCGACCTCTGGAAATCTCACCCAACACTTATTTCACAACTTTTTCAAGTGCTAAGCCACTGAAAAGTAATCATTTCAACATACTCTTCAATCAATAAACATTGTGCGCTCAAAATACCCAAGTTCTATAAATTTGCCCCTATGAAAAACGTAGCAAGAAAATAAAAATAAAACAAGTAAGCTTTTCACGGTCAGACAGAAAGGTGTTTAGGGATCCAAATTCCAACAGAAAAATAGTCCTTCAGATGAGCAAATAGTTTCCTCTGCAAGTGACACATTCTGGGATATTTACACCATCAAACATAACTCATGACAACCACCAAGGAAGCAAAATCTAGTGGAAAAACCCCATGCTGGCAACTGGGAGCCCCAGCTGGAGGATGCAGGATCCTATCAGTGGCTGAGCTTGGTATCTCTTTCTTCACCTAAAAAAAAAAAAAAAAAAAAAAAAAAAAAAAAACCCACATATAGCCACCAATACCACTCAGAAATGTTTTAAGCGCCAAAAAAAAAAAAAAAAAAAGAGAGGTGAAAATACTTCAGAAAGCATGTCCTCTACCAATACAAGTCACTGTAATTATTAGCTCAAGATGACTGGGAAAACAGGATTACCGAATACCTGGGGCAAGAGGCAGCTTAGAGCAGTGCTCTGCTCACCATTGTATCACTACAGCACAGGAGAGGTAGCTGAGGGCTGAGGCGATCCGGTTCTTAACGGGGCCCAGGCCCCTGATGCTGTCCACAAGTGTATTCCGGGAAAGGGGTCACAGTTGTTATCAGAACCTTAAAAGGTAAAGAACCTCTAAACCCCTCATCTTACGAATAGGAAAGCTGAGGCCCTAAGATCTGTGTTGACTGTCCTAAACCCCAGGGTTAGTCTGACAAAGGCTGGACAGAGCCCAGGACTCCTGACCAGCATACATCTCTCACTCTACTATCCCATATGCTAGGGAGAAGAAGAAAAAAAAAAAAATCACATAAATTTCTGTTAGCTTCCGTACATGCATGATTTCCAAAGCTATAGCAAAGTTTCTATCCTTATTCATCCTATTTAAGGCTCCTCGTCAAGGTCTCTGATAAGCTGAGGTAGCACTATATTTATGGCTACAGTCTCATCCCTGTCTAATTCAATGCCTGCACCAAGAAACATGATTTTTTTAAAACTGAAAAAGGGAAAAAATGGGTCCAGAATATAGCTAAATGGTAAACACTTGCCTAAAATGTGCAAAGGTCTGATCCACAGTACTGCAAGGAGAAAATGAAAAGAAAAAAAGACTTCGCTAGGAAACAGAAAATAAAACTGTCTGGTACTCTTTTATTATGCAAAAAAGATAAGGATGCAATCATGTACGCTAAACACAAGTCAGTACATAAATTAAGAAAGGAGATGGTACTCAGGAGGCTGAGGTGTGAGGACTGCCGCAAGTCCTAGGCCATCCTGGGCTACACAGTGAGTTCCAGGCCTGCCAGGACTACACAGTAAGACCCTGCAGGGGGTTGGGGGGGATCTTTTTTGTTTAAGTGTGATTTTAATCAAAATAACCAGATCTAGGGCTCTCAGATGACTGTTGTCCAAAGTGGTTACTTTGGAACTACACAGATACCAAAAATGTCACACTGCGAAGAATCCCTGGAGACTCCTCCTTTTAAGATGATCTCCACAGGCAGGCAGTGTAACCATGTGAACACCAAATGTCAGCAGGAACTCCTAGACAACCATCAGGACCCTCACTGACATCTACCCAGGGCCAAGTCTCAGGCACAGGCAGACAGCACTTCCAGGTATGCAAAGGATTACTATGGAGACCACAAAGAAAGGGCTCCACCTGTGGAATGCAAACTGACTTCATAACTAAACCATGGCTTCGCTGCCTACAGGTATGCAGCTGCAGTTCCAAACAACTGGAAAAAAACTGGAAGCACTATCGATCACGTGAGCACAGTCATTACTCGCCTGACCTACAGGGTGGCCACCAGGAAGCTGAAACACAATCAGATGGCAGATAAGGCAGGCCAGAGTCAACTGGGAGGTTCAGAGGAGGACAGCCAGAAAGCACTTCATAAAAGCCACTACAATCTCTCAACACAGGTGCCATTACAGTTAGTAACATTAATGCAATTTTTTGATATTCCATAATATCTTAGAATGATCAACTGATGACCTCCTCAGAAGGAGAAGCCAGGGCATCATGCCTTAACTCAGCACAAACATTCAAGTGGCAGATAAGAAATGCAAGGTTAAAGACAACACTTCTGTTCCCACCCCAGACATGCCGCAGCCGTCAGAGAGCTGGACTGGGTGCCCGGGACCAGGGTAAAGCAACCCTTAGCTCATTGAAGCAAGCTATGCTGGAACCACAGATGTTTTCTACATATGCACACCTTTAGACTAGTTAAATATCACCACCTCTTAACATTAGACAGAAAAAGTAATGAAGTTTCAGCTCCCAAACAGCATGAGCTAAGAACACCATTTCCATTCAAGAAAGCTGTTATTCTCCAAAAACCTGAATAGAGAGAGCAGACCTAATCATTCGTCTACTCCCGTGTTGTTACTTTCCCAAGTAATAAATATCATCAGTCTTTAAAGCTTCAAGACTATTGCTAAGGGCCGGTGAGATGGCTCAGCGGCGTAAGCGCCTGCCTTGCAAGCGCGAGGGCCCGAGTTCGACTCCCGGATCCCACATACGAAAAAAAAGGGGCCGGTGATATCGCTCAGCAGCATGGGTGCCTGTTGGCGCACGAGGTCCTGAGGTCGACCCCCCGGTACCCACAAAAAAAAAAAAAAAAAAAAAAGACTATTGCTAAAAGAAAAACACAGAAGTTTAACTCTAGAATTAAGTTTAAACGCACACAGACCAAAGCTTTCCAGATGAACTGAGAGAAATCCAAGTTGCACGGCACCCACTCAATGCCTCTAAGGGGAGGCTGCAGGCGGGCTTGTGAACCAAGCTGAATAAGAATGGACAGAACAGGAGGGCCGGCATGGCCACCAGGGATCCAAGTTAGCAACTCTACAACGGTTAAAGCAAAACCTCGGCATATGGGAGTAACTGAGAGGGAAGTTCCCATCTGCAACTCAGGTTTAAATTCTTTGAGCTGGTCTTTCGCTCTTCATCAGGACAGCCTGGGAGTGTTTGGTAAACAGCATAATGAGTAGCCCTGGAGACTCTCAACAGCCTACTTCCCTTCACCACAAAAACCCAGGCCATCCAAGTAAAGGAGACAAGGCAAGACCCAGAAACGGTGTGCTCCCCCACCCGCCCCCTGGCACTGAACTGGCAGACCTGGGGCGTGTCCACCTCCAAGGCTTCCCTGGGTGAGCCAAGGAGACAGCCCATCTGGCTCCCCCACCAACTCCTCCTGGAAACGAAACCGACCTGCGAGGGCGCCGAAACCCAGTGAATCACTGAAATTCAGAGTTGTCTCACCTCTCGGGGTGAATGTGGCCTGCGAGCCCCGGAGGAGGAGGGAGGGAATTCTCTTTCTGATTCAGTGAACTCTGGGGAAACTTGGGGGTCAGAGGGCAATCGCGCCGGCTCGGCTCCCAGCCCCGGGCCCTGCTCCCGAGGAACTGCTGGGTCCCCACCCTCCGCGGACGCGGGACAGGAGGGTGGGAGGGAGGGAAGCAAGGAAATGGAGGACGCGCTTCAAAGCGCTCACAGGAGCGCATCCGCGTGTGTCCCGCCCGGTCCCGGGCCGCGCTTCCCGGCCACGCCTCTCCCGGCCCCGTGGACGCCCCAGAGTCGCCCACCCCCCACTTCTGCCCCAGCCTCCCGCGCGGCCGCGTCGCTCCCGCCGTCTCGCCCGCTCCCAGCCAAGTGCACCCCACGCGCCCTCCGCCCTCTCGGCGCCCGCGGGCCGACCCCACGCCCCCTCCCACGGAGACAGGAAGTTCCGTGCGGCGCGGCCTGACAGACTTTGCCACCGGCGCGGAGGGCCGCCTGACAGGACGCGGGCCCCGCAGCCGACCCGCTCCCCCGCGTCCCGCCCCGCCGCCCAGTCCGCAGGCCCCTCACCTCGGCCGCCGCGCGCCCTGCTCCGGCCGTGACGGCGTCCTCCTGCCTCGGCTCCGGCTCCCGCCTCTCTGCGGCCGCGCTGCCCAAGCCCTTCCCAGACCCGCCGCGGCCGCTTCTGCCGCCAGCTGCGACCGCACCGCCCCCGCCGCGCCGGCTGGGCTCGTTCCATTGGCTGCTGGGCGCAGAGCCCCGCCCCGAAACCCTTTCAGTGCTCCGGATTGGGCCAGGGGGCACGCCTCCTAGCGCGCGCCAGGGGACTCCCCTGGGCGAGTACTGGCCGCTGCCCTTGTCAATCAAAGAGGAAGAGCCTATTTAATGGACTGAGAGGCCAGCCCTGGGGGGGGTGTCATCCTCAGGCAGTGGCTCAGGGGGCCACTTCCTTGGGGCTGGCTCTCAGGGGCCAGAGTTTTGCAACTTTGCCAGCGCTCAAGGGTGGAGGGAGGGTGTGGCTGGGCAGCACCATGCCCGACTAGGAGTTCAGGAAAGGTAGACTTCCAGAAAGTTTCTACCCTTAGGGGACTCAGAATATATTCCACTTGAGTCTGTTTAATTTGAACAACGCAAGAAGTGTGGGTGTGGGTGTGTGTGTGTTCAAGCGCGCACGTACGCGCACACGGATGGCAGGGCACTTGGCAATCTGCACACATTCTTCCTAATTCTCAGTAACCTTGCTTGACAGGCTATTAGCCCCATTCTACAGAAGGAAATTATAATGAGTCAAACTGGCTTTTATTGAGCACTATTCTAAGCATTTTCCAAGCACTACCTCGTACACCCTTGGTGCAGAGCGTGGTAAAAGTATGCCCAGGTGAGGGTTTGGGGAACTTGACACCAGGCATCTGCTAGGAGTGAGGTGGAGGCATGGCGAAGACAGGAGACCCAGGTCATCCCAACCCCAAACTGCTACTGGTTCCACAATACTCAAGTGGAAATGAGCATCAGGACTGCTTATATTAAAATGTTGAAGGAAAAAGCAAGATCAGTACAAAATGGTGGAAACACTATAATTGCTACTGCAGACTGTTTATTCTGCTGCACTGTCCTTGTAAGAATTGAGAAAGCATGTGCGAGGCCGGGATTGAATCCCCAGCACAACAACCAGAAAAACAGGCAGTAAGAAACAAAGCTGGGCATGGTGGCACACACCTGTAATCCCAGCACTCGGGGAGGCTGAGGCAGGAGGATCTCACGATTTCAAGCCCAGCTTGGGCACCTCAGGGAGACCCTGTCTCAAAATTAAAAATGAAAAAAAGGGCTGGGAATGTAGCTCAGTGTAAAGGGCCCAGGTTCAATCTTCTAGTACTGCAAAGAAGGAAGGAAGGAGAGGGAAAAGAGAAGAACCGACAGGTGATGACAAGTCACTGCCCAGAAGTCCCTGTCCATTTCCGGGACTCAGCCCACAGGGGCCTGTCTGGACCAAGTGCGTGGAACCCGGGTGTCCACTGGGCTCGCTGTCTTGAGACCTGGCCAAGGTCAGCTTGTGCTGCAGATCGGTGCCCTGGGAAATCCTGAGTCTCTCCCAAGGTCTCCGAGCCCACGTCTCCATCTAGCCTTGTGCTCTTTCCTGCATCCTACACTCACCGACCCCCCAACCCCCCTGTGCTCCTTACACACTCAACACAAATCCTGCTTTGCACCAAGCCCTGGGACTGAGAACCACAGCACAACATCACACCTATCCTGTGTACCGATGACGTAAGATGCCTCCGGAGCCCTCCTGGCCGCCTTGGCCCTAGGAGTTACCGCCTGGTGATGTCACATGCCACCTCTGTGACATGCCTTTGTCACCCTTCACTCCCTTCTTATCTCCCTGCTCCTTCTCTAGGGAAACACACAATTCCTTTTCCTTGTGCCTAGCAGTTTGACGCTACTTCCTACATCCTTGGGGTCTCGGCACCTTCTTATCCGTGTCTTTTTTCCCAAATAGAGCTCCGCTTTGGCAGCTGTGAAGTTCCCCACAGACTTTTCACAATACTGCAACCAGCCTTCTTCTGTCATTTTGGAGCAGCCTGGAGTCCAATCCTGTCTCTGCCCCTCTCCAGCCAAGGGGCCTTGGGCAAGTTGCCACAGCTCTGTGGTTCTCTGTGTCCCCGCCTGTGACCAGGGCTGGTGAGAGAGCAGCTCTCAGAGCTGTGGAGAGGAGTAGAGGCTGGGAGAGCTGTTCCATGCTTTGCCACCTGCCCCTTTGCACTGTCATCCCCACACTCAGTGCCCACTGCCATAGGGGACCAAGGCTGACTGGGGTCATCCTTTCTTAGCCATTTCACACAACACAGCCTGGAGAGACAGGCAGCCTGGGCTACGACCCGCTTCCACAGGGAACAAAACATCCCCCAGGGAAATAAAGCAAGCAGATACAGCTGTATTGCAGGTAACATAGTCTTTCTTAGACCGCAATGTGTATCTTTTTCAAGAAAAAATAAGTTAAAATTTGCCACAGACATCCCCCCAAGAATTAATGCCAATGTCAGAATGTGCAGAACGGAGCTGAGGAAGCAGGGCAGGGGAACCAGGGCTCTGCTCAGGGTCCTGGATAAATGCAGGGAAGACAGATCGTACAGCAGAATGAGGGCAGTAGGGTGAGGAACAGGAATATTTAGCTGCGCCAAGATGGGAGGAGGACAGAGAGCAAAGGAGAGAGCAGGTTCTGCTTGGCCAGAGCATTGCAGGCACGAGGAGAAGCCGGGGAGATAAGGTGTGGAAGGCAGCCAAGCAGCACTGCCCCAAGCCCCGGTGAGTTACTCACTTCCTGATTGTGGCCCCAGGTCTCTCAGCCACACAGTGGGGATGATCACGGACCTAGTGCTTAGGGAAAGCTGGGCTTCCTGAGTTCAAGGCTCCAGTGCTGCAGGACAGGGCCTGGCAGGGCTGCTGTCTCCAGCACCCTACACCTTTTGTAAAAGGCATCAACTTGTTTTAAATTGAGACTGGGGGATGAGGATGTACCTCACTGGCAGAGCAGAGCACTTGCCTAGCATGTGCGATGCCCTAGGTTCCATCCCCAGGACTAATAAATAAATGTGATAGAAAGGAGGGAAGAAAGAAAAAAAAAGGAAGGAAGGAGCAAAGCAAGAAAGTCAAAGAAGAAAACTCAGACCCAAGAACATGACCTTTGCACTGTTAATATCTGGAGATGCCAAAGCATTAACCATGTGGCGTAGGAAGATGTTTCTGGAGACACCTAGGCAAGGAGCATCCCCTGCCAAGTGTTGTAAAGATCTGAATTCCTTGTAAATGTGTCATTTATGGGACAGCAATGGCCCAGCCTTCTTGTGTTGTTTTGTTTTTTGGCCTGTGCCATCTGCTCACATGAGTGGTACTGGCAGCTACAACACTCCACACACACGCACTGTGCTCAGCTGGAGCCTGCTTCCTCTCCAGAGCATCTTGAAATGGCCCCTGATGGCCAGGTTCCTCTATGGGGCACTGCCAGGATTCCCTGAACTGGGGTCACCCCATTTGTCATGCATCCATCTGTGGGGTCCTACCCCTCATGCTGTCAGAGGGCATCGATACTGATGGGTACTCTCTTGCGAGGTGGAAAAGCTCATTGGGAAGTTTGGGGTACAGTGTTGCTGTTTGTGCCAAAGTGGACCAAGTGTCTGTTATGGCTAGATGTCCCCTCAAAGCCTCATACAGTCATAGGTGGGGCTTTTTCAGAGATGGCTGGATCTGGACTATGTGGTGCTGGGATTGATTCACGATGTAGTGCTAGGCTCAAGGGCACTAGGATTAGGGGTGTGAGTGCTACCTGCCCTAAGTAGCCTGGATAAGATGTAAGGGACAGAAAGAGCTGGTTGCTTTGCTACCTTCTGCCTGCCATGAACTATTTCTCCTCTGTGATACCACCCTATCTTGGAGCCAGCTGATGATGGACTGAAACCTCTACAAACTGTGAGTTAAATAAATCTTTCCTCCTTCAACTTTGGGGGTTGGGTATTTTGTCTCAACAATAATAGAAAAGTAACTAACACAGAATTTGGTACCAGAAGTGGGGTCATTGCTGTGACTGTACCTGACCATGTGGTTTAGGAGCCTTTGGAGTTGGCTTGTGGTAAGGGGAAGCGTTAGGAAAGGTTCAGAGATCCCAGCTCAAAGAGTAGAGCTGGAATGCCTGAGGCTGTACTTGATGGGAGATTCTGGTCAGAGCTCAGAAGACCAGAAGGCTGCTAGAAATCCTGCCAGTAAAGCCCTGGCTTGGGAGGTTTCTGCTGGGAAGAAAGACTGCATTGGTTGTTGGACTCCAGATGATGTGTGTTATGCCTTGGCAGAAAGTTTGTCTGCATTTTGCTCATATCCAGAGACTTTCCCTGAGACTGAGATTAAGGGTGGTGGACTAATTAATCTTGCAGAAGAAATTTCAAGGGAGTCTAATGTGAGGTGCTGGCATGGCTACAGTTGGGGGCTTTTAGCCAGATTTATGTTGAGAATCAAGAGCAAAGAGCCCAGAACAATGATTTAAAATGTTTTGAGTTTGGCCAGAAAAGAAGCTCCAGTAAAGTTGCAGCCTGCAAAAATGGAACAGGAGAAACTGGTAGCTGAAAAGACTAGCAAGAAAAAGCCAAGTATTTCAGAAGACAACAGAAAAGATGACCTGAGGACATCACAAGAACCAGCAGGACTCCAATCTCTGCAGCCTCAGATTGCAAAAATGAAAGACTTTGGTTTGAGAAGAGAGCCCCAGAGCACCATGTTCCAGAATGGTGGCGGCCTAGGGAAGTTGTTCCTTGGGATTTGGTTCATAGGCACTGGACCCCTACAGCCAAGAGAGAGGGAAGCCTGGTTACTGCTCCAGCTGGCAGCAGACCTTGGCATCATCCACATGGTGCTGATTTTAGGTGCATTCAGAGTGCAAGAGTTGTGGGGTCAGAAAGCCTTCCACCCAGATTTCAGAAGGCCTGGGAGTCATGCAGTGTGCCCCTGAGAGGGCAGTGTGTGAGGCTGTGAACGTGAAGCCGAAGGTGCAGTGGAGACTGCAGAAGTTTGGAGAAGCAAGGAACGTGGATCGTCTGACAAAAACCAAGGAGGGAGCAAAGCCAGCCCCAGAAAGAAGCCTTAGGAGGGACCACCATCTGCAGTGCCATAGGGATGGAGCCACTCAAGCCCTTTGGAGTTCACAACTTGCCACAGATTGCTGGGGATGCTGGAAGTGGAACTGTGAAATTTAATATTTGCCCTGCTGGATTTCGGTCTTGCTTTGTTCCCATTCCTTGCTATCCGCCTATTTGTACCTTTTGAAATGGAAGTGTCTGCCTTGTGCTATTTAATGTTGGAAGTGTTTAACTTTCTTTTCATTTGTACAGGGGCTCACAGCTAACAGTTTGCCATAAAAAAATAAAAATTAAAAAAATTAAAAATTAAAAAACAAGAGTTTGCCATAAATCTCAAAAGAGACTTTGGACTTGGACTTTTCAGCAGTGCTGAAATTGTCAGAACCTTGGCAACTCTTAGAGATGGACTAAATGTTTTTTGTATAAAGGGATATGCATGATTCTTTGTGGGGCCAGGGCTGGAATGTTATGGCTTGTGTTTAGATGTCCCCCTCAAAGCCTCATGCAGTCATAAGTGGGGCTTTTTCAGAGATGGCTGGATCTGGACTGTGTGGTGCTGGGATTGGTTCATGGTGCAATGCTAGTATCAAGGGCACTAGGATTAAGGTTGTGAGTGCTACCCGCCCTAAGTAGCCTGGATAAGATATAAGGGACAGAAAGAACTGTGGTCGTCTCTTGTTGCTTTGCTACCTTCTACCTGCCATGAACTGTTTCTCCTCTGCAATGCCACCCTGCCTTAGAGCCACCTATTGTGGCCCGAAACCTATACAAACTGTGAGCTAAATAAACCTTTCATCCTTTAACTGTAGGTGTTGGATATTTTCTCACCAGTGCGAGAAAAGTAACTAAGACAGTGTCCCTCCTGTGGACCTCATCAATAGGACCTAGGGCTTGCAGATCGTAAAATAATACTTTTTTAAATTTGTTTGGTAGTACTAGTGATTAAACTCAGGGCCAGGTGTAGTGGTGCACACCTGTAATCCCAGCACTTGGGAGGCTGAGGCAGGAATATCACCATCAGTTCAAGACCAGCCTGGGCTGCAAAGTGAGTTCAAGGCCAGTCTGAACTACACTACGAGACCCTGTCTCTAAAAACCATAATAAATAAATAAATAAATAAATAAATAAATAAATAAAAATAAACCCAGGGCCCTAGTACCAAGCTGCAGCCCTGGCTCTTTTTTATTCGTGTATTTTATGTTTTTTAATTTTTGAGACAAGATCTCACTAAGTCACTAAGTTGCCCAGGGTAGGCTTGAACTTGTGATCCTCCTGCCTCAGCCTCCCAGAGTACCAGGATTGTAGGTGTTCACCACCATGCCAGCCAGAGGACACTTTGGATTCTTAATGGAATCTGTTTTGGCTTCCAGAACTCCCTTGTTCTCCTGAACAGCTCCTTACTCAGTGTCCCCACCTGCACCTTGACTTTGGACTTCCAGCCTCCAGAACTGTCAGACAGTAAACTGCTGTTGTTTTAAACCACCTAGTTCATGGTACTGTGTTCTGGCAGCCCCGGGAGTGAACACCTACCCAGCACAACAATAGGAGAAAGCTCACGTGTGACTTTTCCCCTCTCCTATCTACTTTCCAGATTATCCCAAGTAGTCTACGATAAGCATGGATACATTTTACAGTGGGGGATAAGTGAACCAAATTATTAAAAAACAAAGAAAACAAGAGAAAAAGGAGGCCAGGCATGGGGGCTCATGCCTGTAATCCCAACACTTGGGAGGCTGAGGCAGGAGGATCGCTGTGAGTTCAAGGCCAGCCTGGACTACATAGCAAGACTCTGTCTCAAAAACAAAAAACAAACAAAAAAAAAAAAAGTGGATAAGAGAGGATTACTACAAACCGAGTTAAAACTATAACTCAGCTGGGGTGCAAAAAGACAAAAGAGAGAGAGAGACAGAGGAGGAGGAGGAGGAGGAAGAGAGAAGGGAAAAAGGAGGAAGAAGAAAAAGAAGAGAAGGAGGAGAAAGAAAGTTGTGCTGTAAACCTGGGCCCAAAAGTTTAGCTGACCTCCCCTTCTGTCATCCTGGACAAAGAAAAAACTGACCTTGATGTCTCCCCACCATGCCTCTTTTATGGGGGGGGTGAAACAAGGCCTTCCTATGTAGTTCAGGGTGGCCATGAACTCACTATGTAGCACAGCCTGCCGAGGCGATCCTCCTGCCTCAGCCTCCCAAATGCTGGGATCACAGGTGTGCGCTATCACAACGGCTCACATCTCTTAGAAGCCAGGAAACTGGGTGAGTCACTTAGCCCCCCTCTTCAGTGTTCTCCTGTGGACAGGGACAAGGGCCTACCTCCACTTCCCAGGGCAGCTGTTGACTCTGGCACGGTCACGTGTGGAAAGGGCTTGGGGCAATGGTGCCAGCCAGGATGCACCTGCTGCTCAGGGCCACATCCGGGCGGGTACAAGGGGCAGAGTGAGTTGCTGAGGTGCCCTCCAGGTCCCAGCTGACCGCCCCCACCTACCAGGAGCTCAGCCAAGGGGATCTGGCTCCTCCCAGGAGTGGACAAGCTATGGCAGGAGAGGCCAGCTCCTGGTTGTCACCCACAGAGGAATGCGCCGCAATCTCTCCTCCGGGCCGCCTGCACTCCCGGGGCCCTGCTCCTCCCCTTCTGGGCTCCGTTCCTGTCCCTGCCCCCTTTGCAGGAGCCACCATTCCACCCCCAGCCCCTTCACAGCCACTGGGGCCGCAGATAGAGGAGGCCAACTCAAGCAGCCCGCGTGACTGCCCAGGCGCCCGCTTCCTCCTCCCCCTGCCCCATGTGACAGGTGCCCAGCTGCGTGTGGATGGTGCTGAGTGTGGCACAGAGGTGAACAGGCTCAGTGTGACCATTCACATCCAACTGCGCCCCTGCACAGGCAGCAGGCAGAGGGGACAGGGTGGCAGGAGCCCACGGTGTCGAGCATTTGCAACATCAAAGAATAGGAAAACTGGAAGACCCCAAAGCTGACCAGGTACGTCCTCCCCTCCTTCCACGGGGAAGAGGCAGAGGCCCAGAGAAGTCAGCAGAGCCACCAAAGGTCCCCGGCAGTAGAGTCAGGGACTCCTCTCCAAGTTGGGTCCCCTGGTTTCCCTGGTGTCCCTCCCCACACCAGCTGGTCCTCTGTCCTCAGAGATGGGCCCCACACTAGGCCTGCATGAAAATCTGCAGGAGAGGATGCGGCCAGGGCTGGAGAAAGCCCACAGTGGTGTGGGGGGCTGGGAGGAAGAGTTTGAGGCGACCCGCAGATATAAGCCGGGTTTGGAAGGCGTCTGGGGGGCGGCTGAAAGGCGCAGGGAGGATGAAGGGCCAAGCACAGTTCACATCCCTGCCTGCAGCCTGGGACCACCGCCAGGGCTGGAAGGGCCTGAACCCAGCATCCGGCCATGGGCACGCGCTCAGTGGCCTTCTTTAGGCCTCTGGGTCCTGGCAGCTCCTGGGTTCTGGCAGCTCCTGGGTGGCCAAGTCCACTCCCGCTGTCCCTCCGGACTGGCTCTTCCTGTCCTGACAACTGGATTCTCTGTGCAACTGGTTCCAGCTGGCTCTGGTTTCAGATTACAGCACGTGCACTCATTAAGGCCCATGGGAGGATCATGTGGGCCCCAGGAAGAGCGCCCATCTGTGCCATGCCCTGCCTGGGCTAATGACAGGTCAGCCTGTCCCTGCTGGGCGCCCACACAGTGGACACCAGTGCTGGGCCCAGGCCTGAGACCCAGCGAGCCGTGCCTGTGCCCGTGTGCATGTGGCTGGTGAGGCCGGCAGTTGCCTCCCGAACAGACCCTGCAGAGGGGACCGGGGGAGGGATCCCCCCATGGTGACAAGCCATGCGTCCAGGGCTTTCTACATGGTGAGGTCTGTGACCGCACCACAAGCCTACCTTGCACCTGGAAAAACTGAGGCTCAGAGAGGTAGAAGCCAAACCGCTCTCCGATGGCTCCAAAGCCACATGTCCGTCACACTGCACTGGGCGCCCCAACAGAGAGGGGGACAGGGACAGCAGAGGCTATGTCACCAGCCAGTCCTTGCAGCTGGGCATGACCTTACTCCACTGTGCCCTCCCATACCGAGCCCCCTGCCCTCTCCTGCTTCCTGGCTTCAGCTCCTGTGGCTCCATGCCCTCCTGCTAATGTGGCCCCCAAACAGTGCATCTCCTCCACCGCCCTCCCCAGAGAACCCTCCTGGAAGAGCCCCAAAATGCAGCAGAGCTTTTGGACAGAGCAAGAGTTGCCTCCTGTCCTTCTGTGCCATAGACTTTTGCATTTTTTTAAGTGCTTAAGCCAAGCGTGGTGGTGCAAGCCTGTGTTCCCAGGACTGGGGAGGCTGAAACAGGAAGGTCACCATGAGTTTGAGGCCAGCCTGGGCTACAGAGTGAGCTGAAGGCCAGCCTGAACTAAGTATCAAGACCCTGTCTCAAAAACCCAAAAACATGAAATAAATAAATAACGTTTCCTCCTGGTCTTCTCTTCTCAACCAGATGACAAGCGACCCAAGGACAGGGTCCACGCCCGTGCCTAACAGTTGGGATGCTATGGTTTGAATGTGACCCCTAAAATCCTGTCTTGGAAATGCAGTCCCCAGTGCAGCACTGTTGGGAGGGTGTTTAGGTCCCCAGATGCTACCCTCCTAAGCGGGTCACTGTGCTGATCATGGGCGAGGTTTTGTTGTAAAGCAGACTGGGTCCCCATGTGCCCTTTCTCGTACTCTGGCCATGTGACGCCCTCCACCATGCAGGAGGAAGGCCCTCACCAATGCACCCTGTCCACCTCGGACTTCTCAGCCTCCAGAACCAGGAGCAAACTACACTCTTTGTTTGTTTGTTTTGAGATAAAGTCTCACTATGTAGCCCAGCCCGCCCTTCGACTCCTGGCAACCTTTCTGCCTCAGCCTCCTGAATCCTGGGATTACAGGCATGCACGACCACGCCCGGCTCTGGGGTTCATTCTTTCTATTGCACAATGTATAACTTTTGATCAATGTGTGGGTCTATACCTGCTATGCCCTACAAATTAATTTCATTGCCTCAAAGATCTGTGTTCTGTCCTATCCATCCCTTCCTCCCCAGCCCCAAGCCCCTGGCAACCACTGACTTTTCAGTCTCCAGAATTGCATCTTTTCCAGGGTGTCACAGGGCTGGAGCCACACTGTGTGTTGCCTTTTCAGTTAGCTTTGTTCACTCAGAAAAATGCACTTAAGCATGATAGTGAGTCTATGAGCTCAGCACTCTGGGAGGCTGAGGCAGGAGGATCACAAGTTCAAACTCAGCTTGGACAACTTACTGAGACCCTGTCTCAAAATAAAATAAAAAAGAGCTGGAGGTGTAGTTCAGTGTGAAGGCCCTAAGTTAAATTTCCCAGAACCATGAAAAAAAAAAAAAAAAAAAAAAAAGCACTCAGGATTTCTCCATGTGTCTTTTTATTTATTTATTTATTTGGCAGTACTGGGAATTGAACCCAGCACCTCACACATGCTAGGTGATCACTCTGCCACTGAGCTACACCCCAGCCCTCCTCCACATCTTTTCACACCTTGATAGTTCTTTCCTTTTTATCAGTGAATGACATTCGGTTGCATAGACGCAGCGCCGTTGTTTTACCCATTCGGTTGCCAAAGGCACTCTCAGTGCGTCTGCGTTTCCTTGATTGTGGCTAACAGCGCCATGAGCATCCGAGCGTGGGTTTGTGTGTGCACTGAGTTCTCAGCTCCTCCGAGGAAATACCAAGGCCTGTGTTTGTCAGAGTACAGACTCTTGTGTCACATGGGGTAGAAAACACAGCCGTGAGAAGGAAGTTAGGGTAAACATGAGCAGAGGGAGACGAGGCCTGAGCTCACCTGCGCAATGAAAAGCTGAAGAGCTCCGGGGCGGGAGTAGGCCGACGTCTGGGGGCAGGGCACGGTGGACAGCAGGGGGAGAGAAAGGGGAGACCAAGGCCACCATGGAACTCTCTGTCCGAGGCCCGAGATGTCAAGGGCAGGTGGAGGACACGACAGGTGCTGCGCGGGAGACCCCAGGAAGTGTGCTTTAACTGCATCTCGGCAAGGAGCAGGGTTCGGGGGGGCTGGCGGTGTGGATGGCTGGGCAGGGGGTTACCTGATGTCAACTGTATCTGTGACTTGGAAGGCCGTCCCAGGCCGAGTGACAGTGATATGCTGGGTCAGCAGCAGGTTGGGGCTGAGGCTCCAAGGATGTCCCCAAGCCAAAGGGAGCGTCCAACATTGGGCAGCTAGTAGCAAAAATTTCCACTTGTTCTCCTGTTTCTTGCATTTCTCAAAGCCTTTCTGTTTGGGCTCCCCTGCCTTGGGAGGCAGGAGAACACCCTCGCCTTGGTGGCGATGATTCAGCCTTCGCCCAGCCCCGGAGTCCCCCCGCCCCTGGCTCACCCACAGCCCGGCTCCACCAGCTGGGCTACTCCTCTCTGCCAGCTCCAGGGTGGCAGGCAGGGCCTGAAAACTGTCTGCCCGGGGGACAGCGGGAAGGAAGGGGACAGCTCCCAGTGACAGGTGTGTCATCATTGCTGCTAAGAATAGTAGGGAGGCAGCTAGGGCTGGGCCCAGGGCCAGATGTGAAAGCTAAGCCACTGGTTCTGGCCACCTGGCAGGGAGGGACAACCGGTACTCCCTTGTCACCCTACCCAAAGAAACAGACTCGGAGAGGGAAGGAACCAACCCAGGATCACACAGCCAGAGCATGGACAAGTGTTCCCCGAGGGACTCCAATTCTAGTGCCCAGGCTTTGAAGTCAGAGGTTTATTTCTTTTTAAATGTTTGTTTTGTTTTTTTGAGACAGAGTCTCCCTATGTAGCTCAGGCTGGCTTTGAACTCATGGCAATCCTCCTGCTTCAGCCTCCTGAGTGCTGAGCTCCCAGGCATGCACCACCACACCTGGCTGAATTCAGAGGTTTGTTGAGCACCTACTAGGTGCTAGACACTGATGAGCACTGCCAAGTGCTCACTCCCTGGTGAATAAGACCAGTTCCTGCTGTCACAGGGGAGAAATAAGCTGAAGGAATCAGTAAGTGAATAGAAATTTACTTTTTGGGCCACAGATCTTGACTTGTCTTCTCCTGGCTGGCCAGGGCTGCCACTGGCCCTTGGCTCTGTGTTGTCCTCCATACACCTGGGCAGCTCCGATCCAAATTCCAGGTCTCCTGCAGACGCTGGGACCATCAGCCAAGCCCAGCCATCCTGCATGTGCTGTCTGCCACCCCGGCCTGGGAGGAATCGGACCTCTGCTTGAACCCTGCCTGGCTCAGGGACTTGTTCTATGCTGAGGCAAAGCTGGCAGGGTGGTCCTCTGGGCAGTGGCTTTTTATTCTCTTTTCGTTTGTTAGTGAGATTAAAAAAAAAAATTTGAGACAGTCTTGCTTTGTTGCTCAGGCTGGCCTTGAAATTCTCCAGCTTCAGCTTCCCAAGTGGCTAGGATGACAGGCGTGCACCACTGCACCCAACCCCAACCGGATTATAAACATTTACGATTTCACATTTTCCTGGTGCCTCAGCACCCCACGGACAGGCAGCGTGCACCATTGCCCTGGCAACCAGGTACACCAGTGTGACGGGCCTGGTCCCTGTCCCAAGTTCCCTTCTTGTGTCTCCCTACACGGGACCTGGTTATGCAAAACGCCATGAAATCACCTGTGTCCCCTCCTCGAGTCCCCCACCCCACCTGAGCCAGGGCCTTCCTGGTCCCCGCTACCTCTGGCCCATGGCGCAGGGCCTCCCGCTCTACCAACCCTTCATGTCCTGTGCCTCTGCACGGTGGGATGACCCAGAAAGACCCCGCAAGGGGACTTCCTCCTCCCTTTACATAGCATATCGACGTGGTGAGTTAAGGCCAGCCTGGACTACTTAGTGAGACCCCGTCTCAAACAAACAACAAACAAAAACAAAAACAAAACCTTCGCATCTTGCTTCGTGGGAACCAGCACCTTCCAAGCCATTTCTTCCGCCCTCCCTCTGAAACGCGCATTTCTCATCACTGCTCCCCTTCCCCTGACAGCCCTTTATGGTTTGTCTGGTTGGGTATTTTGGGTCAGTCTCTCACTATCTTGTCCAACCTGTCCCCAAACTCTTGGGCTGAAGTGATCCTCCTGCCTCAGCCTCCCAAGTAGCTGGGACCCCAGGCACACCTGTGACAGCCCTTCCAATACTGTGTCACCCCTGAGTGTCCTCTTGCTGAGACTAAAGCTCTTCTGTTTTCTGGCCACTCCTTGCCAGCCTTCTGGCCTTGCCATGGCTTGTTAATGTCCCCGGGTTTGCCGCTTTGATATTGTCAGGAAATGTTTTGCTGAATGGTCCCTGGGTGTCCCCTGGGTATGGATGATGGATGCCATCAGGTCTTCAAGTTCTTCCTTGTCTCAGCCCAGGGATGGACAGCAAAGTCCCACGCAACTGGAAAGCCACCTGTCACTGCAGGTGACACTGGGGGTGTGTGAGGACATCCCAGAGGTCCCAGCAACCCTCCCACTGCCATCTGGTGCCAAGGGCGAGTGTGTAGGGGACAAGGCAGCCCCAGGGAGCAGATGGCGTCATGCTGAAGAAATAAAAAGCCAGGTGACCACCTGACGGATCTGCTGGAAAATGTCCATGCTTTGCAGAAAGCAGAAGGGGACAGGAGACCGTGGCCACAGGAGGACCAGGAAAGACACTGGCATGGTGATGCCGGGTAGCTTTCAGCGAGGAGAGGGTGCTGACTCTGCCGAGACCCCAGGCAGAGGGACCAGAGGTCACAGCTGCTGTGATCCCAGGTGGCCGTGTCCCTGGCAGGATGAGCACTGTGTTCATGCTCCAGGGAGGCCTGCAGAGACCTGATTTATGCTGTAAGATTTTAGAGAAAAGAGACACCAGGGTCATCAGGAAAGGCTCTGTGGAAGAGGCCATGGGAGTTGCCATAAAGTGGAAGGGGTCCCAGTCAGACATGGGCGTGAAAAGCAAATCTTTACATATGGTTTCTCACCCCTGTAATCCCAGCACTTGGGAGGCTGAGGCAGGGAGATCTCCATGGGCTACATAATGAGTTCAAGCCCAGCCTGAACTACATAGCAAGACCCTGTCTAAATAAATAAATAAATAAATAAACAAATAAATAAAAAATAAATAGTTTCTTCTGCAAGGCATGGTGACACACATTTGTAATTCCAGCATGTGGGAAGCTGAGGCAGGAGGATTGCCACAAGTTTGAGGCCAGCCTGGGCTACACAGTGAGTTCAAGTCGAGTCTGGACTTCACAGTGAGACCTTGACTCAAAAAACAAACAAGAACAAAACTATGGCTTCTCTTCCCCTTCTAGGTGTCTTCCCAAAGGAGTAGACATCATATTCCAGTGACCCGTGCACACCATGTGTACAGCAGTACAACTCATAATAGCTGAATCTTGGAAGCAGCCTATATATCTACGAAGAGAAGAATGGATAAAGAAAATGTGGTATTTATACACAGTGGAGTACTGCTCTGCCACAGAGAAAGATAAACTTGAGTGATTTGTAGGAAAGTGGGTGCACCTTGAGACAGTAATTCTTTTTTTTTTTTTTTTTTTTTTGAGACAGGGTCTCACTCTGTAGTCCAGGCTGGCCTTGAACTCAAAGTGTTCCTCCTGCCTCAGCCTCCCGAGTGCTGGGATTACAGGCATGCACCACCATGCCCAGCCAAGAGACTGCTATGTTAAGTGACATAAATATGACACTCTAGTTTAAATATCCCATAGTTTCTCTCATATGAGAAACACAAATTACAGCTGGGCATGGTAGTGCACACCTGTATTCCCAACACTTGGGAGGCTGAGGCAGGAGGATTGCCTTGAATTCAAGGCCAGCCTGGGCTACATAGTGAGATCAAGACCAGCATGAACTACATAGTGAAACCCTGCCTCGAAAAAGAAACAAGAAATGGATTAAAGATCTAAATATTGAAACAGAAACATTAAATCTGCTGGAAGATAGACTAGGTAGAACTCTTGAAGACACTGGTATAAGCAAAGACTTTATGAATAAAACCCCCATTGCACAAGAACTATCACAAAGAATCAACAACTGGGATCTCATCTTATTAAAAAGCTTTTGCACAGCAAGAGAAACCACCAACAGAGTGAAGAGACAACTCATAATGCGGAAAAAATGTTTTCTAGACAAAGGATTACTATTGAGAGCATATAAAGAACTCAAAAAAATCAGACCTCCCAAATTTAAAGACCCAATCCAAAAATGGGCATCTGAGATGAATACACATTTCTCAGATGAAGAAATACAAACAGCAAACAAATATATGAAAAAATGTTCAACATCACTGGTCATTTGAGAGATGCAAATTAAAACAAAACTGAGATTCCATCTCACTCCAGAAAGAAGAACTATTATCAAGAATCAACAAATAACAAATGCTGACAGGGCTGTGGGGAAAAAGAAACCCTTCTCCACTGGTGATGGGAGTGTAGACTGGTGCAACCACTGTGGAAATCAGTGTGGAGATTCCTCAAAAAACTAGGACTAGAGGTCCCATTTGACCCAGCTATTTCCCTGCTTGGTATTTTCCAGAATTAAAAGCATCATGCCACAGCGATATATGCACACCCATCTTTATAGCAGCACAGTTTGTAATAGCCAGATCTTGGGAAACAGCCCAAATACCCATCAACTGGTGAATGGATAAAGATTTTTTTATATACAGTGGAGTACTACTCAGCCATAAAGAAGGATAAACTCAAGACATTCCTTGCTGTGTGCACCTTGAGACCATACTCGTAAGTGAAATAAATCAGACACACATGGGTAAATATCACATTGTTTCTCTGGTGTGAGAAACCAAAAGTGTAAATAAGGTCCAAAATGTATAACAGATATTGTGAGATAGGAAGAAAATATTCAAATGGGGAGAGGAACAAGTGAGGGGGAGGGGGAAAGGAAAGAAGAGAAAAGTGAAAAAAAGAGAGAGAGAGAGAAGAGAAGGAAAAAATGGAAACAAACTGTAAATGGGGAGGGGAGGAGGGGTTGAAGGGAGGGTAGAGGGATGGGGAAAAAAAAAGAACCAAGTTATATCATGTACAGGTAGGTACACATTCTGTATGATGAATGTGATCATTATGTATATCTAAAATGTACCAATAAAAACTGATTGAAGAAAAAAATTAAGGAAAAGACAAACAAAAAACCCCAAACAAAAAACAAACCATAAATTATAAACAGCAAAGTAAAAGATAGGAAGTAGGGAGATAGATCTTCCTCAGATGGGAAGATGATCAAGAGACGGGGTGTGGTGAAAAAGAAATTAAGATGTGTTATGTACGTGCACCGACTCCAGACTCCAGAGGAGGAATGTGAACATTATGTGCACAGACATGTCCTAAGAAACCAAAACAAATAATTTTTTTTTTTAGGTGGTAGGGTCTTCAGTCTGGCCTCAAACTCACAGCAATTCTCCTGCCTCAGCCTCCCGAGTACTGAGATTACAGGTGTGTGCCACCATGCCTGGCTAAAATAAATAAATTTTTAAAAGTTTATTTATGAAATTAAAAAATAAATAAAAGATAAACAAGGCTTCTACTAAGAAGGCACCTGACTGATCCCTGGGCAGACGTTCAACTCATCAGCCAGCCGGGAAGTGCAAATCTAAACCTGGAGGTGACACCATGTCATCCCCACTGGAGTGGCCAGGATGGGAAAGACAAGGACAAGCGTCAGGAGGAGGTGGAGAATTTGGAGCCCTTCACACTGCTGGGAATGTGGAATAATGCAGCCATTTTGGAAACTTAGCAATTTCTTAAAGCTTTAAATATTCAGACAGTAATAGAGAAAAGAAGCCGGGTGTGGTGGTGCACACCTATAATCCCAGCACTTGGGAGGCTGAGGCAGGAGGATCGCTGTGAGTTCAAGCCTGAACTGCATAGTGAAACCTTGTCTCAAAAAGACCAAAAAAAAAAAAAAAAAAAAAAAGAGAGAGAGAGAGAAAGAGAGAGGAAAGAATTCTGGGACACAGTTATAAGACCAAGGTCACATATTTTTGGTGTAGAGGAGGGTACCAAGGTACAGACTAAAGGCATAGAAAATCTGTTCAGTGAAATAGTAGCAGAAAACTTCCCAAGTCTTGGGAAAGCTGTGGACATTCTGGTACAGGAGCCATTTAGGAGCCCAAACAGACATGGCCAGAAAAGAAACTTCCTGCGTCCTACGGTAGTTCAATGCCAAGAGTACAGAAGAAAAAGGAAAGAACATTGAAAACTGCAAGGAAGAAACATAGAGTCACTTGCAGAGGCAAACCCATAAGATAACTGCAGATTTATCTGCAGAATCTCCAGAGTCCAGGAGGACATGAAACAGTGTATTTAAACCCTGAAAGAAAATAACTGCCTACTGAGGTCACTGTATCCATCAAAGCTGTGCTTCAGAATCAAAGGAGAACTAAAGACATTCCACGACAAGCATCCACCAGAACAATCCATGACCATCAAACCAGCATTGCAGGAGATACTTAAAGGAATCCTGTGTACAGAAAAGGAAGGGTAGATAAGCAAATGAGAAGTAGGAAAGAATGAGACATTAGAAAACCAACAGAATGACAGGAATTAGTATAGCCTTTTATGTGACAATACTAAATGTAAATGGCTTTAATCTCCAATGAAAAGACACAGACTGGTAGACTGGATTAAAAAACAAGATCCTGCCAGCAGTGGTGGCACATGCCTGTAATCCCAGAACTCCAGAGACTGAGGCAGGAGGATCCCCACAAGTTCCAGGCCAGCTCGGGTTACATAGTGCATTCAAGGCCAACCTGCACTACATAGTGAGACCCTGTCTCAAAAGAAAAAAATAAAAAGTAAAAAAGAGGAGAAAGAAGAAATCCTTTCTGAAAAATCTAGAGAAAATTTTCAAGGGAACAAACATTTGAGTTGTCCACTACATGCCTCCAGAGGAATTCTGTCTTTCCTTTCTACAAAACAAATGTAAGAAATGCAAGATAGTCTCTTAAATCTGAGAGATAGTTTATCCAACTGCAAGCAGGTATCCTCCCTGACTCCATGCACACCAGGAACCTCAGGCTTAACTAGCAGGGTTCTTATCTGTGCAGCCCAGAGGATTATTCCCATTACAGATAGTGGCTCAAGAATGAGGCAAGGGCCAGGCATGGTGGTGCACGCCTGTAATCCCAGCATTTGGGAGGCTGAGGCAGGAGGATTGCTTCGCGTTCAAGGCCAGCCTGGGTTACCTAGTGAGACCCTGTCTCAAAAAAAGAGGAAAAGGGACGGTGAGATAGGTCAGCAGCATAAGCGCCTGCCTGGCAAGTGAGGTCCTGAGTTTCACACCTGGTACCCACAAAAAAAAAAAAAAAAAAAGAGAGAAAAAAAAAGGCAAGGACCTAAAGAATTCTCAAGGATTCTGCTTTTCCAAAACCCTGCTCTATCTGTTTGCCATTAATTTCCCACTCTGTAGAGTGAGCAACTCTTCTCCAAAAGCCACACCACAGAAAGCTGAGTGCAAAAAAACAGCAACGGCCTCCCATCGGGAAGGACTTATAGATATAGAGTAAGATACCACAGAGGAGAAAATGGGTTTGCCACCTGACACCAACCCTCAGGATGTCCCTCAGATCCCAGAAGAGGTACAAGAATGAGAGCACTGGCCAAGTAGAAGGCTACCGGGTCGGATTTCCACGTTGCACATAAATAGGCACGGTCAGAAAAAGGTCTAAAAAGCCAAGAAAGTGTGTATCATTGGTCTCAGATCAGCAGTTTCTTATTCTCTTCTACATTAAACACTAATAGTCAAGAATATAGAAATCCAATGTAAAATGTTCCAGATAAAGTAAGAATGGTTACAAGAAGTAAATTCTAGCACAAGGCATAAAAATCTAACAGAAGCAATAATGTAAAAATATTATCATCCTCTTATTTCTACAGCCTTTTTCAAAATTTTATTTTGAGACAGTTTTGTTATGTAGTCAAGCTGGCCTTGAACTTGCTATATAGCTCTGGCTGGTTTTGAACTCAATATCCTCCTGCCTCAGCCTCCTAAATGTTAGGATTACAGGTGTGTGCCACCACACCTGGTTTATAGCTATTTTATACTACTTTTCAGGAATATTATGGTCAAAAAGAAAGAAAGGAAGAAAAGAAAAGACACTAACTAAAAGATGGAAAGAACATCCATGCTCATGGACTGGCAGAATTAATATTGTTAAACTGACCATATCATCAAAAGCAATCTACAGACTCAATCAAAATTCCAGAGCCATCAAAATTCCAATAGAAAAAAAATCCTAAAATTCATATGAAAACAAAAAAGACCCAGAATAGCCAAAGTAATCATGGACAAAAAGAGTAATGCTGGGCCAGGCGTGGTGGCACATGCCTGTGATCCCAGCACTCAGGAGGCTGAGGCAGGAGGATCATTGGGAATCTGAGGACAGCCTGGGCTACATAGTGAGTTCAAGGCCAGCCTGGACTACACAGCAAGACCCTGTCTCAAAAAAAGGGTTGGGGGTGATAGGGGAAAGAAAAGTTAAATGTACTATGTGAGGCCCTGGATTCCATCCCCAGCACCATAAAAAGAAAAAAAAAAAAAGTTAAACATAAATGTCTTAGCAATTCCATGCCCGTCCACCTACCCAAGAGATAGGCACACATTTGGCCACAAATGCTTACAGCAGAACTATTCACAACAGCCAAACAGTGGAAAGTATTTTTGCCAACTGTCATGCACTGGAGAAGGGGAAAGAAGATACGCCCCTCCACCCAGATGATGGAATACTATTCAGCCATGAAAAGGAAATGCTGATTCATGCCATGACAGGCATGAACCTCAAAAACAAAGTGTCCGGGGTGGGTGAGATAGCTCAGCGGCATAAGTGCCTGCCTGGCAAGCGCGAGATCCTGAGGTCGACTCCCGGTACCCACATAAAAAAAAAAAAAGTGTTCAGAAAAGACAAATGGGTAGAGACCGCAAGTACTTTTGTGATCACCAGGTACTAGACCCAGGTAACCGGAATAACGCAAATGCTGGGGACTGTGGGCACATCCCACATTAGGATGTGGCGATGACTGCACAACTGTAAATGTGCTGAAAGCACTGAGTCACGTGCTTGAAGCGAGTGCGCTCGCCGAGCTAGCTTGTGCCTCAGTAAAGCTGCTCATGCTCCCGCGGGATCTCAGGCGCCTAAGGGCAGAGGTGTCTCACCTTGTTTACCAGGCGTCCTCGGCACCTAGGACAGCTCAAGGCCCACGGTGAGCGCTGGCAAACGCCGTGCGGGGAATGGAATCCGCTTAGGAAATCCAACAGCTGCCGGCCGTGCTAGCGCACACCTGCGATCCCAGCAATCGGGAGGCTGAGGCAGGAGGATGGCAAGTTTAAGCCCCGCCTGGGCAATTTAGTGACTTCATGACACTGTCCTGATTCTAAACAGCACAGGATGCAGGTGACTCTCAGGTGATCCGGTAGCTACTGTAAAGCAGGGTAATTTCATAACCGTGGGTGATGAGACCTCTCCGCACGGCTCCCGGGAACTGTGTAGCAAACGCCGCTTTCAAGGCTCCAACCCCTTTCACACGGCCGCCCCCTGCTGGGCAGCTGAGACTCACTCTGGCTCTGGACGCCCCCTCTCGGGTGTGAGGCACACCGGGCTCGCACCCCCAGCCCCGCAGGTGCCTCTGCTGCTCCCCCGTGTCTCCGCACCCGCCATCCTCCTCCAAGAACACTGATCGTGTCACTCTACTCCTCAAGAACATCCAGTGGCTCCCTAGTACCTGCAGAACTGCTCCACATTCTTCAGTCAGGAACCCAGACCCTTTATAACCTGGCTCTGGAATTCCCCCAACCATTCCCCGGCCCCCACGCAGCTCCCACGCATCCTTTATGACACTGCTAATGCGCTCGATGTACCCGGCTGCATCCGGAAGCCGCTCCAGGGCCCTCGGCCAGTACAGCTCCAAGCCGTGGGGGCAGATATCTCCATGATGCTTCCCCCGGGCTGAGCCCACAGCCGTTCTTCATTGCCGCAGGGGCCTTGTCCACAACATCCGTAAACTCCCGAGGACAGGCCCCGAAGTCTTAGAACAAAAGCCTCCCCAGAACCGTTCACAAAGGCTGGTTGGCACAGGTTTTTTGGTCTTTTTTCTTTCTTTTTTTTTTTTTTTTTTGTGGGTACCGGGGGTCGACCTCAGGACCTCGCGCGCCAACAGGCACCCGTGCCACTGAGCGATATCACCGGCCCCTTTTCCGTATGTGGGATCCGGGAGTCGAACTCGGGCCCTCGCGCTTGCCGGGCAGGCGCTTAAGCCGCTGAGCCATCTCACCGGCCCTTTTTTTTTTTTTTTTTGAGACAGGGTCTCACTATGTAGTGCAGGCTGACCTCAAACTCTCAGTGATCCTCCTGCCTCAGCCTCCTGAGTGCTGGGATTACAGGCATGTGCCACCATGCCCCGCTGGTGCTGCACTTTTGCAGCCACCGCCTTCCCTTCCCTTCGTAGTTGTGGGAGGTCAGCGGGCCAGGCAACATTTCCATGGGTCAGAGGAGGAAGCTAAGCTCAGAGAGGCTCAGCGAGTTGCTTGCGGTCACACAACCCCCGCAGGCAGCAGGGTGGGGAGACTGGCTCTCCTGACGCCTGATTCTGCCCGTGAGCCGTGGCTCTCCCAGCTTTCCCCGTGCATCTGCCAAGCCCCCAAACTTCCATGGTGAGTGGGTGTCATACATGTCGTTCGATGGTGTTGCCTTCTGGATATTGTGTCCCGGCCTGTCCCGTGGGGAGGGAGCACCATGCCCAGGAGATGGGTGAGGGAGGTCACAGGCACTGGGTCCCAGAGCAGCCTCTGCCCTTCCCTGGGGAGTCCCAGCCGTCCCTGTGCCTGCCCTGTCCCCAACACGCTGCTGCCCAGCAAAGGGCTGAATTTGTTGTTTTCTGTACTGGGGATGGAACGTGGGCCTTTGCATTGAGCTCCGTCCCCAGCACCACCTTTTTTTTAAATTTCGAATCAGGGTCTCACTAAATTGCTAACATTGCCCAGAGTGGGCTGGAAATTGTGATCCTCCTCCCTCAGCCTCCCCGAGTGCTGGGATCACAGGCAAGCACCACCACCCAGCTGGCAGGAAGGACTGATCCATGGGTGCCAAGGTTTCTTCCCTCCCGTGAGCTCTTGTGTCAGGAGGAGGTGAGTCTTGGTTTTGTGTTTTAATTTAGCACTGAAGGCTTTGCAGGAAATGTCACTTATAAGTCAGTGACTTCTCTCTGGCAGCACCAGGTGGGTGGGTCACCCCTGGAGTCCTCGACCACTGCCCCTATAGACTGCAGAGGAAAGGTGTCTGCTGCGAGCCGGGAGCCTGGGGCGGCAGGGCCAGCAGGAAGACTGTTTTAAAATTTAAAAAATAATAATTTAACCAAGGACTGAGGGCATAGCTCAGTGTGAAGGCCGTGGGTGCAATCCCCGGTACTGAAAAAAGTCTCCTGCTCACCCCACATTGCAGCCGTAGTCTGTGGACGCCAGGCCAGGGGGTCCTAAGGGCGCTGCCACCTCCCCAGGAGGTCCTGCTCTGGGGCTGGCTGGGGACGCCCGGGCCGCAGTGGCCTCTGCTGCCCAGCGAGCTGTCCTGGCCAGAATGGGGATCAGCTGGAGGTGCAGGCTGGCGGGGCGCCCCTCCTGCTGCTGCCGCTGCCCTTGGGCAAGAGCTGCAAGGAGCCTGGCGTCAGATGTGCTTCTCAGAAAAGCAGCTGGGCAGGGGCCAGGCAGGGCTGGCGGCAGTCGGGTTGGAGACGGGAGGAATGGGGTGGGTGGCAGAGGGGACGGCCAGCATGCAGGCGGCAGAAACGAGACATCCTGGGTCCCAAATGGATTAGGAGGTGGAGGAAGAGAGGCATTGAGAAAGGCCCGGGAGAGGCGAGCAGGTGGGGCTGAGCCCAGGCCTGTGCAGGCCAACAGGTGCGTCATGTCAGCTGTCACTGAGTGGCCACCTGCTCAGTGACTCGTCCCTGGAGCCCTCGGCTATCCTCTGAGGAGCGCTCTGAATGCCCCTGGGGATCCAGGGGAGAAGGCCATGCCCCTACCTCGCTGGTGACGGAACCCAGGGTTTTGTTGTAATTTTTGTTTTTGTTTTTGCTTTTGAGACAGGGTCTCACTACACAGTGCAGGCTGGCCTTGACTTTGATTATGCAGCCCACGCTGGCCTCAAACTCTCAGCGATCCTCCTGCCTCAGCCTCCTGAATGCTGGGATTATAGGCATGCACCACCACTCCTAGCATGATTTTTGTTTTTTTGTACTGGGATTGAACCCAGGCCTCTGCACTGAGCTACATTCCCAGCCCTTTTTTTCTTTATTTTTTATTTTGAGACAGGGTCTCACCAAGTTGCTTAGGCCAGGCTCAAAACTTGTGATCCACCTGCCTCAGCTTCCCAGAATGCTGGGATAATGGATTGTGCCACTACACTACCTCCCATTTTGTTTTTATTTTTACGATCTTAATTGGCTTTATCTTCTATTCTAGAGTCAGACAGTAGTTCATTTTCCAAAATAGAATGTGTTCCTGGAGAACACTGTTTTTAACTTTAAAGCATTTGAGATGCAATATGGTTGAGGTCAGGACCAACCAGAAAAGCCATAAAAGCATCACCCTATGTGAAGGCAGCCTCCTAAAAGAGAAATGGGAAACAAAATCAATGGGCCATGGCTGGCTCTGCGAGGGTCTCGCAAAGCCCCGTGCATCCCACGTGGGCGTTTGCATCTCCTGCGGGGCGCAGGGTATGGAGCAGGGTGAGTGGAAGATGACGGTGTGCAGAGGCGGGATGGTCACATTAGAAAGAGCCTGCTGCAGCCAGGCACAGTGGGACATGTCTATAATCCCAAGTGCTCCGAGAGGCTGAGGCAGGAGGATCTCAAGTTTGAGCCCAGCCTGGGCAATTTAATGAGCCCTTGTCTCAAAATAAAAAATGAGGAAGGGCTGGGGATGTAATTCAGTGACAGAGTTATAGAAAAGGAAACAGCCTCCCGGCAAGGGTGGGTCCCTGAGATTGGGGGCGCTCAGGCCAAGGCTAGCAGTGACCCAGGCAGAGGAGGACAGAGCAGGAGGCTGCCCAGCATGGGGGCTTCGGCCCCTAGGGGAAGCACATAGTGATGAGTTTGTCCCCCAGTGGCGAAGATCACGAGCCGACAAAAGACAGGACAGTTGTTCCTGATGGTCCCAAAGGGGGACAGTGGCGTCCAGGCTGGGCGATGAGCAGCACTGTCCCCAGCTCACCCGTTCCCGAGGCAACGGGCCCTGCACCTCCTCCCCGTGTGTCCCGGAAGTGTTGGGAGGAAACATCTGCCCTGGAGCATGATGTCACTCATGGCACCGTCAGTGACAGAGATCCACTCCGCGCAGCCTTCCTCCCCCCAGCAACCGGCTTCAGCAAAACAACGCTGCCCTGCTTGGGCTCCACCTCCTCCTGCCCTCCAAATAGGGCACAAAGGACCTCACTGAGGAGCAGGGCTGGGAAAGCCCACAACTGCAATCCCAGCACTCAGAGGCTGAGGCAAGAGGATCGCTACAAGTTTGAGGCCAGCCTGGGCTACATAGTGCAAGGCCAGACCCTGTCTCAAAAACACCAAAATACAAAAGCTTCTAGAAGTTAACAGGAGCCAAGGTGGCCCTGGGGCTAAGAGGAAAGTGAGAGCCACACCCGAGGGAGGCAGGGCCGACAGGGCGGTGGCACTTGTTATTTCTGGGCCCAGTAGTACAATTCATTAACCCCCTCCTGTATTTATTTTTATTTTTTTTGAGATAGAGCCTCGCTCTGGGACCCAGGCTGGGCTCAAACTCACAATCCAGGAGTCCAGGAGTGGTCCAGAGGGACCAGGGGACAGCGTAGGTCACAGCTGCACCACAGCTAGGTATGAAGCCCGGTCTGACCCAGACAACCCATCCCACAGCTGTCATCGACAGACTGTGCCTGACCTGACCACCTTAGGGCCCGTGACACGCAGGTCCCAATCGGACCAAACCGGCTGCTTCTCTAGCTTCCTGCCTTGCATTTAGGACCTTTTCCTTCACTGCGAGTGGGACATCACACACAGGCGCCATGCATGCAAGGGTGCACGCGCACACACAGTAAGATGTCTACACTGCCCACGTGAGGACCAAGGGTTTGGGAAGAAATCCATCTCAAGTACATACTCCACACAATACCACAAAAACAACATAGCAAAACCAAGGGGGCAAATCTGGCATGGCGGCGTACACCTATAATCCCAGCACTCAGGAGGCTGAGGCAGGAGGATCGCTGCAAGTTCAAGGCCAGCCTGGGCTACACGATGAGACTCTGTCTCGAAAAAACAAATGGACACTTCAGTGTTGTTTCTTATCTTATTTTTAATTTAGTGCAAATTTTTAAAAATGCAAATACCTTGTAACAAGCTGGCTCACAGGCTTAGCTGTCCCCTTCCATCAGAAAAGCTCACTTTACACTTTTCTTTTTTTTCAGTATATGTGCTGCCAAAGTAAGCACATGTTTTTGTGTTTTTTTTGAGACAGGGTCTCACTATGCAGTGCAGGCTGGCCTTGAACTTGCTTATGGAGTCCAGACTGGCCTCAAACTGACAGCAATCCTCTTGCCTCAGCCTCCCTAACACTGGGATTATAGGCATGCGCCACCACACCCAGATTATACATTTCAGTCTGTCCTTTCGGCCCTGATGAAATAAGACTCCTCAGCCTTCCAAACACAAGTGATTTTATTATTTACACAGCCCGGAAGTGGAGAAGCACTAGAAAAAGAGAATTCCTAAATGGCCTCAGCAGGTGGTCACTTCCGGGCAGTCACTTCTGGGTGTCACTTCCAGGGGTTGCTTCCAGGCGGTCACTTCCAGGTGGTGAGGACAGTCCTCCCTGTGTCTCGTGAGCGGCCCCCTTTGGGCCCTGGCGTCTGGCCTGGGCGACTTCTGAGCTCCCGATCGGCCCCGTCTCCCTGGGCCAGCTCCTCATCGTACCTGGAAACAGAGGTCTCCAGGGTCATCAGGAGCTCTTGCTGGGAGGCAGCGGCAAAGATGTCAACAGGAAGCAGCCTGGCCCGGCCCTGAGTCCCATCCCTGCCCACCTCAGCGACAGCCTGGCTCAGGCGGTTTCCACAGCCCAGGGAACACCTAAGGCCATTGAGACCAAGTGCTCCGTGGTTAAGGTGCTATTGTGGATCCCTCCCCCAGGTGACACAGTAACAGGCCACCAGCCAATGTGGCAGTGGCAAAGGAAACGTAAGTGAGACAGCCCTGAGAAGCCTAGGGTGGGGTTGGGGGGACTCGTGTCTCCTAACGCTTCACACGCAGCACCCAACCTGGCTCAGCCAGGAGCGGGTGTCAGCAACCTGGTCCCATCCTTCCCTGCCCTTCCGCTGCGCTGCTGAGGGTGGCGGGGCGTCACCTGCACCTGGAGCAGCTCCAGAGAAAGCAGCCCCTCCCCAGGGTGACTTCTCGTCACCTCCCACTCAGAGCTGGGATGCAGTGGCCTTGGAGTGCTTCCTGTTCCCCCAGGGCTCGCAAGACCAGGAAGCTGGCAGTGCGCTCGAGTTTGTGCGCCCTGCGGCCACATTGGCACTACTGCCCCAGATCGCCCCCTCCTCTGGAGGTCACACAAGGCCAGTATTTTGCATCTGGCATCCCCAGGGTCTGTTTTAAAGTTACAGCTTCACTTTCACACCCTTAAAAAATGCTCTTCAGGGGGCCGGTGAGATGGCTCAGCGGCGTAAGCGCCTGCCTGGCAAGCGCGAGGGCCCGAGTTCGACTCCCGGATCCCACATACGAAAAAGGGGCTGGTGATATCGCTCAGCGGCACGGGTGCCTGCTGGCGCGCGAGGTCCTGAGGTCGACCCCCGGTACTCACAAAAAAAAAAAAAAAAATGCTCTTCAAACCAGGTGTGGTGGCACACACCTGTAATCCCAGCACTGAGGAGGCTGAGGCAGGAGGACAGCCAAAAAGCCAAAAGAAAAAGGAAAAATGCTCCCCAGAGCCCAGGCCGACTTGACACAGTCTGTCCACTGCAGGAAGCCGGCTGGAAGAGGAAGGGCCACAACGACTCTGCCTGAGTTACACAAGCCCTGAGGGGGCCAGGCTGCCTGCTGGATGCCCGCATCTGTTTGGCTTTGAGGCTGCAGAGGAGCAGCACAGATGCTCAGGCATGCAGGAGCCCTGAGTGGCCCCGTGTGGTCCTCTGTCTCTTATTCAGGTTCCAGCTCCTTCCCTCCAGTCAGTGGCACCCCTGCTGGTGGGGCTGGGGGGGCGGTCCCTCACTGCAGGGTGGTGCTGGAGTCTGCTGTGACCTCCCAGGAGTGGGGGAGGATGGCTCAGTGGATGCAGACAGGGATCCGGCCTTTCCTCCTCTCCAACTAACACCAGTGGGGCTTCTAATCCCCACTGCTTAATTTTATTTTGTTTTTGTTTTTGTTTTTGAGACAGAGTCTCCCTATGTAATTCAAGCTGGCCTTGAACTCATTATGTAGCCCAGGCTGGCCTCGAACTCACAGCGATCCTCCTGCCTCAGCTTCCCCAGTGCTGGGACTATAGGTGTGTACCACGAAGCTTCTTTTCTTCCCTTTTTCATTCCTTTCTTTTGCAGTATGGGGGTGGTTTTCTGGGGGGGTGTTTGTTTCTGCAGCACCAGGCCTCCCCCGTGCCCAGCAAGCTCTCCACCGCTGCCCCACGTCGGCCTCCCGATGGGCACCTGCCTTCCGCAGCCGCAGCCCTCCCGACAGGCTCACTCCATCCCAGCGTCCGTCACCCCTGCAGGCCTGAACTGCTCCAAGCCTGTTTCCTCCTCTGTAAAACGAAGCTAAGGAAATGGGAGCCCTTGGCGGCTGTGTACACTTCCTCCTTTCGACTCTTGAGTCGCACCGCTGTGCCCACTTAATAAGGTGCCAGGTGGGCAGCCGAGGCTCACAGCGGCCAGAGATGCTCAAGTCCTAGGGCTCCAGGGGAGTGAGGTGTGAGACCCCACCGTGCCCTCCCCACCCCCTCTCCCGCTGTCCCCGCGGCCGCTGGGCAATGGCGCTGGCGAGCGCTGCGAATCCTCCCCTCACGGGATGGACAGATCCGGGTCAGCCCTACGCGCACCATCTGTCCCCAGTGGGACTCTGCCCACACATGGTGAGGCCACGTGGCCCAGGAGGCCCAGCCTGGCCTCGGCTTGGAACACAGAGGGCCAGGAAAGGCGTCCCGTGAACTTACAGAATTTCGTAATTGCCGAGCACCTCCCTCGGGGGCGACTTGTTCCATTTGCAGTCCGGGATCTCGCCGTTGGGGACCGCGATGTTGAGGGTGTCGTTAATCAGGTTGTACTTAAGGATCCGATCATTGGCCGTGCTGGAGGTGAGGGACGGGGACGCATTAACCTAGGAGAGGGAAAACACAGGCTTCACTTGTGCTGCCAGCTCCGTGGGCATGAAAACGTGCGCTGCAGGAGAAAACACGGGGTGCCCACGCTTTAGGTGAAGGTGTTGTTTGTTTGTTTTTACTGGCAATCGAACTCAGGACCTCGCGCCTGCCAGGTAGGCGAAAGCTGTCATCTTTCATATGAGGGCTTTTTTTCTTTTCTGAGGCAGGGTCTTGCTGACCTTGAACTCACTATGTAGCCCAGGCTGGCCTTGAACTGGCGGCAATCCTCCTGCCTCAGCCTCCTGAGGGCTGGGATTAATGGGTGTGCACTGCCATGCTGTGTGATCAGCTCAGCCCTAAGAACCAGGAGCTGTGTGCAGGGCCCCAGGCATTGGTGACCAGAGGACCCTGGCCGTGCAGCAGTGTGGGTTTAAGGACGCTAGATGGTGCCCTTGTTTGGTAAGAGCAAAACTGGGGCGGTCCCACCTGCGTCTAGGTCCAGCAAGGGCACCCCTCCAGCACATGGGAAGTTGGTCCCTGAGGCCTCTGCCATGGAACCCACAGGTCCGAGGTGATGTTTGTCTGGGAGAGGTCCAGGGCCTGGGGCTCCCAGGGCAGGCTCACTCCTGACAGCCTCAGGGAGCTGCTCCAGCTCAGGCAGATGAGCCCAGTTAGCGTGTTTGTGCGCTAGCAGCCGATCTGACGCAGACAGGGCTGAAGGATTTTGGGACCTTGGTTGCCCTGCGAATTGCCTCTGTTGTAGATTACAGGGCTGCAATTCTTATGATAAACACGTGAAGATGAACTGCGGCTACAGGGAGGCCAGGAAGGGGAAGTAAAGTGAACAACAGTGCGTTCTGTACATCTATCTACCAGCTCCCCACAGTGACTGTAACACCAGGAACTGCAGACGATATCAATAAAAACTAAAAATTAAAAGAAGAGAGAGACTTGCTACTACATTAAGAAGAAATAGGCAGGCGTGGTGGAGGATGCCTGCAATTCCAACACTCTGGGAGGCTGAGGCAGGAGGACTGCAAGTTTGAGCTAAGCCCGGGAAGCTCAGCAACTTAGCAAGACCTGTCTCAAAAATAAAAAAGTAAAACAAGGGCTGGGGATGTAACTCAGTGTGAAAACTCCATGCTCTATCCCCAGTACCACAAAAGAAGAGGAGGAGGGGTAGAGAGGGAGAGAGGAAGAGAGGCCTCGGTTAGGATACCAGCTCATCAAGGAAAGCTCAACTTCCATTCAAGTTACTCTGTTTTAAGATGCAGAAAAAGAAAATATAAAAATTACCCACACAGCCATCCAGGGGCCCCAGCTTCGGCAGCACATGGGTAAGTTCACAGAAATGGCAGTGGGAGAAGCTGGGTCTCGAGGGAGCCCCAGATTTTCCCAATGAGCAAGAGGCGCTGTCCACACCTTCCCAGCGCCCTGGGCTTCCGGGCCAAGCGGTGAGAGGGCCAGAGCCGTGCACCTCCAGAGGAGCTTGGGAGGAGATGCAGGCTCAGGGAGAGGCGGGACAGCACCCACCAGCGTGGAGGCTGTGTTCCTACAGCTCGGCTGCCAAGGGATAAGGATGGATTGTGGGGAACCATGCCCGGAGGGCAGCACCCACACCCCGCTGCTGAATCGGGCTCGGCACCAGAAGGCTTAGCCGCATGTAGGGAGCATGCACCCCAGCCTTTCGGCAACACTCCACCTTCCCCTCTCCTCCTTAAAATAGACAGACAGTGGAGGGGGTAGAGCATGTCTGTAACCCAGCATCCTGGGAGGCTGAGGCAGGAGGATCACAAATTTGAACCTAGCCTGGGCAATTTTGCAAGACGCTCTCAAAAAATAGAAGGGGCTGGAGATGTAGTTCAGTGCAAAGGCCCTGGGTTCAATCCCTGGTACCAAAACAAACAAACAAAAAAACCAGGCAAATGACTCCACAGGCCAATGAATAAGAATACGCCTTGTCCCTGGACAGTGCACTACTGCTGGCCGAGGTCTCGGGGTTTGCGAGCTCCTCTCCCACAAGGGACGATGTTCCCAGAGGACAGGGCAGGTCTGTGGATGGTGCAGGACTGCTGAGGTGGGGACCAGCTGGAAACCCTGGAAACCACATTGTCCCAGCCACTGAGCTCCCTGGAAGATGGACACAGCACCCGCCCTGTGGATAGGACCGGCAGGGATAGGGATGGAGGTCAACTCAGCCACCAGCAGAGTGACAGACCTGGACACCTGTCTCTATTCTCTTGTCCCTGTCCCCGCTAGCTGGGGACCGCCGAGCCTGGTGCAGGGCAGAGCCTGTGTGACCGGGAATGGGGCCCCATGCAGTTACCTCAATGAGCCAGGGCTTCAGCTTATCGTCGATGATGATGTCGTAGCCGTAGCATTCAAAGCAGTGCTTGTCATTGTTTATCACTGGCTGTGGAGGGAGGGGCCCGTGGGTTACACAGCGGCCTCAGTGACTCAGGGCACAGTACTGGCCAGGGGCAGGGTGCCCGTGACCAGGGCCTCCTGTGCCCCTGCCTCCCTTCTGCCCTGGGGCTCAGAGTCCGGACCCGTTGCTCCTCCAGCAAGGGACAGGTGAGGCGGGGGCTGGGGTCTCCGTGTCCTGCTCAGCAGAGCTCTGGCCATCAGCATGGGCCATCCTTGGCAGCGTAACTGTCCTTGGAGGGGACACAGACAGAGTCAGGGACTCAGCCTCCTGGGAGAGACCATGGTGGCAGGTGGAAGACAATGCCCTGGGCCTGGGGAGAGAAGCCCCTTCCGCCACTAGCTCTGGGGCCCGGGCCCTTGTGGATTTCCTCATGAGTCACAGGGTGACAAGAGCCCTCGGGGATCCCAGCTGTGCAGCCCGGGAGCAGGGCCTGACACACAGAAATAGATGTGCGGCTCCTTTCCCTGGGATGTCAGTGGACTGCAAGCAAATGTAAGATGTGAGCTTAGAGGAAAAGCAGAGGAAGGGGATTTTCGGCCCTAAATATCCATGAAACAGCAAAGTCAAGGCACCTAAAAATGAGAAGGCTACTGAAAGCCCATCTCCAACACAGCTTGCTCTTTACCTTTTTTGTTATTTTTTGCGGTACAGGGGATTGAACCCAGGGCCTTTGCACTAAGCCACATCCCCAGCATTTTTAAAATTTTGAGATAGGGTCCTGCTAAGTTGCCCAGGCTGGACTTGAACTTGCCATCCTCCTGCCTCAGCCTCCCAGAGTGCACCACCACACTTAGCCAAAGCATCAGTTTTTTTGTTTTGTCTTTTTGATACAAAGTTTCTCTATACAGTGCAGGCTGGCCTTGAACTCACTTTGTAGCCCAGGCTGGCCTCGAACTCACAGTGATCCTCCTGCTTCAGCCTCCCAAGTGCTGGGGTTACAGGTGTGCCCCACCATGCCCTGCCTCAAAGTGTCAATTTCTGCCAAAATAATAAATTCAACTGGCATAAGAAGAGCCGATGACGGTGCTGGGGGATTCTGTGCCTCCGAGGGCCTGTGGCCCGCTCCTTCTAAAACTCCCTCAGCCCCCGGCAGACTTGCAGAACGTAAGATGGAAAGCAGGTGTCCTGAGCAAAAGAACAGCAGCACCCGGCTCCGGCCACTTCCGGGAGCCTGGCGCGCTCGGCCTCCAAGGCTCTGCCCACCTGCCTGGCAGCCACTCACCGCCACAGCCTTCAGGGACTGCACGATGATCCAGTGGATCTCATCGAACAGCTTGCTGGTCACCTCCCTGCCGCGCGTGCTCTCCAGGTAGAGGCGCAGGTTGCTCACGGTCCACTTGCCCCCGTGGATGTGGTTGTAGTCTTCCTGGAACAGAGCGGGCGGTGCCACCCCGGGGGGACAAGGCCGCAGTGCATTCACCCCTGGGACCTCCAGGATGCTGGGCACCTGGGGAGGCGGGACCACCGCACATGCCTGTCATCCCAGTAGCAATCCCAGCACTATGGGAGGCCAAGACAGGAGGATCTCAAGTTCGAACCCAGCCTGGGCAACTTAGTGCCTGTGAGACCGTCTCGACAAAAAATATTAAAAAGGTTGGAGATGTAGCTCAGTGTGGAGGCCTGGGATCAATTCCCAGGACAGCAAAAATAAATAAAACGCTCAACTCTCGGATATTCTCACAAGTGACTATTTGTACCTTTAGCCTCTGCTGTGGAGTGTGGCCCAGGTGCCCCAGCAAGACCACTGACTCTCAGTTGAGACCCTCGGGCGAGCTCCCTTGGCCTCCTGCTGCCTACACCCAACCCAGCCTCCCACCAGGACAGCTCCACAGGGCAGCAGGCTCCACAGCGCCCCCTGGTGCCTGCCACAGCCCCCGCAGCAGGTGCAGCACAGCTGGCCTCAGGCTCCCAAACCCTGCTAGCCGCTCTCTCTCCCGCGCAGGTGCTGCTGCTGACAGTGGCCCCAGAAAGCTCCTGCTTCCTGATCTCTGCCTCAGTCACCTGGAGAGCCAGCCCGAGACACACCTGTGCTGTGCACCAGGGTGTGAAAACACCACATGCGACCTCTTTGACAGCCTCGCCACTGCCATCCCATCCGTGGGTGAGAAGCCGGCTCGGCGCTGCCACCGGCCCAGGCCTCCGTCTGAGCTGGGGTGCAGGGGCCCCAGCCCAGGGTCTCTGATGCCTGCTCCCTCCTCCATCCCTGCAAATTAATTCTGTCCTTGAAGGCCTGGGGCTAGAAAACATCCAGGACGTTTGCAGGCTGGGGCTCATTTTCATTGCCTTTTTGCTTGAGAACTTCGAACCCAGACAAAACAGCCTAATTACAAACAAAGACCACTGACTTGGAATAAAGACAGAATTAACTGTATCTTTAAAAAAAATACCTAGCCGGTGAGATGGCTCAGCGGCGTAAGCACCTGCCTGGCAAGCGCGAGGGCCTGAGTTCAACTCCCGTGTACCCACGTACGAAAAGGGCCAGTGATATCGCTCAGCGGCACGGGCACCTGCTAGCGCATGAGGTCCTGAGGTCGACCCCCGGTACCCACACACAAAAAAATAAATAAATACCTCTACAAGGAAAGAGATAATGTATTCCTTTTGAAAAATATTAATTTTTAGTAAAATATTTCTATAAACTGGGCATGGTGGTGCACGCCTGTAATCCCAGCACTCTGGAGGCTGAAGCGGGAGGAGTGTGAGTTGGAGCCCAGGCTTGGGTGACTTAGCAAGACCTTGTTTCAAAATAAAAAGAGGGTAGAGGGTGTAGCTCGGTGTGAAGGCTCTGGGTTCAATCCCAGCACCACGCACGCACAGAAAACGTGCAGTATTGGGTGGGGGCGTAGCTCAGGGGTAGTGAACGTGCCCAGGATGTGTTCCATCTCCAACGTCGCGAAACTAAAAAACACCAGCATGCTAAGCTAGGGTGTCCGGTGAGTCAGGAGGACTGAATGCATTTCTGACCCACAGTATTTTCAACTTAAGAAGTGTTTACTAGGACGCAGCCCCATCTTGGGTCAAGGGGCATCTGTAATACTATTAACTCCTTTCATTGTGGAGAAACTGAGGCCTGAAAGTTGGACAGACTTGGCCAAGTCCCCAGAACCAGATAGGTGGGGCCTAAACCTGCAGACTTCCCCAAGGGCTCATCCCTAGCCCACCCCAGGCCCAGGAGAGCCACACCTGCCACTTAGAGGGTCCCGGTCCCTTCCGGTGGCAGGGCCTTGGCGAGGACATACGTTAAATATCAAGCCCGTACCCACCCTGTGCTCTCTTTTTCTTTTGGCTTTTTGAGACAGCATCTCACTTTGTAGTTCAGGCTGGCCTCAAACTCAAAGCGATCCTCCTGCCTCAGCCTCCCGGGTGCTGGGATTACAGGTGTGTGCCACCACACTCGGCTGCCCTGTGCTTTCTTGAAGAAACTGAAAGGAAACCCACAATGCTGGTCCACTTGCCCCCGCTCCAGTGACAACACTCACCCCGTGCTTCTGGATGGCCACGTTGGTGAGATGGACGAACATGTTGTCCAGCTCGCTGGTGCTCGGCGTGTATTTCACCGTGCAGAACCGGCAGAACCCAAGCTTATACCTAGGTGGAGGTTCAGGCCGAGTCACGCTCTGAGAAGACACAGAAGAAACCAGAGCGCTTTCTGCTCTCGAAAGAGCCGCGCTCTTATTTGTCAGATTGACACTGGATCAAAAGTCAACCCCAGTCCCTATCTTGTGCCAGCCGCGGCTGTCCATGTGTGGTTGCGTTAAATCATGAAACCTCACGGTGGCGCTAAGGAGCTCCCTGCGAAGGGAAGCAGAGCCCCGGACGCTTACATGTAACAGCGCAGCGGGCGGTAGGTGGACACCAGAACATACAGGCGCAGGTCGAACTTCCTCCCGCCGATGAGCAGCGGGTTGTTGATATAGAGCGAGATCACATAGGCTTCTTTTGTAGATTGAGACACAAACCTGCACATGCCAGAGAAAGTCACAATTAGATGGTAAAAGACATGATATCAAAGGCACAACCCAGTCGGCCGTGGTGGCGCACACCTGTAATCCCAGCACTCAGGAGGCTGAGACAGGAGGATCAAAAGTTCAAACCCAGCCTGGATAACATAGCATCTTAGCGAGACTGGGTCTCAAATTTAAAAGTTTTTAAAAGGGGCTGGGGACGTAGCTCAAAAAAGAAGAGCCTAAAACAGAAAATATGTTCAAACAGTGAGTGTCAGGCTGGGCTTCAAAGCCAGGAGCCCAGGGCCCTGAGTCCCAGGCAAGCATGAGCCTCGCTGCCCCAACTACTGTGCCTGCGCCTCCTTGTGAGCACAGCTGCCCCCAAAGCCCCACGGGTGACCACGCGACGGTCCGTGATCGTTTAGGCCTCAGAGCCCTGCCGGGATGACAGGGGACAGTCAGTGCGCACCTGCAGAAGCAGGCGAGGGCCACCTGGCTGGAAGCCCTGAGACCATAGGATGGAGCCCCAAGCTCCACACTTACGAGGACGTCTTGCTGTCGCGGGACCACTTCTTGATCTGCGAGAGCTTGTTGATAAGGAAGATGCCCTTGCCCTGGGCTTTGCCACACGGCTTCATGATCCAGGTGCTGGACGGGCTCTTCCGGAACTCCTCCACAAACAGGTTGTAGTCGGCGGGCAGCATGTAGGTGACCGGGACGAAGTCTGAAAGGTCAGAGACACCCCGTGCTGGCCAGGAGCCAGTCTAGCAGAGGCCAAGAACAGGAAGCGATTGACACCACCCCTCAGGGTTTGTTGTCATCCCTTTGGCCCCAATTCATTTGTTTTGTTTCGTTTTTTGACACAGGGTCTCGCTGTGTAGCCCAGGCTGGCCTCGAACTTGTGGCAATCTTCCTGTCTCAGCCTCCTGAGTGCTGGGATTACAAGCGCCACCACACCCTAGCCCCTCAGCTTCAATTCAGCATTGAACATGACAAGGACTTGTGCCACTCGATTCTCACACACGTGGACAAGTGACCTCTGTCAAGCACTGTGTGCAAAACTCAGCAAATGCATTCTTTAGCCTCCACCGCGAGCTGTGAACTGGGTGCTATCATTCCCGCCTAGCAGAAGAGGAAACTGAGGTGGAAAGGCTGTTTATATAATTCTGCCCCATGCCCACCCAGCCAGCTGGAGACCCCCAAGGGAAACAAGTGCCCCCTAGATGCCACCAACCCATCCCCCAAAGAGCCTGCGACCGCTCACCACCTGAGCCCCGACCTGCAGCCGGCGAAGGCACAAACCCAGATAGAGGTATTTTCCGTTCTCGTCCTTTTCTGCCAGAGGACTCCCTTCCTTCTCCAGCTCCTTCCGGTACCTCTTAATGTTCTTCACCATCAGGTCCTTCCGGGTCAGCTCGTAGTGGTTGGGGAAATGGTTGACTATTTGATCATCTGAGAGCCGGTACCCGGTTTCCACGCTGAACACGTTCCGGATGGTCTGCACGCTCATCCTGAAACGGGAGCCCCGCCTAGGCCTGAGTCCGGCACCCCCACACCCCCAGCGGAGCCAGGGGCTGCCAGCCGCAGCGGCACAGGCCACGGGTCCAGGGACTGCGGCGACCAACGGCTGGCGCTGCCTGCAGTCTGTCTTGACGCTGTCATTCTCGGCCCAGAACAGGTTCACTGATTCGTGTCACAGTGATCACCGATACAGCGGACCCTCGAGTAACGACCAGCCTGACCTACGAACAACTCGGGTTAGGGCTAGAATTTTAGCTTTAATTTACAACCAAAGTCTCAAGTTATGACCCAAATGCCAGCCACTTGTGCAGTTGTAAACAAAGACGTGAGATGCCAGAAAAGCGTACGTAAGCTTAAGTAAGTGTCAGTCTGAGCCCAGGTGCACGCGTTTGTGGGTGCAATTTCGGTCAGTGCTTTATATAATCATTATGATTACTGCTATCAAAATGGCCCCAAAAAGCTAGAAAAGAAGCTAAGAAGGGAAGGTAAAGAAAAGATCGCAATAGAAAAGAACAGTGTTAAAGAAAAGACAGAAACAGACAACCTTAGACCAGTGTTTAGTTCTGAAAAGGATGAGGCCTTGTGAGCCAGGAGCAGGTCCTCGTGGGCTGCAGACTCTGCCAGGAAGAGAAAGGACACCAGAGAGCCAGATTCCTGATGTTCTCATGGAAGGGGACTCTCCTTCCAAACAGTAACCACCTTCCTTTTCATCCTCCCTTCCTGCAAGCCACAGATGTCACCCTGAATGGTGAGTACAGTGTGAAATTGTTGTTTCAGGTAAACTAGGCACATTTGATAACTTTTTGGTGAATACACTAGGAAAATTATTGGTGTCTCTGCTAAATTACACACATTAAACAACCCTTTTTTATTATGAAAAGATTAGTTAAGGGGTGCTTTGGGAGGATCAGAATCCATTATGGGTATTTCCATGACTTCTTATGGGAAAAATACTCTTGACTTGCAACCAGCTTGAGTTACAGCCAGCCTCGGAACAAACTGCGTTCATAAGGCAAAGCTCCGCTATAACATGGCTAATGAGCATCGCAAAACAGATCCCCATTTCCTCAATGTTTGCACTCAAATTCAGGGAGGCCAAGGACACCTTAAGACAGAAGTCACACGGGGTGCCCGAGGCAGGCTACAAGGCTGCTCTTCTCCTCCCAGCTGGATTCGCGTTCCACCGTTTGCTGTCAATCATACAGTCAGTGCCCTGGGGCGGGTAAACGGCTCATGCACACGCCATGCAGGAACTAACCAGCTGCAATGCGACATGGGGGAGCCTCCTCCTCTGCCACCCCTGTCCTCAGGGACACAAGAGACAGCAGTGCTGGAAGGAAGCTCTGCCTACGCACAAGATTCAGCTTCTTCACTCACCAGTAAAAATTCCAGTCCTCGTTCTCCGTCACTTGGACCCATCCTCTCTTCTCGAAGTTATTGATCAGCACTGACTTCTCAATGTCAGTCACCCACTTCACCTTCCCCGCCATGACCCTGGGAGAGACAGTCATGAGGCTCAGACTCCAACATCCTCCTCAGACCAACGGCCTCCTCGACAGCTACAGAGCTGGGTGTGGTGGCCATGTCTGTGATCCCAGCATCTGGGAGGCTGAGGCAGGAGGATCGCCACAAGCTGGAGACTCCTGGGGGATGACTGGGCCACAGGGTGCTGTACCCTCAGTGAGTTCATCCACATCCCATGTGCTGATCAGAGGTGGGACCCAGGGGGAGCTGGTCACACATGCAGCCTTCAGAGGGTGTCTCTTGCTGTTGCTGTCCCCCTGCTTCCTGCCATCATGAACTGAGCAGCTGTGCTCCGCCAGGCCCTCCTGCCATGCTGCTCCTGTCTTGGAGCCAGCCCACCATGGACTGGCCTCTTTGAAACCGTGAGCCAAATTAACCCTCTTCTCCTAAACTGTGGGCATTGGGTATTTTGTCCCAGCCAAGGGAAAGCTGACTGGTACAGTCCCCGACCATTCTGGAACGAATATCCTCATCCTCGTTTTGCCCAGTGGAAAGGGGAGCCCGGGCAAAGCAGTCCTTCTGCCAGACGTGGGGTGCTCCTCCCAGCACCCCCACCGCCCTGCAACACAGTCACTGGCAGAGCACCCAGGCCACACTCACCATAGGTCCTCCTGGAGCCACCAGGCTGCCCACGTCTCCTATGGCTTCACTGACACCGGCTCCGGGTCTCACCTGACACAGAAAGAACAGGGATGAGTGGCACAGCCAAGGCGCTGCGGTGGCACAGACCCAGGAGGCACCTGAGTGTCACGAAAGTGGCTGGAACATTGAGGGGCGGCATCCTGTGTGACAGGTTGCACAGGAGCCGCTTTCTCATCTTCCTTTGCTGCAATACAAGCCCCCTCCAGCCAGCACTGGGGTGGCACCCAGGACCTCACGTACCTGTGCCACACAAGTGCGCTGCCTCTGCGCCCCGCCCTGGCCGAGACAAAGGATTCTGAGTGACCTTATTCCTGGGCTCCAGCCCCTCATGCTGTTCTCTACTACGTGTGCACTGCACCCTACATGATGCCATTTTCTAGCGGGGAGACTGGGGCTCTGCTATGGTTTCAATGTGGCCCCAAAAGGCCCTTGTGTTGGAACCTTCATCCCCAAATCCACATGTTGATGGCATCTGGAGGTGGCATCTTTGGGAGGGGATGAGGATTAGGTGAGGTCAGGAGGGTGAGGTCCCATAATGCACTGGTGACCTTATAAGAGGAGGAAGAAGCATGCCTGTAACCCCAGCAACCAGGAGGCTGAAGCAGGAGGATCGCTGAGAGTTTGAGGCCAGCCTGGGCTACATAGTAAGTTCAAGGCCAGCCTGAACTACATAGCATGACCCTGTCTCAAAACAAAACAAAAACAAAATTAAAAAAAAAAACTGAAGCGGAAGAGAGACCTGACCTGGCTGTCTCCCCATACCAGAGAGGTAGGCTCCATGAGCAAAGTAACTTCATTCTGCCCTCCCTCTAGCTGAATCCCTGCCACCCAGAGATGCAGCTGACAACGGCAGATGCTCAATAAATATTTGATAACTTTTAAAAAATAAATGAATGAATTCTCCTTCCACAGGATCCAATAAATACCATTGTGACAACCAATAAGTAGGCAAGGTCCATCCCTCCAGGGTAAAAAGGCCTTCGGCCCCAGAAGGGCCCTCACCTCCTGCAGGAATTACTGTCCCCAGCCAAGACAGCCTCACTTTTGAGAGACAGCAAGAAGGAAAAGAGAACACACACTCCTGAGACCCATCCCCCTTCTGGGTCTGGCCGTAAGTGCGGGAGCCCTAGCCGCCAGCCCTCAGGAGGTTGAGACAGGAGCATCACCATGAGTTGGAGGCCAGCCTGGGCTACATAAGCGAGTTCAAGGCCAGCCTGAACTACACAGGAAGACCCTGTTTCAAAACAAAACAAAACAAAACAAAACCCCGCCCCCCCAAGTTGCTAAGTTGCCCGGGCTGGGTTTGAACTTGCCATCCTCCTGCCTCAGCTGCTCAGAGTACTGGGATTACAGGTGTGCACCGCCACTCCCAGCTGATCACTACCGTTTTCAATGAAGTCTCAACTAGGCCAGGATTCCCTGACTCCTGGATTTTTCCCAACTAGCTTTCATTGAAAAGGAGAAAAGAGCAATCTTTAAGAAAATAGTAGGGCCGGTCAGATGGCTCAGCTGCATAAGCGCCTGCCTGGCAAGAGCGAGGGCCCGAGTTCGACTCCCGGAACCCACATACGAAAAAAGGGCCGGTGATATAGCCCAGCGGCACGGGCGCCTGCTGGCGCGCGAGGTCCTGAGGTCGACCCCCGGTACCCACAAAAAAAAAAAAGAATAGTAAATAACAATGTGGCTGATGGCTCCCCATGGGTGGGGCGTATTCGCTCACAGCCCTATTATCCCTGTGCCGCTTCACAGCCCCTCTGGGCGACAGTGCCAGACCGCATAGTGAGTTTGCCAGTGTCCGTAATTCCTGGGGTGCAGAGCAGGGACCTCAAGCCAGTCCGGTAATGCGCCCAAGTTCTTTCCTGAACAAAGAACCTGCTTTGCGAATTGCAAACCGGCTCACAATGCCAAGAAACTTTGGCTTTAGGATTTGTCCCTGTACTGGCCCGGCTCCTCTGCAGTGCATGACAAATCCCGCCCGCCCCTGGTCCAGTCACCTTGAGAAAAACGAAGAGGGAGGGAACCTAAGGCTCCGGTCTCCTACCCTGAGTCCTCCCCACAGGTACAGCGCTCCCTGCAGAAGATGTCAACAGAACACAGGCTGCAAAAGAACGGGAAAGTCTAGGAACAAAGTCTGGGGTAACCAGTAACAAGAATAACGATGCAATTACAATAATCGGAAGGCTCGAGCTGAGCCCCAGGAACTCATACGAGGAAACAGATACAGCGGCCAACACAGGTACCGTGGAGAACGCGGAACCACACAGCAGCATCTAAACTGCACCTGCGGCGACAGCGTAGCCCAGCAGTCTACACCGGCGCGCGCATGCGCACTCGCATGCACGCGCGCGGCCACATCCTCGGCGCCCGGGAGGCGGCGGCCGCGGTGACCAGGCCTCACCTGTGGACTCCGTGGGAGGCCGCCCCGCACGGCGCCCCAGGCCCGCCTCCAGCCCCACTCGGATGCTCGCGGGGAGACACCGCCCACAGCCGGACCGACTGGCCTGTCACTCGCGCTCAACTTCCGGGGCGCCGCCCTGGCAACCGTGGACGCTATGGCCGGCGCCTCAACTACTTCCGGTGTCAGGCCGTCCTGGCTTTTCTCTATAGCCCGGGTCCCTGTAGCTGGCTGCGGGGGGTTTAGGTCTCAAGAAATGCCAGGTCGTCTACCGTCGCAACTTTCAGGACCCAGAAATGAGACAGCAGGGTCTAGGGCGCGGGATTCAGCCTAAAAGTGGGAAGGAGAGCGGGATAATGGTTAGGTCTCCGGGTCAGTCCGGTGCTTACCTCCATTATCGCTCGGCTTCTCCATTTGGAAAATTGGGATTGCAAATCGACCTACGTCTAGATTATCGTAGGATTACAGGAATGTACCGCTGAGCGTGTGCTAATCAATAGGTGGCCCACTCAAAGGTCACCTCCTTGGTACAGTATTCTTCAAAGTAACTATTTGAAAAGTCCCTTCTATTTAGGAAAAAACAGCCTCGCCCAAGGAGAAATTTAAAGCCGTACTTGGATCTGAATCTCAGCTCCCAAAACCGACTATGTGGCTTTAAGCAGGTCACCGTGCTTCCCTCAGCCTCAGTTTCCTTTGTCTATAAATTGGGGGAAACCGTCTATCTACATTGAAGGGTTGTTGGAAGGATTAAAAAAAGCAAAAAACAAAAACGTAATGTACTTGGCATAGCATATCATACATAGCTGCTCGAATACTTGTGAAATTGGCTCATAACAAAAGAGCACGTATCCCAGACGTCCCTGGCTATGAAAGGGCACTCAGAAGCAGCGTGGGAGAGGAGACTCCACGGGGGCACATACCTGCTTTGTACCTCCCAGAGGCTAATCCCAGCTTTTGAGTTACAATTTCTTCACTGTGAAGTGAGAATAATAATCTCCATCTCTCGGGAATGCTGAGATGATTTTAAATCTCTTGTATATAGCACCTAGGAAGGTGCTGATGTTTTACCAGTTCCTTTTCCCCAAGCAACATACGCAGCCATCCCAAAGACTTGTCACCAGAGCCACCATACAAGGAGGCACTGATACAGACAGCCGGAGAAGACCAACGGGGATACTAGATACATAGCAGGAAACACTCTGGCCTCTGTGGAGAATTAGCTGGGAACTAGGGATCCCCAAGAGGAAAAGACAGGAAACCAGCTGTGTGTGATGCCCGTGCATGTGATCTCAGCATTTTGGGAGGCTGAGGCAGGAGCATTGCAAGTTCCAGCCTGCCCTGGACAATTTAGTGACTTAGGAGATCTTGTCTCAAAAAACAAACCCACAGGGGGTGGTTAAAAAACCTCTCGAGGCTAATCTAATCATGTGAATTTTGTTTTGGGGGTTTTAACTCAGGGCACTCTGCCACTGAGCTACATTGCCAGCCCTTTTTTTTTTTTAATCTTTTATTTTGAGACAGGGTCTCCCTAAATTGTCCATGCAGGACTCACATTTGCAGTCCTCCTGCCTCAGCTTTCTTGAGTGCAAGGATTACAAGCATGTGCCATTGGAACTGACTGTGAATCTGATTTTCTTTTTTTATTTTTTGAAACAGGGTCTCACTATGTAGTCCTGGCTGACCTTAAATTCACTATGTAGACCAGGCTGGTTCTGAACTTTTGGTGATCCTCCTGCCTTAGCCTCCCAAGTGTTAGGATTACAATTCGTGCGCCACCACACCTGGCTAATTTTTTAAAAACTTTAAAAAACATTTTTTAAGGCTGCCAAGACCCTGGGTTCCATCCCCAGCACCGAAGATAGAAAGAGATCTTGAAAGGCTCCTTGTTGCTGTCAAGATAAAATCCAGATTCCTCAGTGTGTTTTCAGTTTCCATGTTAACTTTTGTGCTATACTGTATATTGGTTTCGTTCCCTGGAATAGTGGTAGCAAACCTATGGCAGGTGTGCTGTAGCGGGCTATTTGTACTGTTGAAAGCTCTAAAAGGTACTAAGTTCAAAGGTAAATTGAAACTTATCAGTATCAATGCATGATATATGACAAAACATTAACATCCATAATATAAAGCTGGGAATGGTGGTGCACGCCTATTATCCCAGCACTCAAGAGGCTGAGGCAGGAGGATCACTTGAGCTCAGGAATTTGAGACCAGCCTGGGCAATTTAGAGAAAGTTGTCCCAAAATTAAAGCAAAGTAAAACACATACACATAATATACAAAGAGTCTTCACAAATCAGTAAGAAAAAAAAGGCAATATGAAAACAGGTTTAAAAGCCAGTCAGGATGGGATGCACCTGTAATCTTAGCTAGTCAGGGGGCTGAGGCATGAGGATTGCAGGTTTGAGGCCAGCCTGGGCAACTTAGGAAGACCTCGCCCCAAAATAAAAAATAAAAAGAGCTGAGGATGTAGCTCAGTGGTAGAGTGCTTGCCTAGCATAAACAAAACCCTAGGTTCAATCCCCAGCACAGCATAAATAAATAAATAAGTAAGTAAAATTTAAAGATAGCTACTACTAATGTGAGGAAAAAGTCATTTGTGTCCACCACTGATATTCATACATGTTTCGGAAGGCTGGGAATTTGGCAGTATTCATCACAATTTTATTTTTATTTATTTATTTATTTATTTATTTTTTTTTTTTGTGGGTACCAGGGGGACGACCTCAGGACCTCGCGCGCCAACAGGCACCCGTGCCACTGAGCGATATCACCGGCCCCTTTTTCGTATGTGGGTTCCGGGAGTCGAACTCGGGCCCTCGTGCTTGCAAGGCAGGCGCTTACGCCGCTGAGCCATCTCACCGGCCCACATCACAATTTTAAATTATGTACTCTGATGAGAAATTCCATGTTTAGGAATTTATTCTACAGAGTTATCACCTAGGTAAACAGAGATAGATGTACAGGAGCATTTAAAGCAGGATTACTCCTAATAATGAAAAACTGGAAAAAATATAAATATTCATTAGCAGACGTCTGGTTGACTAAGGCTCACATTTGATGAAATAGTATTGAGCTACTCAAAGGAAAAGGTATGTTTGAGGCCCTTGGTTCAATCTCCAGCACAAAAAAAAAAAGGAAAAAGAAAAGGAAAAAGAACATGTATGTGTGCTGAACTGGAAAAAAATACACACGAAACAAAGTGGGCCCAGTGGCATACACCTGTACTCCTGGCTACTAGGGAGGCTGAAGCGGGAGGATCACTGAGAGTTCCAGGGCACCCTGGGCTCCATAGTGCGTTCAAGGCCAGCCTGAGCTACATAGCAAGATCCTGTCTCAAAAAACAAAAACAAACAAACCAATAAAACAAAAGTAGCAGACTAAAGATACATATTTATTTCCTTAACCTCGAAATCTCATGGAAGCCAGGCCTGGTGGAGCACGCCTGTACTCACAGGTACTCGGGAAGCTGAGACAGGAGAATTGTAAGTTTGAGGCCAGACTGGGCAATGCAGTAAACCCCTGTCTGGAAATAAAAAATAAAAAGGGCTGGGGGTGTAGCTCAGGGGTAGAGCACTCCTGGGTTTGATCCCTGGTGCCAAAGGGGGAAAAACTCATGGAAAAGCAGTAGAAATAGAAAAATGCAACAGATGATTACTTATCAAGGAATCTAAATACCAAAGTATCCAAATAAAGGAATTGCCTAAACAGTTTTGTTAGAAGCTCATCTGCTTTTTTTTTTTTTTTTTTTTTTGCTTTGTGAGACAGGGTCTTGTTCTGTAATTCAGGCTGGTTTTAAACTCACTATGCAGCCCGAGCTGGCCTCGAACTCATGGCGATCCTCCTACCCTCCCAAGTGCTGGGGTTACAGGTGTGCACCACCATGCCAAGCTGAAGCTCACCTGCTTTTAACCCATCCTTGTGGTCCTGAGGACACATCGTCAGTGGCGTGGGTCCACTGGGCAGGGCAGGAGTGACTGCTCATCTGGAGGGGTCTCACCTTCTTCCTGTGGGTCAGGATGACGCCAGCCACAGTGGATGGTGATAGTAACTGTCTTAGTCATGTTCTGGTTGCTGGGACAGATGTTGATACCTGCAGCTTAGAAGCGGAGAGGTTTAACTTGACTCACAGTTTCAGTGGGTTCAGTCCGTGTCAGCCAGCTCCAAGGCAGAAGCAGCATGAGCGGAAGGGCCTGGTGGAGGACAACTGCTCACATCATGGTGGTCAGAAGCAGAACAGGAAGGGAGAAGCTGGGGACAAGAATTATACCCTTAAACCAGGCATGGTGGCACATGACTGTAAACCCAGCACTCAGGAGGCTGAGGTAGGAGGATCACTGTGAGTTTGAGGCCAGCCTGGGCTACATGGTTAGTTCAAGGCCAGCCTGAATTACATAGCAAGATCCTGTCTCAAAAAAAAAAAAAAGATTAATCCCAGCTTCTACTATTTAAGCTAAAACTGTGGAGATTTCTCTCTGCAGTTCTCGTCTTTCTTTTTCTTTTACCTTTTTTGAGATGTTTTTCTTGAGACAGAGTCTCACTACATAGCCCAGACTGGCCTCAAACTCACAGTCCTCATGCCTGAGTGCTGATTACAGGGGTGCACCACCACACCCAGCCCCCATTTCTTTCTGTAAGATAATATAATAGGCCTGGGACATGGTAGAGTGCTTGCTTAGTATGTGTGAAACTCTGGGTTTGAGTCCTAACACTGCAGACAATAGTAATATCGAGGTACTGTGGTGTGTGCCTTTAATCCTAGCTCTCAGGAGGCTGAGGCAGGAGGCTCTTTTGAGCTCAGAAATTTAAACCAGGCTGGGCAACACATTAAGACTCTCTTTTCAGATGACAATAATAATAATGTGTTATGACAAAAGCATTTGATTTTTTTAAAAAGTGAACTAAATTGTTATTCAGAACTTTACTTTTTTTTTTAAAGTTCTTTTCAAGAATATGACTTGACCGGGCCTGGTGGTATATGCCTGTAATCTCTGGTCTCGGGAGGCTGAGGCAGAAGGATTGCTATAAGTTCAAAGTCAGCATGAACTACACAGTGAGACCCTGTGTCAAAAAAAATCAAAAAACAAAACAAAACAAAAAGACCAGAAGTAGTCTTAAGCCAGAATGGATCCGCTTCCAGAGTTGGCTTTCTGCCCAAGTGACCATCTGCTATAAATCTGTACCATCACTAGAAAACCCAGAAAGTTACTTCCAATAAACAAAATGCTGAGGAATTCCTGGAGCATCTGATGAGAACAGATAAATGGGAAAATACGGGTAAAAACAAGGACATATGCTCCCTGCTGAGTGAAAGAGAGAAACAAGAAGTTTCTTGAACAAAATCCTGAAATTACCCCAAGATGATAAGCAGGAAGGACTGTGAGAAAGTGCACACATACAGAGGATGAGGTGGCACACCTGTAATCCCAATGGGAAGCTGAGGCAGGAGGATCACAAGTTCCAACCCAGCCTGGGCATTTTAGCGACTTAGACAGACCCCATCTCAGAATAAAAAATAAAGAAGGGCAGGGGCTGCAGTTCAGTGGGAAGCCCCTGGGTTCAATCCCTACCCCCCACCCCAAAATGTACAAGCATGGGCATTTGGCTGGAAATGAATTAGAGGTTGTTGAGTGGGTCTCCTTGGAGAACAGCTCAGTCTTGTATTCAGGCTGGAGCCATGGGAATGACTCAGGAGAGAGTTCCAAAACAGTAAAAGGAAAACTAACACTACCCAAGAAGGCACAAGCTGGGTGTGGTCCACAGGCCTGTAATCCCCCCCTACTCTGGAGGCTGAGGCAGGAGGGTCTCTGAGAGTTCGAGGCTAGCCTGGGCTACATAGCAAGGCCATGTCTCAAAAAAAAAAAAAAGAAAAGAAGAAGAGGAAGAAGAAGAAGGTACAAAACTCAGCGAAAGGAGAACTGTTCATCAAGGAAACGTTTGCACGGATAACACAGTACATAGGAACCCCAGACCCCCAGCCAAGTCCATCCCCGCCTGTTTTTATGCAGCCTAAAAGCCAAAAATGGTTTTTACATTCTTGATCCATTCACAGCAGGGACACAGTAACTTTCAGCCCCAATTAAATGAAATCATCCTCCTTCCTCCCCTAAAAACGATTTCCTTCTGAGCTAGAGAGAACTCAGGGGTGAGCGCGCTTGCCTAGTATGCACGAGGGAGGCCCTGGGTCGATCCCCAGCACCAAAAAATATATGGTTCTCATGATCCATCTGTATTCCCCAAAGTTTTTGTGCCCAATTATTATTTGTTTGTTTGTAATTTCATCACTGCAGCCGGTATGTGACAGACCAGGATTTGAATCTGGGAAACTGACAGTTTACACTGCTGCCTTCCTGGAAAGTAGAGAGTGGCTTCCGGTTCTGCTCTGAGCTCTGCTTTCCTCAAACACCGCCCCCCTGGGCCGGTGAGATGGCTCAGCGGCGTAAGCGCCTGCCTTGCAAGCGCGAGGGCCCGAGTTCGACTCCCGGAACCCACATACGAAAAAGGGGCCGGTGATATCACTCAGCGGCATGGGCGCCTGCTGGCACGCAAGGTCCTGAGGTCGACCCCCCGGTACCCACAAAAAAAAAACACCGCCCCCCTACCAGGCCCAGCAGCTCTCCTGCACCTTCCTCTTGTGGAACCACGCTGAGTTTGCACCCACCCTCGCTTTGCCACCTGTCCTCATTGCAGCCCCAGGAGGAGAAGGAGCCTGGCACAGCGCCCACCCAGGGAGCCCCAGGATGCCTGGCCCTGACCCAGCCCCTCCCCGGCCTCTGCTGCGTGAGGGGTCTGAGATTCATGGCCAGCAGTGACCCCAAGACTAGTGCTATCCTTATGACGTCCTTCCTTGTCCTTTGACCCCAAAGGTGGTGACATGGCCCTGTCTCTTACCAAAGCCACCAGCCTCCCACTGGCTGAGCACCAGGACTGGCTACCTTGTTCGTGGGCCCGGTGCATAGTGAAAGCACACTCCCTGTGTTCCAAAAGTGTTGAGTTTCAAGGTGGCGATAGCAGCCTTAAGCCTGGTGTGTGGCCTAAGTGGGCCGTGTTAGTGATGGCCTTGCTTGTGGGTGACCGGCACCTCTCCTCCCACTTACCCTGAGCCCCTGCAAGGGGGAGGGGCCGCACACCTGGGATCCCATCTTGGGCTTTGTCAGGTCCATTCTGGTCCCCAGGGATGAGGCCTGGAGGGCAGGTGGCTGGGCCTGTGAAAAAGGGTGGAGTTCCCATGGGCCAAAGCGGATAAGTGGGGAGAAAACATGAGCCTCACATCATTTTTTTTTCCAGTATTGGGGGTTTAATATTTTTATCTGTTATTTTTTTAATCATGAGATAGGGTCTTGTTAAATTACTAAGTTTCCTAGGCTGGGTACACATTTAGGATCCTCCTGCCTCAGTCTCCCAGATTGCTGGGATTACAGGTATGTGCCACGGCACACACTTAAGAATCTCATTTTTATTGCTGCCAAGGTGAACAGCTGCCCTGTCCCTCACCCTCTCCCTCAGGATCTGGTAGAGAGGCTGAGCGCCCACCCCTGGCTTGGCGGGGTCTTGTGCCGGGCTCCTGGGGAAACAAACTTGCTGGCCCTGGCCTCGAATTCGCTGAGGGACAGGGACAACAGGAGAGTGAAACATAATGGATTTTGCATCTGTCGCTGCCTCCTACCTTCACACAGTTCCCCGGCCACCTGCTCTTTCTCCCTTCAGCCTAGGCCAAGTGTAAGTGACATGATCAAAATATATGGTAAATATTTAAGCTCAAAAATATGTTACAGTAAAAGACACATTGCCATGAATCCCCCTCAAATCCTCCCCGCTCTGAACACACTTCCTCCATCATCCTTGCCGCTTCCTGGAGTTGCTCTGGAGTCCTCTTTCCTGTTGTTAGTCACACTGCTCTGACTGCCCCGGAGCCCGGAACTGACTCCAAGCACTTATGGTGTAATGTTAAAAAAAACCTCACAGTGTGTCTTCATTCACCTTATTCACTGGACCTGGCACCCTGCGACTTCTGGCTCTTCCTCAAAGTCAAAATGACCTTGAAAGATCAGTGTTTTGAATTGATGCAGGACATGGAGGCAGTCACAACAACGCTAATAAAGACACTCGGGAAAGAGGACTCCAGAGAGGCTTCAGAAAGTGGCAAGGACGATGGGATGAGTGTGTTCGAAAAGGGGGAAGATTTTTTTTTTTTTTTGTGGGTACCGGGGGTCGACCTCAGGACCTCGCGCGCCAGCAGGTGCCCGTGCCGCTGAGCGATGTCACTGGCCCTTTTTTCGTATGTGGGATCCGGGAGTCGAACTCGGGCCCTCGCGCTTGCCAGGCAGGTGCTTATGCCACTGAGCCATCTAACCAGCCCCCTGTAATCCATTTTTATTTTTTTTTTTATTTTATTTTTTTTTTTGTGGGTACCGGGGGGACGACCTCAGGACCTCGCGCGCCAACAGGCACCCGTGCCGCTGAGCGATATCACCGGCCCCTTTTTCGTATGTGGGATCCGGGAGTCGAACTCGGGCCCTCGCGCTTGCAAGGCAGGCGCTTAAGCCACTGAGCCATCTCACCGGCCCTGTAATCCATTTTTAAAATGTAAACATTCGTCCTATTTTGTGGTCACACAGCATAATCCTGCCACCTGCTCCCACAGGGTGCCCTTGTCTCCTTTTCCACATGAACCCTCCTTGAGAGGGAGGAGTCCCAGGGCTGAGAGGACACTGCAGACGTGGAAATACTCATCACCTCATCACCGCACAGCCCATGTGCACGTGTGCAACTCCTTCAGTCCCCAGAGCTGGGGCACAAGCAGGGCAGGGCCTCGCCTGGCAGGCCACCAAGAACAGCAGCTGGGCGGGCTATGTCCCACGGGAGGGGGGGCTCTCTGCTCGCTCCTCCCCTGCTTCCTTCCTCCTTCTGTCTCATCCAACTCTGCCCCTCTGGGGACCCCACCCCTGGGTCCTCATGCTGGGCCTGGCTTCCCGGTCCCCCAGCCCTGGGGTCCCAGGCATCCAGAGCCTTCACCAGGTAAAGCTGGGTAGAAGCTTACTCCATGGCAGGGAAGGGACCACATGCAAGAAGAGGACCAGTTAGTACCCAGAGAGCGGCCCCCAACCGTGGCTTTAAACACTGAACCTGCGGGCCTGGCCCTGGGCTTGAAAGCGGAGGGAGGTGGAGCAACAGCTGTAGGTGAGGGTAGGACTCGGGCGGCGGGAGACACGCTCGGCTGCTGTGATCACCGCTCATCATTAATGCAAGAGGAGCCTCAGGTGGGGACCACCTGGCCAGTACACGCGTGCATCCCACGGCAGCCCCAGGTTCGCCTCGTGTCGGGGGGATGGGATGCAGGGCTGGCAGGAGGGGAGGGCATCCTGGCCTCTCTACCAGAGGAAGCTCGGCTTCCTGGGAAATCTGTCTCGCATCCTGTCCAGCTAACGCCCCTGCGCGCACAGCTGAAGATGGCAGCACTGAGCCCATCTTCCTGCGCGTAGCCCAGCGGGACACAGGAAGCAACCTGCTGCTTGTCGCAAGTCAGAGGGAGCCAGCAGGTGCTGGAAGGGATTTGGGCCCAGACTGGAGGAATCTAGATGCGATGCCCCCCTTCTGTGTTGGGCACAGGCAGGTGGGCTGTGTGTGGCACGGCAGGGAGAGGGGGGCGTGGGGGCAGGTAAGGGACGCTCAGGTGCCACTGAGTCCATCATTGGGGCTGGCCAGTCACCTGTCTGTCCTCTCACCTGCCTGGGGCTGCTTGTGTCTATACCACAGAGACCTGCACGGGCTCAACCACGGATGGAGAGAAGAGTGGCTCCCTGGAAGGCCTGTGCCGCTGTCACAGCAGACCTCCCCCAGCCCTGAGGTCCCTCCTGGGATGCAGACTCCCAGATCCTCTTTACCATTCCTGAGCTCGTCTGCCATGACCCTGGGTCTTGGCGTCCATCACAAAGGGGCCAGACAACACCTGTTGCAGGCAAACAGCCGACATCACCTAGCCACCCTGCCCACTCTTTTAGGCGACTTGTAATAAACTTGGCTCAAGGTAATAGCGAACTGAGCATGCTCAGAAGCCCTGGAGGCTGCCATCTTCAGGACCCTGAACTGAGCATGCCCAGAAATGTGTCTGCCATCTTTCCTCCCTGAACTGTGACCTTAAACTGATGGGACACTGCTCAGGAATGTACTCACCCCTAAAATACATGCCTATGTGAATATGCCTAAGGTCTCCGAACAGAATCCCCACTGCTTTGAAAATAACCCCAGAGCCTTCCTTACCCGCTGCAGCTGATGGATCTCCATTCTCTTATCTCCTGGTTTCGCTCTTTGGGTCTGTACTCACCAAGAATCGAACCCAGTGGCCCACTTCAGTCACTGCCCCCCAGGAAAGGTGGGGGAAACCAGGACCTCCGTGTGACACCACAGCAGCCCTCTGAGGTCCACACCTGAGCTTGGATTGGGACTGTACGGTAGGGCCGACCCCCTCTGAGGTCAGCTTGCTCCTCTGTGAAATGGGCTCGTGACATGCCCATCACCAGAATACAGTGCTTCACAGGCATGGGCAGCACCCCACACAGGCCACCGGGCAGTCAGCTCCCACCCCCCAAATCCCAACAGCCCCAGGCTCCCCGGAACCCTGGAGCCTCCTCACTCACCCAGCAAGCCCAGTGCCCAGCCCAGTCCTGGACAGGAACGGATGTAGAATTGCACAGCCCAGTTTGGCCAGCAGCTCCCTTCCTCTTCCCAGGAAAAGCACCAGACTGGCTTTTACTTTTTGAGACAGGATTTCACCACATTGCCAAGGCTGGTCTTAAACTTGCGATCCTCCTGTCTCAGCCTCTCAAGTAGCTGTGTGCCACTGCATCTGACCCAGGCTAGCTTTGTCAAATGCCAACACTTGGGCTTTCCAAATTCCCTACCTGTGACTCTTTTCACCCAGAATGTCCTTAAATGAATTATAAAGAGCATTCACTTTATAAACATGTTGAGAGATTCATCAGAAAACTTCCTGAATGGTTGCATCGGTGAACCCTGAGTATGGGAGCTCATCCTGTGCAGCCTGGCTGCCCCGTGTCACCAGGCAGGGTCTTTGCCGGGTTTTGTTCCTTGCAGCCCTGGGATGGAACCCAGGGCCTCACTCATGCTAGGGAAGTGCTCTACTACCCAGCTGTACCCCCCAGCCTCATTACTGCTTTTATTTGCATTTCTTCCATGATTTTTGGGGACATCACATATAAACTTCTTTGGAGAAAAGGCCTTAATTCCAGAACTTTGAAGACAAAACAGTTATTTCTGTGAGAGGAAAAATCCAAAACTGCTATGGTCTCCCTTGGTCCTCCTCATTCCTGGAGGCAGGAGGAAAGGGGGTTTGAGACAGTCTGAGGTAAGGGTTGAGAAACTGAGTCCCACCTTTCACACTCCATGGGACCTCACAGGTGCCACGTAACCCCTCTGGCCTCAGTACCCACCACCCTGTAAAGGAGGAGTGACAGGGCTGAGGTGGTTGAGTTTAACTGTACCAACTTGCTTGGCTTGGGAGTGACCCAGGGATCAGGGGAGCACATTTCTGCATGTGTCTGGGTGGGTCACGGGGGCATGACCTTGGGGGTCTATATCTGGTCCATAGTCCCTTCCACTCTGGCACCCTAACCCTGCGGTGCTTCCCAGCCACCACGAGCAGGGCAGCTTTGCTCCACCATGATATTGCTACTAGGGACTGAATCCCCTGAAACTGTGAGCCAAATGAAACCTCTCCTTCAAATTGTAATATCGGTTATTGTGTTCCAGAGACGGGAAAGCTGGCTGTACAAGGGCCTAGCTCATAAGGCAGCTGTGAGGATGGAAAGGGGAAATGTAGTTCAGTCCTTCGAAAAACAGATCTCTGTGGAGGGGCCACCACTTGGGGTGCAGAAGAGCCGGGTATGCACAAGCTTCTTTCTCAGGCTGAGAACCCAGGCAAACCTGCTAGCACCAGCACTTGAGAGCCACGACGTGGCAGCCCGGCCGCCTTGCTGTTGAAGGCACACGTGGAGCCACACGAGCTTCTGGGCTCTTGTCTCGGGGAGCTCTGGGATCTCTCGGATAAGCTCGCTGTCAGGGAATGTTATTCTGGCCAAGAGGAGATTCCACAGGACTGGGGCTCCTTCCTACCCCACTATGTGGGCCTGCTGTGATAACCTGGGCCTTGAGCCTGCTCCTGGCAGGGGACGGCAGTGGCCCCACGGCGGGACGTCCTCGGCCATCTGCCCAAGGCCACTGCGTACTCCAGGAGCCGCTGTCGCCTGACCTGGATTCCTGGAATTGTGTGACACAATGGAGGCCTGGTCTCTGTCCCTTGACAGGACACACAAGATTAGGATATTTCGGTCACTTGGGCCATCTGGCTTGCAGCCTGACACGTGTTGATGGGATGCTGCTGTGGTGGAGCGAAGTTGGCTGTCTGGGGGAGGGGGACCCCCGTCATCGCTCTTCAACACTAGGGCCTGTCTTCAATTGTGCTGTCATGCTTGTCGCCAGCGAAGCTGGCTCCTTTCATCTGTATGCAGACACTGCCTCCACATCCCTTGGCAGCTGCAGCCGGGACCTTAATACCCTCGCTCTTGACCCCTTCAAGCTCGATCCGTTGTGCTCTTTTAGATTTTTGGTTTTTGTTCATTGTTAATTTTTTGTTTGATTTTTTTAAAAGCTACAACATCAGCCCTTTTTAAAAAAAATTTTTGAAAAGGATCTCGTAAGTCACCCAAGCTGGCCTCAAACTCACAATCCTGCCTCAGCCTCCTGAGTAACTGGGCTGATTTTATTTTTTAGTATTGAGTTTTAATTTGCATTCTAAAAATGGCACACATCATAAGCACTCAGTTCAGTGCGTGTTACATCTGTGCGCATCCCCATGACCAGTATCTGGTCACCCCAGAAAGCGGTCTCGTGCCCCTCCTGGCCCTCACGCCCCATCCTGCTAGTCTCACCTCTGCTGCCATGGGTAAGGTTTGCCTGGATGTGAACGTCATATAATTGGAATTACAGTATGTTTTGTTTTGTGTCTAGCTTCTTTCACTCAATATAATGTCTATTAAAATAATGGTTATAGCTGGGCATAGTGGTGCACACCTGTTATCCTAGCATTCCGGGAGGCTGAGGCAGGAAGATTGCAAGTTGGAGCCCAGCCTGGGCAACTTAGTCACTTAGCAAGACTCTGTCTCAAAAATAAAAAAAAGTAAGAAAGGGCTGGAGATGTAGCTCAGTGCAAAGGCCCCTACACAAACAGTGTCTTGCCGTGTAGTCCAGGCTGAACTTAAACTCACTAAGTAGCCCAGGCTGTTCTTGGATTTGCAGAGATCCTCCTGCCTCAGCCTCCTAAGTGCTGGGATTACAGGTGTGCACCACCATGCCAGGGGAGTGGGGAATAAATTGCCAAATTATCTGTCAGATTCATTTATGGGCCTGACTACTGCCGCTGCTCCCTGGGGCCTCAGGCCCAGCTGCAGCTCCGTCCTTGGCACCTGGGCACCATCTGCTAAGTTTCCTTTCGAGGGTGCAGCCTGGAAACAGGGTTCTTCGAGTTTGGCTGTGTGATCCCCAACCCAACAAGTACCTGAGACCCAGGTACTGCAGTCCACATCCTCCCCAGACAGGTTGTCATGGAAACAGAGCTTTTTGCCAGTGCTTGAATAGCGGCTGGGAAGCCAGTGTGGCTGGAGTGAGATGAGCAGGGAGAGAGCTAGAAAATGAGCCCATAGAGGTAAAGTTGAGCCACTTTTGGCCAGGCCTCGCTGGCTGCAGCTTTTCCTGTAAGACAGAGAGCCCTGTGTGGAGCTCCTGCCCTTCGGCCTTCTGCGTGAGTGTCCAAGTGCGGTCAAGGTGGCCAGGCTGGGCTGTGACACGGACAAGGTGGGGTGTGTGTAGTGCATGCAGCTTCCACTTGTGGTTTCCAGCTTACAAGGGGTTCATCAGGACATGACCCCATCCTGACCCAAGGAGTAGTAATATTTGTTGTCTTTTGAGCCAAGGTCTCACTATGTAGCTCAGGCTGGCCTTGAACTTGAGATGATCCTCCTGCTTCAGCCTCCAGAGTGCTGGGATTACAAGTGTGTGCCACCATACCCACCAGCAGTATTTGTTTTGTGTCACTGTATAAGAAATTGCTGCAAACTCACATTTGTCACGTCTCAGTTCCTTAGGGTCAGGAGTTTGGGGACGGCCTGGCGGAGCACGTTTGGTTCAAGACTTGTCAGCTGGGCTGCATGGGGTGGTGGAGGACCCACTTCCGGGGGGCCTTGCTCACGTGAGGTCAGATGCTGGCAGGAGGCCTTGGTCCTGTGCTCAGGACGTGACGGCTGGCTGTCTACACTGGGAGTGCTCCAAAAACTCGAAGGCCAGGCAGGAGCTGTGCTCTCGCATCTAGCCTTGAAGTCCATGGCATCTTTTCTTGTGTGCGTGAGTCAAGGATGGTTCTGGGGCTAGGCCTGTGATCCCAGCACTTGGAGAGGCTGAGGCAGGAGGATTGCAAGTTTGAGCAAGCTGAAGCAACTCAGCAAGACCCCACGTCAAAATTAAATTTAACAAAGGGCTGGGATGCACCTCAGTGTGAATGCCCTGGGTTCCATGCCCGAGGGGGCAGCTTTGAGCTCGCTGGCCTGAGCGCACGGAGTAGGACGCCAGTCAGCTAGGAGAGCGATGGGAGATGTGAGTCTGGAGAGACAGGTGTGCGCCAGCCTGCAGCGCCTCCACCCTCGGTGGCTGTTTTGAGGTGTCTCTTGGACTTGCTCACGTCCCTTTGAGCCACCTTCCCATGGCCTGGCCACCTGCTTCTGGATACTTTGTCCCCACTCCTGGAGGCTCTGGGCTTGGCCAATGGCTCTCTGTCCTCCTCAGTGCCCCGCCAAGCTGGTGCTCTCGGGACCCCAGGGCAGAGCTGGGGGAGGGGGGCGGCCTGGCCAAGGGCCTGGGCTCAGCTGGGCTCTGGCGGTAGCAGCAGGTGCAGGGGGCGGGGTCAGAGGCCTCTGCGGGTTACACTGCGCAGGAGCCTGGGCCCACTGGGTAGGAGAGTTCCAAGTTTGAGGCCAGCCCGGGCAACTTAGCACAATCCTGTCTCCAAAAATAAAAAACTTCGTACCACTGAGTCTTGTCTCCAAAGGCCTCCTGTGGCTGAGAGAAGTGGCTGATGCCAGGCACTGGGGCCCCAGAACTCCACCCCCCACAGTGAGCCCCCATGGGACACTGAGTCCCAGCCACTGGCCTCGCTTTGCTCCGTTTTAGTCGCTCTGGGGGACTAAGCATCATCATCAGCTGTCACACAGCCTGGACGCCACAGGCCACACAGCCCGGCCCTGCCCTCTAGAGTGCACCACTGAGCTACATCCCCAGCCCTGCCCCCACCCCCTTTAAACATTTTTTTGAGACATAGTCTTGCTAAGTTGCTCAATTGCCCAGGCTGGGCTTGAACCTGTGATCCTCCTGCCTCGGCCTCCCCTGAGTGCTAGGATGACAGCTGCGCACCACCACACCCAGCTTTCACCAGTTCCTAACCAACTGCTCCTGTAACATCCTCTGCACTTATTGGCCACCTACTGTGTGCTAGCTACCACACTGGGGCCTTCAAAACCTCCGTCCTGACCACAGCTCTGGGGGAGAGAGAGCCCCTGGACGTGGAAACTGAGGCTCAGAGAGGCCTGAGCAGGCACTGGGCCACAACCGTGCAAGTTACAGGCGGCAAAGTCAGGATTCACACTCAGGGCCGAGCGACTGCACTGTCCTGACCCCGTCCAGGAAGTGGCAAGGTCCCTCCTCGGAAAAGGCTTCTACGCCAGCTGCCCTCTGGTGTCACTTCAGGAGGTTCACAGATTTTCTTTGAGGGGTCCCCAAAGCTGCCCAGGCAATATGCAGCCTGCCAAGGCCCCAGGGATGTCCAGGCGGCTGTGGTAGGTGACATGCCACCCGGAGGGGCCAACAGCAAGCCTGATGCGCATTCCTGCCACGTTCCAAAGCCTCTCCCGTAGCGGTGGGGGGGGGATCTTCCAGGTCAGGTGTTAGCCCTAAGGCTGGGGACAGAAGTCGGGGAAGGCAAGGGAGAGGCAGAGCTGTTTTCAACCTGCGCTGGCTTCTGCCTGCCCCCCATGTCCCCACTTCCCTTGGGGCTGCACAAGGTCACCCCTGTGGAGGCCACGCCACTTGTGCGAATCAGGTGTCCACCAGGTGAACAAGAAAATGCACACCAGGGTCAGGGCCGGGGCTGCAGGGCCGGGGATCCTCGCACTGTAGACAGACGCGGTCCTGGCCACTGAGGAGGGCTGGGCTGGAAGGACAGAGGCCACCGGGGCAGCTCCTCTGGAGAGCCACCGCACTGCGCAGTGGTCCCTGGACAGCCCAGCCGATCTTCATGTATGCCTTTCTTCCTTTTTCTTTTCTTGTTCTGGGCATTGAACCCAGGCCCTCTCATGCATGCTAGGAGTGGCTCTTCCACTGAGTTACACCTGCAGGCTCTTTAAAAATTTTTGAGAGGGTTTTGCTAAATTGCCCAGGCTGGCCTTGAACTGCGATCCTCCTGCCTCAGCCTCCAGAGTAGCTGTGGCAGCCTGTGTAAATGAGCAAGACCCTGTCTCAAAATAAAACAAAAAGGGCTGGGGATGTAGTTTAGTACTAGAGCACTGGCCTAGCATGGGTGAGGCTCTGGGTTCAGTCACCAGTGGCACACCGGAAAAAGGAAAGAGAGAGGAAGGGCGGGAAGGAGGGAGGGAAGGAGGCAGCAAGAAAGAAAGACAGAGAGAGAGAGAGAAAGAAAGACACCGAGCTTCAGGAGGTTTGGGGGCTGCTCTGCAGGGGTGGAAAGGGCCCTGCTGGGGAAGCAGGGAGCCCCAGGGCTGAATGGCCTCCGGTGAGCGGCCTCTGTTTTCAGAGCCTCGGTTTCCTCACCTGCAAAATGGGGCCACTCGCCCTGTCTCAGCTGTGCTCCACCCCTTATGATGCGCCAGTGGTGCAGCCAGCCTGCCCCCTGGGGCTTGTGTTACAGGGATCAGAGGAGATGGCAGAAGGGAAAGTGCTGAGCCCCGAGTCTGGGGAGCTGAAGGACAGTGCCTGTCCCCAGTGTGGTTGTGACATTATCACTGCCAACGGAAGCCAAGCCCTTGTTCGAATGGATTTTTACCTGTTCTTCCTCTACCTGTCCTTTCCTTTTTATCTCTTTCTCACCCTCCCTTTTTCTTCTCTCTCTTTCCTTCCTTCCGTCTTTGGAGACAAGGTATTTTCCCAGGTTGGCCCTGAACCCTGGCTTCACAGGGTCCTCCTACCTCAGCACCTGTCCCCAAGCTCTGGCTTCTCCCCTGCGTGACCAGCACCTCGCCTTGGGACCTCTCCGGGTGAATACTGCACCCCACCCATCCCCTGGGCCTTGACTCCCTCTGTCCCAGCCTGGCTTCCTCCCCCATCTGTTCTGCTGGTGTTTACTGAACACCTACTATGTGCCCGGCCCTGTGCCGACCTCCTCACTCTCGGCAGGTCTTTCTGGACCGTGAGACCAGGGTCATCTCCTCCTCTCTGAGTCTCATTTCAGTTGTTGGCGGGAGGCCCCTGTGATGCGGGGCTCCCCACTACTGGCCAGAGACACCCCCGAGGCTACTAGCAGGAGTCAGGGAGAGCCAGGCTCGGGGCTTGGAGGACGTGGAATTTGTAGGCGTTGGAAAAGGACTACAAGGCAGAAGAGCTCAGAAGGGTGGGACCAGGCGGCGGGGTTAAACTCTGAGCACTAAGCTTGGCCTCCCTCCCTGCCTCCCTGCAGAGCCATCTCGCAGATGAGAACCAAGGCAGGGAGCCGCAAGGCTCGCCGACCTCTCCGCAAAGGTAAAGAAGCGCAGACAGCGCAGCGCACATCGGGCGGCGAAGGACCGCGCCCGCTGGCCGGGGGAGAGGACCCTGACCCCTGCACCCTGCTGGAGCGGGCCTGGGATAAACAAGCTTTGTTATTGTGCTCCTGACAGTTACTTTGTTACTCCCGCCCGGCCCCTGCCCCGGCCCCCTCCACCCACAGCGCACCCTTGGCTCCAGGTTTGGGGACCTGAGACCCTGGCCTCCCACCCCGCCTGGAACTCTGGATTTCTTCTCCTCCCGGGTCTCCCAGGGGTCTCCACGTGGGTAGCGTTCCCTCACCCCTCCCCCACCAGAGGGACCCGGGCCCAGCGCTGGGGGCGGGGCTGCCACGCCCCCACCGTGGAGAGGGCGTGGCCCGCGCTGCGGCTGGTGAGGTGCAGGGAGGCCGGCGGCAGGGCGGTTTGGCCGATGCTGCTTCCGAGGAGCGGGAAGCCGGCTTGCCCTTTGCGATAGAGGAGTTGAGACTCCTAACTTCCAGATCAGTCTGAAGAGCGTGCATTTTTTTTCCACTTATTTTTATTAGCACATATTCGCAGTATCCAGTGATGGCAGTCATCGTGGGGAGATGGGAAATGGGACATAGAGCACATCTTAATTTTATGTCCCCTTCCCATTTCCAAAAGATCGATCTCTCTGTTTCTTATTACCTACATTTTATGTAAAAGCATACATTTTTCTTTCTTTTCCGTTCTGGGGATGGAACCCAGCGGCTCGGGCCTGCCAGGCAAATACTGCACCAGAGCTGTTCCTTCAGCCCTGGGTGCCTCCGCACTAAGCAAGCCATTTGGTCCTTTACGAGCCTCAAGTTTCTGCGTGGGTAAAATCGGCATGAAACAAGCAGAGCTCGTAGGAGCACCCTGAGAATGAGGCGAGGCCGCCTGGTCGGAGAGCTAGGATTGTTCTCCCGGATGGGGAGCTGGGTCCACCCATAAACGCTCCTCGCGGGGCGCACCGCAGCGCCCAGCTCGAGGAGCTCGTCCACCAGCAAGCAGGAAACGGAGAACGGAAATGCGGACGGCACTCGTGGCCGCTGGCCGCGCGCGGGTCGCGGATTCCCAACGGCCGGGGCGGGGAGCAGCCGGGGCGGGGCGCGCGGGCGGGGCCCCATCAGGTCCGCGCGGCCGCTCCGCCTCCCGCGACAGCGCGCGTCCCGGCCGGCGCCGCACACTCGGCCCGCCGCCCGCCGCCCGCCGCGAGGTGAGTCCGCGCTCCCGCCCCGCGCCCCGTCCCCGCCTGTCCCGGTCTGGCGCTGGGAGGGGATCCTTGCCCGAACCCCTCCCTGCCGCGGAGAGTCCCGGGGGAGTCACTCGCGGGGTGACGTCCTCGCTCTGCCTGGTGGCGAGAGGTCCCCACCCCACGATCGTGCCATCCACACCTCAGTGTCCGCGTCCGGGCCATGGGGTGGCCTCGGCGTCCCGGCCAGCGCGCCCGGTCGCCCTGGCACCGCCCTCGAGCGCTGTCTTGGGGACTGGGCTCGACCTCGGGGTCTGGAGTTGGCCCCAACACAGCCCGGGTGTCCACTAGTAGAGGGAAGATGGCGTCGGGCACCTGTCCCCGCTCGGATCGGGCCCGCACACCTGCCGAGGGGCGGGAGAGGCTTAGTCGGGGCCCCGGGCAAAGCAAAGTCCTGCTCAGGAGTTCGCGCCGGGAGCGGGCGAGGCCGCCACCTGTCCGTGACCCTGCTCAGGTGACCCGCGGGCTGCGCCGGCCGGGGGCGCACTGGGCACACGGGGCGGGGCATCGCGGTCGGCTCGGGTGTTGGGGTGGCCTTTGGGGCGCCCCCTTGGGTGACCCCGCTGTAATGGGCCCGGGGTGAGGTCGCGGCTGTTCTCGCTTTCGCCGTTGGCTCTGACCCCCTGGTTGCGCCCCTTTGTGAACCATTAATTGCGGCTCTAATTGGCGCGGAATGTGCCGCCCCCTGCGGGGGGTGTTGTTGTTCTCGCGCTCCTGTAACATTGTTTCCAGGTGGCCTGGGCGGTGCAGCCCCCCGCAGGGTCGCAGGTCGGCCTCTGCTTCCCACGTTGGGAGAAGGGAAGGGGACGGATGCCTTGCACTAGGACGGTGAGCCCTTAGCCCCTGGTGGAGAAACTGAGGCTCAGGTGTCTGCAAGGCGTAGATGCTCGGGTTGTCTGGCACAAAGCCCAGAGCCCTTTGTTGGAGGCCGAGCCAAACCTCTCCACGCGGCCACTTTCCAGCCCTGTGGCTTGGACAGTGTCTGCCTCTCTGAGCCTTCCCTTGTTGGTTCTGTAAAACATGTTCCAGCCAAGGCTCCTGGCACGGTGTGAAGAAAGCCATGCTAAGTGTAGATAGCTTTCCTAGAGTCAGTACTTCACCTTACTTCCACTTCACTTGGGCACGCCTTAGTGCACACCTGTAATCTCAGCACTTGGAGGCTGAGGCAGGAGGATTGCAAATTGAAGGCTAGCCTGACTGCATAGTGAGACCCTGTCTCAAAAACCACCCTGAAAAAGTTAATCTGGGCCTGCCTTGGGAGTGGGTTCTTGGGAGCACATAGTCCTGGAGTCATTGGTGCTGTTTGCAAGTGTCACCTTCAGGGTGGGTCATCAGACACAGTAGCGGAACCCCTGTCAAGGACAGGCACCCGAGTCTGGGAGCAGGTGTGCACACCTGGCCCCCATCCTGCTCCTGGGCTCCGGCTCCCCCCCCCCCCCCCCGTGACTGTGATTCTCAGCCTAGGATTTGGGGATTTCCCGAAGGAACCAGGGGTGTGGGGGATGTGGGGGTGGGAGGGGCTGTGCCCTGTTGCTAAGGTCACAGTGTGTCAGGTCCGGTCAGAGGGACAAAGAGAGGCTCATTCTGGCCTGGGTGCTGGTGCTTCAGGGCCGAGGGGCCGTCTGCTGGTGCGGTCCCGTGGGCAGTCAGGGAGGTGAGGGGCTCACATGGCAGGAACCAGGAGCGGGCGAGGGCGTGCGCATGACCTCTGTTCTTCTCAAGAGGCCTCTAGAAGCCAAGCCCTGGGCTCTGCCCCCTGACCTTTTCTAATCCCAGGCACCTCCTGGGGGCCCTGGCCCTGAGCACCACTGGCAGCTAAGTCTCCACTCCCTCCAAGTTTCACAGTGGGGTCAAATTCAAACATATGAAGCTGGGATGGGGAGGACCCTCGAGTCCTGGAGAAACCCCAGCGCTATCATCTTGCCAATGTTAGGTTAGTGAACGTTCTTTATTTTTGCTCCGTGACTTAGTCTGTCCCATGTGCCAGGGAAGCTGCTGGCTTCCAGGAGGTGAGTACTCAGCCCAGGGCTGAAAATTCAGAATGTCCCTTTTTCTTAGTGACAAACTCATTTGATCAATCTTTTTCTTTTTTGCAGTGCTGGGGATCGAACCCAGAGTCTTTGTACTGCGCTCCATCCCTGGCCCTTATTTTTTGAGACAGGATCTTGTTAAGTCATTGAGTTGCCCTAGCTGGACTCAAACTTGCAATCCTCCTGCCTCAGCCTCCTAAAGTGCGGGGATTACAGGTGTGCACCACCACACCAGGCTTAATTGAACTTTTAAAATGTCTTCTAGTTGATTTTTTTCTTTGTTTTTCTTTCTTTTTTTTGGTCGTGGAGGGCATTGAACCCAGGGCCCCCTGCATGCTAGGCGAACTGTGCCACTAAGCCACACTCCCCCTGTAGTTGCATAGTTGGTCTTTTTTTTCTAAAGATAACCTTAGCAGGGATAATTCTGTAAGCAACAGGGATACTGTGAAGCCTCTCAAGGGATAATGTGAGGCTTAAAACAGATCGCTGGATTGATCGCCCAGTCCCTCTGGGTGTCTGAATTAATGCCCTTTGCTGTCTCTGCTCCGCTGCCACCTCCTCTGAGAAGTCCTTCCTGACTATCTCAAGGCGTAGCTGTCCCTTTCAGGCTGCTAAGACTGAACCAATCTCGTGCATTTGTACGCTGACTTACACTAACCTCCCGGCTCTGTGAGAAAACATCAGGTGACATCCAAGGAGCATGCAGTCAGTGACAGCTTAGACGCCTGGTGGGGAGCAGGTGGGAGGTTGGAGCGGGGTGCCTGCGAATGTGGGCATAGACACAGGGAAAATGACATCGCAGAAGCCAGAGCCCCTCCTAGCCGTCCTCTCCTGTGCTGTGGGTCCTCGTCTCGGTGACGTGGGGCGCTGGAAGGGCCCCTGTGCTGGAGGCGACAGTAACCCCGCCGGTGGCCCCCTGGTGAGCGTCCTGTTCAGTGAAGCCATGAAGTTTCTGGACAGTTAATGGCCTCTTGTCTGCGGCCGACCCGCAAGAGCCCAACAGTTTTTCTGTCTGCTCAGAACAATTCCAAGCGGTGTCGAGGAAGTTCTCTGTGACACTCAGCTTTTGTTGTTGGTGGCCACCAGGAAGCCAGCGATGGGTCTGGGCTGGACATATGTGGCTGCTTCCTCCCCTCCCCTTTGTGTTGCTGCTGGTCTGTCTTCCCCGAGGGATACAGATTGTGAGGGCCATGGCGGCCCCAGGGCAGGTGGGGGAAGGCCTGGCGAGGTGGCCAGGGCACACAGAGGGCAGCTGATTTGCCTAGTGTCAATATTAGATTGTGACAATACAAAACACCACTGGGCACTGCAGAGCAAACCTGTTTTTCTGGCGGTGGGAGAAGACTTGGCACTGGTTATGCCAATGGCTGTGTGTGTGTGTGTGTGCCTGGCATTGGGGCGGGGACACTGAGGATCCAGGGATCTGGGTCATTTCTTTGGCCATCAAGGATGACATTTGTGGTTTGTGTCCAGAGCCAGGAGCTAAGAGGCTCCACCCAGAGGCCAGGGCACAGCGAGCCGCCTGCCTTGAGGACAGCTAAATTTGCTACACAGATGTGGTGCCTTGCGGAGACCTGGAGCTGTGACACAGGGTGGCCAGCACGTGTGCGCCTCTCTCCTCCAAGCCCTCCGTAAGCACTTGCTGTATACTGCGTATGCTGCTCTTGTCCCTTTCCTGAGGCCACCCCTGCCTGGGGCTGTCCCCCCTGCCCTTTAATAGAAGGTGACCCTGAGGCCCAGCGTAAGTGCGTGTCCAGCTCTGGGTCCCCAGGCAGGAACTGGGGTGCTGTTCGACCCCCTCCATCATCCTGTCTGGTCCTCTGGGTGGTCACCTGATGGCACAGGGTCCTTACCCTGCAGGTGGCCCAGGCTCCGGGCCGGCTGGGCAGACAGACAGGTAAACACTTCATGAGCCCATAAGAGGCTGAGTGGCCAATCCAGGTCTGTTGACCCAAGGCACGGGCACAGCCAGGGTGCTGCCCTGGGAGGGCGGGTGGAAGAGACTGCTGGCTGGGCCAGGGAGCCAGCAGGTCCCCAGGCTGCCCATGGGGTCGCAGAGGGGCCAGGTGAGACCCTGAGATGCAGAAGGAAGGAGGAGCCACAGCTGCCTTGGGGCAGTGCCTAGCCACAGTCCGCAGTCCGCATTCCCCACGCCCCAACTCCGAGGGCGAGGGCGGCGTAAATACCTGCTTTGGAAACTTGAGCCCTGCAGGCTCAGGTGGGGACCCTACTTTTTGTCCTCCGATGGGGAAAGAAAAGCACAGAAAGCCCCCTTTTCTGTGGTCATTTCAAACTCAGTCAAGAGAATTGTTAATGTGTTACACTTCCTCTGCCGATCAGTGCTTTTTAGACGTTTTTTGTTCCCCCCACCCAGGTGCTGAGGGTGGGACCCAGGCCTAGGCCAGTGCTGACCACTGGGCCACACCCCCAGCCCCAGGCTGGCGTATTTTAGTAGAGGATTGTGTAGGAAAGGAGGTAAGGAAAAATCTTCTCCATGCTCGTTTTGCAAATGTAGACTTAGGAGTTTGGGGGCTAAGGAATTAGTTCAGTCATATAGCTAATGGGGACCAGAGGGCTGGGGTCCCGGCAGTCAGTCCCTCAAGAACCTGGCCACGGGACTGCGTCTGCCCTGGCCCAGCCTGGGGAGCTGGGTCTGCTTTCTTTGATAAAAGAAGCAGAAGTTGAGTCAGGTGTAGTGGTGCACACCTGTAATGCCAGCACTCTGGGAGGCTGAGGCAGGAGGATGGAAAAAGGTTCAAGGCCAGCCTGGGCAATTTCACAACTTTAGTGAGACTTTGTCTTAAAGTAGAAAATAAGGGCGGGGGATATAGCTCAGTGCAGAGGCCCTGAGTTCAACCCCCAGTATTATTAAATGAACAAATAATTTTTAAAAAGGTGGTGAGCCTGATAGCTCATGCTTATAATCCCAGCTCTCTAGGAGGCTGAGGCAGGAGGATTGCAAGTTTAAGTGCTGCAACTTAGTGATTTAACAACATCCTGTCTCAAAATGAAAAATATAAAAGGACTAGGGGTGTAGGTCAGGCCGAAGGCCCTGGCTTCACTGTGACCTCTCATACCGTGTGCCTGGTAAGAAGGGAGCAGACACCTGCTTGTCATGGAGCGGGTGTTGTCCCCAGCACTGGCCCATCTGCATCTCTGTGGGTTCCTTGGGTCACTGTGTGGGCGAGGGCAAGTTGGTGAGCTGCTTCTCTGCTCGCTTTCAACGCTTCCAGGTTCCGAAGGGCTTCGGGCTTGAGGTCCCTCGTCCTCTCCCCACGCCGAGTGTGGGTCACATCATCCCTGTGAAGTGACCGGGACCACACGGCACAGGTCTCCGAGTCACACGTGTGCTAATGGCTGGCGTAGGGGTGACACTTGCTTTACTTAAGTCATTGTACGTTTCTTGGCCAACCTTTTGAAATTATCCGTAAAAGCTAAGGACGGTTCCTCTCTCCCTTGCCAGCCACCCCGTCATTCCTGTCCCTCTTTGGAGGTGACCACTCTTGGTCCCCTTCTAGATCTCTTCTATGCGTTTCCGTTCACATGAGTCATGGGACCGTGGAATGGGACAGCTTGCATACCCGGCGTCACTCAGCAGCGACTGTCAGTCACCCTCCTTGCTCAGCAGCCTCCCCTGTCCTGCCCCTGAGGCTCACAGCAGGGCACCACGAAGCCCTTTCCCGATTCAGGAGCGCAGCCTCCCCACTGTCTGGAGTGGCCCCGGCTGGTGGCCACCCCAGCCCCAGGAGGACACTGGGCACACAGGGATCAGGTGGCTTTCCCTAGAAGTGAGGCCCCTGGGGCTCCTGTGTCAGGGTCCCAGCCTGCAGGGAGGGAGCGAGCTCCATTGCTGTGACTTCAGTGTCCTTGTCGGTGCCCTGCCCACCCAGGCTTCTGGGTTGGAAGGTGGCCTTTCTGAGGCCCCCGGGCCCTGGCGTGAATCTGACTGAGTGATCGGGGTGGTGGGCGAGCACCTTGGGAACCAGGCAGCCAGCAGCACTGAAGCCACCCCCCGCTGGCTGGCTAGTGGTCCCCTCTCGGGAGGGGTCTGTATACCTGAGCTGAGGTGGGCACTTGCAGGCCACAGTCAGGGAGCTGGCGGGGGGGCTTGCACAGAGGCCTGGGGCTACAGAGGTGCCCAAGGGAGCTGAGAGGAGGCGGGGGACAGGGGAACCTTCCCCAGCCAGGTGCACAGCATGTGACCTCAGACAAGCCACTCCCGATTCCTTTTCACCCTTTTTTTTCTTTCAATACACCCCAGACCCTTTTTTTTTTTTTTTTTTTTTTTTTTTGTGGGTACCGGGGGGTCGACCTCAGGACCTCGCGTGCCAGTAGGCGCCCGTGCCACTGAGCGATATCACCGGCCCCTTTTTCGTATGTGGGATCCGGGAGTCGAACTCGGGCCCTCGCGCTTGCCGGGCAGGCGCTTAAGCCGCTGAGCCATCTCACCGGCCCCTACCCCAGACCTTTTTGAGACAGTGTCTCACTAAGTTGGCTAAGCTGGACTCCAACTTGTGATCCTCCCGCCTCAGCCTCCTAGTAGCCGGAGTTATAGGTATGCACCACTGCAGTGGGCGCCCTCTTGGGTCTAAGCCTCAGTCTCTTCCCATGTAGATGGGGCTGATGTACCTGTCCCATTTAGGCCTAACCTGGAAAAGCCCACACATGCACAGCCACGGCTGCTTCTCATTTTCACTCCGACCTCCCTTAGCGGGGGCAGGAGCCAGCTTGGAGATGAGGCTGATCTCCCGGACTCCTGCTCCCCAGCGAGGGCACTCTGTCTGCACCTGGGCTCAGGGTGCCCCACCCGAGTCTGCACCAGGTGTGACGGTGGAGGTCACACGGCTGGCAGGCGGCAGGGCCAAGTGGCTGTGCCCCAGGGCTACTCCATGCTGCTGCACCCCAAATTACTGAACAGGGCCCCCCACGGGTGCAGACGAATTCCCACCTTCTTGCTGGAGAAATCCTTTCTCTCCCCTGTCCTCCCTCCCTTCCTTCCTTCCTTTCCTGCAGTTATTTCAGTGTCACCGATGGGAAATGTGCCCCGCCTACCCCAGCGCTGTCGGGGACACCTGCGGTCCGAGCCTGGACTTCCCCAGGGGGCGGGGGCGGGGCCGCATCGCTGCGAGTTTCCTAAAATAAACCTTTTAAGACAACATTTCTCTTCGTGCAAATTCAAGCCATTGACAAGTATTTTGGCTTTATTTTTGAATCGGTGCTTTGTGGGCGTCAGATGCCAGGGAGGCATATGTGTTAAACACACAGTGACCCTCCTGGGACCACTGCCCCCCACGGCCCTGCCTCCCCTTCCCAGAGACACTTGTGCAGGTCCGTGCTGAGGGAGGGGCGCCTGCGTCCTTTCTTTTTCGCATGGTGGAAGCGTGTTACACACTGAAACTCTTCTCTCCTTGCTGTGTCCCTGAAGTCCTAACGGTATTTTCAGCTAAATTTTCTTTCTTTCTTTCTTTCTTTTTTTTTGAGACATGCAGTCTCGTTATGTAGTTAAAGCTGGAACTCAAGCTGATCCTCCTGCCTCAGCCTTCCAAGCGCTGGGATTACAGGAGTGCCCACCTGGCCTGGCTGATGGCTGAATCTCCTCCCGGAAGCCAGGCACATGCAGGGTAGACGTGGGATACATTTCAAGAAAGCAAAGGGAAATATATGTGACTTAGGTAACTACTGAGAACTTGGCTGTCCTTGTGGGGTGCGGGGACCCTGGCCGCTCCAGGTCTCCCATTCCCTTGCTGGCCTGTTGATCCACTGCCCCAGCTTTGATGGGGCCCCTGCTGGGTGGCAGAAAACAAACAAACAAACAAACAAAAAATGGCATCTGGGTGACGGCCTGGAGGCAGCACTGTTCCTGCGCAGAGCAGGGCTCAGAGAGGTCCGGTGTGGCTCTGCGGCCTCACAGCAGTGGCGGAGCTGGGCTTGGAGCCTGGGTCTGTCTGTCCAGCTGCAAGTTCAGAGTTTTTCCTGCTGGGTCGCGCTTGAGTTGGGCAAGCTCCAGGCCAGGCTGGTGACAGAGGTGGGGAGGGGACTGTGATGAAGCAGACAGGGACTGGGGTCTCCCAGCTGACCTCTCTGACCCTGGTGTGGCCTCATTGGCTCTCGGTCGGCAGGACTGGGTGGGATGAGGTGTGAGGGTCTCCACCAGGAGCTTGAGCCCCTGGAGCACCTGCTGGAGGCCACATTGGACAGATCTGCCTCGCTGCCTGGGGCAGAGGCCGCATCCCCTTCCAGGATGGCCCAGGGGCCGAGCTGGTCACCACAGCAGCTGGGCTGAGCTGCCTCCCTCCGCCCTTGGCCCAGGTGCCCTGCAGGCCGTGGGTGGGGAGTGCTTCTGCCCGCCCACGCTGGATTTGCATCCTGACCTTTTTGGGTATAAAATAGGGCTCCTGACTGCGAGGGGTTTTTCCACCCTGAGCATGTGGGAGGGTTCATGTGGGCGCCTCCTGGGTGGGGACATGGTTAGGTGTGTCAGCTCGCACCAAAGGAGGGTTTTCAAGTACTGATTTGCAAATCTGCTGGGGAACAGCAAACCCAGATGCTAAAAACCAGTCCAGTTTCCTGGATCTGTAGCTGCGATGAGCTCACACTGGGTCCTCTGGGAATACACTACTTTGCCTTCTTTTATTCATTCAGCAAACACATATCTGCCCTCTGCCAGGCCCTGTGCTGTGAGCCAGAAGCTCATAGTAGCAGCACCTAGCCTGGCGTGGTGGTGCACACCTGCAATCCCAGCACTTGGGAGGCTGAGGCAGGAGGAACAGTGTGAGTTTGAAGCCAGTCTGAGCTACATGGCGAGTTCAAGGCCAGCCTGGACTGCATAGACCATGTCTCAAAAAAATACTACCACTACCACTACCACCACTACCACCACTACCACTACTACCACTACCACCACTACCACTACCACTACTACCACCACCACCACTACCATTACCACTACCACCACTACCACTACCACTACCACCACTACCACTACCACCACTACCACCACTACCACCACCACCACTACCACTACCACCACTACCACTACCACCACTACCACCACCACCACTACCACCACCACCACTACCACCACTACCACTACCACCACTACCACTACCACTACTACCACTACTACCACTACCACTACTACCACTACCACCACTACCACTACCACCACTACCACCACCACCACCACTACCACTACCACTACCACTACTACCACCACCACCACTACCATTACCACTACCACCACTACCACTACCACCACCACTACCACTACCACCACTACCACCACTACCACCACCACCACTACCACTACCACCACTACCACTACCACCACTACCACTACCACCACTACCACCACCACCACTACCACCACCACCACTACCACCACTACCACTACCACCACTACCACTACCACTACTACCACTACTACCACTACCACTACTACCACTACCACCACTACCACTACTACCACTACCACCACTACCACTACCACCACTACCACCACCACCACTACCACCACCACCACCACTACCACTACCACCACTACCACTACCACTACCACCACTACCACTACCACCACTACCACCACTACCACTACCACCACTACCACTACCACTACTACCACTACCACCACCACCACTACCACCACTACCACCACCACCACTACCACCACTACCACCACCACCACTACCACTACTACCACTACCACTACTACCACTACTACCACCACCACCACTACCACTACCACTACTACCACCACCACCACTACCACTACCACCACTACCACCACCACCACTACCACTACCACTACCACTACCACCACTACCACCACTACCACTACCACTACTAACAACAGCCGCTCCTGTTTCTTAGCTACGCACTCTGTACTGAGCCCACTAGTACAGATTGTATCGTTTCCTTCTGACAGCAGTCCCGAGAGTCAGGTGTTACTGGGATCCCCCTGAGGCACAGAGAGGTTAAGTGACTTTCTCACGATGTCCAGCAGCCTGATTCAGAGCCCCGCTCTACCTGCTGGAAAGGAACTCCACAGCCAGTGCGGTCTGCTGGAGAAGGAGCGGAGGTGGGGCTGCAGGGGCCTCCCCGAGACTCTCGGGGGCTGGGAAGGTGACACGGGGACCAACAGCTGCCTGCTGAGGACTCAGAGGCACAGAGCATGACAGGTCCAGGCACAGTTCAAGGGAGCACACTTTTTGTTCTTATTATTTTTGCAGTACTGGAGATTGAACCCAGAACCTTCATGCTAAGCTACAGTCTCAGCCCTTTGTTTTTATTTTGAGACAAGTTCTCTCTAAATTGCCCACGCTGGGCTCTAACTTAGGATCATCCTGCCTCAGTCTCCCAGAGGTCTGGGATTACAGGCATGTGCCACTAGCCCTGGCTGCATATCTTCTTGAGTGTGAGCCCAGAAGGGCCCAAGATTGGATGGCCCGGCCAGCATGAGGAGTCACACCCAGTATGAGGGCCCAACCTGGGTCTGTTATCAGGGGGAGGTGGGGCAGGCAGCAGGTGACCAGGACCGGCCCCCACCTGACTGGCAGGGTGGCTGGGAGCCCAAGGCCAGTTGGCCTGGGCAGTGGTGGGACCGCCTGACCCCGTCGGGTCTGAACCGCAGGCCTGCACCTGGGCCGGAAGGGAAGGCTGGGCAGACTGGCCTCTGGGTCCTGGTGCAGTGGCGTTGCAGTTACTGTCATTGGGACACAGGGTTCCCTGGATCTGCAGCTCAGTCCTTGCTCAACAGTGATGATGCTTGCAGCAGCAGCTCAGTTCTTTTTTTTTTGTTTGTTTGGTTTTTTTGAGACAGAGTATTTTGTAGTGCAGGCTCACCTTAAACTCACTGTGTAGCCCAGGCTGGCCTTGAATTTATGGCGATCCTCCCGCCTCAGCCTCCTGAGTGCTGGGATGACAGGTGTGTGTCACCCTGCCTGGCTTGCAGCCCAGTTCTATCAGGGGCATTTGGTGCTGGTTCTGGCCCGGATGGGGGGGTCTCAGTAGTTTGGGACGATTATCTGTACTTAGCAGGTAGGGAAACTGAGGCCCAGGGACAGATGGGAAGGGGGAGGGGTTGGGTTAGGGTGTGAGGCTGGTGTCTGTCCCCGGTGTACTCAGACAGGGATCAGTGGGGCCTGTAAGGGTCCCGAAGGGCGGCAGAGGGGTGACTGACACGTGGTGCGGCCACGTCTTCTGCAGACCCTGACAGCTGCCCGCCTGTGGCCCCATGCCCAGCATCAGGGCTGAAGTCCCACGGGGGCCCTTGCGACAGGGCTGGGGGGCTGGGAGCGGGATTTGAGAAAGGCAGGGTAGCCCTGGGGACACTGGGCGGGACAGGAGCACCTACGGGTCTGCGTTCTCAGGGAAACGGTCCTTTGCATAGGCACAGCCTCCGCCCGGGCCTGCGGGCAGGTGCGGTCCTGGACCCAGCTTCCTGGGGCCGTTCGGCGCATGCGCACACACAGGCACCTCTCCCCACACGCGCACGTGGCCTCTAGTCTGTACCCGTCGAACTCCTCATCCGTGGAAATTTGTCCAGGTCTCTGTTTATCGGGGTATTTTATATCCTTTAATGGCGTTTTAGATTTTTCCGCGAGAGCATTTATGCATCCGTTATTAGTGAATCTCTGACCAGAAGCCTTCTATCGTGCAGTTGCTGTAAGAATGTCCGTTTTGTGCTTCTTTTCTGCACATTGATTTTGTGTCTGGCAGCCTTGAAACGCCCCTCGTTCTGCCAGTAGATGTCTGTGCTTTCTTCTTCCTTTTGTTGTTTTTTGTAGTGCTGGAGATGGAACCCGGGGCCTCACACAAGCTAAGCAGGCCAGTGTTGTACCACCGAGCTACATCCCCAGCCTTTACTATGTTTTATTTTATTTTGAGCCAGGGTCTTGCTCACTTACCCAGGCTGGCCTTGAACTCCCGATCCTCCTGCCTGAGCTCCTAAGTAACGAGGATCACAGGAGTATGCCACTCTGCCCAGGTCCCTTTTTAAAAATTGTACTTTTTGAGTACATGTTAGCAGTAGATCATGGCTACACTCATCGTGAGGAGTGGATACGTGTACGTAACACGTTTAATTCTTTTTATGTCCTCTTCAGTTTTTTACATAGATGTTTGTATCTGTTGCACTGTTTGAGTGAGGGGTGGCTGGTTGCTCTGGTTTTCATTCTTTCACTTCTGAGTGTCTCTCCTCAAGCTGATGTTCCTCGGTGGCAGAAGAGACCAGCGGGGGGTTGCAGAATGGCTGTGGCATCCCCTCCTCTCTTTCCCTTCTTGGCAAGCGACCGGGCAGCAGAAGGGACAAAGGGCTGGACTGCTGGCCGAAGGTAGTGTGGTGGCCCAAAGGGTCCAGGGGCTGCTGTCTGGGGTCACGGGCTCCCTGAAGGCCAAGTTGGGTGTGGAAAGGGGATTTGAGTGTCAGCTCCCGGAAAGCCCGGTGAAGGTCGCGTCTGGTTCCTCTGGTCACTGAGCTATCCCAAATGCAGCTGGACATCTTTGCATTGCAGCTTGATCTCGATTTTCTCTATTTTTTAAACCACTACCAAGTGTTAGAGCCAGAGGTGGCTGCAGCTCAGTGCTGAGCGCTTGCCCAGCATGCATGAGGCCTTGGGTTCCATCCCCAGCAGTGCAAAAAAGTAAAAAAAAGGGGTTTGCACTTAGAACAGTTCCACTGCCAGATATACAGGTGTCGCTGGGGCCTTTGTGGCCTCCAGCCCGATGGCTGAGGGTAGTGACCGACACTGTAGCCGCCAGTGCTGCCCGTAGGTGCATCCCAGGTGCCCCCTCTCTGGGGCTGGGGCCTGAGGGGGTGTTACGTGAAAGGTGCGGCCACCTGGGCCCAGCCTGGCCCTCTGTGGCAGCCGCAGCCATCCACCTCCCCATTTTCCTCGTAGGAGGCTGAAACAGCTGTGTCTGTGCTGCGACAGGAGTCCCGAGCCTTTATTCTTTCTCCAGTTCTAGAGGAAGAGCAATGCTGTCCTTCTATGCTTTGTCTTTCAAAGCCTAGGCTGCGCCACACCCCATGCCTGGCCCGGTGGCCGATGATGTCACCGTGTGCCTGCCCGTCTCCCTGGCTGCAAGCTGTGGGGTGCACTGTTTTGAATCACCTGCTTGGAGTCAGCCCTAGGTCACCTGAAGGATCCCAACCTGGGTCGCTTTTCCTGGGCCTTGCTTCTGCAGCCACTTTGGGGTGGACAGAGGGCCACTCTGGTCTGGGGAGGGAGGCATGTGGACCTCTGTCCCCTTGGCTTGGTGGTGGGCTTCTCCAAGCCCCAGGGACTCTATGAAAAAAAAATCAAAGGACCTCATGGGGAGAGAACTCTCAGCTGTCTGGTGCAGGCGGAGAGGAGGAATTCACTCAGAAGATGCGGGATGGAACTGTGAGAACATAATGGGTTGCACTGGATGTGGTCATGTACACCCGTAGTCCCAGAACTCTCAGAGGTTGAGCAGGAGGATCCCAAGTTTTAAGCCCAGCCTGGACAATTTAGCGATTTCCTGCTGAGCAGCGCCGCCAGCTTTCTTTACCTCTCCACCTGCACCCTTAGCTGGCTGTTGCAGCTCCAGCCCTCACTCCCGTGTTTATGGCAGCAAGGAAGACGAGCTGGCCTGGCTGTTATGCTCCCTTTCTTTCAGCCCCTACCTGCGCTTCTGAGGCCTTGCTGCCTAGGTGGGGTCATGCGGCCAGCAGGGAGCTGCAAGGGTTGCTGGGAAATGGGGGACAGGAGGGTCGTGATTGGCTCAGATGAGTGTGCACGCAGGGTCAGCAGAATAACATGGGTTGTGGGGACCAGGGCAGTGTTGTGGGGACACCTGACTTGGAAGATGCAGGTGCGATGTGTTTGGCAAGGCTGAGCAGGTCCCGTGGGAGCTGGGAATGTGGACGACTCTTCCCATTTGGCTTATTTGCGTTTCTTGCTCCAGAGAAACGGCAGACATCGAAACATAGGTGTTGTCTTCCATGACGCTGAGGAATTGCTGTGGCGGGGAGCCGGCCTTCGTCTCCTCTGCTGATAGCAGACAGCTGGGCTTTTTGGGTTGGCTGCTCTGCTTTTATTTCACAAAAAGAAAAAATTTGAGGGCCCTGGTGCCTCAGGTGTCCACTTGAGAGCTGGAGGAGGAGAACAGAGGGGCTCTGTGACTGTCCCTGAGCCACACAGCCCAGAGGGCAGCTCAGGCCGATTAAAGGGGAGGGCAGGTGTCGGGGAGGGAGCCCGGCAGGGGCAGAAAGGCCTGACACTGGTCCTCACCACTAGGAGGGCTGAAGCCCACACTCCTATGAGAAAAAGCTGGGCATGGTAGTGCATACCTGTGGGAGGCTGAGGCAGGAAGATCACAAGTTCAAGCCTAGCTTGGATGATTTAGTGACTTTGGTGAGACCCTGTTGCAAAATAAAACATAAAAAGAGCTGGGGATGTAGCTTGATGTGAAGGCCTGGGTTAAATCTCCAGTATCACCAAAAAAGGATTTGCTCATTATTTATTTAGTTTAGTTGATGGTGCTAAGCCCCTCTTGAAACAGGGTCTTGTTTAGTTGCCCATGCAGCACTTGAACTTGTGATCCTCCTGTCTCAGCCTCCCCAGTGTCTGGGATTACAGGCTTATGCCACTATACCTTGCTATTATAATAATCTTTTTTTTGTTTGTTTGTTTGTTTTGTTTTTTGAGGCAGGGTCTCACTACATAGTCTAGACTGGTCTTGCACTCACTGTGTAGCCCAGGCTGGCCTCGAACCTGACGCAGTCCTCCTGCCTCAGCCTCCAAAGTTCTGGGATTACAGGCGTGTGCCACCATGCCCAGCCTATAACATTTATTTAATCAGTGTTTCATGTGACCTAGGGGCCTGTGGACAAGAAGACCCCAGAGCCAGGGAGGGCTGGGTGTGGCTGAGCAGTACAGCACTTGCCTAGAAGAGTCCCGTCCTGAGCCACAGCTGTCTTCTGCAGTCTGGTGACACGGAGGCTCTGTCTCTAACTTGCAGAGAGATGTCAGAAGCAAGACCCGTCACCAGGGACCTGCTCATGGAGATCCCGCTGTATCAGCCACTCCCTGGGCTTGTGTTGGCCGAAGGGGCCTTGGGCATGACGCAGCCTTTGCAGGGAGAGGACCTTGGCTCCCCCAGGGACACTAACCTTGTGGAATGCCTGGAAGGCAGGTAGGTCTCAGGATGCTGGCCTTGGTGGCAGGGGGCTCCTGCAGCAGGAGGCAGCCTGCAGGGGACGGTCCCTGAGTGGGCAGCCTCTCACTGTACCTTGGCCCCTTATGCTCCAATGGCAGCTACCAGGGGCTGAACACTGGCTGTCAGAGGGCTCCCGTCTTGCCTTAGGAGGCAGACAGGAGACCTGCCTCTGCCAGCCTCCTCAAGGCCTGGGCCAGAGCTAGGCCCCTCCCGGCCCCATGGTGACAGGAGGGGAGCCTGCTCAGGGACGCTGGGCAGAGCTGGGCAGGCACCTGAGCCTGAGTTCCTGGGGCCTGGGACTTCCCGGCCGCGCTGCCTCGTCACCTGCTGGGAATGTGGGCGGGTCCCCCAGAGCCAGGCAGAGCCGGCAGGGTGAGCTGCGGAGGGCCTGGGTTGAGTCTGGGTTGTGTGCATGCGTGCGCATGTAACATGTGTGTGTGCGTGTGTGTTCATACACATGCATGGCACCGGGTGCATGTGCCCACCCCAAGGGTTAGAAAGTGGGGGGCCAGCTTATGCCTGTGAGCCCCTCCATTCCAAGACGGGTGATGACGGGGGTGGTTTCAGGATTGGGAGCCAGGAGGGGAGGGGCAGCTGAGACCCCTGTGGGGAGCCAGCCTCAAATCTGCCCATCCATTGTCCACCACCCAGCCAAAGTCTGTTGGGGGAGGTGGGCTCCCGGGAAACCCAGGATGCCCAAGCTTTTCTGGGGTTTAGTGATCCGTGGGTGCCTGGGCAGGTTCACACAGCCGTTCCAGGACATGCCCTGCCCCGCTGTGAATCACCACGAGGGCTCGGGCACTGGGACTGGCTTCTATCTGGGTCCCAGACACCTCCTAGTGTCCCTCAGAGCCCAGCTGTGCATGGGGACATAGGAAGTCTCACCCGCCATAGCCCTGGCCACCCCGCCCCTCCCCACAGTAACCTGGTGGCCCTGCGGCTGGCCTGCATTGGCGATGAGATGGACCTGCGCCTTCGCGGCCCCCGCCTGGCCCAGCTGCCCAGGAGGGCCGTGCACAGGTAGCTTGCAGGGCCCTGGGTGGGCGGGAGGCCCGGGAGGAGACACCCCCACCACTCCCAGGCAGCCCTGAACCCTTTGCCTCCCCTAGCCTTGGACACAGCCGAGCCCAGAGCCTTCCAGGGGCGCCGAGTTAAGAGGGCAGTGTGGGCGAGTGGAGTCCACAGGGAGGATGGCAGGACAGTGCCCGCAGGGCTGCATAGTAGCAGCTGTGTCCCACACAGCCAGCTCTGAGCTGGCCCACTGGGCAGGTGGGGAGGAAGCAGGAAGTCGGAGTGGACATGTGCAGCAGACAGCCTGGAGGTGCCGGGGAGGGGACAGCGGCTGGGCTGGTGGACAGGCCCTGTGCCCCCACCACACTGGCGTCCTGCTCACAGGCGCTCCCCTCTGGTTGTCTTACAGCCTGGCCGTCACTTACAGCCAGATGGGGGTCTGGGGTGTGCTCAGAAGGCTGACCCACGGTCTCACCAGCCTCAGGGACAACGTGTGGGCCTGGGGACACCCGGCCCTCCGTGCCTGGGTAAGAGCCCAAGGCCTTGACTGACCCCTGCCATCCTCCTCCTCTGGGGCTGCCCTCCCTGCTGACCGCAGGGGGCCCACCTTCCTGTCCTCCCCCACCCCCCCCACCCCTCTGCCTTACCCGGCCCTCACTGTCCCCTTTTGGTCCCGCAGGTGTCCCCTGGCTGGGCCTGCAGGCAGCTGCTGCCCGTGGTGCTGCTGCTGCTGCTGCCGCTTGGGACACTGCGTCTGCTGCTGCAGTGAGGCCAGCCGGGCTGGCGGGGCTGGTCCCTGTCCCCCTTGGCCACTGCTGCCCCCAGGTGGCTGCCGCCCGGCTTGCTTTGTTCTTTTTAATGGTAGTGTTTTCTGAAGATCCTTTTTATATTTAAGCTCAAGATAGTGCTGGAACACTGCTGAGATTTCGTACCGGAGTTTGCGTTGTTTTTCTAAGGAATGAATTCTTTATACCTCGAGGCCGTTACTGGTTAACTGCCTGTCCTCGGCTAGCTGGGCCGCTGTTCCCTGACACCGGCCCTCCGGGGGCGGGCTGTCCCTGGAAGGAGCCTCCATCTCATGGGGGCTGGTCATGCGGGTGGCAGGGGGCGTGCCGGTCACACCCCGTGTCAGTGATGCCCGAGGCACACAGAATCTACTGGTCTAGATTTCTGAGAGGTGGAGAGTTCAATAAAATGTTCGTTTCCAGCTGGGCTTGTGTTCTCTCTAGGCTTGCAGAGGCCCTGGAGGCCGCACATGGTGCAGGGAGGAGAAGGTGGGCTCTGCACCCCATACTGTGCCCCAGGACCACCACTGCTGACTTGGGTTTGGCGTTTGCCACCTCCCTGTCCTGCCCTGGTGTCTGAAATCCACCATTAGGGATTATGTCCTTTGGACCTGCAGTGCCTCACAGGGACGTGTGTCCCGCCTGCCTCACGTCCCCTTGTCCTGGAGGGGCCAGCAGGGGAGGGGGCCTGGGCCAGGCTCCCGCCCTTTGGGCTCAGTACCTGCCCCAGACTCGTCATTTTTGAGGCCCCACCAGGGACCCCAGAACTGGGGCTTCCAGTTGGCTTCCTACTCACACCAAAAATGTCCACACTGGGTTGGGGTTCCCATAGCCCTCTGGGCACCCCACCCACCTGCATCACCAGCCCCCCAAAACCTTGGGCCCAGGCTGCCCCCTTCCTGTCTCTCAACGCTCAGCCCCCAAGGAGGCCCAGCCTTGCACCCACTTTGTCTAACCCTCCTTGGGGACACTGATAGGGACCTTCAGAACCTCCCAGGTGGGCCCAAGGCTCTGTCCCCAGAATGCTGCCACCTGCACCCTGGTGACTGGGCCCGCAGTGCTGGGTGCTCCTCTCAGCTCAGGCCTGGCCATCAGCCGGACCTCCCCGTGGTGCCAGGCTCTGCAATGAAATAAGCTGAGCAGGGTGCTGTGGGACGGGTGCGGCACAAGAGGCCTCCCCGGGAGCTGCTCTGGCGAGGTGGGCTGTGCCTACCTGGGGTGGGCCAGGCCCAGGGTGGCTGCCTGAGACCTCTGGAGAGCCGGCATCCTCCCTGGACAGGACTTGGTCTCCTCTGTGGCTGTCATTTCTCCAGGAGGTGGGTTCTGGGGAGGCAGACACTGGGCCTGCCCTGAAGGAACAGGGTGGCAGGGCCTTTCCAGCTTTCACGTGAAGGGGTGGCAGCTGTCACCTGAGGCCCACATGTCACTCAGCATCACCCACCAACCACTGTGGCCCACGGCCTCCCAGTGCTCAGGTGCCATGGCCTCTTGGCCCCCTTCCTCCTCAGCCTTGCAGCTGGGACTCTCGGACTGACACTGCACTTGCTTGGCAACCCTAAGGCCACACTTGGAGAGCTGGCCCTGGAGGGATGGGGCCTTGCGGGTCCCAGAGAATCACAGGAAGCGCACCAGCCACCAAAGCAGCCCGGGCCCTGTGGGGCGGGAGGCACAGACCACATGGGCTGTCAGGGCCAGTGCAGTGACTCCCATGGGAGGTAATGAGGTCGCAGGTACAAGGGGCCCATTCTGTGACCACACAGGACGAGGACCCCACGCTCCCTGTGTGGGGTGGGCCTGTGGACAGAACTGTCTTAGCTCAAAGGCACCTGAAACAGGTCCCCACTGGCTGGGCCACAATTCCTGAGGATGAGGCAGGACAGCCTCTCAGAAAGCAAGCACCCAGGGAAGCTGTTCCCGCGGGAGGGAGAGCAGGCTGGGGGTCCGCAGGGACCTGAAACCTCAGGACAGTAGCCACCTCCCTGTGTGTGGAGCAGCTGTGCAAGCCCAGTGTCTTCTGCTTCCTCCCCCTCCCAAGGCTCTGGCTCAGAACCCAGTCGGGCTGGGACTCCTAGCCCTCCCGTCCTCTTAAGGGAAGGGTGGTCCCTCACACAGGCCCTGCCCACGCCGCCTGGGGCTCCCTTATTGGGGATTTTGTCCTTGGGGCTGAGTGGAGCCCTATGATCCCCTCCTATGTGGCGCTGCCAAAGGACCCAGGCTGGGACCATGGGCCCCTTATACCTCCTGTGGCTGCTGTGACTTAGGCCCTGCAAAAGGGTTCAGACTTGGTATTTAGAAGCCAGGCGTGGTGGCCCATGCCTGTAATCTTAGCACTCTGGGAGGCTGAGGCAGGAGGATCCCAAGTTTCAGCCCAGTCTGGGCAACTAAGACCCTGCCCTGAAAAACAGAATGAGAAAGGGGGGCTGAGGAAGTACCTCAGTGTGAAGCCCTAGGTCCAATCCCCACTATGAAAAAAAAAGTTCTTTGTAGGTGGGTGTGGTAGTGCACACCTGTAATCCAGCACTCTGGGAGGCTCAGGCAAAATAATTACAAATTTGAGCCCAGCCTGGACAACTTAGACCCTCCTGAAAAATAAAAACAAAGGCCTGGGCTAGAGCTCAGTGAACCCTGGGTTCAATCTCCAGTACTGAAAAAAATGAAGTTCTTTGTGCAGAATAGTTCCTCCCAGCTTGGCGTGCTGGTGTGCACCTTTAATTCCAGCTACCCTGGAGGCTGAGGCAGGTGCACCCCGAGCCCAGGAGTTCAAGAGCAGCTTGGGCAACAAACAGGATCCTGTCTCAGGAAACACAAAAATAGTTCTTTCCAAAGAATTCCTCTGCTCCAGCCACTGAGGCCAAGGTAAAAAGCATGTTGTTAAAACCTGCAGTGGCCCTCAGCCAGGGCTGCGTGAAGTGTGTGGCTGCAGAGTCACAGTGCCTGGAAACGCTATAGGCATGAGTGGCCTAGCATTAGGACAGCTGCCACAAAGGAGGACATCCCACGCACCACGGGCCAGCAGGGCCCTGCTGAGAAGCACCCTGGGATGCGACCTGTGCTTGTGCTGTGGGGATACTGAAAGACACGCCAGAGAGCACACGCCTGCCTGGCTCACACCACGCTCAGAGATGGGACACAAGGGCTCAGGCGGCTTGCAAAGGCTCGTGATCAGCACCAGCACCGGTGGGGGACCTGGACATTCCTACATGGGGAAGCCGGGCTGGCCCAGGGCTTGGCCACACCTGTGCGCCGCACAGTGCTCCCTGCCTCAGCTCTGTGCACACAGCAGGCATGTGACATGCTTCCTGGACACACAAGGGATACAGGACTCCGTCTTCCTGCTGTCATGGGGGACAGGCTGGCTGCCGAGGCCAGCAGGGCTCTCAGGCCTTGCAGAGACGGACAGAGGAGCTGAGGCCCCGGGCCGCCTGGCACTGGGGCCCACCGTCCACAGTGTGTCCAGCTCCACGGAACCAGCATGCTGGCCTCATCCCCCAGCACCTGACTGTGTTCCGGGGGAGGGATCAGGCTGGGTCACCGCAGAGACTGTCACTCTTCCAAATCACCAGGCGAGCAATCCTTCCTCTCCATCCTGCGCAAGAGCTGCAGACTGGGTCCAGCTCTGGCCCACGGGGTCACCGCAGAGACTCCTCAGGGTCTGGGGCCTCACTTGGGTCCTCACTGGCCTGTAGCACGTCCACGTGGTCGTAGGACTTCCAGGCCTGCAGGTTACAGCTGCGGAGGATGCTGCCCAGCTGCTGCCTGGGGCCGACCTCCCATGTCCTGGGGAAGGCAGTGCCCCTCCTGCGCTCGTAGACGGCGTGCATGGTCTGCTCCCACTTCACCGGGGACACCAGCTGCTGCCCCAGAAGTTTCCGGATGTGCTGGGGGTGCATATACCTGCTCCCATTCACGTTGGCATGCACAGAGACCAGCGGCTGCTTGATGTCGATGGCCTTCAAAGCCTGCGCCAGGGGCTCCACGGCCGGCTGCATGAGGCGGGTGTGGAAGCCACCGCTCACCGGCAGCATCTTGGTGCGCCGGAAGTGGTACTTGGAGGAGTTCTGCCGGAGGAACTGCAGGGCCTGGGGAAAGGGGTCGCATAGGCAGAGGTCAGGGCACAGCTGTGCAGACCTTGTCCCGTGCACGTGATACGCACTTCACCACGCTGTCCCACGCAAGTTGAATCCCCCAAGCTTCGGGTAATGTACGTGTACGTTCTGCGGTACCGAGGACTGAACCTGGGCCTTCCTACTGAGCTGTGTCTCCTCCCCAGCACTTTTCAGTTTTTACTGTTTCTCACTTTGAGACAGGGTCTTGCTGAGTTGCCCAGTCTGGGCTTAAACTCACAATGTTCCTGCCTCAGCCTCCCAGAGTGCTGAGATTACAGCAAGCACTACCATGCCCAGCCCTGGGTAATTCACATTTTTAGTTCTGGTTAAACTCAGGCTTCCTGAGGTCATCCTTCTGGGACCTGATTGGTTACACGCCCCAACTGGGAACGTGACCGCACTACAGCTCAGGAGCTGTTAACGTGGAAACGGGGTCTGTCCCAGCCCCTGCACTGGCCAGGGTGGTGGCCCAGGCTGGTCGCTGCACATCCGAACCTCCTCGTCTTCCTCCTCCTCCCTGAAACAGGCACGGTTTTACTCCCTCCTCACGGCTGCTGGGAGGTAGCACCCGCCGGGATGCGAGATGGTATGTGACAGGAAACACGCGGCCTAAGCAGCGTGTCTGCTTTCAACTGCAATTCTTGTTCGTTTGTTTGAGACAGGGTCTTGCTATGCAGCCCAGGCTGCCATCCAACTCACAGGGGATGTCCCCTGGACCCCGGGCACCTCTCTGAGCCAGGACCCTCCCCACCATGCCCGACTGACTTCAGGGCTGGTGTCTGTAGGTGGCGAGCAGGCACTTCCGGGGTTTTGGTCCCAACTGCTTTCCGTAAGATTCTGGACTCATTCTGCAGCTGAGCCAGTGCCCGTACCTGGCTGGGCCACAGGGATCAAGGCCACCATCTCCGGGTCCAGCTGACTGCTCCACAGCGGGCCTGGGAGCTTCACTCCGCACTGGCTACAGGAATGGGACCTCACCTGAGCTCTTGGTGGTGGACTTCTGGGTCCCAAAGAACAGACCAGGGACTCCAGGAGCCACGCCCAAGCTGCGGGTGCACCTGGCAGGAGCTGGGGCCGGGCCCTTCTGGGCTGCTCCCTGTAGCTGCTGGTAGGAATGAGCAACCAGCCCTGTGATTAACTGCCCTTCCTGTCATGTCACTGTGGTCACAGAGGAGTCGGTGCCTCGCACTGAGGTGGTGTCTGAGGATACATGGTGGGGACCAGGCCGATATGGCAGGAGGAAGTGAGTGTGGTTGTGTGGAGGAACTAAAGCCAGAGTGAGACCAACTTGGGTTCAGATTCTGCCTCCAGCTGTGTGCTGTGGAGCACACCTGTAATCTCAGTTATTCAGGAAGCTGAGGCAGGAGGATTCAAGGATAGTGTGGGCAATACAGTGAGACCTTGCCTCAAAAAAAAAGTGGCACACATCTGTAATCCCAGCACTCAGTGAGGTAAGAGGATCAGTGTGAGTTTGAGCCCAGCTAGGATACACAGCAAGACCCTATCACAAAAACAAAACAGAAAAGAGTTCTGCCTCCACCATCAAGTATCTGTCCTCCCTCTGCCTCAGCTTCCTTGTGTTGAAATGGGAATAAGAATCACCTCCAAGGCTGGGTGTGGTGGCGCACGCCTGTAATCCCAGAACTCAGGAGGCTGAGGCAGGAGGATTGCCTCGAGTTGGAGGCCAGCCTGGGCTACATAGTGAGATCAAGACCAGCCTGAACTTCATAGTCTATTTCAAAAGACAAAAAAAAAAAAAAACAAAAAAAAAAAAAAACCACCAAGCCAGGTGTGGTGATACGCACCTGGGGTCCCAGCACTCTGGGAGGCTGAGGCAGGGAATTGCAAATTTGAGCCCAGCCTGGGCAACTTAGTGACCCCATCTCAAAGTTAAAAAAGGGCTGGGGATGTAGATGTCACTCAGTGTGCAGGTCCTGAGTTCAACCCCCAGTACTGCAAACGAATGAATGAACGAACAAAAACCCCACAAATGCCTGGCCCTCTCCTGGGTTCCGCTGTACTCACTGCCCTGAGCCATGCACTTGGACCCCAACTGTCCTTTCCACGGGCTTCCTCTCTGCTCACACTGCTGCCTCCTTCAGGAACCCACTCCCAGGCTCCCAGTGCTGGGCTGTCCCTGCCACAGCCCCTGCCCTGAGTGCACCATGCACACGGGCCTCCCTCTGACAGCAGGAATCTGAGTGGCCAGTGTGTCCCCAGTGCTGGGGGGCTCTGTGGGTGTGGCGTGCCCCCACCCTCCTGCTGGGTTGGGGTCTGTGAGGGGGGCACCCACCACACCCACCTCCAGGTGTCCTGAGATGACTCTGCAGTGCGGGAAGAGATAGTTGGACACCTCGCACACGGGATCCTCGATGCCCAAGGACTTGCAGTGCTCCCGGGCGTGCAGACAGGCGGAGGCAAACTTGGACTGCGGCTGGCCGAGCACAGACAGCATCCCACTGGGGACGGCTTCCGACGCCGCCTGCATGGCCTCAGCGCGGACCTTCACGGCGTACAGCCCTGTGGACAGCAGGTGAGAGGGAGCTCTCAGCTCTCAGCAGTGAGCAGCTGAGACTGACTCAGGTCCCCATGGCTGACAGTGCCACAGTGTACCTGCCTGTGTCTGCTAGTTGCTACAGTCACTTCCTGCCCCAAAGCCAGGCGGTGCAGGGCAGGGATGTAGAGCAGGGGTGCTGTCGGGGGTGATTCTGCCCTGGTGTAGGAACTGGAGACTGTCATGTGGGGAGTCTCCTAACACGTGACAGGGAGAGGCCAGGGATGCCACTACAAAGAGCATCCTACAATGCACAAGACAGCTCCGCCCCAAAGAACTGTCCGGTGCCAACCTCAACAGCTCCCTGTCAAGAAACCCCGGGGGGGGGGCAGAGAGACCACACCCTGAACAAGCCCGAGTCTCTCCCTCATACCTTCAGAAAACTCCATGGCTCCGGCAAAGACAAGGGCTGCGAATTCTCCCACACTGAATCCAGCAGCAGCGACACAATTCTCAACTACCTGCAGCGACAGATGCAAGTGAGGCCAGAGGCTCTGGGGGAGCTCAGTGCCAGGGCCAGGTGCCACTGGCCTGGTGTTCCAGCTAGAAGAGGACCCAGAGGTGGCCCTGACAGCCACTGAGTCCAGCCCTGTACCGATGAGGACTTCACAGCACAGCTCTGGATTCTCTCACCTCTGTGGGGAGCAGCCATGGGTTGTGTGGAAGTGGGGAAGCTAAAAGCAACACTTTTGAAGTCACAGACTGGATATCTTAGCCTGGGAGAATCACTCATCTCTCTGAGCCTCAGTGCCCTCCTCTGTGAAATGAGGGGAGAGCAGGTCAAACCCCTGCTGAAGGAATTATGTGAAAATAATGTCTATAAATCGCTCAGCACAAACCTGGCCCAGGTTAAGCATGGAACAAATGTTACTCAAAACGGAACTACTTAATTTCTTTTTTTTTGGGGGGGTGGGACCGGGAATCGAACTCAAGACCTCGCGCTTGCCAGGCAGGCGCTGTGCCGCTGAGCTATGTCCCCGGCCCCCACTACCTAATTTCTTTACTATCCCTGAGTATTCTTTCTTCATCCACAACATAACAGTATTCATCTCCCAGGAGGCTGTGAAGGTGAAACGAAGTAAAAGCGTTCAAGGATTAGCTTAACGTTTAGTGTCTTGATGTTGTTCGATACTAAAAGCAACTGATTCACCACTCTGAAATAAAATCACATTCTCAAATATCCGAGGCTGAGGGAGAAGGATCAAAAGTTTAAATTCAGCTTGAGCAACTTAGCAAGACCCTATCTCAAAATATAAATATAAATATGAATATAAATATAAATAAAAGGGGCTGCGGATGTAGCTCCGTACGAAAGCCCTGGGTTCGATCTCCAGTAAAGGGAAAAAAAAAAAAATTAGGATTGAGTTTAATCCTGTTTAAATCATGCATTACAGATAACTAAAAATCACAACCCCTTTCCCTGCTATCTTTCTTTCTGTGACTTGTCGTCTTCAATATATATGGAATTTCCATAGTGGGTTTGTTATCTGCCTCCCCTAGGTGCAAGCTCCTCTGGGGAAGGGATCTGGGTTTTGCCCACGGCGCCTAGAACAGGGCCTGGCACCTCCGAAACTCAGTCTGAAGCTACCGCGTCGGGCTCGGGTGCCCCGGGCCGAGCCCACGTTCCCCGCCGTCCCGAGACCTCGGCCTCACCGCAGGCTGCAGGTGATGGAGTTTCTCCACGGCGGCCAGGGAAGCCACGAAGACGGCGGGCTGGCAGTGGACCGTGAGGTCCAGGTCCTCCTGCGGCCCGTGCAGGCTCAGCTCCAGCAGGTCGTAGCCCAGCACGCGGCTGGCGGCGGCGTAGAGCTCGCGCACGCGCGGGAAGCCCAGCAGCCCGCGGCCCATGCCCACCACCTGGCTGCCCTGGCCGGGGAACAGCAGCACCGAGCACTGGCCGGGCGTCCGCCGCGCCGGCACCGCCGAGGGCTCCTCCTCCGCCGCGGTCGCGTCCCGCAGCAGCTCCGCCACATCCACGGCGCCCGGCGGGGGCACCGGGAAGCTCGAGGCGCCGCGATAGCAGCGGGCGCCCCAGCCCCGGGCCCACGCGACTCGCGTGACCCAGGCGCTCATGGTGAGACACCTTCCTGCGCGCGCTACCGTGGTGACCGGTTCCGGACTGCGGCGGCGCGACGCAGCGTAGTCCCCGGCGTATTTCCTGCCGGGCTGTGCGGAGCACCCGGGGGCCAGAAGAAAGGTTCCGCGGCCCGGGCTGCAAGGCCTCTGCGGCTGCTTGTTAGAGGCCCGTGACCAGTGCGCCTCTTTAAAGGTCCCCAGGGAAGAAGCGGATGCGATGCGTTATTCGTGGACTAAACAGTGGATTACAATATGATCGTCTTTTTAAAAATTGTTGTGTGTATTTGCAATACATGTAAGTTGCTTTCGTATTAGGTTATGTAGCCTTAAAGAAGAATGAAATCCATTTCTCAGGAAAATAGATGGAATTGGAGACATACTATTAAGTGAAATATTTACTCTTTCTATCTAGACTGTGCATAGTACTTGAAACTTCCACGTTCTTCCTTGCATACAATTCTGCCAACAACACTAAGCAAGACAACAGCCCTCTTTTGTGTTTCCTACAAACCAGACACAGCGCCTGGCATATAATAAGGACCCAATAAATCTTCGTGCCATTGAACAAAGCCTTGTATTTTTTTTTTACATTAGTTTATTTAACTTCTCACTGCAAATTGTAATGGATAGGTGCAATTATTATACTCAGTTTATAGACAAAGACTCCAAGATTGAGTGCTAAGTGGTTAGTGACAGATCGGGGATTAGAAGGCGGGGTTGTTCAGCTTCTGAGAGCTGCTGTAGGCTGGGTCAGAGGGAGAGTCTCACCTTCACCTCACCGCAGCAGTCCTCTTTCCCTCTGATCTGCCCTCATTTCCTGTCAGCTTCCTCTAAGGAGCCCAGTACACGCATGCACACTGCACTTCACGAGGAGGAGATCGAGGTAGGGCTGTGTCTTAGTCTGCTGGCTGCTGTAACAATGCCACAGACGGGGGAGCCTCGATAACGGGAAAACTTATTCCTTACAGTTCCTGAGGCTGGGAAGTGAGAGATCAAGCTGCTTGCAGATCCTGTGTCTGATGAGGGTCGGCTTCCGGTTTGTAGATGACCTCACATGGGGGAAAGCAGAGAAAGAAGTCCCCATGTGTCCTCCTCCTTTGACAAGATCATTCATTCTCTTCACAAGGGCTCCACTCTCATGACTTAACCACTCCCAAAGGCCTCATCTCTAAATACCATCACCCTAATGATTGATGGGTTCATGCCATATGAAAGCTACTTGGCCATCATGGTGGTGCTCCAAAATGGTGACAAGCCCAAAACAACAGCCTATCACCCACTTCCTCTTTCTTCCCCAGCCCAAAATAAACTTCCTCTCCCCTTTCACGCAGGCTCCAAAAATCTCCCAATCCCCTTCCATTAGGTCACCTTGCCTGCCTCTCCAAACTCCACCCCCAGCTAAATCCAATAAATGCTTTGTCCCCCAGCCTCCTCCTCTGAGGGTCCTCTGCATCCTACTGCAGCCCTCCTGCGCCCCCACATTAAAGGCTTCTCTCAACCTTTTCTTTGTCTTTACTCGCACCAGACCTAACAGGGATGAGGCTTCAGCAGATAGATTTTTGGGGAGTGCATCATTCCAGTCCATCGCAAACCACATCAGCAAGCCTGCTTTGCTGAGTTTGGCTGAAGGATCCAGTAAACAAAGACCTAACTCTCAGGATGTCCATGACAGTCTTGCTTTTGACAAGGAAAAAGTGGAGGAAAGCTGCATGTCCAACTAGAGAGGGATTTGTTAGATGAAATATGGCAGTCATAAAAGACACAGAGGGGCTCTTCAGGTTAAGGCATGCACAGAGCAGATGCTTCCTCTGGAAACCCATAAATTCACAGCAAAGAGGCCTTTTGAAGCTGTAAATCCCACACAGACAGAGGGAACAGGAAAGGGGACCCCAGCAGCAGACTCTCTGGAAGCTGCATGGAGGCAGGCCAGAGCCGCCTGACTTGGCTGACCTCGATAGCGAAATCCCTCTCAGCAGAGGGGAAAGCTGAAAACCAGCACTTATTCATACAGCAGAATCCTCTAAAGCTTTGGAACTGGCAGGACCAGCTGCTTCTAGATCTAAGGACCGAAGAAGGCTAAAACACAGAGGACTATTTAAAAAGATCCTTAGATCACCGCCCTCTCCCTGCCCCACTCTGGCAAACATCTGGGCTTTCTCTAGGTGATCCCCGTGTGGCTGGGCATGGCGGAACTGCAGCAGATGTGGACACGCTGCTGACACAGGTGGGGCCTGCACACTGAGTGCAGAGACCTCCGCAGCACGCTCCTCTGGAGCCAGACCCTAACCCCCCAGGACTGGAGGACCCAGGAAAACTCCCAGTGCAAAGAAAAATGCTAGCTACTGACAGGGCAGAAAGTTTCCTGACAAAAGGTCCAGCAAGTTCACCTCCGAGTGAAGATAAAGTGGCATCCACAGGCTTATTTTGTTCAGTCCTTTTAATCACGAGCAAGCAGCCCAAGATTCCCAAGCATTTGAGAAAAATCTCTTTCTTATAAACAGGGAAAGAACAAAAAACATATAGTTTAGAAACCATGAAGAGAGAAGAAAAAAATTGTTTTAAGGAAACGATCATTAATATCTTTAAGAGGTAAGAGAAGCTGGGTGTGGAGATGCACACCTGTAATCCCAGCACTCAGGAGGCTGAGGCAGGAGGACCATCAAGAATTTGAGGACTACATAGTGATGCAGATGACCTCACATGGGCTACATAGCGAGACTGTGTCTCAAGAAAAAAAAATTTTTTTCAGAAAATAAAAGAGAATCTCTTGAATATTAAAAATAAAAAAGAAGAATTGAAAACTGCAATAGAAGGCCAAAAGAGAAAGTTATGGAAAAAGTTAAAAAAAAAAATCCAAAATCATTGAATTCTGAAAAATAAAGCAAGCATCTCCAAGCTGAAAAGGCCCATTGAATGCTGACACAATGGAGGAAATTAGACCACTCATAGAGGATTTTTAGGGTCAAATTTCAAAACTGGAACCAAAATCTTAAACTCTTTTGGAGAGAGCCAAGTCGGTTTCATCCCAAGGTGCAGCAATAGCCTAGACTTCTTATGCAGCCAGCACCCGGCCCTCCTCGGGAGAGCGTGAGATTTCACCACACTCCTCCCGGGCGCTCGGGCAAGACCTCCTGGAGGCTGGGCTCAGCCAGAGCAGGGGAACTGAGAGGGGTTTGCTTTTGCTGTCATTGGATGCGCACGCACACTGGGGAGCTTAGGAGGAAGAGCGGGTCTCTCTGCTTTCGCGGCCAGAGGCTGGGCAGGCCTAGGGAGGTCGAGGCTGCACCTGGCGAGGTCTTCTCACCGGTGTGGATTCTCTACAGAGTCCCAGGGCAGGGTGGAGAATCAGATGCCAAGTGTTGTGTCCGAGAGACAGAAGCCACTTTTATTGCTTTTACTGCAGACCCAGGCTTGAGACAACCCGTCAGCGTGCTCCATGGATGGGTTCGTCCCAGATAGCACGGCCCTCCAGACCTAAGCACCTCTGACGGTCCCGCTCCTCCCCACACCGCTGGGGACTGAACCCAGGACCTTCGCACTGAGCTGCATCCCCAGCCTATTCACTTATTTAGAGATGGGTTCTTACACAACTAAGTCACTAAATTGCCCAGGCTGAGTTTGAGTGCTGGGATTACAGGCATGCGCTGTTCCTTCCCTTTAAACCCTCACTGTGGGGATTACATTTCCACATAGGCTTTGGTTAGGACATTCAAGCCACAGTAACTGCCATCTGAGACACGAGGGTCCATCGAGACGTGCGGTGAGGGTGTGGTGGGGTGAGGCTGAGGCGGACGCGTACACCACGCTTGTGTGGCTGGAGCCGCGCCCTCTGGGGTATCTGAGCGCTGTCCCTGCCAAGCCTGCTGCTGCCACGGTCTGCAGAGTCCTGAACAGTGCCTGTCCACACCGGGCTGGTCCAGATCACAGGCTGCTGGGCCCTTTTCTTCCCTGGCCCGCTGAGGACACTTCATACACCTGGCAGAAGCAACCGCTGTCACCCTACTCTGAGATCTGAATGAGGGACACAGAGAGCTCAGAAGCAAGGGGACGGATGAGCCCAGGCCCGTGACTGTGTTGTGCTCAGTGTCCTCGTCACAGCTCTGATGTCTCCAGACCTCCCAGCAGGGAGCCCCACCCACAACCTTGCTCTCTGGCCAGCCTGGGCAACTTAATGAGACCTTGTTTCAAAAGAAAAATTAAAAAATAAAAAAGGAAAAAAAAAAAAAAAAAAGGACTGGGGTGTAGTTCGGTGGTAGAGTGCGTGCCTGGCATATACTGCAAAAATAAATGTCCCAGTATCGGGGCCCTGGCCTAGGACCACGATCTCCTGCTCAGGGGGACGACCACAGAGTAAAACACAGACAAGGGATATATATTTTAGTTACAAGGGGCACTGGGATGGTCAAAGCCCAATGATGGGCTAAGACCCCAAGGCTCGGTGTCCTTGGCCTTTGTGAGGTGCACAGCTTGATGGGGGGGGGTGCTGGTGGCTGCAGGAAGCAGTGGGGATGAGCTGCTGATGCAGTCAAGGTTCAAGAATTGAGGAACGATGCACTTTTGGAAAAGCACACAGGAGCAGATCATGGTTATCTAGTAACCTGACTGTCTGCTAACTGTTACGACTGGGCTAGAAGGAATTTGGGTGAGTCAAAGTCCGCGGCTGCCCTTTTGTCTTGCTTTGAGGTGCCAGGACGTCACAGACTATTTTCTGGTTTTGGTCCTGGCCCTTGGCCTAAGGATTAACCTGTCCATAAGTGCAGATCTCGCCACAAGTCACTTAGGCCTAGGACAGGCTCTCAATTCCATTTATTTTTATGCAGTTTATTAATATCAATTATTGCCTGCTCTGCAGCACATCAAGCTGGTCCTCAGCATCCCAGCATTAAGGGGGCTGAGGCAGGAGGATCACTGCAAGTTCAAGGCCAGCCTGGACTACATATGGAGACCCTGTCGCAAAAAACAAAAACAAAAATAAATAAATAAACCAATAAAACCCTAAAGAAAAACAAGGGGGTGTTCAACCCCAAGGTTAAGGTAGAGATGACCTTTGGGGGTGGGGAGGAGTCTGTGGAGAGAGCACAAGGGCTTCCTAGACCACGCCTGGGGCTGCTTGGTAACCAGGGCGGAGGCAACCCCAACGTCCTCGCTGTTATCGTCTTAACGTGTGCACATGTTTACATGCCTTGCTACAGTGAGAAGGTGGCAGGAAAACGCTTCTTAATGTAGAAAGAGGCTTCTGATTTATTATTGCGAGGAGGAGAAAACAAGTTACACAACCATTTATTGCCTGAAAGTTCTTGTAAAGGAAAAGGAACCTATGCCCCTGCTTTGGAAGAACAAAGGTGTTGAAAGTGCTTCCTCTCTAGGTGATGGGAGCGGGTGGTTGTTTTTTTTTTTTCTTCTTTCTTGCTTGTATATTCTGCTACGTATGTATGCATGTACGTACATATGTATGTATGTATGTTTTGGTATTTTGAGACAGAGTCTCATTATGTAGTTCAGGCTGGGCTTGAATTCATTATGTAGCCAGGCTGGGTTTGAACTCCTCCTGCCTCATCCTGCCGAGTGCTGGGATGACAGACGTATGTCACCACGCCCAGCTCCTGCTTCTTCTTTTTTTTTTTTTTTTGTGGGTACCGGGGGGTCGACCTCAGGACCTCGCGCGCCAACAGGCACCCGTGCCGCTGAGTGATATCACCGGCCCCTTTTTTGTATGTGGGTTCCGGGAGTCGAACTCGGGCCCTCGCGCTTGCAAGGCAGGCGCTTACGCCGCTGAGCCATCTCACCAGCCCTCCTGCTTCTTTTATAATAAGCATGGGCTACTCATGTCACGAAGCAAACACATGCCGCAGGGAAATATGGTTCTCCAGTCACACTTAGATCTGGCAAGTGGCCCCACGCAGTGGCAGGGAGTGAGCTGGACTTCCTGGGTGTGACCCTGACCCTGAGCTTGTGGCCTGGGGGAGTCTCTTCCCCTCTCCGGGCATAGAAGCTGGGCTCAGTCGTCTGTCCAGAGGAGCTGGCATGGGCCAGCTGCCCAGGAGAGGCCCCACTGCAGCGCTGTGGAGCTCAAGGGGGTGGAGGTTGGGGCTCCTGAGGATGGGGGCAGAGGTGGGTTCTGCAAGAGGCTCCAGGGGGATGCTGAGACCGGCCAGGTTGTGACACTTGGAGATGCCCAGGGTGGGCACAGGGTACCCAGGCATGGGGAGCATGTGCAGACTTTAAAGGTGGAAGGTCGGGGAGTCAGCCTGTGCCAGGGCTTGGCTGAGTCCAAGCCAGTAGGAGCCAGGAGGTGGGGCATGGCTGTGTTACCTGTGGGAGCTTCAGGGACAAGCAGGGAGCTGGGGACAGTGGGGGGGGCAGAAGTCACAGGCAGGCTGGTGGTGCGGGGCATGCTCACCTGCAGTGTGGATCCCGGGGGTGGCAGCTCACAGTCCCCAACAGCATCCTCCTCTCTGTCAATGGGCGCCAGCTCCCCAGGGGCGGCAGCCTCTGTGTTTATTCTGGGGCCTGGTGGCAGCAGAACCAAGAACACACAGCCCCACTCTCTGGGTGCCCGTTGGCTCCAAGCCCTGTGCAGACAGGAGAGAGGCTGGGGGCAGTGTCTTCACCCAGTTCCTTACAGAAAGAGGTGGAGGCTGTGCCAGTGTGGCCAGGCGATGTTTCCACTGGGGACAGCGGGCACTGTGCCAGGCCCACATTACTTCTAGGGGCAGGAATATGTTTAATTTTGTTTAATCAGAAGAAAAAGATGAATCTAGCCTGCGTTATACTTGACTTTTCACCAATACAGTAAAAAACAATATATATATATAGAACGTAAAAATGTATAATATTAAAGCATTTATATATATATGGCAGGTCCTTGAAAAGTAGTCACACTGCAACCCTCGCTGGTCCCCAAGGAGTCTCCGGGCCACGGTGCTGCTGTCCTCCTCCACCTGTGTAGCCCCGCGGCTGGCGCAGGGTGAGGAGCACTGCCAGGCGAGCCACAGAGGGGTCGGGGCCAGCAGAGCAGAGCCACACCTCCTGGGGGGGTGAGGGTGACCCTGGCTAAGTAGGGCCGCCTCCGCTCGCACAGCACCGTCTGTCTGTGGGGCACCGAGCCCACATTATGGCAGCATCCTCATTGATCCCATCGGCCGTGCCTATTTTACAGATGAGGAGCTGGAGGCCACCAAGCTGGACTAAGGGGGCCCTGGGGGTGGGGGGCCAGGGCCCCGGTGCTGCAGGATGAGCAGGGCTCTGCCGGTGAGGTACTTCCCCTCTCTGAGCTCGGTCTCCGTTGTCTATTTCACAGACGGGAGCAGAGAGAGGCCACCGGACAGCACGGACCCGCCCGCCGCCGCCTCCAACTCCCAGGCCCGGGCGGGGCGCAGGGCGGGACCTGGCGGGGCGGGGACTCGGCCGCCACAGCTCAGTGTCTTCCGGAGAGCGGTGAGTGGCGCCGGGGCCTGGGGTGGGGGCCGCGCGTGGGACCCCGAAGGAGCGGGGCCAGAGGGTAAACTGAGGCTGGCACCTTGCGTGGGCCCCTGGCAGCGCTTGCGACTGGGCCACCGCGTCCGCGGGCGGGGCAGCTGCGCTGGACTCGTCGGGGAACTGGGACCCCGCCGGTGCAGACGGAGGCCCCGCCGGGTGTAGACGGGCAGCGCGCTTGGGCAGCTTTGCGCTGCCGGGAGAACGAGAAGCCAGCTAGGGGGTGGGAACCCCAGGCGCGGAGAGGGGGCTTGGGATTTGGGGAAACTGAGGCTGGCTCGAGTGGGGGAGCCTGGACGTGCAACGGGAGATCCGGTTCCAAAGCCTGTTTCTTCTGCCTGCGCCCAGGGCGCTTTCTCTCCCAGCCGAGGTCGTGCACGGTGGCACCCGGCCCTCAGGGACAAATGCCCGGCTGAGACTGACAGGCGGCTGCCTGCTTTTTACCCTCCGCGCTTTGGCTTTCCATTATTCGACTTTCGAATGCTTGCTCGCGCTTGCGTTCTGCTTGTTCTCTCTTTTTTTTTTTTTTTTTTTTTTTTTTGGTGGGTACCGGGGGTCGACCTCAGGACCTCACGCGCCAGCAGGCACTTGTGCCACTGAGCGATATCACCGGCCCCTTTTTCGTATGTGGGTTCCGGGAGTCGAACTCGGGCCCTCGCTCTTGCCGGGCAGGCGCTTAAGCCGCTGAGCCATCTCACCGGCCCTGCTTGTTCTCTTTTTAAAAAGCGATCACTTTTCATGAAGCAACTTCCCGCGCCGCCCGCTGGCTGTAGGTCTTGCCGCTCTGGTTACTTTCGAGGCGCATGAGGCTCAGGGATGTTGCAATGAGGAGTCACGTACGAAGAAACGTAGTCGCAGTCGCCGTGGACGCCGAGGCTTGGAGGCTGAGGCCAGGCCCGGGAAAGCGGGGTCCAGGGGAGGGAGCGGACCAGAGAGGACACAACTCTGTCCTGCTTCTGGGTCCCTGGCTCTAGGGGGGCTCAGAACGGGGACCCCAGACACCCCAGCCCCATTTTACGGATGGGAACGCAGAGGCTCAGGAGATGAGTCCCAGGGCTGGGGCTCCCGGGGTCCCACGCTCTGTGGGGCAGGTTACAGGTCCTCTAACGGGTGCCTAGGAGGGGCAGGGACTCGAGGCTGGGACACTGGCACTGCAGGTGGCAGAGTGATGCTGTTGGCCCCAGGGAACATCCTGGCGCTGGGCAGAGGTGGGTGGTGGCAGCTGCAGCCCGAGGGAGGTGACACAGGAGTCACGCAGACCTGAAACGTTCTGTGAGTGCCTAGCCCCAACTTCTTCATCTCTTCCCTTGGAGGAAATGGGGGGAGTGGTCCCTAACATCGACTCCCACGCAGTTTTCTGGGAGCTCTTGCTGCCCCGCCCCTTCCTCCTGGCGCAGGGAGGACACGCCCACCTGGCCCGGGCGGGGGCGTGGCCAAATGTCTTATTCTGGGAGCCGGAAGCTGTGCGCTGGTGCGTGGCGCTGCCCCTCTGCCCAAGCCCGTGTCCCCGTTCCTGGCCCTCCTGGCTCCCTGGTCCAGCCAGCCACGCCTGGGTGACTCAGCTCGTGGGTCCCACCCCCTGTCCCCTGCCTCCCCAGGCGAGTGATTCAGGAGCTGGCAGTGCCCAGGAGGCCCCAGGAAGCGCCCTGCCCTCCTCTGTCCGCAGGAGACCTCGGCCCAGCAGCTTGGAAACAGCCCCGCTCCTGCGGGGGCAGCGGGAGGGCAGGGGCAGGGGCCTGGGCTGCTCCCCTGCGCCCAGACCCAGTGCCAGGCCTCTTCCTCTCTCAGTTCCAGGCCAATTCATTTTTAACATTTTATTTGGAGTGAGCTTTAGACTTACGGAAGTTGCAAAAGTAGTGCCAAGGCACGGTGTGGAGGTGCGCGCCTGTAACCCCAGCTACTCGGGAGGCTGAGGCAGGAGGATCACAGGCTCTATCTAGCACAGCTTGTGTAAGACCCTGTCTCAAAAAAGGCTGTGGGTGTAGCTCAGTGGTAGAAAGCTTGCTTAGCGTGCGTGAGGCCCTGGGTTCAACCCCAATACCCCAAATAATAGTGATGATAAGTAATTCCCACATTTCTGAAAGTCCCCATATCCCCTTCGCCCCCGGGTGCAGCATCCCAGGTTTTCCATTTTGCCGACCCCAACTGCGTTTCGTTTTTGTTTCTCCTTGGTCTCAAGGCGCCTCGTCCTCTGCCTTTGGTGACTGTGGCATTTTGAGGGCCCTGGACCCTGGCGCTCTGTGCCTGCCTCGGGGTGAATGTTCCTCTTCAGGCTGCCTGAGTTCTGCCCGGCCTTGGGCTGGGGCTTGCGTTTGGGCAGGAAGCACAGAGTGTCCCCTTCTGTGGTCCCACCAGAGGGTAGTGACGTCAGTGTCTCAGGGTGACATTAACCTTGTCCACCTGGGGAAAGGACTGCACTGCGAGTGAGAAGGGCCATCCGTGTGGGCACAGTGGGCATCTCTGGGTTTGTCCTTGGGAATGGCACATACGATCATCGCGAGGAGACCTGAGGCCTCTGGGCCTCAGTTTCCCTGTCCGTAGGATATGCTGGCCTCCTGCTTGCCCAGACTGGGCCAAGTTCCAGGGAAGGCCTGAGGCTCTGAGCACAGCTCCTTCTGGGTCACCGGATACTGTCACTGCTGGCCTTTGTCACTCAGGCGGAGCAGGGCCTTGTCCCATCGTAGAGGTGAAGAGTCCGAGGTGGCTCAGGCTGGCTTGGGGTAATGTGCGAGCCCCACTGGTGGCCTGTCTTAGGCGATGCTCCCACTTATCTGTGCCGGAGGGGCAGATGGGATAAGCTGGCAGAGCTGCTTCCAGGGGAGGCTAAAGGACAACATTCAGGTTAGAGCTGAGCCGGGAGGGCTGGTAGCCTTTCCTCGAGAAATGGTCTCTTCTGAGATCCGCTGCCTTGGTTACTCTTAAACATGCACGGCTGTGCTACCTGCTAACATTGGGCTCACTCTGTACTCAGTTTTATGTTCTGCCTTCTTCACCTCATTGAGCGTAGTTTTCAAATCATTAAAAAGTCACCAGCTGGGTATGGTGGCACATACCGGTAATCCCAGCGCTTGGGAGGCTGAGGCGGGAGGATCGCCACGAGTTTGAGTCCAGCCTGAGCTACATAATGAGACCTTGTCTCAAGAGAACAACAACGAAAAGTCCTCCAGGACTGTGATGTGGCCTTGTGGTAGAGCGTTTGCCCAGCACGCGCAAGACCCTGGGTTCCATCCCTAATGCCACAAAATAAATAAAAAGTCAAGACCAAAAAGTACTCACCCAATCTTTCAGAGTCCCTGCTGTTGGGCCTGAGACCACCCCTGAGAGATGGGGAGAGGGCGGAGACTCCCCAGCCTCAGCTCTTTGTGTGTTGGATGGTGACCCTGGGTGGCCACTGTCCCTTCTCGGTGCACAGGAAGGGGTAGTGGCTTTAGAATGCCACTTTGGGGTGGGGGTAGGACACCTGTGTGTAGAGACAGCTCCTGATACTGTGGCCTTGGCTGGGCTCAAGGCAGGCATTTTCGATATCCCATTCTACAGAGTGGGAAACTGAGGCCCAGAGAGTTGAAGTAATTTACTTGAGGTCAGAGTGGTTTGGTGGGGAACAGGGATTTGAGGGAGCCAAGTTCTGAATAAGTGAATGAATGAGGGACTGAAGGTCTAGAACATAAAGCATAGGCCTTGCTGGGCACAGTAGACACCTGTAATCCCAGTACTTGGGAGGCTGAGGCAGGAGGATGGCGGGTTCAAGGCCAGCCTGGGCAATTTAGTGAGACCCTGTCTCAAAATGAAATTAGAAGGGGCTAGGAGTGTAGCTCGGAGGGTGTAGTTGGCACTTGGCCTGGGGAGGTTGAGCTGGAAGCAGCCTGTTGGCAGGGACCCCACCGTTGATCTGTTCCTGGGTGACAGGATGTGGGATGCTGACATTGATAGGCTGACCCGGGGTCCTCGGGAAAGGCCCTTACCCTGGCCCTCTGTTCTCTTCCAGAGCTTCGGGGACAGCAGCCATGGCTCCACCCTGGGTGCCCGCTGTTGGCCTCACACTCGTACCCAGCCTGGGGAGCTTCGTGGGCTCCTACTTTGTCCGTGGCGAGGGCCTCCGCTGGTATGCCACGCTGCAGAAGCCCTCGTGGCACCCGCCGCGCTGGGCGCTGGCTCCCATTTGGGGCACGCTCTACTCGGCCATGGGGTAGGTGTCCATCCCAGGGCAGGTGCGGTGCCCATTGCAGAGGGCGGCCGGGGCAGGGTGGCACTGTTCCCAGCCCAGGAGGAGGCCTGTGGGTTGCACAATTGAACTTTCTTCTCCTGGGCCTCTCGGGAGCAGCCCGGGGTGCACTCACCCCATTGCCCTGCCGGCTGGGCAGGTAAAGGTTGCCGCCCTGGGGGATCCCCCTCCAAGATAAACCCAAGCCATGGCGACTGTGACAGACTTATCATGCCCGATTTTTAAGAGTCCCGTTTGACAAGGGACCTTGCAAGGACACAGGCTAGCAAGTGGGGATCCCCAAGGACTCCCCCCAAATCTGGCCTCAGAGTCCCCTGTGACAACTTGCGCTGGGGAGGAAGGGCATCCCCTGCTGGGTGCAGCGGGGACCGCACCCGGGAGTGTGCTCAGTGGTCAGCCCCCACCTGCTTCCAGGATGGTTCTGCAGGCGCCAGGCAACCCGGGCAGGTGGCAGAGGCCAGGCCGGGTCTGAGAGTGTCACTGGGCCCAACCTGCAGCTCTGCGCACGTCCCGGGCCCCGTGTTGTTGCCATCCTGGCACCTGACCACCAGCACCAGGTCTGGCGGGTCACACCTGGCCCCCCAAGGGCCTAGTGGCCCTGGACACTGACACAGGGTCTCATAGCCACCTCCAAGCCTTTACGTATCCTGTTTCCTCTCCCTGGCAAACTCCTACTCAGCCTCTAAGGCCGGCCCAAATGCCCCCTCCTCGGTGCAGAGGCCCTGGCTTTATCCACGTGGCCTGTGTGCTTCCCTCTTCACAGTGCAGATGGTAACACTGGCAAAGATTTATTGAGTGTCCTGTGTGCCAGGTATTGCACTAAGCTCTGCCAGTGTGTCAACCCCAGGCCCCACAGCAATTCTATGAGAAACAAAGGCCCAGGGAGGTGTAGCTGTTCTCCTGAGGTCACACAGCAGTCACTCGCAGGTGGGAGAGGCTCCTGGCCTCCTTCCCCAGCGTTGTCCTGACCAGCGGCCTCTGTTCCAGGTATGGATCCTACATGGTCTGGAAGGAGCTGGGGGGCTTCACGGAGGAGGCCGTGGCTCCCTTGGGCCTCTATGCTGGGCAGCTGGCCCTGAACTGGGCGTGGCCCCCCATCTTCTTTGGCGCTCGGCAGATGGGTTGGGTAAGTGTGGCCTTGTGATCCTCTGGTCCCCAGGGAACCCCTGCAGGATGCAGGACAGCGCATCTCAGACAGGAGCAGCGTCCGCAGGTGGGGGCAGTGGCTGTTACTAAATTGCCCAGGCTGGGCTGGAACTTGTGATCCTCCTGCCTCAGCCTCCCAGACTGCTGGGATTACTGGCATGCACCACCATGCCCAGGGGCACTTGACAGTTTACAGCCAGGCTGTTGGGGGTCGCGGAGGTGCAGGGAGGTCAGGGCCCGGTTCCTGGATGTGCCATGTCCCCCTCAGCACAGCCTGCACCTGGCATGGTTCAGGCAGGAGTGATGCCCCCATTTTATGGCTGAGGAAACAGGCTGAGGATGTGCTTGAGGAGGGAGGCGGCTGGAGCTGTGGGTGGCGGTACAGCCTCAGCCTCCCTGTCCCCCGTATCTCTGCAGGCCCTGGTGGACCTCCTGCTCGTCAGCGGGGGAGCAACAGTGACGGCTGTGGCCTGGTACCGTGTGAGCCCGCCGGCCGCCCGCCTGCTCTACCCGTACCTGGCCTGGCTGGCCTTCGCGACCCTGCTCAACTACCGCATGTGGCAGGATAACCATGGCCACCGCGGTGGCCGGCGGACCCCAGAGTGAGGGTGCCCGGCGTGCTGAGGACTGTGGCCGGGGCCAGGCAGGTGCTGTTGGTCACCAGGTCTGTGGGGGACTCGGCCCGGGCTCAGCAGCAGCGCAGAGGTGGCCTAGGCTGAGCCCCATGTGGGAGTGGCGTCTTGTGCTTCTGCACTGCTTGGAGCCGGCTTTCGGGTACAGCATTTTATAGCCGAATAAAATCCCAACCTCCTGTGCTGTGGTCTCTGTGGCTGGGCAGGGGCTGTGGCCACGTGAGGTGCCCGGGGCTGGATCATCCCGATAAGGTCGGACCCTGCCACGGCTTCTGTAGACCTCCCGAGACCCTGCTGGGGAGGGTGCTGGGACGAGGGGACACAGGCTGGCACGGTGCTGTCACCTTCTCACCGTTTCCAGGGCTCTCAGCCCAGGCCCACAAGCACAGCCCAGTGTCTCTGGCCCCCAGAGGGACCTCAGCTGGTCTCGCCGGGGACAGAGCTGGGGCGCCAGCTGATCGATCCTCTGGGTACCAGCTTCTCTCCCTCGAGGGCTGGCCCCAACCCCCATAGCCCAGACCCACCCGGATTTGGGGGTATCACCCCAAGCCCCAGGCTTCCAAATGTGTCACAGGCATTCGCCACGTGCTGGACACTGAACATAGGGACAGTCCCCTGCAGACCTTGGGGCTCCTCAGCGATGCCCATCTACGCACAGCAGTGCTTGGCAGGGCCCACACTTCCTGCTGGCCACCCTGGGGAGACGGGAGGGCGCTTTTGCCTGGTTCACTGGGACTAGGTCAGGGACTAGGTTGTGACAACTTCCGCGCTGCTGCTCTGCGGGAGCGCACAGCCCTGTCTGCTGAGCCTGCGCGCTGGCTGCCAGTGCTTCACTCGGCGGAGGTTGCATAAGCCTGTGCCATCCCCTCCTTCCCTAGTTGGGCTGCACCAGGCCATTCACACAACAAAAGAAAGCTCAGTCAGCCGGAGACGGTGCTCGCCCACCCGTAATCCCAGCTACCTGGGAGGCCGAGGCAGGAGGATCACAAGTTCAAGAGTGGCTTGGTCTACTTAGTGAGACCCTGTTTTGAAACTAAGAGCGCTGAGGGTGCAGCTCAGTGGTAGAGCGCTTGCCTGGCACATGCGAGGCCCTGGGTACGATGCCCAGCACCCTTCCCCTGCACACTGGAGGGCTCGGTGGGCTGGATGTCGATGGGAAGCCATGGTCACCGAGGAGTCAACCAAGCGCCTGAGTTTCGTGGCTGGCCACTCTGGGCTAGGCCTGTCCAGTACTGCCATGTCCTGCCGTTCTCAACACCTGAGACACAACTGTCACACTGGGTTTATCTGTGCAGCCAGAGCATCGCTGAGGACGCTTTGCGAATGTCACCCTGGGGATTTCCTCTGCGCTGCCCAGCACAGGCACAGCCTGACTCCTGCTGGTTCCCACGGCAGGGCCAGTGCTTAGAGGCGCCAGGAAGCAGTCAGTGGGACAGGCCTGGGCACGTCCGTGTGCCTGAGGGACAGGTAGGAGCAGAGACGCAACACTCATTTAGGAGGGAAGGCATCCTGTTTAAGGGGAGCAAGAGCGCACCCCTGCTAGGCTTCCGGACGAACTGGCTTTGAGGTTCAGGCTGTTGGCCCAGCCTCTCTGGGGGCTGTGGCGCCTTCCGAGTTTAAACCTCCCAGCCAGCAGGCAGCACCACCGCACCCCATACTATCCCCATCTGATCTGCCACTGAGGGCCCCCCTCCTGCCTGCCAGGAGCGGGGATCTTACCACCCCCACTCCCAGGACAAGCGGGGAGAACACCAGTCCCCCAGGCACCAGCCTGAGTGCAGAGCCGGGATGGGCCCCGCTCTGCGTCTCTGCCCTGTGACCCCCTGGACCTGGGACCAATGCTTGGAAACCAAATGTGGTTGGGGCTGAGGTCTGAAGTGTCTCACGATGGCTTCCGTCTGCCCCACCAGCTGGCCCTGTGCTTCTGGGGCGTCGGAGGCAGAGGCAGAGGCAGAAGTCTGACTTTATTGTGGTACAAATCCAGCAAGGCAGGGGAGAACCAGAGAGGAGGCCCCACGGCCCTGGCAGCCACGCCCAGCGGGCTGGGTGGAACACAGGGAGGCGCCCTGCTAAGGGGCCCCAGGAGGCCTCGAGACAGAGGAGTCCAGCTCTGCTGTGGGAAGGGCTGGTTTTAGCTTCAAAAACGAAACATCTTGCCCTACTCCCCTGCACAGGGGGAGGCTGTGGAAGAAGCTCCGGCCACCAGGGGGTCAGTGCCACCCACCCAAGGTGCACTGCGACTTCACAAAACACGAAATTAGGAAAGAACTGAAATTTTACATTTTTATCCCATAAATTAAAAAAAATCACGTCAACCCAACATTTTGATTCTAGACCTCTGGAGAAGACTAACAAAGATCTGCTTGGAATCTCATCAGCACCCACGCTTGGCCCAAGCCCGTCCTATCCTGTCCCCAGAGCCCCGCCCATCTCAAGAGGTGGCCAGACCGGCAAGGTGCCCAGTGAGCAGGGAGGCCCCAGGGACAGTGGGGACCTTCATGAGCCAGCTTCCCAGAGGCCAGGCCCGCCCACAGGCATAGCCTTCCTGCTGGAGTTGCGTTTTGCTGGTGACTGTTCTGGCATTGTGGTCGAGGCATAAGGCTGAGGTGGCAAGCGGTTTCCCCAGGTGGTTCTGGGACCCTGTCACACAGCCCTGTGGGTGCAGACACAGACAGCACTCAGGAGCCATGCGCATGGGCAGACAGGAGAAGAGCTCAAACACTTCCCCAGGGAACCCAGTTTCCAGGGAGCCCCTCTCCCCTAAGACCTCTGGAATGAGGCAGCTGGGGACAAGCTCTCAGGGACAGGGACACTCCTCAATGCACAGAGGGCGGTGAGGGGCATGGACAGGGCCGACCCGCGGTGGGGACAGTGGTCCCGGAGGGCGAAGGCTTGGAGCAAGGGACCAAGGCTGCCTCAGAGGTGGCGGGGGAGGGGCTCTGCAGAAGCAGTGCAGAGGGCAAGGCTGGAAGAGCATCCCGAGCACAGGTGGCAGGGGCCACACAACCTAGACAAGGCGGGTGACGTGGCAGTCGCCAGGCTGGTCCAGGAACAAGGTGCTAAAGACGTCGTTGAAGAAGGAGGGGTGGTACTTGCAGGCGCGCTCGCAGTCGGGGTTGAAGTTCACCTCCAGGATCTGTGGCTGCATTGCTTGTGACCCTGGGCAGAGCAGAGCAGACGGTGGCAGCAGGCTGGGGAGCGTGCGGCCTGGCCGATCCCCATGCTTGTGCACAGGGTGGGGCTCCTGGCAAGCTCAGGGGTAGCAGTGCCACTTCAAGCTCAGCCCCTGGCCTGTCGCAGAGATGAGGGGGCAGCCCTGGCCAGGGCTGTGTGGGGGCAGTGTTTCCACCTGGCCCTCCTGTGGATTCTCCGCCACCATCCCTCTTTACCCTGGGCAGTGCTGATGGGGCTGGGTTGGGACGGGTGTTGAGCTGGAGGATGGGGGAGCCCCTCACCATCTGGGAGGGTGTCCCACTTCAGCATGAGGTCCACAGCATACACGGCCCGGGACGAGGGGTAGTCGCAGAGGCCCAGGGGTGGCGGCTTGGCACACACCACCTGGAACAGCTCCGTGAAGGCCTGGAAGATTTCAGCCTGGGGATGGGAGGCTGAGTCAGGGGCCTGCTCGGTCCTGGTGCTGACACTAGGCCCCCGGAGCAGCCTCTCAAGACAGGTTTCACGGTTCTGCCCGAGCCCTGCCCCCATATTGCCCTTGTGTTCCCGCACCTGTTTACACCACCCCGTCCGACACCTGCCCCCGTTTCTGGAGTCGGGGATGGAAGCTGGGCCCTTGCATGCTTGGCAACTGCTCTGCCTCCGCTGCTCCCCAGTCCTGGAGCTGCTTCTGAGACTCCACCCACCTCCTGCCCCGGCACCCTGGCAGCTCGCCCACGACCCAGACGCCCAGCCTGCTCGCCAGTGGGCTCAGGTACCCAGGGCTGGCGGAGCCTATCTTCTGCTGGCTGTCCCAAGGTGCCCCAAATGCCCCTCTGGGTGATGCCTTCCTGCTGAGGAACCCCCACAACGCCCCACCCAGGCCCGATGGGAGGGATGGTCTTAGCTTGGCTGGTGCCACCAGGCTGGGGGGAGGAGGGCCATCCAGAGAGGCAAAGAGCCCGGCCAGCTGGGAGGGCAGGGGCAGCTGCTGCAGGGACCCCAGCCTGGTCCCCCACCCTGGGGTACTCAGGACTCACCTGCACGCCGCTCCAGGGGAACTCCGGGTACTGCTTCTCAAACTCGGGGATGAACTCGTCATAATGCACCTGTAAGAAACGAGGTGCATGTGCTCTGCCGGGGCCTCTGCCAGCCAGGAGGACAGGCCTATGCCTGCTGCGACCTGGAGCCGTGGACACACGCTGGGGTTGGCATCCAGCCCTGGGCCTTCAGGGTACAAACGGGGCAGGGACTGGGTTAACCGCTGGATCTACTGTACAGCTCAGGACAAGCAGAGCAACCTCTCTGAGCCTCGGTTTCCTCCTCTGCGAAACCTCTGGGAATCTTCCTGACCAGTACACTGACCGCAGGCCCGAGAAGCACTGAGTGCTGACTCGGGAGGCTGCCAGGCCGGGATCAGTGTGCCTGGCCCAGAACGTGCCCTTAGCAGAGCCTGCACCACCCTGCAGGGCCCTGCCTGTGTCACCGCACTGCACAGGTCCGGAAGTGTCAAAAGGACAGCAAGATTCTCCAGGCCAAGACCTCACCCTAAACACACGGGAGGAAGCTGGTCGCATTTCTTCCAGAGGACGTGTGTCCCTGCTCACAGGCTTCCTGGACGCCTCACAGTGCAGAGGGAAGGACTCAGCACCCTCAGGGGTGACTTCCAACAATGTCCCGGGGCCTGATGGGCGCTCTGGCTCCTGCCCTTCGGCACAGCCATAGACGAGAGGGACACAGTCCCTGCTGGGTGTGTGTCAGCCCGGCCACTCTGATGTGGCACCTCCCTTTCTGGGACTCCTCCAGGATAACACAATGAATCAAAACACATGCCCTTCAATCACACAGATGTGTATAAATGCCACCTACGGACACAGCGGTCGGGACTGTTCAGGGAGCCCTTGTGCTGTCGAGAATCCAGCTGCACCTGGGACCGGCCCCGTGCGCAGGAGAGGGTCGGGTCGGCTCAGAGTTCTGTTTGCCTGAAACACTTGCTGACCAGCCGGCAGCACACACGTCCTTGGAGGACACAGAGCTGGCTCCGGCCCTCGTGCAGGTACCTGTGGGTCCCCAGCGTGCCGCTGTGGCTCTGGCTGGATGCCGCACCTGGGAACGGGCTTTGCCCGACGCCTCACTTAGCTCTGCCATGCAGATAGCAGCGCCAGCCTGAGTGCCTGCTGTGGGGCACTGCTGGGCACCGTGCGCCAGGAGGCGACGGACACACAGGAGACTCTGGATCTGGGGGGCTCCTCACCTGTCCTGTGCTCACAGGCGCTGCAGGGACAGGAGCCCCTCTTCCCAGGAGACCCCCTCTGCTCTGTATTCTTGATTGTCCTCAGACCTGGGGACTGCACCCCCCATGATCGCCACCAGTGCGAGTGCTCTTTAGCACCACAGGGAGGACTCTGAGGACACAGAGCCTGGGCCTGGTGTGTCACAGTCGCTTTAAAGATTGCCTTTGACGGCCACGACTTAGAACCCACTCCCTGCTCCTACCTGCTTTAGCACCACATCCGGGTCGTAGTTCATGACGGTGAAATGCTTCTCATAGTCATCCAGGTCGTTGAGCTCGAAGGGTCTGGAGTGTGACAGGGTGACACAGAGGTGCCCATGGGCTCTGGGGCTCCACGTACCACAGCTGCCCACGGACTGAGCCTTCCCTGCTGCCCCCACCCCTAGGCCCCTCCAGTTGGGGTCAGTTGAGCTTGGTGCTAACTGTGAAGATTCCCTGCAGCCCAAGAAATGTCTCTGTGATTCTCGCGTGGTGATGCCTGACACACAGATGCCATCCACACTGCAGCGCAGGCACCAGCTCTCGGGGGGGTATGGGGGGTCACCACTGCTGAACTCCCAGGGGTCACAGGGCACAGACTCCAGAGCAGGCTGCCTGACCCCATGAGCAAGGAGGACCCCCCACCCACCCCAGCCCCTGACCCAAGGACCCCACTGTGCCCCAGGTACCGGTTGGAGAAGCGCAGCCAGAACACGTCATACGCGAACAGCCTCAGTGGCTTCACCGAGCGCAGCAGCACGATGTAGCGGATGTCAAACTTGACGCTGCCCACGTCTTCTCGGAGGAACAAGACGGGTCTCTCTATGTACTTGGACACGACCTGGAGGGCAGAGGTGAGCTCACCAGCAGCTCCCCCTCACCTGGGTGGGACAGAGAGCTCCCTGCCTGGTATGCTGGGCCCTATCAGAGGGGGCTCCTCCACCTGCACCACCAGAGGGACCCTGGACCCAGCGCCGACCCGTCTAGGTGGCTGCAAATTCCTTACACACGTCTTCACGTTAACTGAAGATGAAAACACCGTCAGTCTTCAGGTTTTGAAAACACAACACAGAGTCTCACCCCTGACCCCGTCCAGCCCCATCTCCTGCCATGGACGCCCACAGTGACATCCAGGCGGTCCCTTTCCCTCCAGCCTCTGCCATGTGCATGTCCCCCTCCTGGAGCCATGGCCAGGTGCATTTTGTGCCTTCTGACCCCCCAGCTGATTCTGGGTGTCCCACCGCTGTGGGACCATCATCCTAGACCCCGGGCCAGGTCCGGCCTTGCCCTCCTGCTGGGTGGTCGTATCACCAGGTTCAGCACATGCTGGGGACTCTGAGGTCACACACACCTAGATGGTTCTGAGTGGGGCTCCACCGCTCTTACCCGACCGTCACAACCACCCCTGCAACGGCACAGGGGAAGGCTGGGCTCTGCCCCTAGCTCGGATTCCGAGTGACCCGAGTCACCACCGACCCTCCTCAGGTCTCAACACCTGGGAGCCCCTGCAGGCCCCTCTGCGTGCAGTGCCGAGGCCCACCTTGGGGGTGCTCTCCCGGTGCCGGATGATGCTGTGCAGGCTCCTGGTGACATGAGTGTCCAGGCTGCGGGCCAGGTTCCAGGGCTTGCAGATCCAGTGGTTGTCCTCGCCCCTGGGGGACAGGGCTCTTAGCCAGGTTGCTCCCTGGGGCCTGCTCTCCAGCATTGGGGCCCAGGACCTTGGCAGCGGAGGGGCAGCCATCGTCTCCCAGGGACTGAGGTGTTGCAAAGGGGGTTGGGCTTTGGGACAGGGAGGCGTCTGCCTGGGGCTGTGGCAGGGACTGTGCTTGCTTGGGGCAGAAGGACCTCATATCCCCAACAGAGCTGCTGATGTTACACATGGTCAGTACTGCATTGGGCACACAGCAGGACTCAGCTAAGGGCAGCCTGGGCATGGGGTGAGGTGGGTGAGGAGGGTGACAGGTGGAGTACCCACTGGCCTGGCCGTGATGGGTCCTTACCGCCTTTCCCGCTGCTGGAAGTAGCTGACGAACTGCGGCAGCTCAGTACGCAGGTTGAAGGTGCGCGGCAGCCAGGCAGGGCCCTCTGGGCTCCCAGCCCGGCGCGCAATGGAGGCCAGGCAGTCCTTCACCGTGAGCAGGTTCTCGCAGGGGAACTGGTTCAACAGCACGCCCGGCCTCTCCTGGCTGAGCTTCCTGTGGCAGAGGCAGGTGTGGGGGCTCAGAGGGAGGCCCAGGCCTGGCCTGGGTGTGGGGTCCCCTGTAGGCTGGGAGGCACCCCACCTGTAGTCCTTGAAGTGGGAGAAGTGGTAGAGGATGTCGGCGTCCGCCTCGCTCGCGGTGAAGATGAAGCGTGGGTGCGTGAGGTGGCCCAGCACCTGCTGAACATCTGTGTGGACCCTGCAGGGAGAGAAGAGCTGGGCTGAGCGGCTGCTGCACCACCACGGGCAAGCTCCTGCCCCTGCCAGCAGCCGGGCTTGGACCTGCGTCCTCTGCTCTCTGCCATGGAACGGGGACCTTGTGCCCTTCCGCCCCACCTCACATTTGTTGCCAGGATGAAACAGGATAGCTCAGGTGTTTACTGAATGCCGGTTCTTTCCTCCCATGGACACGCCAGGAACTCTGCCCTCCAAGTAGGGGGCTGGTACCAGGGACATTCTCCGGAGGCCCGGGGCAAGTGAGCTCGCTGGTGCCCTGGGCAGGGCCCTGGGAGCCCCCTGCCAGCTGATGCAGATGAGGCAAACGTGAAAGCAGGAGGGGCAAGGGGTACAGGAGCTGGGTAGGATGGGCGCAGCCTGCCTTGGTGGGCCAGTTCCAAGTGGTTAGGTTATTGAGAACGACTGTGGTGCTTGACTGTGGGCGGGAGAACCGTGGATGGCCTCTGTGTGGCCTCTGCCCCAGGGGAGGTGGAGGGACAGGGCCGGGATCCCAGCCAGACCTGCATCTCGGGAAAGGGCCCAGACTGGACTAGGCTTGGGCAGCTGAGCAGGATATCTGGGGGCCTCCAGGACAGGGCTCCCCTGCAGGCAGAGGCCCAACCCAGTCCCAGCAGAGGGGGCCACGCTTAGCACTGGATGGGCACAGCTGTCTGCACCTCTACTTTCTCACCTGTAAAACTGAGGGGCTGCAGGGTGCGGCCTGGGCTGCCCCTCGCCCAGACTCTGGGAAGGGCCCCCTAGGAGGTGCCAGCACAGCCACAGCCAACATGGGCCCCGCTGTCAGGGGAGCAGCCCTGTGTTTTCATTTCCAGAACCAAGGGGCCAGGGTGGCAGCCGACACTACTGCCTGGGGTCCTCTGCCCACCACCAGTGACTCTGAGACCTACTCCTGTTTCTGACTTTCTGGGTGAGTTTAACGCCTTCCTCCTCGGGGGGCCCAGCTCACTGCCCTCCCCCTGCTGATCCACAGTGCCCAGTGTGTGCACCAGGCTCTGCTCCGGGGACAGGAGCACAGTAAGCGTGGGAGGCCGCGGTGGAGGCCTGGCCTGGCGTGAGCTGTGTACCTGAAGATGTGATCTTGGGGATGGGGCGCTGGGCTGATGGCAAGAGGCAGCTTCTCCCTGTTCTCCTCCAGAATGGCCTAGAAGGAAACACGCCAAGGTAGGAGGCTTGAGGACATGCATCCCCTAGCCCGGCTGCCAGCTCCATCCCCAGATGAAGCCTTGGCAGCTGCCACTCCCAGCATCCACCAGCCTCTGGGGCTCTGGGCTTGAGGACCTTTGGGCACGGAATGGCTATTGGTGTCTTAAGACTAAGGTTCTTCTCAATGCCACCGCCAGATCACAGGAAGGCAGTGGGAGCGCAGCCTGTCCCTGCTGGGCTGCTCCCAGCCTAAGCTGCGGGGTCAGTTAAAGCCCGTCCCTGCAGAGGCAGAGCTTGGTCCACCCTGGAGGGTGGGCTGGGCCTGCGGAGCCACTGCAGATGGACAGACACTGGGGCAGTGGCAGCGCATGGCTTCTGAGCAGTCACAGAGGCCTCCTTGCTTTCTCTTGGATCACTCCTTCCGGGAAAAGGTGGCCACTGTGCCGAGGACACTCAGTAGCCCAGAGAGAGCCCCACGCCTGAGAGCCGAGGCTCTGCCAAGGCCAGCACCGACTCGCCAGGCACAGGAGCGTCACGTGCGAGCACAGCCCCAGCATCAGACACTGAGGCCCTGGAAGGCAGCCTGTGGGGACCGTGTGCCCGTGAGTGCTGGGCTGGGGCTGCTGCTGAGCCCCCAACATGGTGAGGTGAGCCATGCTGGCTCCTGCAGCCGCTAAGCTCTGGAGTTGTCTGCTACGGCCATGTTCCGTGGGCCAGGTGGGAGAACAAGGACACTGTAGATTAAGTGCCTGACTCCTGCCTCCGCCCACGTAGCAAAGGGTTTCCAGGGTTCCAGGGACAAACAGCCCCAAGGCCAGGCAACTGGCCCCAAGCCACCCACCTGCCTGGCCTGTGCCCACCACCTGCGGCCCAAGGATCCCTAAGCACCCACCCCACAGGTGCGGTGCTGGGAGGCCGAGCCCACCTGTGCACCGTGGCAGGGAGGTGCCGCAGCACAGAGCTCCAACTCGAGCTAACTAGCTCCAGTCCCTCCGCACCTTCCTGGGCCCTCAGACAGCACCAGATGCTGCCTATCCTGGCCACGCAGCCTCACACACAGGAGTGCAGGGCTTGCGGCCTCTGCCGTGGAGCTACTCCGTGCCTTGGTTTTGGACTCCAGCTCTCCTACCAGCTGCGTGACCTCTGATGTGTTACTTAACCTCTCTGCCTATTTGCTCATGCTCAGTAAAATGAACATAAGAACAGAAATATAAAGCCTTAAGGAACACAGGAAAGCATGCTCCTACCTCCACCCCTGCCTGCCTGGGGCCTCACAGACCCTACTGGGCAGCCCCTACAACAGATCCTGCATTCACCCTCGCCACCAGCCAGGCCCTTCCCAGAGCGGGGCTGTAGCTTTGCTCTCAGCATTGATGAGGACTCCCTGTTGGGGCCTGCCCTGTGCTGGGAAATGCCTCACACAGCATGTGACACACATCGGCCTCCATATTGAGAGTCCACATCCTTGGACTCAACCAACAGAGGTCAAAAATGTTTACAAGTAAATCGTCTGCACCGAATACACACAGACTCCTGCGTGTCGTTGCCACTTACGCAACGCAGAGTAACGATATGCACAGTATCTTAGCTACACGTTAGCTTCTGTCAGCCATCCAGGGATGGCTTAAAATATTCCCACGGATGTGTGCAGACCATACACCGACACTGCACGGTTTTACACGAGGGACTTGAGCACCTGCAGAATTCGGTATCCGTGAGGGTCCTGGGACTGGTTCCCTCCAGATAGTGAGGACCACTGCAGGGTCTTCCCTCCAGGGATAAGAGCACCGCCACATAGCCTGACCCCTGGCAAGATTGAGTCCCAGCCCCTGGTGCCATGGGACCCGGATCAGGACAGGGTACCGGCTGTGTGGCCCCAGGTGGCTCCTGCCTCACCCAGAGCTCCCAGTTGCTCCCTGAACACTGCCCACCTCCCCCAGCAACCAGCTCAGAGCCTGGCTCCCAGCTGGCGTCCACTCTCATTTAGTGACCAGAGAACTTTCTAGAAGCTGCTAAGCAAACAGACTGGGTGGAGGCCAAGGCGGGGCCACACCTGGTAGTACTCAGCGGGCGGCTCGGGCGTGGAGGAGCTGAGGTCCAGCATGTCGGCGGGGGCCCAGGGCAGCAGCATGCATTTCCGGATCAGCGGGTCTGCCTCTCCGTAGGCAAAGTCCCGGGTCACCTCCTCTGCACCAAGACATGCGTGCCCGTCAGCGGGGGCGGCGAGAGGCTGCCGAGGCCCATCCTCTGGGCAGGCAGGCGGGCAGGCACCTGACTTACCGCCTGTGTCCAGGTCCCTCAGGGGCCACAGCAGCGTGTAGGCCACCCGCTGGGGCATGTAGAAGAATGGCGCCGTGGCGAAGCTGGGCACATCCGCGTGCTGGATCCGGGAGCCAAACTCGTCCATGATGTACCACACCGGCACCTTCTCCTCAGCTGTCTGTGGGTGGGCACAGCGGCAACCCTCGTCCATGTGTCCCCTGCCCCTGCCTAAACTCCTTTTCTTGTGCCCCACACCAAGCCCCCCTCCACTCTGGCATAGGGGAGCACAGTGCATCAGTTACAACTCTCCCACACCCAACGTTTAGCTGGCCCGGGGACTGCGGGGGGTGCGGCGTGTGAGCACTGTGAGGACAGGTGTGTAAAGGTGTGTGGCAACCAGGCCTCCGCCAGCAACTACACGGATGTGTTTGGGCTTGTGGGTACGGTGAGTCCAGGAAGGACCCCTGGAGGAGATGGCACCGAAGCTGAATCATGGGAAGCAAGCATATCTGTTCCTAGGGTCGGCATGGCGAGGAGCATGGTGGGTGGCCAGGGGAGGCCTCAGGGCTGCGTGACGAAGGCCTGCGGGCATGCTGAGGGGCTGGCTGTCTTCCCAAGGGTGGCGAGGACCCACCGGGTGACAGTATTAGAAGAGACAGGGCTGAGGCAGCTGGCTGCGTGGGTCTGAGAGGGCTGCGTCCTGGGAACTTGAAGGCTGGGTGGGCACCTGGGTCCCCGCCCTTGATGAGGCCCCGAAGAACACAAGTTGCTCCCTGGCGCCGTGGTGCTCACCCCGTGGGCCAGCTGGTAGGTCTGGTTGAACTTCCACATCTCCTCCAGCACCAGCGCCACAGCCTCCTCGCTGGGCAGCTCGCCATGGAACTCGATGCCCATCAGGTTGGCCATGCGGTGCAGCAGCCCTGGCACCTGCAGCAGCTGCTGGCGCGCATGCTCCACACGACACGTCCAGGCATGGTCGATGAGGAAGATGCTGCAGGCACAGGCCACACATGAGCTGCCAGGCAGGCATGGCGAAAAGGGAAAGGGGAAGAGGAGGGCCAGAGGGGAGAGGAGGACGCCAGGGCTGTGACCAGGACTTTGCACCCTATCCTTTCAAGTCAAGTTTCCCTAGCATCATAGCTGTGCACAATCCTGGAATCCAGTAGGCAGGGCCAGAACCCCTGTTCTGCTGCCCACTCAGTGTGTGTCCCCAAGTAAGCCCTTCTTCCTCTAATCTCTGAAGTGTGGCAAACAGGGTCCCTGCCTCCCATCACCATGAGCACTGATCACGTGGGTCCAAGGATCCGGGATGCCGACCATGCTGAGCGCTGTGACAAACAGCAGCAGTCACTAACGTTAAGGGAAGCCCAGGCCTGTGCTGCCTTCCTGCTCCCCACAGGCCCTGCGCTCCTCAAACTCCACACACTGGGGGAGGCTGTGCAGCCTCACGTACACACATCCACGATGTCTGAACCCGGGCACTGCTATGGTTTATATTCAGACGTCCCCCAAAGCCTCTTTGGGAGGTGATTGGGTCATGGCGTGCAATGCTCACTAATGGATGAGTCCACAGATGAGTTTACAGCTAAATGTGATGCTGGGAGGTGAAGTCTGGTGGGAGGAGGTGGGTCACTGGGGGCGTGGCCTGGAAGCCTTCACCTCCCTCCTCCTCTCTTGATCCCTCTCTGCTTTGCTGCCATGCCATAAGCAAGCCTCCTCTGCCATGCTGCCCTGCCTTGGAGCCAGCCAACCATAGACTGAGCCGTCTACAAACTGTGAACCAAAACAAAACTCTTTAAGTTGCGTGTGTCTGGTACCGTATCTCAGCAACAAGAATATAATAAAGACAGGCACACAGCTCTCTCTAAACCATGATAGAGGGCGGTGCTCCCATTGCGGGCCTGAGGCCAGGCTGTCCTCCTGCCCCAGGACAAAGGCTGCCAGGCTCCAGCCAGAGCCCTGCGGGATCAGGAGGCTCAGGTACCCAGGACTTGGACAGGAAAGGCAGCACCTTCCTTAGCCCATGCTCTGTCTTCCCTTTAAAATGCAAGGAATGGCAAATGTCCCCGTTCTTAGGCTTATGTCAACTTCGGGAGTGTTTCTTTCACTGTGCTGTTAGTTTTTGGTTTGCATATCCTGAGACCAATGAAGATTTACTCCTGCTTCGTGCTTAAGAGTTGAGGACGCCACAACGCAGTGCACAGAGCCAGGCCTTCCAGGATGTGTGCCTGGGCGGGGGGGGGTGGCTGCGGGCAGCTGTGGTGAGGGTGCCATACCCAGGCAGGGGCCGGGAGGGAGGACAGGAGAGCTTGCTGGGGTCTGGCAATCCCGGAAGCTCAGAGGAGCAGTGGAACGGGAGTTGACTCCTTGGGCTCTGAACCCAGGCCTGGCTGGGGCGCTGTGTGTGCTGCAGACCTGAGCTCCTCGGACGGCCACTGTGTCCGAGTTCTCTGGGGCTGCGCCCAAGTGCACGCAAGGCTCACTGCACTGAACCTGAGGAAGAGCACAGGGTGGGAGAAGAGACCAGACCCCAGTGACCCTCAGAGGCTGGCCTGGTTCATCCTTCCGGTTCCTTTGGCAGAGGAGCCTGCAGCCCTGTTCCGGGTCTCAGGTCTACTTCCTGGGACTCTTCCCAGAGATTCCGATTCGGCAGGGTCGGGGGGGTCTGGGGGCCCAGGAGTAGCCTGTGCTGGGTTGAGCACTGACGTCTGCAGCCCGCTGGGTAACCCCGCCGCAGCCCTTCCCCTGTGCGTCTGCTTCCTCATCGGCACCCTGCAGTGGGACCACTGTGACACGAAGGTCGCAGGGAGGTGCCCTTCGGACAAGTCAGACACGCTCCCATGGGCTTGCTAAGAGCCTAGGTGGAGACACCATTGCCACCCGTGTCACAGGGCTGTCCCAAGTACTGAAGGACCAGGGAGGCCACAAAGGTTCGCAGTTACTGGTGTTCTTCCTGTTGGTGAAATCTCCAACAGGAAGCCAGGCCCTGCATGTCATGGTGCAGACAACCACTGCCCAGTCTTGTGTCCTACCTGTCGGGGTCGTCAGCCTGGAGCCCACTCTCGCTGGTCACGATGACCTTGTAGCACAGCTCGCCCCCTGGGTTGGGCCGTTTCCTCCGTACTTCCAGGATGGCCTCATCCTCCTCCTCCTCCGCCTCCTCCACCTGCATTATCCCAAACTTCTCCCCAGCATCGAAAACCTGGGGACCAGAGCACAGGTCAGCAGGGCGTGTGGACAGGGGACCCCACCCCAACCTCTCCCTGGCAGCCGGGACTCAGGTTCTGGGTTCCCTATAGGCTGCGCCAGGGTTCAAGGACAAACTCTGCTCTGAGAAGCAGGACCTGTTTATCATCCAACCTATGCACAAAATCTGATAGGTGGGGCAACTGAGTCTCCTAAGGACACCACTTCTGTGCTGTCATCCGAGGTCTAGGGCCCACACAGGACACTACGCTTGGAAAGGGACTGTGTATCCCTAGCTAGGTCTCTTGCCTTATAGGGACAAGAAGGTCCCGAAGGCTGAGGGTGGCTCTGGTCCCTCTGGAGGTGAATGGGACTCAGGATCTTGGTGACCAGGGAGCATAAAACTAATCAATGTGAGGGCAGCTGACTGGCCCTTGGGGAGCCTCCTCCTGCTACCTTGCCAGTCCAGAAGACAGCCCCAGGGGGCCTGGGGCTATTCTGGGGGGGGAAGGAACCCTAACCCTAACCCCTGGGCGCCATCACACTACCAACGCGGGGGGTCTGGCTGTGGTTTGACTCTTGGCTTTGCCACTTCCTACGTATGTGAGCCTTCACGAGTCACTCAGCCACTGGGCCTGCTTCCTCGTCTGTCCAGGGGAAAGTACAAGGCCCACCTCAGAGGGCTGCTGAGAGAATGAAATGGTCAACACACAAAGGGTCAGAACAGGGCTTGGACCATGGCGAGTGCTCTGGAAGCACCTGGTCCCCCCCATTACACTTCGATGCAAGCAGGGTGTCACCCGCCTTCCTGCACTGCTGGGAGAAGGAAACTAAATATTGCACATGAGGTCCCTGGCATCCCTGGGGACTCGGCAAAGGCTAGTTCCCCCCTAAAACCTCTCTCCACTCTGCAGCAGTTGGAAACCAGCTACCTACTCAGGCAGCTGCTGTGTCAGGCAGGACCGGGCACTGTAGTGGGTGCAGAGGGTGAATCACGCATGCTTGTGTCCAGGATGACAGCGAGGGCGGGCCAGGCCTTGTGAGCGACGGTCTGGTAAAATGCTCTGTGCCCGGGGGCCTGGCAAGGCTTTCTGGATGGGCAGACGTGATCAGAGGTGAAGACCTGAACCTGTGGCTCTGGGGTGGTGGAGGAAAGGAGCTCCCTTGGAGAAGGGTGAGCCCCCACCCCTGGCCTCACCCGTAGTACTCCAAAGTTTGCCTTCCACCCCAAATTTTCTTGGGGACAGTGGGGATACTGCAGACATGGGGAGCCTACAACCCCACCCAATGGGGCTGGAGGGGCTGCTGGAGAGATTAACAAGGGCAGCGGTTGCAGTTGGCAGCCCACACAGGAGAACTAGCAGTTATTTTATTTTATGTATGTATGTATGTATGTATGTCTCTTTGAGGCAGGGTTTCACTATGCAGTTCAGGCTGGCCTTGAATTCGTTTTGTAGCCCAGTCTGGCCTTGAACTCTCAGCGATTCTACTGCCTCAGCCTCCCAAGTGCTGGGATTACAGGCGTGTGGCACAACGCCCAACCCTGGCAGTTATTTAAAAAGTACTGCCCATCCTTTCTGAGGAATTGACACCAGGGGCATAAGCCTGGCCCGCTCTCTGCTGGTGAGCTCCCACCCAAACCTGGCTCCGCGGCAGGCCTCACTCGGCAACAATGGCTGCGGGTTAGTGTCTGCCATCGTGGAAATCCAGCCCTGCCCATAACGGCTTGGTAGGTTAATGGAAAAATACTGGCTGGCCCTGGGTAGGGCACAGCGGACAGGGTGGCAGGGGCAGGGGCACCAGCTAGGCTTGTTCTCACAGCACCATCCAGACCCCAGACCCAAGGGAGACCAACGCTTATGTGTCACCACCCTTCCTGCCCACATAGCGTTGGGCAAGTGACCTGGCTGGGTGCAGGTTTACCACCCAGGAGGCAGGCTGGGCAGGGGCCAGGTGTTCCTACACTGTCCTTCTTCCATCTAGCAAATGGGGACCCTTTCAACAAACTGGTGTCCTTCTCCACCCAGCACAGGGCTGGGACGCCAGGGAGAGTCCACAGAAAACGTTGGTAACACAACCCACTGCACGGGAAGGAGGCGCCATGGTCACGGTGCCTTTTCTGAAACCAGCACAGTACAGATGCTCAAATTATGAGTTATGACTGACGAACCACATTGTAAGCTGAAAACGCCTTAGGTCGAAAACGCATTGAACTAGCCAGGCGGGGTGGCACATGCCTACATTCCAGCACCGTGGGAGGCTGAGGCAGGAGAATCGAAAGCTCAAGCCCAGGACTGGCAACTTAGCAAGATCCTGTCTCGCAATAAAAAAAAAGGGACTGGGATACAGCTCAGTGCAAAGACCCTGGGTTCAATCCCCAGGACTGCAAAAAGAAAAAATACATGGATAGCCCCCAGCATTTCAAGAGGCTCCTACTACCGATCACTAGCCCAAGAAAAAAGCAAAACTCAAAAGTGCAGTTCTTGTACTACGGTAAATGCTCATCTGCATGTGTTTGGGTAGTAAGTTATCTGGTCCAACTAGGAATTCACAGAGAGAAGCTGGTTCAGGGAGGGTGGGGTGTGCCCAGCAGCCGGGCCCAGGAAATGCCTAGTTCCTGGCCTGGTGCCTTCTCTAGGCTCTGGGGCTCCACCCGGCCACCTGCATCACTTTGCCTCACTCACAGGGCCTGGAAGCTGTGCCCTCAGGAGGAGCCTGGCTCCAGTTGAGGAAAAGGCCCTACTCGGTGGCCCTGAAGCCGCTCTGACTCCAGATCTGTACAACACAGGTCCCGTCCCTCGGCCAGCATGAACGGGAGAGCCTGTGGAGAGCCAGGTTAGAGCAGGCAGGTGAGCAGGTCGATCTGTACCCCAAAGAGGGAGCGCATCTGGAGGTTTCTAAAGCCTTTTCATTTTCCTTTAGCTTCCTCTCCATCTCCCGTGGCCTCAGGTCTCCTCAATTTGTATAATGAAGGTGACCTGCTGCTCAAATCGGATGAAGAAAAATCTATGAACCAACCAGTGAAAGCTACACAAAATCAAGACCTCCTATTTTTCCCAGGGAGTCAGTGGTTGAAAGAAAGTTTCTGGGATTGGATCTGGGAGAGCTTGGGCGAGTTCCTGCCCCTTCCTAAGCCTCAGTTTTATCATCTGCAGATGGGGTTGATGAGTTCTACTCCTTCATAGAGCTGCTGTGGGGCCGGGCACGAGCCATAGTTCATTCATTTTACTTCCAGTTCCCAGTCCGGGCCCTGGAGGATCAGGACACAGGGATCGAGCTCTCGCTGTCACTCTTTAGCCCCAAACTCCAGCCTGCTGCTAAACTGCCGAGGAAGCTGGGTCTTCACGCCTCCAGCTCACCCGCCGCCCACCCGGGCCCGGCCGCTGCCGCGCCCTCCCGCAGAGGGTGCCCCCTCGCGGCCCGCACCCCCGATCCCCGCACCTCGTGCTCCAGCTTGTGCAGGAGGCTGCCCCAGTACCGCTCGGGGACGCCCGAGGAGCGCAGCGCCGGGCCGTGCACTGCCGCGAACTCGGCCAGGGCCGCCGCGCCCTCCTCCCGCATTCGCCTCGGAACGCCGCACTCCTGCCCCGGCTCGCCTTCCATGGCCCCGCCGCCCGAGCGCACGGCCCTGCTACTGCTCCCCGCTCCGCCGCCAGCGCCGCCTCTCCGCCTCCTCCTCAGCTCCGCCCACCGCCCACCGCCCACCGCCCGCCGCAGCGCCAGGCGCGCGTCCAGTGAGGCTGCGTGCGCCGGCCGTGCGTGCGTCAGCGTGCGTGCCTCGTCAGAGGCTTGCAAGTGCCCGGGAGGCGTGTCTTTTTTCTCTCTTCCGGAGGCTGGCCCGAGGGATGCCGGGAGGGCGGGGATCAGGACCGGAAGGGATGGCCTTCCAGATACGAGGTGTGGTCGCCTTGCGCTGATGACGCTTTGACGGCTTGCAAAACCCCAGGGTGGGAGGGGTTCTATGACCCTTGAATGCGTCAATAAATTTAGGGGCTTGCAAACTCGTGGCCCATCTCAATGTCCTTATATTTGGATTGAGAATGTAAAGCGATCCCATATAACTCTAGGTGTACCATCAGAAGGTTTTTTTTTTTTTTCCTTACAACTCGAAGTGCTAAAAAGTGCATGAAGGGCCGGTGAGATGGCTCAGCGGCTTAAGCGCCTGCCCAGCAAGCGCGAGGGCCTGAGTTCGACTCCTGGAACCCACATACGAAAAAGGGGCCGGTGATATCGCTCAGCGGCATGGGCGCCTGCTGGCGCGCGAGGTCCTGAGGTCGACCCCCCGGTACCCACCAAAAAAAAAAAAAAAAAAAAAAAAAGTGCATGAAATAATTTTATCATTCCCTTTTAAACGCTCACTGGTCTTTCAAGTCTGTTGCGTTGGGATGTGTTTTATTGTCTTTGTGTTTGCAACTTTGTAATATTTGTTTACTAAAAACTCAAAACCTTGAAGTTTGTTGCTTCGGTTGTTGATTTTGATTACAATTTTTTGAACTGCTGGGGCTGTAATCCCAGTACTCTGGGAGGCCGATGCAGGGGGCTCACGAGTTCAAGCTCAGCCTGGTCAATTTAGAGACTTAGCGAGACTGTTTCACAATAAAAAAGGGCTGGGGATGTAGTTCAATGTGATGGTTTAATCCCCAGTACCACCAAAAAAAAGCAAAACAAAACCAAACCAAACACAAACCAACAACACCCTTCCACCCACAGTATATAAGCTATATTTACACCAAAGAAAAGGGGATAAAACCACTGCACCAAAGGTGTTCAGCTTTCTCTGTATGACCTGGAGCAGGCCCTCTCAGCCTCTATCTCCCACATGCTTCACGTACCCGTTATGTGTTGGTTGTGATCCCTCCCTCAAATGGCCTGCTGTGATGAAGACTTAGTTGCTGATGGACTTTTGAGAAGTGATTGATTTATAAAGGCTCTAACTATATTCATGGATTAATCCACTGATGAGATCATAATTTGATGACATTATTAGGAAGTGTTGGAAACAGGAAGTGGGGCTTGTTGAAGGGAGGGAATCATGGGGTATGACCGGGGGGACTCCATCTGGTTCCCAGCCCTTTGCTCTCTGGCTCTTTCCCCCTCTCTCTCCTTCCTGGCTGCCATAGAGTGAGCATCTTCCCTCTGCCAGGCCCTTCCACCACAGTATTTCTGCCTTGGAGCCAGCAGCCCATGGACTGAAACATCTGAAACCATGAGCCAAAATAGACCTTTTCTTCTTAAATTGCTTATGTCAGGTATTTGGTCAAAGCAACAAAAAGCTAACACAACTATTATCCTAGAATTTCCCTGGGGCTTCCTGAGTCTTGCAGGAATAGGCACAACTCAAGTCCTGCTGGGGCAGTAGGACCTCACTGTGAATATTAAGTAAACAATGGTATTGAAATTAGGTAAGAATTATCTACTTCAGAGACCTGATCATCACAGGTCTCAGGTCTGGTGATGTTATTTGACTAAACTATTTATCATGACTTACATAGTCTTATGCTTATATAGTCTATATGATATTTACTACGATTATTAGATTATGAACTCCCATATGTTGCAATAATTGAAAACCTGTTGTCTTTGACACATTCATCTTCTTTATGTAAGTCAGGAGTTTATTTACTTCAAGGGACAGTCAATTCAACACAAACTGGCTGAAGGAAAAGGGTATTTATTGGGTTAAAGAAGTTCATGTGGGCTTCAGGTGCAGCTTGATCAATGGGTTCAAATGACGGCACCAGGATCCAGTTCTTCTGTCTTTCTCTCAGCTCTGCTCTTCTGTGCTTCACTTCTCTTCCCACAGGCCATCACCTTATAGTGACAAGATGGCTGCAACAGCTCTAGCCCACATCCTCCCAGGGACCTAGTCCTACTAAGGGAGGGATCCTCAGTCTCAGTGATTCTCTCAGGTTCTGTCAGATAAACCTCCCTGATTAGGAGAATGTGATGCTCTGACTGAGCAGGCCTGATTTTACACGGTCCTCCTGGATGGCAACCCAATTGTCTTGGAGCTCTCCTTGAAATCTTCCATTACTGTGATGAATACCTGAGATAATCAAGATATAAGGAGGAAAGATTTATTGTGGCTTGTGGTTTTAGAGGTTTCACTCCATGGTCACTTGGCTCTGTTGCTTTGGGGTTGGGGTGGCACAGTCCATCATGGAGGGGAGGACGTGGGAGGAGAGATCTGGTCACCTCAGGGGTGGTTGGGAAGCAGAAAGACAGGAAGGGTCAGGGTCCTAGTATCCCCTTCAGTGGCACCCCCTAGTGACCCAACTTTCTCCTGCTAGGCCCCCCCCCTACATCTCCATTGCCTCCAATAGCACCCCCTGGAGACCAAACCTTCAGCAGGTGGGCCTTTGGAGAACATTCCAGAATATTCCAGATCTAAACTGTAGCACCCAGGAATAGAAGACCAGCTCCAGGGCTCTGTGTGGCGTTTGCCCTGCTGACCTCCCCAGCCTCCTCTCTCTACACTCTGCCCCTCACTGTGGTCCTCGCCAGCCTTCAGCTCTCACTGTTCCTTCTGCCCCAGAGCCCTTGTCTGCCACCTTGACTTTTCCATTCACTCTGCAGCTCTCTGCTGAAACTTTCCCTCCCCAGGAGCCACTGAATGCATGGTTAATCGGTATAAAATATCTGTCTGATCCCCCTTAACCCTCCCATGGAGAAGAGAGAGAAAGAGAGGAAAAATGCTTAAAAAAAAAAAGAAAAAAAAAAAAAAAAGAGGGCCTTCTTCTCTAAACATCGAGAGCCCAGGATGACTTCAGGTCCCTGGAAGCTTTTTGAGCTGAGGGTGTTTATAGGAAATGCATTTTTCATACACCATAGAACCGACATCCACGACGACAACATGGCATTTCCTTAAGGAAATGGGTCAAAACCGTGCTTCGCCGCTCTTTGTTATCCTTTGAATGCCTGACAGGGACCGAGCTTGAGGTGACACCACATGCAGAGGATTAAACAGCTGCACTGCTGGTCATAGACTGCATTATTTCACCTTCCAGGTACTTGCAAGGAAAACAATTGTACTGAGTTGGATGTTTATAATTTCCATGCTTAGAACCTCTCATCAGATATGAGTGCATATTTATTTAAATGATATCTTTACTTTTACTTGTTTTCGAGAGTTAAAGATATGATATTATTATATTATGGGACTTTTTTCTTCTTGCATACTGGGGATTGAACTCAGGACCTTCATACTACACTACATCTGTCCTTGTTTATTTATTTTTTATTGTGAGACAGAATCTCACTAAGTGCCAGGCTGGGTTTGAAATTATGATCCTCCTGCCTCAGCCTCCCAGAGTGCTCCACTAAATCTGGCTTTTTTTTTTTTTTTTTTCCTTATTTTGACACAGGGTCTCACTGTGGCCCAGGCTGGTCTTTATTTGTGGGCTCTTTATTTGTGATTCTCCTGCCTCAGCCCCTAGTGCTGGGATTATAGGCACATGTCACCATCCCAGCTGGGACCTTTTCTCATTGTACATTATGAATTCTCTTTTTAAGAAACAATTCACATACAATGACATTCACCTTTTTTTTTTTTTTGGTACTGGGAATCGAACTCAAGACCTTGCGCTTGCCAGGTGGGTGCCTGTGCCGCTGAGCTATATCCCCAGCCTGACATTCACATTTTGAAGGCCACTTTAGTGGCTTTTATTATATTTTCCATCCATTACTGCAAGAAAAGAGACCCCATTCCCATTTGCAGTTATTTCCCAGCTCTTGGCAACCACTGATCTGCTTTCTGTTTCTATAGATTTTCCTATTCTGGACATTTCCTATGAAGGAAGTCATATAATACATGACTTTTGGTGACTGCTTTCTTAGCAGAGTGCTTTCAAGATTCATCCATATTTTAGTATATATCTCTACTTCATTCACGTACATGGCTGAATAATATCCCTGTATGGATACACCAAACTTGGTCTGTTTATCTGTTGATGGACATTTGGATTTTTTTTTTTTTTTTTTTTTTTTTTTTTTTTTTTTTAGGCAGGGTCTCACTATGCAGTGCAGGCTGGCCTCTATAGTGAGCCCTTCCTGGTCCTCATCCCGGTCCAGGAAGTTAGATTTGTAAACCCAAAAAGAAGTTATTGGAATTCTATCGAGTTAATTCCATTCTACCGCATCCAATGCAATCCATGGCGAGAATAAAGACACTAAGGCATAGTTATAGTGTGGGGAGCCAAGGGGTCCTAAGTCCAGCCAACATGGTGGCTACTGGGACAAAGGCCCTGACCCAGGGCCGAACCTGGGTTTTATTAATTCTGAAGGAGGGGAGTGGTGCGGGGATGAGTGACTGTGAGAGTGGCGGGAAGTACGTGAGTCTCATGAGCTGGGCTAGGCCTGAAAATCACCTTTGCAAATGCAGAGGAAAGGATATGCAAAAGGAGTAATCTGCATAACACAATTCAAGACAGTATCTAATGTTTTGGGGTCGGTGCTTCAGCTCTGATGTGTAATCTTTTATGTCCTGGGAAGTCATAGCCTCTTTCTCGAGGCTCGATCCCAGCCGACAGCGTGGAGCACGGCTCTCCATCCCTCTCCATCCCGCCAGGCTCAACCATGTATTGGGAGCAAAGGGGCGGGGAAACACAGGCCTGTCGCCTTGCTTCAAAGACTACACATCAGGACCTCAGATGCAGCGATTTGCATTGCCTAAAGCCAATTAAAGAGATAAGGAAAAGTCCTAGCCAGCTCTGTACATATCAATAGGTGGAATTAGGGCCAGGTTCAGCCAAGATGGAGATAGTTGCTCTTCTCTCAAGGACAGCCATCCAGGTGGTCCCCCACAGGCCTCGAACTCAGTGTGATCCTCTTGCCTCAGCCTCCGGAGCGCTGGGATGCGTCACCATGCCCAGCTCGGACATTTGGATTTTCACTCTTTGGTTATTATGAATCATGTTGCTAGGAACATGAATGCAGTTTCTGTGCAATGTATTTTCAGTTTTCTGGGGTATAGACCCAGGATGCTGAGTCATGCTGAATGTGTGCTTAACCGTTTGTGGCACTGTCAAATTGCTGTCCAAGGTGGTGGCGCTATTTCATATCCCCACCAGCGGTGTATGAAAGCTCTCATTTCTTGCCAGCATTTTTCATTCTATGACCTTTAAAAAATTGTTTTAGTCATCTTAGTAGTTGTGAGATGCTGTCTTGTTGTGGTTTTGATTTGCATTTCTTTGATTACTAGCGATGTTGAGTATCTATTCATGCGTTCATAAGTCAACTGCATATCTTTTTGGGAGGAATGTCTATTTATATATTTTGTCCATTTACAAATTAGGTTGCCCTCCCTCCTTTTCCTTTCCCTTCCTTTCTTTGGGCAGTACTGGGGATTGAGCCCACGGCTTCACACATGCTAGGCAAGCTCTCTCCCACTGAATTACCTTCCAGCCTTTTTTGTCTTTCTGTCCATCTGACTGTCTGTCCGTCCCTCCATCCATCCATTTATTTGCAGTACTAGGGATTGAACCCAGGGCCTTTGTACTGAACTACATTTCCAGCCCTTTACATTTTATTTTTTTATTTTTATTTTTTACTTTGAGACAAGGTCTCACTGAGTGGCTAGGTTTCTCAGGCTGGCTCCAACTTGTGATCCTCCTGCCTCAGCATCCCAGAGTGCTGGTATTACAGGCATGCACTATCATGCCTGGTTTTATTTTTATTTTATATTTACATTTATTTTATTTTATTTTATTTATTTTTTTTTTTGTGGGTACTGGGGGTTGATCTCAGGACCTTGCGCACCAGCAGGCGCCTGTGCCGCTGAGTGATCTCACCGGCCTTTTTTTCGTATGTGGGTTCCGGGAGTCGAACTCGGGCCCTCGCACTTGCCAGGCAGGCGCTTACGCCACTGAGCCATCTCACTGGCCCCTATTTTATATTTTGTAGTACTGGAGTTTGAACCCAGAACCTTTGCACCAAGCTACATTCCCAGCCCTTTTTTTAAATTTTGAGACAGGATCTTGCTAAATCGTGCAGGCTGGCCATGAATTTGCAATTTTCCAGCCTCAACTTCCTGAGTAGCTTGGATTACAGGTGTATGTCACTGTTCCCAGATAGGTTTTCTTATTGTTGAGTTTTAAGTTATATGCGGGATACCAGACCCTATCAGATTTATGATTTACAAAGACTTCCTCCCACTCTGTGAGTTATCTTTTCACATTCTTTCCTTTGAAGCACAAGTTTTTAACTTTGATGAAGCCTAATTTATCTTTTTGTTGTTGTTGGTAGCTTTTTAGTTAAGTGTCATATCTAAGAAGCCATTGCCTAATTCAAGATCATAAAGATTTACTTTTCTCTTTTCTAGTACAAATTTTATAGTTTTAGCTTTTTCATTTAAGTCCTTGATCACTTTGAAACAATTTTCTTGTATATGGTGTGAGGTAGGGATCCAACTTCATTGTTTTGCATGTGGATATGTAGTTGTCCTAGCACTATTTTTTGAAAAGACTATTTCCCACACCCCCCAAATTGAGTTCTCTTGATATCCTTGTTGAAATCAACTGATGATAAATTTAAGGGTTCATTTCTGGATGTTGAATTGTCTTCCATTTATCTCCATATCTATCCTTACGTAAGTACCATATGCTCTTGATTAATGTGGGTCTGTAGTATATTTTGAAAATGAGAAATGTGAGTCTTCCATATTTGTTCTCTTTTCAAGGTTGTTTTGGCTATTACTGGTGCCTGGTATTTCCATATGAATTTTAGGATCTGCGTGTTAATCTCTGCATAAGAGGTAATCAGAATTTTGATAGGAATCTCTACTGAGTCTGTAGATCACTTTGTAGAATATTGCCATCTGATATTAAGTTTGTCAATCCAAGAATGTAGATCTTCTTTAATTTGTTTCAATGATGTCATGTAGTTTTCATTGTACAAGTTTTGTACTTCTTTTGTTAAATTTATATATACATGTTTTATTCTTTTTGATGCTATTATAAATGGATATTTTTGGCACTGGGAATTGAACCTAGAGCCTTTGCACTGAGTTACTTCCCTAGACCTTCTTATTTTTTATTTTTTATTTTTATTTATTTATTTATTTTTTTGTGGGTACCGGGGGGTCGACCTCAGGACCTTGCGCGCCAGCAGGCGCCCGTGCCGCTGAGTGATATCACCGGCCCTTTTTTCGTATGTGGATTCCGGGAGTCGAACTCGGGCCCTCGTGCTTGCCAGGCAGGCGCTTAAGCCGCTGAGCCATCTCACCGGCTCTATTTTTTATTTTGAGACAGAGTCTTGCTAAGTTGCCCAGGTGGGACTCCAACTTGTGACCCTTCTGCCTCAGCCTCCCAGAGTGCTGAGAGGGCCGGTGAGATGGCTCAGCGGCGTAAGCGCCTGCCTTGCAAGCGCGAGGGCCCGAGTTCGACTCCTGGATCCCACATACAAAAAAGAGGCCGGTGATATCGCTCAGCGGTACGGGTGCCTGTTGGCGCACGAGGTCCTGAGGTCACTCCCCCAGTACCCACACACACAAAAAAAAGACAAAACAGAGTGCTGAGATTACAGGTGTGCACCACCACACCCAACTGTAAATGAAATTTAAATTTCATTTTCCAGTTAATTCATTGTTAGTATGTAGAAATACAATTTTTTTTTTTTTTTTTTTGATATTAGGGATCAAACTTAGGGACACTTTACTGCTGAGCTAAATCCCCGGCCCTTTTCTATCTTTTATTTTGAAACAGGGTCTGGCTAAGTTGCTCAGGTGGGACTTAACTTGGAATCCTCCTGCTTCAGCCTCCCAGAGTACAAACACAATTGATCTTTTTGTTTGATTATTTTTTGAGACAGGATCTTGCTATATAATTCAGGCTGGCCTTGAACTCACTATATAGTTCAGGCTGACCTCAAACTCATGGTGATCCTCCTGCCTCAGGCTCCTGAGTGCTGGGATTACAGGCGTGTGCCACCACATGTGGGTCAAATACAAGTGATGTTTGAACACTGACATATCCTATAGCAGTGCCGGTTTCATTCTAACAGCTTCTTTGTTTACTCCTTAGTAGTTTCTATCTACAAGATCAGGCCATCTACAAATATAGTTTTATTTCCTTTCAAATCTGGATGACTTATTTATTTATTGACTGATTGAGAAACAGGGTGTCACTATGTTGCCTAGGTTATTCTCCAACTCATGGTCTTCCTACCTTCCCCTCTAGAAGGGGATTTTTGTTTCTTTTTCTTGCCCAATTGTCCTGACTACAGTCTCTAGCACAACAAGGCAAGCAGACATACTGGTGTTGTTTCTGTACGCTACGTTTTGAGATTTATCCCTACTGTTGCATCAGGTCTTGGTCAGATTTTGCTGCTGCGTGAGATTTAATTGTGTGACTTTGCTGTGATCTTCCATTGACCCTTTGGACATGTTGGTAACCTGAAGTGTTTGGTGCCTATAGAGGTAAGGCTATGGATATTCTTATATGTTTCCTGATTCATATATATATATATATTTTTTTTTATGTGGGTACCGGGAGTCGAACTCAGGATCTTGTGCTTGCTGGGCAGGCGCTTATGCCATTGAGCTATCTCGCTGGCCCCTGATTCATACGTTTTAAAAAAGAGATTCTGGGCCGGTGAGATGGCTCAGCGGCTTAAGCGCCTGCCCGGCAAGCGCGAGGGCCCGAGTTCGACTCCCGGAACCCACATATGAAAAAGGGGCCGGTGATATCGCTCAGTGGCACGGGCACCTGCTGGCGTGCGAGGTCCTGAGGTCGACCCCCCGGTACCCACAAAAAAAAAAGAGATTCTCTAGTAAACTGATCCATATCCTCTCTATTCTTAGATGACTTAATATTTGCCAACCTAGTGCCACCACTGTACCTCTTTGCTGTTGTATTCATATTTCCCACGTTATTATGAGGTTGAGCACCATTTCAGATGGTAATTAGACACCCGGGTTTTATCCAATCATTTGCCAATGTTTACTTGAGCTCTTTGTACCCTTTTGTTATTGGGTTCTGGGGTGCTAGGAACTCTGTAGATATTTTTTCTTTGCTAAACAAAGAATTGGTCAAGACGAGCACAAAAGGCAGTGAGATTTTACATTTATTTTTATTTATTTTTTTAATTTTAAAGAGAAGAAAAAACAAAACAAATCGAAAAAGAACAAAATTTCAGATTTTACATTTATTAAAGGTAAGAAATGAAACATACTCTGCAAAGGAAGTATGGGCCAATTAAAAGTAGGAAAAGAAGTATACTGTGCCGGGTGAGAGGGGCCCACTGTGAAAGAGAGAGCACAGCGGCCAAGAGTTGAAGATAGCACTTGTTGATTGGTTCCAGGTGCATGTCTCCTGGATTTCCAGCTAGCTGGCCATGCCCTGATCTCCTGCCTCACTGTGGCAACTGTGAATTATGATGATCTGAACAAACATGGTGTATCAACGCCTGTTCAAGTCCCTGCTTTCAATTCTCTTGGGTAAATGTGGAGAAGTCACTTCAAACTTATTTTTGTGGTTCTGGGATGGAACCCAGGGAATCGCACATGTTTAGCATGTGAGCCACCCACACCCTTAGACATCTAAGCCACTGTGCTAAACCAAGAAATGAGCCAGTGTTTGCCTGTTGTTTATTCAGAATGTCAACTGGTATTTTATAAACTGTTCTTTTCCTGTTGAATGTATGGTATGTACCGGGTGCGTTACTGAGGAGAGTAGTTGTTCTTAGCCTTTATGGCATCTGGATTTCTTTTATTTTTATTTATTTATTTTTTTCTTTTTTTTTTTGTGTGGGTACTGGGGGTCGACCTCAGGACCTCGTGCGCCAGCAGGCACCCGCGCCGCTGAGCGATAGCACCAGCCCTTTTTTCGTATGTGGGTACCGGGAGTCGAACTCAGGACCTCACGCTTGCCAGGCAGGCGCTTACGCCGCTGAGCCATCTCACCGCCCTGGATTTCTTTTAGAATCTGGTGAAAGCCATGGGCTATAGTCTCAGGAAAAACACAGGCAGAGTATTGTGCATCTAACTCTTGTTCTCTTCTCTCTGGAGTACTGGGGATGGAACCCAGGACCTTGCATGTGCTCGGCAAGTGCTCTTCCACTGAGCTATACCCACGACCCCAAAGAACATTGGTTTTTTTAATGTAAGTCCTGAGGGGAAATGGGATTGGTGACATGGACAGGTTACTTCCTGCCAGGGGTACCCCTCCGCTTCTCCACCTACAGATCTCTAACTCCCTGCTTTGCCTTCCAGAAGGCTACTGTAGCCCCTTTCAGCCCTCAACAGCCATGAAATTTCTTACTTTTTTTTTCTTTTCTGGATTTCAATTGCCTTTCCCCATCCCCAATCATGACCCCTAATGAATAAGAGGGCAGAGCAATATTTAGGTTCATTTCTTGTTTATTATTAAAGTGATTTTCACAAATGTTCAATTACATGCATGTGAGGGGAAATAGTGGCGAAAACAAAGCTTTGAATATTTGAGGCAACTAAAAGGAAAGTGTGGCTATGTTGCTCTTGCTCATCCTTGCAGCAGATGGTTGGTGAGCGCCGGGACAGGCCGGACGCTTGACAGCGGCGGAGGAGAGGGCTGCGGGTGACAGTGCAGCTCCTTGGCAGCCAGCACCAGGCCATGTGGACTGGGTCTGCTCGGTGTTTGGGGTTCTGACCCGGCAGAATCCGCAGTTTCCCTGCTGCAGATCTGCTTGGTCTCTGGATTGGAAACCAAGCCCTTGGCACCACAAAGCTATCTCTCACCCTCTTTCCCCACGTCTGCCCACGGGCATCACGCTCACTGTGCTGCGCCATATTGAGGGGCACCCCTGGAAGCAGCAGGACAGGCACCAGGAGCACCCCAAGAACAGGTGTAGGTGGCAGGTGGCAGTGCCAGCTCGTGGCCGAGCACCCTGTCCCTTGCCCCAAGACTTCAAGCCCATCTTTCTCTGAATGTTTCATGCTTGTTAAGGGAGGGAGCGTCACTGAGGTCAACCCCTCACCTGCCTCTGTGCCACCTTTCCTGTCTTGGACCCCCTTGTCCCAGGCTGGCCTGGCTGAGGCTCCAACTTATAAATTCGGATGAATCAACATTCACAGTGACAGCTCCTACACGGGGACCAGAAGGGCTCGAGTTGTATTTCCAACTCCACCCACCTCCAGCTCTTCATCTTGGCCATGTCACTTGGTCTCCCTGAGTCCTGATGCCCACACATGAAGACAGTGACCTCACTGTGACCTCACTGGGCTGGGAGGGCCACCTGTGAGGACGGAAAGGTAGAGCTGGGTGCCTGGAACATAGGAGACCCTGGATAAATGTTTGCTTCCTGGTGAGACTTCAGGAATCTGGACAGTTTTAAAGGGTCCGTCCGGCAGGCTCCAGGCTGGCGTGGCCCAGCAGGGGCTGGGAGGCCTCAGGGACCCCAGGGCCTGCTCTGTGGGGGCCATAAGAGGAGGGTGCTGGGAGGCAGCACATGCCATGCCTTCGTCGCCTGGGCCCTGAGATGACTTCCTCCACTGTACCTTTCCAAGCAAGACAGGCGGCATTGCCTGTACTCCAGCCCTGTCCTGCTTCTGGCTCATTCCTGGAGGGCTCATGACCTGTGGGTGCCATGGAGGCCAAGGCAGCGGGGAGCAGAGGGGCTCTTTGCTCATCTCGTGTGTTCCATGGGCATTTCCACGCACATCAAGTCCTTCAGCTTAGGCCTGAGTGGCATCAGCTGGGTACTGTCCCCTTAGTCAGAAGGGCTGAGCTGCCACCATGTGTATCTTTGGTGAAGCGACGGGACCTTGCTGTCAGGTACAGGTGGCCCAGCGGGGAGTAATGGGGTCCCTGCCTTCCGGGGCACTGGCTGTACCGGGCGGGGTCAGCCGGCGATTGTAGGGGTGGTGGTCGCTCTGCCGGGCAGGTCGTCATCTCTGTGTCTTCCCTGTTCCCTGTCTTCCGAGGAGCCTGGCACACAGGTGATGCTTGGTAAATGCTGCTGGACGATTGACCTCATTTCAGTGCCTTATTTTCCTGCCAGGGGTGGTAGCGGCACTGAATAACGTCAGCTCCTGGTTTCAGTTAAGGACCCATGACAGCCCTGACACTGACGGCACGTTTATCAGAGGTCAGAGGTTGCTCTTAAGGCTTTCAAACCTGGCCTGTGTGGCCAGTGTTATCTGGATCCTGCACCCTGGGTGTCTGTCCCCAGCGACCGAAGGCCCTGGGTTGGTTGATAAAACAAAAAGGTGGAGGAAGGGAAGGTTCACTCTCCGGGAGCTGGGACATCTCCCTTCTGCTCCTGGTTCTCTGGCCTCTGGCCTCCAGTGCCCAGCTTCTCCTGTTGGATTCATCCTGAACCATGCTGCCAGCTTCCTGCTTCCCCAGCGTGCACAGGGCGCCTCGCAGAACATCTTTGCCTCCACAGTTCTGCGAGGTGGTTCTCATAGTAAGTCCCCTCTGATCTCTTCTCTGAACGTCCTGTCGGCCCTGTTTCCAGGAGGAGCCCTAATAAAGAGGCCAAGCCCCGCACAGGGTCCTCCCTGGGGCTCTTGCCATCTGCACTTGTTTCTGGGACCCAACAAAGGAAGGGAGATCTCTTTCTGGAAACTGAGGCTGGCTGGCAGGGACCATGGGCAGCAGAGGTGCAGTGATAGCTTGGCAGGGCTATCAGTTGACCCCGACCTTTCAGCAAGTGCAGAGGCTCCTGCCACTGTCCTCCACTTGGACTTGAGGTGAGAAGGGGGCTGGCGGCAGCTGGGGACTCAGCTTTGGTAGATGCGTGTAATGGTGCCGACTCATTCCTGAGTTCCAACCCCTTTCCTGGACTGTAGAATGTGTCACACCTTGCGTGCCAGTCATCAGGCCATGGTCTCATGACCTCGGTCACCTGCCTGCCTCGTCACAGTCTCCATGGGCCACGTGCATTTCTCAAACCTCCCATCAGTCAGGCAGGGCTGGGAGCAGGAGCCCCAGTGGCTGCTTAGAATCAGTGGCTGGAATTCACTTTAAGATTTTTCTGTGTCCCTTGGAATTTTTCATATTTGTTAACCTGAAAAATACAGACTATTCCTTATGCACATCTTAGAGCTGGCAGCAGACGGTACGACAAGCAGTGGGGACCTGTAGACCTCGGCTCGCCAGTGGTCTCAGTTGGCTGTGTCCCAGGCGCTGGCTTCCTGCTCACACTCAGACTTCTTGTGTCCAAAGGGACTCAGACAGGCAGCGCCGTGTGGCAGAAAGGAGGCTGCGCCCTGCCTTGTCCTCCTCCTGGAGGTGAGGAGTGGGTGGCTGTTCCAGGGTCCCTGGCCAGCACAGCCTGTGCTCCCCGGAGAAAGACCTCATTTCCTTGTGATTTGCGGGCACGACACAGATCCCAGGGGGCATCACCACAGGGCTGGACCTCAGGCCCCTTCTGAAGTTTGTGGCTGGGGAGAGGCTGCCGTCCACGGGGTCCCACTGAGGGCAGTGATGAAGGGCGCGGGGTGGGGTTCATGCTCTGACAGCACCCGAGCATGGTTCCTAAGAATGCACATTTGGAAGCTCATCTGGGGCCAGCCTGGCTCTCCCCGCACCCTGTGGCAGGTGGCAGTCGCAGGAGGAGCAGCTTAATCCTCCAGGCAGGCTGGTAGCAGCGACCCATACTGACAGTCACTAAGGAGCATTTTCCTAATGTACCCACGAATAGAAGTATATATATATATATATAAAATCTTATATTTATATTTATATATATAGTACTTAATTAGATGTCCTATCAAGGGAAAGCACAAACCCATTTCTCCCCTCGCAGCTCTGTTCCATCCATCACAGTGTCCTTAGAGCCCAGCGACCGGGCAGCATGTCCTATGCCTGCGGCCAGAGGAGTCTGCAGGATGTGGCAGCCCCGCGGGCATCGACGCAGGCTTGTCAACCCCCCACGTGTCGTCTCCTTGCCCCTCCTTCCCTGGCCTTCCTTCCTGTGTGGGTAACATCAGCCCTGCCTCCTCCAGTGTCCCAGGGAGAGCATTGGCTGCGTTCTTCTCTCCTGAAATGTCACGAGTAGGGCGCGCACGCACTGGCCACCCACGAGGTGGGCATGGCATGTCACGGCCAGTCAGCGTCCTGCCAGAGCTGCTCAGGAGATGGTGGTCTTGGTGTCCTGGGAAATGAAGAGGTGAAAGGAGGGACAAAAGTGTCCTGAAGCAAAGTGTCCCCCCTGGGACGGTGGATCCGAGGGAGGCCTGGGCTTGGTCCTAGCCCTCCACGGCTTTCCCGAGGGGCACACGTCATGTTTCCCAAGGTGACACACAGGCCCAGGGGGCCGCCTTCCGCTCCTCCATGGAGGGAAGGAGTCTTCCCTCCCCCTCGCCATCCCTGCAGGACAGCGCTGAGCGTTACTTGTAGGGCCGCAGGAACCGGGACACTTTGGAACGCAGCAGTTTGATGAAGGAGCGTGGGAACATCTCCTTGGACTCCTGGGCTGTGTACTTGAAGTAGTTCTGGGGGTGTGCCAGCACGTCGAACAGCGCCTTGATCAGCTTCTTGTCCTGCAAGACGTGGGGTATGGGGATCTTGAAATGCTGAGGCCCTGCTGTCCGGAAGCTGTCCAGGGCCCACCCCAGACCCAGCCTTCTTGGTGAGAACCAATCCCTGGGCCCCTGACCAGTGCTGCTAAGTGACAGCCACGGCCTATCCTTTATGGCACAGCAGCTCTGCTGCTCAAGGCCACAGCAGGACGCGGAGGGAGCCCAGTCCCAATGCAGAGAGGCTCTAAATGACAATGACAGTGAGTGGAGTCTGCTGATTTTGAGGCACCCCGTGAAAGACCCTCATTTCACAGGCATGAAAGTGAGGCTCAGAACCTCAGGCAAAGAACCTGCCTGAGGCCACGTCACCAGGGCCAGGCATCCTGGTTTGGGGAGACAGATGTGCTAGTCCCGGTCTCTGCACCAGGGCCCCTACCACCAGACCCTCTTCCTCCCCTCCTGTCATCACCCTCCCTCCCGTCTCCAGGGGTCAGGGGTGAGGGTGGGGGGGCAGAGAGGGCCTGGCCACTCAGAGTCACATGGATTCCCCTTCAGTAAACTCACTTTCAAGATTTCCTGGTGATTCTCTGAGGCATACAGGCGCCCATCGCGTACAATGTCTTCGATCAGTTGCTGGTAGTCCTCTGGGCAGCCGGGCGAGAGGGAAAGGCGAGGGCTTGAGACCCTCTCATTGCGGCCCCTGCCCTCCCCAGCTCTGGCTGTGTGATGGCCCTGGGGCTTCCTCCTCCCATGAGTCCTTCCTCCTCCAGCTGTAGCTGCCCTGTGAACCTTCCAAACCCTGCAGGGACGGCCTCACTCTGTTTTGCCTGGTGGCAGGGACAGGTGACTCTGTGTCCTTCCAGCCTGGCACACAGTGGCCGTGAAGACAGGGTCCCACCTTACCATCGTAGGTGACGTAGGGAACTTGAAAGCCTTTTCCACTGTTGCCCTCATTGGATTTGAACTGGATCCAGAGCTTCCGGGAGCGGGAGGTGAAGGCGATGGGTCTCTCGTAGGTCTGGCAGGTCTCGTAGGTGGTGATGGATGTGGGGGAGGCTGCGGGGAGCCACACCATTGCGGAGGCACCCCCAGACCTGCAGGGCCTCAACTTCCCACCCAGCTGGCCCCCAGTGCCCGCAATGCCTGGTCCCCCAAACATGCAGCTCTTCCCTAGCATCTGCCTCGGTTCGCCTGGTCCTTCCAAGCTAAGGGGGCCGTGTGGGTCACCGTGGGGACCTGGGGTCAGGTTTGGAAGCCCCCTCCCCCTGTGAGCCAAGGAGCAAAGGTGCCCCGCTGCTCCCCAGGGAGCCTTCCTGGGTGCCCCCAGAAGTAAGCGAGCTCAGTGCAGCAGCCCTGTGGGTGGACAGTGACAGGGCTGGGTGAGGCAGTGGTCCTGGGCTGGGCTCTGGCCCACCAAAGCACACCAGGCGGCTCCCTTGCCCTTTCTGGTTTGGCAGCCTCACTGAGCAGGTGGTGCTGGACTTGGGAATAAAGTGCCCACACCCGGCAACAGCAGTGAGGTCTCTGCCAGCTCCCTGCAGGGGCACCCAGCTGCTTCTGCTTTCTCACAGGCAGGATATGGGCACATGCTTGCCCACACCCCTGTGAAAGGTGCCTTTGCTCAACCCTCCAGCTTTCACTGTATGCCTGGGTGGCCCTCCTCCTGAGGGCACTTCCAGGGTCTCAGTGGGGTGTGTGACAAGAAGCAGGGGGAAGGGGCACTGCTGCTGGCTGGACAGCCTAGCCAGAAGGAGACCCCGGGCCTGGCTAGGTCCTGTTTAGGGCACCTCTAAGCTTCCTCGATGTCCCCACACTTCTCCTACAGCCACACCCAAGCTCACACTCTGTGCGACCTCCTCCCTGCCCCCCAGAGCTGTGCTGAGATGAGGAGTGGTGTTGGTGCATGGCTGAGACCAGTCTTGTCCCCAGCCCGAGCCCCAGCCCTGAGGCCAGCACCTACCGCTCTTCCTCATGACCAGGACATCGCCGCACTCATCCTCAATAGGCAGGAAGATCTCGGGGACCACAATGAGGATCCTGCGCTTGGGGGGCGGTGCGATGTGCCACACGCACTCGGCATTGGCTGGGTAGTCGCCGGGGTAGTTGGGGGACTCGATGTACCCTGTGTAGTCACCAAGCTCGCCACCGCAGTGCTGGTCTGTGGGCACCGTGGCCCGAGGGCCTGGTCAGGCTTGGCTGGATGGGCACAGCCCGCTGAGTCCTCGGCTCAGCCTCCACCCGGCCCTCCCATGCCCACCAGCCCTGCCCTGGAGCCCTGCCCTGCCTGGCTGCCCCTTGGCCCTTCACACCTGCTGGCTTCTGAGGCCCAGGCTGAGTGGCTTCTTAGAGTGCTGCCTTGCCTGATGCAGACCCACCTCGCTTGTGTGCCCTGCAGGCTGTCAGCCCTCACCTGGTTGCCTGCTTCTCTCCCGAGCTCATGAGTCTCCAGGGTGAAGCTCCACCTGCCCTTCCTCTTGGTTACCCATCTGCTGCGTCAGACACCCTTGCTGAGCCCGCCGGCTGTGGCACAGGCACCCTCCCCACCAGAGGCAGGCGATCACAGGTGGGCAGCGCAGCGAGCAAAGAGATAAACATTTTCCTTTCTTTACTAAGAGCACACTTGGAGAGGCCAGATGTGACATTTTTATGAGCCAAGTGGTTCCCAGCCTTAAAGGTATAAGGAAGTCAGTTTTGCAAAATGAACTGAATGTAAATATGAAGTATATATTCATTTCCCATGCATTCTCACTTCAGTATCTTCTCCTGTCAAGATTTCTGGGAAATGCTTCCTTCCCAACTCCAGCGTTCCAGAAACTTCCTTGCCACCTGGCTTCCCTGCTTTTTCCCATCAGGTCGCTGAAAACCCTCAATCTGCGGGCTCCTCTGCTGCACTGCTCTGCTCCCGAGGGTCGTGTGCCCCGCTGGGGACGGCCCTGCAGGAGGGGCCACTGCCGCGTCCAGGAACAAATGCCCTTTGACAGGCTTTTAGGTGGTTCTGGACATGACCCATAGCCCCAGAAAATTGGTTAGCAAAGGGTAAAATGCAGAAACTCTGCAAAATAGTAGCATAGCCTCGGGTCTGTTAAGCCTAGACTCCGGGGCACAGGCCGCGTCTGGTGAGTGAGGGGAACTGATGCACCATGGCCCCGTGGTGTGGCCCTGACAGTGGGCCGGGTGGGCACTGCCCCTTCAGGATGGACGCAGGCATCCCACAGAGCAGGGGTGGTGGAGGAGACCCAGTCTCACCCGTCCCCGCCTGGCCCGCCCTGCCTCCCACCCCCGTGAGAGCGGCGCCTACTTTTGCAGTGGGTGACGTTGGTGGAGCCGTCAAAGTCGGTGCTGGTGTTGCCCGGGCAGGTGATACAGTGGTTCTGGCCGAATTCGGGCTGGTAGGTGCCCACGGGGCAGCGGATGCAGCGGTGCGTGGTGGTGTTGTAGTGGTGGCCGGGGGAGCAGTGTACTGCAGGTGGGAGACACACGGTGGGGGTCTAGCACACCAGGGCAGGACAGGGACCACTCCGCCTTCCCCCATGACCTCCCCCACCCAATGACCTCCCTGCACGGGGGATGAGGTCAGAGACTGAGTGGCCACCCCAGCTGGGACACGAGGACAGCACAAGAGCTGTGTGCTGACACTGGGAAGAGCACGAGGAGGGGCCTAAACCAGAGGCAGACGGAGGACATGTGTGGCCCCAGGAACCCAGGGACATTGTGGGTCACCTTGATGGGAGCAATTTTCAGGGAGCAGGAGGGTGACTGTGTGAATGAAGGGGTTCGGGACAGAAGGGGAGGGAAGCAAGGGGAAAGAATGAAGCCGGACTGGTGTACAGGTCGGGGTAGCGATGGGGGCTGGGCCATCCTGCGCCGGTGGAGCAGCCAGCACTCGGGCTCCGTGGACCCATGGCCTTGGCTGTCGGTGCAGACAGACAGACAGATGAGGAGAGGGAGCCCTTGAAGGGGAAGTGGGTCACCAGCTGGGGAGGAGGTGTGGAGGGGGTCGGACCCAGTGCCCGGCAGTCCTGGGGGTCCCCTGGACCTCGAGGGTGGCCGGGCGGACGGGATGGGAGATGCATGGGGCGGGCAGTGGGGCCCCCTCACCTTTGGCCTCACAGTACTGGAAGGAGGTGGCGCCCTCGTGCTTGGTGAGCAGCCCCCCGCCACAGAGGAAACAGCCGGTGCGCCCGGGCTCGGGCTGGTATGTGCCCAGGGGACAGGCCTGGCATGGCTTGAAGCCGTCGGCCGAGAAGGACCCTGGAGGGCACTGGCCTGCAAGTCAGAGGTCACGGCTCAGGCTGGGCGTTGGTGGCCTGGGCCCTGGGACAAGCACTGGGGTGGGGTGGGGTGGCCTGGCCAAGCCTGGCATCCCTGTGGGGCGAAGGGAGGGGACCATGTGAAAGCTGACTTCAGCTCAACATAAAGAATGTTCTGGAGCCCAGCAGGAAGGCAGCGTGCAGGCATCCCAGCATTAGGGGAGAAGTGGGTTCAGGGTCCTATCGGCCCAGACTTGGGGACTCTCCCCCTGTGGTCACCCCAAGTTCTGACAGTCACCATTCCAGAGGCGGCCGCACTTGGAGAGGGTGCTGGAAGGAGGACAGACATCTTCGCTCCCCTGAGGCACGCCCTTCCCAGTGCTGAGGTCTCCTTGCACTCTCCAGAGAAAGCCCCACAGGAGGAAAGGCTGCTGGGAGACTGTGACCCACCTCCCAGAGGGTGGGTGGGGCACTAAGTGGTAAAGCCCTCCACAAACCAAACCTTGCTTGGTAAATTGAAAAAGGGCTCTCTATCAGCTACAGGGAAAACCGTTTTGTTTTTTGTGTGTTGGTTGGTGATACTGGGGATTGAACCCAGGGAGCACTGGCCCAGCCCTTTTTATTTTGCATTTTGTGACAGGGTCTCACTAAGTTGCCCAGGTTTACTTTGAACTTGTGATCCTCCTGCCTAAGCCTCTGGAGTAGCCGGATTACAGGTATATACCGCTATGCTGGGTCCAAATTGTAAAGTTCTTTGTGTGGAGCAAAGTTCCTGACCCAGCACGCGTATGGCTTGCCCTGCGATGGGTTTCAAGGAAGATGGAGTGTTCCATAGGATGTGATGCCAGCCATGAAGCACTTTGTGGCTGCACCACAACCCCCCTTGGTCTGTAAGGCACAGGGTGTGTGCACCCTGAAGTCCCCGGTAAGGTGCCTGATGCCAAGTACTCAGGGTGCCTGAGGCATGGGGCGCCCTGGGAGCCACAGTACGTGCCCTGTCTGAGTGACGCCTGTGTGGAAACTGAGTAGCTCTGAAATGGCAAAGTGCTGTAGACAATGTCATGCCCTGTGGCCATGCGTGGCTTCCGCCTTTGCTTCGGGAGCCTCAATCAAGGGGCCCTGGCCCACCTCCCCCCAGCTGGGCCCACACTTGCCTCCACACTGGGACACGTTGTGGGCACCGGCTAGGCCAAACCCATCGCTGCTGGGGCACGGGGTGCAGCTGAGCTGGCCCTCCAGGTCCTGGTAGGACCCCGACATGCATGGCACACACTGGCCCTGCTCACCACTGAAGTAGGTGCCAGGTCCACAGGCCACTGCAGAAGCAAAGAGAAGGGATGGCTGGGGTGACAGTGGGCAGTGGGCCACGCTGCCTCCTGGGTGCCCACCCAGCCTCACCCCTAGCAGATACGGCAACCAAGGGCCCAGTGGGGCCCAGTCCCATCCTGGAAGAGCCAGGCAGCCCAGGTGGCAGCCGTCATCCAGGAGGACCCCAGGGTCCTGCAGACCCCTCCAGCCCCGCCTGTGGTCGCTCTGCTCCACATCCTGCCTTCCAGCCAGACGTCCTGGCCTTGTACCATGCTGCCTCCCGAAAGTCTCCACCTGGATGTCCCACAGCCACTTCCTCCAGACCCCCCCATCCCCTTCCTGTGTCGGGGAGCTGGCACCAGAGGACGCCAGGCAGGGTGGTGCCTGGGGGCTTCACAAAGATACTGGTGAAGGTCCTGGTGCTGGACAGAGGCTGTCGAGGAAATAATGAGGAGGCGTGGGTGGAAGAGAGGGCCAGGGCGATGGGCTACACTGGGCCAAGGAGGAGATCCATGAGGAGAGAGAACAGAAGGAAACAGGAAACTGGTAAATTCAGGAGGAAGGGAGCCATATTTCTCACTGCTGGAGAAGGTATTTACAGACAGGGAGGGGGAAGGTTAGAAAGAACTTTAAGGGGTGGAATTGGAGGTACCGGTGTGAGCCATGGAGTCCTCTCTCCTTCCCCCTTACACACATGCACACGTGCACACACACACAGGGTGTGCGGGGGGAGCTCTTTCTCACAGGTGACTGGTAAGATGACAGAATAGAGAACATCCTGATTTGGTGGCAAGTGTCAAGGAAAGCTGGGGCCGGTGGATGGGAGCCCTGAGGAGCAGGATATCGGTGGAAACCCAGGGTCTGTCCTCAGAAACTACTACTCCACCATGGGGGAAAAGGTGCGCAGCAGAGGAACCAGTGACCCTCAGAACCCGGTGGCAGCTGACTGGGTGGAAGACCAGGCATGGTGGCTGCAGTTTGTCTGCCCTGTGACACAGCAGGCCCCAGCTGTCATGAGGAGACCGCAGTGGGCAGCACCGAGGGTCAGCGTACAGAGTGAGGGTGCGCCATGCCAGGAGAGGGCTGTGCGGACCTCGGGACCGCAGAGGTGTGCCAAGGAAACATGACCTGTGTTCCTGGATAGGAGCCGGGCCCAGGAACCGAAAAGGGACATGGTCGGAAGAATCGATGAAATGTAATGGAGTATCTGGGCTTGGTGGCACACACCTGTACTCCTAGCCTTCTGGGAGGCTGAGGTAGGAGGATCATAAGTTCAAGCCCAGCCTGGGCAATTTAGTGGCCTAGTAAGACTCAGGTCTCAAATAAAAAATTAAAAAAGGGCTAGGGATGTAACTCAGTTTGAAGGCCCTGAGTTCAATCCCCAGTACTGAAGAAAAAAAATGTCATGAGGTGTATGGGTTGGACAGTAATGAGTACACACAGATGCTCATATACACTTACACACACACGCACACACACGTGTGAGAGAAAGCCTACTGGAACAAACGCCAGAAAATGCAATAGGGAAATGTGGATGAAGAAAATATGCAAGTTTTTTGTTCCGCTTAACAATGTTTCTGAAAGCTAGAAATAGTCCCAAATAAGTTATTCAAAATAAGAGAACGAGGGGCTGGTGAGATGGCTCAGTGGCGTAAGCGCCTGCCTGGCAAGCGCAAGGGCCCGAGTTCGACTCCCGGATCCCACATACGAAAAAAGGGCTGGTGATATCGCTCAGCGGCACGGGTGCCTGCTGGCGTGCGAGGTCCTGAGGTCGACCGCCGGTACGCACAAAAAAAAAAAAAAAAAAAGAGAACGATGTCCTCAGGCCCCTCGTCATGCCCAGGCCACAGCAGCTCGCCACGGTGCTGTCCGAGCCACAGTCCTGGCTCCTCTGCTCGTGGCTTCCCTGCCCAGCCTGGGCTGCGAGCTGAGCTCCGATTTGTGGCTGTGGCTGCCGGCTCCACACCATCACGTGGATGGCGCCAACTCTGCCTGTGGCGGGGACGCAGGCCCCAGTGCACCCTCTGCCGGTCCCTGCCACCACCTGTCTTCCCCGCCTGCTTTGCATGGTTCGCCTAGGCTGCACACACAAGGGACAGGGAGCCTGCCGCGCAGCATCTCAGGGCCCCCAGCAGGCGCTCACCACATTTGCCGTCCTGGAGCACCTGGCCAGTGCCGCAGGTCCCTGATGCCTCCAGGGCTTTAGCTGGCCGCTGGGCCACCTCGTACTCCGTGCCTGAGATCTGGACGTAGAACTGCTGCCGGCTGACGGCCTTCCGCAGGGTCTTGATGGCAGCCTGCAAGCTCTGCTCTGCCTGCTTCCGGATGCAGTCCGCGTCGCAGGTGTCTGCAGGCGAGAGCGGGACCGAAGCTCATATCTGCTGGCAGCTGCCTGCTTTGCAGAAGGCCCCGTGCCAGGCCCTGTGCAGTGTGGAGGGCTGCGTGGACCCCCTCAGCACATCCTCACAGCAGCCTGGGCCAGTGCCCAGCTGATAGATGAGAAGACCAGGGATCTGAGAGGCATGACCTGGCTGTGGCAGACCCTAGAACAAGCCAGGCTGCTGTCCACAGCAATGGGTCACCTCCAGGGCACAGCTCATTGGATGCACACACACACGTGTGTGTGTGTGTGTGTGTGATGCAAACACACTGAGGACAGCTACTGTCCCCAGATCATGTTCAGCTCCCTGGCCTTGAATCCAAGCAAGGCACCTTGAGATCTGGTCCCCACCTGCTTCAGCCACTGACACCTGGACACTGTGAACCCCACTTTCTAGCTACCCTGCCTTCCTCCCTACTTCCCGGGTACACCCTAGTCTCTGTGACCTCTGTGGCCATTCCCACTCTATTCCCCTGCCTGCACGCCATTCCTTGCCACCTCTTTTACCCAGTGAGCTTTGATTTAAAGCTCTGGTTCAGTGGCCCCTCTCCTGGGAAGGCTTCCTGAACCCCTCCCTTGGGGAGAGACCTTAGATCCATGGCCTCTGGTCCTCGCGCCCCCACCACCCACAGTGTCACCCAGCACTGTATGTGCCTGTGTGCACACCTGCCTCCCTGTGGCTGTGGTGCTGCCAGGTCAGGGGTCATGGTGCCCAGGCCCAGAGCCAGGCACACACCAAACACACTTGGCGACCACTCTCAACTCCTCTGCTACAGCCAAGAGGAATGTGTTGATAAAACACACAATAGGGTCACAAGCCCTTCCGCAAGCAGGAAAGACAGTCCTCGGCTCAAGTGTCCCGGGGATACTATGCTTCTACCTTTTCAGCTCCGGTGAGGGGTGGAGGTGGGGAGAGGCATGCAGCTGTCTCCGTGCCTGGAGCTTCTCCCGTCATTGTCCCTGGCCGTGCTGTGTCCCTTGCTTGCCTGGCTGGCCTCCGCCTCCTGCTGCCATGGCTCTGGTGGGAGCCTGGCTTCACCCCCGCACGCCCCCAGCAGCTCCCCCAGGTCCTTGGAAGCCCACGGGTGAACCCCTCACCCACCTGAGGCCTCCTCCATCTTCAGCTCCACCTCGAACTCCGCTGTGACGTGCGACACCTCCTTGGATGGGGACTTGCGGCCTCGGCGCCTCTTCTTGGAGGAGTCACACTTGAGAGTCACGGAAGTCACGTGGCAGTTGTCTGGACGAGGGAGGGGGCACTGTGGCAAAGGTGGCCCGGGCAGGGAACTGGGTCCTACCAGGCCCTGAACAGACTGCCACTGGCAAGGGTCCCTCAGTGCCCAATAGTCCATGGAGCAGATGGGGAAACTGAGGCTAGTGAAGGTCAGGGCTGGCTCCGGGCCTCATGGGGAGCTGGTAGCTGAGCCAGGTCTTGGGCTGCTCATGGAGACGCCACATACATAGTCACGAAGGAGGCCATGAACCCAGCACAGGGCCTATGGAGGGTTTGCCCAGTGGATATGCCATCCCCTTTCCCCCCACAGCTAAGCCCGCAGTCTCATCGGTGTCGGCCAACCTCACTCAAGAATGGGCTGGTGAGACGGCTCAGCGGCATAAGCGCCTGCCTTGCAAGCGCGAGGGCCTGAGTTCGACTCCCGGATCCCACATACAAAAAAGGGGCTGGTGATATCGCTCAGCGGCACGGGTGCCTGTTGGCGCGTGAGGCCCTGAGGTCGACCCCCCGGTACCCACCAAAAAAAAAAAAAAAAAAGAATGGTTACCAAGTGAGCACCCTAATTCCTGGAGCACAGCCAGGCCATGAGGAAAGCCCTTGCTGCGTGGTCATTTAACCCTGGGGGGCAGGGACAATGGCCCCTAGGATACTGGGTGCTATGGTTTAGATCTAGATGTCCCCCCAAAGCCTCATGCGTGCATAGGCAGGGCTTTTGGGAGGTGGTTGAATTGGGGGGTCGTAGCTGACTTGCTGATGGAGGTGGGGTCTGGATGGAAGAGGAGGTCCCTGGGGGCGTGGCCTAGGAGGGTTTCTCTCTCTCCCCTTCCTCTCTTTGCAGTCTACTTCCTGGCCGCCATGCAGTGAGCTGCTCTCCTCCACCAAGCCTCTCTGCCGTGCTCCCCTGCCTTGGAGCAGCTGACCGCGCAAGGATTGAAACTTCTACAAGCTGTGAACCAAGATAAACCTCTCCTCCTTAAATGGTGGGTGTTGAGTATTGTGTCTCAGTGATGAGAAAAGTGACTAAGACCCTGGGGAATCCAAATTTCCTACTCAAGTGCTGGCTTTCTTCTCAAGAGACAGGGCCAGCATCTGCAGTGCCCTAGGCATGGCTCCTTGGGCTATGGCCCCTGCCCTTGAAAATCCAGCCCCATTGGACCATAGGCCCCAGCTCCAGGCCTGGGGATTCCCCTGCTCCCCCTTGGTAGGCGGTGCAGGGTGGCGCACTCACCCAGCAGTGGCTGCCTCTGGGTCTCCTTTGCTCGTTCCCGACTGCGAGGCCGGAGGTGGCACTTGGCATCTCTGGTCTTGAAGCGGGCCTTCTGCTTGATGGGGGCAGTGGAGGCATCTAGGGAAAGCCAAAATTCCCCCAGGTGGTGGCTCTCCTGTGGGCAAGGAGGTGGTGGGGGACGGGAGCTCCCAGGGGACAAGTCCCCCTGAGCTGGGGCTGGGGCTTGGTGTGGGCCACTCTGCCCTGACAGCCTTCCTGGTTGGGGAACCTTGCCTCTGTGCAAGGCTGCAGAAGGTGACCATGTAGGCCGTGGGGTCAGGCTCAAGTCCAAGGCCATCCAGCCAGAGGCCCTCTGCGGAGGAGGAAAGGAACACTGCCCACCTCCTGCCTCCCCGCCAAAGCCACAGGCACAGCTCAGGCTTTTAGGAAGAGAAGGAGGGGCAAGGAAGGGAATCTGAAATATCCAGACACCCAGAACCCTGGGTTTCTACAAAGTCCTGTGATCACCGGACTTAGAATCACATCTGGTGACCTCAACAGCGAGAACACAGCCTGCCCCTGAGTGGCAGAAGGCCTGGCTGAGCGGAGGGCTGGCAGCATGCTGTGCCTGGCAACCTCAAGGTCAGGGGTTCAAGGGCAGCTCTGCCTTAGAGCTCTCAGGACCTCACCATGCAGCAGAGGCGAAGGTCTGAAACAGAGCCCTGAAACAGAGCCTGAGGTCTGCGGACTCACGGCATTGTGGGGCCACCAAACCCCTTTGTTTCCATGACCTCAGAGCCAGAATGGCCCTCTGTGGCCCACTGCGCTGGGCTGGGACTTGGGCTGCAGCCTCTGGGCTTCTAGGGCCTGGCCCTGCCTTGTCTCCAGTATCCCAGGCTACACTGGTTCCTGACCTGAACCTTCCCTGAGCTGCGCCCCTCCATCTTCCCAGCGTGGTGCTGGACACAAAGCCAAGGGGCCACCCGAGCGTGTGCGGCACGGACAGGCCAGGGGCTACCTGAGCAGCCGGGCCCGGTGCCAGAGCTGGTGCCATCGTGCTTTGGTTGCGTCCTGCCCTGGAGACCTGGAACGGCGCAGCTCAGCACGTAGCTGTTTTCCGAGTCTGCAGAGAGGCCAGTGGGTGAGGTGGGCCTGGGTGCACCTCCCTTCCAGGACCCCAGATTCTCGAGGCCTCCGAGGGGTTGCTGGACGAGATGAAGGTCAGGACTGATCCCTCTGTCATCCTGTTTCTGCCACTTGCCCACAGGTAAGTGGCCAGGCAGGGAGGAGTCCAGACCCCAAAGAGCCAGGCAGACATGCAGTCCCCCATTCAGGAGGACTTGGGGACCAGGGCCTTTGTTCCTAGGTCAGGCTCTTCCTTGGGAGCAGCAGGGAGCAGGGACCCCCGGGAAGAAGCCCCCCAACATGGCCCATCCCTGGGACAGCCTGGGGTTACCTGGCACGAAGAGGGTGTGGGCCAGGCAGGAAAGGAAGCAGCTCTCCACGCCGCCCGCCTTGCTGCAGGACAGCTGGGCCTGCGCGGAGGCCTGGGCCCGAGAAAGGCACTTGCCGGTCTCTGAGGAGAAGGAAGGCAGAGAGTGTGGCCAGGGCTGCAGGCCACTAAGCAGGGCCACCAAGGACTCCTGCACCCTCCCTGCCAGGGTCCAGTGGACGTGGGGGAGATGCCAGGGGCCAGGTCCATTTGGCTGTGGGGGACACAGTCAGACAGCTGGTCTGCTCCCTCTCCCCTCAGACACTCGCCCTGCTGTCTGTGAAGAGGCTCAGGTTGTCCCCAGGTGGGAGCCTCCCAGGGGACAGGGCCGGGTCCCCTGAGCAGGTGTCCCTGCCCGTCTGGGGGAAAGGGACAGCAGCAAATGGACAGGAGCTTCCTAGTGGGGACCGAACCTTGAGAAGTGGACCAGAGAGGCCTTTGGGTGTCTGAAGATGAGAGAAACTGCTCTTCAGGATGCCTTTAGAGGCATCCTGTGTTTGTCTTTAGAGGACAGAAAATGTCCCCAGACTCTGATTTGATGGCCCCGGATCACTGGGAGAGCCACCTCATCAGAGAGCCTCACACTGGGCCACGTCAGTCACCAGGGAAGGGGGGCCCTCCAGTAAGGGGGCACCAGGCTCCGTCAGCCCCCCTGCGGCTGGCGCCGGCACTCTTAGGACACCTCAGAGAGAGCTCAGCCCTCCCAGAAGCCCCCACCTCCGCTTTCCGGTTTACAGTGCGGTGATCCCCTCGGCTCTTCCCAGAGGGGTTCAGAGCACCCTTGCTTCCCTGTGTCCTGTGGGTGCTGGGGGCCCACAGATGACTGCCCTTAAGAGAGGTGTGGGGTGCCGCTCAACAGAGAACGAACGCCGATTCCTGACCTGCCTGGCTCTCCTGCTCGCTGGTGTTAACAGATCTTTCCCCCTGGTGCTGGGGACTGAACCTGCGGATGGACGCCTCTGGTCTCCAGCAGGCCTCTGGTCAGGGATTTGTCCATTTGGTGTGGGCTGCGCCACTGTCTGCCCTGCTCGTTCTGCTGTTTCTCTCACTCGTTTGATGCGTGTGTAGTTTTATCCCAGGTGCTCGGTGTTGTCCTGAGGGGTGCTGCGCTGCAGGGAGGTGTGGGGACGCCAGCCCTGCACACTTCCTGCCCCATCCGACATGGCCCCGAGGATGCCTGGTGGGAGGTGGATTCGCTGCCGAGGACGAGGGGACCTTCCCCGAGTCCCTGACGACGCCCTCATGAGGACAGTCTTGTTCTGCCAAGACGCCAGAGTGGTCACTTTGCTTCGTCTGTGGTTCAGGGGGACAACAGGAGTCTTGGGCCACATGGCTTTCCCGCCTCTGTTTGGTTGGGAAAACCAGGCGCCCTAAGCACATGCTTCTGACTGGCTATGGTGACGATTGAGGGTTTTTTGTGCCAAAGCTGCAGGGTCTTGGCAAGGCTCCTTCGTCCTTGTGGATTCAGACAATAACCCTAACTCTTGGGCTTGACTGGTACAGGGCAAACTGTCCCCTCCTGCCTGCCACAAATCCCAAACCACCACCACTGGCAACAACCACTTAGGATAACGTCGATCATTACGGGTGCTCAGGACAGGTCAAAATTTATAAACTACGCTAAAGAAGAGCTCTAGAAAGTTAGCAGACAGGAGAGCCGATTATTCAATCGTCAGCTTCGGTCACTAATGTGCCTTTGCCTCAGTTTCCTCCTTGCCAACTCTTCTGAACCCACTGTCCTGTAGTTCTCTCGCCCCCCCACCAGCTCCACCTCTACCAACCCCTTACAGCCCCCCAAGTCCTGCTCTGGCCTTGACCTCAGGAAGGACCTCCTTCCTCGGGGTGGCTCGGGACAGGAAAAGCCACGCTGTGTGGAAGTCCATTAAAGCTGCTTGCTGAGAACACAGATCGTGTTGAATTTAGAGCCTGCTCCAGAGCCAAAGCAAGTGGTATAAAGGGCTAAATTCAAGTTTCCTAAACTGCAGTAGCTGGACAAGGATCTGCTTCAGATTTCAACATTTCACTGGATAATTATTGTCCTGGGTGATTGGATCTGTACTGATGAGCTCACTTCATTGTTAGGATCTTGGGGTAAAAAAAAGAAGATGAAAAGAGCAGCTAGTAAAGACCAGAAGATCTGAACCCTTACCCAAACATAATTTAGGAAAATAGCCTTAAATGAGCAAGGAAAATTGGAACTATAGTACCTAAGGCCGGTTCAGAAGCATTTCCTGAGGAAAACAATTGGATAAAGATTAAAAATTGTGAACCGAGTAAATATGATTCACTTGGTGACTTTAAACAGACTGTGTACTTGCAATCAGTATTTTCGAGGATACCCAAAATGAAAATATGGTTTGGTTCCCCCAAAACGGAGTCTTATCTTTTCTTTTTGCAGGTAAGTCTGCCTGATTTGGGGGGGGGACTTGGAAAAATAAATTGGAATGAAAGAATGCCAGTTTAAATAATCTTTAACATGTGCCTGAGCATTTTCAAGGAGTCTGAGAAAGTGAGTAATTTAGAAACAAACAAAACCCCTCATGGTCCTCCAGATGAAAATATCTGGGGCCCAGTAACTACAGAACCCAAAGTCCTCTGTTTCCAGCGACCCCCAAGCTTGGGGATGAGGACGCCCGTGGGTAAAGTGAGTTCCTGAGGGAAGTTAGTCCTCGGCATGGCCCCGTGGTTCCTTTGATGGGCCTGCGTGGGGGCTTTGTCCCCAGAGTTCCTGCACGTCCTGTGGGGTTCTGACGCCTTTCCCAGGGCCACTTCTCAGCTCCTGTGTGCAGCAGGAAACTGGGGGATGATGTCACATCCCTCGACAAAGAGCCGGCTGGCTTCCATTCACCATAAGAGTGATGTTGACCTTGGCTTGGGATGTGAGTCCCCTGCCTGTGTAGCACCTGCTGGAGTCCTGCAGTGCGACTCAGGGGTGGCGGGAGGATGCGCTCTGCTCCTGTACTGCTAGCAAGCACCCCCTGCCTTGGGGCTGCACTCAGGACGGGAAACCCCACCACGCAGAGTTCCACTGCCACTGCCCGGGAAACCCTGCCATGCTGAGTGTAAGCCTGGTCTATAGCCAAGCCAAGGGCCGTAAAGGGCTAACTTTAGTTTTCCTAAATGGTGCACGTGTAGTAAAGTCCTCTGTCCCTTACCCAGGAGGCCCATGGCTTCCACCGCATCCTGAAAGAGGCAGGGAGTAGGGAGTAGGGAGAAGCCTGAGATCAAGAGTCGGCCAGCACCGATCATTGCAAGCTCCTCACCCCGTCGCAGCCAGTCCTTCAGAGAGGAGCCGGAGGCGAGAGGGAAGGAAAAGCAGGGCAAGGGCTGCGACCTCAGAGCGGGACGCCTGCTTGTGTGAGCGTGCGTGAGGGCATGTGCACGAGCATGTGTGAAGGGACGTGTGTGTGCACATGTGAGATATGTGAACACGTGGGAAGGGTAAGCACGTGTGAGGGGACGTGTGAGGGATTTGTGAACATGTGTGAGGGCATGCGTGAGAAGACATTTGAGGGCACGTGTGTAGGCACGTGTGTGAGGATGTGAGGGGGCGTGTGTGACAAAGTGTGAGGGTGTGCATGTGAACACATTTGAGAGCACGTGTGAACACATTTGAAGGCACGTGTGTAGGCACGTGTGTGAGAATGCGTGAGGGGATGTGTGTGACAGGTGTGAGGGGACTTGTGAACACATGTGAAGGGATGTGTGGGCGTGTGTGAGGGGACGCGTGAGCGTGTGCGAGGCAAACATGAGAGTGCAGAGGATTTGGGGTGACAAGGGGGACCCCATGGTTGGGCCTTTTCTAACCAGCTCAGTACTCCTGGTCCTGCCATCACTGTTCCTCTGGTCTTGTCCCTTTGTCTGGGATAGAGGCCCCACGACTGGGAGGGTTCTACTCTGCCTCTGGGACTGCAGGTAAAATATGCATAAGAGGGTTAATTTTAGAAGTCACAGAAAATTCTCTTACACATGATTCGAATCACAGCTGAGGGAACCTTAACATGCCTGCACTCTGTAGGATTCAGAAATAGGGTCCCTGGGGCAAAGGCTTCCACAACATCAGCAGAACATCTGGCAAAGAGCCCGGGAAGGGTCCACGTTGAGTGTTCCCAGATCGTCACGAGCTCTTTCGAGTGAACATGCCAAGGTCAGGCCTGGCTGTTGGGGTCTGAATGCCACAGTGCGGTGACATCAGTGGCCTGCGTGCCTCCTGGACCCAGCCATCAGCGTGTGTTCTTCCTGTCTCAGTGCAGGCCTGCTCGGTTAGCTGAACCATCTTTGGATCTTGAGCTAGAACTACCCTTCAATCTTAGGGCACCACTCACAGTATGATCTGCCCTGTGAACCAAAAACATCTAATATTAAGCCAGGCGTGGTGCACATCTGTAATCCCAGCCACTTGGGAGGCTGAGGCAGGAGGATCGCAAGTTTGAGGCCAGTCTGGGCAACTCAGTAAGACCTTGTCTCAAAACAAAATAAAGAGGGCTGGGAGTGTAGCCTGGGCCTCACTAATCTAGCATATGTGAGGTGCTGGGTTCAATCCCCAGGACTGCAAAACCAAAACCAAAGCCAAAATGCCCAGTGTCTTTTCTGCTTGTCATTGACTAATTATGGTGTCTGGTTATTTTCTTCTTCTCATCTTCACTTTGGGAAACTCTCCTATCCTTTCTGGAAGGCAAAGCTCAGCCTAGGTCATGGTACTTCAGAACAGCTCATGTCTGGAACAAGCTCTTTGGATGTTCCAAGACAAATCCCACTTAGTGTTGTTTCTGACTTATCACAGGAATGAACAGATCCTAAGATTCACACGGAAATTCAAGGGAAGTTCAGCAACAGCCAAATTACCCTTGAACAAGCAATACAAAGCTGGAGGACTCTGATTTAAAAGACTTAGGGGCCGGTGAGATGGCTCAGCGGCTTAAGCGCCTGCCTGGCAAGCGCGAGGGCCCGAGTTCGACTCCCGGAACCCACATACGAAAAAGGGGCCGGTGATATCGCTCAGCGGCACGGGCGCCTGCTGGCGCGCAAGGTCCTGAGGTCGACCCCCCGGTACCCACAAAAAAAAATAAATAAATAAATAAAAGACTTAGTATAATGCTACAAGAATCAAGACTGAGGGTATCAGCGTAAGAGCAGATGAAGAGATCAAGGGGACAGAACAGGGAATCTAGAAGTAAACCCACTCACTTATGGTCGATTGTTCTGGAAGAGGAAGCCAAGATAATTCAGCAGGGGAAACAAATGGTCCTTCTAACAAATGATGCTATCACGACTGGTTAGCCACATGAGAAAAAAAAAAGTTGCACCCTATCTCACATCATATAGAAAATTATCTCAAAATAGGGCCTAAACATAACAGCTAAAGATATAAAGCTCTTAGCAAACCGAGGTATAAATCTTTGGAACCTTGGGTTAGGCAGTTGTTTCTCAGAAATGGCATGAAAAACAAAAGCAACCAAAGAAAAAATGATAAATTGGATTTCATGAAAATTCAAAACTTTTGGCGTATGAAGGACACCATTAAGAAAGTGAAGAGACTCACAGAATGGGAGTAAATCTTTGCAAATTATGTCTAAAAAGGGATCTGTATCAAGACTGCTGTGGTTTGGATCTTAAATGTTTCCCAAAAGCTCATGTGTTGCAGGCTTGGTCTCCGGCTGGTGGCGGTACTGGGAAGTGGTTGAGCCTGTGGGAGGTGGGGCCTAGTGGGAGGCAGTGAAGCCAAATTGGAGGTGTGGCCTGGAAGGGGATACTGGGACTCCAGCTGTTTCCTGCTGCTTTGTTTCCCAGCATGCTCCACTACATGCTCCCTGCTAGGATACTCTGCCTGGCTACAGGCCCCGAGACAATGAAGCCAACTGACCATGGACTGAAACCTCTGAAACCAGGAGCCAAAATAAATTCTTCCCACTTTTGTTCATCTCAGATATTTTGTTACAGTGACAAAAGGCTGACTAATGGAGAGAAGACAGAAAGAAACCTTACAATTAAACAATGTAGACAACCCAATTACAAAAGGGCAAAGGATCCAAATAGATATTTCTTCAAATAACACAGACAGATGGTCAATAAACACATGAAAGGATACTCAGCATTGGGGAAATACAAATCAGAACCACAAGATACCGTTTCGCATCCACTAGGATGGCTATAGTGAAAAAGTCGGAGGTCAGGTGTGGTGGCACACACTTGTTATCTCAGCACACTGGGAGGCTGAGGCAGGAGTACTGCAAGTTTGAGTTCAACCTGGCCGACTTGGTGACTTAGTGAGACCTTGTCTCAAAATTTTAAAAAAAGGACTGGGGGGCCGGTGAGATGGCTCAGCGGCATAAGCACCTGCCTGGCAAGCGCGAGGGCCCGAGTTCGACTCCTGGAACCCACATACGAAAAAAGGGCCGGTGATATCGCTCAGCAGCACGGGCGCCTGCTGGCGCGCGAGGTCCTGAGGTCGACCCCCGGTACCCACAAAAAAAAAAAAAGGGTCAGAAACAAGTGTTTCAGTGTTGGTGAAGATGTGGAGAAATTGCAACCCTCATCCATTGCTGACAAGGATGTAAAGTAGTGCAGCCACTTAGGAAGACAGTTTGGCAGTTCCTTAAAAGTTAAACATGGAGTTACCTGTGACCCAGCAAGTCCACCCCTAGGTATACACCCAAGAGAACTGAAAACACGTCCACATGGAAATGGCACAAAGGCTCACAGTGGCCAAAAAGTGGGAACAACGCAGCCATCCATCAGCTGATGGATAGATAAACAAGACATGGCATATCCAAATGGAAGAAAATTCATCAATAAAAAAGGATGAAATCATGACACATGATTCAACACAGGTAAACTCTGAAAACACGATGCCAAATGAAATAAACCAGTCAAAAATATTTTACGTAATTAGATTACCATGAAATATCCAGGGGAGGCAGATCCAGACCCAGAAGCAGATTTCTGGTAGTGTAATTTACTAATGAAAGCGGGGAATGACTCTTAGAACACAGGGTTTCTTTCTGGAGAAATAAAAATGCTCTAACATTGACCATGGGTGCACTAACCCCCGCTCGAACCACACATGTCACACCACAGGGGCGAAGGGTTTGGCAGGCAAGTCACTTCCAGTGAGGCTGTCACTAACAGCCACAGAGAAAAAAAGGGAAGAGGGGAAGTATCGGGCGGAATGTACAAGAATGATCCGGTTTGGAATCAAGGTCTAAGGGACCCGAATTGGCTCTGGCTGCCCAACTGTGACCATCTCTAGGGCACGTTATATTGCAAAAAGTAAAAGGGTGAATATTCACAGAGAGCCGAAAAGCTTCTGCAGTAGTGCCCAACTCTGCGATGCTATGCAAACGGAGCTTTACTGCCCATCACAGAAGTAAAAGAGTTTGAAGTCAGAGGAAGCGGTTTCCCAGGTCATCATGTTAACCGGGCTGCTCGATCCTTTGACCCTTTGGTGAGGACCTTTTATAGTACAGAGAGACATCGCTGGACAGGGTCAAGGGCTCCTTCCAGGCTCACTGTAACCTGGCTTCTGTTCTGAAAAGGAGCAATAGGCACCATCAGAAGACCCAGAAGGATGCTGTCTGGTGAGGCCAGGCCACCCTGGGACACTGGACCGCCTCATACCGACAGCTGCTAACGTCACCCCTAAGACATCCTAGCGTCCAGCAGGCAGAGACTGGCTGTGCTGCTAGGCAGGGCTGGCGAGGGGCTCTTCCCTGGGCAGTGCAGGAAACGACTGGTTCATGACCGTCCTGTAACCCACACTAGCCTGGGCAAGCCGCGAAGACAGCGCGGAACCAGACGCTAAGATAGCACTGAGCCTCTCCAGATGGACTCTCTGAGCTATAAATAAGCGTGGGTAATAGTTATTTTCTGAAAATATCGAAACAGCTCCTCCTGGAAGAAATAACAGCACTCACAGGGGCTAAATATTAGATTTTATGTTCCTCATTTGGGACGTTCAACTTCTTCCTTTCATTATATGCAGACGCAGTTTATTGGAGAGTCATTCATAAATTACTCAGAAATGCCACCGGCTTTATTACCAGTACTTTTTGGAAGACTAGCTATGAACTTTCTGGAACTGTGAAGTCACCGGCGAAAGGTCTTTACTGAGGCTTTCAGAGAACGTCGGCTCTAGTTTATATCCAGATGTGCCCCAAGCCTCATGCGCTCAGAGGTGGGGCTTCGGGAGCTGACTGGATGGGGGGTGTGATACTCAGCAGTGGATTGGATTAGCCCACAGATAAATCTAGAGCTAAACGTGAGGTTGGGAGGTGAAGCCTAAGGGGAGGGGGAGGTCCCTGGGGGCGTGGCCTGGAAGGCTCTCTTGCCCTCCTCCTCCCTTGATCTCTAAGAGGCATTGGGGCCCTCACTGTGGGGCTGGCGTTGGGCACACACCTCGCTCCCTCCAGGGCCCAGGTGCTGCAGTTGCTGCATCCCGTGTCCCCACCCCTGTTCCTCACAGCTCTCTCGGCTGCACAAGGGGCGCTGGGGGAGGCAGGGCCTCCACGTGCACCCACTCCAAGCCTCGGGCCGAGACACTGGCAGGTGTCCCTGACACTAGGCAGTATCCCTGACACTAGGCTCCTCTTCTGTGCGTCCCTGTACTGCCTGCCGTGGTGGGGCGGGGCCAGCCCGAGCACCCCGCCCACCAGCCCCCCCACTCACCCACGCAGTCCTTCCGGTTCCAGTGCAGCCGCCTGCCCGGCGGGCACACGCACTCGTAGCTGCCCTTGGTGTTGACGCAGCCTTGGTCGCAGCGCCCGTTGCTTATGCTGCACTCGTCCACATCTGGAAGCAGAGGCCCAAGTGAGGGCAGGAGGGAGGCTGGACCGCGCTGGGGCCAGACCCAGGACTGGTAGGGCCAGGGAGCGCGGGGGACAGGAGGGCCTCAGACCCTACTCCAGCCCGCCGCCACTGTGGGATGCAGACGCGCCACACGCGCAGACACGAGCACACAGGAGCAAAGCTCCTCAGACTCCAAATGCACCCCTTTCCCAGGGAACCCGGGCGGTTTTCTGACTTTGAGCAGGAGCCCCAGCCCCAGGGAGGTGGCCCAGGCCCAGGGGCCCCTAGGCCTGATCTCCTTCCCAGCCTCAGTTTCCCTTCTTGTGAGTAGGTGCTAGCGTGAACGGAGCCAGCTCTGAGCCCTTCCTCTTCTGGCCAGGAGCCCCACTGGAGCTCTGGATGGGCCCGGGGCACTCATGGCCCTGTGAACCAGTGAGTCAGTGGCCGGGAAGCGGGCAGGTTGAGGGTCCCCCCAGAAGAATGCAGCTGTGCCCAGGAGCCCCCAGCACCACTGTACCCACCTTCTGACCCATCGCAGCTTCACGCTTTCTGCCAGTGTGTGGCCAGGCCTGGTCATAGAGGTGACAAGAGCTGGGCCATCACCAGTTCCCACTTGCGCTGGGCAGACTGGGACAGTACCAAGCCCCTGAGCTAAGCCCTGCCCCGAACACATCCAGACCTGTGCACTCTGCCCCCTGCCCAGCTCCAGGGGTGCAGCTCCCTTCCTAGGGCTCCCATGGCTGCCCTGGATCCCTCTGTTCCACACTGCCGCAGAGCACCTTGCTGCCACATCACACCTTGTGCAGACCCTCAGGGGTTCCTCAGTGTTCGGGAACAGACCTCAAGTCTCCCTGGGGTCAGGAGCCCCTGCACGGTCCTGTCTGCATCTTTACCGCATCTCCTTGCTCCCGGGCTTCAGCAACACGGTGGCCTTCGTCCCTCCTGTCCCTGTGCCTGGAGCCTGTGCTCAGATGGTCCCTCTGGACTGCTTCCCCACCGTGACCCATGCAGCCCTTCTCTGGGAACCTGCGGGCTCCACCCTCTCTTTCTCGGCTGCTAGAATGACTGCCTGGAGCTTTCTGTGTCTCCAAGCTGGCGTGCAGCCTGCTGCCCGCTCTTCCCGGCTCTGCCTCCCCTGATCTCTGTCTTCTGCTTCTCCCGTGGCTGAGTCCCCCTGCCCAGCAGTCCCCCGCCTTGCTAAGGTCCCTCCCAGCCCCTCAGCCTGTCAAGATCAGGGTTGGGGTGTGGGGTGCAGTGTAGGTGGCCGTGTGGCCAGGTGCGTGCCTCGAGGGGGAGGTGGCCCTGGCGGGCGGGCTGCAGACCTCCGCAGTGGGTCGTCCCGTAGAGCGTGTAGCCTCGGTGACACAGGCATTGGAAGCTCCCAGGGGAGTTGATGCAGATGTGGTCGCAGGTCCGCTCGAAGGAGCACTCGTCGATGTCTGCAGGGCCACAGGGGACAGAGTCCGGGAGGAGTTTCAAGGCCCGGAGGGTGGCATGGCCTGTCACTCCCAGGCACCCAGGTACACCGTGTGTGGACAGACCCTGGGCCTGAGGCTTGGGACACAGCCAACCCACAGCAGATGTCATGCTTCCGGTGGCTGCTGCTCTATTTTGCATTTCCCCCACTAACTGCGCCCGGATCAGAAGCCCCTCACACCTTTCCCAGAGGTGAGCAGGGTGCAAAGATTTTGAACAGAAGAGACTATTGTGACTCTGCCACTTTAGCACCTCACACTCAAGTGCAATTAGGAGCAGCCCTGAATCCACACCTGCAGGGAGGAAAATGACAGGGACTCCCCTGGGAGCCCAAAGAAAGCCATGGAACCGGGACACACGGGGCCTCTGGCTGCCCCAGCCTCTGAGCTGTAGGTCCCAGAGTCAGGTCCGGCCATGTGTAGCTTTAATTATGGAACCCCTACGGGAACAAAACCAGCAGAAGGCACCCCGACAGTCTGTGGGGAAATGGAGCCCCATTTCCCCTTGGGCCCTCCCCTTGGGCTCTTGTCCTGCGGGGATTGTGCCATTGCCTGTTAACCCCTCTCCACAGGCCATCCTCGAGGTTCCTGTGGCATCCACGCCAGCTGTTGGGCTTCTCCTGGGCTGGGATTCCTGGCATGTTCCCAGCCCTCTCCTCCCCCATCCTTGTTCCCATGAGGTGCCCAGGGATCCTAAGGGACTGTCAGAGGCGCCTGCAGTGTGCAAAGCCCTCCACCAGGTGGCAGCACCCCATTCGGAGCTGGAGCTGTCAGAGTGCTACAAGAAGGGAAGGGGGGCTGGTGGATCCTTCCCTGGGGCTCAGTTTCCCACCTATGAAGGGGACAGGTTGCAGTAGACGGCTCCTAGAGTAGTAAAGGACAAGAAGGCAGGAGCACATGCCAAGTGGGAGAAGCACACTCGTTGCTGCAGGCCCAGCCCCACCCACATGCTCATCTCTCCTACTAGAAATGACCTGGACCCTGCGGGGACCCCGGGAGGGCTGCCCAGGCCTGTGGGGCTCACCTTGGCACGTGCGCTCGTCCGTCAGCAGCTTGTAGCCCTTGCGGCAGCTGCACTCGAAGCTGCCCACGGTGTTGCGGCAGAAGTGGTCGCAGCCGCCATTGTTGACCAGGCACTCGTTGATGTCTGTGGGGTGGGGCCGGGCGAGGGCGTGAGCTCAGGTACCCAGGGTGGGGCGATGCCACCGTCCTCCCGCTCTCCCTGCCTCGCCTGCCACCCAGGGCCTAGGGCTGGCCCTGGGTCCCCAGCTGAGCACAGGGCGGGGGCCTGGCTCATGAGGTTGAGGGTCGGGGGCTGGGGCATTGGAGTCCTCATGGGAAAGACAATGATATCCCCTATGTCAACAGCTGGGACAGCGGGGACAATGATCTCCCACATCCAGGGAGGCAGCCTCCAGGCAGAGAGGCTGGAGCAGGGGCCACTTGAGCCACTGGGGACAAACTATTGTCCACTCCCAAAATGAGGGTAAGAAGTGTCCCCACCATGCAGGACATTGCCTGGATCACTAGGGTGCTGGTGCTTGGTCAGCCTTCAGCACACCTTTTAGAAAGTAGCCCTCATTGCCTGTTTAATGAGGAAACCGAGACTCAGAGAGGTAAAGTACCTGGTTCAGGAAGCATCGCCCAACTGCCCACCAGCCCACCCCAGTCCCTACCTGTCCCAGCTGTTTCTACAGTCAGCAAGTAACGACTGGCAGCTGGACGCTGAAGATCCCTTGGCCCAATCCCTCCTTATCCACATCGCCCACCGGGAGGTTCCTCCCTCACAGCCTGACCCCGTGAGTCCCTCTTCCTGCTCCCTCCCCTCATCTTGCTCCTTGGACTCCAGGCCAGCCTGGCATCTGTGGCATCAGAGGCCTTGTCCCCAGGGGATAGGAAGTTCCTCTTGGGGCCTGGCAGCCCCTGCAGATAGGACCCCACAGGAAGCCATAAAAGTGAGAGGTGACTTTCAGGATGGGCTGGGCCTGGCTCAGAGGAGTGTACGGGAAGTGACGGAAGATGGAGAGACCTCCTCCCTGCCGGTCACGGCCACAGCTTGCCACAAGTGCTGTGTGCAGATCTGGCCCCTGCTGGCTTCCCAGCCTGCTGTCCCAGATGGATGGGAACTGAGCCACTTGCCCTACGATGGTGACTCTGACCTCAGCTGGGCCACTCACTGCTTTGTCACAGGCCCAACAGGAGAAGGGATGGCGGCCTCAATGTCCTGGAGCGTTGTTCCCGTGCAGTGTCCCCACTAACCAGACCTAAGCACACCTAGATGCCAGCTGCGTAGATCAGGGGACTGTGTGACACAGAGGGCAAGCCAAGCTGCCTCCCGGCCTCTGGCAGCCTCTGGGTTGTGGTGTCAAGCCCTCCTTCAGGGTCTCCTGGGAGCTCTGCGTCACAGACTGAGGGACAGGGCCAAGTGCAAGAGCAGACCTTGGCCAGCATCTCCCCAGCACCCCACACTGGCCCTGAGGCCACCAGGGAAGCATAAAGTCCAATTTGGCCAGGTCCAGGGAGAGCTCAGGCATGGCCAGGTCCCTCCTGCCCAGCCCTGGGATCACAGGAAGAGGGTGAGGTTTCTAGCTGGAAGCTGCAGGCAGGAGAGCAGGCGCCCATCTTATAGCCTCACCACCTGGGTGACCTTGGGCAGGGAGAGGGACCTCTGAGGCCTCAAGCTCCTGCAAACTGGGCTGCCAACCAGCTTATCCCCTAGGAAGGCTGGTGAGATTAAAAGAGCCGAGAGGCTAAGTGGGCATGGGGCGGCCCTAGGGGCATCCTCAGCCCCAGGAATGCCTAGGCTTCCAACCCACCCACCCCTTCCCCATCTGAGCCAGTGGCACAGGGCTTCATAGCAACCAGGGAAGCATGTTTACTAGTGGCCCAGGCTGGTGTGGTGATGGGGGAATCCCTCTTCCTCTCTAGCGCAGGGTGGGGGGGCAATGCTGGGCTCACATGGCCCTTCGATCTTCCGTGAGCCCCTTGGGGTGCATCTTCCACTCCTCTTGTGCATCCGCCTCCACCATCTCCCACCCACCCTCCACGGGGTAGCCAGTGTCACTGGCCACAGAAAAAAATCCACCGTGTCCCCTACCTGCTGGCAGGTCGCCGAGGCCCCCAGGCCTCCCTGGATCAAGGCCCAGCCAGTTGGCAGAAGCTCACAGCCCAGGCTCCTGCCACCCCACCCTCCTCTGCTCAGCCTCCACCAGCGGCCGCCCTGCCACTGCGGGGAGCTCCCCGCTGGGAGCCCTTCTTGACTAGTCATAGAGGACCTCGGGGACCACAGAGGGCATAGCTGCTCCTGCCTGGCACCCTAGGACTCAGCAGGAGTGAGTATGCAGGAGTCACAGACAGTAAGTCAGGGTGACTCCAGCCCATGGAAGGGACCTGGGGCTGAAAGGAGGAAGCCACAGAGGAGACACTCACAAGCACTGCCTGAGGGAGCTTGGGCTGCATGTGCGGGGTGCTGGGGGATGGGGCGAGCCACAGGCACACACGGGACAACTGTGCCTCTTCCTCTGCCCCCCCACCAGGGCACAGCTTGGCAGCCTGGTACCCTGTGGATGAGGGGCACGGGGCTGGAGTGCAGGGAGGGCAAGGGGCACGGCTGGGGTCACCCTGTGGTGCCAGCAGGGGGAAAGGTGGGCTGGCCAGGTAGAGGGCTGGCGAAGGCACCTTCACACCATGTAGATAAGACCCTGCCTGTGGGCTGCCCGGCCTGGGGTCCTGGGGCAGAGGTGGGATGGGGACTCTCCCGGGGGGCTCTTTGGGGTGTTGGAAGTGGGGCTGTTGTCCCTGAGGGAAATCCAAGCTCCAGCCCAGGAAGCCCCTCCTCTTGCAAGATGTCCACCTGCCCACAGCAAGCAGGACGCAGCCCCAAGCAGGAAGCTGAGGCCGCATCCCACCAGTCCACACTCCTGAAACAATCTTCTGGGCCCCGGACCCCAGTCCCCGTGATCAGGCAAGACACCTGCCTGCCTCTCCTGCCTCCACCTGCCTTGCGGTCCTGCTGCCCAGGGCTTCTAGCTCTGGGTTTTCCAAGCTGTTACCCATACTCCTCTGGCCACCTGTTTTGCTGCCAGTGACTTTCTGGCTTCCAGAGAACCCTGAACCTTTGAAATTGCCCCTGTGATTCTTCCTGGAGCCTCAGCAGGCCTGGAGTGTGGCCCTCACTGGAGACCAACTCCTGGGCTGGGGGCCTTGGGTCACCCAGAACCCCCAGCCGGGCTTTCCCTGGCCAAGGCCGCAGCCCTGGGGGCGCCTCGCCAGCCTGAGCTGAGGACCTCCGAAGACACCCACCCTGGGCTCTGGAGTGCTCATGGTAAGCAGCATTAGGAGGGTCCCGTGAGCCTCCAGTTCTAGTACCCATGGGGAGATAGAGATCTCCACTCCACTTTTTCAACCGCTACCAGGCCCGAACAGTGTCATCTTAGTCACATAGGAGGAGCGGAAGCCTCTTTGCACAAGGGACACTGCTGAGGCTGGGGAGTGAGGCCCCCGGGGTGGCTCAGCTCAGGCCAGGCTCCCTGTCAACAGACGAGGGCTGGCCAGAGGCTGGGCCGGGCTGGCCTGGTGGAAGGACCGGGTTGTTTCAAGAAGCACCTTGGGGCTTGGGCCTGGGGGTCTCCTTTACACCTCAGAAATGGAGTTGGGAGACGGGTGCCCCTCGGATACTGGGGTGGGGGCTGGAGGCAGCAGCAGGAGCCTCTCTCCCAGCTGCCCGTCCTGGGCCACAGGATGCCCAGGCCCTCTCCAGCCCAGGCAGGTTGGCTCCTGTGGGGGAGCTCTGGGCTCCAAACTGCCCTGGCCTCCCTCGGGGCTCAGCCCCGCATTGCCCTTGTGCCCATTCAGCCTGCCTTGGAGCCAGTGGTGAGGCCTGGGTCCCACGGTGACGAGTGCCCAGCCCTGGGTGACATCACTGGGCTGTGAGGCTCCCTTGCCAGTCGCTCCTGGCACCAGATCCACAAGGTGAGGACTAGGTGCTACCTGACTGCCCATGTGCCTGCCAGGGACACATCAGGCTATTCACGGGCAGAGTGGTGGCCTTGGAGGGTTTTATTTTCAAATAAACAGGCTTCAGAGGGACTGTTATTTTTGTCAACAGTCATCAGTTCTTCCCAGCGGGCTGCCAAGGAAGGAGAGGATATTGCTGTCTATTTTTACAGGCTTAAAAACAGTCTAAATTGACCTATTTTTAAATCCTCCTAAACCTCCGTTTTCAATAAATTCATTGACTGGGCTTTGGCAGCTCTTGTCCCTGTGCCATTCTAAGCTCTGCCATGGTCAAGGTTAGAGGGGACCAGGAGAGCCCCTGGGGCACTGCGCACCTCATTCCTTGTGCAGGGGCTTTGGTGCTTAGGCCTAACTCCCTGCTGAGGCCTGGCCGGTCCGGAGGGGGTGGCTGGTTCCCCTTCCACAGTCCGGCCCAGCTCTACCTCTGTGTCACACTTGCCCAGCTCTTCTCTTCCCTACTTCCCTCGGCCCATCACCCAAGGAGCACCTGGCAACTCCATGGGGTGCCAGGGAACCAGCTGGAAGCCACCCCCACTTCCTCTCCCTGCTGAGGGCTGACCAGCCCTTCCCTCCATCACCCACTGCCTTCTTTCCCTCTCCAGCCTCCTTATTTTCATGGCAGATGGAGGTTCTCCTCCCTCCTATTCCTTCAGCTGAGATTCTCTTAAAACTCTGGGGGGACAACGGCATACAATGACACATGCACCTCTCGCCAGCCCGGTGCCCCCTGGGGAGCTGAAGGCCCAGGAAATTCCGCACGAAGACATCTAACTGTTTAACCTCCTGGCAGCCAAATTCTTGGACATCAGAATCTTTCTGGCCCAGGACCTGAACAATATGCCTTGGAACCAGCATTTCCTGGAGCCCTGCCAGGGACCCTCCCTCCTCCTGACCTCCGTGTGCTGTCCCCCATCCAGCCCAGCAGCCGGGCCCAGCTGTGTGAAGGGGGGGTGCTGGCTTGGGCCAGGCCAGGACGCAGCAGCACGGTCCCTGTGCTGACCTTTGCACGTCTTCCCATCTGGCTGCAGCGTGAATCCGATGGGGCAGCTGCATCGCACGCCAGTGGCTGTGTCCTTGCACGTCCGGTCACAGCCTCCGTTATTTACTGCACAGGTCTCTAGAGAGGGAAGGAGATAGGCGCTCAGGCTCCTAGGGCAGAAGCCACCATCTTTCCCCATCCACGGGGAGACGGCCTAGGAGACGGGAGACCTGGTGCCTGTTCTGGCTCCTATAATCTTGCTGTGGGACTCCGGGGACACTGTGCAGCCTCTCTGAGCCTCAGGCTCCCCACTGGGAACATGAGAGCGCTGTGCTGTGCCCCTGGGTTGCAGGGAGGCTCAGTGCGCTGAGGAGCTGTGTGCAAGTGGCAGAGATCTGTGCCTGCGTGGAGGTCATGCCCATGGGCTCGTGATCACTATTGGGGACAGCGCTGAGAGGGGCTGCCTAGGATCTAACTGCCTAGGCCCTGATCACCCTGCCTGGACTTCAGCTCCAAGAGTAATGGGTGGTTGCAGGCGGCAGCCAGGGGTCCTGCCTCATCCCACTATGGAGTGGCTCTCGGCCCTGGCAGCCTGCGGAGCAGGGGGTCCCCGGGGCTGCACTCCGTCTGTCACCTCGGGAGGCTCTCGGCCTCACATCTGTTCTCACTGAACCGTGCGCCAGCAGCGTCTGCTTTTCGTCTGTTTGAAGGCTGTCTAGTGCTTTTTTCCCTTCTGCGGAATTCAAAGGGGCCCGCGCAGCTGGGGGCACAGGCGAGGTCACTGCAGCCGTCGCAGGGTGCTGCTGATGCTCTGCAGGCGCGCAGAGGGCTGGCAGGGCCGGCTCACAGGCAGAGCTGGCCCAGGGGAAGCCGCGGTCCCAGCTCTGGTCCTCGCCACCTGGGTTTCTGCCTGAGCACCTGGTGGGCAAACGCTGCCTGACCAGGCCTCCCCCTCCCTTCACTGTTGGGAAGCAGAAAGGCGCCAGGCGCCCGTTTCTCATAACCCGAGTTCCCTGCTGCCTCCGCCTGGCTGCCCCCGGTGCCTGCTTCTCTGCCAGCTTCTCCACCCTGCAAGCTGCCCACGCAGGACTCCCTCCACAAGCAGTTCAGGAGTGGAGGGGTTCTCAGGGCCGGCAGTCCCTGCTGTAATTAGATCAAATCCACGGTGCCTTTACTCTGAACTTCACTTTGGAGGAGGGGTGCAGGGGGAGAAGAAGCCCAACCTCCCTTTCTGTGATGGTTGCCATCACAGGCAGAGCTGGGGGCACCCTAAAAGGTGACTCCTTCACCCTGACCCTCCCCGATCCCATCTCAGCCTCCACACAGATCTAGGGCTCCAGCTGGGGGTGGGCAGTTGTGGTGAACAGCCTGGGGTCTTCCCTCCTCCCTGCTGTCCTCCAGGAGGAGCCTGCCCAAGGCCATTCCCATGAAGGGGCCCTGCCCTTTTGGACCGCGTTCTCACCCTCCGGTCTCCCCTCGAAGGCCTCCCTTGGGGCTGTCTCCTGCTCTGCACCTGGGAAGTGAGGACAGGCCTTTCTTCCCAGAGGTGAAGGTCACACAAGCCCACTTGAAAGCACCAAAGCACCGCTCCAGGTGCTGGGGTTCCTGCTCACCAAATGTTGCTTCCTGCTCCCAGATGGGGAGATTCTGCCTCCCACCCCAAGCAGGGGCGACAAGCTAGCTCAGAGCCCTTTCAGCCCTTCTTGTGGGAGGGCAGAGACCTCGCCTGCTGTCCAGGTGGGTGATTACGGCTCAGAGGCAGGTTGGGGGTGTTGGGGAGGAGGGGTGCCTGGGCCTCTCCTTGGTGTTGGAGAAATAGCCTGGCAGCCCGTAGCTCCTGCCCATCCATGGCCTTGGGATCTGACCCTCCAGAGCATTAAGGGGGCCTGGGGGATCTCTGCTGACTGAGGCCAGGGTTGGGGGCTGGGGGCCAGCATGGATGGTCTCCCCCTTTCTGAGCCCCATTATAGACTCTCTGTCCTGCCCCAGTAGTTTTAAATCTCCCTGTGCTGCCCCAGCCAGTGTTTGGTGCTTAAGCTTCAGGCTTGGAGCAAGGAGCTCTGAACGCCCCCAACCCCCAGGAGGGGCCCCGTGGGCTGTTCCTGGCTGCTGACCCCTGCCCCACAGCACCTCATCACAGTGGCCAACGCATGCCAGCAATGGTCACTATGTCCCTCTCATGCCTCATGCTCCTGCCTTCACAGCGCCCAGGCCCTCAGCTGCCCAACAAGGAACCCAAGGGTGCAGACAGTAGCAGTGCTGGAGGGACCTGCTAGTTTTCACCCTAATTTCCCAGCTCCCTGATAAGAGGGAACCCCTGAAAGCCTTTAACCTTTGACTCCAGCCAGCCCTATCTCCAGGGTGCCATGCAGCCACACAGGGGTCCAATGACTGTCACCACACCTGCACCCCCGAATCACGGGGCCCCTCCATCACCTCTGCAGGGACTGTCCTGCTGGTTCCTTAACATGATCCAACTGCAGCCCCTGCTCTTATTGCTGCTCCCTGGCCCAGCCTCCCAATCACCCCTTCTCTGGCCACTGCCCCATGCCGAGTGGCTGAGTGTCTTTGGGCTGTTGAGGGCTTTTCATTCCGGGCCCAGTGCTGGGCAGGGAGGTGTGGGTGGAGGAAGCAGTGGGCACCTGGCCTGTCCTCAGTCCTCTTGCTGGACCTTGGTAGGCTGTCCCTTGCCCAGGCTCCAGCATCTCCTCTACCATGCCAGGAGGGAAGGTGCTTCCCACCGGGCCCACCTGAGCTGTGTTGGTCCCAGGGTGGCAGACGAGTGGCCTAAAACACAAAGAGCGATGCTGTGTTGCTCTACCCAGGGCCTCTGCATTCATAGGACAGGTGGCCAGGGTGGGGTCCTTGGTGCTGCCGAGGGGGGCCTTTGGCTTGGGGGCCATCGGCGTGGGGCACTTCCCAGCTTCCCTCTCTGAGGGCCTCAAAAAGTAGCCTCTCCTTTATGTCCCCCAAGAGCAGCGGCCACGCAACCTGGTGGTCAGACCACCAGTCTCAGAGAGTCCCAAAGCAGCCCCTGGCCCCTGTGCAGTGGTGTTTCAGTTACGGGTCACCTGCAAGGAGCAGAGGGTGCTGGGCCCTGCAGGAGGGCCTCTCTCCTGGCCCTTCCTCCTCACACTGTGGCCTTCACTGGGTCCCAGCCCGTCCCATCACAGTGGCCAACCCTCGTGGCACAGTGGCAGAGCCTAAGAGAGGGCTGGGGCTGGGAGACCAAGATCGCTCCCAAAGCATGAGGTCTCCTGCGTTTGACAGGATGGCCAACCCTCGTCCACGCCTGGGTCCAGCTACTGGAACTGCAGCCTTGGGGCTGGAAAGGGGAATCAGGCAGAGCCGAACCTGAGGATCCTTTTGTGCTCTGAGAGCCCCATCTCTCTCTTTGTACCCTGTCTCTAGGTAAGAGCTCCCAGGGCGCTTCCTAAAAACTTCCCGCTCCTCCTGTGGCACGGCCTGCCCAGCTGGCAAAGCAGCGTCTCACCTGCTGACCTCAGCGCGCCTCTCTGCAGCCCATGGGGACACTTCTGCAGGACAGACCTGGGGCTCAGAGAAGTAGAATAATAAGGCCAGGCAGCGCTGATGACCTGATAGGTGAGGCCCATGTGAGGTAAAATCCAAGAGCCCGTATTCAAAAATTATTCAGGATTTCAGGACAGGCACAGCAGAGCATTAAAGTAGCCACAGGCCCACTTAGGGGCGGGGACCTGGTGACTGCACAGGGTGGGCCCTGGAGAAGTGGCCTGAGTCCGGGTCACACTACTACAGGGAGAGGCTGGCTTGTGACTCTCCAGGCTGATGAGCTGGACCGGGCTGGAGACGTGGGGCTTGGGCCAGGGTTGCCCGAGGAGTGGAACCGAGTGACAGGGATGAAGGCTGGCCTGGGGCGGGCCTGGCTCTAAGTGGGGAGGGGAAAGTCCGAGACTAGGAAGCCCTGTGGAAGGATGCGCCGCTGTGCCCCTTGTGCCCAGGCCAGGGCAGGGACAGGAGGCTGCCTGGTAGCAGCCCCTCAAATGGGCACTGCCTATGGGCACCACCTGGGCACCAGCAGGGCCCTTGAGGGGGTCTTGGTCACCATGTAGATGGAGTATGAGCTGTGGGTCAGATAAAGGGGCTCTGAGCCCCGGCTGTGTGTGCCTGGGCAAGTGCCCTCGCTTCCTGGGGTCTTGGGGTCCTGATGAGTCACACCCTTCCTGTATGGCCCCAGAGCGACACAGGAGGTACCCTTTGCTCTGCAAGCTGGTGTGACCACAGCCCCAGGCTCACCCTTAGTTCTGTTTCTTAGAACCCCTAGACATGGTCTCAGCACCCAAAATCTGCTGCCGATTCACCCCGCAAATCCTCTGAACTGCTCTGACCCAGGCCGCTGACCCCTGGGGTGGAAGTGTCCCTTCTCATGGCAGTCAGCTCCTTGGCCACTCCCCGTCCAGGCAGAGCTGAGTCAGGGCAACCCCTTTGTTCTTCAGGGGCCCAGACTGTGGGGGTGGCTGATGTGAGGTGCTCAGTAACTGGACTGCTGAGCAGGGACCCGGGAGGCCCAGGAAGAATGACAAGGCGTGGGCATCGAGTCCTTGCCCTGCGTCAGGTCTGGTGGGACTGCAGGGCAAGGGGCTCATCGGCTGAGTGGGGAGGGGCTGCAGGCTGCCCTGCATGGCCCTGCCGGGGGCTCTGCACTCACCTGAGATGAGAACCAGCTGTGGGCCAGGGCCAGCGAGCCAGGCTTTGTTCCAATGTGCCAGGGGACTCTGGGCAGATGACTGTCCCCTGTCTGGCCTTAGGCTTCCCACCTGTAGCATGCCTGGGCCTCCCTGAAGGTTCACTAGGAGTGGCAGGTCCTGTGTGGGCCCCATGCCCTGCACCTGCTCTGTCCCTACATGCTGGACCGGAAGGCCCAGATCGGGGCTGGCATGTGCCGCCTGCATTTGGGCCAGTGGTGGTGGCTGCGAAGCGTGACCACTGACTCTCTCCACCCACCTGCTGACTGCTGACCCTTCCCTGGCTCCCAGCGCTGGCACAAAGGCCACTCTGCCTGGCATGGTCCTTACACGGTGCCCTGGTCTCCTCTTCCCCTGAACTCCAGCCCTGCCATTAGTATCGGGTACAGGACACGCTGAACAGGCCTCTGAGGCTGTCCCTCCATAGGGGGCAGTGGAGGGGGACCTGAGCCATCCACCAAGTGCCTGCTCCCTGGTCCTAACCATGCTGCCGCTGCACCCTGCTGTCCCTAGCTGGGCGAATGCCCACTCCTGAGCACGAGCTGCCGGAGGCGGGAGGCTGTGGAGGACGGGGTTCCCCTGCCCATGGTGCTCAAAGACCACCCGGGTGCTTCCTGGACTCTGCCTTGCTGCATGCGGCCCAGGCCCTGTACTGACAGTGGCCGCAGCACAGACACCCCATCCTGTGGGCCTCCGTCACCCGAGACAGCCCTGCTCAGAGTTCTGTGTGCTAAATGTCGGTCACGCACCTCTGAGCGCTCAGACTGCTGCCTGGAGGGCTGCCTGGGCCTGGGGGACCACGTGTCTGTGGCCAGAGGGGTAGAAGGCGGCCTGAGGGCAGGGGGTGACAGGAGCAGAGACCAACCTCGGGAGAGGTTTGGTTTGTGGGTTTCTGAAGGACAGCGGAGGTTTTACATCAGAGCAGGTGGCAGAAGCAGGGCCACCAGTGGCACAACTTCCCTGCCCTGGACTCTGGTCCTGACTCTGGGCGTGAAGGTGTTGCGGGCAGACAAGGGGCTGACAGGCAGCCTCCCCTTGAGCCAACCCTCAGCAGGGAGCTGGGGTGCGATCATTACGTCTGTGCTACAAAGGCTCAGGAAAGAGACACAGCAAGGCTGCACAGCTGGCCAACAGCTGGCCCAGCATGCTTCCTTTGTGCTGGGAGGTGGGAGTCAGACCCTTCTGTGCAGAACCCCCCCCCAACAGCAGCAAAAGCCCGCTGAGTGTGTCCACACCGGGCACTGTCTACCTGCCCTGGAGGGCATGGGGTACGGAATTCCAGGGCTGGCCCTTGGCCCAGGCTGCTGCTGGCTGACCGTGTGGCCTCTGCAAAGGGGGCACAGCTGCCTCTCAGGGCTGGGGGGGCTCTGGAGGGATGTCCTGGGCCCCTGCCTGGGGAGGCAACACACTGCTAAACTGAGAGCTGGGCAGAGGGTGGCTGGAGACATCAGGTACCCAGGAAAGGGGAAGCCCACCCTGGCCAGTGCGGCCCATCTGTTCAGGATGTTTGGTCCCTGTGTAGGCTGGAGGATGCGTGGTCCTGGCTAAGCTAGCAAGGGGAGTGAGAGGGTGGGCTCTGCCTTAAGGGAGGTCCTTCCTCACTCAAGTTGAACCATCTATTACAGGCCCAACAATGACTCCTTAAACTATCCCCATTCTAATCCCCAGAGCCCGGGCCCTACAAGGCAAAAGGGTATTGTAGATGGGATAAGGGTCTTGGGCTGGGGGATCACCATGGATTGCCTGGGTCTGCCCAATGGGCTCACAACAGTCCTTAAAAGTGAATGAGGGAGGCGGGGGGTGTGGAGAGGGCTGTGACCTTGAAGGAGGCTGGGAGTTGCCCGGCTGCTGGCCTTGAAGGAAGGGGCTGCAGGCCAAGCAATGTGGCAGCCTCCAGTAGCAGGAAACAGCAGGGCGAGGGCCTGTCCCCTAAAGCCCTCAGTGGGGACACAGCCCGCTGACACTGGGATGTCAGCCCTGGGGGCCCTGTGTCACATATGTGAGCTGCCGCCTATAAAAAGTTGTGCTGCTTTAAGCCATGGGGACGGTGGAAATGTTCATGGCAGCCACCGGGAATGAACGTACACGCACCCTAAGGATGCTTTGGGGAGAGGAACCTGATGAGACCAGGGGCTGGCGAGTGGGACTCAGCCACTCACCAGTCCTGCTGGAGGGGCCCCGGGGCCTGCGGGAACCTGATCTGCACCCTTAGGTGGGCACCTGGCTGACGTTCCGCACGGGGGGTGTGCGGGATGAATGAATGCATCGCTTGAATTTCTGATACAAGGCTTCTAACGATGTTCAGGGACTACTGCTGGCTCCATGTTTGAGCCTCTTACAGACCTGTCACCTGCACTGGGTTTGTCCAGTGTTCGGTGACGGGGGGTGGTTAGTGTGACCAGTGATGGCGGGTGCCATCAAGGACCCTGCAGAGGCACGGCCACCTGGTTGAGGGCCAGTGCCCTGTGGCTCTTGGGAGGGCTTCTCTTTCTGTCCCCTTCTAGATGGCAAGGACAGTATCTACCACTGGAGATGCCAGGCCGAAGCCACCTACCCTGGGAGTGCTGTGCACCTCCTCTGTGGTTTCCCCCAGAGCGCCAGAAGCAGCCAGGGCCTTCCCATTGTGAGGCTGCAAGCTTTAGTCAGGGCTGGGGCTGGGGTCACTTCTGGTCTCTAAATTAGGGTCCCCTGGAGTCACAGTGCGATGGCGTGGGTGCGGGACACGCAGGTAGAAGGCTCAGACATGGCCAAGCGCCCCAGCTTTGGCACAAGCGTTCACATCTTCTGCCCTCGCCCTGTCTTGGCGCTTGGCTAGTTCAGGGGTGGGCAGCTGCTTAAATGACTTGCAGGCATCTCAGGGCTGTGACCTCTGTAGTCTGAGCACAAAGCATTTCTGGAAGAAGCCTGAGCTTGTCTCAGAGCCACCACCGTGGGAGCCCTGATGTCTCAGCATCCTCGGGGGGGGGGCGGCCTGTCGCCCTGGACACTACGGGGAGAGGCAGTTTCACGCTGGGCCTGCAGGACAGGTCTCTCCCGCTGTGTGGCCCCCACGGAGATCTGAATCCTGCCCTCTGCCTGAGCTCCTGCCTCTGCTTACTTCCTGCCCAGGCTGAAAACTGCCCTATAGACCCAGGTCACAGAGGGTCCTCAGGGTGGGAGGAGCCCGTGCAGCCGTCTCAGCAGCACAGGACCCACGGCAGTTGCCACCAACTTCTACCCAGGTCTTCATCTTGGTCCTCTTGGCGGGGGTTGTGGGTGTGGTCTGTGGGGCCAGGTGGCCCGGGGTCTGTCCTCAGTGCGTCAGCATCCCCTTCTGTCTGTCCCATCTCTCTCCCACCACAGGGCCCAAATGGGGCTCCAGCTGCCTGCCGGCCCCAGGGTCTCCCAGAATAATCTGCCGCTGCTCCGTGCCTCACCCCACTCTGAGCCCCTTCACTGTCTCTGCAGCTCTCCGTGCAGGCCTGGCCCTGAATCTGATGCCCACTCTGCTCTGACCAGCACAAGGCAGGACAGGGGTGGTCACCTCCTCACTCTCCGTCCCTCACCTCTATTAATACAGCTGGGGGCCGTCAAACCTCACCTGAGTCTACCAGGTAGGGCCCGAAGTCTACTTCTTTACCACCGCAGCCCTTTGGGAGACAGGTACGAAGAATTGAGAGCTCTTGAGCTGTGGGCTCACCGGGGGCCCCAAGCCCAGCTTCCCTGGATGCCCCGAGGCCGTGTGCCTGGTCTGGGGTGAGAACTGGGCTGCTGGCCCCAAGAGCTGCAGGGAGGCCCCACAAGAGCAGGAGCAGGACAGGAGGTGGGGACGCAGGGGAAGCTGGTCACGGTCCATTCCCTGGGTTCCCTGCTGATGTGACATAGACCCCGGTCTGCATAGACCCCACGCTGCTCCTCCGGAAGGCCTGGGGGAGGCGGCCCGTATTTTCTGTTCCCCCTCACTGTTCAGAGTCTCTGGGCCACTCACTGCAGTCACAGAAAGCAAGGACAGAGGCCCTGCTCCACCTGCTTAGTGCTTACCTCTTCCTGGGACAGGAAGCCCCTGCTCCCCTGGCCCCGCACCCAGGCTCTGACAGCGGTGCCCATCATTCCTACTAAGGGAGGCTGAGAGCTGAGTTCGCTAAGACCCGAGCCACCCACCTCCAGCCACCTTTCCAGGACGTCTATCGCGCTGGCTCACGTCTTCCTGTAGGGCTGGGGCCACACCTACTTGCTGGGGCCTGGGATGAGCCTTAAAGTCCACCCCTCTGCCACTTCTGGCAGTGCTGTCCAGACAGTGGGCAGCAGGCTCCGCCCACCTGGCTGTGTGCCCAGGTGCGGGCACTCAGAATACTGGCCTGGTGTTCTCATCTGAGAAGCGGGTGGCACCTGTGCTCCCAGCACGTGCTTGAGGGCTCACCAAGCCCCACTGGCCAGGCTTCAAGCCTTCTTACCAGCACAGGGCCACATCCCTCCCTGTGGCCCTCTGCCCCTTTTCCTGCTTCCTCTCTGATGCCTGGGCCCTTCGAGGTTCACATGGGGACCAGGAAACTAGGTGACCTCTCTGGGACCTGCAACCTGACACTGATGATGGCCCACATGGCCGGGCTCTTGGGGCTGGGCTCAGTTCTGCAGAGCAGCCAGGGCACCAGGGAACATCAATCCCTTCCTCTGAGAAATGGGGACGATACCATCCAACCCCACAGCTGCCAGGCTGGTGCGAGCCATCAGAGTGCCACCAAGAAGGCTGTGGCGATGCCTGGATGCTGCCACTGTGCTCAGGAGGCCCTGGCAGCCAGTGCAACCTGCAGCCAGTGACCCCACCACCGTGGAACCACTGAGGGACAGAAGGCATGCAGGAGGTGGCAGCCTGCTTTCCTGTCTATGCTCTGCACCCCGTCTGAGAGCAGCCATTTCTCTTCTTCCTTCTCCTCCCACCTGGCCCAGGGTCAGCCCTGTCTCCAGGTCCCAGTTATGGCTCCCTGCTAGGGGAGGAGACAGAGGGATGCCCCCCAGAACCCCTTCCCACCGAGGCCCCTTGGCTTCTGAGTCTCAGGGAGGCTCCGCTGGCCCTGGGGTGTTTACTGAGGAGGCCTACGGCATGCGCATGTGTCTCCTCACAGGCTCAGGCCACTGAACAGGGGTGCGGGGATCTGTGCTACAAACACACACACGTGTCTGATGGAGCTTAAAACTTTAAAAAGGAAAAAGTGAGTTCCCACTGGCAGTGGACCCCCGCCCCATACTCACACGACATGTGTGATGGTGCACACGCAGGCACGTACCACGCCATGTACACACCCACACCTACACGCTCACGCCAGCCACACACACACTCGTACCCACACGCACACACAAGGGCAAGTACGACAAAGGAAGTGGAAGAAAAGTGTTACCCATGAGGAGCCGCCGTTTCACCCGCTTGTCCACATCAGCTACTGACGTGGCATTGAACTGAGAGCGCTCAATTGCAGCCTCATCCTTCTCTAAAACACAAGTAAGGGACAAACACGGAGCCGGTGGTTAATGACAGCCCACTTCCCGCGGCCCAAGACAGCCAGCCTCTCGGTGAGGCGCGCACGGAGCGCTGCGCGTGCAGGTCAGCACGGCGTCCTCGCCCAGGGCTGCTCCCAGGAACCTCCAGGGCAAAGCGGAGAGGCAGCGAGGGCGGGGTGGGCGTGCAGGAGGGGGTGACCACACACGACCCAGCACACGCAGGAACGCAGCATCCCCGTGCAAACAGACAGAGGAGGAGGAGCGGGAGGACTGGCCTGCGGAGGCCACAGAAGCAGGCAGCATGGCGGTGTCGCGGAGACGAGTGGGCACAGACCCCGCGGCTCAGGCTGGAGAGGCAGGCACAGGACAAGGCACAGGACAAGGGAACAGGGCCGCGAGGTCCGGTGATGGATGTGCCTGGGACAGCAGGTGCCCTGTCCCAAGGACGGACGTGACACTGTGTCGTTCATGCAAAATTAAGAACAAAACACACAGGGAAGACACACGTTCACACGACAATGGATCCCATTGAGCAGACGGAAGAACCAGGGGTCAGTTTGGGCAGCGCTGGTTGCCTGCTTGTCTAGAGCACCAGAGCTAAACATTCAAGTGCTCACGAGGGGTTGCGAGGAGGGTGCGGGCCTTTTAGAAGCGTGCGGAGAAGAGCGGGCCTGGCGGGCCACAGGGCGTGTGAGGCGCTTCCTGCGAGGGAGCTGTGAGGTTAGCTGGGCAGAGCGTCTGCTCAGCCCACTACGCGGACAGACACGGCTCCCCAGGGGGCCGCTGGTGGCAGTGAGCAGAGTCAGAAGCAAGGGTTCTCACCCTGGCTGGGAGCGGAAGCCACATCGGCAGGGCTGGGAGGAGAATGGTTTCTGAGGAGAGGAGAAGGAAAGTGTGGGCTGGGGAAGTTACTTTAGGAAGCAGATCTGAGCAGGGACTGTCACATGCAGCAGACGTTGAAAAATAAAAAATAAAAAAATGACGGAGGATGAGTCAGGAAGACACAGACATGAGGGGTTAGACACAGGCTGGGAGGTTTGCGCCGTAAACACTGGAGTCCCGGAGCAGACGAGACAGGAGGGAGCCGGGTGGCTGGGAGAGGCGGGCAGGACAGCAGAAGGACAGAGGCTGAGGACAGGGGGTTCTAGATGGGATCAGGCTGCAATAGAGACACTGGTCTGAGACCCCATTTGGCTTTTAATTTTTTTTTTTTTTTTGATTGGTTGCTTGGTTTGGTTTTGGCTTTTGGCTCTGAAAATAATTAATGAGCGTCAGTTATCAGACAAGACAGGCAATCAGGGACCATCACCAGAAAAGCAGGAGGAATGAGATAAAATGAAATATAAAATGGCTGTCTGAGAAAAGAGACCACACAGAGGAAGGGACAACTACCGCAGGCAGCAGCACCCTGTGACAGCCCTGGACCACGGGGGGATGGCCCTGGCAACCCACTCCCTGAGGCACGAGGGCGCAGTCCCAGGGGACGGAATGTGACAGCAACTCTGGGCCACATGTGCCCGCACCTGCTCACCAACCCCTCTGTTACATGAAAGTCCCTCAGGAGATGCCTCCTGGTTGACGAGAAGAAATGGGGCTTTTAAAAAGAAACAGCCGTGGTCCCTGACTCACGGGGTTCCTAAAGTGCCAGCATTGAAGAGGAACTAGAGGGCAGCTGGGCATTGGCTTTGAAATTTCTCTTTTTCTCAGTTAAAAAAGATTTGCTGTTATTTTTGAATGGGAGGAAAAAAAACTACTAGCGATTACAGCATGAAATAATCACAATGCTTCAAGCTTCCCCTTGGAAATATGGGCCTGGAGGAGGACCCCACGCAGCAGGTGAGATGATGGGGGCATCGCTGAGAAGGGACTTCCGGTGGCCAGAAAGTCCTTCAGCTCCACACGAAGCAGCTCAAAGCACCCAAACCGCACCCAGGAAGTGCCACCCGCTGCTTACAGCATGTTCTGAGGAGCACTGGGTGTGCCAGGCTGCCAGGGCACCCAAGGAACTCACAGGTGATGCAGATTACATGAATCTGGCCAAGTGTTTTCCATGCCAGGAAACACGGGAGCTTTAGAGCAGAACACTAGGTTCACATCTTCCTCCTCCCCCTGCCCACCTACCCCCACGGAGGCTGGGGACAGTGGGGTCCCCAGAGGGAACTTGCCCCCGGGACCCAGGAGAAGTCTCCACAGGTGCTGCCCATGGGGACACCTGCTAACGCCATCTCTACTGTGGGGCCTTCCTTGGTTCCCTGCAGCCCCCTTCCGGGACACTGGGATGGGCCGGGAGCTGCCAATGCAGGGCCACATAGCGCCTACTCACCGATGCACGTCCGGCCGTCCGAGTGGAGGGCGTACTTCTGGTGGCAGCCACACATGGGGCCCGTGTCTGTGTCCTCGCAGCTGTGCTGGCAACCTCCGTTTCCATAGTTACAGGTTACTAGTTAGCCCAAAGTATACATATGTGTGTATAAACAGAACGACAAGAGTGGTTAGTGTGCTGGTGGCGGCTGTTTCTTTTGGGGGTGGTTGGGGACAGGAAGGCCCTGTGGCCATTGGTGGGCACAGGAGGCCTGTGGTCACCGGGTCCCTCCAGGCCTCAAATAGAGCGCTGTACAGTACAGGGGAATGGGCTGGGGCCCGATGGGCTCCAGGTCATTGCCCAGGCGGCAGCAGATGGGGAAAGGGACAAACGCCGGACAGTTTTACATTAACAAATGTCTGTTAATATGGCTGACAATCTGGGGAGCTGGGGGTGTCCAGCCATGGCTCCAAGTGACACTCATTTGCACAGCTCTGCCAGAGCCCTGTGTGGAGGGATGTCCCCACAGACTGCCACCGTCCCTGCATCCCAGCAGCCAGCCACCTCAAGCTCCAGCCCCCCGAGCCCACCTTCCCAGAGCCCAGCAGTGCCCACACACAAGAACTTAGGCAAGTTCCTGTTGCTGGAGGGGCAGTGCTGACCATGACCTGAATAAGCCATGTTACGCATCTGGCACCCCCTGAGGCCTGGAGGACCTAGTGCCTTTCAGCCCACAACCTCAAGACGGTCCCCGTCAGCAACCCTGGGGTGGCCCAACAAAAAGAAGGCAACTGAAAGCGGGAAAACTGTAAATTCAACTTTATTAGAAAGAAACCCTGTTATCATGTGCGAGGCGGAGAGAGACGGCGGGAGGAGAACAAGGGGACCTGAGGTCTCTGTGGGACGGTCCCAGCTGCATGGATCTGTCGCCTGTACAAACAGCACAGCAGGGCTTCGAGGACGGCGTGTCCTTTTGGAGATCTTGCCTGTCGTCTACCATTGTGTTGACCTTCTCACTTTACTTGTCGAGTCCCAATGATGGTTAAATATGCAAAACTTGATCTCAGGACAATTAGGGTCAGAGGGGCCCCAAATTCCAAACGTGAGAGTTTGAAATAATCCCGTCCTATTAAGGGATGACCAACAGGGCTAGCAGCAGAGGGAAGTCACTGGCAGCACCTCCCTTGGGAACACCCACATGTTTCAGAACTAACGTCTGCAGCCGTCCTGGCCAGGTCCCCCCTTCATGAGGAAAGTGACACAGCATCTTCCTCCTGGGCACCTTCCTGTGTGCTGGTGGCCCCTTGGCCTTGGGCACTGCAGTGTCCACAGCAGGTAAGAATGGCTTGACAGGGCCAGACATCTACCCAGGGTCCCAGAGGCTCTAGCATGCTTCAGTGAGTGTGACTTTTGATGCATCTTCCAAGGTGACATTTCAAGGACCTGCAAGGTCTTCAGGAAACTGACTGGGCCCTTCTCTGCAGAAGCGTCTCTCCGCCTGGGCTTGGTGGAGCCTGGTCTCCTCTCTGCAACAGCTCGTTTCTGAGCAGTAGGAGCCACAAGGAAGCCGAGGATCAGGAGCTGCAGATCCCAGGTGAGGCCAGAGCCCAGGCTTGCTGGACAGCACGGGCCCCAGCAGAGTCCCTGTTTCAGAGCGGACACAGGTGCAGACAGTGAGAAGGCAGCAGGAACGCTTCCGACTATCCTTCCAAGCTCTGCGCCCAGGGGTGGTTGTGCCCGAGAGTGATGCAGCCAGGGCCCCCCAGATCTCTCCTGTGGCTGTCTCCGAATGCAGAAGTGCCTGCCCCTGACTTGGGAAGCCAGAGGGAAGGAGTGGAGGCCTCTGTCCTGGGAGTGGGGCCGGCTCGGGAGAGTTCCAGGAGTTGGGTGTAGAGCTCCGCAGTCCCCCTGGCCCAGACAGGCTGGCTAAGCCAGGCCTCAGCCTCGGCCCAACTACAGCACTGTGACTTCAAGGGTTAGAGCAAAGGTCTCAGTGCCATTTTTAACCCTGCCTCATGAACTCCAGAGGACTCAAAACCAGACTAGCTGGGCAGTCCATTCTGCTAAGGCCTCAGTGCGTAATCTAATCGGGCAGTCTACACCTTGGCAACACCCAGCCCCTCCCCAGCAGGGGGCGCACTGCTGGTCCTTGAACCAGCAAGCATCTCAGGCCAGGGTTTAGCCCTTCTCTGACCAGGTGGTGGCTGGGGTGGGGTGAGGGCCTTAGCTTTTCTGACCACGCTGGTGCCAGTCAGGTCGGCTGGCAGCCCTCTCTTCAGTGCCCACTCAGGGCCTGGCCCAGAGCAAGGCTCAGCCCGACTTGTGCTGGAGGAACACACTTGCCGCCACGTGTGTGTTCTTGTCTTGGGCCTTTTTCCTGTGGTCACCGAACAAGGAGGGCTGGGACAGCTGGAGTTGGCATTTTCTGTCCTGAAGGTGGCCAGGTGGCAGGTGGTGTCTTGGCAGTTACAGGAATCCATCTGGGCTAGAGGTGAGGAGTCCCAGGGCTGTCTGTTTGTCCTGCCTTTCCACACCTGTTATTTGCTGTCCCATGGGAAAGAGCCAGCAGTGAAAAGCAAGGCTGTGCACTCTGGGGCCAGACCCAGGGCACAAGAAGGGACACAGAGGTTGCATATGGGGGCTGGAGTGCCACTTCCCAGAGATGGACGGCGTCTGGTGCTCGTGGGTTCCTGGGCCTTGGTGACTGCCAGAGGCTGGCCTGAGCGGGGAAACGTGTGGTAAGCTGCCCCCTGGGAGGGCTGGTGACAATAGAGAGAGTCACCATGACTAAGGATGGTGGACAACATGGGCCCGCTGTCTTCTGCACAGAACGAGGGAAGGAAAAATGGCCACTTCTTTCACACCTATCGTCAGCCCCCACTGCCACCTCGACAGTGCAGATGAGGAACACGTTTGGTAGGGAGGATCCCTGCCAGATTCCTCCTGGCCACTGTGGCACATCAGAGTGAGCTTGATGAAGCCCTTGTCCCTGGCAGAGGGGGACACACTTCCTGCAGCCTGCTTCAGGTCTTGGAACACCCAGGGCAAATGTGGTGGCAGTGTGGTACCCTGCTCCTGATGAGCCAGGGCCGTGTCCCTCTGCCTCCCCCTGTGGGGTTCACTGGAAGTGAGATCAGTGTGGACTGAACAGGACCCCTAGAGCCACCCTCCTGTGCCTTTTCATACTCTCCTGTCACCGAGGGCTCTGCAGGCCACCAAGGCACTTGGCCTTTCAGGCCTCTGTGCCCCAGCCTCCCATTCCTGGTGCAGACTGGGGCTCAGGCCCCCCTCCCCAGCCTTCATTCAGGAGAGCAGGACCTAGACCCAGGTTCACACCATCCCCCAGCCCCCTCCCTGGCCCCTGCAGCAGACCCTGCCCTTCTCTCCACCCAACCTCCAGCACCCTGGTCGGACCCTCGACAAAGCAATGGCAGGAGACGCGTGGGGGGTGTGACCCATTTGCCTCCATCTACCTACGTGTGCAGTCCTTCTGGTTTTGGGCAAGGTCAAAGCCGGGCCTGCAGTCGCAGGCCACCCCACCTTTGGGCGTCTCCCGGCAGATGTGGGCACAGCCGTGGTCTTTGTTCATGCAGTTCATACCCTCTGGGAAGACAGACAGACAAGAGAGGGGTTGGGGGCCGGGGAGAGAGAGGGAGAGGTGATTTCAGGCTGAAAAGAGGCAGCCAACAAAGTGTCACAATCAAACGGACTCCACTGCACACACCATGGGCATGCGCACACCCATGCCCCACATGCAGGCCTGTGCCGGGCATCCGCCTGGAGATCCCTTAGGGAGGTGGCTGGATCTAGAGCTCTGTGAGCTGTGCTGTAACCACACCAACAGCAGGGACCCAGAGGACAAAGCACGGGCGAGGTCAGGTTTCAGGGTGAGGGCTGTAGAAAAGCTCTTAGGCCAGGGCCACCAGCCCCTCCCCCACCCAACAGTCTCGGTCTCCCCTCCCCGTCTGCCTGGAGTGGCTCGGACTGCTTTCCGTTGACCCCAGTTGATGTTTATCTTCCTGGTGGTTTGTGAGGAGTTTCTAGAAGTTATGAGGTCAGGGGTCAAGTGAGAGGTTGTGGGTCACAAGTCCATCAAGAGGCCACAGGCAGATGAAAGGGACTGGCTGCGGCCTGGCAGCTCACCGGCTCTGTGACCTGCCTTCCATCCCCACCCTCCAGGATGGTATAGAGGGAAGAGGAGGCTGTAGGTGGGTGAGCTCACAGGGTGGTCTTTGTCCCAAGGAACACACTGGCCTCTTGCCCCAGGGGACAACTAGCTAAATATTGGCCCTGGGCACTGTAAACACAGCCATGCCCGATGCAGGATGCACTGAAAAATGCAAGGGCTGAGCGTGGTGGCACACGCCTATAATCCCAGCACTGGGGAGGCTGAGGCAGGAGGATCCCACGAGGCCAGCTTACAATACACAGGGAGACCCCTCTTGCAAAAAAACAAAAAACAAAAAACAAAAAACAAAGCCCCCAAAAAAGAACCCAAGTTCCCTGGCAGCTATGACATAGGTAAAGGTCTATGGATGGAGATGTAGCTCAGTGGCAGCATGCAAGGGGCCGCAGGTTCCATCCCTAGCACCCTCTAAGTATAAAGTTAAAATAAGCTCCCTGCAATGGAAATGAATGATGCACTAGCCTGCATTTTGCCTGGCACTGTAACTCGAGCTTCACCGACTCTTACTGCTCATATTATTCCTCCATCTTGATTTTCTCACGTAGTCAAATAAAACTGCTGCGCGATGCAAGGTGTAACCAATGTATAACCAACCAACCCGCGGCTAAGTAAACGAACTTCAATGCTGCTGCTCCGCACAGGAAGCTCCGAGTCCATAGAGACTGAGCCACTCCTCTCGGTTCTGCAAAGACCCCATGCATGGATCACAGCAGGAGCTGACCTGTGTTTAATACCTGTAGGTGGTGGAGGGCTCGTCGGCAGCCCCCGCCAATTCCGTGGTGTGAAGCCTCCTGCCTTGGCTGCTTCAAGCTACCATGTAGCCCTGAACCCATACGACCCAGCGCTAGTGCATGGCTTCCTTCCCAAGGTCGCTAAAGTCAGGCTTCCCTGTAGCTGCGTGGCTGGGACAACTGCAGCCTCCTGGAGCAGGTGTACGACTCCAATGAGTCACCGAGGCAGAAAAGGCAGCTATTTGGTGACAGACAAGATGACTTCCGGGCCGGTGAGATGGCTCAGCGGCGTAAGCGCCTGCCTGGCAAGCGCGAGGTCCTCAGTTCGACTCCTGGTACCCACATAAGAAGAAAGGGCCGGTGATATCACTCAGTGGCACGGGTGCCTGCTGGCACACGAGGTCCTGAGGTTGACCCCCCGTACCCACAAAAAAAAAAAAAAAAAAAAAAGATGACTTCTGATGCTCGGTGCCACCCTCTACAGACCTGGGAAAGGGAGTTCCCTGCTAGGGCCCTGGCCTGGCCGAGCAGCCCGCCTTCCACGGTGGCTTTCAGGAGAGGGACTTTCTTGGGTCACTGAGAGAGAGTCAGCCTCTCATTGGGTCTTCAGGGAAACTCTTGCCCCAGCCAGAACTTGGCCAGCGGGTGCCAGCCACCGGCCAGCCTCCCTGAGTATTGTTAGCAGCTACCTAATGGCAGACTCAGCTCAGGGTCGCCCTCCCTTCCCTGCTTGGGTGGCTTCTGCAGCTCCCTAGTGCTCTGGCTTCTGAGCGTGGTCCCACCCGCTCTGCCCCTGGCTCGGTGCTCGTACTCCCTCGGCCTGTAAGGCTGCACTGCCCGTTAACCCCGCCCCCAGCTTCTTCCCCCTGGCATCTTCTCCTGTCTTCCATAAACGACATCCCAGGCCTGTCTCAAATGCTACCAACTCCGCAAAGCTTCCCAGCTCCTGGGTTATCCTGACGACTTCCCCACGCCTCTGTCGCACATTAATTTCCCAGAGCCGTCCTGCGGCTGGCCCGGGAGATTGGTGCAGATCTGAGCTTCTTTCTAAGCTGGGAAGAGCCCAAGGCCCCGCTTAGCTCAGGCTTGCACGTGATGAAGAAAGAGAGATTGAATTTCCATTTCCAGCTGAAGAATCACAATTTACGAGAAGCTCTGCTCATCATCACCGGCCATAAATTTGTCCCCGGGGAGCCGATGTGCCCCTGAACCTCAGAGTACAGAGCATTAGGTTTTAGAAATCACGCCCTTCCTCCCTCTCGGAGGATGTGCCATCTGAACACCTTGTTTTAGCGCATTTAGACTTTCATAATACCCCAAGACGCCAAGTTGTTCTTTGCTGGCAAAGGTGAATCCGGGAGAGGAAGCACTACTGTAGGAAGGCAGGGTTGATGGGACACGAAGAGACGGAGACCCAGCCTCCGTTCGAGCTCACCTGAGTCCTCGAGCCCCTCAGCCCCTGTTCTTCTCTGCCCGGGGACAGAAGCCCCCTCTCTCTCTGAGCAAGGGAGGAGGACCAGCGGTGAGGGTGGCTTTACCCTCTTTACATTCCTAACAGTTACAGAGGAGCCCACAGAGCTCAGGGGTCTGTGTTTGTGTGTTACACCTACTGATATCTACCATAATGGAAAGCAACCTAACCAAAACAACTAGAAACTTATCACTGGTAAACATAAAGAATGTATTTTTACCCAAAATGATCTTTTCAGGACCTCAGGTGGTTGGGTCCGAGAGGAGTGTCCTTGCAGCTCTGCCAAGAGGCAGGCTACACGGATGGCCCGAGTGCTTCTGAGGCCTCCTGGAGATGAATGGCATCAAATGCCACCATCTCTAGGGACCACTCCAAAGATGTTATAGCTGCCCGGCCTGGGGATGACTGAGGCTTCCCCTGCTGATCTCAGGCTCCTGGTCAGCTGCATTACTTCTGCGCACTCCCCTCCCTGGGGACAGTACCGGCTTCTGCCAGCCAGGGGCAGCCTGGCAGGACCCCGGGAGGTCAGGGCTGGACAGTCCCCGCTGCCCATGCCATCTGCATGAGAAAGCAAATGAGCCCCTACAAATGAGCCCCTACAAATGAGTCCCTACAAATGAGCCCCTGAGGTGTGGAGGGACCGACCTAGACCATGCACGGGACTGGGACCCAGGCTGTGGTGTCCCCTTCCTCCCTGCCCAGGGTCACTGGCTACACTGTGGGATCCAGATCTTGATTGGCAGCCAGCAATTTCTGGGGTGAACAGAATTAGGGACCCAGCACAGAGCTGGCCAAGGCCATGGTGTCTGTTACTGCCAGTTGTCCCTAGACCAGAAAGCCTTTTACCACTGGCAGGGTCTCTGCCCCTCACCTGCTCACCAAGCAGTGCATGGAAAGACAGGGAGTGGCCAGCGCCAGGGCCTCAGACACCTGGCCATGCCCACCACGTGGGTGCAGCTAATAAGGGGCTGGAGCCTATGACCAGCCTGCTGCCTTGCCTGGGCCTCTGTCTTCCTGGCTGTGGAGTAGAGCAGTAGGAATTTTTACCTCCCAGGGCTGCTGGGAGGCTCAGAGGAGGCGACTAAGTAAGGTATGGCCCAGAGCTCTGTAAAATGTGGCTGTCACCACAGCCCTAATGGGAACAGCCGCTCACGTCACTCTCCTGGCGACTGCAGGGACCCCGCAGGGGTCTGTTCTGCATCCCAGGCTCTGGGAATGGGTCTGGCAATGGGTGAGGGCTCAGCGAATGGTGGGTGAAAGAAAGAAGGAAGAACAGGGGAGAAAGTGAGGAAAAGGTGGAAAGGAGAGAGGAAGGAAGAGATGAAAAAGCCGTCCCATCTAAGAGCAGATCGATCTCACTGGGACTTTAGACGGCGAGGTGAATTTTGAAAATACTATTATGGCGTCCTGGACTCTGTGTTCTGTGAACGCAGCATTTCAGAAGGCTGATGCAGGGAATTCATCATAGACCCTGAAGGCTCTGAGAAGTCCTGCAGTCCCTGCGGAATGTCTCCTTTCCTGTCACTTCACACGGAGGCTTCCTCTGGGCCGCAGGCAGGCGAGGCCCCCCTCCCTGGCTCTCCTCCGAGACCACCCTAGGGCAGGGAGCTAACAGCAGGGGAGCAGCTCTCGGCTCAGCCTCACCTGACCCCCCCTTGGCAATCGGGGCCCCGGCCCATGTGGAGCAACCTTTTGCGAGCCTAGGACTGAAGGGCCCTGCTCTACCACCTGCTCTTGCGGCCAACTACAGGAGCCACACCACACCTCGGCCCAGACACCAGGGAGTGGGCAGGGAGTCTGCCCAGAACTGCAGAGCCCTTCCCAGCAGCTTTGGTCCACAGAGCTGGTGCCCGCCAAGTCGACGCTAATCGGATCCAACCTGCGCAAATCCAATTATGCTCTGCAAACCCCAACCGAGTGTCTCCTTGGTGCCCAGGGCGGGGGGAGGTGCAGGGAGGACACGGGGCTTTGCTGCCCCAAGGCCAGGTCCACACTCCGCCTTTGTGTGCTGTGTGACCTCAGATGGTTCACTTCATTCTGTGTAAATCAGGAGTTCCAGGCCCTCGGGTGAGGAAGCCGGGTCCGAGGGGCGGATACTGCGGCTGAGGGACTTCACCCCAGCTGGGGAGGGGGCATGGAAGGCTGGCAGCAGGTGGAGATGTGAATGAGTCAGGAGGGTCTCTGGGTGTGAGGTGGAAGGCTCCAGAGGGACAGGGCCGCAGGCTAGGCCCAGGGGAGGCTGTTGTACCACCCCAGTGGGGACCAAGGAGTAGGTGGCAGGGCCGTGGCTTGGGGCATGGAGGGAGGCTGATGGAGACACACTCCTGGAAGACACGATGCAGAGACTTGGTCCTGACGACACTTTCTCTTCACTCAACCCTCACAAGCCTGACAAGCGCGTGCGGCCTTCAAAGATGACCATACAGGGCGGGTTAGCGTGGGGGAGGGCCACACAGAGGTCAACTGGCTGGGAGCCCCTTCCTCTCCCCACCTTGTCCCACCTTCCGGACCCTCTGACAGCCCCGCAGCTCTGCCCGACCAGGGCCTGTTTTCTGTTTGTTGGCCACTGCCCCAGGGCATACACAGAGAGGACTGAGGGCAGACTGCCCGCTGTCCTCTCTGCCTCACACCGCAGCCTTGAAGGCTGAAGGCCGATGCATCCACCGCGGGGCGGGGTGGGCTGGCTGGGATAACAAAGCCAAGATGTGTGCCTCCCGAGGGTCGTTGCCATGGCAACTTCATCAATAACATCACTTTCTGCATCCACATCCCTCAAACACACGGGAAGGCTTGGAAGGCAGTGGGAAGAAAGAACAATCGCCTCGCCTTGACTTGGGTGGATGGGATTTCCCTCCCCTTCACCTCATCAACAGAAATTCACGGGGCCAAGGAAGAGGCTGGAGCCTTGGGGGGCAGGAGGAGGCCGCTGCCAACCCAGTCCAGAAAGGCAGGCAAACAGCAGTTCCCACGAGCTTCCAAGGGGGCAGAAGACAATGTCCGGAAAGGCCTCAGAGCGTACGGCAGTGCAGACGCAGGGCCTGGACGGGGGCAGGGGCCGCCATCTGTAGCTGCTCGGGCACTCTCTCCCTAGCCCTCCGGGATGAGCCTGAGGCCCCAGACGCAAATGCTGGGACACAGGCAGGCTGCTCTTGGGGACCTGATGCACGACAGATGGGGCAGTGCTAGGCTGCAGGACAGGCTCACTGGTGACTGGCGCAGGCTGGCGACAAGCAGAGCTGCCACCCATCAGGTACCCACCGTCCACTGAGTGCTTTAATGAATAACCTGGAGGCAGCAGGATGCTTCCTAGAGTGGACACTGTACCCCTGCTCCTCGAGCGAGCAGAGTGTGACAAGGACAGGCCCAGTGACTTGCCAAGGGGCCTGGGAGGAGGGGTGGGCTGTACACTACGCCTGACCCAGAACCTACCCTCACGGTGGCTTTCAGGAGGCCACAGGGCGTCCCTGAACAAAGGGAAGGTAGCCAAGTCCTGGGCTCTCCCCTGCTATCCCTTCACTTCCCATTTTCTTCTGGAGGACTGGAGAGGTCCAGCTGCCTGTCACCCAGGGCCATGACCACATTTCCCAGCTGTCTCTGCAAGGCCATCTCCAAGGCAGCTTCTCCAGGGTGCCCCAGTTCTGATCCTGCCTCATCCCCATTAGAAGCCAGGTCTTCAGGCTCCTCAGAACCCCTGAGAGCTGCAGGAGGGCCGGAGCCTGCCCTTTCACCTCATATCCCAGGACCCTGCCTCCTCCAGTTGCAGAGGAAACTTTCCAGAGCATGAAGCTGATTGTGTCTCCCCATCACACAAGACCCAGTGCCTGCTGCCCAGTGCCCAGAAGGGCACTCGAGGTCACCCCAACCCCCTTCCTCTCCCGCTTGTCTCCCTCTCTCACCCAAGTCCTAGGGCTGCTGGATGCAGGGAGCCCCCACCCGCCTGCTTGCTGGGCTGGCTGGGCCTCACCCCCTGCTAGTGTGTTAACAGCACTAGCACCGCAGGGCGCATCCAGAGACTCCTGTTGTGCGGCCTGGGCTTTGGCAGACACGCAGGGCTCTGCCTGTAACCTCGGGGCCGGGGCTGGTGGCAGGGTCCCATACTGGACCCCTCAGCTGACCACGAGCTAGGCAGGCCCACCCAGGATGGGAGGGCCTGTGGACCATGGGTGTCACCTGCTCAGAGCTCCTCCTGGGGCTGGGCTCCATGGCCAAGGACCAGGGACCACCTGACACACCGTCCGACAGTGAGGATGCGGCTGCTCAGGGAGACAGAGGTGTTCGCTCTGGGGCTCCCACCTCGCGGGGTGGAGCAGGCCCAGCTCCCCAGAGGCCTGGTGGTGGTCAGCCCTGGTGACGGCTCCTCTCATCCTTCCTCCTTCCCACTACCCGCTTTGCTCTGGCCGATACATAATACTGGATGCAATGGGGAGCCCTCCCTAGGGGGCTCTTGAAGCCCTGGGCCCCTGCCTGGCCCCCCAAAACCTCATGTGCACATTTGGAAGTGGACTGGACTACGGGGACACTACCTGACTTGCTGTTGGGAGATGCCAGTCAGAGGAGGTGGGTCACTGGGTGTGGCCCGCAAGGGTGCATCTCCCTCCCCAGGTTCTGCCCTTCTCTCTGCTTCCGGCCCACCATGACATGAGCAGCTTTTCCTCCGCCAGGCCCCTCTGCCATCCTGTTTCTGTCTTGGAGCCCAGCTGACCATGCAATGAAAACATGAGCTAAAAATATACCTCTCCTCAAGTTGTGGGTGTTGGGTAGTGTCCCAGTGCTGAGAAAAGTGACTAACAGGTGCTGTGGCTCTCACGTGGGGACTGTCCATGGGTCTTGAGGCTCACACAGGAGTTCTCTCTCTCACTGCATGCCTTGCTGAGCATTCACCTGCATGTCTCCTTTCCAGGGCCACTGTGTCCCGGGTGGACAGGCACCTTGTGCACACATGGATGTGTGACAGAGAGTGAGACTGTGGGGGCTCCTGGTGGGCCGGGTGATTCCAGAGGGCAGGACTCTGCTTTCTCGGAAGCAGGGATGGACACCAGCCTTGGACCTTCAGCGCTGCCCCCCACCTGGTGCCCTGACCATCCCTGGTGTGGGGATGCCCTGGAGTGGCCTCCATGCCATGGGGTGGCTCTGTCTCCCATGAGGGGATGGGGGGCAGTCTGTGCACACATGTGGACAGATGTCTGCAGGTTCCTGGGGTCCATGCAGGCAGCGGTGGCACTGAAGTGGGCAGCATGACTTCAACGCCCTGGTTCACACCCCTACTCTGGCCTCAGTGAGGTTTCAGGTCTTAAGCTTCCATCCCTCAAGGGGGAGACAGATAGATCTTTGCCATAAGGATGTGAAAGGATGGGAAAGGGGTGCAGGCTCGGCTGCACCCAAACTGGCCTCCTCCAACCTCATCCTTCCAGGGCCAACCCCCTCCTTCTCCACGGTTCCTGAAGTTTCCCACCTGGTCACTAGGTGTCGCCACAATCAAGTCAAAGCCTCTGGGACCAGGCTGAGAACTGCTCCGTGGTGACAGGAAATCAGTCTGAGAAACTGGTGCCATGCGTGGTTCAGACACTATTTCCCTCATGAGATGGGTTGAGCCTCTTTCCACTTCCGCGTGGCATGTTTTCTCTGTGTGCAGCCACGTGTTAGGTGCAGGAAACACAAGCCCCTGAGACACGGCCCTGCCTGCTCAGGAGCCTGCAGCCTATCCTTCCCCAGAGAGCAGAACGGCTCTAAGTCACTAGGGCTGGCTGGGGAGTCCAAGCCAGTTGCATGGAGGAGGGGAGAGAGGCCTGGGTTTTGAAGGGTGATGACGAGCTTTCCAAGAGAGGGAGGTGGGGATGGCAATCAAGGTACAGGTGACAGCACACACTGAGCTCATTCAGAGTGACAGCACTGGGGCTGAGGTGTGCAGGAGGGAGGGGACAGGAAGAGGGTGGGTCACCAGTGAGTAACCATGGTGTCTGAAGAAAGGCCTGGGGGGTGAGCTCTGCTCACGATGGGTGCAGAGCCCTGGTGGGGACCACAGTGGGCTCCATGCCGCCCAGCAGGCAGCTGCCCTGGGGTCTCTGCATCCATGCATGCGTGGCTTCTTGCCCGTGGCCTCTGCTCACAAACCCGAGGATGAAGCCAGGCCTGGGCTGCAGTGTGCAGTGGGCTCCAGCCTGGGGTGTGGATGTCTGGGGTGAGTCCCACTCGGCCACCAACGCGCTAGGTCACCACACATAGGCCTCTGTCACTATTTCTTTCTTTTTTTTTTTGTGGGTACCGGGGGGACGACCTCAGGACCTCGCACGCCAACAGGCACCCGTGCCGCTAAGCGATATCACCGGCCCCTTTTTCGTATGTGGGTTCCGGGAGTCGAACTCGGGCCCTCGCGCTTGCAAGGCAGGCGCTTACGCTGCTGAGCCATCTCACCGGCCCCTCTGTCACTATTTCCTAGAGCAGGTGTGCAGGCCAGCTTGCAACCCGGGCTGAGGGGCCCTTGGGGTTTGAGGTGCCTTGGCTCTGGGGCACCTCCTCAGTGTCTCCTGACCAAATGTTCCCTCCTAGGCCCCAGGCTGGGCTCCAAGAGGCAGAGGCTGGTGTCCAGGGACAGATCCTTTGAAAGCAGAGACACAAGGGACGCTCAGGGACCTGAGGCGAGGTGTGAACGAGACAGAACAGGCCAACGAGGCAGGGACGGGGGCTCTGCTGGGAACAAGGAGCTCTGCATGGAGAAGGGTGTGCTGAACCAAAGGGTCTCAAGTGAGCCACGGCCAGGGCGGACAGGGCCTCCCCACAGAGGGGACAGCGTGGGTGGAGGCAGGGATGCAGAGCGACAAGGGGCTGGTTCATGAGGAGCAAGGTGAGGAGAGGCTGCAGGTCTGACCAGAGCCCCGTAGGGAGCTCGGGATGGTCAGGTGGGCCGTGACATGGCCAGAGAGCTGGGTGGGGGCGGTGCCGGCAGGGGGCTCCCTTCACCCTGGGTCTGCACAACCCAGCATTCTCTGCTCCTGCCCCTTCTTCGCCTGCTCACTCAGAGTCTCCGATCTCAGGAGGAGTCAGACCTGGGTTCAAAGCCTTCCTCTGCTACTTCCTCTCCAAGGACAAATCTCTCTGCATCTCCACCTCCACCTTCTCCCCCACGAATGGGGTTAGAGTGGCTCTACCACACAGATCACACTCGGGACCCAGTGACTCTTGGCCAAGTCGAGGCACAGCGCTGGGACCGCAGTCACGCTCACCTGTGTGGCGTGTGGTGACGTGACACGGATGGCCATGCACAGCTCTGTCAGCCCTGGGCTGGGTACTACTCTGGGGACACAGCATGTCCATGTGTCTCGTCCTGACCCTCACAGCCAGTTGTGTGATGAGAGACACTAATGCCCGCCACACCTTACAGAGAAGAAACCAGGGCTGCAGGGCTTGCGGCTGAGAAGGAGCCAGGCCCGGCCAGGTGCCTCTGTCCTGGTGCCCTCTGAGCTGCAGCTCACCTTCTACTCCACACTGTCCACTGTGGGTGCTCAAAGGTCCTGCAGCGTCGGGGAAGCTGCCACTGCCAACATGGGGACGTCGGCCCCAGGGTGCCCCTGGCGCCAGCTTGAGGCCAGGCCAGGAGAAGTGTGTGAAGCTGGCTCACCAGGCAAAGGAGTTGTTTATGGGGTGGGAGGCTCATAAAAAATAATGGGCTGGATTTATTGTCTCCGCCTTGAGGGTCATTCCGGACCGCACAGGGCTGGGACAGGCCTCTTCCAGTAGCACCATAAATCTCCCCGCTGAGTGCCGGGCCGTTTGTTCTCCCGCCCACCTGGTCTGCAGCAGGCAGGGGCCGGGGGGAGCCTGCAGCCCCACGTGGCCAGCCTCGGCCCCCACAGCTGATGACAGAAGGCCGGGGCCTGCAGGAGCCACGCCAGGACCCTGAGCGCAGGCCTGGCCTAACTCCTGTGACTCGGGAGCCGGCTCACCGACAGGATGCTACGCCGTTCTGTGGCTGAGGTGGCCCTGAGGGACTGAGGAGTTCTGTCTGCTGGCTCGTTCCCTGGAATGTGGAAGAGGAGAACAGGAGAAAGAGCTAGTGGCGGCATCAGAAATGCAGCCCCGGTTCCCAAGTGCTTCCTCATGGGGCAGCACGGGCAGCCGGGTGGGCTCTCGTAAGGGGGCTGTCAGGGACTCCTGAGCATGGCTCAGGGCGGCCGTGAGTGTTGAGGGCATCCTGAGTGGAAACCACAGGGAGGCTGCAGGGACAGGGAAGTGAGCCTGGCCAGGGGGCCCATGGCTGAGCTAGGGCTAGGGAGGGGCGGTGGCCTATTGGCCTGCAGGCCCAGGCCAAGTGAAGCAGGAGCGGCAGAGGGTGACAAGTCCAGAGGAGCTCAAGGACCGGCCTGGAGGAGGTGGGCGGGAGGCCCAGGACATTGGTTTCAGACACGATCTGGCCTCCAAGGCTGCTCCTCTGCCTTGACCCAAGCCCACAGGATGGGCACCTGAGAACTCTCACATGACCTTGGCCAAGGAGCCATAGGACACTGCTGCAGGCTTGGGAGAGTGGCTGGGTCCAAGAGGCAGCCTGTGCTGGGCTTCCTGTGCAGCTCTGAGCCAGGCAGACCCTGGCAGGTCCCTGCGCAGGGTGTCACCTCCCTGCACTCAGCAGCCTGAGCTGGCTTGAAGCAAACACTGGTCTGGCCCACTACACCCAAGCACAGGCCCTGGCTTGAATGCCTACGTCCCCAGGGTGGCAGTGCTAGGAGGGGGAGACTCCGGGGTGAACAGACAGTGAGGCCTGCCCTCCTGAGCGAGACTGGCATCCTTATAAAGGGCTGGAGGGGACGAGCAAGGCCCTTTTGCCCTTGTACCTTCTATCACATGGGGACACAGCAAGGCGTGCCATATATGAAGCAGAGTGGTTCTCATCACACACCCATCTGCTGGCATCAAGTTCCTGGGCCTCTCAGGCTCCAAAACCATAAAAAGTAGATTCCTTTGCTCAGTCTCAGATGCTGTGTTACAACAGCAGGAAAAGACTGAAGGCGCAATCTTCTCCTCGTGCTCACTGGGCTCCCACGCTCCTCGTGGGGCATCTGCCACAGCCCTCTGCATGCCCTGGTGGGACCTGCTTCTGGGCTGCCTCCTCTGTAGGCTGGGCCCTGGGACGATGAGCCCCGGCACGAAGGCGGGGCCTCCAGTGCCATGTGAGGAGGTGGCACTGAGGAGCCTAGGCACAGGGTTGCTGAAGGCCTAGTAGGTGGCGGGCAGGGTCCCGTTGCCCCCAAGCCTCAAGAACACATGCAAGGCTTCAAACCCTACACGTGGCCCAGGCTCCTGAGCCCCAGGTCTGAGCTTTGCTTCCCTCACATCAGTCAAAGCCCGGTGATCAGTTTAGGTTCCAGTTTTTAGCTTTTTAAAAAGTAGAGACTTGCCTGGCATGGGTGAGTCCCCAGCACCATAAGAGAAAAGGCAAAGACTGGCTGGCCGCTCAGGCCTACCCGGCCCCAGGTCACCTGCTATAATGAGAACAAGGCTCTGCTTGTCCAGAGACGCCGCGTAGAAATATTCCGCACCCAGGTGACGCAGGTAGCAGGGCGGTCTGAAGTGCAAACTTGGGGAGACGGCTCTGCCAAGGGTTGCCACTCTGTCACCTTCCCCTAAGCCACCCTTTATCACCACTCCCTCAGACACCCTCCTGTCACCACTGCTTCAGCCATGCTGTCACCTTCCCTTCAGCCATCTCATCACCTCTTCCTCAGCCATGCTGTCACCTTCCCTTCGGACATTCTCTCATCTTCCCCTCAGACATCTTCCTGCCACCCCCCTCTCAAACATCCTCCTGTCACTTTCTCCTAAAACATCCTCCATCACTTTTCCCTCAGACATCTTCTTGTCACCTTTTCTTCAGCTGCTGTGTTACCTCCCCCTCAAACACCCTGTCACTTCTCTTCAGCCATCCCCTTGTCACCACTTCCTCAGCCATCCTCCTGTCACCTCCCCTCAGACATCCTCTTGTCACCTCCCCTTGATATCCTCTTGTCACTTTCCCCTCAGACATCCTTCTGTTACTTTCCCCTCAGACATCCTCCTGTCACCTTCCCTTCAGACACCCTCCTGTCACCACTCCAGACACCCTGTCATTTCCATTCAGTCATCCCCTTGTCACCTCCTTAGCCATCCTCCTGTCACTTTCCCATTAGACATCCTCCTGTCACCTTACCCTCAGCTACTATCCTGTCACCTTCCCCTCAGACACCCTCCTTTACCAACCCCTCAACTACCCTGTCACTTCCCTTTAGCCATCCCCTTTTCACAGCTTCCTCAGCCATCTTCCTGTCACCTACCCTCAGACTTCCTCTTGTCACTTCCCCCTCAAACATCTTCCTGTCATATTCCTTTCAGATACTTTTCTGTCACTTTCCTCTCAGCTACTTTCCTATCACCTTTCCTTCTGACACTCTGTCACCTTCCCCTTGAGTACTCTATCATCTCCCCCTCAGATACCCTTCTGTCACTTCCCCTGAGCCATCCTGTCACCTTCCTTTCAGCTATTCTATCATCTCCCACACAGATACCCTCTTGTCACAATTCCCCAAGACATCATGTCACCTTTCCCTCAACCACCCTCTGGTCAACTTTTACTCAGACATTCTGTTGCTTTCCCTTCAGACATTTCCCTATTGCTTTTCCCTCAGACATCCTGTCACCATACCATCAGATATCCTGTCGCCTCTCAGTCATTCCCTTGTCACTCCTAAGACATCCTGTCAACTTTCCCTCAGCTACCCTCTGGTCAACTTCCCTCAGACATCCTTGCATCTTCCCATAACCTGTCACCTCCCTCTCAATCATTCGTTTGACCTGTCCCTGAGCCATCCTCCTCTGTACTCATGCTGCCCCTGTGTGAGTTCCACACCTTCATGGCTGTCCAACTCCTTTCTTCACCTTGCTGTCCACTCCAGGATGAGTGCTTCTTGTGTTTGGATGTGGCCCCCAAAGGGCTCACTGTGTGGAAGGCCTGGTTGCTGATGGGCTTTTGGGAAGGGACTGGATCATGAGGGCTCTAACGTCATCAGTGGGGTAGTCCTCTGGTGAGATCAGAATTTGCTGGCTTTATTGGGAGGTGATGGAAACAGGAAGTGGGCTAGTTGAAAGGAGTGTATCATGGGAGGAGCGTGACCTTGGGGACTATTGCTGGTCCCCAGTCCCTTCCTCTTTGGCTCTTTTGTGCTCTCTCTCTCTGCTTCCTGGCTGCCATGAGGTGAGCTTTCCTTCACCAGGCCCTTCCACCATGATGTTCCTGCCTTGGAGCCAGTAGACCATGGACTGAGACCTCTGGAACTGTGAGCCAAAATAAACCTTTCCTCTTTTATGTTTTTCTTAGTTATTCGTCACAGTGATGAAAAGCTAACCCAGTGGTGATCTGAAAATGATAATACTCCCAGTCCTCATAACCGACAGGGCACCCTCCACTTTCACAGCAAGTCCACATTCCTGGGAAACACAGTTTCTGGTCCTTCTCAGTCCTCCCAGCTGTGGGAGTGGCTTTAGGCCTCAGGGTCCTGTGGCCACCTTCTCCAACAGGCAATGAAGCCTGCAAGGATGCTACTCTTCTGGCCAAGCAGACACTGCAGTCTTAGGTGTCAGAGGTCCCTAGCCATAGGGAGAGGCCAGGTGGCCTAAATGAAGGGCGCTCTGAGAGGTAGGTGACAGAAGGGCGATTGACAGGGTGGGAAGGGAGAAGGGCGCTGGGGTGGGACTCCAGGCTAGGTTGGAAACAAAACAAAAGCAGTCAGCACCCAATGCCCTCAGCTACCCTGCTGCCCTTGCCCCTCGGCCCTGCTCCTCAGGCCCCCACCAACCCAGGCCTGTGTGTGTTTGGGCACCAGCACCCCAATCCAGCCCACCAACAAGGACCTGGGGAAGGAAACCCTTCTTCTTGTCAGAAGTCACTTGAAAAGAGAAGGGGGAACCCTGGGGGGTAGCGGGGTGCCTCTACACATGGATGCGAGTGGTCATGAGTTGAACTCGCACCACCTGGGTCCCAGTCCTGCCACTACCTCCAGGACCGTGTGACTGGAGCCCAGTCTCTTCCTCTGTGGGCTTTGCACTCACACCCTAGCAAGGGAGGCGGTGAAGGGGTCAACGCCGGCAGTCTCTACCCACCTCGGGGTTCCAGGGACCGAGTGAGGCAAGGTCTCCATTTGCGCGAGGTGACCCAACTCATACCTGCTGCCCTGGCATAGTTACTAGTAGTGCTTCCATTCACTCTCGAAGGTGTGCTGGCTGGACATTAAATGACGTAGTCCTCCTTGGTAAGACAGGTAAAGTGCCCATGACAGTGCTTGAAAAGAGCGCTCGGTCATTCACTCTTAAAGAGCACGCTCTTGATGGGGTGGTGGTTATGGGACTCCGCAGGGAGTAAGAGGGCACAGAACCAAACGCACGCAGCACCAGTGCCAACCTCCCTGCTGTGATACCGCACTCAAGAAATGTAAGATCACTCAGGCCAGCGATGCAAACCTTTCAGAGCTCCCAATGGTGACAAACAGCTGCTGTGGCATGGGTGCCATAGATCTGCCACCGGCAATTAGGCCATCAAGGAAAACAGGGTGAAGGTTGTGAGGGACTTCTCTATCATTTTTGCAGCTTCTTATAAATCCATAATTATTTCAAAATGAAAAGATTTTATTTCCTATTGCTTTTGTCTCCCGCTATACTTGGAGTATTTCCTCTAACAAATTCACAGATAAAATGAACAGATCCTCAAAATACTTCATATACAGGCTTTTTCCCCTCCTGAATCTAGGGCCTTCACATCCCCAGGCATCTTCATTGGGAGAAAAGAGCAAAGCTCATCTGGGAGGCAGTGCCTTCTTAGGGCATAAATATGGCACATGTTAAAGATGGAAGAACACGAGGGAGAGAGCAAGAAGGCGCTGGCCATGGGCAGTCAGGCAACACAGCCGGGCAAGGGCAGCAGGGGTCAGGGCTGTGACCGGAGAGGGAGCTGCCAGCCTCATGGGCTGGGGCTTAGGACGAGGCGAGTATGAGCTGCTCCGGAGCCGGAACCAGTGCTAGAAAGCGCTGAGCAGAGGAAAGGGCCGGATGTCAATGGCTCTGGGTCCCCTCCCACCTGTCAGGGTTCGCAAGCTGCCTGGTTGTGTTGCCAGACCCAGACCTAAAGCTGCCGCCGCCTGGGTCTGTCCCTTCCCCTAGGGCAGGTCCTACGCGCGACTGCTTTGAAGCTTCCTCCCATGGGTCCCTCACCTGCCAGGAGGGAGAACTGCGGACCCAGAGAGGCAGGAACGTGGCCAGGGCCATGGGAGAGCTGGAACTGGGGACCCAATGCTCCCCCCACAGACTGGGCCAGGGTCTGTGGCAGTGGCGTTTCTTGGCCAGGAGCCTGGACTGACCCTGGCTGACCCCTCTCACACATCCGGTTCCTCCTAATCGGAAACAGTCTGCATGTTTCCCCCAGCTCTGGGAGGCCCCAGAGAGCTGGGCAGACACTGGAAGTTGGGGGACAGCAGGAATCTAATTTGCCAAAGGGCTCTGGATCCATGGCAATCAGATGTTACTTGGGTGCAAAACAAGCTCTGTCCTGGCACCTCTGGGCAGCTCTGATGTCACAACAGGCGGAGGGCTGGAAGGGTAGATGACCTGCCTTGGCGCCAGGTCCCTGTTCCCACCAGAGAATTAATGAGCAGTTGGCCCTTGTCCTGTGCGTCCACCCTGTCCCTCTGGGCCTTCCACACAGCCTCTGTGACCCTGAGAATGCTGCTGCTTTTGCTTTGGGAAGGGACTCAGACGTCCTGTGCTGTTTTGTAAACGGGCTTTGCTGCCCAGATTTAAAAACTGGGAGATTCCACCCAAAAATACAAGAAGGGACTTCTTTACTGATGTGCCCATTAACGCAGACCCATGTTGAGGCCCCCACATCTGTATTCTGTATTAAGTATGGATTTCTGATTTCACTTGAAAATCAGATCTGGCTGGGTATAGCGCACACGCCTATAGTCCTAGTATTTTGGGAGGCTGAGGCATAAGGATCGCAAGTTCAAGTCCCTAGGCAACCTAGTGAAACCCATGAGGATATATAGCTCAGTGGTAGAGCATGCCTGGGTTCTATGCCTAGTAAACCCCCCCACCCCAGGATCTGGCCCCTGGAGCCTTTGGGTGGGGTTAGCCATGTGCCTAACACCACCACAAGTGCACAATCCTACCTCCCAGAAGTTCTCGACTTCCCCTAGGAACCCCCCCCAGCACTGTTTCCTAACTCCGCTTCCCCTTGCTGCCCTCCACAGGAAACCCAAACCCTATCATGGTTGGGGCCCTCAAGCACCCCTCATCCAGGGCTCCTCCTTCTTTGCTACTGTGCTCCACAGTCCTGCCCTTGTTCCGCTTTGCATGCATAGCCGGTCCCTTTCTACCTCAGGGCCTTTGCACACGCCTGGCCTGGCATACCGCACCCTGCAGCTCCATGCCTCTCTTTCTCATCACTGGCTTCCAGCACAAACTCGGCTTCTCTGCAGGCCCTCCGCCCTGGTCACTGTGTTCCACCGCCTGTTTCTGTCCTTTTTTTTTTTTTTTTTTGTGGGTACCAGGGGGTCGACCTCAGGACCTCGTGCGCCAGCAGGCACCCGTGCCGCTGAGCGATATCACCGGCCCCTTTTTCGTATGTGGGTTCCGGGAGTCGAACTCGGGCCCTCGCGCTTGCCAGGCAGGCGCTTACGCCGCTGAGCCATCTCACCAGCCCCCTGTTTCTGTCCTTGAGAGTTCATCACCATCTGACTTTGCCCCAGCCTGCCTGGGCTCCCTTGCACGTCAGCGGGTCTCACCTGGCCACCTCAAGGGTGGCTGTGAGGCTAATGAGTGGTCTGCTGTGGTGCTCAGGCCCGTGCTGGGGCAGTAAGCTGCTGCCACCAATGCTGTTCTCTCCTCCAGGCCCAGTCCTGCGGCTGACACCAAGATTTGTCACCTCCTCAACCCAGCAAATGCTGACAAGCCAAACTGAGACACGGTGATAAACAGGCCGCAGTCATCCTCTTGTGTCTTGCTGACGCTTCCTGTACACCCTACTTCCAGCCTCGGGTCTCACGACATCCCCAGAGCCTGCCCAGGGAAAGGGGCTCCTCTCAGGGACCCAGGACATGTGGCCTGGTGGAGAAGTGGCCCCAATGCCAGGCCTCAGGGATGCCACAGTGCTGGTGGCAGTGGCCCTGCGAGGTCCTCTTCCTGCCACATGTTCCCTCTCTTTCCTGCAGATGGGATTCTCACAGGGCCCTGCTGGGGCCGAGGGCCCTCCCTCTGCCTTCTGCTGTCTCCTGGTGGGAGGCTTAGGGGGAGCAGCGTGTCCTCCCTCCTGCCTGGAGCCACCTGCGTGGGGTGGCCGTGGGGTCTGCATGCTGTGACCTCAGAGAGTGCCCTGGAGCCCTGGAGCTCGGCCTTTGTGTCCTTCTGGGGATGCTGTGGGGCCAGGGATCAGCAGGCTGGATTTGCCTGTGAAGAAACCGCTAGAACCAATGATGTGAATTCTGCGGCCCATTTGTGCGGCTTTGCTTTTTTTTACCCTGAGCTTTGTACTTTTTAAGTGTTTTCACCTTTACTTTCTCAGGAACTGTTTTCTAATAAAAACCAGCCCCGAGCCCCCACAGGCCCACTCACAGCCTCCTGGGGCCACACGGGTGCCAGCACTTCGTACCCAGGGTTCCTTCCTACTTGACACTCTGGTCAGTCAACACCATGGTCCCTGCCTGAGGAGCAGCCCGGCTGGGAGTGGGGAGGCTGGGTGCCACCCGTGTTCCACTGACCCAGGCCCAGTGTGTGCCTCCTCGCTCCCCACCTTCCAGGTAGAGGAGGCCTCTGCCTGTCCCGGAGCCTACAGCCTCCTTGTCCAAGGTCAGCAGCGGGGGAGGGGCACATGGCCCTCGGCCCCCCGGATCAGCCAGGCCCAGTGCCCTGTTGCAGAACACAGCCCCAGCCTGGGATCCCAGACCTCATTTTAGGCAAGAGATGGCCCCGTGCCCTTGTAAGTGCCGTGCCCTCTGCCTTGGCCCTCTCCTCCAAATCCAGCTCTGCCTGATGTCCCAGCCTCCTGCCCGAGGCTCAAACCCCAGGACTTGACCACCAGTGCCAACCCTGAGTGCCTTCACCTGCAGGGCTCGGCTGTGGCAGGCTCCGTCGCAGCCTGGTCTGCCCCTCCCCTGGCATGTCCCCAGGCAGGCCTGCCATGGCACGTGGCTCCAGAGCTCCAGGACCTCGGCTGGCTGGTGACCCGTGAGCATACAGCAGACAGTGGAGGGGGAGGCTAGCATGTGGCCTGGGTAGACCTCGAGCCCCATTTAGAGAGGGGGATGTGGGGAACGGGGCTCCTCGCTTCCTGGCCACAGCCAGCCCACTCCAGAAAGGCCGACAGCTCCTGGTTATGTCCGCTACCTGTGGCTCCACCTTGTCTCCACACAGAAACATGAGAAACGCCAGTGGCCTGGTGCAGCTGGCGAGAGGAGGAGCCGGGAGGATTTCCATGCAGAACCAACAGCAGAAGTACAAAACAGCCATTCAGGCCACCCCCAAACCCATGCCAGACCCCAAGGCCCTGGAATGCAGCAGGCAGGAGTTTCCAGGGATGCCTTGCCTGGCGGGGAGCGGGTCCAGTCGGCACCCGCCTACTCACCATTGGAGCGGTGGATACAGGTGTGCTGGTTGTCACTGAGGAAAAAGCCACTGTGGCATTGACACTCATAGCTGCCCATGGCGTTGACACAGATCTGCTGGCAGCCACCATTGTTGTCCTGACACTCATCCACATCTGCGAGAAGACAACGAGAAAAGGAGAAAAGAGAGGTTACGTCTGGAGCTGGTGGGACACAGACGAAGTTTCTCAGACTGCGCCGGAGGGGCTCCTCGGACAGACTCCATGGCACTCTGCCACAGTGGTACTTCAGGGAAGCATCCACGGCGGTGCTGTGCATGGCTCTAGACTATGGTGGAACTCCACAGTGGCACTCCACAGAAGTACTCCATGGACACACTCCGTGGTGGTAGACCACAGAAGTACTCCATGATACTCCACAGAAAGTACTCCATGGCATTTCATGGTACTCCATGGCGGTACTCCGTGGGTATTCTACGGTGGTACTCCACAGAAGCACTCCATGGTACTCCACGGTGGCACTACCACAGAATACTCCATGGTGGCACTCCACAGAAAGCACTCCACGGTGGTACTCCCTGGAAATACTCCATGGTACTCTAAGGCAGTACTCCACAGAAGTACTCCCTGGGTGTACTCCACGGCAGTACTCCTCAGAACTGCTCCATGGTGGTACTCCACGGTGGTACTCCGCAGAGGTATTCCACAGTACTCCACGGTGATACTCTACGACGGTCCTCCTCAGAGTGACTTCACAGGAATAGCCAGTTCCAGTAGCAGTCATGTTGGCCGACCTTGGCTGCTTTCTGTGTGCTCTGCACAGTTCTAAGCAACATCCCTTGAAGTTAAGTCCTTGAGTCTTCACAGCCCCCGTCAGTCAGATCCTGGTATTAGTCCATTTATAGACGAGGAAACCAAGGGACAGAGAGACACAGTCACTTGTCCAAGGTCTCACTAGTGTTAAGTGGCAGAGGCAGGATTCAAACCTGGTGGACTGACTTCCAAACCTGGGCTCTCCCCAACATCATCAGACCCTCCCCCCGTCTCTAGGAAGACAGAGCAGCCCACACCATCTCCCCCAACACAGAGGGCCCCATCAGCCGCAGCCCACCACCCGTTCTTAGTCTACCTCACAGGGCCCCGGAGCCATGTGGAGTGGGACTCCAGTGTAGCCTGTGCCACCCCGGGGCCCTGAGCCCTGCAGATGGATTTCAAAAGCCTGGCGGGTAGAGAGGATTTGCAAAGCCCTGACCTCTGGCTGCCAGGCCTGCCAGGAAGGCTGCCAAGAGTCTTTCCTGCTCCCCGGGAGGGAGAGCTGGACCTGGGGCCGACTCATTTCTGGCCGCTGGCACGAGGGGCACGCTGGCTGCGGAGTCTTTATGGAGTTCTGGTCCTGAACACAACAGCATGTTTCAATTACCCAAGCCATAACCCCCTACGCTGTCAGTTTGTTTAATGAAAGAAGGGCTTCTTAAACCTTAATGTCCCATGGCTGTATTGTCATTTTAATAGGCAAATATATAAAACCACAAAGGCAACGTGAGCTACTGGCTGCTTCTAGCTGATCCCCAACACACGCAGACACACGCACGCACACACACACACACGCATGTGCTTTGGCACTGAGAATTTCATACAGTCCCTTTCACTGTGGGGACCTGACGGGTATGGGCAGGTTAAGAGCAGGTAGAGAGACCTGCACTGAATCAGGTGACAGCTCCACCATGAAGTCTGGTCAGCTGGGTCCTATTTAGGCTGGGGACAGCAGCTCCCTTTCCCACAGCTGCCTTTGAGGCCTGCTGAGAGGCACGTCGTTATTCTCTGGTGAGCTCAGATGTGAGCACGCAGCAGGTGGAGGGAGGTGCAGCTCCGAACTCTAAAAGCCACCCACGACTACTGCTGCTACAGAAAGGTGGCTGTCGCTGTGAGCAGCCCTAGCATCAGTCCCAGAGCCCGAGGGTCTGACCCAGGAAGCTGGAAGGAGCGCCGGGGATTATGACTCTGAATATCTTTCTCCTCCAAGTCTTGCTGATGGCTCCTGGCAGGCTCCATGGCAATGTCACCTTTGCTGGGGGCAGTGTCTGCTCCACCTGGCACTGGACCATGAACAGTTCTGGGCCAGGCACCATGTCTTCCTCACCTGCCCTCTCAACACCGCGAAGCTAATAGCGCCTGAGAGTTAGTACGAGACCTCTGCAGCGCGGCGACCGACTGCGCTACTGACAGATGTGTGCAGCAGGACGCCGAGGCTCAGAAAGCTGGAGTGGCCCAAACATGGCCGCGCAGGGGGTCGGAGGATCGGCTCCAGAGCGTGAGCCTCTGCCCCCCTGGCTAAGTTGGAAGTGGCAGAAGTGTGTAGAGACTGATGTCACCAAAACCCGCCCTCCCCCTGGGAGCTCAGTCTGGAATCCAGTTTGGGCATGTGCCGTGAGCCCTGGCTGCGGCCAGAATCCCATCTCTGCCCAGTGTGACCGTGAGGCATCTGTGACAGGTCCTGGGTGCACCTGACAGTGAGATCTGATGGCAGCCGGTCCTGGGGCATAGCCAGTCGCTGCTCCTGTTCTCTTGGTCCTCAGTTGCCCCGTGTCGAGGTCCCCAAGGCCCGAGGAAAGATTCGATGGTGAGGCAAACAAGACAGAGCTGGAGCCCCAAGGGGCAGACCTGGGTGCCACCCATCTGCAGCCAGCTGGCCTGGTCTGGCCACACCAAGGGCAGTTGATGTCACACATCCACAAGCCCTCAGTGACCTGGCAGGGTGGCTGGGCCATCGTGACAGGGCTGTTTACACTAGTGAGGAACAATGACTTGCCAATGCTGATGAATAATTTGAAACAAATGCAAGGCCCTGTAAACACTGCCTTTCCTCACTCCCAAGCTATTAATCTGGGATTAAGCAGGAAGAGGGGGCTGCCTTCTGCATTCCCCTGGTGTCCCCACACAGGCCTGGCCCCCAGCCCTGGAGTAGGGCAGACAGCCTGCACCCCGAGTCTCCAGCCCCCAACAGGGCTACAGGGAGGGCTGACAGCCACTGTCCCACTGGCGAGGACAGACTGGGTTCCCTGTGGGAAACAGCCCCAGGCTCTCTAGAAGTGGGTGAGCCCAGCACTCCCTGCTCCACGGACGCCGGCACTTGGCACATTCTGTTCCAGGAGGTGCCCCATGGCAGGCAGCGAGCCCACGCTGGGGAGTCGGACTCTTGGAGTTCTGCCCTGCCCTGCCCTGTGGCCTGGGGGCCATGCCCGGGCCTGGTCTGCAGGATGGATTATTTGTCAGGGGCTGAGGCTGCCCTCCAGGGAGTCCTCCCGAGTGTTGCTGCACGAGCAGGCACTGCCCTCTCTGCCACTGTTCTGTGCACCAGTGGGCCAGGCGGCTGGCCTGTGGGGAGCCTTCCCCATGCTCGGGCCCAGGCCCAGAGGTAAGTGTGGAGCTGGCTGGGCGCACTGGCGGCCTCGTGACCCCATGTGACAGCACTCATTGCCACCAGGCCCCAGCTCAGAGCACAGCACCTGCTTTGTAAATGCACACACAGCCCGAGCTCTTACCGAAGTGCACTTGGCCGTGAAGTCCCCGCCCTCCCCAAGCACACCAGAGCACGGGGAAGGGAAGCTTCCTGGAGCACGTGACGTGGGCCTAGGCCAAACTGAGCAGGGAAGTTGGTGAACTGAGTTGGAGGAGAACAGGGTGCTTGGACGCAAAGGCTGGTAGAGCAAGGCAGAGTTAGATATCTGCGTAGCTGATAAGCACAGCATCCCCCGTCCCCGAGGCTTGGGCAGCACTGAGCCTGTGTGCAGTGAGGGCCCTGACCGGCCTCTTTCTAGTCCGGGGTCCAGCACCCTTGAGCAGGCTCCGGGTGGGAGAGCCCCGCCCTGCCTCGGAGTCCTGCCCACATCTCACAGGCCTTCATCTTTATTTACAGTCACCATGGAAGGTTCCCAGAAGGCAGGGAGCCCTCTGGCACAGGGACAGACCTACAGAACGGGAAACCCTTCCAACTGGCAGTGTGGCTGAAGGACGCAGAGTGCAGAGGGGACCCCAAAGGCCCAGCCCTGTCACCCTGGCCGGCACCAGCTGGCACCTGCGGGTGAATGTGCTCCCTTCTTTCAAGTGCACTTTTGGTTGTGCACTGGTCTTCCAGTCTCCATCCCACGTCCCAATCCCTTTTCCAGGGACGGTGGCTGCAGAGGACTCTCGCTGGGACAGGACTTGGCACTTTGACACCGAAGATCAAGTCCCAACTGTCCCTCAGGTCAGGCCACCCTTGCCTCGCTCTGGAGCACCCTGGTCTGGCACTGGGGTGGGGGCTCTTTCCTCCTGGGCACAGATGCCCTACGCGACCCACCAGTCGGGGGGGTGGTCCCGCTGGGGACGTAATCCCTGCGCTCCGGTTGGCATGGTTGTCTCTCAGCAGGTTGTAGGCGGATCTGCTTTTGCGAGGCCTGTGGTGCGCTGTGCCCACGGGGCTGAGTTTTGGCCCAAGATGCTGGTGTTTGTTTTTATTAATAGCTGCCTATTTATCCTGCTTTGGACCAAAAATTCAGGTTGGAGGTTATTTATAACTCAAAATTACTTCTGGATCCAGCTTTGGTTGCTTCGTTTCCCATGAATGTTTCATGATTTGAAAGGGAGACTCTGTGTTCTGCTTGGACCCCGCCTGAATCTCCATTGCCACCAGGAATCTACCGGGTGTCCGGCCCGCTCTGTCCTAGCTCCTGCCCGGGGTAGGGACACAGGCAGAGGCGCATCCCCTGAGCCAGCTCGACTCCAGCTCTGAGCGCTCCCATCTGGCCCCAGGCTGCGCCGGGCCCTCCCCGGCTCCACTCGGAAGGCGGCTTAGGCAGAAAAGCCTCTTGGCCATTGAGTGAGGAGCGAGTGGCTCTTGCAAAATTACATTTGATGAGTTAAGTGTAAATAAATGAGAACCAGATGGATTCGATTTCGGGTAAAATACACACAGGTCTTACAGCTTTGGGGCCTGGGTTCTGCCCGATCCAGAACACTCCCCGAGCTGTCGAGAGCTCTGGCACAGGCAGGCGGGGCATCAGCAGAGCCTCCGAGGACCTGCCTGCTGCCTGCGTGGGCGTCGGTGGGGGCTCCTGATGTCCCAGCAGGTCGGCTGTGTGCAGCCCCTCGGGCCAGGCCGGGCTGGGCCTGAGGCTGGGAGATGAGGCACACGAGTGCGGTCAGCATTCCAGACCCGAGCAGCCCGGGAGAGACAGGGCCCTGTGGGAGCTGCCCACCACACTCACTCATCCGAGCCGGCCCTCTGGCCCCAGCTGCTGCCCCGCAGCCCCCCACCACTCGACGTCATTAAGCACAGGGATTTGCTGCTGGCTCAGGCCGCTGGCCGCTCCTCATTAGGACAGTCTGTGTGGCGTGACCCTGTGACCGTGGCCTATGGTCTTGGCTCCTTTTCCACCAGCCACGCCAGATGCAGTCCAAGGCTCAGCAAGAAACTGCTCCGAGGCCGCTTCGCCACCTGAGGCCTGGGCTTCCTCCTCGGTCCTGGCATTGGAGGAGAGTGCTGACGGCATCAGGGTGTTCAGCACAGCGCCTGGTCCCCAAACCACGGAGAGCAGAACAGCTGCTGGACAAAGGGTTAGCAGGTGGGTGGCGCAGTCCCTGTAGCCTGGGAATGTGACAGCAGCCACATCAGAGGAGAGCGCTCAGCCCATCTCAGCCGCTGGGCTCCCTGTGAAGCTGCCTGGGTGCCCTGAGCCGCCTCTTTCTGACTCAGCTTCAGCTGCTCACCCCCGCCTCTGGGGACCCCAGCTTCCTGAGGTGCCTAACACATCCCAGAGCTGGACACAACTGTGTGTGTGGTCCGCTCGGAGGGTGTGGGACAGCTTCCTTATGCGCTCCAAGTGCCACTCCTGTCTTTCTTCACTTCTTTGTTGTTGTTGTTGAGATACAATTCACATAACACATTCACCACCTTAGCAGCTTTAGTGTACTGACTCTGCTGTGTAACCATAGTTATCAGTTCCAGAGCATGACCCTCACTCTCAAGAGTAGGCTTGTCTATTTTTAGTTAATTCCAATTCCCTCAGCCCCTGACAACCACCAAGCTCTTTTCTATCTCTGCAGATTTGCCTACTCTGGAGCTTTCAGATAAATAGAAGTATGCAATATTTGTCCTTTGTGTCTAGCTTCTTTCATGGGGCATAATGTTTGCAAGCTTCATCCATGTTGTGGCATGTACCAGAGCTTCGTTCTTTTTAATGGCTGTATAATATTCCAAAGTATACAGTATTTTGTTTAGCCATTCTGTAGTCGATGGACATTTGGATTATTCCTACTTTTTTGCTATTATGATGAAGCTATGAACATGCTATGCAACATGCTATGTACATATTTTTCTGTGGATGTTTTTAATTCTCTTGGATATATATTGAGGAGTGCCATAGTTAGACAATATAGTAAGGCCGTATCTAACTTTTTGAGGAACTGTCCAGCTTTCTCCACAGGCCACTGCATTTTACCTTCCCACCAGCAAAGAATTGGGTTTCCGATTCCCCACCTCTGATCAATACCTGTTCTTTCCTGTTTTTTTTTTTTGGGGGGGTACCGGGGGTCGACCTCAGGACCTTGTGTGCCAGCAGGCGCCCGTGCCGCTGAGCGATATCACCGGCCCTTTTTTCGTATGTGGGTTCCGGGAGTCGAACTCAGGCCCTCGCGCTTGCCTGGCAGGTGCTTATGCTGCTGAGCCATCTCACTGGCCCCCTGTTGTCTTGTTTTCACAGCCATCCTAGTGCGGGGGACTCCGTATCTTACATGGCTTTAATCCTCATTTCCCCAACTGCCCATGACAGGGAGCACCTTCTCCCATACTTCTTGGTTATTTGCATATCACTCTGGAGAAAAGTCTTTTCGAGTCCTTTGCCCATTTTGAAATTGGGCTGCCTCGAGTTGCAAGAGTTCTTCCTGCAGCCCAGATGCTAGAACCGCATCAGATATCTGAGTGGGAGTGCAGTACTTTCTCCTGTTCTGTGCGCACCACCTCCTGCAGAGCTGCTGGCACCAGGAGCTCAGGCAGGGGCGGGGCAGGCAGGGAGGCCGGGCTCCACCCTTCCCTGGCTACACGCTGCTCCCAGGAGATCCCGTCCCCTGGCTTCACCCGCACTGACCAGCCAGCTGCCCAAACCTCTAGCCTGCATGCCGAACTGTCCCGAATGTGGACAGAGGCCGACACGGTGGCCGTGCAGCAGTCACCGCTAAGCTACCAGCGCCTGAGGTGAACCCCGCCTGTCTTCCCACAAGTGCAGGACAACTCCTGTCTCGGCACATGGCTGCTCCCGCCAGAGCCTCTTGGGCTCAGACACCTGGTAGTTGACCTCCATGTGGCTTTGCCCTCCCCACATCGATCCCCTCAGCAGGCCCAGTCCTGTGGGCTCCACCTGTCGTCGAAACCCCAGGTGCAAGGCCACCTGCTCACCCTCACTCTGCCTGCTTCCTGCCTTCACCTCTGCCCAGCCTCCCTGCTTCTGCCTTGTCCCTGGCACCTGGCTGGGACCTCCAAGCATCAGCTAGCTGTGTTGCCTGCTGCCTGCAAGGACCCAAGGACATGCATGCCCTTCCCTGGCCAACCGTGGGGACCACTCTGGCTGCATCCCCACTGGCCTCCCTCACTGTGACTGCGGTGCTGCGTCCCCGCTCTCCCTGACCATGCCTGTGCTGTCCCCACCACAGGGCCCGTGCCCGTGCCTCTGCCTGGGACCCCCTCCACCATGGTGCAGCTGGCTCCTCCTCCGGGCCTCAGCTCACAGGCCACGTCCCCAGAGATGCTCCAGGCCACCAACTTACAGCAGCAGAGAAGCCACCCCTCAGGTCGCCCACCCTGCTTCCTTCCGAGCTCCTTCCAGCCACCTGGAGCCTTCTCTGTGACTGTTTCCCTCCCCAGATGGGGGTGAGGGCAGGGGCTGCGGCTGGGCCTGTCTTGAGCCCTACTGGGTCCTGGGCACCCTTGTAAGTCCAAGCACCCAGGAACTGGATGGAGACTGAGGCCTGGCCACAGGAGAGACCTGTGTCACTGCCTGTCCCTGCCTGCCGCGCCCCAGCTTTCTCGCTGGTCTCTAAGCACAGACAGGAGGGCCCTTTGGGAGGCAGCAGCCTGCCAGGTCCCCAGCCAGGTGGCAGGGCCGGGAAGGGAGCAGCCAGCCCACTTCCTTCACTGAGGCCCCTGACAGCACATCTGGGAATGTGCTCCTGGGTGGACATCTGTGGGAAGCGCTGGACTCTTGAGAAATTTCTTTTGATGGGGATGAGAAGGGAGGACTGCGGCAGGGGAAGGAGGAGAAGCAAACAAAGAAGCTGTGGGAGCGAGGCGGTGCCCAGGGAAAGGGGCGCTGCTTGGGCAGGGTCGGAATGAGCGCCCGGGCACCAGGTGTAGCGGTGAGGAAGGAGCCCGGGGCCCTGTTCCTCCCAGAAACACTGCCCTCCCCGAGGGGGGCCCGGGGCTCCCCAGACACCCACGGACACAGGCTAATCAGGTCCTCCGTGCAGTCTATCCCGCCTGACATCGGCCCCAGGCGCTGATTTACCCCCGGCCTCCAACGGCCCAGCGTCCAGAGCTGATTTCTCCCTGCTGGTGCCCGGCACCTTCTCCCTCCCAAAGCCGGTGAGCGGTGAGTGGAAGATCCGGGTCTCTCCCCTTGCAGGCTGCCGTGGCGCGTGGTGGCCCTTTCTTGCTAGCGCCCTCTCCTTGCGCATAGTTCCCTACCTGAGAGGTCTTCATGAGGTGACAGCGGCACACTCAATCCTGTGGGTTCTGCCTCACGCCCTGTGTGACTTGGGGCTGGCCATGGTGGGGGAGCTGCTTCTTTCCCAGCTCCAGAGCTTGGCTGATGCACTGGAGGGGAAGGACATGCCTGCCCTGGCCAGCCGCTCCACCATCAGCGGCCACCTCCTATTCCTGGTATTCCTCCCTCAAGAACCTAGCTACTAGCTGGGTACAGTGGCACAGGCCTGTAATCGGAGCACTCGGGAGGCTGAGGCAGGAGGATTGCCGTGAGTTTGAGGCCAGGCTGAACTACATAGCAAGACCCTGTCTCAAAAACAAACACTAGCTACCATGGGTCTCTGTCACTTGTCTCATAAAATTGTTTTATTAAAATTTTGAACTTAAAGGGAATTTTGAAAAACAGCAGAGAAAAATGGGTCAATAATCCCACACTAGACAAAACTACCACTGCCAACAGCTGTGTCCCTTTTTTTCACGTGTTGGTTTTCTACATGCATGCGTCGTTCTGTATGTGGACCTTGAGTCCTGTCTCAGAAAGGCTGAACGGGAGGGTCCACAAGCTGTGCCTCGGTCCTGAGCGACCTCCTTGCCTCTGCCTGTCCCCTTGGCAAGTGGCTCCCAGCCTGGGCCTGAGGACGGCCTCCGAGAAGGGCGTATGGAGCAGCTGCAGCCCCTTCTGTTTTGGGGATCATCTCATGAGACAGATTCCCAGAAAGGAGACCCGGGGGGCAGCACGTGAGCCCTCCCTGCGCCTGACTGGCATCTCTGCCCTGGCGTGTTGCACATGCAGGGCCCCTGCTGTGGTGGCCTTTCTCAGCCCATCTGCCACTCCACTGGGACACCAGGCCCCACACAGGGGGAGGCTGTGAAGGGGAGGCCAAGGCCTGAGCTGAGGGAGCCGCTCTTTGTGGGGACAGGGAGGTGGTGAGGACACCGGCTGAGCAGTGTGTGTGCGAGAGGCAGGGGCCCCGTCTAGGCCAGCCAGGGACCAGGGAGGGGCAGGTGTGCCTGGAGTAGGACACGGGGTCACGTGTGTGTGCGTGCATGCGTGTCTGTCTGTCCTTCTGCTGAGGCCGCTGAAGCAGCAGGTCCCTGAGGGTGTGGAAGGAAGGACTGGGTGTCAGGTTTAGCATCAGGGAGGCCCTGGCATCCCCACGCCTGTGGGCACAAACCTCCAGGCCTGGCTCTGCTTACTGGAGACCACCTTTTAAAGCACTGCCGTCCACCCTGGTGCCCACTCCGCTATCTGGCCAAGCTCATCTGCTTCTTGGCTTTGTCCGTGCTGTTCCTGCTCCCTAAAATGTCCTCCCTACCCCAGCCCCAACCCCACCTGGGGACCCTCCACTCTGGGCAAGGCGAGTTGCCTGGTATCAATGCACAAAGGGTGCCATGGTGGGAGATTTCTCCATGTGGCCAGGAGCTCCCAGGAGCAGCCAGCTCTACCCAATCTCAGAAGGCCCAAGCTGGCAGAGATGGGCACGGCGTCAGCCACATGACAAGTCACTTCTCCTGGGCGCTTCTGCTGTCCCCACCAGGTGGTCACAGCAGAAACAGCCCTCACCCAGGCCCAGTGGCGTCTGGGTCCCCACACCCTGCCCTGTGGCTCTGCGTCAACAACGGGAGCTCTCATGGCAGGAACGCTGGGGGGAGCAGCACGCGTGCGCCGATGTGATGACCATGGCCATGTGGAGTACTGGACCCGAACACGGTGATGTGCAAACTGTTCGTGTGCCGGGGTGGGCAGGGAGTGGGGAACTGTCTTCTCTCTTCGCTCTGGGTGGTTTTGTGTAATTATTCTGTGTGTGGAAGATGGGTAAGTAAACAGACACTTGCGCCTCAGTCTGATTCTAGGGAGGGGAGGAGCTTGGGGTGTGTGTGTGTGCGTGTGCACATGCATGTGTCTATGCGCCATGCCAGGGCCAGCAAGGGGTCTCCAAGCGGGGAGCAGGATGTGCAGGGCCCCAGGGGCAGCGGAGGCCCAAGGACAGGCTGGAGTGGCAGGCAGGGGACAGATGACAGGGTGGTCCCAGAGGGAGGAAATCAGACTCCCTACTGGCCACAGGGACCCTAGGAGATGACACTCAGAGGGGCCTGCACCAAGGCTGGTCCCTGGTATCTGACCTCCTTGGTGGCTGGCAGATGAGCTGGGGGTGGTGGCAGCAGCAAGCTGGCCTGTGGGATCCTGTCCTTGTCACTAAGGCAACACCCGGGAGGTTACATAAGACCCCAGACCAAAGCAGCCATGCAGCTGCCCACTTCCCACAAGTGAAGAGTGCCAGCGGGCACAGGATGTCTCTGCCAGCTGTCTATTTCCAGCTGCATGTGGCCGGGACGAGGTAGGTGACAGGGAGGGATGTTGAGGCAGGCCAATACCCAGGGCTGGCTAATGGCCACTAGAAACCACAAGAGCCTGTCCTGCATGTGTCCACGGTGACCCCAAACGCTGCCCAGGGCCCAGGTGCTCCAAGACAAACAAGAGTGTTGGCAGGAGGGCGCTGGGCTGAAGCCTGAGAAGTCCACACTTGCTGCGAACGCCCCTTTTTAGGCCCATGCTGCCGCGTCTAGCTTGGGCATATGTTTTGGTAGCATGGTTTTTTTTTTTTTTTTTTTAGTGGGTACTGGGGGTTGACCTCAGGACCTCGCACGCCAGCAGGCGCCTGTGCCACTGAGCGATATCACCGGCCCTTTTTTCGTATGTGGATACTGGGAGTTGAACTCAGGACCTCTCGCTTGCCAGGCAGGCGCTTATGCCGCTGAGCTATCTCACCAGCCCCGGTAGGACGGTATTTTTTTTTTTTTTTTTTTTTTTTTTTTTTGTGGGTACCGGGGGGACGACCTCAGGACCTCGCGCGCCAGAAGGCGCCCGTGCCACTGAGCGATATCACCGGCCCCTTTTTCGTATGTGGGTTCCGGGAGTCGAACTCGGGCCTTCGCGCTTGCAAGGCAGGCGCTTAAGCCGCTGAGCCGTCTCACCGGCCCAGGACGGTATTTTTAAAGAGGTTTCCCAAGACACTTCCTTCTTGTTTATTCCTTAGAGTTCCAACCCAGCCCTTGGCATGGGGACCTCGAACGGGAATAGACGACGAAGGCAAGCGTCTGCCTGCTTGGCCTGCCCTTGTCCACAGTGGGGTGTTTTTCTTTGCTGTTTATGGACTTGTATTCTCTGCCCTGGACAGAGCAGTGCTTCTTCTCTAAGCCACCAAATCAAGACCCGTGCAAAGGTGGGGCTGGCACGGGGTGGAGGGACAACAGATTTAAACCCAGTGGAAGGACAGCAGAGACCACAAACAAACACTCCCACCTCAGCTGGTGACGCAACCCCGACCTGGACACACTTCTGGGGGTGGGGGCATAAGAGGGGGAGGCCCACTGTGGCCACTGTGCATCCACCATCGGCACAGCTCCTTTCAGGAAGTGAAGTGATAGCGGAGAGCTGGCCCCAAACCCCCGGCTAGGAAGGGAGTCAGGAGTCGAGGCTGGTATGGCTGATTCCCAGGTCCCCATCCTTCCTACCCCTGGAACAGGGACCAAAGGACCTGGCATGGAGACATGGCCTGGGGGAATCTGCACCAGCAGATCTTCCCAGCCGAGCCACAGCGTCCCCAGGCAAGAGTGTGCAGGTCAAGGGGCTTCTCCAGGGCTGACAAAGCTGGCAAAGACCAGAGGGCAAAGTGGGGGTGAGCAGAACTGTCAGCTCGGGGGCTGCGAAGTTTATTTCAGCAGCAGCATGGGCAGGTGTGAGTGCAGCAGGGTGGGTGTGAGTGCAGCAGGGTGGGTGTGAGTGCAGCAGGGTGGGTGTGAGTGCAGGAGGGCTGGCGTGAGCACAGGAGGGTGTGCAGTCAGGCAGTGGAGAGCTGTTTGTGCACTGGAGGTCTCAGCCCTGAGAAATGAGGGGAGAGAGGTAGACAGGGACCCTGTCTTATTGTGATGAAGATGCAGAAGAAGGTTGGTCATTGTCCCTGAGGCCAAATCATATGGACATTATTCTGCCCAGTCCCAAGATGCTGGGGGGAGAAGCCCCTAGCTAGGGGGTTCACTCCACGCTCCTGGGGCGCCAGGGGCTTATGGGGGTAGGGACAGGTTCCATGGCGAGCAGGGTTCCCAGCTCCACAAAGCCTGCCTCCCTTTCAGCCCTGGCAGTGTCGGCGCTGCATGATTCTTACAGAAAAGAAGGTGTGGTGTCACTAAACCACACAAAATCTGAAAACTGCTGCTTGCAGCCCACTCCCTTTACTTCACATGGGAAGTGGAAACTGAGGCACAAAGGATTGGGGCATTTCCTGAGGTCCCCCAGCAAGTCAACAGCCTGAAAAGCCTGACTCCGCCCACCACCCCTTCACCCCAGCACCTCCCTGGGCTCCCTGCACTCGGACATCCCTGCCCCCCTTCTGAGTTGGCCCTCGCCAGCACACCCCGATTTTGCTGTGATCTGGGGAGAGGGAAGGTCATCTGTAAAGATGCGTAACATTGTCCTGCACTCTTCTTTTTCTCAGGCCAAGGAATTTCCAGCCAATTAGCGGCCGTGCAAAGCCAGAGGAGAATCGGGCCCAAATCCCACTTGCTCTCTGACCACAAATCCTTGCAGCCAGGCGTGTCTGGATCACTTGAACTCAGGCCAAGAATGCGGGAGCAGTGGGGGGCGGGGTGGGCTTGAAGTGCACAGGAAGAGACCTCTTGGCTTCACCTTAGAAAACACTGGTGTTTACACACTCAGAGCGGACTGTCCGAAGCTGTTTAGTTTTACACGAAAATGGTCAGCATTTTTTTTCCTGGTAAGAAATGCATTCGAGCTGTTGAAGTATGAAGACAAATAAACAGAGGCGACTGCAGCCGTGGTTGGGCTTCCAGAGAGCAGCACGTCGTCTCCAGCTGTGGTCCAGGGGAGGCCGGTGAGCCCTTTCATCAGGACGGCCAGCGCTGCTCCCCGACGCGAGCCTCCGGGCACCCGAGCGACGTCCTCCCCGTGCAGCTGGGCTCTGGGCCGGGCCGGGAGCCCTCGGCGCCCCGCAGCTCCGCCTCATTGCCTTCCCTCTGGCAGCCCCAAGCGGCATCCACACAGCCATCTCCTCACCTGATCCTAACAGAGAGGGGCTGCCCCCATTTTGCAGAGACTGAAACTGAGGCTCTGTGGGATGAGGCGACAGGACCCAGGCCATAGAGTGGGAGTGGAAGCCCTGAGGTCACGTGGCCCCGGGCCACGGGAGGAGGGACACAAGGACCACTGTAAGAAGGTGGCAGATTCTGGGCCAGGAGGAAGACGCACTGTGGGGGATGCAAGTCCTGGCCAGGGCTTCACACTCAGCCTGGGGCCCAGCCCCCTTGCCAGCAAAAAAACACATAGCTGGGTGCATGGTGCAGCGGCACAAGCCTGTAATCCCAGCATGCTGGGAGGCTGAGGCAGGAGGATCACAAGTTTGAGTCCAGCTTGGGCAATTTAGCAAGACCCTGTCTTAAAAAAAAATGGGGGTAGGGATGTAGCTCACATCAGGAATACATGATAATGAGCTAATTCCCACCTGCAGAGGCCTTGGTAGGGCTCTTTTCATTCAGCTTTTGCCTCTTCCCTGGCACTGAGCAGGGTCATCCCATCAGTGCCCCCTTACAGAAGGGGCTACAGAGGCCCGGAGAAGCTAATCACTTGCCCAAGCTCACACAGTAAATGATGGGATCAGGGCTCAAAGCAGGCAGGTGGCAGGGAACATGGCACCACCTTCACATTGCCAGCTTCCAGCAAGGGCATGGTACAGGGCAGGCGTCTGGGAAATCTTTACAAAATGAATATCGAGGTCTTGTCTCCGGCTTTCAAAGGCGTCTGGAAGCTGATGACTCTCAGTTTCCCCCAGGTCTGACTATGCCAAAGATGCCTGGACTTGATGCCAGTTCCATGTAGATGGCTGCTGACCCTCACAAACAGAATTCAGCCAAACTGACCCCTGGGTCCTGTGTCTCCACCCTTGCCACGTCGTCGGCACAGCCACACAGAAAACCAGGCCAACACCCAGCGGGGGGCCTGGGTCCTCAGTCTCCCTCCCCTCCGACGTCCCATCCACTGGGAGCTCCTGTTGGCTGTTTCAAAAACATGCCCTGAGTTCAACCATGGCCTCCGGCATTGTCACCCTGGCCGAGCCACCCTCTCTGACCCCAGCCACTGCAGTGGTCTCCCTGCTCAAGCTACTCTACTTCTCATTGCCTGCAGCGTATTCTCGCCGCGGTGCCAACAAGGGTTTTTTAATTCGATTGTCAGTGAGAATGTGCCAACCCCTGGTTAGGACATCCCACAGCTTCCTGGGGAACTTGCAATGCAATCCAAACCCCTTCCCAGCATCTGCGAGGCCCGCCATGACCTGGCCCCCGCCTGTCACCTGGACTCACCTCTGCCACTCTGCCTCGCTTCCGATGCTCTGGCACCATGGCCAGTCCCCAAGCTCAGCTAGCTTGTCTCCATCTCAGGGCCACACACACGCCCTGCTTCTGCCTAGACCGAGGCCTGTCCCGCTATCTTCAAACAGCTCTTCCTCTTCCCCTGCGGCTCCTGCCTGTGTCTCCTCCCCGACCTCCGGGCGGACCTTTGTAACCACCTGACGGGAGGCTTCAGAGAAGCGACTTCTGAGGCCAGATCATAAAAGTTCCACACATTTTACCCCACCAGCAAGCTGCGGAGATGCTCACGCGGGCTCATGCAGAAAGACCAACTTGAAGGCAACCCCGGAGGGTTCTGGCCACCAGCCAACATCAACCACTGGGCAGCAGCGCGGATGATTCCAGCCCCTGGCCATCAGGGCGTCCGGGCTTCACGTCTTCCAGCTGAGGCACCAGACACTGCGGAGCAGAGCCCAGCTGTTCCTGCTGGGGTCTGTCTGAATTTCTGACCCACAGACGCACGAGGAGAATAGATAGTGTTTTATACCATTTACCAAGATGGCTTTATGCAGCAATAGTCCCTGGAATCCTGCCCATCCGAAGCTGCCACCTCCCTCCAGCACTTTTTCAGATTTGACGTGACGCCTTACGTGTGCGTGTTTACTGTCTGCCGCTCCTCGCTCTGTAAGCTCCAGCGTATGGAAGCGGCTTCAGTTTTGGACCCCATGGTATGGGTCTTCAGCGCCTAGCTTTCTGGTGCACGGCAGCGGTGCTCGGACTGACTTTTTTGGTTGAACAAATAGCTAAAGGCTGGTGGATGGCGCCGGTACCACCACTAAGCCTGTGCCCCTACTTCCTCTTACAGCTGGGAACATCTCTGCCTTTCTCGCCAGCTGGGGTGAAGCGTTTCCCAGTGACGGGGCACATTTACAAACCTTCCCTCCATTCGTGCTACAGATATTTATTTAAATGCCCATGACACACCTGATACTGCACTGGGTTCCGAGAGACAGAGGGAGCGAGACCCAGGATGAATTCTGCTCTCAGGGGAAGGAGGGACAGTGCAGGGCCACACTGGAGGGGCACAGCACGGAGGGGCCACAGACCCGGGCAACAGGGGTTTGAGTTGGGTCTCCAGTGACGAGGGGGAGCTGTAGGTTGCAGCTTTCAACAGCAGAGACGTGCAGAGAGCTCGAGGGGCTCAGGGTGTGGTGCGGGGAGGGTAGGGGAGCGGAAGAGGCTGTAGGACCCTGGCCTGAGGGACTCCGGGAGCCATCGGCTGGTGAGGGGGTGCTCCTGAGGACACAGCGGGGTCTGGATGGCACAGCGGGGCACTGCGTGGTCAGATGGGGCAGGGTAGGCAGGCTCAGAGTCGTGAACTGGTAACATCACCGGCTGGGCTCTGGTCGCAGTCTACTTCCTGGCTGTTGTGACCTCGCATAGGTCACTTTCCCTGTCCAAGACTCAGTTTCCTTATTTGTAAAAAGAGGCCAGGGGTGTTCTGAGGACCCAAAAGAGGACACAAACACAGGCTCGTGGCCAGCTCCAACACATGGAGCCCCGATGGAAGGGCCGCACCTTGCCTAGACATAAGGGTCTGAGGCCAAGGTGCACATACAGTAGGTGCCCCGTAAGTGCCCATGGGACGCGAGCGATATGGCAAATCGCTCAATTCTGCTGAGCCTGGCCACGGATGATTTCTCTTCGACAGGGAGAAAAAGTGCTGAGAGATACATCCTGGCTCGAACTGTGAGCAACTCAAGGAACATATTTTTCAGTAAGTCAAGGTAAAGATTGAGGTCGAGCAAAGCATCTGGCTAAGTGAACTAATGGCTTTGGAGAAGAAGGAGCCTCGCTTTGTGGAGACAGGAAAAAATTATCCACTGCTGGTTTTAATTTAAGATGAAAAAAAATCTTATTCTATTAGCCTAAATATTGCTCTGCTGTCCAATTGCGTGGAGCTTGGAATAATATTTTTCAAACAGAACTACTGCTATTTCAAGTAATTACGCAGCTAAAAGCAGCCATTTGGGGTTGGGCAAGATCTCATCACGGTTCCAAGTCCCTCTGGTGTCATTTTCTGTTATATTTGAGAAATTCCTCAATAAAGATGTCAACTAGAGAGAGCACTGCACTCTCCAGAGGATAGACCTGGCCCCTCTCCAGGACACAGCCACAGGCAAGCCATCTCCACAAGAAAATAAGTTTGTTCACTCAAAAGAAAAGAGAAGGTTCAACTGCAAAAACCCAAGCAAGAAAATAACCCATCCGCCATCCACCTCACTCTCGTCGCCTAACCAACTCGGAATGCTTTCCAAACTTTGATACTTATTTCTGAGGTGATCTGGGTTTTGTCTCACCCACCACCCCTGATGGGGAGGTGGCTCACAGAGGAATGGCACAACTGGACAAAACTCTTGACCAGACTTCTGGAGACAAAACAGCACCAGGCTGGGTCTCTCTTTCCCCCATTCGTGATGGCTGCGGGCTGAGGTTAAGTGATGACCAGAGGGGTCAGGACCCCAGGAGGCAGTGACAAGAGAGGACCGGCCAACAGCTCGGCCAGCCCCTCACAGCTACTGCGCAGTCCCTGGCAGGCTTGTGCTGGAAGCCTGGAATTCCAAATTCCAGGCAGGTGGTTAAGTGACCAAGGTGGCCGGCTGTGAGCAATGCAGAGTGGTAGGGACGGGGGCAATCGGGGACACCCTTGTGCCCTCCTTCCAGGGACACCCCTGTCCTAGGCCTCACACTTTATCCCTGCTCTGTCCCTCCTGTAGTGCAGTCCACCCCACAGGGTCACATGTCCATGGAGGGTGCAGGGATTGGGGACATCCGGGACACGTACCTACCACCCTGAACCACATCCCGGGTATTTGAGACTCTCAAATTCCTTCCCCAAGGGGTCCTGAGCCTCCAGTTCTCAGACAGACAAATGTCACTTAAGTCTGATCCACACAAAAGGTCAGTTGCTTTGGGGGTGAGTGGCCAGAGCGCCAGCACTTAAGTTAGGGTGTCCCTGGGCTCACTGTGGGGTGGGATGGAGCACAGATCCTGCCACAGAAATCCTAGAATTCTGAATTCAAAGCCAGCTTTCTGCTCATTAGGAAGGAATGTCGTCAGCCAAGACGGCAGCAGCAGGCAGCAAGGCAGAGTGTTGTCCAGAGCTGTCACCAGCGGTGTGGGGTATGGGCCTGCATCTGTACTTCTGTCCCAAGTCCCACAGCTGTCAGGGGCCTGGCTGTCTGTGGCCACGCAGGAGTGGTGGTGGAGACACCACATTTTATGCTATATCCCCCAGCTTTTATGTGTTGACAAGTCATGCGGTGATAACATAACAAACATCACCACCACAGTGGGGACAAACCAGACGTGCTCGTGGGTCAGACGAGGGCAGTGGGCTGCTGGCTTGGGACCTGTGCCACAGTACAGTGACAACATGCAGCCCACAGGCTCTCCTTCCTAGTTAATCCCCATGGCGCTCCTCCGTGGCCGGTATGACTGACCCATTTCACAGTTGGCCGGGGACTAATGTCGACAGGGTCTGAGGAGCTGGTCTCAAACTCTACAACGTATGTGTAGTGGCACCAGAATTTGAGCTGCCATGTTCCAAGCCCAGCTTGCTCCTGGGGCACGATTTGTTTCAGCCAGCGTGTACTTAGCTCCCTCGTCCTGACACCATACCAGGTATTTAATTGTTACGGTGATTCATGGGTGAAAGGGCTGGGGCTCCCAAAGGTCAACCCACTAGCCCGAGGCCACACGGTCAGTCTGGGTTGGAGCCGGGTGGAACCGAGGTCTCATTGCTCTGAGCCAGAGTTTAGTCTTGAGGAGGAAAAAGACCAAACAAAAAGAACTCTGTTGGGAAGGGTCTGCCCGCAGCCGCGAGCAGAGAGGCACAGAAAGATCCTTTTCTTGGCGGCCTTGTGTGCGCGCCGGAGCCTTGCAGAGTCGCAGTCTGTGCTCAGAGGTAGTGGGGTGGGGTGTGAGGGGTGGGGGGCCCTGGTCAGCTATTTAGATGAATCAGAATAACAAGAATCCACTGTGAACACATTGTTGTCGAAGCAAACACCCACATGAGCTTCACCATCAATCCGCAGGCTGGTGGCATTGGGTGCTGTGGGAATGGGGTGCTGTGGCCAACATGGGGCATTTACAACAGATGAGAATGCTGGGGTCAGCAGGGCACTCAAGTGTCAGACACAGTGCAGCCCCATGGAACCCCGCAAGGTCCTGGAGACATCTAATCAGCCCATGTTGACACATCTCTCCCGGAAGTCAATGGCCAGATTGATGCCCGAGGCATTCTAGGTGGTCAGTGCCAGGCAAGCTGCTCTCTGCTTCTACATCCATGATCTCCCTGAGGAGACAGGGACAGGACAGGGATGAGGCACTCCATTTTACAGGTGGGGAAACTGAGGCAGGGAGAAGTGGGGAAACAGGAAAGCCCCAAACTGCCAGTCCCCATGGTCTGTCCTCTTGGCCACAGTGGGGTCCTGCCTGCTTCTCATGGGCAGTGCCTCAGGGACGGTGAGCTCTACACTGCCATGTCGGTTCCCAGACCGTCCCTTAACATCTGAAAGGATGCAAACAACCGGAGGAGTGGAGAACTTTGTTCTGAGAGGGCTGAATGAGAAAACACTTGGGTGTGACTTCACCTGGTGTGTGGCACAGTAAATGTCACACTGTTCCTACTCACAGGTTCGGCCTGGCTCTGCTGTCCTGGGGAGTGCTACCCTCCAGCACACCCTGAGCCTGGCCTGGAGGAGCTGCCGCCGCCCTCCACACACTGCGCCCTCAGCCTCAAAAATCCCCCACCCTGGAGACCCCGCTTAGTGCCGCTGCCTCTTCGAAGCCCCCCCAGCCCCACTTTCACCCCCACCGCATCCCATCTCAGTTTAGCTTTTCGCGCAGGCCCTTCTGGGCTTCAGTAACTTGCTGCCCAGACCTCTGTTTTGGCACTTGTTTGGGTTGTAATTACAAGTTCACAGATCTTGTGAACTTGTTTCCCATAACGAGATCCTCTGAGGCCCAACATGCATTAAACAAAAACAGGCAGGGAACTCTGAGGCCGACGCGCCACGAACAGGCCAAGTCCCCAAGCACTCCGGGCGTCGAGCTGCCTACCCCATGCACCCGCAAGCCAGCGGGCGTGACAGGAGGTTTGCCGAGCCCTTTTGGAAGCACACCATAGAAACCCATAAAAAGTCCAAATGATCTTTAAACCCTTTAGTTCCACTTGTGGGAAGCATTCCTAAAGGAACATTTAGCAAAACACGAAAGAAAAAGTGTTATGCTCAGAATCACCTCTTGCTTCTGACAGAAAAAACAAAACCCCACTGATAGGTGGCCTAGTCATCTAGAGTAATAATAACGCCCGTGTGTTGACTATTTAGCACCTACTAAGCGCCGCTCATGTAGCTTTATGTCGTCATTTATCCTCACACATGACCTGGTGATGTAGGCAGAGTGGTGATTCTGCTCTACAGTGGCGATGAGGATCTGAGACGAAAGGACCAGATACGAGGGGCTGAGAACCCTGGGCCAGGCCTGTGGCTCAGTGGTCAGGACACCATCTCAGTTCCTGCTCTCAGTGGCCCTGTGAATAGCTGCTCCTGACAGCCTCGCTCCACCAGCAAGGGACAGAGACCCAACAGGTCAACAGTGTACCTGTGGCCATGCTCCTGCCAGACCCACACTCTTGCCCTCTACCTTCCTGCTGCTGTGCCCCTCATCACCCAGAAGCCAGTGGCAGAAGAGGCTGGGGACAGGCAGGTCTGCTCTGACAGCCATGCACTTTCTACCACGAGATGCCGTTCTCCGTGTGACAGACTGGGAACCGTACCAGTTATGCATTGAGTGGCGTCTCCCCAGCAGATGCCGAAGTTCTGGCTCATCATGCTTGTGTTTTTGATTTGTTTGAGACAGGGTCTCACTATGTAGTTCAGGGTGGCCTTCGACTGACTATGTTGCCCAGGTTGGCCTCAAACGCACAGGAATCCTCCTGCCTCAGCCTCCCAAGTGCTGAGATTACTAGTGTGTGCCACCATGCCTTCAGTGCTTGTGAGGGTGACCTTTCATGGAAATATGGTCTTGGTAGGTGATCAGGTGAAGATGGGGTGGTTTATGGCGGGGATATTTGGACACAGAGACACTGGGAAGACACAGGGGGCATCACCAGCTCCAAGCGAAGAATGCTTGAGGTTACCCTGTGCTAGCGGAGGGGCGAGGCAGATGGATCCACAGCCCTCAGATGGAACCACTCTGCTAATACCTTGATTTTGGATTCCTAACCTCCAAAAATGTGAGATAATAAATCTTTGTTGCTTAACCGGTTTTTAGATTTGTCATGGCAGTCTCCAGAAACTCACGCAATTATTAGCAATTCATCAGGATACGGTGCAACTAGGAAAACGGTGGTGACAGGGCCACATGAAGATGCCCAAAGTGCACATGATGGCAAAGAGAAAAGCGAAGGACAAAGCACGCTGGCCATCTGCCCAGCACTGCCGCAAAAACACACCTGAGCAGAGAGAAGACAGCAGCGCATAAATACACCAGCAAAACTAAGACGCTTTCCAATTTTTTCAACCTCATTCTCTCATTTCCCAAGTTTACACTTATAAATCTTATGAAATTGGCTTAAAACATATTTAAAACATGGGAATATGGAGGTATACAAGATTATGGGTTGTGTCCCCTCAAAATTCTTACATTGAAGGAATTCAATCCCTAGTACTTCTAAATTTATTATACCTGAAGATAGGACCTTTAAAGAGGTAGTTAAATAAAAATGGAGTTGTTAGATGGGCCCTATTCAATGGGATGGGTGTCCCTATGAGGACACAGAGAGACATGGGACACAGGCACGCATGGAGGAAAGACCGTATGCAGGCGGAGTAAGAGGGCAGCCATCTACAAGTCGAAGAGAGAGGCCGCAGAAAGACCAAATGTGCTGGTACCGAGATCTTGGACTTCCGGTCTCCAGAACCGTGAGACTGGTTCAAATCTGTTGTTTAAAGCATCCAGCCTATAGTATTTTGCTATGGCAGCCCGAGCAAAATCATACAGGGAGCCAAAGGAGGATGAGACTCCCCACAGCCCCGGCTCTGAGAGCTAGAGCTGAGAAACAGGCAGGCGAGCCCGGAGGGCAGGCAGGGCCGTCACTCACCCAGGCAGTTGTGTCCGTCGTGCGCCAGCATGAAGCCGTCAAAGCAGGTGCACCTGTAGTTCCCTGGGATGTTGATGCACTCGTGGACACAGCCCCCGTTGTAGTAGTCGTTCTCGCACTCATCGATGTCTGCAGAGTGAGGGACATAAGAGGTGTCAGAAGAAGAGGCTGGGGGTCCCCTCTCCCGCCACTGCTGAAGCTATTGGGATGTGGGTGACAAAGCGATGACCCAATGGGAATCCGGTGAGGTTCTTCCTCGGGGATGGGGTTATAAAAACGAAGATCCTGGCCAGCAGCCAGGTGGCAGAGCAGGGCCATGTGCTGGGCATACTTGGGTGACGTCCAATTCCTACCATGGTGAAACAGGCAAGATTCTGGCTCTTTCTTCCTTGGAAGCCTCTCAGCACCAACAGTGTGTAGAGATCCTGTCTATAATCCCTGAAAACTGGCTCTCCCGCAGCGGGGGAAATGGAGTGAAACTAACTTCACACATCACTTAAAAGTGTAATTTCTGGAATGAAAGAAAAGTCCGCTAACTCCCCCAAATAATTTCCTTCCACATATGGCATCTGAATTTCAACTGCCCCGGCTTCCTTGGTATAACAAAAGCTTCTGTTTCATAAACAATGGCCAACAGCCTCTGTAAAGGTCGCCCTTTTTGCTGTCATAAGTCTTTTTCAACATTTTCCATCAGAGGTCAAAGGGCGATCAGTCCTGGAGTTCCAGAGAGAAGAATAGAAACACCTCAGAGAAGAAGAGGAGCACACCCCGTGAACAGTCAAGGAGCTGCCTTCACTAACTCAAGTCCTGGTCACAAGAGTCCGTGTCATTGTCTCCTCAATCCCCACACTAACCCAGGATGTAGATGCCATTACCACTCGTCCAGCTTTACAAGGACATGGAAGAAACGCAGGCACAGGGAGGCTAAAACCTTGCCAAAGCTCACACACCTAGGAAGCGGAACAGAGGGATTCCCACAGTGCAGCCTGGCTCTGGAGCCCCAGGGATTCTAAACCCAGGGTAGGCCCCTCGGGGAAGGCTTCTGTCAGCCATGGCCTGGGGGCACTGGCTCTTCTGGGGCCAAATACTCCCTGGCCTGACACATCTCAACCTACATCTTAGCACGACTTTCACAGACTCCAGAATGACCTCTGCAGGGAGGGAGATGGCAGCAACCAGCAGCACAACCAGAAGTGGAAGTGACTTCCGGAAGTGACTCGCATGAGGCAATCCAGCGGGAAGAAGTCCTTCCCTTATCCACTATGAGAAGGATTCTAAGGTAGAGTTCCAGCTCAGAGAGCAGGCAAGGAAGGTACCAGCCGGTGGAAAGAGGAAAGCAGCCTGAAGAGGAGACTGACCGCTTCCTCAATGGCCTGAGGAGCTGCCCCAGGGAGACCAGAACTCCCTGCTGGTCCAGAAGGCAGAGCCGCAGGCAGTAGGGGAAGCCGTGGGGGCCAATTAAGTTTCACAGTAGGGATGCGGGTCTGGAAAGCAGAGGCTGGCTTAGTAGGCAGTAAGCTTCTCCCTTGCCCTGGAGGTGACGAAGCACTGCCCTGACTCTTGCCTGCCGAGGACACACAGAGTAGCCCGGATGACTTCATGGAAAGCAGCAGAAGTGAGAGTGAGAGTACCAGGTCTGGGCTATTCGGCTGACTCCAGGTATCCACCTTGCCGGCTACAGTGAGGGACAAAGTACCCTAGGTCTCCAAAGGTCCAGGAGACAGGAGGCTCTGCCTGAGTGGCCATGTACATTAGCCGGGAAGCTGACTTGATTCTGCAACTCATTTAATTGTTTTGAATCCTGATATTTAGCACCCTTAGTAACTGTGAGTAACATCAAAGGAGGATATAAGACGGTGTTTATTGAAAGGATGCATAGATTTATAAAAACTGAGGGATGCTGATTGCTCTCCAGTTTCCCTTTGCAGCCCTGACCTTTCTTCAGAGCCCCAGATACACCAATCCAATCACTTCTTCCTCCATCTACATAACACCCAAAGGCAATATAACTTGACTTTAATTCACTGAGCTGCGCTTTCCTGAGGTTCCCCATTGCCGTGGATGTGGTTTTCCTTCCACATTCTGTCTAATCGGCTACCAGCGTGGCTTCCCGTATCCTTAACATGGTTACAGGCTGCCAACTGGTCACTTATTTCCATTATTGTTGGCATGAGCATCGCCTCCGATTGATTTTACCCAGCAGTCTCTCCTCTGGGAGTGGAGACTTCCCAGCCTAATCCAGACAGCACGTGCCCCTGGCAACTCTCTCGCTCCCATGGTGGCTGTGTGACTTATGTTGGACTAGTCAGACAAGGGGAAAGGACTTTTATTTCATACTTGGGAATATAATTTTCTCTCATGTTGTACCTCAGAAAAAAGTGAGCCGGTATCCTCTCCTGAAACATACGCCAGCCCTTTTAATTCTCACAGCAGCCCTCTGGAACAGGTATTTTAACTCCATTTTTATGGGCGAGCAAACTAAAGGGCAGAAGGGTTAGGTAATTGCTCAAGGTCACACAGTAAGTGGTTGGCCAAGGATCAGAACAAAGGCCTTTCAGTCTACAGAGCCCACGTCCTTTCTCATAAGCTAGAATGCTCAGTCACTGGCAAAATGCTTTATACATTTTATTTTACTCTTAGGACATTTACACAGAGTGCCAAGGAAGTGTCATCCAGCCATCCAAACACCCATCCCACTTATTCCCCATCCATCCCTCTGCACGTGCACACACACACACACACACGCATGCACTCATGGGTGCATGTTTGTCCATCTACCCAAGTAACTAGCTGGCCAACCAGCCATCCATTTATCCAAACAGCCACCCACCCACCAACTACCCATTCATCTATTTACTCTATCACCTATCCTTTCAAATACCCACTCAACCATTCTTCTATCTATCTATCTATCTATCTATATTAAAATAATCCATCTAATATCCAGTTAGTTGGCCACCCTTTCACTTATCCAATCACATATGTGCCTATCCATTGATTTTGCAAGAATCTACCCATATGTCCAAATATTCATGCATGCAGCTATCTAAATACTCAGCCAGACATCCACTCTTCCATTAACCTTAAGATCCACTCATCCTCACATCTATTCACCCTTTCATCCATCCAAATGCCTAGCCTCCCATCCACTGATCCAAATACCCACCCCTCTATCAAACACACATACCATACACATCCAAATACCTCCCTGCCCATTCATCCATATATCCAAACACATCTAAAACCTATCCACTCATTCATACATCCAACATTCGAAAATTCATCCATTCACCTACCTAAACTTCTACTCACACACTCCCTCATTCCTTCAAACATGATCCATCCAAACAGCTTCAAAAACATATAGGACCAGATTTTGAAAAAGAATAAGATGTTAGGACTAAGAAAAGAGAAATGAATAAGATAAACTAGTGATAGTATCAGAAATATATTTGGTAATTCCAGCACCATTTTAAAAAGGTGAACCATAAATATGGCTGAGTTTCCTAGAAGCCAAAGCAAAGAAAGAAACACAATCCATTGCGGAGTCACTGTATCTATAAAATGCAATTAAACTGGCCATTTTAATGGTGGTGACATCTGAGATTCTCCATGCCTCCTAATAGCTGATGGTCTCATCCTCTGATAAGAGAGAATCACGCATCTCAATTTGCCCGGCATAGTTCCAATTTATGACTATTGTCTGGGCATAATTACTTCCAGTGATTTTTTTTCACTGTTAGGATGATAAATGCTTTGACCACCATACCTGAAGGCATAATAAAGTGATTGCTGAAAAGGCAATGAAACTTCTAGACTGTTCTTTCCTCTGACACTCCCCCTCCCCTTGGCAGGCCACGGTAGATGAAAATGGTCAGAAGAGTGCGGGAGGATTTGCTCCTCACATCTCTTCTTTCAGTCCATCCCCAAAGAGCTCCCCAAGACCCGAGCATCTGTTAAATGATCAGTTCCTCTTCCGCCCCGGGCATGATGTGCTCCTGCAGGCATCTGCGGCAGCCAGCTTGACCTTCCCAGCGCCCAGGATGGAGGACACCTGCTCTCAGACCAGAACTTCCCCGATTCCACCTACTCGTGTCTTCGTTTGTTTTTTTTTTTGTACCGGGAATCGAACTCAGGGCCTTGCACTTGCCAGGCAGGCGCCTCCTACTTGTATCTTGAACTTTTTTTTTTTTTTTTTATGTGGGTACCAGGGGTCGACCTCAGGACCTCGCGCGCCAGCAGGCTCCCGTGCCGCTGAGCGATATCACTGGCCCTTTTTTCGTATGTGGGTTCTGGGAGTCGAACTCAGGACCTTGCGCTTGCCAGGCAGGCGCTTATGCCGCTGAGCTATCTCACTGGCCCTGAACTTTTGTCTTTATTTATTTATTCTTTCCGGGACTGGGAATCAAACTCAGGACTTCGTACTTGCCAGGCAGGCACTGTGCTGCTGAGCTATACCCCCGGCCAAACTTTTGTTTTTTAAAATCATGTGAACCTCTTCCTTTAATATAGAAGACAGAAATTCACAAACCAACTAAAAATTTAAAAAATCTCTGCCAAAGCAAGCGGACTTACGATGATGAAAACCACACCCAGAAGTCACCAACCCCTGGAAGATGGCCTCCAGGATAACCATGAGGCTCTGAGCTCTGTTTAAGGACCACGACAGCTAGAGAGCTAGAGAAAGAGGGACAGAGCAGAGCTCTGGACACTTGTTCTTAAAGGACACCTGGGGTTGAACTCTGCTCCTCCAGTGGGTATGTAGGGCCCTCACCTCCTGCACCTGTGTGGCCTGGCTTGGAAACAGGATCATTGCAGACGTGATCACGCGCAGATGAGGTCACATGAGACAAGGGCAAGCCCTATGCAGTGGCTGGAGTCCTTCTAAGGAGAGGGAAGCAGGATACAGACGCTCTGGAGAGAGTACGGGTGAGGACACACACAGGCACCCGGAAAGAAGACAGCTGTGCGGCCCCAGAGGCAGCCAGCCACATCCTCGGGGTGCATGGGATGAGCATTATTTCAGAGTACTCCATGTTCCACCAAGTCATTAAGGAGAAAAGTAGGGACAGATGTCATCTCTGAACCTCCCTTGAGGGGAGGTAGAGACAGTGGAGGGGTGGTGACAGGAAGAGTTAATAGGAACAGAGAGTGGGCAGGACAAAAGATGCAACCTGCGACCTGTGTTCCAACTCCACCCTAAAGAGGACTCCTCCAAGTCACCAGCCATCCTTGTTCCTTCCATCCCTGCCCCCAGCTTAAGAGTTTTTTTGTTTTTTTTTGTTTTTTTGTTTTTTTAACAAAAACTCTGTTTCCAAAGAGAAGGCAGCTCCCAACATCCAATAGAGCAGAGAAAAACAGCACGGGGAGCTAACTGCTCATTATGGGATTTTAAAAAGGTCACCCAGTCCCACTTTCCATATATTAAAGCGGCAGTGTGCACACACAATCCCACGGCTGTGGTGGTGGACCCCAAATAGGATGTTTTTCACCCCATTTAATTCAAAATTGATTCTAGCTGCCCTATAAAATGCATATTAATTCCATGGTGTCTAGGTTCTAAAGGATTCTTTCGTAGTGAATCAGAGCACCTTCTCATTATATTTTACTGTTTTGGGGTATTTTCTTGAAAATCAGGACTTCCCAAAAACCTCAAGATGAGGGTTTTTGAAGCACTGCACTCTCCGCTCTCAGAGATCATTATTGAAACTGTCTTCTCATTTCCCCCCCAAAATTGGCATTTTTCTGGACATTCCTCTCGGACAGCAAGCCCCGGGGCTCTGACAAAGCTCCTCCCGCCCGCCGAGCACGTCCTCTCCTTTGTCTGGGGCTTTAGGGGAAACCGGGCACTCCTCAGATCAGACAACCATTCTGGGCGAGATGTATGGCTTAGGAAGTTGAGTCCTTACTGATGAATAAATCTTAATCCGGTTTGCTGGCTAATTGCGCTCTCGGGAAGGTAGTTTCTCCACTGCCTGGCGGGAAGGATTAAGTCCCCAGTCTCTGGTGGTGTGGGGTTAAACTCTGGGTTTGTAATGACTGAGTAATGAGACCAGTTCTCTGAGGACCCCTGGCATCCATCGATCAGGTTTCCCTTCTGCCGAGACAATGCCAGAAGTGGGCCCAGCAGTTAATTACGGGAAAGGTCAAAGGTCATGCAAAACCAACACAAATCCATACACTTTTCCATTCCTAACTGCACACAATGACCGTGGCTCAAGCCAGTGGGCGGGAAGGTCCCCCCACCCCACTTTGTGATCCAAGATAACCATGGGGTTCTGGCTCCTTGGTGACTTCTCCCAGCCCCCCTGTGTGGCTTCGGGCTCTTCCCTGTGCCTGAAGCTCCTTCCCAGCCCAAGTGCCTTCTCGCTGCCATGCTGAGCTCCAGCATCCCCTGCCCCTGAAGCCTGCTGCCTCCTGGCAGACCCTAGCTGTCACCTGGCCCTGGGCCCCATGCACCCCAACAGACAATCTCCTGACTCTTATCCTGATGGTGCAGTCCCATGGGGACAAGAATAGTGTCCTCTTCTACTTAAGCCTCAGAGCCCGGCACAGTGTCCCACTAAAGTCTGCTGAAACCCGCGTAAACCAAAACACGACTGCAGCTCTGCTGACTGGCCTCACGCTACCCGAGGCAATATGTAGGCCCTGCACGTATGCCTTAATTTTATTAAAAAATTTATGAGTACATGTTTGCAGTACATTATGGTTACATTCATCGTGGGAAGTTGGTACATGGACATCACATAGCTCGATTCTTTTTTACTTCCTTCCTCCCTTCATCTCCAGATCCCTTTCCCATTTGCAAATGAGCTATCTCCGAGATTCCTATGCGACATCTTAATTGTGGGGTAAGCGACACCAAGACTCAGAGATGTGCCTGCCCTGCCCAGGACCAGACGGCTAATACAAGGGCGTCCGGGAATTGAGCCAGGCTGGCTGCTTCGAAGCGAACGCTGTCTCAGTCACCGAGGGCCACACAGTGTCTGATTCTGCTTGTGCCAAGTCTCTGGAAGAGGCAGGGTCTGTTGAGTCAGAAAGCAGACTGGTGGCTTCCTAGGGCTATGGAGCTGGAGGCCTGCAGGTAGGGAGGGCGTGACAGCTACAGGAGTTTCTTTGGGCAGTGATGGAAAGATTCTAAAACTGAGAGGTGACGAGTAATTCTGAATGTACTAAAAGGCACAGTCTTGTGTCCTGTAAATGGGTGAATTGTGTGGGATGTGAATTCTATCTCAACGAAGCAGCTTAAAAAATGTAGAAAACCAAGTTAATGCTGCTGCCGTGGCTCTTATCCTCCAGCTGGGTCTGCAGGGCTCTGGCAGAACACAGGGAAACCACAGGACGCTCACTCTGAAGGGACCTCGGTGCCACCTGCTCGGCCTGGGATCATGGTGGGGTACGTGGCTCCTGGTACCCGGGGGATGTCCCTACCATGCCAACAGGATATGGGCCAGGTAACCACGCCTTTCTAACTCAACAGCGTCTTGAACCCTTCCTAGCAGCCATTCTGGGGCTCTGGCCCAGGCCTAACAGACGCTTTAGCAATCTGGTCAAGGAAAAACAACCCGCTGGAGTGTCCGAGGTGACAGTGGGGAGGGACCCAGGGACTCTGCCAGCCCTCGCTGTGGCTCCCATTGCTCCCTCCTGCCAAGCATAGGCAAGTCACTCTCATCTCCTTCGGGAAAGGCAGGGAAGATGCCTCCAGCCCCCAACCTGCAGGCTCTGAGGGCCGCCCTGTACTTTGCAGCAGGACAATCAGGAATGTGCAGTTGCCAGAAGGCTGAGCCACCCCTAGAACTGGTGAGCTGAAACCCTGGAGCTCCTCTGAGTCACTGCCTTGGGCTCTGTAAAGGGAAAACTGAAGCCCCAAAGAGGGCAACTGGGGGACTAACCTCCTGAGGCAGTCAGAGCGCAGCAGCTTGAATCAGCACTCCCAGCTTGGGCTTCCTCTCCTGCCCCGCAGCACTCACCTCCACCCTAGCCACAGCTTGAGCTGGCCTGGTGCTGTCGGGTTTCATTCTTCCTCTCTCCACCCCCTGCTGGACTCTCTCTCCAACAGTAATAATAATAACAGCAGTGGGCCACTCAAGACCCTGGGAAGGACAATTGGTCTAATCCTCACGACAGCCCAGGTGGGAAGGTCTCAACTTCCCTCTACTCGTAGAAAAAGAAATAGAGGCTCAGAGCAATCACCCTCACATAAGTGGCAAAACCAAGACTGAAATGCAAGCTGGCTGGCTCCCGACTCTGCCTTCCTAAGCGGGAGGCGACAGCCCAGAGCAGCCCCACATGTCAGCAAACCAGGGATGCGGGGACGGTGGCCGCATTGTGGACCGAGTCACTGCCTGCCTGCCTTCTTTCCTTCTGTGCCGATGCTTCCCTGGGCCAGGCCCCCAGCTACATGGAGCTGCCAGCCTGGGTGGGTGCCCAAAATGCCCCAGACCCAGGCTCATCAGCGTCCTGTGAGCAGAGCCGGGGCCACCCGTGGACCGGCCAGGCCCAGGTCGCCTGTGGGGCTCCAGTGGGAAGGGGCAGGTGGAGCCCAGCTGGAGCGGCCACCTTTCAGCCCCCCTGAGCTGAGGCAGTGTCAGGTGCCACCAAAGGAGCTGAATAACCAGCTGCTCGTGAAGGGAGCTGAGGGGCCTGGACCTCCCGCCCTCCCTGAACTTAGCAGTCAGCACACCTAGGCCTGAGGCCCAGATACCTGCCCCAGGCCACCCGGGGCTGGAACCCAGGTCTTCCAGGGAGACAGAGGTGCATCTCAGAGACCCTGGAGGAAGGGGGTACAATCAACCCCAGCAACTGTTATGAGCCCAGGCCAGAAGGCCCTGGCAGCCAGCTGGAGCTGTGATCTCTTTCCCAGGGCCACAGCCCCGGCCCATCTGCTGGACCCCCTCAAAGCTCCCTCCGAGACCCCCTGACCTGGCCCGCACACACGAGCCCCCGGTCCTCTTTGTCTCAAGGCCTTTGGGGAAGGCCGACATCCATTTCAGTAGCATTCAAAGGCCAGCAAGCCCACAGTTTATTTTCTTAGAAATAATGGTTTTTTCTGGTTAGCATTCCTCAGATGGAAAAACAAATATAGCCACTGTAATAAGAAGCAGCCAAGAGGGGGCGAGAGGGTCCGGAGGACGGGGAGCAGAGAGAGGCCCCTGCCTGCGGAGCTGGGACTCAGGGGTGGGAGGTGGGGACAGAGGCCCCTAACCCTCAGAGATGGGATTTAGGACAGAAAACACCATGCAGGCACTGGGCTGCCTGCAGCGGATGAGGAAACTGGGCTCGAAATGGTCACGTCACTCGCAGTCCTTGCGGGTCAGCAAGGCCTCGGACTCCTCGCTGCCCAACTGGCATCGGCCATCAGAGCTGGAAGGCATTCCAGAGCCTCGCTTCAGCCTGCTTCCAAGCCTGGCACCGATGACGCGGCCTCCAAGAGCCTGCCCTCACATCTTCCCCTCCTCTCTCTTCTTTGCCCACTGTCTTTCATTTTAAATTTTCATTTATTTGCCTTTTTTAATGGTTGGCCCTCTAAGTCTGGTCTGTTTCCACGCCCTGGTGTCATCCTGTCTTTTCCAGTCTGTCTCTCCCACTAACCAGGGAGGTCAAGGGCAGGAAACAGGACTTGGCCCCCATACGGAGTTTGGCAGGGCGGGTGTGCTGTCGGCACTCTAGATGCCCACCTGAATCCAGATGGGCAAACAGAGGCTCAGAGGGGCGGACCTGCTTCGCAGGCTTAACTGCCCACAGCAGTAGCTCTTTATCTTTCCTTCTACACATGGAGAGGGGTTCTAGGACTCTCTGAGTGGTGCAGACTCTGCCGCGGAGCTGGGACCAGTTGCGAGCCACACCACCTAGTTGCTAGCGGACAGCAACTTGGAATTTTAAGTGACATCCACTTGCTTCCTGCCCACTGGTGTGCTGGACTAGAGAGCTTTCATCTTGGGCAAAGCACGGGTTAGCGTGCATAATTGCATGTTTTAAGACTTGAAGGGGAATTTCCTCCTACCGCCACCCCCAAGCCTACCTCCTACTGCCTTTCCTGGCCTCCTCCTAAGCAGAATTTTATCTGGACTTCAATAAAGGGTGCAATAATGATAATGAAAATGATTTAATAAGGTCACGGATATTATTCCCTAAGAAGGCCAATTGGTTTTCTTTTTTTTTTTTTCTTTCCTCTGATGTTAAACTAAATGGATCACTGGGTATATTATTAGCAGTTTTGTTCAAATGCTTTAATAACACAGTCTGTAATCTACCTACCTTCAGCGATTGACAAGTAGGCCCCAGGGACATAAAATTCAGGAAGTGACTATTTACATTCATTACATACATGCTAATTTTGTGATCTCTGATGCCCATAAGGTTGTCATTTTTTCCCTTTTCACACACACACACAGAAAGGAAAATAGTAATAATTTAATATACTGTGGCCAAAACAAAAACTTATTTCCCCTAAGAGTTTTAATTACAGCATTTTGGAAAAGGCCCGAGTTGGAACTTGTAAGTGGAATAAACCACTTGAATAAATGGTCTAAAAAATTAAGTCCACATAGAAGGGGGTGATGTGTGCTGCTGGTTCAGACTAAACAGTGATTAGCAAGAGGGTCTTAGTGATTTAAACAAGCCATTTGAGGGCGGTTTGCTCCTCGTTTGAGGCCTGGTCCTGATTATAAATGAGAGCTTTTAATTAAGATTAGCAAGACCCAATTCAAGCTATAATTTGGTCCTTTTCCTTAGCAAATGTCTATGAAAACAAGGCAATTAAGATTAAATGAGTTGAAGAATTTAAAGAGGATGAAATGCCCCCTCCTCACCCCAGCCTGCCCCTCTGGCAGAATAAGCACAAACAGGCCTGGCTAATGCAGACCAGCAGGCCAGTGCAGGCTGGCCCTGGTGGCTTCCAAAGGCCCATTCCCATGGGGCCAGGTAAGCTAGGGACGCACAGGCTTAGCCAAAGGAGGAGAGACAGAGAAAATGGCATGTGCAAAGGCCCTGGGGTAGGAAGGATCTGGTGAATCTGAGGAACTAAGAAAAGACAGTGCTGCTGGGGTGAGGTTAGGGAGGGAAGGATAAAAAACGGCTCAACATGGGTGAGCTGAGTGCGGAGCTGAGCCTGAGGGGTGTCATTGCCGAGCTATAGCACAGGTGACAAAATTGTTACCCCTCACATTCACAGGAGCTGTCTCAGACGAGCTGGGGGCAGCAGGAAGGGGACAGATAATACAGGAAAGGGCCCCCACAGCCTCCTCCATCACTCTGTAGTGGTGGAAACCCCTCCTCACGCCTTCAGACAGGCTGCTGGGGGTCTGCCATCACGGTGTGGGGTTGGAATCCACCCATGCTGCCTGTCAGGTGGGCCACCTGGCTACAGACCTCCTGCACAGACATCTTTTGCCCAGTTGCCTTTGGCAAACACTGCCACTGGGCCCAGCCTCCAGTAGTCACACAGGTCATCACAAAACCTAGGTGACAGGGGCTCTGAGGGGGATGCGCATAGAAGACAACTCACTTGTCGGGAACCAGGGAAGGCTTCCTGGAGGAGGTGACCTTTGGGATACATCCCCCCACCCTTTCCCCCGGCGGAAGCTCTCCACTGCCTGCTGGGTTCATTGGAGCTGAACAGGTCATGCACCCTGCCCCCTGAGGAGCCCGCATTCCAGAAGGAAGCCCAGGAAAAGCTAAAAGCAGCACGATGGGCTGAAATGGAGGTGGGAACATATCTGGAGAGGGCGACAAAGAGGGACATTCACCTGACAAAAACGGTCTGTGCCGATGCCCTGTGAAGTTTCTCTCAAGTCTGCACATGCATGCGTTTACCCCGAGTGACTTCCAATTCGGCTAAGATACGAATCATTGAGGAAACCCTGATTTACCCTCCGCCTCACTCACAGTCTTATCCATGTTCCGAGCCGTTCCATCTGCCACAGCCAGCCCTCCAGGCAGGCCAGACTGCACCTGGAGACAGCTGTGCACGCCAAGGACACCAGCCACATGGCAAGAGGGTCTCGAAGCTGCAGTAAAAACCATCCCCAGAATGGGGGCGGGCTGCCCTGGGTGTTGGGTTTGCTATGGAGCGTTTCACAACCAGCAGAAACTCCAAGGTGACACAGTTGAGGGCCCCTAAGGGGCTTCCCATAACCCGGCCCCACTTCCTGTGAAGAACTGGGGCGAGGGGACGCAAGCTCTCAGGGAATGCTTTGCCGTGACCCCTCTGGGTTCATTGCAGTCAACAGCAGTCTCTGAGTTCTGCAGGACAGAGGGCTTAGTCCCCCAAAACTCCAGCCCCTACAGGCTCCACACCAGCTCAAGGGCTGCAGATGCAGGTGTCCAGGGGAAAACAGGTTTCCTGTACTGCGAAAATGACTGCCTGGATGGTGCGGCGATCGATTACTGATGTCTGCTGCGGGAGAAAGTGGCAGCAAATTTGTCAACCCCACACAAAGGAAATCCTCCCACCCCATGAATTTTTAATTATGTCTTCTTGGTAGGTGCTTATGTGCAAATGGCACAGATGTCTGTCTCTACATCTCTATGGGGATGTGGATGTATACATAGGGTTTATATGAACTGCCTCATTACACGGCATGCCTCATTTCCTGCCACCTTAGATCCAAGAGATTGTTGGGAAAAGACAAAGCTCCATCTCTTTTCACATACTGAACAATATTATGAAACCAACTTATCATGATCAATGGCAACATGATGAAACGGTCATTATCAAAATCATTGTCATCAACATTGCATCAGCACCACCTTCATCATCGACATCCCCCTCATCACCATCACCTTCGTCATCATCGATATTGCCATCGCCATTAGCAACGTCAGCCTCATCACCGACATCTGCTTCACCTGCCATTCTCATCGCCACAGTGACAGCAGCCAGTGCTTCTGTAGCTCAACTTATGAGGCAGGCTGTGTTCAAAGGCTTTAAAAACATTCACTCATGTCACCCTTACACTCCAGAGAGCAGGCACTCATCACACGGCCCATATCAATGAGCAAACAGCTAAGGGGCACGTGCGGGCTACACAGCCGGATTTAAACCCAAGCAGCCTGGCTGCAAAGTCTGTACTTTAATGCCCTGCTCAGTGGAACAAGGGCTGTGTGCTCTCCTCTTGGGAGCAGACAGGGACAGAGAGCGACGGCCACCTGCAGATACCCAGTGTGGAGACATGGTACCACCACACTTGGGCTCTGCTCCCAACCTGGGCAAGGCTTTCCCCTCTTCCCAGTCTCCATGTGCCCATCTGTAAACCCCGGAAGTGAACCTCTGCATGGTCTCCAGGCTCCATGATGCCACCGCTGCATGTGGCCTGCCAGCCGCGAGGTCTGCACAGTCCTCCCGGGGAAGCCGGTGGATGGATGCAGACCCATGACTGTGGGTGGGTCCCAGGGATGAGAACATCGGGTGGAAGCAGGACAGGGTCCACTCAGGTCTCCAGAACCCGTGCTAGCACTCACTCATGAGGCCCCGGGATTCAAGAAGCTAACTGGCATTCTCTGTTCCCAACGCTTACTCTTTGCACCAGTGCCCCTCCATGAAGACTTCCCACTGACAAATAATCTCAGCTCATACAGTGCCACGAGCTGGCAAGCTCCTGGAGGGCAGGGACTGGGGTGTACCATGACCGTCACCTCCCAGGTGCCCAGCACCGAGGGAATGTCAGACGGCTTCACCCTTCATAATCTCCTCGGGGCTGCAGCCGCTGAGAGGCAGCAAGGACAGGTGAGGGTGGCGGCAGCAGTGGTGGTAATGACACGCACATCTGTATGTGATCGAGCACATGCTGCATACTGAACGGCCACCATGAGCCACGCACCAAGACTGGCAGGTCCCCAGGACACGGCGCTGTGTCTCAATCTTCAGAATGAGCTGTGGTGGGGAGCAGTGTGGGCCCATGGAGCCAAAGGAGAAACCGAGGTTCAGTGAGGGCAACATGCCAGGCATTCATGGCAGAAGTGGGCTGCAACCCAGGGGTTGACACAAGGTCACGAGGTCAACATGGCAAGAAGGGGCCTCCCTGGCCCAGGACTGCACACTCCCCACTGTACCCCTCACCAGGCATCTCACAAGTGGCTCATCTCATGTAAACTCCATGCTGGGCAAAGACTCAACATTCCCTGCTGGACTCTGGAGGGCTTCAGGGAGCCGGGCAGGAGACCACCTGGGCAGGGGCCAGGAGAAGCAGGCGTGGTCCTGAGGAGCTGGGCTCAGGGGGGCAGGGGCCAGCTCAGCGGCTTATGCTGGCAGAGCTGAGGGGTCAGCCTCAGCCTTCCCAGCCTTCCCTTGCAGTGGACTGGGTTTGGGGGGCCAGCAGAGGGTCAGAAAGCACTTACACGCAGCCTCACCTAGCCGACTCCAGGCGCTACCAGCAGCCGGGTCAGCCACCCCACCAGGCTCCTCGCTCGTGACCTGCTCTCCTTGCCTGCAGCCTGGCCTCCTCCTGGGGGGGCTGTGGGTGGGCACCAGCTCCTGGCCCCCGAGTGAGCGGGGCACGTGCCCACAGCAAGCATTATCTAGGGGATGTCACATGCCAGCACTTGGTCACAAGTAGAAGCTGCATAGAGGAGACAGCTAAACAGTGCTGCCCTGACTCCTGCGCTCACACAGAGCTCACGCTTTGAAGAACTGAGCTGGCAGGGGGCAGGGCAAAGAGCAGGAGCTGCTGGAGCATGGCTGAGGGGAGACAGAGACCCGGATTTCAGTCCTCGCCATGTCTCTGTGAAACTTTGGGACCCTGCAAAAGAGGCTTCTTTCTGAGCCTCAGCTTCCTCATCTGTACAGTGGGAGCTAACAGGGAAGATCTGGACAAATGACCCCACCCAGGGCCACATCCATCCCCAAGGCCAGCCTCTGTCCCACATGCACAGGGTCAGTACCACCATGCAGACCCCCCAAAGGCTCCATCTGGAGGGGCCTGGGTCCCAACACCACTGTGGCTGCTTTGTGTGTGTGTGTGAGTCTGTGTATGTGGTACTGGGAACCAAACACAGAGTTTTTGCACTGAGCTACATCCCCAGCCCCTTCCTCCGCTGTTTATTTATTTTGAGACATGGTCTCATTAAGTCACTAAGTTGTCCAGGGTGGGCTCAAACTTGCATCCTCCTGCCTCAGCCTCCCAGAGTGCTGGGATTATAGGCATGTGCCACCATGCCTGGTGAGACTGCTCATTTCTCTCAGACTTCTGTCTGCCAGTTTTAAATGCCAGGTGGTCAAACCAGTACCCCAGGTGCAGCGAGGGGAGGCTGGACAGACAGACAGACCCAGAATCTGGAGCTTGAGACAGAGGACCTGAGCCAGCCTAACAGCTGTGGCCAGCTCCTGAGCAGGTCCCCTGGAGGAAGCTACAGGCCATGTGGGGTCGTTTTGATGTGAAGTTAGGGGTCCAGGGGGAGGGGATCACCCCAGGCCTCTACAGACCCACATATCCAGTTAGGGACAGATATATGAATACAGCATTCAAGGCTTCACCTCGATTTCTTTAAAAAACCAAAAAACTCTGAAACCTGGGTTAGAGTCACATGTCCAACATCCACCCTCCAGGGAAGCAGCCTGCTGCCTCCTGAGGGAAGCAGGAGAGGACCCAGAGAAGTCTGTGCTGTCACCGCCCATGGTGGCACTGGCCACTTCTGGGCAGCTGCAGGCCCTGGGTGGGGCACTCACCTTCGCACTGCCTGCCTTCCCCCTTGTAGCCCGGCTTGCAGAGGCATTTGTAGGACTTGGGCGTGTTCTGGCAGATGGCATCAATGTGACAGTCATCCGTGCCCTCGGAGCACTCGTCCACGTCAACTGCTCCTGTGGGGGCGGGGAGACGACAGGTGAAGTGTGGTGGGAAGAAGCCAGAGGAGCGTGGACAGGGCAGCTCTCGCCTCCACCCTTCCTTTGATCACTGGGGTGATCAGTGACAGCTGTCACATGACAATGTGGGGTGGCCAAGTGGTAACTGGTCGCATCCTTGGGGCAGCTACTCTGGACCAATACCTTTGGACTCATTTATTTCCACAACAATCCCGTTGAGTGTGGCTGTTTTTCCCACTAGAGAGATGGGAAAATGAACTTCAGGAAAAGCCTCTCTGTGTTCTCAACTCCCCATGAACATCGCTCCAACCCTCCTCTAGTCTCCTTGTTCAAGAGTTTAGAGCCACAGCGTCCTTGGAGGAACTTCAATCCAGCCCCTTTGGGCTACAGATGGGGACACTGAGGCTGGGGGAGCAGCGAGCAGAAGCCATTCCAGGAGGCTCCTGCAGGTGACCTGAACATGGGATCCCTCCCAGCCTGGAGACTGTGGCAATGCAAGTTTCCCCTGGCTTCCACACCCCAGCCTGCAGAGGCCAGCGGCCGGACCGGCCTCCAACCGGGGGAACCCAGGTCATCTGTGCTTCTCAGCGCAGACGTACATCCTCTCTTCCCCAGCTCGGGAATCTAGGTGTGAACCTGCTTCCCAGATCCCAACGTCTAGGGATGGCTCGGCCAGAAGGACCTCAGCAGCAACCCGAGCTCTCTCCTCGGGGTTCTGCCAAGGAACGGGGCCCAGGAGTGTGTGGTACAGGTGGGCAGCTCCCGGGCACAGGCTGGATCCTGCCACAGAGCCAGCTGCCCCGGAAGCCATGCTGCTTCCACCCAGCTATGGATAAAATACGGCGAACAGACAGAAGGACCCGCGTGAGCAGTGCCGGGGTAGTCCCCAGGGAAAGCTTGGAATGTCCCCACTCTTCATCCCTCTGGCCTCATGCAAGACTACTGGGTCCCCAAGAATGTCCACTTTGGATTCTCCCCCTGCCTGGCATCTGGATGCTAAACCTGTGGAGGTGCTCTGCCAACCCCCAAGCCTTCTCTTCCTCCAACCCAGCCACAAGCCTCCAGCCCATGCCCCAGGGGAAGAAAGGCAGCAAAAGGAACACAGCAGAATGACCTCCCTGCACACGTGCACACACACAAGCACACAAGTGTACACACTCACACACCCGGCATCACTGGTCAGGGTGGCTGTATGTGCTCGGGGGAGGCCTGTCCTCTACAGCTGCCCAAAGCATGGGGGAAAGAGGCTGGGAGGCAGTCAACGGATGCAGCAGGGCGGGGGCAGGCAGGAACATGGGTGAGGGCCCCCTGGGGCAGTGGCACCCGTGGGCCCCTGTGCAGGTCTGGCACTGACTCAGGGCCGGGAGGTAGCAGCCAGGAAGGACCGGATCTACATGCTTTAGGGCAAGGGTGGGGCTGCTTCTAGGAGAAGACCAGCAGGGGCATCTGATCACAGATACAGCTCTTGCCCCTTCCTAAGGGTCAGCGCATGGGAATGGGGGCAGGAACCTGCCTGGGGCTCTGCAGCTCCTTGTGCCCCCCACTTCTACTCTCCCCCTTCATATTAGGATGGAAGGGATGCTGGTAGGGGTGGATGGGGCTGTCTGCCAGCAAGCCTTATACACGTGTCTTTAGTGGGCCTTGGGGAAGGGGGAGGGGGGGCTGGGGAGGGATTCGTGGACACCGGTTCTCGGGCCACACTCCTGCCTGGCCTGGGCTGGAGGTCCCCTGTGAGGGCAGCCTGGCCTCCTTCATAGGCTCACTTTGACTTCGGTTTGCTTGTGCTGGGGACCAGCTGCTGGGCTTTCATAGTCTCTGGGCTTTCACAGAAGGGAGAAAGGGGCAGGAGACAGAGGCACACACAGGGACACTCACAGAAGTGAAGAACCCCACAGCCTGGAAGACACACTCACAGACCTGGCTGGGGGGACGTGCCCCAAGGCTCAGTGTCTGGAAGATGGGGCACAGAGAAAAGCTGAACCCCAACCCTGGAACAGTGGAAACAGCCTGGCACCTCTGCACTGGGCGTGACTCCACCACAACCCCGGGGACCCAGCTCCAGGGACAGCGAAGGAGCAAGGACCTGAGGACTCTCTTGACCCCGCTAAGGAGAAACAGGGAGGGAGCGCCCCTGAAGACAGAGAGCAGGCGATGCCGCCTTTCCCGGGAGTCACTTCCAGACAACCAGAGAGCAGAGGGGACAGGGCGGGAGACCAGAGTCCCAGCGAAATCCACGGGGCACTCCCACATCGCCACCTCTGCCGCTGGCTGGTCCCTCCTGTCCTCTGCCCCTCCCTCAGGTCCATGTCTGGTCCCCATCCTTCTGCTCCCGTCTGCCGCCTCCCTGTGTCCGTCAGTCGCCTTCTCTCCCCGCTCCCGTCTGACTGTCCATCTCTTCGCAGGCATCTTCGCCCTGCCCCTCTCCCTCCCCACGCCCTGCGCCGCCGCTCCGGTCCTGGTCCTCCGTGTCCTCCCCGGTGTCCAGCGTCCCCACCTCTCCTGCTCTCCACCCAAGCCCCCTCCTTCCCTCAGTCTTTCTCCTTCCTGCTGTCCAGCGCCTCGCTCTCTCCTCTCCTCTCCGGCTTCTGCTCTCCTCCCTGCCCTCCGCGTCGGTCTTTCTCCGGCGTCTTCCTGCGTCCTTTTGTCTGCTCCCCAGCTCCTCCTTTTCTGTCCGTCGGTCCCCTATCTCCCCTCCCTCTTTCTCTCGTCCTTTCCTCCGCGCTGGCCTCCGCGGCTCCGCTCAGGCCTCCTCCGGCCCGCGCCCCCCTCCCCTGGGGGCAGCGCCCCTCGAGGCTCAGGTCCCCGCTCCTCCCGGGCCCCCTCGGCCACGGCCGTCGCGCTTCCTTTCCTCCTCCCGCCCCCGCTTCCCCTCCCGGGCCTCAGCCCACCCCGCCCCTGCAGCGCCCCGCCGGGGGGCTGCAGAGGGGGCGCCCCCGGCCGGCCCCAGAAGTTACTTTGCAAAGAGGCGGGGCGGGCGCGGGGCGATCGGGGGTTGCAGCCCCCAAGGGCGCGGGGTGGGGGGACCCCCGGGACTGCGCCTCCGTCCCCCGGACACCCCAGTCCCCCCACCCCACCCGGCGCTTACCTGTGAGCCCGCTGCCCCCCGCCAGCCGCCCGCGCGCGCCCAGGGCGAGCAGCACGCACAAATGCCAGCGCACGGCCGCCGCGCCCATGCTCGCTGCGGGCCGGGCCGGCATGCGGGGCGCGGGACCCTCCGACCGCCGCTCCGAGCGCTCGGCGCTGCTGGCCGCTCCGCCGGCGCCGCGCTCCGAGCCACAGAGCCGGCGCGGAGGACGGGCTGACAGCCGCGCGCTCATTGGCCCGCAACCTCAGGGGGCGGGGCGCCGCTTGAGGCCGACCAATGGGCGCCGACGGCCGGCCGGCCGGAGGGGGAGGGGCGGGGGCCTCCGGGGTGCCCCCTCCCCCGGGGCGGACGGCAGGTGGGGGGTGGGGCCCGCGGGTGCGGGTCTCGGCGGGGCAGGGCTGCGCTCGCGTCCCTGGGCCCTGCAGTCCCGAGCCCGGGGAGTCGAGGGTGGGGGTCAGCACCCTCCACGCCCAGCTCGGACACTCGCGATGGAGAGGAGGGGACCGCGGACTGAGACCCGGGATGGACAGAGGCCAGGGGCTGCGGTGGGCGGTGAAGACGACGCCTAGTCCACGCGGCCATCCGTCCACGCGGCCATCCGTCTACGTTTCCCGAGCTCCTGATGGTGCCCAGCGCTGCCCGGGCAGCCGCCAACAAGCCAAGCGGGGCAAACTCTCAAAGATTGCGTGTGCATTTAGAGAACTTTCGGCCACTCCCCCAAGGACAATGGTCTGTGCAACGGGCTGTCGTGGGTTTGAACCTGCGTCCGCGACAGCGTGGTGGGTGGCAGACGACGACACAGGAGCCCTGCCTGCCCGGCAAGGGACGTGTGCAGCCCGCGAGTGCGAGCCCTGGGCTTCCCAGTCGGAGCTGGCGGCTGGTGGCAGGGACAGCGGGAGCATCGCGGTCACCCTGCTCCGGCTGCCCTGGGGTCTCCACCTGACGCCCTCGGCCTTGGAGTCGCAAGGACCGGCCCAGCCCACTAGGCGAGGCTAGGAATAAATGGCCCCTCTCAGCTCCAGGCTGGACGCTCGCAGGGAAGAAAGTTCAGCAAACCCCAAGGCCCATCTCCTTGACAACCACCAATAAGAGCTCCTTTTTTCTTCTGCTCTCCAGGCCCGGCTCAAAGACAGGACTTTTTCTTTTTGTCCCCTCTGCCTGCGCCAGTGTGGGCCCAACCTTTCCCCTCGGGCATCTCCTCCACCCAGAGACAAATAGGTGCTCCTCCCTCCCTTGTCCACTCTAACTTCACAGCAGCTTGTGGCATTGGCCTGGTGGTCAAGGCAAAGGTCCCCCACATGGGGTGACCCAAAAAGGCCAGAGAGGAAGGAAGCGCTGATCTGGCTTCTGCTAAGTCTCCTGCTCCTACCCCATCGCTGCACCCACTTATTCTGCCTGGGTGCTCCTGGCCAGTGTTTTATTTAGGGAGCCCCTCTTATCAGGCATCATGTTGAGCCTTTCTCAATCGTGTGGCTTTCGAATTTCTCCCCCAGAACTACGTTTATCTTGTGCACGGGGCAACAGGACAACACCTGTGTTTGGGAGGATCTGACTTACTAAAACCAATATCCTTTAATGTGCCCCCAACCCTGGCCAGGAATCCCCCCAGCTTGAGGGCAGCCAGGAAACCTCCCAGGCTCTGCCTCCCACACTGAAGTGGGGGTGGAGGCGGGTTGTGGCTTGTTATACTGTGATGCCCATGCCCAGGGCGTTTACTTACGTGAAATTTTGGTCCGCAGCCTGTCCCCAACTAATTGTTCAGGTCAACGTCTCTGGGGACCCCCCCCCCAGATATACAGACAGAGGAGAAGTGGTTCCTGTCGGAAGGGAATCATTCATGGTCTGTAGAGCAGGGTCAGGGGACAGGGTGGCAGCGACTGAAGACACACCTGTAAGCCCCTCACAAATTCTCTCTGGAAGATGGCTTAGGGGACAGAGAAAGAGGAGGTCACTTCTGCCCCGTGGCCTGGAGCTGGCCATGAAGCAGGAGGAAGGGAATTTCCTGGCGGGCAGAATGGATGGGCAAAGGGAATGTGTCAAGGTCCATAGAGAAGGCAAAGAGCGTGCCAATGAGAAAGTCAGTGTTCCAGAAGCCCCTCGAAGGCTGTCCAGTGAGGCCATACTATGTGTGACGGTGGTGCGACAGAGGGCCGCCCACAGAGACTGGCGTGCTGTACCAGGTTGGGATGGGTGGATGGGGAGGGAATCTAAACGCCAGGAACCAGCAAGGGGGCCTCGGCATCCCTGGAGACTGAGGTGGGAGATGCCACCTTCCCAAGGCCTCCGAGCTCCTTGCCTAGCAAACTCAGCTCCCAGCCCCCCTCAAGTCCTGGCCCCGAAGATGCTCTGCTTCTGGCACCCTCAACTCAATGTCCCCTCTGCGGCAGCCCCCTTTGCTCCCCTTCTTCACAAGGCTCACCCTTCCTCTCTGTCCACACCCCAGTCCCCGAAAGCTGGGTGCAGGGCATCCTTGGGTCTCTCTGAGACCCCGACTTGCCCTCTCAGGCCCGGCTCACCCTGCGCTTCCCTGCTGTCTCCGTCCATACTGGGGGCTCCCAGGGCCAGCACCCAGCAGATCTATATCTGGGGCCACAGCCCCCAGTCGGAGCTGAACAGATTATTGTCACATGAACAAGTGGGTGACCCAGACAAAGAAACAGGCGGGCATCTGGTAACCGAGACTGCTTATTGCTCCAGGGAAATGATCCTGCGACTATTGGATGGGGCCAGGAGGAGTGAGTCCGGCTGCCCACTCTGCCCTGGCTGCCCCCACTCTGTGCCCCGTGGGAAGTAGTGGGGGTCAGCAGGACCTATGGCCTTGTGTGCCAGAGCAGGCGACGCAGGCCCTGGGGCCCTTTGGCTCCCCCTGGTGACGCCTCACATGGGTCTGAGGAGCAGAGCTTCCCTCCTCCCTTTGTACTTAGCGCTCCATGCCCTGCCAGTGTTTCAGGCCTTGGTTTCCTCTCTGCAGAACTGAAGATTGAGCCTGGCAGGAATGGTATGGGACCTTTCTGAAATTCACCTCCTCAGCAGTAAAACTAGACTGATGCCAGGGTCTGTGTGCAGGGTTGGGGATTAAATGAGATACTGCCCTGGAAGCCCTTGGAACCGTCCTGCACACAGAGGCCGTGGCACATGCTGTTAGGATGATCATTATAGGCTGCCCTTAAACTCATAGTGATCCTCCTGCCTCAGCCTCCTGAGTGCTGGGATTACAGGCAGGCGCCACTATGCTAGGCGGTCATTATAATTATTATAATTACTGTTACTATTACTACTAGTTCTAACACTATTACTGTTACAAGTAGATGATAGTAATATCTAGCTGGTTAAGAATGCCTCAGTTTGTAAAAATTTCCTCAGGAAGAATTCTCTTGATTAATAATGGTTGTGAAAGTTTATTGAGAATATAAAGTTCCTTGTGAGTGTAAAATGTCATTGCCTGGCTGTTAAGCCTCAGCCTTGAAGACCTCAGAGGCTTTTATTCTCTTTTCTTATGAAGAATAAAATCGAGTGTGGTGGCACATGTCTGTAATCCTAGCATTCTGGGAGGCTGAGGCAGGAGGATTAAGAGTTCGATTCCAGCCTGGGTGGCTTAGCAAGTCCTACTCTCAAAATAAAAAGGGCTGGAGATATAGGTCACTGTGAAGGTAGTGGGTTCGATCCTCAGTACAGCAAAAAAAAAAAAAAAAAAAAAGAAAGAAAAGAGAAAAAAGAAATAACACCAGGCAGTGGCTGCACGCTTCTTTAGACCTTTGATGGTAGTCGTTTTTTGCAATCCCTGGGCGATCCTGGACCACGCAGAGTCTGTCCCGCGCAGTGAGTCTCAGTCCATGTGAGCTCCGATGAAGTGGCCTGCCTGAGTGGTGGGCCCACGTATTCCAACCTGTCACCATACACAGGGATGTGGTTTCAAAGCAGGGGCCATAGCAACAGCGACGCTATGTTCGCCATCCACGTGGCTGACCTAGGCCTGGCTCGGTGGCATGTTCTACATCTTTCTAACTTTCTGGAACCTTTTGGAAGTCTTGGCACTGCCCCCGCCTGGCATGCCAAGGAGGCACTAGAAAGGGTGAAGCCAAGAACGGCATCTCAGAGGTGCCAAGGTGGGGCTCAAGGTCCTCATAAACTCCCAGGCCAAGAGCTTTGCAGGTCACCAGTGTCCCCCCAGCATGTCCAGGGCGCAGGGGCAGAAGTGACCCAGGTTCATGGACCTGTGTGCAGGAAAAGCTGCAGATGAGACCTGGAGTTGTTCCACCTGGACAGATGGGGCAACATCCCGGCCACCTAGCTATCCCTTCTAGACCTCGATTTCTGGCCTCGGTAGGGACCAGGGGACCAGCTGGGCCAATCAGTCAGTCCGGACAAGGACAAGAGTGAGCCTCACCTATCAGGTGCCTTCCCTGGGATCCTGTCTTCTTCCCCACATGGGCGAGAAGCAGTAAGGGTGGTGCCTGGCTGTCTGCCACTGTGGCCCTACCATTGTGGGCACAGTGGGCCTGGGAGAATGGGCCACCAGTTGGAGAAGGAGGGGGAAAGATAGTGAGGGAAAGGAAGGAGAGAGAAAGACAGAGAGAGACGAAGACAGAGACAGAGAGACGGGGGTGGGGAGGGAGCAGTTTTAAGGTCCTGCTGAGCCATCCCTTTTGCGCTTATGGTAGATACATTAATTTCTGTCACTGGAAGCTGAAATAGTCCTGCTTGATCACTGACCAGCATTGGGGAGGTGTCTGTGAAATGACAACATGCAACACACAGGCCAAGCTTTGCCCAAAACACTTTACAGGGCTGGTGATATAGCTCAGCAGCATAAGCGCCTGCCTAGCAAGCACGAGGTCCTGAGTTCGACTCCCTGTACCCGCATATTAAACACTTTACACAGACAAACTCACACAGCCCCACAGCGGGAGGCTGGTGCTGCTATCCCCATTTTCAGATACGCGGAGTGTGACGCAGGGAGGTTCCGAATGGCTGTGACCATTCTGTGACTATTCTGAGGAAGAAAAGTCTAAGGTAACGATAAGGACTTTGCTGAGACCTGAAGTGAGGCTGTAAGATAGTGTGCGTGCATGTGCGTGCATGTGTGGTCATCCAAAGAGCTGAAACTTGTGTCAGGACCTGAGCGTCACAGTCCCGAGCCGTGTTGGGATAGCGATGGCGGGAGAGATTGGACGTCTGCCTCAGGTTCATGGAATGGACTTGGTCTTCAAACTTCTCCTCGTCTTTCCTTTTTTGTCATGGGGAGCCGGTGCCAGGTCCTCCCCCGGGGTGTCTGAGCTACCGTGTGGTCAGAGGAGGGCAGGGCTATGCTTGCATCGCAGACGAGTGTGAAAAACTCACCTGCCCGGCCTGCCGGTGCTACTCGTGCAAGAACACCTCGCTCACAAAAATTCACACTTTTTCCTGTTTAAAAGGTCATATCTATTGAATTTTAAAAGGACCCCGAGGGGGCATCAGTCAACATTCTGCTCTGTTTCTTTCCAGTCTTTTTCCCATGAGCTCATACATTTTTTAAAAAATTAAATTAACCTATTACATATGCACCATGTATTTCTGTCTTCTATAGTTATCCTACTTACATTACCTTTATAAAGACACACTTTACATGCAAATAAGATGCACTGTCCAAGGTCCATAATTCAATGAGTTAACATTTATTTTTTATTGGGGCAAAATATACATAGCATAAAATTTACCATTTTTAGATACACAGCTCAGTGGCATTAAGAACATTGACATTGCTGTGGAACCATTGCGGCCACTCATCTCCGAGACATTTTATCTTCCTAGACTGGACCTCTGTCCGCATTAAACGCTAACTCCCCATAATCCACCCGCCGAGCCCCTGGCAGCCACTGTTCTACTTCCTGTTTCTGGGAATTTGGCACAGCCGTAGTGGAATCATACAATCTTTGTCCTTTTGTATCTGATTTATCTCACTTAGCATAATACAGTATTTTTGGGACTCAGCCATGTTGAGCATGTATCAAAATTTTTATTTGTTTTTTAGTCTGGATCATGTTGCATTGTATTTTTCTTTCTTTCTTTTTTTTTTTTTTTTGTGGGTACCGGAGATCCACCCCAGGGCATCACACGCCAGCAGGCACCCATGCCACTGAACGATATCACCGGCCCTTTTTTTGTATGTGGGTTCTGGGAGTCAAACTCGGGCCCTTGTGCTTGCCAGGCAGGCTCTAATGCCGTTGAGCCATCTCACTGGCCCGTTCCATTGTATTTTTATGCCATTTTTTTCTTTATCCATTCACCCATGGTTGGACACATGGGTATTTTCACATTTTGCCTCTGGTGGAAAAGGTGCTATGAACGTTGTTCAGAATATCTTGTTTTGAGCCCCGCTTTCAATTCTATGGAGGATATACTGAGCAGGGGAATTGCTGGACCATATGGGAACTCCATGGTTAATTTTTTTTGTGGGGAGAAAATACCACTTTTTGAGTGACTACAGCATTCAATGAGCTTTTTCAAGCATATACACCTGTACAATCTCCATTGCAATCAAGATAGAGAACATTGGGGCCGGTGAGATGGCTCAGCGGCATAAGCGCCTGCCTGGCAAGCGCGAGGGCCCGAGTTCGACTCCCGGAACCCACATACGAAAAAAGGGCCGGTGATATCGCTCAGCGGCACGGGCGCCTGCTGGCCCGCGAGGTCCTGAGGTCGAACCCCCGGTACCCACAAAAAAAAAAAAAAAAAAGATAGAGAACATTTTTTTTTTTGTGGGTACTGGGGGGTCGACCTCAGGACCTCGCACGCCAGCAGGCGCCCGTGCCGCTGAGCGATATCACCGGCCCTTTTTTCGTATGTGGGTTCCGGGAGTCGAACTCGGGCCCTCGCGCTTGCCAGGCAGGCGCTTACGCCGCTGAGCCATCTCATCGGCCCCGCTGAGCCATCTCACCGGCCCGAGAACATTTTTATACGCCCAAAATTTCCACTCACCCTTGCCAGACAATGTCCCCAATTCCTCAACCCAGGCAACTACCGATCTAGCTTCTTTTCCTGTCTGAGTCCTTTCATTCAACATGTTTTCTGAGTTTTATTCAACACAGGCATTCATACCACCTATTTCCTCTCATTTTATTCTGAATCATAAGCATGAAATCTTGAAAAACTGGGTTTTAAACTTTTATTTGTATTAGTGCGTGTTTGCAGTACACAATGATTACATTCATCATGAGGGCACAACACATCTTACTTCTTTTTCCATCTCCTTCCCCTCCCCTCCCTCCATCTCTTGGTTCCCTTAAAATGTGATTTTTGAAAGTTGGTTTTATAACTTGATATTCTGTGGCAGGGGTGCATCATCATCTCCTAACTAGTTGGGACAGATTCTAATTTTTTTACTATTATAAACAATACTGAGTGGAACATACTTGTCTGGAAATCTCTGATGAGTTTGTTCAAATGCATTCATAGAGGTGGAATTGTTAAGCAGAAGGAAATCAAGCTTTTGTCTCCCTATACCCATTGCCACATTGCTTTTCTTTTCTTTTTTTTTTTTTTTGTGGGTACCGGGGGGTCGACCTCAGGACCTCGCACGCCAGCAGGCGCCCGTGCCGCTGAGCGATATCACCGGCCCCTTTTTTGTATGTGGGTTCCGGGAGTCGAACTCGGGCCCTCGCGCTTGCTGGGCAGGCGCTTAAGCCGCTGAGCCATCTCACCGGCCCCACATTGCTTTTCTGAACGATGGTACGTACCAAGTCCTGTTGATTTGACTTTCTGAGTTTCTCTCGGATCTGCGGGTGCCCTCCCCACCTGGGTTCCCTCTGCCCTTCAGGGTCACAACCCCCCCAGGATCCCCCAACCTGGGCTGCAAGTGGCTCTTGATACCCAAGACTCATGCCATGCTCCAAGGGGGCAGCACCATCACGAAGGGTGTCAAGGCTGCAGCTGGGAAGGAGCCTCAGCACTGGCACAGAGAGGGCACCCCTGGATTTGGGGGCACAAATGGATCAAGGATCACTGGTCCCCTTCCCTCCTTTTCCACCGGTGCCCAGACAGTGGGCCAGCAGAGTGGGCACTGAGAATATATGTGGCAAGGAGATGCTTGCCTGGATTCCCTGAAACAATTTCCTCGGACTCCTTAGTGCCACCCCCTCTAGAGATATTTAAAGAGGAAACCACGGTGCTGGCCAGCAGCTTCCCGGGGTGGAGTCCCCAGGATCCAGAAAGAAGTTAAGGGCTATCGGCTCAGGGACCCTCAGCTTTTCCGTGCTCTGGGGTCCTGCCCCAGAGTCCCACTCTGAATGGAAGATGCTAGCCCTTCTGTGGCCCCAGGCCGAGTGTACTTCAGCTCTAAATGTCCCCAGCACGGAGGAGGAGGTGCGAGTGTCACCATATAAAGGTTCCCCTGTACACAGTGAGCCACTATGGCTGGACACTCATATCTCCAAGGAATGCTGGGGGAGTGGGCCCTGGCCAGGGACAGTGTGACCAAGGGCTGGGGCGCAGCCCTGCTCAAGGCCAGCTCTGCCCCTCCATATCTAGCCTTGTGAATGTGATGTAGCTGGGGCAGGTCATGGTGATAGTGACCACGGACATCTGCAGGATAGAGTGTTCCAGACATGCTGGGACTCTTGTGTCCCCTGCTTTGCAGATGGAGAAATTGGGACAAAGAAATGTTAGGTGTCCCCACCCCAGGCTGTGCTGGTTTCCCCTAAGTAGTGAGAGAAAGAAAAGATTCAGTTGCTGTGATAGTGCCCGATGGGGACAGAAAAGAGAATTCATTTCATCTAGAGATTGACCAAGCACAAACTCCATGCCAGGCTCTGTGGCGGGTGCCAGGGACACAGGAAGAGACTGGCTCTGCCCAGGATGAGCACAGAGGGAAAGGGAGCTGCTGGCCTCGTTAAGCCTGCAGGAGCAGCCTGGACATCAGCCGAGGGCCTACTCCTGGGTCCAGCCGTGCTCCTCATTGCTGTCCTGCACAGCTCCCACAACTGACCACAAAAGCCATGGTGGACTGGAGTGGCCACAGCTACTTAACCAGCTGTGTATTCTCAGGAAATTTACTTAGCCTCTCTGAGATTCAGCTTCCTTATGTTTAAAAGGAGATAACACCTCTGAAGTTCCTGGCAAGGTGGTCATACAGCTGGCACTCGGAGAGTACTGATATAAACTTGAGACAGGGCAGGCTAAGGGCCAATGTGCACATGTTTAAAGAAAAGCACAGGGCGGCCAGCCTGGGCAGGACCAGGAGTATGACTTGGAGGCCTGGGGTCCCTGAAACAGCCATGGTCTATTGGAAGGAGGGGGTGACTGTGAATCCTGATACTCCACCTTTATTAGATTGAGAAACACTTAGAAGAGCAGTAAAACACACTCGGGTGTTTTTGGGTGGGCGATGGAGGCAGGACCTTGCGTGCTATAGCTGTTCCCTGTCCCTTCCTCTCTGGCGCTATTCCCCTGCGTGGCTTCCTGGCACCCATGAACCAAGCAGCTTTGCTCCACAGCAGCCCTGGCTTCACTCCTGGGAGCTTGATTTCTGACTCAACCCCAGAGACTCATCAGAGCTGATTCCTCAACCCTGGACAGCATGGCTGCCTCATGTTCGCTGCCCGAGTCCCTGTGCTGTCTGGGTCCCCTTCCTTCTGAGGTCTGAGGCTCAGGTTGTGCTTCATTTAGGGAAGTGTCCATGACTGTACTAGTTAGCTTTCCTGTCACTGGGACACAGTACCTGACACCCACAACTTAGAGGAGGAGAAGAAGTCTAATTTGGCTCACGTTTTCAGGGACTCAGTCATAGTCTGCTGGCTCCAAGGCAGGAACAGCATGGCCAAAGGACATAGTGGAGGAAAAGCTGCTCACCTCATGGTGGGAAGGAAGAAGAGAAAGAAGGGAGGAACCAGGGAGGAAGATCCATCCTTTCCAGGCCATGGCCCCCATGACCCCCCTCTCCTACAGACTATACCCCTAACAACCCATTTAGATATAAATTCAGCAGTGGACCAATCCATCAATAAGTATAGCACCTCATGATACAATCACCTCCCCGAAGCTCCACTTCCATGTGCGTGAGGCTTTTGTGGGGGGGCATTCAATCTAAACCACAACAAAAATAAACCCTGGGGAGGTCTCACCTCGATGGGCCTGGAGCCTTGAATCCCTAATCTTTTCTTGCCTTTCAGTATTGAGGCTCCAAGTCCAGGGGCTCCCCATTTTGGAGCCCAACAGAAGTTGGGGAAATAAGTTCTTCTTATGGAGAGGCTGTTCGCCATCTCCCCTTATTCTTCAAACAGCCTTGCCACAAATGCGTGACTACTCCATTTTACAGATGCAGAGACTGAGGCTCAGAGAGGATGAGTGACTTGTCTGAGGTGTTCCAGGGCAAAAATACCAAGGAGGCGGGTACCCAGAGGAGCAAACTCTTTCACTAACAAGATGAAGCGTTCGGAGGTATGGGGGTGGGGTGGGGAAGGAGGCGGAGTGCAGGAGAAGTGGCTCCAACTACCCCCAAACTTCAGGGTGGGCAAGATGATGAATTCTTAGGGGACTATGTTGAATGGGCAAAGGACTTGAACTGGCAATTTCCAGAGCAGGAGTTACAAAAAGGCAGACTAGTGTCAGGAAGAAAAGATTAGTTTAACTTCCACCTGAGGTCTCAACTAAGTCTACAATGAGACACACTGTCTTAGCTACTGTCCTTGTAGCTGGGACACAATACCAACACCCACAAATTAAAGGGGGAGAGGTTTATTCTGGCTCACAGCTTGTAGAGATTTCAGTCAATAGTCGGCTGGCTCAAAAGCAGGATGGCATGGCAGTGGGGAAACAGTCCATAGCAGAGCAGACAGGAAGCAGCGAGAAAAGAGGGAGGAGATGGGAAAGGAGGTAGAACTTTCCAGGTCACAACTCCTGTGACCCCCTCTTCGAAACCCAGACCCTAACCTCCTAACAGCAAGTCAGCTATAAGCCCCCATAATCCAATCACCTTCCAAAGGTCCTGGCTTTGATCCATGAGGTTTTAGGGGAACATCTAGATATAAACCATGACACACACGATGAGTTTCACCAAGGGACTGGCACAGGTGACAAAGATCAGAGCATCCAAGGTCAAAGCAGAAGTGGGCGGTCTTGGGCACTACTGTAGGAGTTATATTGAAGCAGCCTTTATGGAAAGCTTAACTATCAACATTTAAAATGCCCCCTCTAGGGCCTAACATGTGCAAGGCACTGGGTTTGATCCCCAGAATTGCAAAATACATACCTACATATATACCCACACACATACACGCATACAATATACCCAGAATCGCTATAGAAATATGGCCTATGGCACCGACATCTGTTCAGGGATGTTCAAGACCCACTACTGGTAATAAAGAAAACTTGAGAACAACCTTAGAATCTTCTGGGAGGAGATGGTGTGGTAAATTAAGGCACAAACATAAGAGAATATGAATGTGGAGCCATCAAATGTGTCGGGAGATGTCCCTGTGTGGTGGATCGACAACTGGTGGTCAACTTGTAACACCCAGCTGAACTGAATCAGCGTGGTGCTGGGTGTGGAGGGCCCACCTGAGGATTGTTGCCAACAGCATAAAAAGAGAACTGGAGGGGAAGGTGGTGTGCTGTTGATTCTCCTGGAGAAGCAGGTCGACCTGGTTTGCCTGATACGAACTCGGCCATTCTCATCATCGGAGGAGCTTGGGACCTCGTGGTTGCTGAGGGTGGCTGCGGTTCTCTTTGGGGGAGCTCTGGTCCTTACTTTGAGCATTGCTTCCTGGCTCCAGTGCAGATCTCTCAGCCTGGGGGCGCAGACCCTTCATCCCATTGGTGCAGACTTTCTAGCTTCCACCACTGACCTTTGGGCCTTCCTAGTGCAGATCCGTGAGACAGACTTGCATGAGACATTGTCGTGGGCTCTAGGCCTCCAGCTGGACTCGGCGGGGGGCATTGTTATGGGATCTAGGTCTTCAGCTGGACTCGTGCGGGACTTTGCCGTGGGATCCAGGCCCTCAGCTGGGTTCTTTGGGTCTTTAGCTTGTGGACAGATTTCCTGCACTCTTTTATTTGACTCTTGGGTGACTACTACTATAAATTATGTGTCCTGTATTAAATTGTTTCCCTTGCAAACCCTGACTACAACACCCTGTTATGCTGTGACAAAGCCAAGTTTGAAAACAGGGTCTGTGTCAGGTATTGTGTCCCAGACTGTGACAGTCTGTCTGTGACTGTCTGACTCTAACCTTCTGTCTGGGATGGTTTGTTTGTGACTCCGTGTTTGCAGCAAACCGGAAAAGCCTCTCTGCTTGTGTGTGTGTTTGTATGAAGAAATCCCAAAGAGCTACATATCTGAATGCTAACAGTGGTTTCTTGCCAGACTGGGATTTAGAGGTCCCTCCTGGGGACGTGACTTTTTACTGCACCCACAGTGTGTCGTAAAATGGTCTTGCAATTGACATTCACTGCTCTTGCAATCTGAATGATTTTTAAAGCCAAGAAAAGGAATCTATAGAGGCGCCTGGCACATAGGAGGTGCTAACCAAGTATTTGTTGACAAGGATTCCGCCTTCCTTGGGCTGAGCTGCCCTACCTTCGCCCTCAGATCACAGTACTGCAGGACGCTGCCGGAATTGATCTGAGCAATGCTGGAAGCTGGCAGCCACATTTCTCTAGGGGATTGTTCTAAGGCTTGAGCTCTGTTTGGTTGGCCAAAATTTTTATTTGTGGGGAGATTAAGAAAAAAATAAAATAAAAAAATCTTAAAGCAATCCAGCCGCCCTTCCTGTCCACTGTGGTGAACGGTGGGGCTTGAGGCTGGCGGGCTGCAGCGCCTGCAGGCTCGCTGGCCCACAAAACAAACAAATGGACAGAGGGGACAGAAACAGACATTATGCACAGCCCCCTCCTTTCCCGGCTGTCACTGGCCAGCCGCAGCCCCCTCCCCCTCCAGGCCAGCCTTGGAGACCCTCCATCCGCTGCTCCCCCAAACCCCACCACCTCCTCCCTCTCCCACCTCCAACCCCGCCAAAGAGTTTTTGAAGTTGATCAATGAAACATGTTTTATTTAAGGGCCTATTCCTGAGCAGGGACTCTGCAAGGCCTTCATTAGTTCCACATAATGAAAGAATGGGCTGATTCAAGGGGGCTGGGGAAAGAAAAGAGGGAAAATTAGACTTCAGTCTGCTCACTTAAAAAACGAGAGAGAGAGGAGGGGGTGGGGTGGAAATGTGGATTTGCTAAATAAAGCGCTGCTGCATTCAGAGGCTGGGGAAGGGTCCCGCTTGGTCCTCTTAGACCTGACGTGTGGGTCACCAAAAGTGGCCCTGCCCCAGTAGCCTGTGTTGTGCGTCGGGATGCAAGGGCAATCGGCTGTTTAAATTGCTACGCAGGTTTCCATCTGTTTTACCAGTGATTTGTCCAACTTAATAGCTCTTTAAGGCTTTAAGCAAGAAAATGGCTCTTCTCACCACTCAAAGCAGTAGCCCTGGTCAGCTCAGATGAGCCCATTGTCCCCAGCTTAAGTCCTTTTTGTGGCGACTCCCCTTCCCCCTCCGGCTGGCAGGACTTTGTCCAGTTCGGCCAGACTCTATTTATCCTCTTACCATTCTGGTTTGGGGGCCTGCGCCCAGAGGACTTCTTCATAAATGCTCTTTTGAGGGGGCCACCTGTCTGTAGTGTGTAGCACACCCCATCCAGCTCGCAACGCATCATACTGAGGATGACGAAGGAACACCTCTGTACTGAGTGCCTACTGTGTGTGGGGGCTTTGGTTAACTCATCCCATTTCATTCTCCTCCTGGTCTACAAAGGAAGTGGGGACTGCTAAGGTCACCATTTTACAGATGGGGAACCCGAGGCACAGAGGAAGCGGGGGGGCACTTGGCCAAGGTCATATTGAACTATCTAGGGGTGTCAGGACTTGGCTGACTGTCAGAGTCTGGGGTCTTGGCCTCTACCCTGCTGGCCACCAAGTAGCTGCTGAGGCTTGGGCGGCTGGGGCAGACCAGGCAGGGAACTCCTGGGATTCAGGGGTTTTAATTAAGTTCATTCCTCTGAGCTATGGACTTGGGGGCAGCTGTTGGACCCAGCTTTCAGGGAGGTGGAAGTGGTGGGCAGCACAGGGGTCCCGAAACGTAGGGGCCTCACCTGAAAAGTGGGTGGGGGATTCTCACCTTAGATGTCTTTGTCCAGCATGAAAGTCATTACCATTGATCACAATTTAATGCAAATATACTAAAAAAGCAACACATTTTTCTGATTACAGAAGTCATGAAAATAAATGGCAGAGAACTTGAAAGATGTAAAAAATGCATACAGAGCACATATAAAATGTCAGGTGCACTGCTTGGCATATGCAAGCAGTGGCTGTCACCTTTTCAGTGTCTCTATTATCTTAAAGATATTCAGTGATGAGGGCCTTTGGGTGCACTATATTCCTTCTGGTCCTTCAAGCACACACACACACACACACACACAGACACACACACACACACGCGCACACAGACACATACACGTGCGCATGTCACCCTGGACTATAATTATGCTGTGCACAGTTTTAGGCGTGCACGTTCACTTCCCCTTAGATTCTCTACAATCCACCAAGCGGGAAAGCTTTGACGCAAGCTCATACACGTTTCCTGTCAGGACCCCGTGCCCTTGGCTTCCTGCTCACATCACACATTCTAGACACACGCTCTCGGCACAGGAAGTCAATAGAGATGGGCTCGAGGACCGCAGGTGGGCAGAGGCGGGTGGAGGGGAACCCCAGATAAGGTGATATTCAAAGCTCGGCTTGTGGGAACGGAGACTGTGTGTCTGGCCGGACTGTAGCAGGAGATGGGAGGCAGAGCATGGAGCCTCGAGGCCAGAATCAGTCAAGGGGGTTCCCCTTGCTTCCCAAGGCAATGGGGGGCCGCTGATGGCTTTTGAGCAAGATCACTGTTCATAAGCAGATCGATGCTGAATGTCCCACATGTAAGACATCAGGAAAGGCAGGCCTGGATCCAACCTGCCTCCTGGCAGAGAAACAATAGCTCTCCACAGAGTAGAAATCGGCTTCCTGGCCTTCCTTGACCTCAACCTGGGTTGAGCCTGGAGCTCTGTCTCCTTGGGCCGGCCAGCTGGGGCCTCTGATGTGGCCGCTTCCCTGGCGTAGGAGGGAAGCATTGGCAGGGATTACCAACACCCACCTCTGCCACCTGGACACCCCGGGTGAAGGCGATTCCCTCTGCTGTGTCATTCGGCAAGTAGCTTTGAGAAGAACAGAACATTTCTTTCCCCTCGTTTTACAGGTGGGGAAACTGAGTCCCAAAGATGGCTGGGGTTGTGCTAGAATCTCTCGGCAGGTCAGTGGCAAAGGCAGAACTGAGAAAAAGTTCTTCTATTTGCAGCACAATTTGCAGTTCTTCATCATTGCTGCTCCTGTGCCCGCCCCACTCCCCAGTTGCTACCCTTTTTAAAAAATGTATTCCTGTGGAGTGAAAAAAAATTAACAGTTAAAGCAATATCAGTGTTATTCCTCTTGGTGCCAGGCAAGGTGCAGGGAGGTCACATTCGCACGCCATCGGTCAGATTGTAAACTGCTGTCACCTGTGGGAAGACGATTTGGCAACATCTACCAAAAATTTTAGCCAGACTTTGTGACAGAAACCTGTAATCCCAGCTACTCAAGAAGCTGAGGCGGGAGGATTGTGAGTTCTAGGCCAGCCTGGGCAACTTAGCGAGACTCTGTCTCAAAATAAAACATGAAAGGGCTGTGGGAGTAACAAAGTTCTATACATACGCAAAAGTGTATGTCCAAGGATGTCCTCATAGTACCGCTTTTCATATGAAGACCAGTTTTTTAAAAACTCTAAATGTCTGTAAACAGGGACTGATTCAATATATTTTGCCACACCAGCACATGAAGCATTATACGGTCATCAAAAATCATGGAGTAAACAAAATTATACACCCACTAACAGGGTTTGAGAATAGCTCTTTCTCCATAACCTTGGAGGTTTTTCAAACCTAAAGATTTTGACCAATTTTTATTTCTCTCTGTGCTTTTGCTGGTATTGAGTGAGAGCTTTGTGAATCTTGGCAAACTGACAGGTAAAAAAGGTACCCATCTTTTTAACTTACATTTCTTAAACATGAGCCAGATTGAATTGTTTCTGTATGGTGTTTTTCATTTTGGGGGCAATCTCCTTTTCATACACAGCAAAAAAAAAAATTTGTCACTTTTTCTTTTAGATTTGAAATCTTTTTCTTGCTTACTCCTATGAGCATTTTCTAAATTAAAGCAATTAATCTTACAGAACGCTCGTCCCTCTCCAGGTTTTGCCTTGGCTTTGTTTATACTTTTTTTTTTTCCACTTAGAAATTTAAGGATTTTATGTGGTTGAAAACTTTTAAGGTTGAATTTTTTTTTTTTTTTTTGGTATAGAAGATATTTTTTAAGCAGTAAAATCCCTCTCATTTCCAACTTTTGAGTTCCTCTATCTTTTTTTTTTTTTTTTTTTTAATGTGGGTTCCGGGGGTCGACCTCAGGACCTCGCACTTGCCAGCAAGCACTTGTGCCGCTGAGCGATATCACCGGCCCCTTTTTTCCTTTATGTGGGTTCCAGGAGTCGAACTCAGGACCTAGCGCTTGCCGGGCAGGCGCTTATGCCGCTGAGCCACCTCACCGGCCCTCCTCTATCATTTTAAGGGTTAGAAGAACTTCATCTCTCCAGAGAGCTGCTCGGTATTTCCTTATTAATTGGTCAGTCTTTCAAGGACTTCATTTGCTTTCCATATGATTATTTTCCAGTATAGGTTGGATTTAAACTTACATTTTTCCTAGGACTGTGTCCCATCACCATTGATTTAATAGTACGGTTAGAAAGACGGGGTTGAGAAAATCACTCCCTTCCACCCATTTAATGTTAAATGGCACCTCACGGCCACTGCTCCTCGCGTGGTCCTGAGAGAGTCCCTGGTGCTCTGCGATCTCCCCGCCTGGCCACCTTCACCCCACTCCTACCTCATTAAGGGTTCATGAATATGCACGACGCGGCCCGCATGGGATTAAGATCGGAGTGGGTGCTGGGACACGCGTGCGTGTCGAGGGCCCCTGAGAGGACCCGGGCGCTGTCAGTCATCCCCGTTGGCTCCCCGGAGCCCGGGCGGCCGGAGCCGGCTCGTCTGCGCGGACCGCCCGGCGCGGCTCCCGTGGTCCCGGTCGTAGTCGCCGCTGCCAGCGACCCGGCGCTGCGCTTCGCACTTCATTCCCGTCGCACACGGGGCTGGGTTACCCCCGCGGCCGCGTCACGCGGTAACAGCCTTGGATCATTCGGTGAAGAATAGGGAACCCTGTTTCTCTTCCCTCCATTAATCGTGATCGGAATAAATCGGAGAGGACTTGATTCTCGTCGTCTTCAACCTTCAGATTTCTCACCCGTTTACCTCCCCGAGTGAACTTTTACCTCGGCTTCCAGACCCTGCGCCCCTCTTAGAAGGTGCTTTCCTTTCCAGGCTTCTAAATTCACCTTTTTACAATTTTTAAGTTCATGTTTTTGGTTTAAATTTTGGATCCATCTGGAATGAATTTGGATATAAGGGGTGAGGTAGGGATTCCATTTTATTCTTTCCAGATGGCTTACTTCCAGTTAGCTCGATGCCACACTCTGAACAATACATCTTTCTCCTCTGATAGGAAATGCCTCTTTTATTTATGCGCTGAATTTCCACTTCCCTTCCCATCCATCTCTGCACTCCGGCCTGCGTGGAGCTCTCTTGCTCTTTTCCAACACCACCAAACTTTTAAAAACTACTGTACTTTCTTAGTACATTTTAACATCTGGTAAAAGCAGCCCTCTTTCATTACTTTTGTTTTTCCTTATAATTTCCCTGGCTGCTCTCACGTGTTTATTTTTCCAGATGAAATTTGGTATCATTTTTGTCAAGTTCCAAAAAGTAAAAGAAAATAAAAACGTTGTTGGTTTAAGGCTTTTCTTCCCAGCGAACACAGTGTTTTCCTAGGTTATGGATATTAACCCTTTGCCTCTCATTTGGTGGCTGATCTGTTTCCTCCCTACCCCCAGTCTTGTTAATTTTGTCTGTAGTACAGAAGATTTTCTGTTTTTATGTAGTCAAATCTGTTCTCCTTTCCCTTAAAAAAATAACCTCAGTGATTTTAAAGCTTGAAAATTTTCCATTCCTCCAGAGAGCTGGTACATATTCACTTATATTTCTGGCCCGTCTTTCTAGGATTTACTTTGCATTATAAATAATGTCTTTTTCAGCCTATGTGAACGATGTGAAGATCGCGTCCAAACTAATTTCTTTTCTGCTACTCCTTCAGCTTCTTTTTGCCCTCTGAAGACCCTGGGACCTATATTAGGTTCTTTTCCCCTGAGAACAACTCTCTGCCCCCCACGCCAGCCCATTCATATCTGCTGTGCTGTTTAATCAGGGACGTAACCATCTATTTTAACATCTGATTGCTTGTGTTTCTCAAAATATTCCTTGGATTTCTCACTCTTTTGTTCCCCAAAATAGGCGTGATTCATTTGGCCCCCAGAGAGCCCCGTGAGGAGGCGAGGAGATGAGTCCCACTAGCTGGGTGTTTCTTGGGCTGGAGGAGGGGTGCGGGACTTGGAGGGGGACGCGTGCGCCTCTTAGGATCTGAGTTGTCCTCTTTCAGCTGCAGCTTTGCTGGTTGAGTCTGCCATGCAGGGGAAGGGAGGGGGTGCTTCGTAGGCAGGGGTGTTCGATGGGCAGTCTCAGGTGGTCTGCTCTGGGGACCGTCACTGAGACTCTTCGGTATAAACTGCCGCCCACAGCTATCAGCCAGTGTGGAGGAAATCAGGGGTGAGATGCTGGGAATCGCATCTGGCTTGGGATGGGAACAACAGTGTGTGGTTCAAGATGGGCTCGCACCCCCTGCATCCCTGACCCCCCATCCCGTCCTGTTCCGTGGGTTCTGCTTTGTCTCTGCGACCTCAGGTGCTGGGGTCTCCTGAGAGCCCAAGACGTCTGTGCCCCTGTCCTTATCGTGTGCTGAGGAGTGCAGGAGGGCTGGCAGAGTGGCCCTGGGAGGGTCCCTCATTTGCAAACTGACAGCAAAGGTCAATACCAGTGTCCCCCCCCCCCCCCGTGAGCAGGAGGGTCGGTGCAGATAGGGTCTTGGGCAGACGGCTGCCTGCTGGGACCTTCAGCCAATCCGGGCCATAACCTCCCCTACGAGGCCGAGGGTGAGGGCAGCATCCAGGTCAAAGGCGGAGAGACTCGAGGGGAGGGGAAAGCAGCGCCTACCTCCTCCAGCCCTGCTTCTCCGCCCTAATTTACAGGCTGGGCTCCAGATCAGGGAAGATTGTTTATTTCTTTTCTTTAGTTTTAGCTTTCATCTTAATCCAACTCACACAGGCAAATAGTTCTCCAAAATTTGTTAAGAAAAATAGCAGTTCCCTGCCCTGTCCCCCCCCGGCTTCTCCCCAGAGGAACAATCTCACCGCCTTTAATTGTTTTGGTTTCTGTGTTGTTAAACCGCGCGCCTCTGGGGTCACACTGGACTGGTCTCGCTGTCGTGATCGGTAGACTGTGCCTCTGGAAGGGGCGCTGCACTGGGTCTCGCTCGCCACACACACCTGCTGACAGCGAGGGAAAGGTCCTTGTCACCTGTGCCAGCCGCCGCCCACCACCCTGGCGCTGTCCACTCCCAGCTAAGGCTCCTGTTTCTCCTTTGCTGGGTTTTCTGCAGAGCAGTGGCTCATTCTGTCCTGAACTTTCCTCAAAGGACTTGGGGTGACCACATCCTCATATGTGTGTGCCCCAGGCTGGGGGTGGCTGCTGTCCTGGGGTCCCCTGGCTTTTCTTCTGTTCCCCGTAGCAATCTTCTTGTCCTCCTCTCACTTTCCCCCATGCTGGGGATGGAACCCAAGGCCTCGTGCATGGCAGGCAAGCACCCCACCCAGAGCCCCCCTTTCTGGGCATTTACTCTGTCATCCCGATGGACAGTCCCCTCTAATAATCTCCCGGGGAAGGGAGTGTCCAGGGAAAGCGCAGCCCACGATGTGTGTTTGTCTTGAAAGACACCTTAATATATGTTGTTGCCTCACTGACATTGAACTCGTGGCCAAGATTGCTGCGGCTTAAGCCTGAGCGAAGCTCGATGTAACTCACACGCTGTCTTCCTAAACCCCTTTGCCCAGGCATGACAGCCCTTTGCCTTGCGCTCGTGGTCATTTGAACCAGTGATGTCACCAACGTAAAGCACCAAAATGAGGAAATGGGGCGTGGAGAGGACCACGGAGTGAGTGCGAGCTTACAGAGGTGACACGTCAATATTAGCAAGTAAGTGAGTTCCTACATGTAGAATCGAGAATGGCGAGGACCAACTGTAAGTGTTCTAAGCCTTCCCCTGGCTAAAAATATTCACTGTATCCTCGCGTTTGATTGATGGTTTGGCCGGACGAAGAGATCTGGCTCGAAACACTTTTCCTTCAGCATTTCAAAGCACTGTGCTTTTTTTACTCCACCCGAAATAGTCCCATTCGGTCCACATTGCTTTTCTTCCATCTCTGGGGCCACACACATGGCTCTCCTCCCAGTCCGACAGTCCTCGGCTGTCTGCCCCTGGGATGCAATAGCCCTGAGGTCTCCTGGCCTGTGAGGGGCCTGCTAGCTGGAGGCATCACTGGGGAATGCACATCTGTCTGTGTGGACCTCTGTCCTGGGCTGGCGAGGCTCCCCGGGGACAGCGTGCCAACCTCTGGCTGGACAGTGCGGGACCTGGGTGGGTGTGGATGCAAGAGTCCTCAGTGTCCCCTGTTCACCTGTCCAGGGGTCCTTGGTCTCACAGGCCCTGCCTGGGGTGGTGGGATGGTCGCTGTGCCACTTGGTGGCTTGCCCGGAGTTGGCGAGCAGACTCAGGGGACTTCTCCTCCTGCTGCTCCTCCTTCTTTTTCTCCTTCTCCTTTTTTTCTTGCAGTACTGGGGATCTATCCCAGGACCTTCATTCTTTGCTCTACCTCCAGCCCATTTGTGCTTTTTATTTTAGTGGTCTTACTAAGTCACTATGTTGCCCAGGCTGTACCCAAACTTGCAATCCTCCTGCCTTGGCCTCCTGGCGTGCTGGGGTTATATAGCACACCCATCTGAGACACTAGCTTGTTAACTAAGACTTGAGCAGTGGCCCATCAGCCCCGCTCCTCATTCTGGGCAGCCCCACCCACCTCTGGCACAGTGCAGCCCCCTGACTCTTGGGGACTGGCAACAGAAGTCCAGCCATGTCCCGGTGTGGCTGTCCTCCTCCTCAGCTGACAGTTGGCTTCCCACCTCCAACTCAGTCTGCCTGCTCTCGAGCTTCCTAAAAGTGGCTGCTACTGTCTGCTCACCCACCCCCTCCACTCTGTGTGGCATTTTTGAAGAAGTCCTCACTATCCTGGTAGCAGAGTTTAAGGAGGAGAAAAAGCAGCGCAGCTGTCCAACCTGTCGCCAGTATTGGAAACCCTGTGGTCCTTATTTCCTCAGTGTCTGTCTGGCGTGGTAGCCCGGGAGTGTCCCCAGGACAAGGAGCCTTTCCGATTCACTTCCGGGTTGCTGCACACGCACAGGATTGGCCCTGATGAATGCTCGTTTGATGTTTGAGCATCAAGGAAGGGAGGCAGCTCTCAGTCCAAGAGAGCCGAGTTCGGATCCCCGTTCTACTCTTGACTTCCAGGCAGAAGACAAGGCGCTGTGCTTCTGGGCATCGCAAGCCCTTGTCTGTCTCTCTCTCAGGTTCAGTCTCTGCTACTCCATGGTCATCTCGTCTCACGAGTGCCAAGACAGCAACGGAAACATGGCCTTTGTCACCATGGGCACTGCGTAAGCAGTAGGAACTTGCTGACCACCGCGATTTGGTATAATTACACACATAACTTTACCTGCTTGCTGGTCCCCCTCATGAGGTAGCTTCCGGTCACGGTTCAGAGGGTGGACACCAGGTCCAGTGGCTTCGCCGGGGTCACACAGCCCAGCAGAGGCAGGAAGGCCTGGCACCACTTTCTCAGATCGCACGCCTACCTTTTAGCTCTGAGCTGTGTTGTCCCCGGGGCCCTGTGTCTTGTGACCCTTCCTGGCTCTCAAAGGCATGTATGGGGCCACACATTCTGAGAAGCCGCACACATTCAGGGGGAATGGTCACCCCGACCATTCTGGTTCTCCTTTTAAATGGATTTTCCCCTTCTTTATGTGTATTCGTTTGCCATACATAATAAATACGTTCAGGGAGGGGGACTGGGACACGTACATATGGCACCGTGCCCTTTCTCCCTTCCCCTCCCTCTCTCCCTCCCCCTGCCCTTCATTATAGGTGTTTTTAGGTGCTTTTTCGTAAGTGAAAACACACTTTCCCAAGGTTGGCGGCTCAGATGTAGACTTTTAGACACTGTTTGGCTTGGCACGGCTTCCAAACGGCTCCCAGCCACCGTTGCTCCACATTTCTTTTTGCCAGAACCAAGATCAGAAATAACTCAGCTGCGAACAAAACTTACACGCTCGCCGGCAGCGCTCAGAGAAGATGAATTGCCGGAGGCTTATTTTTCCCTCTGAGTCAGAAGTGTGAAGGTGGGTGGGATGCAGAGCACGGTTTCACGAGACCTGGGGACATGTAGGGACCAGGATCGGTTCCATTTTAAGAAAGACGAGGGCCGAGGCTCTGCGCCTCGTCAGTCAGTCCCGTTTCTTCTCTGCCAGACTCTTGACATCTCTCCGTCGGGCCTTCTGGTGAGGGCTGAAGATCCACGGGCCCTGGATTGGGTTGGTGCGATTCCAACTGGCAAGACGTGCTTTCATTTTGTGGCATTAAAACTTTGTAAAAGCAGGTCAGTTTTGAAACTTGCTGTGACTCTTTTCTGGTAGAAGCCACCATTCACAGCTAGTGATGTGCTAAAGTCCAGCAAAAACCTGCCCTTCCCTGGGGAACGTGTCTGACAGGCGCAGGGCGCTGGGTGCGTGAAGTTGTTAGATGGTGCAGACTGAGCAGGGGAGACATTAGGACGAGTGCTCATCTGTTCATCTGGGGACTCAGAGGGAAGACTAGACCAAAGGCCAAGGCATATTCTAGAAAGTTCTCAGGGAGATGTCTGTCTCTGGCACTCTGCCAGGTTAGAAGGTTAGATACCTTTCATAACTCCCCTGCTGGTTATAACTAAAATGCTGGATATATTTTTTAAAATCTTTTTTTTGTTCATGCCTTGTGGAGTTGACGTGAGAGTAAGCAAATGATGGTTCTCGAAAATGAAGGCAAGGCAGGAAACCACAGAGACTGAGCTGCTGGTTCTTGCATGAGGTGCAGGAGCAGATGGAGCCTAGCAGGATGTCGCAGGGGACCCCTCAAAGCCAGTCCACAAGGCCAGAGTGTTGGGAGGAATGTAAAGTAACTCACCTTGCAGGAGAGGAAACAAAAGGAAACCTACCTGCCCTGGCCTTGACATTGGGTTAAAAGAAAATATATCTCAGTCGGGCATGGTGGCACACACCTCTAATCCCAGCACTCTAGGAGGCTGAGGCTGGAGGATCACAAGTTTGAGCTCATCCTGGGCAGCTTGGTGACTTAATGAAATCCTATTTCAAAATAAATAAAAAATGCTGGGGGATGTAGCTCAGTGATGGAACACCCCTGGTTTCAATCCCCAGTATCAACCAACCAACCAACCAAATCTCCCTTGAGAATCTGCAGTCACGGGCTGGCCCTTGTGTGGTTTTCAGTTTGAATTCATACTACTTGTGTGGTTAGAGATAAACTCAAGCTAAAAGTTTAACTTATAGTGGCCCTTGCTTCCTAGTACCCCCAGTCCACTGGCAGAAATAGACCTTAAATTCAGCTACAGTAAATCCAGGGAAATTTACCTGCAGCATCAGCCTTTAGCATGTCATCACATTCCAAAGAAAGCAAGTGAGTTGTTCACAGTGGAAAAAGAAAACTTGGCAAGGAAAAACAAAAACAGCCAACGGAAACAAGAGACAGTAGAAATAGATCCTTGAAGCTTTCCAGTTTGAAATTACCATCTTTGGACCTCAAATAGATTTAAAAGAACTATTATTATGTTTTTAAAGAATAAAGAAAACTTTGGAAAAAAAGCAGGGAATAAGTTCCTGTAGAGAATTGCTAGATATGAAAAAGAACAGTTTCCAGAAATGAAAACTATGGTAGTTGGAATTTAAAATTCAATAGTTTAGACAGCAGAGGACACACAGCAAAGAGAAGATTAGCACACAGGATTATCCAGAACATCAAGTGGGAGGGCCTGGTGCAGCTGTTCAGAGTTCTAGGAGATGATGGGCTACAGGCAGGGTGAGAAGAGAGACAAGGGCGGGTAATTTTGTGGGATTATTATAGATGCCACCCCTCTGATCCTGGAAGTCCCATTGTTATGTCCTGTATCTAGATATTTCCCCAGGGCCTTGTGTGGTCATAGGTGGGGAATTTTGAAGGTGGCTGGATCGGGGGTGTGAATGTGGATTAAGGGTGAGATACTGGGATTAAGGGTGCAGATAACGGAAGCCCCACCCTGGGCATGGGTGGCACCAGTCAATATACTTCTAAACTGGATGGAATGTAAAAGGACAGAAAGAAGGCAGGCTCGTTGCCGCTTTGCTGCTTTGCTGCTTCCTGCCTACCCTGCCATGGACTGTTTCTCCTCTGTGATGCCCCTCTGCTAACCCACCCTGCCTTGGAGCCAGCCAACTATGGACTGAAACCTCTGCAAACTGAGCTAAATAAACCTTTCCTTTTAAAACTTTGGGTGGTGGGTATTTTGTCTCAGTGACAAGAAAGTAACTAAGACATCAGCGAATCCCAAGGAAGGTAAATAAAAAGAAACTCACTGCAAGACGCATGGAGTAAAATTGTGAAGCATCAAAGAAAAAGAGAAGATGTTAAAAGCATCAGAGGAAAACAAGATGACCGAAAGGATGAATAATTAGATGTACAGCTGACTTCTCATGGTCTTCCATGGAAGCCTCTGTAGAATAGAATTATAATTATAATTTAATATGCCGAGCAATTAGAGCTCTATATGTCCTTTCAGGGTAATGCTGAAATCAAGATGTATTCAGAGAAATCACAACTGTGAGATTTTTACCATCAAAATATCCTCACTACAGAAATCTCTAAATGTAATATATTTCCAGAGCAAACATTATTCCAGAGAAAAATGCCAGATACATAAGGGACGTTGGCAAATATTTGGGGGAAAATAAACTAGGCCTGGACCGTTTGACTTCACAATAATAAGGTCTAATTTATGGTAGGAAAAACAGACCGGTACTAAAATATTGAGCTGTACCGTATAATTTGGGAGAGGATGTTCAAAATTAAAGCTTTCAAATTCTTCCAATTATTTGGAAGGACAGTAAATACATCAACTAAGTTTAGACTATGTTAGTTAAGTACTCAGCCTCAAAATACCTAGGATAAGCACTTAAAAACTAACCATAGATTGTATAACTTCAAAATAATTAGAAAACAAATTTAAGACGAGGAAATTATTCCAGGGAAGGCAAGAAAGAGGCCGTGAGCAGGATCCATAGAATGAGCAGAAAACACAAAATTGTATAAGTTAACCCAACGATGTAAAGATGCCATAAAAGGACCAAACTCTGCTTAAAAGATAATTGTCAGGGCCGGTGAGATGGCTCAGCGGCGTAAGCGCCTGCCTTGCAAGCGCGAAGGCCCGAGTTCGACTCCCGGAACCCACATACGAAAAAGGGGCGGGTGATATCGCTCAGCGGCACAGGTGCCTGTTGGCGCGCGAGGTCCTGAGGTCGACCCCCGGTACCCACAAAAAAAAAAAAAAAAAAGATAATTGTCAGACTGGATTTTAAAAACTGGATTATGTTCTAAACGTAGATGGTGTTCCACTCTTAAAAGACACACTCAGAACTATTGAAAGTCCAAGTACGTGTGTGATCAACAAACACAGTGAATGTGTAAAAAAGTTAAAAAAAAAAATTAGTACCATAGAAGACACATTACCATTAAGCCCCCTCAAAATTCTCTGCCTGCCTGCCTGTCTGTCTCTCTCCAAACACACATATCCCATCATTCTCGCCACTTTCTGAAGTAGTTCTGGAAGTCCTCCTTCATGAGTGTCTTTCTGTGGCTGGCTTAGTGTCCTGAATGATTCAAACCATTTGTGGCAATTTCCACCAAATAAAAACACGATGCTGTGTCCTCATCCGCTTCATTCCCGGGACCTCGCGCCGACTTCTGGCTCTTCCTTGAAGTCAAAACGACCATGGAAGGGAAATGTTTTGGCCGCTCTTCCCTGAGCAATACTATTTGCATAGCCTTTGCCGTGTGTGTGCCAGGGAGTGTGTGTGTGTGGTGCTGGGGATTGAACCCAGGACCTTAACACTTACCTATGCCCCCAACCCTTTTTAGCTTTTTTATTTTGAGAAAGGGTCTTTCTGTGTATCACAAACATACTATTACTACTACTACTACTAATAAAAAGACAGGATCTTCCTAAGATGCCCCTGTTTGCAATCCTCCTGCCTCAGCCTTCTGAGTAGCTGGGATCACAGCTGTGCGCTCAGCTCCTTTTATTACTACTCTTTAACAGATGTGTTCTGTACAGTCTTTTGGGGGTATAGTACAAACATTTTCATATATGGAAAACTAATAAACACACACAGGAGCCTAATTTCTTTCCGGAGGAAAATCAAAGAGAAGGGAGGGGACTCCCTGATGGGGCTGGAGGCGGTGGGTGGGGAGGGAGCAAGGTCCACCCTGGGAAATAATCTGGCAATGCTCCCACCGCAGGGCGAGGAGGAATCACAGGCTCGTCCTGATGGGGCCCTCCACCCTCCACGATGACCCGGAGAGGTGGCGTTAAAGGTGCCGCAGACCTCTGGGACTCCTGCAGGTCCCGGCAGAGGGCGGGACTCTCATCACTCCCCGTGCGTCCTCCGCACAGCGGGGCGTGGCGATCGGGCCGGACCCAGGGCCCTGCCGCCCTCCTCCGGAAGGACCAGGTTTCAGCGTGCTCTGTCCCTTCTGAAACTCACGCCGCCACCAGGTTGTCACCGTGGCAGGGTGGGCTGGGAGAGGTAGCCACTTGGTGAGGGCTTTTGAAAACCCCGTGTAGATTGAGCTAAACTGTGGACTGTCCGTGTGTCACCCCGACCTGAACGACACCCACATTTTACGGGGAAACTGAGGCCTAGGGAGAGGCAGGGACTAGCTCAGGCCACATAGCCGAGCTGGGGCAATAGCCCAGCCCTCTCCTGACCCCCAACCCACCGCAGCCTTTAGCCTCCACCAAGGCAGTGGAGGTGACAGGAGCCGGCGTGGCCCCGGGGGGACCTGAGGCCCCAGATCCTGTCCCTGTCCCTGGGCCTCCGCGCAGGCTCCCCTTCCCAGGCAGAGGCGGGTGGGAGCCGGGGCCTGGCGGACCGGCCGCGATGGAAGGGACGCTGCTGCCCTCCTGTGGCCGAGCCGGGAGGTGCGGCTGTGACGGGGTTAAGAGGCTGGGATTTCCCACCAGGCTCCCTGATGAGCAGAAGCCGAACATCTCTGAGACCAGGGCCTGATCCAGCAAGGCCCAGGTTGGACCCAGTGGTGTGCGACACCAGAAAGAGAGTTGGGCGCTGTCTATGCAGCCTGGTAGTGGGTCTGCCGGGGACCCTGCTCCCTCCCAGCCTCCCGGGGCCTGGAAGGCGCGGGTTCCTATCGCGCTGTGTGGTGTTAGGGGAGTCCATCTACCTCTCGGAGCCCCCTCTGCAAATCAGCAGCCACGCCCACCATGCAGCAGGGGGAGGTCAGCTGGGGAGCCCAGGAAGCCCCCAGGACTGGGGGGTCCCCAGCAGGTCCCCTGAAGGACTGGGCCCGGAGCGCGTGCTTCTCGCCGCGGCCAGCAGGTGGCGCCCGCCCGCCCTGCTCCTGCGTTTGCGGGGTGGGGGGTGGTCAGGGCCCAGCTGCGGCAGCTCAGAGAGGGGAGCGGTGACCCCTCCTGAGCACGGGTCAGGTGTCATTTGTTAAAAGTGGACAAAGGTATACAAGGCGCACATGATAGCGAGGAAGGAGGGAAGGGGAGAGAGAAGGGGGAAGGGAAGAAGGAAGGGAGGAAGGAAAAGTGGGTGCCAGGCCTGGGCTGAGGTCGCCCCTCACAGCAGCCACCGAGCCGGGACCACAGGGCTCTTGGGCTCCTTCCCTCCCCCTTTTCATTTCAGACTTGATAAGGGTTTCGTCCCCCTAGCCGCTCAGGTTAGGAGTGGTAGGTGTCCCCATTTCCCAGGTGAGGACCAGGGCAGAGAGGCTGAGGGACAGCTCGGTGCCATGCATTCCGGGACAGAGGCGCTGGGTGGTTTTCCAGGTGGTGGTGGGGGGACAGAGGTGTGGACCCCGCCCTCGGCTTGGGCGCCCCCAGCCAGCTGCCCGCCTTGGCCCTGCTGATTCAGGGTCTCCCGCCAGCCTGGGGGCCAGCCTGGGAGTAACACCCTCCGGGTCCCCCTCCTCCTGCGCTCGCCTCCCCCTGCCTTGTCAGAAATCTGTAAGAAGAGTGGAGTGCGTTTATAATTGCCCCCCGCGGAACTCACCTGCCGTGGAAGGGTGTTAAATAACACGCAATTTACATGTCTTCCCTGTAGGAAATTATAGAATCAGAGCTTTCAAATTAGCAATAGATTTTTTTCTAATTGAATTTGTTTCCCGTACGGCAGGTAGTGAAGAATGATCAGGTAGCTCAGCTCTCCCTGCAAATGGAGCTCGAGACAACTGGAGGAATTAAATGCTTATTAAAGGTGCGTGTCGAATGGATATTAGGGGCTGGGAAATTTGGCCGTAGAAAGCTGTCGCATGTGCACGGTGCCTATTCGGTCACTCCCTGGACAGGGCGACGGGTGCTGTGGATGGGGCTTGGGTCAGGAGGAACATGGGCATCGGGATGCCTGCCCCTGGGCCACCTCCCCTCTCTGGACCGTTTTGAGCTCACAGCCAGCCTCTGGTGTGCTGTAGCATAATCATGGTGAGTGAGGAATAAGACGATGCATGTGAAGCATTTAAAATGGTGCTGAGGGATGGGAGGTGCCTGATATATAAACGTATCTTTATGTACTTTTATTATTTTGTGGTACTGGGGATTGAACCCAGGGCCTTCTGACTGAGCTACATCCCGGTTCTTTTTATTTTATTTATTTTAAGATGTGATCTTGCTAAATTACTATGTGACCCAGGTTGGGCTCATACTTGTGATCCTCCTGACTCAGCCTCCCAAAGCACTGGTATTATGGGCGTGCACCACCATGCCTGGCTGTATAGTACTCCTATTGATTATTATTTGTTTGCCTGTTGAGAGGCTTAAATATTATCCCACAGTCGGAGGTCTGGGTTCGGCTGTGCCGGGCTTCTGCTTAAGGATTTTGGCTGAGGAGACCTCAGGGTGTAGAAGAGGGTCTGCACTGTCACCAAAAGCCCCCTGGGGATGGAACCCTTTCAGCCAAGCTGGCGACAGCTGGATAGGAGCCATGGCTCTTGCTGTGGGGCCCTGTCCCCTGTGTCCCCGTCCCTTCCATTGGTAAGAATCAAGTTGCAGTCCTGCCTCCACTGCAGGGGGTGGCCAGGGCCTTGGCAGAGGAGACAGCACCTTAGCCAGCTGTGGCTCCGTGCCGGTGGGGCGACCTGAGTCTGCCTACCCCAAGGGCCTGTGTCCCCCAAGTCCTGCCTGGACTGGCCTCGGAGCTTCTGTGGCCCTTTGGTCCATCCTGGTCCTGTTGTCAAGGACCTGGGCCACTTCAGTCTGAGAGCACTTTGGCCCCAAGGCCATCTGGGTACTGCCCCACATCCCACACTCGGGGCTGGAGGGGTCTCCCAGAGAAATCAGCCCTGACCCCTGTCCTCTTCCCTTCAAATCTGCCCCAGAAACTCCTGACTCAGGGGCCGGAGAAAGAAGCGAATCTTGCTAACTGTACTTCCGGCATCTGCCTCGGGAAAATTATTAGGGGCTGAAACCCACGGCCAGCGGGAAAACCACAGGTCTGAAGCCACGGTGGACAAATGGGGCCTGGCTGGATGCCGTTAGGAGACAAAATCGTCAGTGAAAATGTCCCATGGGAAGCTATTGATTCCAGGGAAGGAAATGGCAATATGAGTACTTAATTTTTAATTTTTTTTCTTTAGGAGCTGGGGTAGAACCCAGGCCCTCACACATGCTTGGAAGTGGTCTACCACCGCGCTGCACCCCGGCCCGGAAATGAAAATAATCAACTAGAAATAATTACACTTGGTAGGATACAGGCGGAGGGGCTGGGTTAGCATAAGGCGCTTGAATCTGGGCAATGTGCGCCCTCAAAGGCGATTCAGTGCTGACAGAATTTGGTTGGAAAAACCGGCTGTTCATGCACAGGGACCCGGAAGCCCCGGCTGTCACCCATTGTCTTGTGCGTGTGGCCCCACTCTGTCCCCTCCAGCCAGGGCTTCTCCAGGTCTGCAGGGGCTGTCGCCTCCATCAACAGCTGCCCTGTTCCTGGCAGGTGCTCCCCCCCCCCCGGGCTGGAGCAGGGACCTGGGGGGCCACACGGACATTCAGGCACAGCAGCCCCCCGGCTGGCGTGTGAGGACTCGGGACTCCCGGGTCCACTGGACCCTGAGCCCAGGAGCCCGAGCAGGTGGCAGAGGCGGGTGCCAGTCTCAGCCAGGGCCCGGCCAAGCCCTGGTCGGTGGCAAGGGGAAGACGGGAGGGACGAGAGATGAGCTCAGGGAGGCCAGCCACGTGCTTCCTGCGCGATGCCCCGGCGCAGCCCTGCCGCACTCGCGAGCGCGCTTGCGTGGTGCTGATTATTTGCCCATTTTATGGACAAGGACAAGGACGCAGACACAGGGAAAGGGAGCCGCCACCCCCGGCTGCCGAAGGCCCAGGCCGCCTCGGCCTCTGAAGCCCCCCTCCAGCGCACGGCCCCTGTCCCGGCATCCTTGGGACCCTCTCTTAGGGATTAGTCCTCCCGCAATTATTCCCCTCATGAAAAGCGCCCTTGTCTCGGCCTGCGCTCGCCTGGGGCCTTTGTCCCAGGCCCCAGCCTCAGGCCGTTCCCAACCTGGCCCGCCGCCCCCACCCTCGCGTCCCCACCCCTCCCCGCCCGTGGGGCCCGGTGAGGTCATCCCCGTGTCAACAGGGCTGCACAATAGGCCAGCGCCTTTCGGCTGAGAGGGACGGAGAGGAGGAGGCCCGGCTGCGGGCGCACAAAGGGGCGCGGTGGAGGGGCCGTGCCAGGGGCTCTGCCAGTGAGCGCCGCCGCGGGAGCCTGGCTGGGGGCAGCGACAGGGGCTAGGTGCCCAGCGGAGCTGCGAGGCTGGCCTGGGCACCTACTGTGTGCCAGGCTCTGTGCTGAGCACTGGGGACGCAGCAGCGACCGAGTGGATGAGGTCACCCTCAGGTGTAGGAAGCATGGTGACCACAGATCAGTGCACAGACGGACAGGTCTGTCACACCCTCGAGTCACGTGCCAGGAGAGGCAGGGGAAGGCAGGGGGCAGCGATATGAAGGTGGTCAGGGCAGCATTTTCCGAGGAGGGGACATTGAGCTGAGACCCGCAAGCCATGTGACACACAAGGAGGGGTGTTCCCCGGGGAGCACACACAGCAAGTGCAAAGGCCCTGAGGCAAGCACTGGCTGGAGGGAGGGAAGGGCGTCTGGTGGCCAAGGAGAGGGAGGAGGGTGGGGGTCGGGGAAGGAAACAGGCGCTGGGGGCCTGCGCTGGCGATGAGCTGATGACAGGCGTGTGAACACAGCTCTTGCCCCTGTGCCCGCAGCTCGGTGGTCTGAGCCTAATACGGGGGAGGTTTGAGGAGGAGCGAGCGGGACAGAGGCAGAAGGTTCGTGTGTGGGAACCAGCATCTTTCTCTGCCACGCATATGTTCCGGAAATGAAGTTTTACTGATGTGGATATTAATTAAGCTCCTACTGTGTACCCGCGCCTCCTGGACCCCTGCATGCACTTTTCCCATTAGTCCTTGCACAGTGATGTTAAAGGAACAGCACAGGGGTCACCCAGCCCTTAGGTGGCTTCAACACTCAGCCTGGGTGCACCTGGTCCCCACCCAGGGCTCTGTGGCCCGGTTCCCTCCTTCCTCCTGAGCCCTGCAGGTGCCAGCTGTCCCAGCTGGCAGGCAGCCTGGTTCTTGGGTGCTGGTGTCCCTGCCAGGCTGCCCCCTCCTTTCTGCCCGCTCCTGGGGGGCCGGGCCTCAAAGGGCTTTTGGGGAGAAGGAAATTTCTGTCCTTGCGGTCTCCCCTGCACTGCGTAGAGAGTGACGGTGACCTGAGCACAGAATCTGAATTCTGCCAGCCTGTAAGGAAGGGCCTGGAGGGCGAGGGCTGGCCCATGGGTCGCTGTCCTCGGCTGTCCCCCGCTGTGCCCAGGCCTAACCCGGCGTGGGGCTCCAATGGGCTTGCAGCCTGGGGAAGCTCAGGGGCCTCTCTGAGGAGGGGACCCTGGGGCCTGCACTTGCAGACCCAGGAGGGCACCTGCTCAGCAAGGCGTGGGTTACACCTCTACGTGACCCGGTGGCCTTAGTCTCCTCTTCCGTCCCATGGGTCTGACCACACTCATCTCCTGGGGGTCCTGTGAGGATGGGGGCCCTGTGGACAGCACAGGGGTCCCTGCCCTGGACCCACAGTCCTCAGCGCCTCCCAGGGTTGCAGCTCTGGTGCCGATGGGCCAGGTGTGCTCCACGCCCTTTGCCTGCCCTCTGGAGCCCTTGAGATCTCACAAACAAGCAGGTGACGTGGCCGGACCCAAGGCCACCTGCTGCTGGTGCTGCAGGGCCTGTGCTCCAGGCGGGCGGGGGCACAAAGGAGGCGGGGGGAGGGTTTTGAGGGTGGCAAGGGGCCCGGGGACAGGGCAAACAGGAGGCGGGCACCCAGAGCCTAATCTGCGGCAGGCTTCCCTCAGCCTGCTTGCAGTATACACAGTGCCAGGCCCAGCCACGGGGTGTCCACGTGGCTTCCTTGGCCTCCTGGCCCATGGGTGGCTGAGTGAGTGGAACGTGAACTTCTGGCAGGCTGTGTGCCACCGATGACCGTTGCCACAGAGGGGGAGGTGGTGGGGACAGTGTGACATATGTCAGGCCAAAGGGGCAGCCACAGCCTTGCAGAGCTGGGCTCCGAACAGGGCACAGCAAGGGCAGGGCCAGGAGCGGGGAGAGTGTGGCTCCACGTTTGCAGGGACAGAGGGAGCCTGGGGACAGTTCTTCCTTCTTCCTGCTTGGTGGAAGTTGCCAGTTCCTGTCTGTTCTCTCCCATCAGCTAAGCCACAGCGGATTCTACACTGCATTCATCTTTGTGTTTGTTTTTGTTTTGAGACAAGGAGATCACTACATTTCCCAGGCTGGTCTTGAACTCATGATCAGACTCAAATGATCCTCCTGCCTCAGCCTCCCCAGAAGTTGCAACTATATGAGTGTGCCACTGTGCCTGGCTTGGATTTCCCTTCGTCTCCTTTGCTAGTCCTCATCCAACCCCTGAACAGTGGTCACCCAAGGTCATGCAAGTAGCAGGCGGCGCAGCCAGGACACGGACCTGGTCCCACCCAGCTCCAAAACTCATGTGGACTCCAGGAGGCCACAGCGTTCCTGCAATTGCCGCCCTCCCCTCCCCCCTGGGAGCCCAGGTGCCCGTGCCTCCCCTGGATGTCACCAGTGTGTGCAGTGGCCGTTCCTGGGGTCCATATGCTGCACTGGCCGGTCTGGACATCCACCCATGACATCCAGCCCTGGCCAGCATCTTCTCCTCCCCCACCTGCCCAGATGACCCGGGTCCTGTTGCCTGCCCTCTACCCTGTCCCCATCCACTGTCCCCTCCTCCAGGCACCTCCAGCCCCCTCCCTCACCCACATGACCTCTTCAAGCCTCTCTGCCTTCTCCGCTGGGGCTCAGCTCATCTCTCCTCCTCCTCATCCCCAAGACACGCTGCCAAAGGACGTGCGGCTGGGGACCTGCCACCCCCACCTGTGAAATGGCAAGTGCTCCACCCACCCGTGCTCCCTTCTCTGGACTGGCCAGACCAGTGCTGCGTTATGTAGTTCTACTGTAGACGGCTAAGTTCCGTAGAAATAGTCCAGGCAGCAGGCAGGGCCGGCCCTCGAGGAAGTCAGTGCAGACGAGGAGGACGCGTCACACTGTGGCCGGAGGCGCATTCGCGGAAGGCCAGGCCTCGAGGTAAAGACGGAGTGACCAGGCCCGCACGCCTCCCGGGGATACGCCGTAGACTGTAATTGGTATCCCTGGTCCGACAAAGTCTAGGTAGACATCGCCACCTGGGTGGGTGACCAGGACCTCCTGACCCACCCCTTCCAGGGAAGCTCCTCGTTCTTTCCACGCACACTTGCTACAGGACCCGCTCCCCACCGGATCAGCATTGCCTAAGCGGCTCTGCTCGCAATCTCATTGGTTGATCTCAGTTTTGTCCCCATGGTACCCACGTTGTGATTTTGCTCTATAAAAGTTCCGCTGAGAAGTGGGCTCATGGGCAACCCACTCGGGTCCCCTCCTGTCTCTCAGGTGCTGTCTGTCCTGCTCAATAAATCTCCTACTCTTAACCTCCCTTGTCCCTCAGAATTCATTCTTTGATTTTGGGGAACACGAACTTGGGCGTATTTGACATCTGGCAGGGCGGGAGTTACATTGATTTCCCTCTATCGGTTCTGCCCCACATGGCTGATTGGTCCAGGCTGGACACGTGACCCAAGTTCCACCTAATGGGATTCTGCCTTGCGATTCTGAAGCAGCAAGAGACTCAGATCCAGGAGTCTGGAGTAACTGTCTCAATCAGTGTGTGTGTGTGTGTGTGTGTGTGTTACTGGGGATCAAACCCAGCACCTTTGCACGGAGCTACATCTCCAGACCTGATTATTTTTTTTCCTTTTTGAGATAGAGTCTTGCTAAGTCACTAAGTTGCCTAGGCTGTCTTGAACTTACGATCCTCCTGACTCAGCTTCCCAGAGTGCTGGGACTACAGGCGGGCACCACCATACCTGGCTTTGCTTCTTTCTTCCTCCTCTTTTCTTTGCGTTCATTGCACTCCCAGGTAGCAGTTTTCCTCTGGCTCTTCTGTCATGGTTCCCGCCGTAGCCCACTGCTCCAGCTCCACAGCTCTTCTCCCTTGCTGCTGGGTGAGGTCCATGGCCGTCCCTAGGCCCCCTCCAGTGGGCACTGCCCAGCTGCCCATGCCCACGCTGCCAACTTGCACTGCTTGTCCTGGGACTGCCTGCATTCCTCCACTGAATCCCAAAGTGGCAGACGGTGAGGGCCCCCAGACAGCCCAGCTCAGCTCCTGCCTCCCTCCCTGGTCCTCCCTCCCGGCTCAAGCTTTCCCACCGGGAGGCTGGAAAGCGCGGGGGCTCAGTCCGTCACCCGCACACTCCGGTCCAAACAGGAAGAGCCAGAATCCGTCTGGCAGAGAGGAAGCGAAGGCTCTGAGACAGAAAGGGGCTTGGCAGTGGCGACCCTGGCCTGGGTGACTGCCGACTTCATCCTTCCTCCCTGCCCCATGGGGCAGAGCCTCGTGAGGCTACTGGCATCTCCGTGGCTCACATGTTTGCCCATCTGGCCCTCAGTTGTCCCTGGGGACTCAGAGTCAGAACCGGGGCCACCAGAGCCACATGCAGCCATTATGAAGAGCCAGCCAGGTGCCCATGCTGCGAGGCAGCTCAGGCAAGTGGACAAGAGTGAGTCGGATGAAGCCCCATACCCTGCCTTAAGCTTCCGTGGCTGTTAAATGCCCACCTGAGGCTGCGGGCCAGGCATCCAGTGGGTGCCAGAGCCCCTGCAAGGACCCTGGCCCTGGCTGGAGGAGCTGTCCTGCAGAGGGCGCTGCTCAGAGAGGCAGCAGCCACGCTGGTGGCTGGGTGGTGGAGATGGCGGGAGGGGGCTGTTGGAAGAGCGCGAAGCACCAAAGATGCTGGGCTCCAGGGGTGACCTGGGGGGTAGTGAGCAGGGTTCTGGGGTAGCGGAACCACAGGGAGGCGCTGGGGGGTGTGAGCAGGATTGGGAGCCCGTCTCATACCTGTGTGAGCTCATGCAGGTGGCTTGGCCTCTCTGAGCCACATCTGGTCAAGCGGAACAATAGTAGCTTTGCTGCAGTTTGCTGCTATATCCCCAATGCTTTGAGCAGTGTGTGGCACATAGTAGATGCTAAAATATCCCTCAAAAGTCCCACATGTTCAGAGGTGGGGCTTTTGGAAGGTGACTGGATCAAGGGAGTGCTATAGTCATCAGTGCATTTGTCCATGGATGAGTTCGTGGCTGACTGTGGTGTTAGGAGGTGGAGTATGGTTGGAGGTGGTCACTGGGGACATGACCTGGAAGGGTGTGTTCTTGTCCCCAGCTCCTTCCTTCTCTCTCTCCTTCTTGGCTGCCATGATGTGAGTAATTTTTCTCTTCCACACCCTTCGAGCATACTGTTTCTGCCTTAGAGCCAGCTGATCATGGACTGACCCCCCAAAACTGTGAACCAAATTAGACCTTCCCTCCTTTAAATTGTGGGTGTCGAGTATTTTGTTCCAGTGACGGTAAAGCAGATTAATACAGCAGGTGTTCAATAAATATTTTTGGAGTCAGAATAAACAGGGTTGCTGGAGGCTGGCATGGGCTACTTCAAGCTTAGCGCAATGTCCAGTCCATCATCTAGATAAGCAATGGCTTTGTTATCATCGCTGCCATAGTTGTTTACCAAGGGGGAGTTCATCTGACCTTAGGGTGGAGGGGCGAGGCATGGAGCCAGGTGGGGCTCTGGGACCAGAATAGAAGACCCGAGGGCCATAGCCAGGAGGCTGGGCTGTGTCCTGGGGACAGGGGAGCTGCCCATGTGGCCAGAGAGGAGCAGGATGAGAGCTGAGCACACCGTCCTAGAACCAAGGTGCTGTGGGTGACCCTGCCGTGGCCTGAGGAGCCTGGGAAGCAGAAAGGGCGGGGATCCATGGCTGCTTTAGCACAGCGGTCCCCTGGTTTCACAAAAGACAGTTTTTCCACGTTGGGATGGGGATGGGGGGATGTTTTCTGGATGACTCAAAGGCGCACACTCGTGGTTCATGGTAGAGTTTGCTCTGCTATCTGGTGCGGCTGCTCATCTGACACGAGGCAGAGCTCAGCAGCTCTAAACACACATGAAGCTTTACTCCCTTTACTGCTGATTCCTGACAGGTCAGGGACCAAGTTCTGGGGGGCTGGGAGGGCCAAGTTTTAGGAAACTTGGCTGAGAAGGTGGAAGAGAAGCTGCTGGTGATGTGGGAGGGACAGAGGCGAGTTTCTGAGGTGGGAGGTGTGAGCAGGTATATGTAGTGTGATCAAAATATATGGTGAATGTGTAAATTTAAAAATACTTATTAAAAATACTTGCTTCTGATGCACTCATGCCATTGTTCTCGCCATTCAAAGCAGCTCTGGTATCCTCTTTCCTGCGTGTCCTTAGAGTGTGAGCAAAAATACACTGACTGCTGCTGCCGAGCACCATCCAACAGAAAGGCAGGCTCGTAAAAACATGACGCCGTGTCCTTACCTAGCTTATTCACCAGATCTGGCTCTGTGTGACTTCTGGTTCCTCCCCTAAAGTCAAAATGACTGTGAAAGTTGGAAGTTTTGAATCAAGTCAGAACATTGAGGCATGACAGTGCAACTAAAGACACTCAGGAAAGAGCACTTCCAGAACGGCTTCAGAAAGTGGTAAGAACCATGGGATAAGTGTGTTTGAAGCAATAGGGAGGATTTTGAGGGGGATTCATAGCAATGTGTCTTTTACTGTAATACATTTAAAAATAATTTAACATTACTGTACTTCTGATCACAACTTGTAAATGCAGGTGAAGAAGGAGTGTACACAGGAGTGTACAAGATGCAGAGTGGGGTTGCTAGTCGAGGGTCCCTGAGGAGGCAGAGGGGCAGAAAGAGGGGCTTCTGGAAGGGCTGCAGGTTTGGGCTTAGGCCTGGGAGGGTTTCTGTGGCTCAGTAGGAGCCAAAGTGTGGTCATCTCCAAGTGGGGAGCTGAGACCCCTGAGAGCTGTGAGGTAGATGCAGGGCTTTGGGGAGAGAGGGCAGCACAGAGAGGTGTGGAGTCCTGGCCACAGGCATCTCCAGGCCCAGCATTAGAGAGAGGTGATGCCTCTGTCACCTTTGCCTGGCTGAGCTGCCTGCCCAGGACCCATGGGCAGGTTGTAGCTCAGTGGGTCTCTCAGGGAAGATGCTGGCTTGGTGGCACATTTCTAACAGGCTCCAGACTGTTACCCTCCAAGTGCCACTGTGACTGCTAAGCAGACTGACCTCAGGGCTCTGCTGCACTTGGGGGAAAGTTGTGAGCTAGGCACTCGGGTGGGGTCAGGGAGCAGGGATCCCAGGCCTGGCCTGGGGTGCAGCTTGCTGTACAGCTCTGTGCTGAAGTTGTCAAAGGTCCCCCCAGCCCAGTGCTCTGAGATTCTAGGCCAGCTTTGGGTTTGCCCCAGCTGAACAATACCAGAGGGAAGAGGGCTGGGGGTGGAGCATGTGTCCAGCATGCATGACGCCCTGAGTTTGATCCCCAGCACTGCAAAAAAAAAAAAAAAAAGCAGAGGGCAGGGGCCGAACAGGCACACTGCTCCCAGAGAAACTGGGCCTGGCCAGGAGCGGCATGCGGGCATCCTTTCTAAGGCCAGCCCTGCACGGTGGCTGCCTCGAGCCCTGTGCAGATTCTCACGCTGTATCCTGGGATAACAGGAGAGAGCACTGGGATCGATTAGTGATGTCTGCCGTGTGCTCATCGGGAATGGTGCGGAGCTTGAGCTGTTTCTTGGTTTCATTACTATTATTCCTGGCAGTGCTGGAGAATGGAACTCAGCGCCTCACACTTCTAGGCAAGTGCTGTACCACCAAGCTACACCTGCACGCCCCACCCCGGGCAGTTTCTGTGTGGCCCCTGCCTGGGCTCTGCACTCTGGTCGAGGCAGCAGCAGACCTAGGGGTCAGGGGACAGAGTGGTACCAGACTGGGTACCACTCCAGCCCTGCAGGGACTGCAGGAGCCACCTTGGGCAAGTCGTTCCCCCAGGCCCAGGGTCAGCCGCACCCTGGGGATGATCACGCTGCCTTTCCTGGGGGTGAGGAGGGTCAAAGGCATGACCCATGGGCAGTGCTGGCTCAGGGGGCGCAGGCGCATAGGGTACATGGATGGGGGGTGGGTAGGGGAGGCTTAGTGAGTGATGTATGTCCCTTTGGGGTGGTGGCCTGGGGACCACGCTATGGATGCGCTTCCTCCCCTCTTCCTGCACAGGGAGGTCAGATCTCGGGGGTTTGGTGGGTTGCAGTGTGCGCTTTGGTCCAGCCTCTCCGTGACTCTGACCCTGGGCCCTCGTCTGTGAGGTGCAGCATCGCCGATGAATAAGATGGTGCAGTTTATCTGCAGCCTCTGCGCCGCTGCTAGTGAGGCATTAATAATCCTGGACAGAGAAAGCACGGGTGTCTCCCTTTCAGCCGTGTCCCATGCCCTGATCTCCTCTTCAGGAGTTATTTATTCTTCCCTCTAATTTGGGGACTGAGTATTCCCTTCCCTATGTTTCTTCCTCAACCCAGGCCTCAGTTTCCCTATTTGTGCAGTGGGGAATAAGGTGTGGCTGGAGCACAAGAGCCCTGAGGTCCAACCCAGCTCTGGCTGATGATTCTGACTCAAACTTGCTGGCAGAAAAGGGATGGAAACATTCAGACTAGGGTGTGAATGGCTGCCACACCCAGCGGTAACACTGTAGTGGGTTCTTTCTTGCTGTGTCCACCTGCTGGTCCTCCTGGGCCCTCTGTGCACAGTGCTGGCTGGGAGTCACAGAGTCCTTGTCTGGTTTGCCAGCATGATGGTGCAAGGCAAGTGTCTTTGCCCTCGCTTTGCAGGTGAAGCGGGAGCTCCCGCACCTTGCCAAGGACACGCGGCAGGCCTGGGCCTGCGACCCCTCAGGCTGTGCTGTCCCCGGCTGACTGTACACCTTTTCCAGGTGAAGGGTGCTCAGCGGAGACTTCTGGGGAGAGGGGCTGGGCGGGGCTCTGGGTGGTGCCTCTGCAGCAGGAGGCCCGGGCTGCAGGAGCGCTGGGCCCCAGGCCTGCCCGGCTGCTCCCCGGTGCTGACCTGACGCATAGTTTGCAGGCTTAGATCCCACCGCTGGCCATGGGCTGAGCAGCGACCTTCCCCAGCATGGCAGGAGGGGTCAGCAGCCTGGGTAGGTAGTATGTCAACAGGATGTGGTCTGGAGAACAATGGGGAGAAAGCAAGGGCCCTAGGCAGGGGAGGGACATCCCACTGCCAGGCAGGGGCAGTGGACAGGGGAGCAGGAAGCCCAGTGAAGGCCGGGAGGAGGGTCTGGGGCCAGTGGACAGAACTTAGGGTGCTGTCAGATGCAGGGGTGGGGGGCAGGAGGCAGGTGTGGGGATGCCCAGGGCTCAGGTCTCACTGCCCTTGAAGCCGGTGCCCAGGGCTCTGGGTCTGCCCCCACCCCAGAACTGCTGTCTGTTGTCTGTCCCACTCCTGGGCCAGGCCCAGGCCCATGTCCACCCCACAGGACTGTGTGGGGTGTGGTGTCTGGGTCAGGGCTCAGGAGTCCGGTCCTGGCCCCGGGTCCCAGGAGCCTTTTCCGCTGCCTCCTTCCCCACACGGGGCTCCAGCGTTTCCCTGGACCTGGCTATATGGTCACATGGCCCTATCTGCACCCGCAGCGGGCACCTGGCCTTCCGGGGGTGGCACCGTGGTGACTGGTCCTGGATGGAGCAGCTCCTGAGACTGTGTCCCTCTCACATCCTTCGTCCCGCGCTGAGCCACAGGGAGGACAAAAGTGGGGAGCAGGAGACACAGCTCAAGGGCACAGCACAGTCTGGGGACAGACAGTGCTCAGCAAGGGTCAGCTCCCTTCGTCCTAACTACTGTCCTGGAGGTCACAGGGCACCCCCGGGGCCCCTTGCCCTCCCTGCGTCCCTGTCCTGCCCGGACCCCTCATCTTCCCTGCGTCTCTGACTCCAGCCTGGACTTTTTTTCAACCTCGTCATGGGGTCCCCCTTGGACCTCCTTTTCTGCCCCAAGGCAGGATGGGAGGCATCTGCATCCAGCCTGGGTCCCTCTCTGCTCAGCAGTGAGGGTCATCATTAGTTTCCAGGCCCCACACTCTCCCTGCTCTAGGGCAGGGCCCGCTCACAGTTCCCCCAGGGCTCTGGCTTAGCCTGGTCCAGCAGAAGTAGCCGAGACACCTGTGAACTTGACCACGGACTCTCCAGGCTGCTCCAGGTCTTGGGAGCCAGGAAAGATCAGAGAAGGCTGTGGGGCAGGGCTGGGCCTGGCCAGGACCCTGGACAGCTCACCGGGCCTCTTGGAGCCTGCCAGCGCAGGGTGGAACCTGAAATGCGCTGGGGGCATTTGCAGGCTGGAGGAAACTCCCCTGGAGCTGGAGGGAGGGCACAGCAGGTGTCCTGGGGTCTGAACCTGGCCCTGTAGCCCCATGTTTCCTGTATGCCAGGTGGACGGGTCCTAAAACCTCTGGATCCTTGGGGTTCAGGATTTGTAAACTGAGGCTTCTGGTCTCCCTTTGCAGGGAAGGTTGACCCTGTGAGGTCCCAGCCAGGCTGTTGTGAAAAATAAACCAGATATAAAGCACCTGGAAAGGTTCTCTAACAACTATAAAGTGCTCCCAGGCAGCACATGACAGGCTGAGGTCGCTAGTCCTGGCAGCCCAGGGGACCCGGGGTGGGAGTGGTACTTGAGGCAGGGTGGGCAGGCATGGTCAGCTGGAGACGGCAGGTGCAGGGGGGCTGCCCTGTCTGGCTGGGCCTCTCTTCAGCTCCCTCCCTGGGTGACTGGCCTGGGGTTACACGGGGGAAGCGCATTGGACAACAGCCCAGCCAGAACTCCAGCCCGCAGGAGGAGGGAGCTCCTGAGGCCTCTTCCCACCATCATGGCTTCTGTGAGCAAGTCCAGGAGTGAGCTACCACATCCCCTTTCAAGTTGGGGAAACCAAGGCCCAGAGAAACTGAGGCCCATGAGAATGTCCCAAAGTCCAAAGCAAGTTAGTGACAGAACTGGGTTAGAATCCAGGTCCCAGATTTGGTATCGACAGCTGTGACAATTTACTGGATGCCAACTGTATATCAGGTACCTTGAGTTAGAGATCGCTCCACCAAATTTACAGAAGAAGAGCCTGACATTCAGAGTCACAGCCACATGTGACGGAAGCAGGACTCGGGCTAGGCCTGGGGACCCTTTGGACCGGTCCTAGAAGAAGGTCCAGTATGAGTCATGGAGGAGACTCCCAGCCCCTGGGCTATGTCAGGATCTGGATAGGCCTCTAGGTGGAGGCTTTGGAAAGATCTAAGGGGCAGAGCTGGGGACTGGAAGCTAGACTCTGTCCCTGAAGCCCCATCTGGGGTCCCCTCCTCCTGGGAGCCCCTCCCAACCTCCCACATCTGCTGACTTCTGCCTCCCCTGAATGCCTCTGGCCTTCCTCCTCTGCCAGGGCAATTGTCGGGGCCTGGCACAGTGCACGTGGCATGCTGGCTGTGGACGAGTCACCCTGGAGGACCTGAGGCTGCATGGAGCCCAGGCCACTGTGGATGTGGCACCAGAAGCCCTATGTGGCCTGGGCCTTGCTTACACCTCCAGCCCTTGCCCTATATGGACCACCTATTCTGCTCTGAGCCCTCCCAGAAAGCCCCCCATTCTCCATTCTTTACTCTATTTCTGATCATCACAGAAATGTTGGAGAAAAGTAGTCCCATAAAGTAAAAAAAAAAAAAAAAAAAAAAATCACCCATCATTTTATCAGCAAGATTGACATTCGTGGGGCCGGTGAGACGGCTCAGCGGCTTAAGCGCCTGCCTTGCAAGCGCGAAGGCCCGAGTTCGACTCCCGGAACCCACATACGAAAAAGGGGCCGGTGATATCGCTCAGCGGCACGGGTGCCTGTTGGTGCGCGAGGTCCTGAGGTCGTCCCCCCGGTACCCACAAAAAAAAAAAAAAAAAAAAAAAAAAAAAAAAAAGATTGACATTCGTCTGTGCTTACTTCCTGTCGTTCTTCTCCTTTCTTCCCTTTATTTTTCATACCCCCAAATTCTTGTAGAACCCTCTTTAATGTTCGTTAGACACATGCTGAGTGTGGACATCATTTTCCCACCCATCACACCTGGGCAACACAATTGGGCTACCTGGACACCCCATGATTTTAAAAGGCCTTTGCATGGGCCAGGCCCTAGGGTCGCATGCATTGTTGCATTGAGGCGACCTGGGCTGTCATCTGTGGCTCTTCCTCCCGCCTCAGCTGTCCTTCTGGATGCCACAAGCACCCACTGTCCTCCTGCCTCTCTTAGGGCAGACGGCCTCCTCCTCCTCCACCGCCTCCAGCACGTAGTAGGCCCCTGGGAAATGCTTCCCAGCCGAGCGAGCCATCCCCTGGCTGGTTGAGCAGTGTGGGACTGTGTGGTGTTTCTGTTAGTCTCCATGAACAAGTGCCACTGTTATTAAATTTTTCCAAAAGCAGAATGTCTGCTGTGTTTGCCAGATCGGTTGCTCTTTTAGGAGTGGGTCTGTCCTGCACTCCTCATTCCCTTGTCTTTTGGAGCCAGCCGCTGGGTATCTACTGAGTCCATGGACGCAGCAGTGGGCTCTGGGGAGCCTGACCTCTTGGGTGCAGCCTTGGACCAAGGGATGTTTGGGGACCCTCAGACTGTGTGGGCCCAGCTCAGCACTCACTGCCTAGGACTGGAAGGTACAGGTAACAGCAGGCCCTTTGGTGGGGGGCTCATACTTTGGCCCAATGGATGTAGAGCACCAGGCACACAGCAGGTGCTTAATAAATGCGTATCCAGGGGTGGCAAAAGATGGCGCTTGGGAGCTGAGGGGAGGTCTGCTAGAACCAAGGTGGAGATGAAGCTAGCCTTGGAGAACAAGAGTCACGGGGACTTCTCTGCTGTCACCCTAGGGACCAGGGGAGAAATTGTGTCTTTTGGGATGTCAAAGGCTAGGGTACAGTGTGGCTTTGTCCTTGGCAGGCACCAGGGGACACCAAGCCCAGCCTTTCTCCCAAAGAGTTTTCTCCATCAACTCCCTCACAGTCATGATGCTCAGGCAGCCTGCAGCCCTAGGAGGGAAAGGTGCTCCCAGGGAGAATTTGGGGTGCCCTGCACAGCATGGGGCCAGAAAAGTGGGGTCCAAAAACAAGGAGGCAGAAGCTTCTGCCCCCCCACAGTCCTAGCCGCTCCCTTCCCCAAGCTGCTAGAGCAAGCTCTGAAAAGATAAACCCGATCAAGTCAAACCCCTGCTCAAAACCTTCCATGGCTCCCCACGTACCCCATAAATCCTGTTTGTCCCTTAGGCCAGCAGCCAAGCTCCCCGCTTCTCCCCTCTCTTTGATGGGACAGAACTCCCCATCCCAATGCAGCTCCCTCTGCCTGGAGCGCCTTTCTGTCCCGCCCTGGCACACAGTCCTGCTGTGGGGGTCTCCACCTCCAAGAGGCCACACGGGACCCTGTGCCCCCTTCCCTTCTGTACCCGTGGCCTCATCTGCCTCCCTCAGCAGACTAGCCTCTCCGAAGTGCGCCCAGGGGTCCTTGGGGACCATGTCTGACGTCCTGATGGAGCCCTGGTGGGACCTGTGAGTGGGCTGGGGAAAGGGGACCCATAATCGTTTGGGGAGGGGCTTGGCTGGGCCTCTGATGGCTACAGCCCCTTCCGACCTCTCTCTCAATCCAGGATGTCCAGGCCAAGGCGACCTGCGACCCGAGGCCCTGGAGACACCCCTCCTCACCCAGGGGCTAGAGGGCCGCAGAGCCTCTCAGACTCCCCAGGGTGGCACCACAGGGCTCAGGGTGTCCCTCTCCGCTGTCCCCCTGGGGCAGGGCCTCCATCTAAGCAGGTGCTGGGTTCTCCCGCGTCCTGCCTTGGTTACCTGGCCCACTGAATGAGTCGGCCGCGGGCCACCCACTGGGCAGGGGATGGGGCCCCCAGGGGCAGAGTTGGGGCGTCGGGAGAGGCACCCCGTACTGTTCACGCGGGGACCTGGGGGACAGCAGGGCAAATCCCGGCGCCCGGGAGGCAGGGGCGGGCCAGGGTGCCCCGGTGGCTCAGGGAGGGGGACGCGGCACCCCGGAAGGAGCCGCGCGCGCCCCTGCACGCGGAGCCCGGGCGGCGGCCGCGGATCGGGAGGTGAGAGCGCCCCCGCCCAGCCCGGATCGCGCCGCGCGGGGCCGGGGCTGGGGGCGGCGCGGCGAGGGCGCGGGGCGGGAGGCCGCCTTCCTTCCGCAGCGCGGGCCGCGCTCCTCCCCCGCTGCCGCGCGCCGCCCCGGCCCGGCCGCGCCGCTCCCTCCCGGCCCTGCGCGGCGGGATGCGGGGCCGGGCTCGCGCGGGGGCCGCGGGCCGCGGGGGCCCGGGCGGCGGGCGGGCGGGGGTCCCGGCGGGCGGGCGCGGGGTCGGGCGGGGAGGCGGGGCGGGCGGGCGGCGGCGGGAGCGCGGGGCCGGGCGGCGCGGAGCCTCGCGGCGGGCGGGCGAGGGAGGGGGCGCGGGGAGCCCCCCGCCCCCCGAAGGAGGAGTCTGGCTCCCACTTGCAGCTCCGGACGCGCGGCGAGGCGGCCGCCTCCGGAGGAGCCCCCGCCCCTGCGCGCCTGCCTCGCGGGAGCGGGGCCCCTGCCCGCCTCGGTGCGCGCGGCTGTTCGCGGCCGCCGGAGAGGAGCCGGGGGCCAGGTAGGGCCGGGGCCGGGCGCGGGCGGCGGGCGGGAGGGGGCGCGGCCCGGACCCTCTCCGGGCGCGGGGTGACGTCCGCGGCGCTGCGCAGGGCACCCGCAAAGTTACTTTGGCCGCCTTTGCCGGTTGCGGGTGGCCGGGCCGAGCACCCCAGACGCCCGGGCTGCCGAGCAGGTACCGGCCGGGAGGGGGCTTGGCCGGGGCGCGGGACGCGGGCTTGGGCCGCGAGGTCAGCGAAACTTTTCGCCTGCTCGCCGGGCGCAGCTGGCCGCTGGCGGAGTGGCCGGTGGAGAAGCGGGCCGGTGGGGTGCAAGTGGCGATACCCGTGGTAACAATAGCAGCCGCTGGCCGCGGGGAGCTTTCTGTGTGCCCCCCGAAGCCTCTGCGGGCACTTGGCGGGATGGAGGAAATGCTGGTCTAGTGGCCACTTTTGCTAGGCATTACCGGAAACTTCGTCCATTTCCGTCCACCCATCTATCCACCCGTCCATCTATCCATCCGTCCATCCGTCCGTCCGTCCATCTGCCCACTCACTCATTCACTCAACACATATTTACTGCTGTCTGCTGTGTCCCCAGCTGGGGATTCGGTGACTAACCAGACAAGTCCCAGGCCTCAAAGGCAGTATTTCACGGACTGCCCGTGCTAAGGAGCGGCTCTGTCTCTTGTGTATTTATTCTGGGACTTTATAGGAGAGAGATTCATGCACAGTGAATTCTCCCTGGGCCTGGGTAGGGACAGAGGGAGCACTACTGTGCCCAAGAGGCAGGCCAGACTTGAGGTCTGGCCTGCCTCTAGGTGCAGGCTGGGTGGCCCAGTGGGGTGAGGAGCACCCTGTCCCCCCACCTTGTCCAGCTGACCTTTCAGGGTGTCTCTTCGCTGGAGCTGGGCTGGCCCCTCTCCCAGCACCCATCTGAGAGCTTGGCTGCCTCCGCCTCCCTGTTTCCACTGAATGGCCGGAGCCGGAGGAGGGCTCGTTAAGTGGAAAACAATTAGGAAATTAAACTGGGGGAACAAAAGTGAATGGTCGAGCTGGCTGGACAGCAGCTGAACGGTGCCGGGGGTTTGTTAGCAGGGATCTGCCGCAGTGTGTGTGTGCGTGGGGGCAGCTGGACACTAACGCGTCAACACCTGACTGGCTTTGGCTGAAGGGAAAAGAAATTCAACCAACTTCCTGAGTGACCTCTCACATGGCTACTTCCAAAGAGGCCACTGGCCGAGCGCTGCTTTCCAGCTGGCGGCCAGGCCTTGGTCCACAGGAGGCCATTTGGGGAGAGCGGGGCTCGTGGCTTCGGCTGGGCTCAGGCAGGGGAGAACACGCCAGAGCTTTGGAGCTGTGGAGCTGGGGAGCAGTTTGGAGCAAGACGCAGTCTACAGGGGACGGCTGTGTGGGAGCCATGCATAATAAACCACTTCCCGAAGCCCAGCTTCCTGCAAATTGGCTTTCCGAGTGGCAGCCCCTCAACACTTGTAAAATCTTTTTTCTCAAGATGGATTTCGGTGAAATGGCTACAGCTCTTCAAGTGCTTGCTCGGCGGAGGTGCATTAGTTGGCCGATGGCTACTCAGAAGGCGATGAGCCCGGCACCGAGGCTTCACTGCGTGTTCTGAAGTGGTGTGGCGTGGGGCTGCCTCCGTTTCCTCCACCGTCCCAGGAATTCACAGACCTGGATTGAATCAGACCTCTAATGTTGATGTGTCACCTGCGTGGGGGATGAGGCACTTGGGATGTCACCACCTCATGGTGCTCTTAGGACCTCTCACGCCCACTGTGGCTGGTGCACCATGGGTTGCGCTTATGGACACATAAAACAGCTCTAGGTTTAAGTGAAAGGCACGAATTTTGGGGTGTTTCTCCTAGTGCCTGAAGTACATCAGGAACACACAGACCAAAATGACAGGCTATTTATTCTCCTCTGAACTTGCTGCCTGCCCTGTCAGGAGGGGGGTCCCTCATGCCCCCCATATAGGAAACGTCTCTCTTCACTCGTTGGAGGAATGAAGGGTGGTTGTTGCATTTCATGGAGGGGGAGCCTTCGTGGAGAAAAATCAGCATTTTGGATACAAGTTCTGGACTTGGAAAAGAAAAGGGAAAAGAAAATCCAGCCCGAAGTGCAGTCATCTTTTCATTTATCAGAATGCCTCCGCTTTTCCAATCTCGGCCCTGTGAACTGAGCATGAATAGCGAGGCAGAGGAAATTAATCGGCTAGGCAAAGACTTTTAACGAGTAAATATTATGCACAGAAAAAAAAATGCAATTAGTGGAGGTTAGTTAATGCCTTTCAAGTCACCGGAGCTGTAGTTAAGGGTGGAATTTCCACGTTATCCTTGGATTGTTTGTCAAAATCTTTAAAGTGACAATGTGACATGTCTTGCCCATCACCCCTCCCTCGCCAGGAACAAATAAAGGGTCTTTGCAGGCACCCCCCTTTTCCATTCTCCTGCTCCCCGAGATCTTTCCATGGGACAGCGGGTACCTTTGTCTACCTGCACCTTGGGAGCAGAGGACCTGGGGGACAGGGCTCCCCAGCTGCTGCAGCCCGGGAGTGGGTTCCCAGGTGTGCTGTGCACCCACAGATCGAAGGTGCTGGCCCCTCAGATGAGACAACGGCCTGCTGGTGGGGTCTTCCCTCTGGTCCTCACCCTCTAATGACAGGTGCATCTTTTGCCAATCCTTGGGGCAAGGAGGCCGTTCCCTGTAGCTGCTGTTCCTCTGTGTGACTGTCCCACACCATGTCACTGCCAGCCACATCCTCCCAGACTGCTACTAGAATTGTTTGTGTCTGAAGAGGTGAGTAAAGTGTAAAAAAAAACAACCAGGGAAAAGGAGAAAAAAAAAAATAAAGGCGCCCCTTATTGGGGGAGGTATCAGGTGAAAGTCAGGGTTTCCCCATTAGTTTAATTCACTGCAGCTCTCCCCGGTGACCTGACCGGTCTGTAGCCAACACAAATATTTTACTTTCTTTTGACCTTTTCCCCCATAATGAGACAAGATTTAGTTATGCTCTATTTCCACTTGAAATACCTATGGCCGACGTGGCAGTCCAGTTTCATAAAACAGTCTTAACTCATGGAGTTTGCGTGTGTTAATTTTGAACTCAGAGTGGCTTGCCATGTCCCTGGGTCTTTCTGTGCCTTTCTGTGAATTGCTCTTCGGAGGGTTTTCTTGGATGTGAGCTCGGGCAGCTTGATGTCAGAACCTGATCATTCGTTATAAACTGAGGCGGCTGCAGTTTAAAAAATAAAATAAAAATTCTCCCCTCTGGTGGATTGTGAGCTTCATCCGGTTGAGAGCCAGGTGTGAGTAGGTTTCCTCTGCCACCACCTGCGTCTACACCTGAAAGTTTATTTCTGCAGTAAAACTTGTCTGTGGCGCACATGAAAAGACCATTGGCATTGCCCATGCTAATTTCAGCACTTCAGGGAGAAAACGATGCCTGCTTTCGGTCCCTCACAGTCGTTTCCATTTCATTCTTTTGCATTTTCCACATAGCTCTGCAGCCTGCAAGGCTGCAAAACAGATTGCACTGGCTATCTGAGAAGTGTGAGCCCTTCCCCACCTCCCACCTCCCCCTTCCTAAAGCAGCCCTTTCTGGAGTTTCAGTGTGCATGGAAAAGGCCGATGTTCCTCCCCTCCCCTGCATGCATGGACAGTGAGGGCAGGGACTGGAGAAAGGAGTTTTGCTTTTGTAAGTTTGACATTCAGGCATATTAGTTAATTAACCATACTTTGGAGGTTTAATCTTTAATTGTGAATTCCCTATGGTCACACACACAAAAAAACAATTGAGCTGATCATAAATGTGGCCAAAGCCCAGAGGCAGCCCAGAGAGTAGAATTACCCTCGTGCTGAGCTGATTGTGTTCCCGTGACATCTGTTTCATAGATTTCCACAGAGGCTGGAAGTCCACGTTGACTTTCTTTGCAAATTGCATTTGCATGTTGAGCCACTGAGACCATCTTGCCTCTCCCTGTCTCCAACCATGCCTGTCCCCAACCCCGTGGTTGTTGAGTGCGAGCTGACGGGTGAGCGGGGAGGGGATGTCGAGTTCTGACTCGTACACAGTTGCCTCTCACTTCCTTTCGACTGGGGCAAGGCTGCGTGCGTGGCTCCGCTGGATCCGAGCTGCTTGCCCTTCTAACTCAGCAGATGTGCGAGTCTCCGCCAGCTTTATTTTGAAAACTAGGACATAGCACTTTGCAGAAGAAAATCAGTCCACTCACTATTATTTATGTGATTGCTGGTCTGTTAGATGGATATAGAAAACACCAAGAATTATTATAATGCATGGAGCAGAGCGCGGGTTTGCACACGCCTTTCTCTGCCTGAGCTCGTGGGCTTTTCTGCGCCTCCTGCCTCTGTCTCTACAGTGGAAAGAGAGCATATTCAGAATTTGAAGATGAGCCCGGTGCACCGACTGCATCCGTATCTAAAATTAAGGGAATAAGTGAGCAGCTATTTGTGGCAGACAGGACATGATCCAGTAAGTAGCACTCTTCATCATTCTGAAATAAAAGTACATAATTGGAAAATTAAGCTGCTGCAACTGCGGGGGGGGGCGTTGAGGAATTAGAAAGTGTAATTTAAAATCATGTAGTCATAATTCAAAATGGGCCCAGCTAAAAGGTTTTTAAGTGGTAAATGCTTTAAAGTCACTTGCGGTTGATCCTTTCTCAAGGAATATGGGCTAATTTTCACTATATTTGTGGAATCCTTCAGCTACTTAGCTCATCAGCTCATTCAACAGAGCCACTAATTCCAGCTGCCGGCCGAAATTTTCCCTCTGTGGAAGCCCCCAGTGGCTTCAGTGGGAGGTCAGATGCAAGACGCCATCACTTTAGGACATTTGGGGAATGGGTTAGATAATTTTTTCTCCTTTGAGCTGTTTGCTCCTTTTCCTTTCCTTTGAATTCTTCTGTTTATTTTACTTGAAAAAAAATTTTTTTTACCCTTTATGACATTTTCAGCTATCAGCTCATCTGTCACATAAATTTTGGCACAGGCAAATCAAGCAAAGGAAACATGATTTAAAAGTGATTTTTGAGCTTGTGCAGGGAACAAGGCTCGTAAAAGAATTGTTCCCCAAATCCCTACCCCTTGATGCTTTTCTTTTAAATGTAATATCCTGCATTTTCCCGGGGCAGGGGAAGGGGGACACCCGGTGTGTGTGGGGGGGTTAGCCTGGCCTTTCTGTGACATTTTGCCATATTGCAACAAATCTCTCTAAGAAGTGGCTTTCTGAGCTGGCTTTCTTGCTTGGCTTTGCTCTGAGCCCTAGGCCCGGAGATAACCAGGTGTGCACTGGGCTGGCCAGTGAGCACGGCTGTGGGCACTCAGTGGCCCCTGCCCGCAGTTACGGGCTACAGAGAGGAGGCAGAGTAGAGATGTGGCCAGCATCCTGGCGACAGCTTCCCAAGTGTTGGACTCTCGGGAAGCTGCAGCTGGGAAGGCTCTGGCGACTTCCTGTGTTTAATCAGACAGCCGTCCCTGTGCGCATTGATTGTCACCCGAGCTCTGGACTCAGGATGATACGATATTGTCCTCGCCTCCCAGTTATTGCTAAAGACGTGCCAGTTTGTGGAAGAGAAACATTGATGGCTTTTGGGGGTGACGACCGTAAGCGCCTCGCTTTGGCTCTGGTTAGAGTGACCTTCACCTTCTGAACCTTCTCAGAACAGCATTTCTGAGAGCCTGAGGGGATGTGATAACCACGGCACCGGGTCATCTGGCTCCAGGCAGCACTGCCCGGCCCACGCTGACTGCCAGGGACCAGTGCGAGGCAGCAGAGCAAGTCCGCCCCTATCTGCAGATCGGCTGCACCCGGTGCTGCGAGCGCAGAGCTTTCCCTCCGTATCTTTACACCGGGTCGGAGTGTTGGAACCACCTCGGCGTCTCCTTTGCATTACTCCGCTTGCTGTTGAGATGCTCCACGTGAGCCTGGCTGCTCCTTGGTCACTCTCCCCGTGGGCCCTCGGCACACAGTGGCCAGGCTCACAGTGGGCCCATACTCCTCCTCCACCAGCATCCTCACAGGGACTCCAGGAGGTCTGCTGAGCCCTCCGAAGGCCCGTTTCAAGTCTGGGTCACATGGCCCCGGGGAGGCACGTTGAGCAGTCAGCGGCCAGCCGGTGCCCTGCAGTGCCTAGAAAAGCTGGGTGTGCCCAGTCACAGCACCCTGGCAAGCAAGACCACCGAGATTCACCAGGAATGAGATGGGGGAGAGGGACTTGGGGCCCCTAGGGCCGGAGGCAGGGCGGGGGCTCGAGTGACACTGGAAAATCTCTGCTAGAGCCTTGGAAGTTCCTGCAGAGCTTCTGGGTTCTACTGAACCTTCCAGCCGCGGTGGGAGAGATTTTTAATGAGCACCCACTGTGCACTCGGCCTTCAGCTGGGTGCTTTTGCACCCTCTGTCTCCTCTAATCCCCACATCCCCAGGAGGCGGTTTAAATCTGGGCTGTCAGAGTCGAAGGCCTGTGCGGTTTCATCCATTTTTTCACTCATTCACTCCATTCCATTCCACTTCATTCATTCATTCATTCATTTATTCATTCATCATTTTGTTCTTTGGCTTCTCACTCTGCTCAGCCACAGACGCGGGCCTGTGTTGAGAGCATGGGAAGGGAGCCCTGTGCTTGTGGGTGAAGGAGCCTGACCCAGCTGGAGAGGTTGGGGACAATGTCGCCAAGGCTCCTAGCTGTCTTGGGTCCGGATGGGTGTGAGCCAGGAAATGCATAGGGCAACCATAGGGCAGGGGTGCTGCAAGGGGCCTTCCAGGCCAGGGGCTCAGCCCTTGCGGGGTCCCCACACAGAGTTCCTGGGCTGGGGAGTGAGAGGGTTCCCTGAGGGGGTCGGTGTCTGGAGGGCACTAGATGGGCTCAGTGAATTTAGGACACTTCTCTTCTCCTGGGGTTTGATGTGGTGTGGTCATAGTGACAGAGCCAAAGCCAGCAGTACCCCAGACAATGAGGGTGGGGCCTGGAGTTGGACTCCTTTCCTAGACATCCACGTTGTGTATAGTTGCTGCCTAATGGCTGCACACTTGTCCCTGTCTTGGGTACACTCAGGTGCCCTTTTGAGTGCCCAGGCCTTAGTGCAGTCCTGGCACCTAAGGACCAACCAATAGATGCCTTGGAGAGGAAAGCCGAGACCACTGGGGTGAAGGGTAAGATGCTGGGTGTGGTTGTGCAGGCCTGTAATGCCAGCACTCTGGGAGGCTGAGGCAGGAGGATCACAAGTTTGAGCTCAGCCTGGGCAAATTAAAGACTTAGTGAGACCCTGACTCAAAAATAAGAAAAGGTCTGGTGCTGTAGCTTAGTGCAAAAGTCCTGGGTTCAAACCCCAGCACTGAAAGAGAGAGTGGCAAGGGGCGGGGGAAGGATAGGCAGACTCTGGGAAATCAAACCCTACAAAGGGAGAGGGTTTTCAATTCCTGTTGGGCTGGGAGGGCCCAGAGCAGACTCATTCTGTCCCTGTTACCCCAAGGAGAGACCCACGAGAACACAGAAGCGAGAGATTAAGTGACCTGCCCAGAGGCTCAGCACAGCGGCCCCGAGACTGAAGTTGAACCCGGCTTCCTGTGACGTCGAAGTCCGGGCTCTTTCCCATTGTGGAAGCAAGAGCGCAGTCTGTGACAACAGAGCAGCGAAGGGGAGGCCGTTATCAATGCTATGGCTGCCACTGGGCCTTTGCACTTGCTGTTCCCCCTGTCTTGGTTCTTTGTCCCTGGCCTGCTTCCTCTCATCCTTCCCATGTGTGGGGCTGTCGCCTGTGCAGCCAGGCCCTTCTGATCCTGCAGTTTTGAGCACCTCTGTTACTCCTTACCCCACTGCCCTGCCCTGACTTCTTCTAGGTACCTATCACTGCCCGAGCGCTCCCTCTCCTTCTCCTGGGGGTTTATTGTCCTCCTTCTTTCCCCAAGGGACCGCTCTGCTCTGCCACCCTTTCTGGCACAGAGAGCAGCACCCATGTGTGGCTTCTGGAGAGTCTGTCCTCCCTCCCTTCCTCCTTCCCTCCTTTCCTTCCTTCCTCCTTCCTTCCTTCCTTCCTTCTCCCTCCTTCCTTCCTTCCTTCCTCCCTCCTTCCTTCCTCCTCCTTGGTCCCCTGTCCCCGCACAGAGGAGGCACCTGCAGCCCCCGCAGGCAGTGCCATGCGCTCAAGGTCACTCTGCTGGACGAGGCGCCAGGCCAGGAGCCAGGCAGTGTCCCCATGGCGGGTCCCAGTGCGGGCGTGCAGTGCTGTTTTGGGCTGCAGGTGTAGACGCCTCCCAGCTCCAGCGGTTTGCTAGGGAAGCTGCTCCCCCTCCGTGGACCGCCGCGAGGCGGAGAAAGCTCGCGTCGCCGTTCCGTGGCTGACGGGCTGCGGCGGCTCCATAAATATTAAATGGGCATTAAAAGAAAGCTCTGCATTCCCAGTTTCCCGGTTTCTCCAAGCAGGGCCCATTGTGAACCCCCTTTATGTGAAGCGCAGCATTGTGCTGCGGAAGCAGCACCTCCAGGTGCCACCTGCCTCTTCCGGCTGAGTCCCTGGTGTGGGGTGTGGGGTGTGGGGTGCACCGTTTCTGCTTCCCTCCCCTTGCACCTCCCCTTTCACCAGGGCTGTGCCCAGCCTGGCCAGCCCCTCGCAGAGTGATGGGTAAGCAAGGGAGGGGTGAGGACTCCTCAGGCTTGAGCTGAGCCCGCTGGGCACTCAGCCTCTGCCAGGTTCATGCTGGGCACTAGGGAGAGTCCGTCCATCCATCCCGTCATCCCTCCATCCACGCTCTGTGGAATGAATTCCTCCCTCCATGCCTATGTTCACTAATTCACTACTTGAGTGTGGGGCTTGGGGTGACGCTGATGTGAGAACAGTGAGTGGCATTTCCTGAGCGCTGACTGTGTGCTGGGCTTCGTGACAGGCAGTCCACACAGGTGGCCTCTTTTCATCTTGACTCTGTAAGTCAGGGACTATGATTTGCTGCATTTCATAGTGAAGGAAGCGGTGTCACAGGGATTAAGCGGATTGCTGGGGTCTCAAAGCTTGTGACTTACAGGGATGAGTAAGGGACACCCTGGCTCTTCATGGGACCTGGAATGTGGCCCCAGCTCAGCAGGAGTGGAGGACGGGGCCGCCCGATGGAAGGAGTCCAGGGCGGGCAGGTGGGCAGGGCTGGGGGTCGAGGGTCCTGGGTTTCAGGGAGGGACGCGGCCTGGCCTGTGCGTGTGTGAGGAAGACTTGAGTTCTCGGGCCCTGGCAGGCAGTTCCACTCCTCAGTGGCCCCTGGCCTCACCTGGCACATTGTGTCGCGGCTCCCCAGCACCTGGGCAGCACCGGCAGGGGTCCCACTGAACTGAGTAGTGATCACGACAGTCCCACTGAGTATCATCAATTAGCCTGGCACTCGGTACCTGCCTTATACTCTGCATTCCTGTTTCCTCACTTAATGCCCCCCCACCTTAGGAGGTGGCGTGACTGTCATCAGACCCATTTTCCAGAAGAGGAAGCTGAGGCTCAGAGAGGTTAGGAAGTTGGGCTAATGTCACACAGCAGGTCAGCACGATGCTAGGGCTCAGATCCAAGCAGGACTGGCTCTGAGCAGGTGGAGCCCTGGACCTTGGTGTCTGGTGCCTTGTGGGCTCTCCCTGGGCTTCCCGGTGCCCAGCAGCAGTCACGGACAGGACGGGCACAAGGCGGCTCTCTGCCCCTAGGCAGGGAGGGCAGATCCGCTTAGAAACCTAGTGACAGAGAACAGGAGCAGTGGGTCCAGGGGGAGAGCAGGTAGATATTGTTCTGGTTCCCGCGTGGAGAGGAGGGATATGTGTTGTGAATCAGGATGCGTTTTGGGGGGACACATAGAGGGGAGGAGGAAGACATTGCCTTGTATGGGGATGATTGAGATTTTTAAAAAATTAATAACCCATTTCTCCTTTGCACATAATTAAAATGTTCGCCAGTCTCTAATTTTTGTCATTTTCCTAATCTAATTTGTTTTCCAAGTGTGTCGATTCTTCTTCCAAGAACAGAGCGAGGGGGATTTTCCTTCCTGTAACGTGATTGGGATACGACTGTCCAGGAATAGTTTAAATTACATTATTTTCCCCTTGGTTAAATACAGTGCAAATGGAATCAATTGTTGGGGGGTCTTAATGACTGAACACTGAACACAACAACCAAAAAAAAAAATCTTCAAGGCATTTCCTACTTACTCAGTTAAAAAAAATAATTATGAAAATGAACGAGAAAAATCGATGGTGTCAGTAACAAGGCGTCGGCCGCAGCGTTCAGTCTCACTGGGCCCTGCGTTTCCAAGATTCTGCGTAGCCGGGTTGGAATCTGCCGAACAGGAATTGTAGTCCAGGAAATACAAATGCAAACTGCATTTTCCAGGGGAAGAAAAAAAATTTCAAAATGATAGCACCGTCAAGCTGCGATTTAAGTATGTGGCTTCAGGGATGGGCAGGGAATGTCAGAATTCCTAAGATCCTGACAGGAGAGGATGACTGGGCATTGGGAAGGATTTTTTACGGGTAGCTCCCTCTTCCCTTGGCCACCACCAGCTGGGTGTGGTGCTGGCTCTGGGAAAACCCCTTTTCCCGGTGCCACTGAAAGATATCTTCAGGCAGAATTGATGTTGAGGAAGGGATTTCACCCGAACCATTCCCCACCTGCTGAGGCTTGCCAGGCATGGGCGTGGGGCTGTCGGGGGAGCCTGAGGGTTGTGGGGAAGCAGTGGGGCTGCAGGGGGCTCCTTCCTGTCTCCCCATTTTGAAAAGTCCAACTTAACTTCCCTGTTTACAAAATATCAGCCATTGTCTTGTCCCAGCTCATGGTCACCCTGTAGATTTGCAGGATTCTGTTGGAGGAAAATACAAATATCTCAAGTATTTAAACATGTTGGACCATGCAAGCATCCGTCCCTGGCGTTGTGGGCTGGGTTTTTTTTTTTTTTCCCTTGTCCCCTCCCTTCCTTCTTTTTTCTTTTTACCAAAGTATATTCATCAAACTGCTGAGTTGGAAAGATTTGTAATGAGTTTTTGAGCTGTACGACTGTGTTTTTTCTCTCCCCCCTCCCTCTTCCTAAATCTTCATCTGACATTAAATAAAGCAAATCCCAAACAGATTAACTGTCGCACGGTTCTGCTTCGTCTCCTCAGTCTGTTTGCAGGTCTGGTGGGGGGCCGGGCGGCGGTGGCGGCGGTGGCGGTGGCGGCAGGAGATGCCCGGGCGGCTCGTCGAGGTCCATGTGGCGCTCTAGGTGGGATGCCGGCGTCCTGAAGGCCGAGGCCCTGGCCCTGCTCCCCTGCGGCCTGGGCATGGCCTTCTCGCAGTCCCACGCGATGGCCGCCCGGCGGCACCAGCACGGCAGGCTGCTGATCGAGGTGGACGAGTACAGCTCCAACCCCACGCAGGCCTTCACCTTCTACAACATCAACCAGGGCCGTTTCCAGCCACCGCACGTGCAGATGTAAGTGACCGCGGCCAGGGGTGGACGGTGCCGGCCACCGGGTGGCTTGGGGACTCCGAGTGCAATGATAGCAGGTCCTCTGTGCTTGTGGGCCTGAGGTTCTGCAGTCCAGGAAGCCCCGGGAGGGACTGGCGGGAAGTTGCAGACTGATAGCTGGTGGGGGCCAATGGTGGCCGTGGTCCTGCTCTATTGAGCCAGCAGGCTGTTTCATAGATATTTAAAATTGATGTGATCGCTGGGAAAAACTGGAAGGCCTGGCAGCCCTGGGCTTATACATCCTTGGGGCAACGTCTGGGGTGCTGACTTCCAGCTGCACCCCCTTGCTATGTGGTTTGGGATGCCTGGTCTGATTTATGCAGATGGGGAGACTGAGTCTTGGATGGCGGAAAGGACTTGCCACAGGCCCTGTGCTGGATAGGAGTGCAGTCTTGGGCCAGCTGTCCCCCACTCCCCTTAGTCCTGCTGCCTGTGCTCTGGGGGAGCAGAGAGGCTCTGCCTAAAGGTCTAGGGAGCCCTGCTACTCCCTCGCACTCTCGTGGAGACACTGTGAGGCTGTGGGGCCGCTTGGAGCAGCACAGATGGAGCACTTGTCCCTGGGCTTGTGTCCCTCCATGGATGATTCGTAGGTCCCAGAAGGGTGGCAGCACAGGGTGGAGGTAGATAAACCCCTGGCCCCGCTTTTGTCCCTCTTGCGCCTCCTATCATCCCACACAGCTGGCCAGAGCTGCCCTGGAACCCAGGTGGCCCAGCCCTAGTCCAGGGCTCTCTCTGCGCTCGGCACCCCAGTGTCCTGTGGTGGGGACGTCTGCGGAGTGCCACCTGCACCTGAGGGTTCCGTCCTTTGCTTAGTTTTGTGTGTTTGCTTTGGGTGCCTGGCCAGTGCTGGGAGAAGTCACAGTTGAACCCCGGGGTAGGGGAGAGACCAATGACTCCCCAGTGACAGCCTGGGGAGGTCAGATCTGTGACAGGACGGAACGATCCAGTGCTGACCATGACCCATAGGGGTACAGACCGCTGTCCTGTGGCACTGGAGAAGCCAGCCACTTAGAGAGGGAACTGGGGGGTCCCCAACCCTGCAGGGCTTGCCTGAGGCCTGGCTTCTGCTAAAGGTGGGTGCTGGGGGGCTACTCATCAGAGGAAGGACCTGAAGGCGGCAGGCGTGGTCTGGGGGGTGGCTCCCTGCACCTGGCGTTACCCGCCTCACCCAGCAGCGCTTGCTGCAGGCCCGTGTGGCCGAAGCTGCCTGCTGCCATATTTGGGGGGAGACTTCCATTTGGGCAGCTGCCTTTGATTTTCTTTTTGGGGCCAGGTCAATGGATTAGGGCAGAACGGATGCCTGGGTCTCAGCCACGCTGCTCCTTAGTCCCTCGGATATTGAGTCTAGCAGGGCAGCTGCAGCAGGGAGCTTTGCTGGGCTGCATTCCTTCTTTTGGGGGTGAGTTAGTACTCCAGCCAGGCTGGTCTGAGGTCCCCAGCATCTCTGGGGGCCCCTCACCCCAGAGATAAAAAACACTGTGTAGAGCTGACATTGGCTGTGCCTCTGCCTGGACCAGGCAGACACCTGGGGTGACCCTAGTCCTGGAAGGACCCCTCTGGAGAAGCCAGGCTTGAGGCCCCGAGGTGGAGGAGGGGCAGCCAGCAGGGGTGAGGAGGACAGTGAGGCTGCGTCCCGAGGAAGGGTGGCGAGGCAGTGACTGAGGGGGGTGACCTCCCTCACCTGACCAAAGAGCAGTGGAGGTCACTCATTCATTCATGCATTCATCATTCATTCATTCAGGACGTTTGTGAGCAGCTAGGTAGCTCACAGACCGGGCTTGGTGCTTGGGACCCTGCAGGGATGGAGGACAAACACCTCCCCGCACAGGGCTTGCATTCCAGGCCAATGGCAGACAGGTGGCAGAGGTGTCGTAAAAGCACATGACACCAGTAGTGATCAGTGCGATGGATAAAAAGCTTAGTGGCTCTCTTGTTGTCTTTCCTTGGTCCTGACCTCCTCCATCTCTGTGTGACATGCCCCCAGGCAGTGAGGGTCCCCACTTCTCTTGGCAGGAAGAGCATGCTCCAGGTTCTGGCTCTGAACCCTAACTTTGCATGGAGCTGGGTGAAGCCAGGGTGGACACAGGGAGTCAGGGGGCTATTGCCTCCCACCCCTTGATTCAAATGCCTAGCCTTGCACCGGGGGAAGTATGTGGGCAGCTGGAGGTGGCAGTGTGGGTTTCCATGGCGAGCCGGCCCCTGCCTCGCTCAGGGAGAGGTAGGAGGATGATGCCACTTCCTGATGTGGGATTTACTGCTGCCCCGGGCTTTGTCTCCAGGGTGAGGGAGCAAGGGGGCCTTATTTAATAAATCCACAATTTATATTTAATAAAACAACAACGACAGTGGGGACATGGCCTCTGATTGAGCTGTGTGATTTATACACTTGCCCCAGAGACCCCGCCAGGAAGGAGCACTGCCGTCACGATGAGTCCCCACAGCTGGGCTTCTGGGTTGGGGGCCTGAGGCTGGAGACTTCTGGTCCTGGGGGCCTTGGGGCGCCCCGGCAGGGCAGGGAAGGCCTTGTGGTCACCAAGAAGGTGACAGTGAGTGTGGAGGGACAGGGTCCCTCTGGAGATCTGCATCTCTTCCCTATGGACTTCAGGAGGAGCCATGAGGGAGACCTGGGCCACCCCTTGCAGACCCTCTGAGCCCATCAGACTGTGAAGGTCTTAGCACTTTTGTCTTTACAGCACTGGGGACGGAACCCAGGGCCTTGCACATGCTAGGCAAGCACTCACCATGGAGCTGCACCCTGGCCCTGCTGTTAGGTCTTATAGAGTGTCAGGAGGGCAGGGGAACAGGTAGGAGAAGCCCCTTTGTCCCTTGGTTGTGGCCCTTTGGGCTGTGCCAGTTTAGCACACCGGTCCCAACCCAGGCACACCTGGCTCTCCAGCCCATCCTGCATCCCTGTCCTTCCAGGCAGCAGATGCAGCAGCGCCTCCAGTCCCCACATTCTCCGTCCCCCCTCCTCAGGCCTGCACACACTGGGCCCTCTGCTTCTCCACCTCCGCACTCCTCAGGCCCCACTTGGAGACCAGGGCCCACCCCCTCTACTCCCACCCCAGCTGTAGGGGCTCAGAGCCCCTCTCATGGTGTGAGAGTCGGTCCCTGTCCCCAGGATCACTTCCCAGGCACCTCTGCCCCATCCCTGAGCTCAACAGAGAAGGGAGGAAGGAAGGTGACGGAGCAGTTGAGGAAGAGTGTGGGGGTTCCGGGGCCCAAGGGGGTGTTTGATACCAGGACAGCGCTGCCAGGGAGCCAAACTTGTGGGGACAGAGAGCTGGGGCAGGGAAGGGGCATTCCGGGGGCGTCGGCATCAGTGCTCTGAGCTGGGATGGACAGTTAGACTCTCACTGAGCTCCAAACAGTGAGTAGCTCATCCCACCCTACAGAGCGGGGCCGGCGTCTGGGAGGGTCTGGGCACAGCGAAGAGGTCACAAATCCAGGGTGACACTGGGCACTGGGGGCCGGGTCCTCTATTCTGCACACTCCTGCCACCCCCACGCCGGGGGGAGGAGCACGTTAGGCTGGGGAGAGCTTGTGGTGAGTTTAGGGTCTCAGAGCTGCCCCAGCAGGCAGGAGCCTCGGGGAGTCTGGTTTGGCTCCAAGAAAGAGAAAACCTTTGCTTTTGGCTTTTGTGTCTTGCCTGGTAGGGTGTCCCTGGCAAATAACCAGTTTGCTTTTTACTTTTCCCCCATCACAACAGGGTGTTGAGGTTAGATGCCCAAATTCCAGTTGCACAGGCCTGGGTTCAGATTCTGTAGCTTAGTATACTGGACTCGGGCATGGGACTTCCCTTTCCAGGTCTCAGTGGCTGAGTCCTCAGGGCTGTTGCGAGTCAGCTGTTAGCTGGGGTTTTGTTATTGCAGGTGCCAAAACACAACTTCAGTTGCCTTAGGGACGAAAAGCAGTTTATTCAGCTGATGTATTTAGCTGCGGAGTTCAGGTTTGGGTCTAGCCTCAGGTATGGCTGGATCTAGGAGTCCAGCGATGCCTTCTCATAGATTCTTTCTGCATGTCTCTTATTTTCCTGATTTCTCCCCCATTTCTAAACACAAGCAGGGGTGCTGGGAGCTCCTTGCTGGGGGCCTCTGTGGGTGATCCTTCTGCAGGTGCAGCCTTCATACCTAGCAGGTGCCTGATGTTTAGGAGCCCCCGTCTAAGCATCTAGCCATAGATTGATAGAAGAAATGAAGTAGGTCCTAGAAATACCCCAGCCTGCTGTGAGTTCTGGAACCAAAAGTTGTTTCTGATTTCAATTTCGGCTTGCCTAGCTTCCATGTCCGAGACTGTGGGTACATCAAACTTTTCCAAGCCTCAGTTTTCTCCTCTGTCAAATGGGGACTCCCACAGCATGCGCTTAGGGGTCACCAGGGAGGCAAAGAGAACCAGCGCAGGTCAGGTGCTGAGTGTGGAATGACTCGTGATGCACGGAGCTGCCCCGATCAGCACCATTATTATTTCAAGCTTGAGCGTTTATACCATCCAAATAGCTGGAGGACTGAGCAGGAAATAAGTCTTTATGTTTTTCTCTAGGGATTGCTGGGTTTGTATCTTCTCTGTGTGCAGAAGCCTCGGGGTGCAGGGAAATAAGGCAGAGTTAATTAAAGAGCTCTGCTGCAGCAGCAGGCCCAGCCTGGAGAGCCCAGGCTGCCTGGCGGCAGATTGAGCTGGGGTGCGCAGGGTCCTTCGTTCCACAGGCGGTTTGGAGATTGCGGAACCCGAGCGAGGTGGTGTTGGGTGGCATTGCACATCTTGTCTTTTTGACTTGGTTGTTTCACTTTGAGGATCTTCAGGAGAGGTGGGGAGAATATGAACGGATGGATTTGATTGGCTCACTCCAGTTCCCGTGCCAGGCTGATAGCCTAGTAGTGATTGGTTGCTTGGTCCATTCAGCTGTGGGGACAAGGAAGGGTGTGCAGGTGCCATGACCAGCTACCTGCAAGACTGTCTCTCTTGGAGAGCCAGTGCTGGGGTCCCAGAGGACAGAGGGAAGGCAGTGAAGCACTGGGAGGGGATTGCCCTCCTGCTGGAAGCTTCCGGGAGGACCCAGACCCGCTTAGGCCCATGGCAGGCCCCCAGCCCTTCTGCTGCTCTGTCATAGCTGGTGGCCCTGTGGTCACTGGCTGGCGGAGTCTGTCTCTGCCATCCACTGGGGACATCTGGTGGGCGGTGACACAGCCCATTTCATCCCTGTGGCCCCCACTGGCTTGGCATAGCAGGCACTCAGGATGTGTTGTAGTGAAGGAAGGAAGGAAGGGAAGAAGGGAGAGAGATGAGGATGAGCCCCCTGCGCCTTCCTGGCTGGTCATCACAGGCACACTCAGGGAACGAGAAGTTTGCCCCAGTCTGACCCTGGGATTCTCTGGGGCCTCGAGCGCGCCCTCCCACCGTGACCTTGGCAAGGGGGAGAGGCCTGCACGGCACCTCCACCTGCCTCGGTCCCGCATGCTGATGCACCCTGCACATTAGCATGCTGAACCCACGTCTTTCATAAGGTGTTAATTAAATTTCTTCGAAATACATTGTCTGAAAAAAAAGGATAATTAGAAAGGTGTCTTTAAAAGTATTTATGTAACTGATACGGTACCGCTTTTGGTTTGCCGCATAATTAGATTTAAGCACAACTCCTCTAGTGGCATACTCATTTGGAGAGAGCTGCTTGTCGAAATGTCATTGCGTTGCTTTTAAGCGTTTGGAGCCTGGCGGAGTTGTTCTACTGGGGAGGCGGCGTGGGGTGGGAAGAGCCCTGGACTGGGAGCCGGGGGCTGGGTCCTCAGCCCTGTCCATACGCAGGCCCTGGGGACCCCGGGTCACACACTCAGCCTGCTGGACGTCAGAGTCCTTGTCTGTAAAATAAGAGGGCCACCATGGGCTCCCCAGGAACAAAGACCTCCATTCGTGCGGCTCTTTGTAAATTTCTGAGTGTTTTTGCCTGGGGAGGTAGCTGTTTCACAGATGTGCAAACCTGTAAGTGTTGCTTAAGGCCGCGCCTGAGCGATGAGCGGCAGAGCTGGGAAAGGAAGCCTGGGCCTCCGATTCCCAAGGTGGGTTGTCTTCCCCGAGCTTGGAAGGCTTTTGGTCTAAGAATGATGTCGCTGCCTCACAGCCTAGAAAAATTGCCTCCTGACTTTGAGTGCCTGTGTTCCGCGGCTTCCCGAGAATTCCTCCTTTCCCTCCCCCGCACCGCGATCGGCACCGCTGATCTGCGCGTGCTCTGCTCAGCACCGGGGCCAGCTCTTTCCAGACCCGGGACTTCGGTCCATGCGTCCTCAGCGGATGCCATAGCGCCCCCAGCGGCGAAAACGGTTTTTGATGGGTGAAAAAAATCTGACCCTCTGAAGGATAGACAAACGTACAGTAAGTATGGACAGATGTACAGCCTCTCTGTGGTACTAAAACTGCACAGCGCTAGGTGGCGGTCACCAGGAAGTTGGGAAATGCGGCTGTAGTGCGGAGCAGGTAGGTCGCGGTAAAGCCAGCTGCACACAGGCAAAGGGGCCAGAGAGTCGCTCGTGATCTTTGACTTCGCCGCCGTCCTCAGAGGTTCTCGTGCTGCACAGGCTGAACTGAGGCTCAGGGGACAATAACGTTTTGCCCGGCTCGGGATTAAGAGCGTTTGGATCTGACCTCGTGGGCCCTCCGGAGAGCGGGGCGCTGGGTCTGGGTCTGGGTCTGACTGACCTGACCCAAGCCGATGGGGCTGTGCACAGCTCACCCTGCAAGCTCTTGGCCCTGCAGCCCCCGTGAGCCCCAGTGTCTCCTCTTTCTACAGGGTGGACCCGGTGCCGCACGACGCCCCCAAGCCACCCGGCTACACGCGCTTCGTCTGCGTGTCTGACACCCACTCGAGGACAGACCCCATCCAGATGCCCTACGGCGACGTGCTGATCCACGCTGGGGACTTCACGGAACTGGGGCTCCCGAGTGAGGTGAAGAAATTCAACGAGTGGCTGGGTAGGTCCCCGGCCTGTGGCCTTTCCTGCCACTCTGCCCAGCACCCTCCCGGCTGTTACTGTACCTGGCCTGCATGCCCCCCTGACCACTCGGACCTCCCTGTCCACCCTGCCTCAACCTCCCCATCAGCACCTGGCTCCCTGTGACTTTCCATTTGTGAGATTATTTTTGAGGCTTTGGTGACCCCCTCTTACTGAGACTTAGTTTATGTTTGTTTTATCTCCTCGTGTCCAGCCCCCAATGCCCTGCACAGGGAGGTGCCCAGGAAATAATTGATGAATGAGTGAATGAATGAATGGGTGTGTGGGTGAGTGAATGAATCACTCTAGGAATGGTGATGCCAGGGCTGGTACCCGGCTGTGCGTACTGGTACCAGCTCGGTCACTCCTTGAGGGGACACCTTGGCCTCTGTAGCCCCTGGTGGAGCCCTGGGGACCAGATGTGGCTCTTCCCACGGGCAGCTGTTGGCCCCGGCAGCAGAGCACTGCCCACATGGTGGCCGATGGTGGCCGATGATTTCCAAGCACATCCCTCGGGTTTGGTGCTTTTTTTCTGAAATAAGAAAGAAATAAACCTGCTGTGCCCCTTGCGAGAACATGCTTACCTGCGATCTGGAGAAACCTCCCAGTGAGGTATGTCTGTCCCTGCGCAGGGGGGACAGATGAATGGCCCCTGGGCAGCCCGGTGATCAGGCCTGCTGGGGTGGAGATGGGGTGCGGGGCTGACCCACCTCCATACGTAGCCCCCTCACTCCCCATGGCCGTCAGAGGTCCCCTTGCCTCCCTGGGGGCCCTGCTGTGCAATTGTCCCAGAGCAGTGGAGCAGAGGGCCAGGAGCGAGGTGGGGCAGCAGCAAGAGTCTGGGCTTTGCCAGTGGAGACAAATATTTACAAGCAAGGCCTTCTCCTCCACTTGGCAGGTTCTGTACTTTAAATACTGATTTTCAAACAGGAAATTCTAATCCAGGGCTTTGCGGGGCCTGCAGTGTGCGAAGGCTGGGGTGGGCGAGGGCTCCTGTAGGCCAGCCCGGCTGGTGCCTGGCACTCATCTGGCTGTGCTGTCTCTGGCTGTATGCTATGCTGTCCCCTAGCGGGGACCCTTGGCCTGGGCTGGCTCCTTATCCACCTGCTGTGGGTCTCAGAAGATGTGGAGCCCCACTTGGCTGAGTCAGGGGTCTTTTCAGGGCAGAGACCAATAGTCACCATGAGGTGGGCACCTATTTGGTGCCAGGCACCTTGTCCAGGCTTTTTCCCACCTCTGCCTCATCGAGGTTGGCAGCAGCTGGTTGCAGTGGTTCATGTTTGCATTCCCCTCCAATGGAGGAAAATTGACCCCAAAGGGCTCCCGTCAAAATGGAGCAAATGAATGAACCACATGACCCAACCCCTGGGCTGCGGGTGTGGGGACCAAGGGTTCTCCGGGAAGGTGATGGAGGAGGTGGCAGTTTGCACCTGGAATGGAGAAATCATGTGCCCTGGCTGGAACAAGGGGATCTGGGGGGCGCCATGGTGACAGTGGCCTGACCGTGCCTGCATGGTGAGGGGACTAGGAGGGTTGCATCCTGGCAGAGCCAGCACGTGGGATGGGTGTTTTAGAAAGATCTCTTCCTGCCACTCAGCAGCAGTTCGGACTTGGGGAGGAGGCCGCTTCGTCCTGCACACTGTGGTCGGGTTGTGTCCCGTTTGTCTGCGTCGTTGTGGGTGGACCGGGTGAATTTACAGGGGCGTCTTCCTTTCACTGACAGCGCCTCCCCTGGCCTCTCTCGGGTTTTGTTTCTGCTGCCTTGAAGGTTTGTAGATATCAGGGCTGTCCCTCGAGTGGAGGTGGCTCTAGACGGAAGGGGAGCTGCCCTCCATCGTTTGATGGAGAGGCCAGGAATTTGCTCGTGAGTAAGAGCAGAGACAGCGGTGCTCGGTGGAAGTCCCCTGGCAGCTGATTTCGGAGAAGCGTCCATGGATGGGAGATTCACCTGCCTGGGCCAGCGGGTCTGGTCTCCCGGGCTCAGCGGTCACAGCTGAGACTTGGGCTGTGCATGGTCAGCTCATCTGCCTTGTATGTGGCGGGAGTGTTTATTGAGCACTTAGTGTGTGCCTGGCCCTGTTCTGTGCCCTTGTGTGTTGTTACCTCATTTAATCCTCCGATGATGGATGAGGCAGGAGCTATTGCTTCTCCACTACGGCTAGTTAGGGGCAGAGCTGGGATTCAGACCCAGGCGGCAGGACTTACGAGCTCTTGGCGTCTTCTCCATGTCGATGCCTCTCTTGTTCTTAGGGTGAAACCTCTGCTGAGAGGTGAGGGTGTGGACTCTGCTACTTGGACCCGGGCACCCTCGATCTGTTTCCTTTCTGGGTGACTGTGGCAGCTGCATGACTTCTCTGGGCCTCTGTGGCCTTTTTTAAATACAAGTGGTCAGGCTTCCCTTATGTTGCCAACAGATTATTTCCTCTGGGAATGGAAGGGAAAGTTAAGTTTTATAAACCACGAAGTGCTATGAGGTGTTATTATTATTGCTCCTTGAACTGGCATTTTCAAGATGAGGGCTCCCCTTGTGGGGGGTAGGCTGAGGCAGGAGGATTGTAAGTTCCATCCTAGCATGGGCAGCTTAGGGAGCTAGTGAGATCCTGCCTCAGAATAAAAAAAATTAAAAAAGGGCTGGGGATATAGCTCAGTGCAGAGGCCCTGTGTTCAATCCCCACTATTGGAAAAAAATAAAATAATAAGAGCCCTTCGAGAGAGTGACAAGTATCTGTCGAGGAACTACGCCAGGTGTGATGGAGAAGGCCGGGTGGGCTTTAGCTGGGTGGTCGGCCCGGAGGACCAGGTGTGGGAGTTGGGGTTGACCTCGTGTTGCAGCGGCTTTGGGGAGAGCGGCACGGGGTGGGCTTCGCAGAGTTTTCCGAAGCCGGTCTGGACTGCACAGAGTGAAGGCCAAGGCCAAGGCTGTAGAATGTTCCAGAATTGCTGTCTGGGTTGGGGGGAGTGTGGGAAATTATTTTCTACTTTGTGATTTTTCCCTCTGTTCCCTGATTTCCTAAGGGGAGTGTGTGTTGTTCTGGTAGTGTCAAAAAAAAAAAAAAAAAAAAAAGGCAAAACTCATTTTTCTTTTCTATTGGTATTTGTGATGCATAATGATTACACTCATTCTGGGGGATTGGGACTTATCTGTATCGTATCTTGGTGATTTTCAATCCTCTTTCCCCCACTACCCCCTCTCCTCTTTCCCTGGTCCCCTTCCCCGTCCCCAACCGGTCTATCTCCCTGTTTCCTGCCCTCTCGCCTTCATTTTACTCTTCATTTGTATTTTGGGTTTCTCAGGAGAGTGAAACTTTAGGTGTCTGATTTATTTCTCTTAGCATTATGGGGTCAAGTTGAGGAAACCTTGGCCTCCCTGGTGTCTGGTGTGGTGTCCCCGGCGAGGGCTGGGACAGCACTGGGCGCCGGCTCGGTGCTGGGTCATTCAGCTGCTGCTGCTGCTGCGAAGCTCTCCGAGAGCCCTCCCTGTGTCCCCGGGCCCTGCCCCGGAGAAGGACCCAGATTGGAAACCCAGTCAGCCTTGCCCCACTGTGCCCGTCTGGTGGAAAGCATTTAAGCGCACTTTCCAGGGCCACCTCCGGGCGGACAGGAGGGGCTGAAGGACATTAACGAGGGCCGCAGGAGTACGAGCTCCAGCACCTGACTGGGCAGGGTGGGGTTGCCGGGCTCGAGGTCCCAAGCCCTGCCCTGGGTGGGGCTGAGCGGCACCTGCACTGTGCCTGTCTGGGTCCCTGGAGCCGGCTGGGTTAGGGATGACAGCGCCCTTCTGTGCAAACCTTCTGTCCTCTTGGCCATTAATATCCCAAGTGTACTTGTGACATTGAAATGCCAGCTTAATTTGTAGCTGGCCCAGTAAGCAGCTCAAAAACGGCTATGAGCGTGTTCTTCAGCTATAAAGAGTGAGGAGGGAGACGCCGGTGTTTGAGAGCTCGCTGGCAGTCCTGGCTCCTCCACAGCCAGCGACGTGGTGGCCGTCGGTGCTGGAAGCGCTGCAGCACAGCCCCACTCCGGGCAGTGGCTCGTCCTCCTCTCTGAGGCGAGGACGCCGGGCTGGATTCTGCTGCCATCTGAGTGATAGCCAGGCTGTCGGCCCGAGAGCTGGGATTCCACGATGCCAGAAAGCTCCGTGTCTGTGACTGGCGGGTGCCAGGCTGCCTGCCCGGCTGCCTCTACCTCCTGGAGCAATGGCCCAGCCCCAGGTGGCTTGGTCCCCAGCCTCTGCCCTGTGGGTTCCCCTTCCCCAGCTTCCCTGCCAGCCCTCCCTAGGCCCCTTCTTCATCTCCTCCTCCTTCTCCCACCCCCAGGGGCTCCTGGCAAGGTCCATCCTTGGGCTTCTCAACCACCTGTGTCCCAGATGACAACCACTGGGACCCTGAGCTCTAGCTCCCGCCCAGACCTGAAGAACGTCTGCACCTCTCTCTGCAGTAGTGCTTCCCCGGGACCCCTTCTCCTGGGTGTCCACCAGGGTTCCAGACTCCCTCTGTCCCACACTGACCTCCTGGGACTCTCCCAGCTGGGGCTCCACACCCCTCCCCTCCCCTCTGGGGCTGATGCCAGCTGCTCCTGCTGCTCCTCTGACCCTGCTGCGTTGTCTGTCCCCTCTGCTCACTTAATCCCCTGCCAAGTTGCCCCGGACACTGGCCTGAGCTGGCCTGCCCTGCTCCACTTTCTCCTGCAGGGTCCTGTGCAGTGCTGAGGGCAGGGTTGCTCCGGGTCAGCTCAGGTGCCCAAGGGACGCCTAGCCCATGTGTGTGAAAGGAAGCAGGGCAAGGCCTGCGAGGCGCACGATGAACCAGTTCATTAAGCAGCGCTACCCGAGCAGTCAGGAAGGGGGGAAGGGGACGGCCCTTAATGGAGCATTTAGAAGTTATAATTAACTTTCTCCTGGCGCCCTGGTGTAGAGCGATGTATATATATGACAATATAAAAGGGGTCCAAGGATTTAGTTAAATAGAGCTAGGTCTTTTGCAAGTAAACCCTTAATTAAAATCTGTGAGGGAGGAAGGGAAAGAAAGGGAGATGGAGAATTCTTCAAGGAGGCTGCTCTGGTTCTTGCTTCCTTCGCCACTGTATCGGGGCCAAGGCTCACATTTTGCTTCTTTCCAAAACCCCCCTGTCTGGGCCCACCTCTGGGGTGAGGGTTCCGTGAGGCTCCGTGACACAGAAACAGTGACGGTTGCAGGTGGGGAACTGTTTAGGTGCAGCAGCTAGAGCTTGACCGCCCCTGCAACCTCTCCTCCCCACACCAAGGGTCCCAGTCCGCCCAGTTGCCCTTTTACCCCTCTCCTGGGGGGACGCCAGGCTTATCTCCCAGTACGTCACTCTGTCCCCGGCTGTGTACAAGGCCCTGCTTGTGTCTCCTTCCCTTATTATTATCGTTTTTCTTACCTCCCCACTCAGACAGGAATACTGTCCTCATCTCATAGAGCTTTGTATTAATCACTTGGAGGGGTTTGTTTTGGCTCATGGTTCTGCAGTGTCAAGTTCATGGTTGTTGGCTCCAAGGCAGAAACAGCATGGTGGAAGCACCTGGGCAGAGGACAGCTGCTCGCCCATGGAAGCCAGGAAGTAGAGGGAGAGGAAGAAGGGAGGAGCCAGGGATAAGAATGCACCCTTCCAGGTCATGCCCCAGCGCCCTGTCCCCTTGAGCCTGGCCCCACCTCCCAACAGCACATTCAGCCACCAGCTCATCAATGGATGAATCCACTGGGATCCAATCATTCTTCCAAAAGCCCCACCTAGGAGCCCAGGAGACTTTTGGGGGACATTCTCGATCTAAACCATAGCATGCTTCTTATCAGTGTTTGTGTAGGGCTGGGAAGCCAATGTTGCCCCTCCATCCCTTTTGCTGGTGTGACTGGTGCTCTGTGAGATTGTCACATGGCTGTGGCTGCAGCTCATATCCCCTGAATTTTGTTCAGGCCCTGGATATGGGACCTGTGACTGGCTTGGGGTGCACCTCAGCAAGACCGGAGTCCCCTGCTAGCCTCCGGGGTGGTGGAGCATTGCAGTCCTGGCCTGTGTGGGGACAGGGTGAGAACGGACGGGAATTTTCCTGGGAGTGGACACAGCTCCCAGGGGGTCAGTGTCTCAGCCGGGCAGGTGCAGCCTGTGAACGAGGCCTTTGCTGACCCAGGTTAGGGCATGGTGCACTTGAAGTCGGGACCCTGAGGGCACTTTTGTCTCTGGCCCCCACTGGCCAGGTGACCTCCCTTCTCCCGAGTGCTTCACTCAGAGAAGACCCCGTGTAAACTCAGCCCCCTCCTGGTGCTCGGGCTGGGCTCAGGGCCACCCAGGGAGGCCACCAGGCAGGTCCACTTGCCCGACCACCTCAGAGCTGTCAGCACAGTTGGCAGTGTCCATCTCTCCTGCCGGCGATGGGGACAGGGCAGGGCTGTGCACACAGCCAGTCAACACATGTCCCGGGGGCTGCTATACTCACTGGTGTGGTATTGGAGATTCAGTGACAAGGATGCAGAGGTGGCCTTGTCCTTGGGGACCGAGGATCAAGCAGACAGGTGATAAAGTGTAAACCAAGTAAGCAGATGGGATCATTTTAGCTGAGTGACCCATGAATCATATCAGTGACTGGGGGTGGGGGCTGGGAGTTTGCTGACACAAGGTGGCCAGTGATGGCCCCTTGGAGGGCAGGTCCTGGCATGCAGGGAAGGCTGAGCCCAGTGAGCCTGGGAGGGAGAGAGAGGCCCAGGCTGCATGGTCAGCCAGGGCATGCTGGGGCAGGGGAAGATGCGGAGTTTACTCCAAGTGTTAGAGGCCATGGGGGGACAGGAACTGACTTAGGGTTTGGACAGAAGGGGAGTGTCACAGGCAGGAGGCTGCTGTGGGTGTTGGTGAGAAGCCAGGGTGACCCAGCTGGATGTGGAGGGATGGACAGCAGTGGGAGTTAGCTGTGGTCTGGAGGTGACATCGTTAGGATTCTCTGATGGGAGGAATAGGGGTTGGAGTGAAGGGGTCGTCAACCTGGTACCCACAGGACCCAGTTACCTCTTGTAAGGTAGCCATCCAACAAATAATTTGTTCAGGGACTGAGGAAAGACAAATTTTATGTTGTGGTTACTTCAATTAAAAAAAAAAGTCCAACCAACTTTTTTTTTTTTGAGTGCTAACAATAATTTTCACTGAATGTATGCAGTAGACTTAAAATGGATTCTGGTTCGTCTGCTCATCTGCTGGATACAGTGGCCCGATTCAGACGTTTTCAGAAACATGTCGCTATTCTTGCAAAGACTCGAGATTGAATATTTAATTTTTTTTTTTCGGTAACGCTGGGCCTCCTGTCATTTCTGGCACCCTCCCTCAGAAGCTTGCTGGTGTGGTGGAGGCTGGTCTTGGCGTAGCGACAGCGGCCAGCGTGTAGGACACACAGAGGGGCCAGAGCCACGCTCAGCCAGAAAACGAATGGTGAAACAGAGGCTTGGTATTTATTTAAAAAAATTTAATTTTCCATATCCTTTATTTTAAAAGATTCCTTGCAAAGCCAAAGTGTATTTTAGGGACTAAAAGGGGGAAAATTAACTTCTAATCAAGATGAAAAATCTGGAATTCTAAGTTGCAGTCAAGCGATTTTGGCCAGGCTTAATTATAGTGTTTTCATGTTAATGCCGAAACCCCTGGAAAGGTGTGCTGAAGTGCTAATTATCTATTTACAACAGGAAGGCTTTAGAAATGAAATGAGACTTCTGGTGAGTGTGACTCTGAGTGTGTGTGTGTGTGTGTGTGTGTTTCAAACACGTTCTATAGTGGTGCTTTTTCCTTTTGCTTTTCTTTTTTTGAAAGACTATCATCCAAAATATGTCTGCCTTAAATTTAAAAGAAAATTTCAAAAAAAGAATGTTTAAATAAGGCAGAGTTGCATTTCTCTGAAAGACCCTGAGATCTCTGGAAGTTTTTTGCCTGGTTTTATTTTTTTTTATTTATTTTTTTTTTTGTGGGTACTGGGGGGGTCGACCTCAGGACCTCGCGCGCCAACAGGCACCCGTGCCTCTGAGCGATATCACCGGCCCTTTTTTCATATGTGGGTTCTGGGAGTCGAACTCGGGCCCTCGCGCTTGCAAGGCAGGCGCTTACGCTGCTGAGCCATCTCACCGGCCCGCCTGGTTTTATTTTGTGTATACTGTTATTTGTTTGGGTTTTTTACTTGCTTTTGCAGTGTGAGGTGGTTTATAAAAATGAGATAGTAAGATGGTAGCATGTTGATGATGGGTTAAAAAAAATAAATTAGAGCCATTTGGAGGGAGAACCCAGAATATCAACACCCAGGGCTACAGGGGAAACTGTGACCTGAGTTTCCTAGGGGCCAAGGTGAAAAGGGAAATGCTCTGGGCCACTGGCTGTGATGGCTGGGAGATGGGCCGGCACCTCCGATTGGTCTGTACCCCGGTATATGTCCAGTGTCCTCCTCATTCAGCTGTGAGTAACCTCAGGGACTAGCCCTGGGTCCTTTTTCTGCAGGAGGACCTTGGCAAAGATTTTTATATTTGGATAATCACAGCAAATATTTGTTTAGAGCCTCCTAGTATATAAAACACGTCCATTTCTGTCATCCATTTGGTGCTTTCTATCCCCCTCACCCCCTCTTTCTTGTGGATTGATTGAAGTTTCTTTTTTTCCCCTCTACTGGTTTGGAAATTCTACGTTCTTCTTTAATTCATTTAGTAGTTAACTCACAAATTTTTAATATGCATATCTGACTTACAGTCTAAAGCCAATCAACATCCCCACTCTTCCTCGAAGGACCCTGGAATGCTCGAACCCTGTTCCCCCTTGCATCCTCTATATGCCCCTTTGCATCTGGTGGCTCCGTTTCTTACGTGTGTAGGACCCTGCCCCAAGGTAGGCAGCACTGGTATTTGTTTCCTGATGTGCACTTGGTGATCCACTCAGTGGAGGCTTCTGAGAACTGTGTGTGGCTGGGCCTGATTCTGGGTACAGCCGTGGGCCACAGAGCTATATATAATATGACGGGGGCTAGCGCAAAGGGACAAGGAGTGATGGGGCCAGGTGAAGTCCCAGCAGAGACCTGAGTGAGGCAGCCAGCTGTGCCCACCTCTGGGGGCGCTCTGAGCTGGCAGTGTTGGCACAGGTCAGGACTGGCAAAGAGGCACACGGCCAGATTCCGTGGACTGTCTGCAGGAGCGACAGGCAGAAGAGAGGCCAGATGGGGGCTGAGATTGGGTGCAGGAGGTGGCACTTGAGTGGACTTGGGCATCTGTTTGGCAGAGTTGGGACAAGTGGAGGGTGGGCACAGCCGTGGGGGGCAGGCTGTGCAGGCGCCGGGGCCAGAGCTCCCCCTTGCCATGGACTTGGGGCATTCCTCACCCATCACACACTTAAGGGGCCTCTGTGTTGTTCTATACCCTGCACTGGATGCTAGGCCGTGGTGGTAGCAAACCCAGCAGGACTCCCACTCAAGAGACACAGAAACAAGAAAGCGCCACGGTGTGACGTGACAGAGCAGAGTGAAGTGGCAGCTGGGACCAGGTGGGACTGTCTGGGTTTAACTCACAGCTCCCCTGCTTCTCAGGTGCTGGGCTGAGGGCAGGTGGCACCTTCCTCCCAGGCTGTGGTCTTGTGTGGATGAGACGTGGCGTGCTCCAGATGTGTGCTTCCTGGGCAAGCCCTGTCCTCGCCCTCGAGTTTTCTACACTTGTGAGCTCTTGTTCAAGCCTGCGGATCTGTTGGGAGACTTAGCTGGCTGGTTGTCTATGGACCCAAGAACTGGGGGAAGCAACATTTTCTTTCTGGTGTGCTTTTTTTTTTTTTTTTTTTTTTCACAAACACGGAGAGATGTGTTTGGATACGAATGAGCCTGTGGTTTTATAAAAATGTCATCCTCATGTTGGATTTTATTACAGAACAGGAATAATCCACGAGCCAGAAAATCCTGGCCAGGACAGAATTAAAATCTTCTGTCCCCGAGTGCATGGAAAGTTCTGAGATGTCTGGAAGATTCCACATTTCCCTGCCTCTCTCTCTTCCCTCGCCTGCCTCCTGTCCCTGGACTCAGCAAAGCTTTGGCAGGTGTGCGTGACCACTTCGGTGTGGAGAATGCGACCGCTGCTAGAAGAGGTGGGAAGGTGCCAGCTGCCACTGTCATGAGCACAGAGCCACCCTTGCTCCAGGGTCCTCTCCCCACTGGTCTCCCCCTGGTCTCTTGTTGAACCCTCCCACCTCCCCTTCTCAGACTTCAGTGCATGAAGACCCCAGGGCAGGGAGATCTTGTTAAATGCAGATCTCAATTAGGCAGGTGTCCTCTGGGCCTGGGATCCTGCATTTCTAACAGGCTCCTGGAAAATGCCATTTTTATTCTTCCAAGATCTCTTTCAGACACCACACTTTAAGTAGCAAGGCCCTAATTGGCACTTTGCTTTCCGAGATGGTAGAAATGCTTTATCCTGGTGCTAATATGGTAGTCCCCAGCCCCACTGGGTTGTGGGCACTTGAAATGTGATCAGTGTGTCTGAGAAAATGACTTCTGTATTTGACTTCATTGTAGTTAATTTGGAATCAAATAGCCAGAGAGAGCTTATGGCTCTGCAGTTGGACAGCGCAGGTAGGCAACTCCTGGCGGTTTCTGCAATTACTCTCTTTACAGATGAGGAAATGGCATTTGGAGAGGGAAGGAGCTTGCCCAAGGTCACACAGCAGTAAAAGTAGAGTCAGTATTCTAACCTGAGGTCTATGTTCTTTTTAGAACAGTTACAGTTTTTTTTTTTAATACCCAAAGTGACCTTTTTATGTGGGAGCTACTCCTCGTGTATTGAGAAAATCCCAGCCCTTTCTATGGGCAAGTTCTTGTTTTCCAAAGTGGTTTTGACATTTATGTGAAGGAATAATGTCTTGTAGCACCAAGGCCAACTAGATCCAGTCATGTTTAAGCTGCTGATGGGATAGGAGAATTCCCAACCTCCTACATTTCATATTCGAAAAGCACATTTTGCTACAAAGCCTCCTAGCTTAGTCACATGGGGGCTTAACAGTGACCTCCTCGGGACAGCACTTCACAGTTTCCAGACTCGTGAATTTTTTTCCCCTCACTTCTACTTTGCAACAAACAGCCTGGATCCTGGATCCTACTTTACAGGTGAGGGGATGTGGCTTCCTGGAGGTCACCCCGATCTCCAGGGCCGCGTCTTCAGCACCACGGACAGCGAAGGCTCCAGCCGGTGCTCACCGTTGTTTCTGCTTAAATGAAGGAACCTGCTTGTCCTGTCTCCCAAAGCTCTGGGTCCCCGTGTGGGCGCTGTGTGTGTCCTTGCAGGCATGGGCCCGTCTCCTTTATCCCCGGCTTGGGTCCATCTCCATGCCCTGGAGCTCCCCACCCACCACCAGAGAGCGTCTGCCCCTGAGTGTCACAAGCATGCAATAGAAACAGAGAGCTGAGACTCTGGACTGAAATTAGAGCCGGGTCACCCTGCTTCCTGCATGCCTGAGCTTGGGCAGCTGACTTCGCCCTCCTGGACCTCAGATTTTTCATTCGCCAAAGGGGAAAACAGTGGAACACTTCTCCCAGGGCTGAACAAGATAATGCGGGTTGATGTGGAAGGTCACGGGGGGGGGGCGGATAAGGGAAACCCTCCACATTTCCATCTCTCCCAAGTGTGGTGCATTCCAGAGCTGCGGCTGAGATTGTGGGGACAGTGGGAGGGAGGCAGGGGTGGGAAGTACTGAAGCCTCAAAGGGTAAATAAAGCACCCGGGGTTGGGTCTGAAAGGCCAGCAGGAGGTTTGCAGAGCCCCGAGTCTTCCTGGGGGGTGCCAGCCATTGCTGTGGGGAGAGGTACATGGATGCAGGCCTTGATGGGACCAGTCAGGAATAAGCCTTCAGCTGCTGGGAAGGCCTTGTAGGCAGGTGTCTGAGAATATCCCTGGCAGACAGCGGGCCTCCCTCCTACTCTGACTCAGTGTCCTTTGGAATCTCCCTAAATCACAGGATGAGTCTTGGTTTCAAAGGGACCTGGCGTGTGGCCATGTGCATGGTCCTGAGCTAGTTTCCTCCCTAAAAACTGAGGGCAGAAAGGAGGGGAAGGACTGCGCAGGCGCCCTCCGCAGTGCTGCCCATGTGGCTGGCCACGTGCTTCCTGGGCAGCCCCCTGTGTCTCAGGGTCTTCACCCACGTGATCAGGTTATGCACCTGCCTTTTCAGGCTGCCGGAGACCTGGCTGCTGGGCTCCTGATGAGTGGTGGATCCTGGATCTTTGCCCCGCTCCTCAGCCATCTGGCCTTCGAATCTTCTGCTCCTCTCCAAGCCTCAGTTTCTCCCTTTGTAAAGGGGGCTGATACTAGGAAGGTTCAGTGAGATAGTGGGTGGGCTCAGCATGGGGCCTGGCGTGGGTGTGCATCTGATCAATGCAGTGATTGCCATGGTAGGTATTTTATGCGCCCACCCGAAGTGCCTGGCACAGAGTCGATGCTCTGTTGATGGTTGCTTTTATTACTGTTACTCGTCTCGTCCAAGGGTGCCTCCAATTTTTTAAATCAGGCACTTAAAAGTTAGGATTTAGTTCTTTGAAATGTGTTTTCAAAGAAAAGTGGATATTTTAAGTGTATAGGTTTGTTTCTTTGATTTCTCTTAAGAAAAATTTCACACCTTTCAGAGTGAGCATGATGCAAATGAAGGTTGGAGAGCGTGCGGGACACACGGAGCTAATTCTGGGCTGGTTTGACAGTCCCGACACTGAAGGCGAAGCGTCGAGCTGACAGAGCGAGGCTTTCTTTGGTAACATCCAACCTCTCAAAATAGTCACTTTGCAAACTAATATTTGTCAGATTGGGGTTGGTAAGATGTTTTATGTCCATTGATCAAACCATGCATCTTTCCTCCCTTAAAATGCTCGAGGTTCCCTGCTGGGTCCCCAGTGAGTCCAGACTTAGCCTGGTGGTCAGAGCCCCTGGGTGTGACCTTAGTGTCCCTGCCAGGTTGGCTCCACAATTCCCCTTTGTCTGCTCTGGGCTTCTAGGCCATTGTGAAATATTCAGGATTGTTTCCTCCCTCTGGCTTTTCTTTGGGATGCTGTTCCAGGGTGCCCTCTTCTCATGGGGGTGGGAGCTGCTCTGTGCCCTCGATACCCATTTCTATAGTCACTTCTTATCAACCTTCACAAACCCCTCCCTTATTCCTTGCCAGAGGGAGGAAACAGTACAGCTGTTCGTGGTTCTGTAGGACTCAGATGCCACCCATGCGTCTGACAGATTCCCAGTTGCTTGCGTTTGTCTCTCCCTATAGGCGGGGCTGTGATGGGTCCTGTGCCCAGCTGTCCTTACAGGGGGTGCCTATGAGGGTCAAGAAAGGACTGTGGGGCCGGTGAGATAGCTCAGTGGCATAAGCACCTGCCTGGCAAGCGCAAGGTCCTGAGTTCGACTCCCGGTACCCACATAAAGGAAAAAAAGGGCCGGTGATATCGCTCAGTGACACAAGTGCCTGCTGGCAAGCGCGAGGTCCTGAGTTCGACTCCCGGTACCCACATACGAAAAAGGGCCGGTGATATCGCTCAGGGACATGGGCGCCTGCTGGCACGCGAGGTCCTGAGTTCAACCCCTGGTACTCACAAAAAAAAAAAAAAAGAAAAAGAAAAAGAAAGGACTGTGGAATGAATGAATAAACAGGCAAGAAGATTTATTTTAGATAATTTATAATGTCCAACATGTTTATTCAGCCTTCAGAAGCTTGGCTCACCTAAGAAATATATACATTAAAAAAAGAGAAACTTTTAGTCCTGCTGGTTTTCACATACTTATTTCAGTTGCCACTGCAAAGAACATTGTTTCGGCTGGATTTTGTTTTCCTCTTTAATGGGCTGTCTGAGACCCTCGTGGGGTTCCCAGCAGCGAGGTGGGGTCAGGGTTGGCCTTCCAGTCTGAGGCCTCTCATGAGACCTTGTCCATGGCGGTGCTGGGGTGGGCGGAGACCCTAGGTGTCCTCGTAGGGTTTTTCCACCTCTAAACCTCATCGATTTCTCAGACTCTACAACTGTTCATTTCCAAGATGAGAGTGATGGGCCTCTAGGATTCCAAGGTTCTCAAAACCTCATCTGCAGGACCATAAGAGCTCTGAGCATGACTGCTTTACCTGCTCACAGGTCTGGTTGTCTGGGATCCAGGCTTCTCAGATTCTCTTTTAATGTAAACAGCAATAAATATATGTAACATTTACCATTTTAACCTTTTTAGAGTGCACTGTGCAGTGCCTTTCAGTACATTCACGTTCTTGTGCGCCTGACACCATTTTTGATGGCACTGGGGATCGAAGACAGCGTTGCTTCGCTGAGCTACGTCTTCCGCCCCTTCGAACGTTTTGTTTTAGAGACCACATCCAATACCTTTCTATCTTCCCAAACTAACACATTGCACCCACTAAACACTAACTCCCTTCCCCGCCAGCACCTGGAAACCTCTTCCTGCTTCCTGTCTCTCCAAATCTGACTACTCTCGGATCTCCTGTGGGAGGAATCAGATAGTATCTGGCCTTTCATGACCACCTTGTTCCACTCAGCATAATGCCCTGTAGATTCATCCAGGCCTAGCATAGGTCGGAAACTCCTTCCTTTTTAAGCCATAAACAGGTGGCTTTGAAACCACAGGAATCTACTCTCTTGCAGGTCTGGAAGCCACACGACTGAAATCGAGGTGTCCACAGGGCTGAGCTCCCTCGGGAGACCGTGGTGAGAGGAGGCTGAAGAGCCCTTCCTTGCCTCTTGCAGCCAGTGGAGGCTGTCGGCAATCGTGCGTGTCCTTGGTCATGTTCTGTGAGTAGGGACAGCTGTCCTTCCTCTCCAGTCTGGAGCTGTCATTTCATTTTCTTGCTTAATTGCTAGAGCCTCAAGGGCAATGTTGAATGGAGGTGGTGGAGTGCTCCTGCTCCTGCTCTTGGGAGGAAATCTTTATTTTTTCACCATTAGCTGGACTTTTGCAGATACTCACTACCAGGTTGAGAACCTCTCTACTCAGTTCTATTCTTTACTCGGTTTGCTAAGTATTTTGTTTTGTTTTTTTCCATGAAAGTGCATTGGATTTTGTCAAATCCCTTTTGGTGTCTATTGAGATAATCACATGGGTTTTCTCTTTTATGTTATGGCGTTATGTTATGGGATTGTTGTAGGTTGAACCATTGTACATTCCCAGGATAAATCCCATTGTATAATCCTTAGTGTGTGCTGCTGGATTCGATGTGCTGGTATTTTATTGAGGATTTTGTATCTATATTTGGAAGGAACATAGGCCAGTAGTTTTCTTGGGATGTTTTTGGTTTTGTTATCAAGGCCTCTAGAGAAAGCTGGAAAGTATTTCTTCCTGTTCTATATCTTGGAAGAATTTGTCAAGACTGGTGTTAATTTTTCTTGAAATGTTTGCGTCAAATTACCAGTGAAACCATTTGGTGCTTGGATTTCTATCTTTATAAAATGCCCTTTTCTCTGTAATATTTTTATCTTGAGTTCTATATTGTCTGATACTGGTGTGGCCATTACAACTCTTTTTTGGTTACTATCCTATCCTTCTACTTTCAACCTACTCGTTTTTTTAGATCTATAGTGCACGTCCTATGAACAGTATATCATTGGATTTGAAATTATTCATTCTTCTAATCTCTGCCTTTTGATCCGAGTGTTTAAGCCTTTTATGTTTAATATAATTACTGATAAGGTAGGATGTGTATCTGCCATTTTGCTTTTTGTTTTCTATGTGTAGTATGTCTTTTTTGTCCCTCTATTCTATTTATGCCTCCTTTTGGGTTACATAGGTATTTTCTAGTTAATCATTTTACAGTGGTCTTCCCCACCCCTTAGCCATGGTCTCATTTTCCAGGGTTTCAGGTACCTGTGGTCAACAAGAGTGCTGTGCCTCAGGGGTGCTTCTGCTGCATCATAGACACACCCTGGAGCCTTCGCCACTCACCTCACTTCATCCTGTCATGTGGGCTGTGTATCACCAAACATCACGGCAGGAAAGAGGAGGCTGAGGATAGCAGAACAGGCTGGAGAGAGAGAGAGAGAGAGACACACACACACACACACACACACATTTACATATCATTTATTATAGTATACTGTTACAATTGTTCTATTTTATTATTAGGTACTATTTTTAATCTATTACTATGCCTAATTTCTAAACTAAACTTTATTGTAGGTATATATACATTAAAAAAAAAAAAGTAATTTACATAGGGCTTGGTGCTATCCCTGGCTTTAGGCACCCACTGCAGGTCTTGGAATATATCCTCTACAGATAAGGCAGGAAATATACTGTGATTGTTTTTTAAACTATATTTAATAACATTTCTTCACAGTTACCCTGGGGATTATAATTAATCTTCTTACCCTATTACAATCTTGTTTGAATTAATAGCAACTTAATTTCATTAATATATAGAAGCCGTCCTTTAATACAGAGTTCCATTCCTTTCCATTTCCTTTATGCTGTTATCATCATATGAATTGCATTTTTGTGCATTATAAGCTTGTCAACACAGTCTTACAGCTATTTCTTTATGTAATTGTCTTTTAAACCAGATAGGATAACAAAACAGTTGCAAACAAAAATACATTCGTACTAAATTTTGTGTTTACCTATGTAGTTCCCTTTATGGCTGGTCTTCATTTCTTCCTGTGGATTTGGGTTTCTGTCCAGTGCCTTTTCCAGCTTGCAAGACCCCTTTTAGTGTCTCCTGTAGAGTGTCTGCGAGTGATACGGTCTGTCAGATTTGGTTTATGGGGGATGACTTAATTTCTCCTCTACTTTTAAAATTTTTGTTTCATGAAAAAATAAAATTATATAACAAAATAATAAAAGAATAACAATGGTTAATATACTGTGTATTGTTATCTTCAAAGTAGTTACTCAGAGTATAAGATATCAAAGATTTTTATTTTTATTTTTTATTTTTTGGTACTGGGAATCGAACTCATGACCTTGTGCTTGCCAGGCAGGCACAGTGCTGCTGAGCTATATCCCCAGCCCAATCAAAGATTTTTATAAAATAATAATACACAGATAACACAAAACTTTCAATGAACTAAGATAAACTAGTAGTATAAAGAAAATAAATCTCCATTTTAAGGATGTTTTATTGGATATATGAAATGTAATCAAAATGTACAGTGAATATTTAAATAAAATTTTATTACAGTAAAAGATACACTGCCATTAATCTCCCTCAAAAGATCCCCTTGCTTTAAACACATTTATTCCATTGTTTTTACAGTTTTCTGAAGCAATTCTGGAAGTTCTCTTTCATGATTGTCTTTACGTGGCATGATAAAAAATTATGGTGAGGGCTGGTGAGATAGCTCAGTGGCATAGGCTCCTGCCTGGCAAGTGCGAGGTCCTGAGTTCGGCTCCCGGGACCCACATAAAGGAAAAAAAGGGCTGGTGATATCGCTCAGCAGCACAAGTGCTTGCTGGCAAGCGCAAGGTCCTGAGGTCGACTCCTGTTACCCACATAAAAAAATAAAAAATAAAAAAAATATGGTGAATGACACTGCTGAGTGCCATCCAATGGAAAGGCAGGCTCATAAAAAACATGATGCTGTGTCCTCATCTACCTTATTCACCAGATCTAGTACCATGCAACTTCTGGCTCTTCTCCAAAGTAAAAATGATCATAGAAGGTAAACATTTTTAATTGATTCAGAACATCAAGGCAGCCAGAACAGCACAACTAAAGACACTCATGAAAGAGCACTTCCAGAGCTGCTGCAGAAAGTGGCAAGAATGATGGGAGGATGAGTGTGTTTAAAATGAGGGGGAGCATTTGGAGAGGGAATTAATGGCAATGTGTCTTTTATTGTAATAGATTTTAAAATGTAGACATTAACTGTATTTGTTGAAAACACCACATAAAATTCTTGACTGAACACCTTTTTTTTTTTTTTTTTTTTTTTTTTCAGCATGTCTTATATGACATTCCACTGTCTTCTGGTTTTCATGGTTTCTGAGGGGAAGTGAGTTGTTGGTCTTATGGCAGATTATTGGTGTGTACTAATTTTTCTCTTTCTGCTTCTTGACTTTGGTGATGATGTGTGGAGGTGTGGATCTCTTTATCTTTTTTTTTAATGTGGATACCAGGAGTTGACCTCAGGACCTCACGCATGCCAGCAAGTGCTTGTGCTGCTGAGCAATATCACTGGCCCCTTTTTTCCTTTATGTGGGTACCGGGAGTCGAACTCAGGACCTCACACTTGCCAGGCAGGCGCTTATGCCGCTGAGCTATCTCACCGGCCCTCTTTGAGTTTATCTTGCTTGGAATTGTTTGAGCTTCTTAAATGTGTAGATGAATGTTTTCCATTAATTTGGGAAATTTTTGGCCATTGTTTCTTCAAGTCTTCCGTCGATTCTTCCTGTGTTCCTCCTCTGTGGCTCCTGTCATGCATATGTTAGCATGGCTGCTGGTGTCTCCCAAGCAGCAGAGGAGGCTTCGTTTGTCTCCATTCTTTCTCCTTTCTCTTCTTTAAACTGGATCATCTCAATGATCTATCTCGAAGTTTGTTTACTGTTCTTCCAGCTTGAAACTGCCATTGAGACCTTCTAGTGAAGTTCTCATTGCAGGCATTTTACTTTTCAGCTCCATAATTTGATTCCTTTTTTTTTTTTTTTTGTGGGTACCAGGGGTCGAACTCAGGACCTCACGCGCCAGCAGGTGCCCGTGCCACTGAGCAATATCACTGGCCCTTTTTTCATATGTGGGTGCTGGGAGTCGAACTCAGGATCTCGCGCTTGCCAGGCAGGCACTTACACCACTGAGCTATCTCACCGGCCCTGATTCCTTTTTTTACAGTCATAGCTCTTTACCAATAACCTCTAATTGCTAAAACATCATTCTCATAATTTCTTGTGATTCCTTAGATACATTTTCATGAAGTTCTTCGAACATGTTTCTAAAAGCTGATTTAAAAGCGTCATGAAGTGAGTCCAATGTCTGGGTTTCCTCAGGGACAGTTTCTACCGGCCGTTCTTCTGTCTGTGGACTGTACACTTCTACTTCATTGTGTGTATCATTAAAAAAAAATTGGATTATTTTCCACAGTAGAAGTTGCCGACTATGGAAACCAGATCCCCCCATGAACGTTTATTGTTACTTCTGCTTCTGAGTAGCCTTCCTGGACTAATTCTGTAAATCATATTCTTTATCTCATGTGGCCACTCCAGTCTCTGCTTGGTTAGCTTAGTGGTCAGCTAAGACCTGGACGGAGATCTCCGTATGTATGCTGCACTGGGAAGTCTCCCAACATCTCCCACAGGCCTCCAGTTTCATGTTGGGGCCCAGCTTCCATCTCCAACACATTACAGAACCTGCTCCTCTACAGTCACAGAGCTTCAAGGTCAGGCAGGGAACCATACCTGAGCCTTGACAGATCTTTACTGGGCATGTGCACAAGTGCGATCCTCTAGCTGCCCTGTGGAAACCTCATGAGCCAGATTTTTTAATAAAGGCCTTTTGGCTAGCCTGTTGTTTGCCCCTTGGGGAATGGTGATGTTAAACCACAGTGCTGTGTGGGGATTCTTTTTTTTTTTTTTTTTTGTGGGTACCGGGGGGACGACCTCAGGACCTCACGCGCCAACAGGCACCCGTGCCGCTGAGCGATATCACCGGCCCCTTTTTCGTATGTGGGATCCGGGAGTCGAACTCGGGCCTTTGCGCTTGCAAGGCAGGCGCTTAAGCCGCTGAGCCGTCTCACCGGCCCAGTGTGGGGATTCTTTAGGGGCGGGGCTTTCAGGGCTGCCCCAAACCCCCTGGTCCCCAGTGGCTGGTAGGATGCAGGATTCCACAGCCCGTGTGGCTCTGAGTCCGCTGGTTTTCAGGCGACGATGGGGCTGGAGAGAGGAGGATGGGAACAGGGCAAGTTGCAAGGCTGCAGAGCTCTGCCGAGTTCCTTGATTGTGTGCTCCTTGGCTTGTTGGCAACTTTGGTTAATTTTCAGAACTCTGAAAAGCAGATTTTGACAACTTCTCCAAGTGTCGTCATTGACTATAGAGGAGAACGTGCCCACGATGCTCGTTACTCCGTTCTCCAAGTGCTTTGTTTACAGCAGCCACAAGGCCTTCCCCAGGTGTCACGTGACTCCAGCCGGGTCCTCAGCGCGTGTCACAGGAGACACACCTGGAAGACCCAGGGACGAGGCAGCGCTCTTTTCCTTTTTGAGGACTGTTTAGTAAAGAAGCAGAGACTATTTAAAGTCTAGGTGGTTATGACAGGTGGGGAAATCCAGGGCTTCAGGTTCAGATGGCCTCCGATTCCCACTTCTCTCCCTGCCAGTCATTTGGCTGTTCAGCTTCACCGAGGCCTGATTTCTTTCCCTGCCAAATAATGCTGCTATTTAGTGTGACCGTTGTGAGGGACGGGAGTAGGGAGTGCGTCTGTCATCAGGTAACGGCTGTGATGCCTTTGCCCCTGCCCAGGTAAGGGGCTGCTTAGCTGCCTTTGGAACTGGTGTCAGTGTAACCCCAGCACTCAGACCCTCAAATCTCAGAGGAAGCCAGCAGTTCAGCTTTCCCACCGGCTTCGTCTTCCGTCACACTTAACTGTCACCCACTTTGCAACACGCGGGACTCCAACGTTAGACCTCTGATTTTCTCACCTGTTACTTACTTGTCCATTTGTTTTATTTATTTTTTATTATTTTTTAAAATTTATTTTAGTTTTGGGAAGATTTCCACCAGTTCATCTTCCTATGTGTCAGCCACATTTTAAAAAAATTTTGCTACGTTTTCATTTCTTGCCTAAGAGTATCCTGCTAACATTTCATGGAGGGGGGTATATCTTCTTTTACCTCACTGAGGGTGTTAATTTTATATTAAAAATTTCCCCCATCTCAGCCCTGTTTCCTCCAATTTCCTTTCTCTTGTTTGACTTGGCCTCTGCCTCTGTCTCCACTTGGGGGGGCCTTCCTCAGAGGCCTGCTGGTCACATGTGTGTGTAAGACTTTGGAAGGCTGCTGCTAAGCTGTGTGTGCACAGGCACGCAGGTACACGTGTGGTAGTATCTTTGGGGACCCCCTGATACCAGCATCTGTAGGTTTTTCTCCTGGTTCTCCCTGGTCCCCAGTTTCCAAGCCTGGCTCCAGCTTTGAGAACTGCGTGGGGCAGGGGCTGGGCTGTCCCTGGTCACTCTATGTTCTCACTGGTCCTCCCGTGGCTGGGCCCTCACCTCATTGCCCACCTGCTTTGGAGTCTTGTTTGTCCCTGAGAGTGCACCTGTTGCACGGGGATAGAGGGGGCCTAGATCCTGACCACTCCTCCTACAGGTCTGAGTCTCACCCTGCTGCTGGGCAGCTCCGGCCCTGGCTCCCTGCTCCCCGCTCCCCACAGGGCTTTACTCTTCTTTCTCTTAGTCTTTAAACTCCGCCCGGGAGGCCATACCTTTTCATTCCCTTACTGTCAATTTCAGGGGGTGTCAGCAACAAACAGAGGCGAAGGTGGGCGTTCACAGCCCTGTCCTGTGGCAGTGCCGCTTGGGTCCCTCCATCTGACCCCATGAACACCCCCTTGGGCTCCCCACTCTGGCACCACACACCCACCTGCGCGGAGGGTCTCAGAGAACTGAGAGGGCTCTCAGGGGCTAGGGCCCTTGTAGCAACTCCTTGTGGAACAGATGGGGAAACTGAGGCCCAAGGAGGGGAAAGACCTCATTCTGGATTCCAGAATGAGGGAGGCAGAGCTGCGCTGAGCCAGCCTGCTGACCCCAGTCCAGGACCATCCGGCGCCACACGGAACCAGCTCTGTGGCCTGGGCCTGGATGCCCTGGGCTCTCGATGTCCGTCCAGTGAGTGAAAACCACGATGGTCTGCAGGCCGCCACCTGGCATGCTGGCACATGGACGATGCTTACCATCCGGGCCACTTACTTGGCCTCTCGGGACATCCTGTAGGCCACTGCTTAGGAGACCCTCGCTGAATCGTTTGATCTCTCTGGCCTTCATCATCCGTCCTGCAGGGACGCAGCACCGCATGCGCTCGGGGAACACGGATGAGGACTCACAGGGAGCCACGCCTGCACTGCGGGTTAGAGAGGCGAGTCAGGGAGGGGCCCTGAAGAGCTCAGGCCGACAACCAGGGAGATGGTTCAGCTGGGTGTTTGGGGGGGCCCACCGAAAACAGGGTGCTCATGGAGGCACCCCGGAGGATGTGGCATTTGGACCCAAGTTGAGTTGAACTGGGCTGGACTCAGGGGGCAGGAGGGGCCCCCGGGGGCGCCGCAGGCAGCCCGGAGGGGCGCGGGTGTGTGGGGGCGAGAGACGAGGGCACGGTACCGACAGGGGGCGCCACCGCCCTGAGTTCTGCGTGCCGCGGCCGCGGTCACCGCTCGGTCCCCTCGCGCCGAGGGTCGCCCGGTGCGCGGCGGCCGCGCGTGTCTGGGCGCGAATCGCTGCCGCCGCGGACTGCGGGGCGTCCTCCGAGTCCCCGGCCACGCGCAGCTGTACCGGGGCGGGGGCCGGGAAGCGCCCCGCGCTCCCTCCCAGCCGCGGTCGCGTGTGCTCCGGGGGCAGCGCGCTCTCGAAGAGGATGAGGACTGAATGTTCCTGTTTTTAAAACATTTCCCAGGAAAAACAAATGTTTGAAAGTTAAACATTTTGGCTATTAAGAGAGAACAGAAGAAAAATCACATTTGCCTTTTAAATATGGTCACCGATGCGGAGTCGGGGATCCAGGAGGCTCCCGCACGGGACCGCAGGCCCGGCGAGGCGGGCGGCAGGGCGGCCGTGGCTCGGTGCGGGGCGGCTGTCCCGGCGGGTGGCTGTCCCACGGGAGTGCCGTGGCACCGGGCGTTGGCGGGTGACGCCTGCGCGTCCCGGGCAGTGCCCTGACCTCGGGGAGCCTCTCGCCTCTGGCTTCCCAGCCCCCACCTCTGGGCTGTGTGGCAGACAGCATTTACATGTAACGGCCGCGTAACAGTGACAGTAGTGAACATCTGGATTGTATTATGCGGGCCTTTCTGTTCCCTGCATTCTCACGCTTTGACACTCGGGTCACTCATTGGTCTTGGAAGGGCTGACCCTACTAGGTTAACAATTCTCAGAGGGAGCAAGTGACCCACCTTGGGGTGCCCTCCGTGTGTGCGCCAACCTCTGCACAACCTGCATCCCAGCACCCCTTGATGGGGCTCTCAGAGAGGGTCACTTCCCACCTGCCCCAGGTACCCCAGGGTGACACAGCCCTGCCTCAGAGCCTGCCACTGCTATGGAAACTAGCCGGCCTCTCAGCTGTGCTGTGGGGACAGTGGCCTTGCCTGAAATGTGTCTAGAAGCACTGAGTGTAAATTGCTCGTTGCACTGCCTGGCACGGGGGGACCCGGACTCAGGGCAGGTGAACCTGGCCTCTGCAGGCGCAGCCCAGGGCTGTGCTCCCTCTCCCAGGCCTGGCCACTGGCCAGCACCTCTCCTGGGGTTCCCCACTTGTTTGGGGGTGCACACTGATTTCCTTTTCTCCTTGTATCTCCGGCCCGTGTCCTCTGCATCACTGGTGCTCGTGTGCCCGAGCTGCACTAAGACCCCAGGGTGGCTCCCAGCTGCCTCTTGGAGCCTGCTCCACCCCGGTGCTGGGCTGGATCGAGCTCCGTGGCGGGAAGTCTGCTCACGCGCTTCTCCCAGACATTGGCAAGTGTTTAAACGTCAAAGACGTACTAAAAATGCAATCAGAGATCGTTATGCCGTCTCTTTATTCCACCGCCTCTGCTGTGTTCTGCGAGATGGGAATGGGCGGAAGAAGCCGTAAGTGGGCATTTTCCTGATTGTCACTGCATTTAGAGCACGCTAAAACTCTGCCAGGCCCATTGCGCAGCTCTGGGAATGGCATCGCTGGTGCCAGAGCTTGCACATATCTCGTTGAATGTAACAGATTATGCAGTTCGGGGACAGCACTTCCTGTGAAGGAGATGGGGAAGCCTTGGTGATAAAGAACAGTAACCTTTCGGAGGCAGATTGATCTCTGAGCACCGATAGCAGAGATTTCCATCAGCGCCCCTGCAGGCCCCACCACCATCTCCACTGGCCACCGTGTGTGGTCTACATGAGAAGGCCCATCTTTTGGGATGCATATAGCAAGTGAGAAGTTAGGACAGCAGGACTGATCTCCTCTAGTGCTCTGCTAATTAACAGTTCGCTGTCTCTGGGCCGGTGAGATAGCTCAGCGGCACAAGTGCCTGCTTGGCAACCGCGAGGTCCTGAGTTCGATCCCTGGTACCCACATGAAAAAAAAAATAGTTCACCATCTCTTTACCACCAAGAAGTCCATGGCTAGGGAATGCCAGGGTCTCAAATAATCCAGCCAACAAGAAGGGCCACCTTTCAGACATGGCCTAAGCATTATCACGCAGAATACAGGTACCCGACCATGTCCAGCAGTTCCAAAAAGTGAAGGGCAGTGCGGTGGTTTTGAGGTTAAGAACCCGGTGCTGGGAGGTCAAGGTTGAAAGCTGGGAGGCCACCAGCAAAGGCCCAGTGGCCACGTCTCCCATTCCACGGTCTAACGTGTCCTTCAAGTCACTGCCATGTTCTTCCTGAACGTCCTCAAGTCCTACTGGTCCCCCAAGCCCTCCATACATTGCATCCATATTCAACCAGAGGCTGGTGTGGCAGTTATTCAGGTGACCCCCAAGGCAGTGGCCAGGGTCTGAGTCTCACTGTGTGGCCTTGGCAACTTCCTCGTCTTCTGTGAGCTTCAGGTTCCTCCCCTGTCCAAGGAGGGGCGTGGATTGGAAGCTCTGTGGTCTCTTGACTGTGTCCTGTGTCCAGCCAGTGCTTGTGCAGAGCTGGCCAGGTCTGGGAGCCTCACAGCAGGGTCCAGCTTCAAAGAAGAAACTGCGTTTCCAACAGTGGGCATCTGGGCCAGGCTGAGTGGGGACTTAGCTTCCTTTGGGTTGGTGAAGGCAGCTGGGAAAGAAAAGGGATTTGGAACCATCTGCCTGCCCTCTAAGCCTTACCAAGGCCAGTACAGGTGCCCACTTGCTGGAACCAAACCCCTGGGCCAGCCAGGAGCCCTCCTGGCTGGCTGCCTCTGTGGCTTCCTGCATTGACCATCCTCAGTCTATAGAGGCCAGGACGTGCTGGTGTCTGAGATGATCATGCATGGTCTCTTTTACACCTGCCTGGAGCTCGGGTGCCCCTGCATCTCATCAGAGCAGCTGCTCCCATCTGGACCCTAGGAGGCCCCCTTAGATGTCAACCCTCTTATCTGCTGTGGCAGAGGGGACAGCAGCAGTCAAGGACAAAGGGAAGTACATTAATTTCCTCTGTGTGTCGGTATGCAGGCACCACTGCCCAAACAGGGTGGGGATGATGAAGCTAAGCAAGAAAGCCTGTCATGCGTGGTCCCTGGGCCTCTTATCCACTGGTTTGGTGACAGCTTCAGGGTGTTGGGAGCACTGAAAGATTAATGCAACCTTAGGTGAATGCTGAGGTGGCAGCCCTGGAACAGAGAGGGGAAGGCGACTTTATCCAACTCCACAATGGTCTGATCATTCTAGAGCCTGAGTTGTGCTCCCCGCATCCACCTGCAAGAAAGAAGGTTCAGCTGGCGAAAACTCAGATAGAGAATCAGGACTGTGGATAGGGAGGTGAATCTGAAAGTTGGAGGAAATTTTTGGAAGAAAGGGAAGGATCCAGGAAGACAGAAGTCAGTTGGTATACAGGAGACAGTGAGAGTTGTCTCAGGATGGATTGGTTGATCTGTCCATCCATCCCACCCATCTATGTAGGTATGCATAGCATACATGCACGCACACACCCATCCATAATCCATGTATATATCCAGGAATGCAGGCCTTCATCCATCCATCCATCATCCATCCACCCATCCGTCTATTCATCCACCTGTCCATCCATCCATCTATTCATCCATGCATCTACCCATCCATCATCCATCCATCCATCCGTCCACCCATCCATCTGTTCATCTGTCTGTCCATCCATCCATTTGTCTATTCATCCATGCATCTATCTGTCCATCCATCCATCCATGCACGCATCTATCCATCTGCCTACCCACCCACCCCTCCATCCATGTACCCATCCACTTAGAGGCAATGTAGCATGATGATGCAGATTGCATCTCAGGATGCTGCCACAGGGGCTATCAAATGTCCATGGCCCTTGGTGATTGTCAGTCACTTTGTTACTGATTTGTGTAACCTCTGACAAACCTTCCCCAGGTATGAGGGGGGCTCATAATACTTAGTGTCTGCGGAGGTCACACGCAGCTGGCGAGTTGCAAGCTCACATGGATATCCAGACAGAGGTACTTGTGGTTCGCCCTTCAGCTCAGGGATACAGTGCTGGGTGGTCCCTGTGTTTGCAGATGGACACAGCTGCTGCCTCCAGGCTGTGTGGGACCCACCTGTTGGAGAGACCTGACATACATGAGGCTCACCCCAGGAAGTTGTGGCTCCTGCCCTGCCGTGGGGCTTTGCGTACAGGACCCGGTCCCTGCCACACACCCACCCTTCCCTGGGAGGGAAGACGCCTCAGTCATCCTCCTCTTCGAGGTGGGAGGAACGGGAGAGCTGACAGCTTCCTGAACATACCAACCCCCGGGAGTCAGGAGCTGCAGGAACAAACGGAATTGTGCGGTTGGAGTAATTCGCTGATTTGATTAAGTGACGCCCCCAGTCAGAGCCATGACACAAATACATTAGTGCAGGCTCCAGCCCCCGGCTTGGGCGGCACAGGGAGGGGGCTGATGGGTGCGGTGAAGGAAAGTTGCAGGGGAATCAGAGTCTCAGGCGGGGGCAGGACCACCCCCTCCACCTGCGGGGCTCTGCTGCCCTCCTGCGGCACTGGGTGCATGGGGGGACCTGACAGGGGTCCTGGGCTGCCTCTGTGGTCTGGTGACCTTGGAGGTGTCTGAGATGCTGACCCAGAAGCATGGGAGGAGCTGGGCCAGTGTCCATTGAGTCCCTCACGCCCAGTGGGACCTGGGTGGGTCGTTGTCCTTGGCTGCAGAGGGACATAAGAAGATCTTCCTTGGGAGATTTGCTGGGAGTCACGATCTCAGGACTCCGCCAGGGCGGCCTCCCCACTATGGGCTCCAGGGAGTGGCAGTCGTTCCTGCTGTGTCCTGCACGACCTCCCCCAGCTGCAGGGACCACGCAGGCCTCTCCCCTCCACTCTGGCCCCCTGAGCCTCACCACAGAGGGCTTCTCCGTGGGGCTGTTGGTGTCTTCCTTCACCAGACTTGTGCTGGGACGTGCCGGGGACAGAGCTGGGTGAAGTGAATGTTCCCGGGTTCTGGGGCTCTCCTGATTGGGGGCCCCCACCCAGGCCAAGGCCCAGTCTCTCCCCTCCAAGTCTCCAGAGACTGCAGCAAGGGCTAGAAGCCTGGATGCCTACTGCCAGCAGGTGGAGGTTTACAGCAAGGTGGTCGGGGCAGGTGGGGACTAGGGCGAACTGGATGTTTTCATCGTGCTCTCTAAGGGCGACACGGGCACTCAGCACTTCCTGACTGGTCCTGCATAGCCCAGTGTTAAATTTTATTTACTTCGTTTTAGAAAACAGAAAGAATGAAGTTTTCCTGGGAATCTCTCAAATTTTTAATGCTGGCAACAAATTCAATTTTTTAGAAAACCATTGTGCCAAACAAAATATGGTTGTGGGTGGGTCTGGCTGGCAGGCTGCTAGTTTGCAAATTATGGGAAGCTGACTTTTTTTCCCAAAAGTTTTTGTACATTTCCTTTCAATGTCTTCTATAATCCCAGGACTAGCATGTAAAGCAGGTGTTGCCGTTCCCATTTTACAGGTGAGGAAACTGAGTCACGGCAGAGCTAAGTTGTACAGCAAGTTAGTGGTGAGCTGGATTGGGGACCCAGGTGACTACATCCAGGAGCCCATGGCCTGCCACGTCCTTATGGCCTCCTGGAGCTGAATCAATTACACAGCAGTCTGGTGTGTCTGAACCAGAGCGGGCGGACTGTGGCTTTCTGCCCCACCCACCAGCCTGGCCCACCCTCAGTGGCCAGCTGGGAATTGGTGGTTGTCCAGCAGCTGTTTGCCATGGCTGTGGGGCATAGGGCTGGCTGATGGGGCAGGCTTCACCTGGGCAGGTGTGAAGTTTGTCCCTGGCTTCTGGACATTGCAATTAGAATGTAATTCTAATTAATAATAATAATAATAGTAATAATAATAATAATAATGATAGAATGGTCATGGTTCCAGTACATAGAATTGCATTGGGTTGCATGTCCGGAGTAGCATTCTGTTCTTCTTGGGGCTCCCCATGGGCTGGGGAATGGGCTTCTGCCTGGAACCCCTGTGGCGGCTGAGTCTCATCATGTGTCCTCCCAATCTGGTTCCATCAGTTTCCAGGAGGTCAGACAATCCTTGAGCACGGAGCAGAGTTGTTTCTGGAATTTGGCTCCTGGGGGGAGGTGCACACAGCCAGAGAAACAGACTTCCATGTCACCGTGGAGCATGGGGAAGGCTCTTGGGCTCCGGACGCTGCGGTGTCCCAGGGAGACAGACTGGGGCAGTGTGACACTGTGTGTCCGCCCAGGAGGAGGGGGAGGAGGGAAGGGCATTGCAGGGAACGTGCACAGTGGAACCTGAGGTGCAGAAAGGGTCCTCAGCCCCTGGCACGCCCTCCTTGGTCAGCAGGGAAACCGGGTTCCCAGAGGCTAAGTGACTTCCTGGTTAAGAGAGACAGAACCAGAATTTGAACTCAGGTCAGCTGGCTCCAAATCCAGGGGTGCTACCCTCTGTGTGACTTTGTGGTGCTCAGAGCCATGCAGGAGCAGAGAGGATGCAATGCGAGGTACAGCTCCCTGGTAGCTCAGGTGCTGTTAGCAAATGCTCCTCTCCTTCTGCCCGTCTCAGTTTCCACTTTTGCATAATGTGGAAGATAGGAGAGCCCAGCTCAGTGCCCGGCACAATCGTATTTTTATGCTCCAGGAGGCCCCTGGGATGGGCCTCAGCAGTCATTTATCAGCTGCTGAAGACCTCAGGATAGAAGCGCCTTGGACTTGTCAAGGTTAGCGTCTCTGGCGCCACTCTTTCAAGAATCAGATTTTGTATCCTTTGGCTGAATGGAAACCATCTCTTCACACGCCCCTTCCCTGACCCCCGCTGGGGCCTTCTCTACCTGGGAGGGGCTGGGGGAAGGACTCCAAGTTCACGTTGACCCACGCTGGGGCCTGGGGACCATCGCAGCTCTTTGCAAGCCCACAGGAGCTAGGGGCAGAGGCTGGGGAGTCAAGGGTCCCAGCCTGGGGTCGTGCTGGCTCTGGGACGTGGCAGGGTGCAGGGCCGGTGGCAGTTCCTGAGGCCAGGGCTGGGGTAGCCTTGGGCTTGTGAGCACCCAGCCCTCGCCAGAGCATCTGGAGGCCGCACAGTCTCCTGCTTAGGGCTTCTTGTCTGCAGAGTGGGCCCCCGGAAGGAGGAGTGTGCGCAGCCCAGGGAGCCGCCCAGGATGTGCACACAGCAGAGCGGAAGTGGCTCCGACGGAAGCCCTGTGTGTTTTGATTCCGTTTAGACTGTGGGCACTGGGATTTTTCCTAAATCAGGCAGGGTCCTGGGGACAGCGGTTGATTGCTGCCTCCTTGGACCCAAGACACCCCTGCCCGCCTTCGCTCTGCAGCTCCGTGGCTCCCGGCAGGGCCAACCATGGGGCACCGTGTCTGTTCGTGTCCACCCCACAGGCAGCTTGCCCTACGAGTACAAGATCGTGATCGCCGGCAACCACGAGCTGACCTTCGACCAGGAGTTCATGGCCGACCTCATCAAGCAGGACTTCTACTACTTCCCGTCCGTGTCAAAGCTGAAGCCTGAGAACTATGAGAACGTGCAGTCGTTGCTGACCAACTGCATCTACCTGCAGGACTCGGAGGTCACCGTGCGGGGCTTCCGGATTTACGGCTCCCCATGGTGAGTGTGGTGGGCGCCCCTCGTGATGGCCAGAGAGGGCGAGAGGGACAAAGACGGTTTGGGGGTCCTCCCCTCATGAAGTGGGGGCACAGAGCTGACCTGAGTGCCCAGGGAGGCAGGGGTGGTGGGGATGGGAGCGCTGGATCATGAGAATCAGGACTGAAGCCCATCCCCCTCATCATCTGTGACTCTAGGTAACTCACTGTCACCCTCTGGGTCTCAGTTTCCCCATCTGTAACCAGGGAGGGATAACATTAGCTGTATCCTTTGTGCCACATATTGCCTCACATACAGGCAAGTGCTGTTATCTCCATTTCATAGATGAGGAAACTGAGGCACAAAGAGGGTGAGGACCTTGCCAAAGGTCACACAGCCAGAAAGGAGCAGAGCTGGGCTTAAACCCAAGCAGGTTGGCTCCAGAACTCCTGCTTTTAACCATTATCCTATAGTACATGGGTCCTTCTCTATTGCCTGTGTTCTAATCCTACACAAAAAGATACGTGGGGCAGGGGATTGGTCAGCCTGACCGAGAAAAGGCAGTTGGAATTGTCATGAATGCCAGAAGCCTGGCTGGCAGTGTAGGTGTGGCAGATGTTTAGAGTGATCAGGTCTCTGCTTGAGCCCACCTGGCTGGGTGGTGGCCAGTGTGTCCATGGGAGCCCTGGAGATGATGGTGATGGTGATGATGACGACAAAGGCAAAGGGGATGGTGATGATGATGGTGACGATGGTGATGGTGGTGGTGATGATGGTTATGGTGGTGATGGTGAAGGTGATGGTGATGAATGGATGGTGATGACTGTGATGATATGATGGTGGATATGGTGGTGATGGCATGATGATGATGGTGACGATGGTGATGATGATGGCAGTGGTGATGGTGATGAGGGTGTGGTAGTGGTAATGGTGGTTATGACGGTGATGTTAATGATGGTGGTGATGGTGATGTTAATGATGGTGGTGATGATGGTGATGATGGTGGTGATGGCAGTGGTGATGGTGATGATGAGGATGTGGTAGTAGTGATAATGATGTTGGTGATGGTGATGGTAATAGAGATGGTGATGATGGTGATGATGATGGCAGTGGTGAAGGAGATAGAGATGGTGATGAGGAGGATGTGGTAGTGGTGATAATGATGATGGTGATGGTGGTGGTGATGGTGGTGGTGATGGTGATGGTGAGGATGTGGTAGTGGTGATGATGATGATGGTGATGATGGTGGTGGTGAGGGTGATGATGGTGGTGACAACAATAACAGTGATGATTGAGACAGTGGCAATGATGATGGTGGTTACAGTGATGGCAGCAAACTGTTTCTGAGCAATCACAGTAAGCTGAACCCTGGTCTGAAGGTTCCAGACCATTTTCTCTAATCCATACTCAGCCCAATGAGGACTGATTTATTATCCCCATTTGTCATAGTCACTTCCTCGTTGCTGAGACACAACACCTGCAATTTAAAGGAGGAGAGGTTATGTTGGCTGAGGTTTCAGTCCATGGTGGGCTGGCTCCAAGGAAGAAACAGCATGGCAAGGGGCATGGTGGAGGGGGAGGTGCTCACTTTATGGTGGCCAGAGAAGGGAGGGGCTGGGGAGAGAGAGGAGCCCTTCCAGGCCACGCCCCCAGTGGCCGCCTCTTCCAAGCAGACCCCACCTCCTACCAGCAAGTCGGCCATAAGCCCCTATAATCCAGTCACCTTCCACGAGCCCTGCCTACAAGTGTGTGAGGCTCTTGGGGGACATCGAGATAGAAACCACAACACCATTCTCCAAGTGGACACATCAGTTGTCCCTTGGAGTCCCAGCTGGCAGAGGCCACAGGTTGTCCAGTGCTGGCAGGGGGCGGTGAGCAGCACACACAGGAGGGAGAGAGCACGTGCGTGTGTGGGGTGACTGAGGAGGGCTCCCCAGAGGGTGTGGGTTGGCCTGAGCCTAGAGGTACAAAAAGGGCACTCACAGGCTAGGAAGAGGCGGGCGTTTGGGGGTACACAGGCCTGTGTGGCTGGAGGGGCTCCAGGGAAGACGGCTCCCACACAGTGCATCCGGGACACTCGTGGGGTGCCCTGGTTGGTGCCACAGTGTGACACCTGGGGGCTGGAGGCTGCGGTCTCCCTGGTACTCACGGAGTCCAGGATCCCAATGAGCCCGCCACAGCCTGTGAGGTCCCAGACAAGGCCCATGGGGTACTTGGGGTATAGTGAGCTTGGTACTAAGGACAAGCAGGGCAGAGGAGGTGGCTGAGGCTGCGTGCCAGGGCCCTGGAGCCCAGCCCTGATGTCTGGTTGGGCAGAAGCTTAGAAGGAGGCCTCTTAGGAGGGGCCACCATGGGCTAAGACCCAGAGGTGCACGGATTTGCGATGGAAGGGCAGGAGTGAGAGGTTTGAGTGGGGAGGGGAAGAAGGGAGGTGCTGGTAGGCTGAGAGGTGCAGGCTCTGAGTACCAGGCCAGCGAATCTGGATTGGATCTCTTTGCCCAGGGGTTTACAACCCTTCCATCACCCCTCTTCAAAAAAAAAAAAGTTGTGGGTCTGGAATCAAACTGCCTGAGCCTAAATCTTGGCTTCACCTTTTACAGGCTGTGTGATTTGGCTGTTCTACCACTGAGATGCATCCCAAGCCCTTTTTTAATTTTATATATTTTTTTGAGACAGTCTCACTAAGTTGCTAAGGCTGGCTTCTAACTTGTAACCCTCCTGCCTCAGCCTCCTGAAATTATCACACATACTCCTGGGCCTGGTGAAAATCTTTTTTTTTTTGGTGGGTACCAGGGGTCGACCTCAGGACCTTGTGTGCCAGCAGGCGCCCGTGCCGCTGAGCAATATCACTGGCCCTTTTTTCATATGTGGGTACCGGGAGTTGAACTCAGGAACTCGTGCTTGCCAGGCAGGCGCTTATGCCGCTGAACTATCTCACTGGCCCCTGAAAATCTTTTTTTTTTTTTGTGGGTACCGGGGGTCGACCTCAGGACCTTGTGCGCCAGCAGGCGCCCGTGCCGTTGAGCAATGTCACCGACCTTTTTCTTCATATGTGAGTTCCAAGAGTCGAACTCAGGCCCTCGCGCTTGCCAGGCAGGCGCGTATGCCACTGAGCCATCTCACTGGCCCCTGAAAATCATTTTTAAATATGAGTATATCCCATGCAATATTTGGGACATGATTATATCAAAAATTATTTATTCTTTATCTGAAATTCAAATATAACTGGGCATGCTGTTTTTCATCTGGCATCCCTAATTCTGAAATTTTTAGTTCTGCTTGTTTCTTTCTTTTCTTCTTTTCTTTTTTAATTTTATGAGATTTTGTACTTTAGAAAATCTTCGAGTTCATAGAAAACTTGAGTGGAAGGTACAAGATTTTCCACATACACCCTTCATCTGCCTGTTCCTTGAACTTTGTAAAAATGGACAATACGGTATGGCTTATTATACAGTATGGGATCTAATTTTGTTGCTTATATTATTTTTAAAGATTTTTTCATATTGTGATGGTTCTTTTTTCATTGCTTTGTAAGATTTCATTGAAATTGGAATTGAATATTGTAATTGAGTATTGTAATTTCTTTAACCATTCTACCCACATCTAACCACCATTGTCTCAGTGCACAGAAATGTATGCTTCTAAATGTGACACACACACACACACACACACACACACACACAGATGTATGGATGTAGTGTGGCCAGGTATTTGACCATGCAGGTCTTCAGTTTCAGTAGAACTGCTAACCTGTTTTTCAGAGTAGTTATGTCAATCCATCCCCCTTCCCAGCACTATCTTACCTTGTATCCTTGCCAACACTTGGTATCGTAGGGCTTTAACATTTCATTCTGGTGGGCATGCGCAGTTGTCTCAGTAGGTTTGTTTTTTTTTTTTTTGTGGGTACCAGGGGGTCGACCTCAGGACCTCATGCGCCAGCAGGCACCCGTGCCGCTGAGTGATATCACCGGCCCCTTTTTCATATGTGGGTTCCGGGAGTCGAACTCGGGCCCTCGCGCTTGCCAGGCAGGCGCTTAAGCCGCTGAGCCATCTCACCAGCCCCCTCAGTAGGTTTTGATTTGTGTTCCCCTGATGACCAGGGAGGCTGAGAATCTTTTTATGTGTTTACTGACAACCTGATTTCCTCTTTTGTGAAGTAGTCTTTTGACCATTTAAAAAACTGTTTTGATTATCTGTCTTCTTCTTATTGGTTCATAGTTTCTGTATGGCTTCTGAATGTGATAGGAGCCCTTTGTCAGTTGCAAGTTTACAAATTATTTTCCCCTCTTTGCAAGCTGCTTTCCCCCCTTTTTTAGCAGAGCTGTTGGATAAGCAGAAGTTCTTAATTTTGGTGTAATAAATGTCTTGGTGTTTTTCTTCATGGGAAGTGCTTTTTGTGCTCTGCTGAGGAAGTCTTTCCTCCCCCCAAAGTCATGAAAATTTGTTTCTGTTTTGTTTTCCAGAACATTATTAATTTGCCTTTTATGCTTAGGTGTTAGACCCACTGGGAATGACAGTGTTGATGGTGTGAGGTGGGATCCCACTAGGAATGATGGTGTGAGGTAGGGATCCCCCTAGGAATGACAGTGTTTATGATGTGAGATGGGATCCCACAAGAAATGACAGTGTTGGGCCGGTGAGATGGCTCAGCGGCGTAAGCGCCTGCCTTGCAAGCGTGAGGGCCCGAGTTCAACTCCCGGATCCCACATATGAAAAAGAGGCCAGTGATATTGCTCAGCGGCACAGGTGCCTGTTGGCGCGCGAGGTCCTGAGGTCGACCCCCCGGTACCCACAAAAAAAAAAAAAAAAAGAAATGACAATGTTGATGATGTGAGGTGGGATCCCACTAGGAATGATGGTGTGAGGTAGGGATACCACTGGGAATGACAGTGTTGATGGTGTGAGATAGGGATCTCATTTAGGATGCTTCCATGTGAACACCACTTGGCCTATCACATTGTTGAGAAAGGTTGTCTACTCTGTGGAGGTGGCCATTCTGCGCTGCTGTCTTTGTCTACACTGTGGGTGGGTGTCTGGACTTCTCTCCCACTCTACTCAGTGGCAGGACCACACTGTCTTAATTACTTTAACAGTTGATTTCTTTCATACTTCATTTGCCTACCAAAACATTTGAGGTTCCACAAGGCTGAGGACCTGAATCTTCCTTTTTCCTTTCTAATCTCTCTGGACCTAACTCCAGTGCCTAGTAAAGTATCTGGCTTATCATAATAAATATTTGTTGAATGAATAAATGAAGGAGTGGATGATGCCAGGCTGCAGGAACTCACTTGAGAATCAGGCCTATTTCTCCTGTCACCTTCTCCCAGACCTGCCATCAACTTCTTGTCCCCTAGGTCTTCCTCTCCTCCATGCTGCACACAAACAAGGCCTGATTAGGCTGCCTCCTAGCTCACCACACCACCATCCTCAGCACCCCAGCTGAAGTCCAGACCCCCTTCCCCTGAATCCAGGCCTGTCTGCTCCCCTGTGTGGGTTCCATCCCCACATTTGCTTGTACAAGGCAGGGACAAAAGTCTCATAAGGACCCCATGTTTGTTCTGGCACACTCCTGGGGTGCCATGACTCTGCAGGATTCAGGGAAGCCGTTTCTCTCCCTGGTCCCTGGGGCACCCTCAGCACCGAGCCTTCCCTTGTGGATAGCAGCTTAGGGAAAGGGGCCGGAACCAACTGCAGGAGAAGAGGAAGAACTCAGCTGTTACAAAACCCTAAGTGTTAAAAAAAAATCCCGTATACATACCGTATTCATTTATGGGTTTTGGATGCATTTTTGTTCTCATTTAACTGAAAACGGCCTTGATTTAAAAAAAAAAAAAAAGAAGTGAGGGAGAGAGTGGAATTGGCACGCAGCGGGTCCATCTGGTCTAATTACTTCTGGTATTTTGAAAGAAGAAATCTAAACCTGCTGAGACATTAAACTTTGAGAAGTGGCTGCCGGGCCCGTTGCTGGGTGTCTGGGCTCTGATTTGGATTCTGGGCTTGGGAGCTGGGCTGCCTCCCAGCAGGCCCAGACCTCAGGCCAGGTAGGGGTCCCTGCACCTCTCTCTGGGAGCCAGGGGCCTCCAGCGCTGTCCCCTTAAGGAAGCCAGAGCTGTGCAAGGCCATAGAGGACATAGCCTGGGGCCAGCTGTGACCCTGGCCAGAATCCTGGCTTTTGTGAAATGACAGCAACAGTCTCCTGGTCCTTAGGATTCAGTAAGGTCAGTTGTCTTAGTTACTTTCTTGTTGCTAGGGCACAATACCTGACACCTACAAATTAAAGGAGGAGAGGTTTATTTTGGCTCACAGTTTGTAGAGGTTTCATTCCATAGTCAGGTGGCTACAAGGCAGGGTGGTGTGGCAGAGGAGAAGCAGTCCTCTGGCAGGGCAGGCAGGAAGCAGAGAGAGATCAAGGGAGGAGGAGGGAGATGCACCCTTCCAGGCCACGCCCCCAGTGACCACCCCCTCCCACCAGGCTTCACCTCCCAGCCTCACATTTAGCTCTAAACTCATGGGTGGACGCATCCAGTGATGAGTATCACACCCCATGATCCAATCACCTCCCAAAAGACCCACCTATGTACCCGTGAGGCTTTGGGGGACATCCAGATATAAACTATAACATCAGGTGTGGGCATGGCTTGGTACATAGTGGGCACTCACCTCCTACTGTGTGCTGTCTCCAGCCAGACATAGTGGGTAGCAGAGGCAGAGATCCCCCTCAGGTGTGGGGCTGTAGGGCTGGTGGCCCCGGGAGGAGGCTGGGGTGGGCTCTAGCATTCACCCTCGATGTCTTCCTTCCCCTCCTCCTCGTGCACTGAGTGGGCCTGATGTGTGGGCTGGGGCAGGAACGGAGCAGCTGGGGAACTGCAAGTCTGTGCCTGGACATGGTGTAGGGCTGCCTGTCGATGTGACTCTGTGGTAGAAAGAGCCATTCTGCCACTGTCCTGGAGGCTCTGTGCTGCAGCTGTTCAAGTCTTCCAGACATCAGTGAGGCCCCAACCTTTGTGCCCATTTAGCAGATGAGGTGACTGAGCTCCATGAAGCAAAGTGACTTGCTTGCGTAAGATCTCACAGGGAAATCAAGGCCGGGGTGGACTGGGGATGGAGGGACTGTGCCCAGCGAGGTGCCACCGGGTGTCATTGGAGGTTATAAAATATGTCTGTTTTAGAAAGGATGGCATCAGAGCCCCGCACCTCTTTGGTGCCTCTCTCAGAATATGCTGATGTCCTGGGCGTGGTGCAGGCTGGTCGGTTCCTGGCTGGCTGGGTGGGATCCTGACAGCCCCGAGACAGCCCCCACAGCCCTGTTGTCACTGGTCACTTGTTGATGGGACAACAGTGAGGCCAGCTCTGCCCATCTGGCCACGTGGCTTCAGGCTGCTCTGCCACACCACATTTCTGGGAAGTTCCCTCCCTTCAATGGCCTAGGCGGCCCTTTTTGCTGCTTCTTGGTCACTAGGCCCCCCATTTCCCCAGCCCAGACGCTGCAGTCTTCGCTCTTCTAAAGCGCTGTTTGTGACATGTTGTCTTGGGTTTCCAGGTGTCTTAGCTGAGGCCGTGGTCTCCCTGTTCATTCAGGGGGTGATGCCAAGACCACTCTCGTCGCCATACGCGGGAGCCGATGCCCTGTTTCTTCTCGTGAGCTGCTCCCGCATAGCTGCCCCATTTAATCTACTGGGTGACAGGCAAGGCAGGGTCCTTACCATCCCATTCCACAGAGGTTGAGAGAGGCCCCAGGCTGTCAGGGACTGGCCCAAGATCTCGGCCCTAGGAAGATGCAGCGCCTGGTTGCTGCAGGTGTGGACGGCTCGGCTTGGCGCACTGGTGGCCCCTGTTGGACGGCGGAACCAGGAGGGGCTGGGCCTCCGGCTCAGGATTCCTGCTGCTGCGTGACGCTGCCTCTGGAGCCTGTTCCATGTCTGTGCAGGGGAGACTGCTGGGGCACAGGTCAGGCGTTGCCACAACCTCCACGGGGCTCCCTGCTCTCCTCTCTTTATCCCACTGTGCATCAGCGCAGAGCCTGGCCCACGGGACTGACTGGGACAGCCATGTGGGAGCCAGGGGATGTAGGGTTAGCAGCCCCCAGCGACCCAGGAATGTCCCTGTGAGTGGCCCCACTGTAGCGCCGTCCTCCGACCCCCACGGTGTCCTCAGGATATGAGCCCCACACACAGCTGCGTGGGTGACAAACTCAGGCAGGGACTGAAGTGCTCAGTGCTGGGCCCTTGCTGTGCTGCACTTGCTCACGTGCACGCTCACAGTGCACACATTCACGCACATACGTGTACACTCACACATTCACATGCACGCATATGTACACTCACACATTCGTACACACGTGTGTACATTCATGCAGTATTCGCATTCATATCCACATGCAGGCACACATGTGCTGACACATATTCACGTACACACTCATACTCATGCGTGTGTACACACAATATTCGTGTCACACCCACACACATTAGGGACACACATGTTCACGCACACAGTCTCACTCATATTCATACTCACACATGCACACATTCACACACACCCCCTCCCCCAGGTTCCCTCTGTCCCTCCAGCCCCTTGCACCGCCCAGATCCCCCGCTCCTGAACGGCCGCGCCCTTGCACATGCGCACACACTCTACATGAGATTGATGTTGGAAACAAATCATCTGCTTTCTTCCCACTGCACAGCCCCAGCAAACAAAAGATGAATGGTTGTGCACATGGGTTGGGTGGGGGAGATTAATTAGGAGTGACAAAGGACCCTGGTCCCATCGTCGTGCCTCTGTGGCCGTGTGCTTGGCGAGGGGCGTGACTGACGGACATCCCCGACACTGGACGTCATGCGGCTCCATGTGGCCCTGGCCCTCTTGGCATCTTGGGTCCCATGGCTCCCTGGCCACCACCTCCCTCAGCTCCTCAGCCCAAGGGGTACAGAGAGGGGCACAAGGCAGACCTCTCACCTGAGCTGGGCAGGTGACAGTGGCACGTCCCCAGGGGAGGGGGCGCTGGTGCAGGTGTGCAATCCCTTGGGGGACCTGGGCCTGACCCTGGCCAGTTTCCTGTGCTACGGAACAGCGTGCAGCCTTACTGGACACTGGAGGCTCTGAGGAGGGACTGGGGCAGGGACAGGTGTCGTCCTCACTGGGAAGTAGCCCAGGGAAGCCTGGCTTTTTTGTGTGTGGGGGTGAGGGGCAGGATGCGGAGGGGCTGGTGTGGTGGCAGTGCTGGGCGGGCTCTTCTGAGGGCTCAGGAATGCTGTGCCAGCCACGTGGCCAGGACTGTCACTGTGTCACCTCTCTCCCTCTGTAGGATGCAGACAGCAGAGGTTGTCGAGAAGGGGAACGATGCAGCCGGCTACTGTAAGAGGCCCTTCATTCCTTCCTCCCCTACAGGGCTTCCCCGCCTGGGGAATGGGCTGCCTGGGGTGGCAGGGAAGGCTTCCAGGGGTCAGGATGCTGCAGAAGGTATGGCATCCTGGGCCTGGGTTTGCCTCAGGGACCTCACTGGTGAAATGGGCACAGAGCCCCTCTTCAGAACAGGACACCAAGCTGATGGGAGGACTCCTCACTCATTCGGTTGCTTAGTCCTGGGACCTGACCACCAGTTTCTGGGCTGAGGCTACCACCAGGAGGGTACAAGGAGGGGAAGGGTAACGTGTAGTTCTTCCCACCTGCCTGGTAGGTAGAGCACCTGCTTGTTCATTTCATTATTCATTCATTCATACCTTGAGCAAACGCTTCCTGAAACCCACATGGGCCCAGCCCCCATCTCTTTTGCATGAGGGACTCATGGACAGATCTGACCTGAGCCTGCCCTGGAGGGACCAACGCAGGGCACTTGGGGTGGGGAGCGGCTGCCTGTTCTTGGGGGAGAGAGATGATCAGGGGACACTATAGGAAGAGGTAGCCATTGGGCCAGGCCTTAATAATGGATCACGGACCACAAGGACAGGCCAGGGAAGGCCTGGCTGTCTGAGCAGGACTGTCTGAAAGGCGGGCTGGGTAGGGCAGGCTGGAAGTCGCCATGGGCTGAAGATGGGCACCTGTGCTGCCCACCCCTGGGTCCTCCCTGCATCCGCACCAGATGCAGGAGCTGGAGCCCTGGTCCAAGTCCCTGTTGACTCCTGTGCGCTCTGTTGGCTTCTCTGTGCTGCCACCTCCTGGTCCCTGAGGTGAGGCCTCCCGACAGCTTTGTCCGCGTGACCACGGCTGCCCAAGGGCTCTGCTGAGAAGGGCGAAGGCCGTCTCCTGGTTGGATTTTCATCATCTGGGATGGAAATGAAGAGTGCCGGCCTTGGAACCAGCATTCTGGGTCCGAGCCCTGGCTGTGTCTCTTGGTCGCTCTCCCAGCCTCACCTGCGTGTCCAGCGGGGACAGTGAGGGATGGGTGTGAGGGTTGAGTCTGTCTGCTCTTGGAGAGGTCTTCGGAGCTGTGTTTGTGTGGGGTTCCCTCCGCATGTCCCATGCGGGGATCCCATCTAGGGGCTCACACTCTGGCCCGGATGTATCCCTGGTATCAGCCCAGGGTGACCCCACCATGGCCCTAGACCCCAGGATGGCAGGTAGTGGGGGGCAGGTGAGGGTGGCTGGGCCCAGGCTCCTTAAACGAGGGGCCGTGCACCGTCCTGGGGAGACAGAAACCTCGAGCAGGCAGGCCCTGCTTTTGCCATTTGCTGTCGATGAGAATCCCCTCTCCCCACCTGCCATGAGAGAACCCGGAATCCATGCTTCAGGGGGAAACCGTTTAATGATTCAGCAGCGACGAGGTCATTTATATTGGCTAAGCGGGCTTAATTAGGCTGGATCGGAAGGTTACCATCCGCGCACACAAAAGCTGTTAAGGGGTTAACCTCTGAGAGATTACATTGTATTCAGCGCTCTGTTAAAGTTTGAATTAATTTTTCCCATGGGTTTGTTCACATTCTAATTTTCAACTAAATGAGACATCTGTTTCAGAAAAGGAAAATTTGCTCTGGTTGTCATGGCAACTATCATTCTGTAAGAAAATTATTCCAATGGTTACTTTAGAACAGAAAGACAGAAATTCAGGACATAAAGCTGCCTCCCATTGCTCAGTTGGAATTCTGATTCATTCTCCTTGGGGCCATGAGGTGCCCGGGACGGTGGCGGCTGGAGGGAGGGTGGATGGACGGTGGGGCGTGGCCTGGCAGCCCCAGCGCTGGTGTGTGGTAGGGCTGTTCCCGGGCCCTTGGGCACCCAGCTTCGAGGCTCAGAGGGTCACAGTTTTCAGACCATGGGTGGTGGCCACTTGGCTGACAGGCCCCTGGGAGCCCCTGTGTCCTGTCCTAGTGACTGATCCCAGATGCCAGGCCTTGTGGGACATGGAGGGGACATTTCATCATCCAGCAGCAGCTGAGAGAACACAGCCCCGACATCACCTTGGTCTCCTAGCCTGGCATGGGCTCACAGCTGTGTTGTGAGCACCGGGCGGGACAGAGGTTGTCCAGGCCCCGGGGGCTGCTCAACGGCATAGAGAGTGAGGTGGCCCTGGAGAGACCCCTGCCTGCGGGCCACCAACCACTCCTGCCCACCCTCTGGGAAGCCCCTGCCTGGGGCTGGCTCAGAGTTGCCTTCCGGAAGCCCCTCTGCGGGAGTCGCCTCTTCCTGCTACGCTGATGCTAACGGAAGCTGAACATCCCCTTGCAGCGAGGGGCTTGCCATTCAGATCATGGTCACAGAGAGGGGTCTAGCCTCAGGCTCTCTGGCTGTCCCCATCTTCCCTGTGTCCAACAGTGGGGTACAGCAGCCAGCAAGCCAGGCCCTCCCTGCCCGGAGTGGTAAGGTGTATAGATATTGTCCTCTTCATCCCATTTGATGGGGGGAAACTGAGTCTGGGAGGGGCAGGACCAGGCCATCTGATGTCAGCTTTGGTTCGCTCTCTACCCATCAGATAGGGGACAGGGCAGTCTCTAGCCCTCCAGGACCTAAGGCACTGGTGTCAGTGGCCCCCACACCCGGCAGGACCTGCAGACGATGTGACCAGTGCGGCCGTACCTTTGAGATGTTCTCATGGCCCCATGGATGGATAGGGTGGATGGGGGATGCGGGGAGGGAACAGAGGCAGGCGGGACAGTGCGAACAGTTCTGGAGCAGCTGCCCCGTGGGACCTGTTTCTCCACCCACTCTGCCCAAAAACCACCCCCTGAGGAGCCTCCTGAGCACTGACAGCCACCTTCTCTCCACACTGGTGAGGCCTCGTCCATCTGGTAAATATTTGATTAGAATTTTGAAAAACGGAGCTTGTGTTTGGAAGCCAGAGCCAGAAACACACTGCTCCTTTCCCGTTGGCTGGCAGGGCCGGGACTCCTGGGAGGACCCCGGTGGCTTCGGGCTGCTGAGCCCCGCTCGGTGTGTGTCGGGACCAGAGCCGAGCCGGCTCGCGAGGACTGGTGCGGCCGGGTCCCTTAGACAGGGGCTGGGGGTGCCAGCAGCCCCGCGGTGGGGAAGGACTTTCCCTTATGAGCTGGATGCCCAGGGTGAGAGTCTGTTTAAGCAGAAATATACTGAACAGAGAAGTTTCCGTTTCCTACTCTGTTGTACTCTGATGTTTTCTTAACATTTTTCCTTTATGGAAAAAAAAGAAATAACGTTGCTCCCCATCAAAATGCAGTTTGAAAAGCCTGCTCTGGGCCAAAGCTTTGTCCCTTAAGTTCAGTCAGGGGTGCTGGGAGGGGTCCGTAGGGACCATGGTGATGGTGACGGTGGTGGCCGAGTGCTTGGGCGTGGGACTTGGGGGGACGGTGGCTGGTGTGCTCTGCCTGCCTTTAGTCAATTCTCTGGGGACCCGGGGTCTGTGGACGGGGAGTCCTTTTCAGCACTGAAGTGTGGGTAACGTGGCCTCGCACCAGGCCATCTTCTAATCCAGTGCCTCTCCCCACCCCTTGTTCAACGTTTGTCTGCCCCTCCCTGGGCTGGTGTCTAAGACGACAGGAGGACTTCTGACCCTGAGCAATGATCAGTGTGGCCTCGCCTGTCCTGCTCTACAAGCCCTGGTCCCAGGAGAGGAACTACAGGCTTGATGGTGGGGGTAGAGAGCATTGGGTCTGGGTTTGAAAATGATACCTCCTTTGATCCTTTGTGTCACCCTGGGTGCATCTGTTCCCCTCTCTGAACTGCCATCTTCTTGTCCAGGACCTGCCAGGGTGGGGTGACGTCCTGGTTCTCAAATGGTATTCCACGGAACCCCTGGGGGGTTCTACACAGGTGCATTGGGTGGCAGAGCTATTTGGGTTAACAGCTAGGATCGTCCTCCACTGTTCCACAGAGTGGGACATGGGATTTAGGTGGCAGCTCTGGGCACATGAAGGGCCATAAGGACAAAGCCTGGCCACACCCTCAATTCACAGTGTGTACAAGCAGGTGAGCAGTCATAGGGTGGCCAAATCCCAGCATCATCTCATCTCTGAGAGCCTCAGGCTCCTCATCTGGAAAACTCAAGCCCTTAATTCATAGGGTGCTTATAACAGTGGGGTGAACTCACCTCCATCATGTACTAGGACAGGGACTGGCACAAAAGGAGCTGTGTGGGACATGCTGGAGACAGTTTTTTTCTAATCCTTGGTCCTCAGTTTCCTCATCCACAGAACAAAGACGAGCTGTCTGGCCTGCCTCGCTGTGGGGTGGAGGTCCTGGGGTGGCAGTGATGGTGACTGTATTAGTGTGCAAGGCTGCATAACAGCCATCACCACCAAGGGATATATGTTCTGCCATGGTTCTGCAGGCCAGAAGTCTGAAGGAGAATCTCTCCAGGCCTCTCCTGGCTTCCTGGGGCTGCGTGGAATCCTCCTTGGCATTGCTTGGCTTCTAGAAGCTTCACTCCAGTCTCTCTGTCCCTCTCTGCATTGTCACATGCTGTACCTCTTCAGCCTGTGTCTCTGTTTCCATATGGCTCTTAGAAGGACACCGGCCATTGGATTTAAGGCCCACTCTAACCCAGCATGGCCTACTGTATCTTTATCGCATCTGTAAAGGCCCTGTTTCTAATAAGGTCATGTTCACAGTACCAGAGTTCAGCCAAGTATCTTTTTGGGGGGCGCAAGTGGACCCACAATAGTGGTGGTGGTAATGGTAGCAGTGGGGATGGTGGTGGTGGTGATGATGATGTTTTGGCTGTTGTAAGAAAATACCTTAGACAGAGCGGCTTCTAAATGATAGAAATTTAGTTCTCACCGAACTGGAGGCTGGAAGTCTGGGATCCAGGCACTGGCATTCAGTGTCTTGGTTTGTAGAGGGTGTCTTCTCGCTGCCTCCCATGGGAAGGGCAGAGGGGTCTCACTCTGGCCTCTTCCACAGGGGCACTGATCTCATCCATGAAAGCTCCTCCCTCACCATCCAGTCACCTCCTAGCGCCCCCCCTTTTGTTGTCACCTTGTTGGTTTGGGTCTCAATGTATGAATCTTGGAGAGATGCAAACGTTCAGACCATAGCAGTGCCAGCGTTGGTGGTGGTAGTGTTAGTGATGGTGATGGTGATGGTGGTGCTGATGGTGGTGATGATGGTCATCATGGTAGTGGTGGTGGTGGTGGTGGTGATGGTGGTGATGGTGGTGATGATGGCGATGATGGTGGTGATGATGGTCATGATGGTGGTGATTGTGATGGTAGTGATGATGGTCATGATGGTGATAGGATAATGGTATTGGTGATGGTGATGGTGATGGTGTCATGTGGTGGTGGTGATGGTCGTAATGTGATGGTGGTGATGGTGATGGTGGTTGTGATGGTGGTGGTGGTGATAGAGTGATGGTATTGGTGATGGTGATGGTGTTGTGGTGATGGTGGTGATGTGATGGTGGTGATGGTGGTGGTGATAGTGGTGGTGCTGATAGGGTGATGGTATTGGTGATGGTGATGATGATGATGGTGGTGATGGTGATGGTGGTGATGATCATGATGGTAGTGGTGATGATGGTGGTGGTGGTGATGGTGGTGATGGTAGTGATGATGGTCATGATGGTGGTGGTGATAGGATGATGGTATTGGTGATGGTGATGTCATGTGGTGGTGGTGGTGGAATTGATTGTGGTGACAATGTTGATGGTGAGGGAGGTCATGGAGGTGGTGATGGTGATGGTGAGGACTCTGTAACCCTAAAAGGCTCCATTCATGTGGGGTCATGATCACTTAACCCTCCGGGGTGCTCTTCATACCCCCACCAGTATGCTTTTGTTGCAACCGACTGAAAACTATATTCAAGTGGCTTGCTTTACTCCTTTTTCTCTTTCTTTCTCTTTCTCTTTCTCTTTTCTTTCTTTCTTTTTTTTTTTTTTTTGTGGGTACCGGGGGTCGACCTCAGGACCTCGCGCGCCAGCAGGCGCCCGTGCCACTGAGCGATATCATCGGCCCTTTTTTCATATGTGGGTTCCGGGAGTCGAACTCGGGCCCTTGCGCTTGCCAGGCAGGTGCTTATGCTGCTGAGCCATCTCACCGGCCCTCTTTCTTTCTTTCTTTCTTTCTTTCTTTTTCCTTCCTTCCTTCCTCCCTCTTTCCTTCCCTCCTACCTTCCTCCTCATCCTTCTCTCTGTCTGTCCCTTTCATGTTAGAGTTTGAATCCAGGGCCTCACACATGCTAGGGGGTATGGTGGGCATCTGGTGTGGTTTGATCCAGCTGTCTCCCCCGGGACAGCTTAGTACCTGTGACAGCTCCCAACTGATTTATACACAGGGATGACAGTGTCTTCTTTCAGATTCCCTCCAATGGGAAATATCTAGGTCCCATGCTCCCTGGAGAACTAATGGAGGGGAGTGGCTGGGTTGACGGGGCTGGGGCTGGGCTGTGAGGCTGGTATGGGTCCAGCCTATCTGGGCTGCCTGGCTGGAGGCTCTGTGGGACAGCAGGGAGCGTCCTCCACCGGAGTTTGTCCTCTCTTGGTCCAGGCTTCGCCGTCCCTCTAGCTGGTTGGTGTCTAGTAGGAGCCCTGGCATGTCCCCTCCTCTACCTCGGTTGTTTCAGGTGCTGAGTTGGTCCTGGTGGCTTCTGCCTGTGGCCTGCCCCCTTCCTGTACCCAGCCCACGCTGTGCGGCTCTCACTAAAGCACTCGCTCTTCCTCCCTAGGCAGCCCTGGTTTTATGGCTGGGGCTTCAACCTGCCTCGAGGCCAAGCCCTGCTGGAGAAATGGAACCTCATTCCCGAGGGCGTGGATGTCCTGATCACCCATGGACCGCCACTGGGTAAGACCTGCTGCTCCCTGGGCTCCACTGCCTGCCTGGGCTACACTGCCAGGAGTGGGTGGGGCTTTGGGCCTGGGTCTGGCTGGGGCAGTGAACGCAAGGTCACCTGGCTAGTTGGCCTGCTCTGAGACTGACCCGCTGGGGACGAGTGACCCTGCTGTCCCCTTGCTCCTGAGTGCCTGCTGTCCTGGGGGTGACTTGCCACCTCCTGGGCCGCTCCCTCGGCAGAGTGAGCTCAGGTCACCTGCCACTCCACACACCGCACTCTGGCTCAGGCCCTTGCCTCCCAGACCCCAGGCCCTGGGCGCCAAACATCCAGGGCCTGGCCGTGGGCTCCATCAGGCAGCCCTGCGCCCTGCCTGAAACTCAGGTCCTGCTCCCTCACCCAGAGCTGTGTGCCACCAACGTCCCCACAGCTGCGGACTCCATTCCCAAGCCAAGGCCATCACTCGCCTGCTGCTCCCACCTGGGACCCCACATCCTGCCCATCTGCCTGTCCCTTCATTCTGCCTCTACTCTGTCTCTCAGCTCCTTCCTCCTGTCTGCCACTGCCCACCCAATGTCTTCCTTCCCTCCCTCCTGTGACCACTGTGGGATCCTCACTGGCCCCCCAGCAGCCTCTTCATACCTGTAGGAGGGAGTTCTTGGAATCATCAATTATGCCATGCTGTCTGTCTATTACTTTCTGTGGCTCCCTTAGTCCTTAGAATGAAGTTCAAACTCCTGGCAGTCTGGCTCAGACCAGCTGCCCTCACTGAGCCTGCCATCACTTCCTCCATGCCTGGGCCTGGTCCCTGGGCTGGTGATGCTAGACCAGATATTAGTGCCCTGCAGCAGGATACCCAAAGCTGCTGGGTATAGGGCTCAGGAATGGCCAAGCCAGAGGAACAAGCTTGGGGAGCTTAGAGGAGGCCCCGAGCATTCCAGTGGAGGCCATGTCAGTCGTATCTGGGTGCGAGGGGTGGGGGGACCCCTCTGCAGGGTGACACTGGGCACAGCCTGAGTCCCTGGTGCATGTAGCCTTCACAGAAGGGCCCCGACCTGCTGCACCTCCACTCCTAGCAGCACCCTGGGGTGCCTGCTTCTTTGCAAAGGGTCCCTCAGCCCCATTTCAAAGGAGGAAGCCACAGGCCCAGGGCTCTGTTGGGATTGAGGGGCTCTGTACAGCAGGATTGTGTCTGGGTTTGTGTCCCTGCCTCCTCCTGAGCCGCCTGACCTGGGGCCGAGTTCCTAACGAGCAGTGTCCTGAGTTGCTTACAGTGAGGCTCTGAAACAGCGGAGTTTTCCTTCCTTCCTACCCCTTTTCATCCTCCCTCCCTCCCTCCTTCCCTCTCTCCCTCCCTCCTTTCTTTCTTCCTCCTTTTCTTCTTCCTCCTTTCCTTCCTTTCTTACCTTCCTTCCTTTTTTCCTTCCTCCCATATATCTTTCCTTTCTCCCTCCCTCTTACTCTCCTTCCTTCTTTCCTCTTCCTTCTTGCCCCCTTCATTTCTACCCATCCAGCCACCCATCCATTTACCTCCCCATCTGTCCACCCATCTCCCCGTCCACACACCCCCTAGTCCATCTATCCATGTCCTTCCACCCCTCCCCATACACCCGTCCATCCCCCAACCATCCCCCAACCATCCATCATCCATCCACCCACCTATCCATCCATCCATCTACCCACCTATCCATCCATCCATCCATCCCTCAACCATCCATCCATCCACCCATCCACACAGCCCCTAGTCCATCCATCCATTGTCCTTCTACCCCTCCCCCATACACCCATCCATCCCCCACCATCCCCCAACCATCCCCCCAACCATCCATCCATCCATCCACCCACCCACCTATCCATCCATCCATCCATCCCCCAACCATCCATCCCTCCATCCATCCACCCCTCCCCCATGAACCCACGCCTCCCTCCTGCTACCCATCCATCTTCCCAGCCATTCATCTACTCATCCATCCTTCCATCCACTCATGCACCCACCCATGCACCATGCACCCACCTATCCACCTACACATCCACCCACCCACCCACTTAGGCACCCTTCCATCCACCTACCCACCCGTGCATCCATCCACCCGTCCACCCCACCCATCCGTCTATTCATCTGCCCCCCTCCACACACTGCACAGCCCCCACGAGCCCATTTCGGGGATGCCCGTGTGTGCCAGGCATTCCACTGAGAGCTTCACCTGGCTGCTGTGAATGCCAGGAAGGCTGAGGAGCTGGAGCCCCATCCTCCACCCCCGCCTATACACCAGGGAATGAGGCTGGCCCAGGCTTATATATGTGGATCTCAGTGCCTGCGCAGCAAATCTAATTGCTGGATGCAGGTGAAGCACAGAGGTTAATTCATTTGTCCAAGGTCACACAGCCGGTAGGCACCAGAGCCTAGGATTTAAACCCATGTCAGCTCCAAGCCTATTCCTGCCTGTTTCCTGCATCTCTTCTCTGCCTTCCCTTCCTTCCCCCACATTTCCCTGTCCTCTGCCTCTCCTTTCCCTGTCTGTGTCTCTCACTCATCTTTAATCCCTGGCTCCAGCAGCCTGATTCTTTGAGTCAAATCTCCCTCTGCCCCCTTCCTGCAGTTGTAGAAATCTGTTTCGTCCACCCAAACAGAGGGGGCCACGGAGCCTAATTGTCCGCTTGGAGTAATCAATCATTCTTCGTTTGTGTAGCTGTGTGAGGATAATAAGCAGCCGCCATCTGGGTGGCTCTGGGAGGCTGGCAGCCGAGCAGCCAGCGCGGCCACCTGAGCTGAGCGTGCTGCACTGTGGGGACCAGGCGTCCGCTGTCATGGTCCCGCGGTGCTGGTAGGAGAGTCTCAGGGAAGGGAGTGTCAGTCCCAGGCTGTGTGGAGGTGAAGCTGCAGCTAGCCACTGTGGTGCCCTTGGGCCTCAGTTTACTCATCTCTGCAGTGGGTGGCTGCTGCCCTCGAGCTCCCTGGGCAGTAATGGTCTGGGGGCACTGGCAGGTGTTGAGTGCCTTGTCCCAAGTGCTGGGCTGGGTGCCGGCCCTCCCTGCCCATCATTGCCCCCCGCTTCCTTCCTGCACAGGCTTCCTGGACTGGGTCCCCAAGAAGATGCAGCGGGTGGGCTGCGTGGAGCTGCTGAACACGGTGCAGAGACGCGTCCAGCCACGGCTGCACGTCTTCGGCCACATCCACGAAGGTCAGTGGTAGGAGGGGAGTGGAGGGGACTTCATGTGCTGGGGACTCCTGGCTGGCCTTTCAGAGGGGTGACTGCTTCCCGTCAGCCCCAGTCACTTCCTTCTCCCCTGAGTTTTTCAGCTGGAAGGGGAAGAGCCCGCTTCTGCAGTTTGCCTTGTGATTGTCATACACACACGCTATTAATGAGCTGTGTCCGGCCCGTCCCTTAACAGGAGGATGGACCAAAATCCTGGGAGATTTGGGGGTGTTGTTCCCTTGAACCCTGCAACTCTGCCTTGCCTCTGGTCTTGGAAGCCTTTGGGAGATGGCTGGTGGCTCTGACTTGTCCCTTACATCCTCAGGCCTGGCATACAGCAGGTGCTCCGTGAGTGTGCAGGGCCTGCCTGCCCGCCTGCCTGAGAGGCCTTCTGTCCTGGGGGCTGGAGCCACGTCACAGGAGTGGCAGGGGATCATTCTCGTCACACTGTGGCATGGGCAGCATGGCCATGAGGGTGAGAGTGACTTCTGTTCTGGTCCTGACCGGCCACGCCCTGCCTGTTGCTGCATACTGGCTTTTGCTATTAGACCTCAGGCATCCTCCTCAGAGCCTGTCACCAGTTTGTCACAGGCTCTTTTGCTTCTTTTGAACACTTATGCTGCCTGTCCATGGCCTCCCAGTCCTAGCCCTGCCAGGAAGCACGTGGGCTGTGGAGGTGTGAGGACTGCTGTGGCTTCTCCCGGACCTATTTCTGGGCCTGTTGAATCAGTCTGAAGTTGGACCAGGGCTGCTGGGCCTCTACACGTGCCTGGTCCACGCATGCCACGTCATTTCCCAGTGCAGAAGCAGACAGGCCTCAGACCAGTCCGAGGGTCTCTGCAGGTTCTCAGGAGGCAGCGCGGAGCAGGCCACACCCGACCCTGGGCAGCAGACAGGCAATCAAAGGCCAAATCCAAGAGCTCGAAGACCAGGTCTTTGCTGTGGGATAGTAATGCTGACGCTGGCTGTCATTTCCTTTGACCCCTCTATGTATGTGCAGGGCCATCAGCTCTAAGGCTCTCTGTGACCTAGACCACACCCTGCACAACTACGTAGGCATCATGGGCTCCCAACACTGGAGGGAGTGTCCCTTCCAGCTTGAAAGCGATCTGAGCTGAATGATGAGGGGGACTCGAGAGGTAGAGGTGGTGGGGAGAGGGTACAATGGGGGAAGAGAAGGATGTGACAGTGACAGCGATGGTGATTATGATGAGATGATGATGGTGGTGACAGTAGTGATGGAGGTGGTGATAGTGATGCTGATATAGAAAGTGATGGCAATGGTCATGGTTATGATGGTGATGGTCATGGTACTGATGGTCATGGTACTGATGGTCATGGTCATGGTAATGATGGTCATGGTAGTGATGGTCATGGTCGTGATGGTGATGATCATGGTACTGATGGTCATGGTCATGGTAGTGATGGTCATGATGGTGATGATCATGGTTATGATGATGGTGGTCATGGTAATGATAGTCATGGTCATGGTAATGGTGATGGTCATGGTAATGTCATGGTCATGGTGATGATAATGATGGTGATGGTCATGGTAATGATGGTGCTGATGGTGGTAAGGGGAATGGTGATTAGGATGGTGGTGAGGAAGATGATGGTCATGGTGATGGTGATGGTGGTGATGTGGGTGATGGAGGTGGTGGGCAATAATGGTAGTGACAGTGGTGATGATGGTGATGATGGTGATAATAGTAGTTGTGATGATGGTGGTGACATTGATGGTGATGGTGGTAGGGATGGTGATGAGGATAGTGTGAGGAAGATGATTGTCATGGTGATGCTGGAGATGGTGGAGATGGTGATGATAATGGTAATAGTAATGATGGCAGTGGTGATGGTGATGGTGATGGGGATTGTTTCAGGGATGGTGATGGGGATGGTAATGAGAATGGTGTCAATAATGACAACTTGCTGTGTGCTTCCCATGTGCCAGGCACTGGGCTGAGGACTCTTTATGGATGACGACCTCCTTTGTTCTGCAGGAGGCTTAGGAGCATGGTCAATATTAGTTCCATGGCACAGATGCAGAGGCTGAGCCTGAGAGCTGCAGGAGCTTTCCCTGATGTGGTCAGCCCATTGTGACCCAGTGCCTTCCGGCTGCCACAACCTCCATGACCCCGTGCAGCTCAGTCAGGGCCTGACTGGTGTCTGTTTACTTTCCAGGCTATGGTGTCATGGCAGATGGGACGACCACCTACGTGAATGCGTCCGTGTGCACTGTGAACTACCAGCCCGTGAACCCACCCATAGTCATCGACTTGCCCACACCCCGGAACTCCTGACTGTCCCCTGCTGCCCTGGCCCTGCCCGCCTGCATCAGCTGCATCGCCTGGCTGAGCGCACAGATCCCCTGCCACACTCCCTTCCATGCAGAACAACCTAGACACCCCATCCGGCCATGGAGACCACCCTGCGATGGATCAAGGCCTCGGAATGAAGGAGATCAATCCCCTTTGACTTTCAGCCTCTGTCACCTGCCATTGGGACCCTGTGTGGCCCCAGTAGGGCGTGTGCTCATTACTGTTTCTACCTGTACCTCCATGAGGACCTCACTCAAGGGCTCGTGGCCCATGTTGCTTGGGAATCGCCTGAATGGTCACCCCGCTCAGCTGGACACCCTCCTGTTTTGGGAAGCTGCCACTCTTGGGAGAGCTCTGGAGATGGTTGCACAAAATGTTCCTGTGTCCCAAGAGTGTGTGGCTGCGAGCCCCAGGGTCGAGGATGGCGGGAGTTTTGGAGCCTGGGCGGGGCAGCCCTTCCTGTCCTGCTGGGCCTGGAGGAGGCTGACACAGCTGTGGCTGAGCCCTCTGAGGGAGTGTCGGGGACATCTCAGGAATTCGGGCCATACCTGGTAGGCCCCACAGAGGTTGGCCTTGCTGTTCCCCTTTATCTTCCCGTAGGAATACTTGCTGATGTGACAGTGGCCTGAGCATCCCAGGCATTTGCTCAGAGCCTGGATTGGCGGGGTCAGTCCCACGGGATGAGCCATCTTAGTGCCCAGAGCCCGCTGGAAGGTTCTGTATTGTGGTGCGACAGTGCTTAATCCCACAGGGACTGCCCTGCTCTGCAAAACACAGGAGGTGCAGCCAGGAGGGTATGTGGGCCAAGGCTGTGGCACTGCTGTCACTCGTCTACACCCATGTGCACGTGCACACCTCCTCTAAATACAATGAGGTGCGCCCGCACCTTCCACTACTGTTCCGCAGCTGGGTTCTCTTCCTTGGTGTGAGCCCCTTACAGCAGCCGTGACAGGTGGGCCCTGAGCTCCTGCAGCTGCACCCTGGCTGACTTCCCTTTCAGGGGCTGAGCTGGGGCCGGATCTCTAGGGAGAAGGAGCCAGCGGGGCCAGGCGAGGGGCAGGCTGGGGCAGGGGCAGAGACTATCTTTATTTAAAATGTTGATATTTTGCTTGTCATGAATTATTTTTACATTCATTTTGATTTTAACATTATGTTACAATAGTCTTCTCTCTGTCCTGATTACTGATGTTTTTGCGCCCTCTTTACCCAGCTAGGGAGGAGGGCTTCGCTCCCTGCCCTGGGAAGCAGCCTTCCACGCGTCCTTTATCATCTCCTTTCATCCTCAGACAGTCCTGTGAGGTTGGGACTGTTGTCCCTATCTTAAAGATGAGGCAGTGGAAGCCAGAGAGGCGTGGTAACTTGTCCGAAGGCATGCAGCACAAAAGGGGTGGAGGCAGGATTTGAACCTTGGTCTCTGGCTTCAGAAGAGCCCTCGTTTTGCCACTGGCCAGAGTTCTCTCTCCCACAGAGCAGGACATGGATTCAGGGCTCTTTTTGTTTTGTTTGTGGAGGGTCCTGTTCAAAAGCAGCTGTGGTTCCTCAAACTCCAGGAAATCTTGAACTCTGAGCCCAGCACCCTAGCATCCTGGAGCCTAGGATTTCTTCCCGGCTTCAGAGAGAGCTGGGTCATACATTCTTGAGAGCCTGGCAGGAGCACCACATTGGGCAGGGTCCCATGTGGTTGAAGTCGCTTGGGTTAGCCAGAGACATTTACAAGGTCTCTAAGGCGATTAGGATGCACCCTGAGTATGGGGTAGAAAAAATACAGGACTCTGCTCGTGTTGCCTCTGCTCAATTTCTATGCGGACCAAGAACTATAAACTTTAAAGAATAAAATGTTTTTCCTAAGGTATCTTCAGAATATGGTGTATTTTTATGTGGAAAAGAAAGGTTATGAAGGCAGCTGTTACTTTAAGAAAAAATTCATTAAAAGTCCTTGAGGTATGAAAGATGACGGCGTGCTCCTCAATCATTTTGGCATAACTTGATTGTGGCTGTAATTTTTTTTTTTTTTTTTTTTTGTCAAGCATGTCAGACAATAAAGTCTTTGTAAAAAGAAAGTGCAGTCCACATGGCGCGTCTTCCTCTGGGTGTCCTTGCGTGTCGAGTGTGGCGGGGGCTGGAGGAATCCTGAGTCCTGGGCAGAGTTGGAGGCTCAGACGTATCCGTGACGTCACCCCTGTGCCTGCACCAACTCTGGGTGGAGGGGTGATGGGGTGGTGGCACAGGCAGGGGTGCCCCGTGGTGTTCAGAGAACTTGACCGCCTGATCGCCCAAAGCAAATGGCCTCGAGATGGCCTTAGCGCTGGACCGTCCCTGGAAGTGACTTGTTCAATCCAACCCTGGGAAAGCAAAAGGTCCAGGCACTGCCTGAGAAAAGCACCGGTGGGTACAATGACCCCAGTCTGAAACACCCCAAGCTACAAAACTTCTGCCATTTATATCCATCTGTCTGTCCATCCAACCAGCCATTCGTCTCACCTATCCATTCCCATCCTTCCATAATTTCATCTGTTTGTCCCTCCATCTCTCCATTCATCCATCCACTCATTTACCTACCCACCTATCAAGCTGTCCATCCATCCATCTATCCATCCACCCACCCACCCACTCATCCACCCATCCATCCATCCATCTGTCCACCCACCATCCACCCACCTACCTAACGAACCATCCATTCATCCATCATCCATCTGTTATCCACCCATCCCTCCACCCACCCACCCATCAAGTCATCCATCCATCAACCACCCACCCATCCATCCATCCATCCGTCCACTCACCATCCACCCACCTACCTAACAAACCATTCATTCATCCGTTATCCATCCATTATCCACCCATCCCTCCACCCACCCACCCATCAAGTCATCCATCCATCCACCCACCCATCCACCTACCCACCCATCTAATAAGCAATCCATCCGTCTACCCACCTACCCACTCACCCAACAGCCTGCTCATCTGTCCATGCCCCTGTCTATGCCATAAACACTTGCCGAGCAGCCCCTCAGCCTGGCCGGGACCAGGGCAATGCCAGTGTGATGGAGATAGGTGGAGGAGCTACGGTTGGTGAGAGTGGGTGTGAGCGCAAGGGTGAGACAGAGCCAAAGACCTCCGTAGCTGTTGGCTGCCCGTGATGGAGGGGAGCAGGGAGCAGGACAAACAGGTTTCAGGATGGAGGCACAGCTCCATTTTGGCCTCCTGGGTTGGTGATGACCTTGGGGCACAAGGGGGAAATGTGCAGTGGCCTGGTGGGCAAAGGGCCTGAAGGAGAAGGAGCCTCTCCGGGGACAGTGGGGGACATAAGCAAAGAAGACATGGAGCTGGGGAGGCCTCCCAGGGAGGTGTGTAGAGGCAACAGGAGTAGCTGGGGGAGATGCGAGGTGCCGGCCCCTCCGTGACGCTCTCCTGTCCCCACATTGGCCCCCACCAGGGCCTCACGGGTTCCTACGGCAACCCGTCTGGGGCCTTGGCTCCTGTCTTTCGGTCTTGAGGCCAGCGTGAGCCTGCAGGGCTCCTAGGCAGGGCAGGGCCCCTCCGAGGCTGCCACCACCGGCGTTGCTATCGCTTTGCCGGTGTTTTAGGGCACTGGGGTTGTCGTGTGGCAGTGCTGGGCATGGAGCCCAGGGCTGGGTGCTTAGCCACATGCTCAGCCCCCACAGCCCTGTTGAGCCAGGGCAGGAAGTGGGTGGTGGAGAATGAATCCCAGGGAGGCAGGGAGGGGGCGGGAGGGGTGCAGCTCATGAACCGAGGTTCCCAAGCCCCCAGCTCGGGTGGCGTTGTCGTAATTCAAAGGTGGAATGAAGAATTCTGAGGAGGAGGCCAGGTGCGGTGGTCCACACCCGAGCAGAGGACTCGGCCGCTTGTGCTTTGCATCGATTCGTGAAGACATCTGCGCAGCTGAAGCATGAGCTCCCGCGGAGGCTCTGTGTCTGGGCTGGGCTCTCTGCTGGGTGGAGACATGGAGAGCAAGGTGACAGCAATGTGTCTGACCATGCAGTGCGGGCTTCCTGGCGAAGTGACCAGTGCAGGTCCTGAGGATAGCCGCGTCGAGCAACGGGCACACTACTCCGTGACCAGGGAGGCAGGGGAGGTGACACTGTGAGAAGGACTCCGAGCGGGTCAGAGGGAGTCAGCCGTGCTCAGAGCTGAGGGCGGGGAGAGAGCAGGGTCCAGCAGGGAGCTGGCAGGTGCCCAGCCCCTCCAAGAAGAAGAGCAAAGGCCAGCACTGGGGGGCAGAGTAAGCAGGAGGCAAGGTGAGGTCTGCAGGGGCCAGCGCTGAGTCCTGGGGACCGTGAGGGGGCAGCCCAAGGCCCCGGCCTCAAGTGTGTATCAGGTGTCTCTTGCTGCAGCGGGGCTTTGGGACAGCTGCTGAGCCTGGGTGACACAGCAAGGGCTTGAGGCTCCGCATCTGGATTATGGGTCAGTGTGTGGCTCTGAGTGGGCTCACTCACACATCTGGAGCCACTGGCTGTGGCTGACGGAGGATGGGGTCTTGGTTCAACCAAGTACCTGAGGCTGCATGCGCTATAAAGTGACAAGGATTTTTAGAGTCCAACTTCTGGGGGCTGAAATTCCAAAATCAGGGGGCCCTGTGTGTTTGGCCTCTGGTGGCCTGATCATCTCCACCAGGCCCTGTCCCTTTAGACCATCACCCCAACGCCACCACCTTGGGGACCGTGTTTCTAGCTCATGAGGCTTTGGGGGACAAGACACAGTCAACCCAAGGCAGAGGGCTCAGCAGGGATGAAAGAAAGAAAGAAGAAAGCAAGCCACAGAGGTGAATGTGCTCAGGACATGCGGCGCCACGGCTCGCTCTGGATGATTAGCCCCGGTCGCTCGGCTAAGTGATGCCCCAGATGTCTCCATTCAAGATCCTGGTTTTCCTTTCTGCACAGGTCACTGGGCCTGGCTCACACTGGAGAAGTGGGGAGCCCGGATTTCTCTTGGAGGACGGAGCATCAGAGAATCTGCACATCTGTATCATCTGGGAGCTCTGAGGCCACACGGCTGCCTGCAGCCTCGGCATCCACCAGCCGGGCCGCCTTCCTCAGTGGTGGTTGTGGCAGTCACAAGGCGATGTTCTTACTACCCATTATTTCTACATTTATTACTCAGAATTCCTCTGTAAGGAAGATTTATCCCTTCTCTGCCACTCACTTACCTCTGTCAGTAGGAGCTGGCTTATTTTATTCTTTGGTTATAGTCTAACACTGTCACGATTTATCTTGTTACTCAAATCGTTCCAGCTCTGCCTCTGGAAGCTGAGTTGGCTCCTGGTCCTGGGTCCTTTTGAAATATTCTCATCTTTGGTTTAGTTGGTTTCCTTTCCTCTCCTCTCCTTTCTTCTTTCCTTTCCTTTTTCTTTCCTTCTTTCTTTCACCTCCCTCCCTCCATTCCTTCCTTCTTTCCTTCCTTCCTTCCCTCCTCTCCTCTCCTCTCCTCTTCTCTCCTCTCCTCTCCTCTTCTCTCCTCTCCTCTCCTCTTCTTATCCCTCACATCTTTTTAAAATTTTATTTTGAGACAGGATCTCACTAAATTGCCCAGGCTGGCTTTGAACTTGTGATCCTCCTACCTCAGGCTCCTTAGTAGCTAGGATTATAGGTGTGCTCCACCACACCTGGTTGGTTTCTTATTTTCTGTCATTACATGATGTTCTAGGTTCATCTTGTGTTTTCCTTGCCTTGGATCTAAAATCCTCCATTTGTCCAGAGGGCCTTAGTTCCTTCTATTTAGAAACTAAGATCTGGTCTAGAGGCATATCATCCTAGGCACACCTGATCTTAGAAACCAAGCAGGATTGGGACTAGTTAATACTTAAATGGGAGAAACCAAGATGTGAGTAGTAAGTGTATCAGTTGCTACTGTCCTATGCTTTCTCCAGGACAGCTAGGAAATATACTTAGTATGCTAGCCCATTTATGTACATATTCATTTTAGTTACTTTTTTGTTCCTGAGACACAGTTCCTGACACCCACAACTGTAAAGAGTAAAGGTTTATTTTGGCTCACAGTTTGTAGAGGTTTCAGCCTATAGTTGACTGGCTCCAAGAAAGGGCAGCACGGCAGAGGAGAAACAGCTCATGGCAGGCAGACAGGAAGCAGAGAGGGATCAAGGGAGGAGGAGGGAGACAGACCCTTCCAGACCATGCCCCCAGTGACCCTCCTCCTCCCACCAGGGTTCACCTCCCAACATCGCACCTAGCTATGAACTAATCAGCGTACCAATCCACTGGTGAGTATCACTTCTAGCTATAAACTCATCAGTGGACTAATCCTCTGATAAGTATCATGTCCCCATGATCCAATCACTGCCCCAAATCCCCACCTATGAGTCCTAAGGCTTTGTGGGGACATCTAGATATAAACCAAAGCAATATTTTATCTATATCCATCCACCCACCTATCCACCTATCTACCCACCCATCCACCTACCCATCCATCCGTCCATCTATCCATCCCTTATCTTAAACATTAGCTCTTATTGACACCCGCCCTTCAGCCCAGCCCTGCTTGCAGTACACTCTTGCCTTCTCCTTTGCATATCTGTGACTTCTTCCTCTGACGGTGCAATCTGGCTCCTGTATCTACAATACACTTCTGCACAGTGCCCCTAGTACTCATGTGGCTTCAGAATTACCACTCTGCTCAGTGAGAAGCATGGCTACCAATGAGGACACGGGTGTGTGTGTGCCCATGCATGCGCGCGTGTGTGTAGGTTTGTTCTTTTTTCTTTCTTCTTTCTCTCTTTCTTTCTCTTTCTTTCTTCTTTCTTTCTTTCTTTCTTTCTTTCTTTCTTTCTTTCTTTCTTTCTTTCTTTCTTCTTTCCCTTCTTTTTCTCTTTCTTTCTTTTTTGCTTTTTACTTTACAGTCAAAACCCAGCTTTCCAGTCAGTTCTTCTCCCCAGCCCCTTGGTGAGGAGATATCACATGTGTGTAATGCGGTCAGATTCTTGTGTCGCAGTCTGTGTCCCACCCTGGAAACCCCTGACCTCCTGGCTGGTTGCTTTGAGTCCATCTACAGCAAGGTCCACTCTTGGCAGTGTCATTTCTGTGAGGGGTCAGATGCCCAGCATCACAGAACCATGGGGGGCAGTTCCTTCACTTTGAACGGTGGTACGCTGTGGCAATCCACCAGAAATGAATGCATTGCCTACCCTCACCAGAATTTGGTCCGATTAACTATTAAAACTGTAGCCATTTGAGTAGGCAGAAGGCAGTCACCTTGTGGTTTTAATTTCCATTTCCCTAATGATGATGAACATCTTTTCTTTCTTTCTTTTTTTTTTTTTTTGTGGGTACCAGGGGTCGAACTCAGGACCTCACACACCAGCAGGCACCTGTGCCGCTGAGCGATATTACCGGCCCTTTTCTCGTATGTGGGTTCCAGGAGTCGAACTCAGGCCCTTGCGCTTACCAGGCAGGCGCTTACGCCACTGAGCCATCTCACCAGCCCATATTTTCCTTTAAAAGCTTTATAGTTTTGTGTTTTGCTTGTAGGTCCATAATGCATTTTGGGTTATTTTTGTAGCACAGGTGAGGCATGTGTTAAGGTTCACATTTTTGCACATGGACACCACTCCTCCACTGAATCACCTATGGACATCTGTCAACATCTTTTGATGACATTTGTATGGTTCACTTCCGGGCTGTCTGTCCTGGTCCACTGATCTGTCCATCTATCCTTTGGGCACCACCACACTCTCTTGATTACTGTAACTTTTGGGTAAGTCTTGAAATCAGGTAGTGTGAGTCCTCCACTTTAGCTTTTCTATTTTGGAACTGTTTTGGCTATTCTGGTTCCTTTACTTTTCTTTTTCTTTTTTTTTTTTTTTTTGTGGGTACCAGGGGGACGACCTCAGGACCTCACGCGCCAACAGGCACCCGTGCCACTGAGCGATATCACCGGCCCCTTTTTCGTATGTGGGTTCCGGGAGTCGAACTCGGGCCCTCGCGCTTGCAAGGCAGGCGCTTACGCCGCTGAGCCATCTCACTGGCCCCCCTTTACTTTTCTATACATATTCTAGAATTAGCTTGTTGATATCTTTTTTTTTTTTTTTTTTTTTTTTTTTTTTTTTTTTTGTGGTGCTGCGGATCGAACCTAGGGCCTTGCACATACTAGACAAGTGCTCTACCACTAAGCTACATCCCCAGCCCTAGCTTGTTGATATCTATCAAAAATTGTTGCTGGGATTTTGGTTGGGACTGCATAGAATCTACCAGTTAAATCATGAATGACTGTCTTCCAGCCCCCACGCACCATTTCGATCTCTGTTTATGTGATGTTTGGTCTTACTCACTGGGCCTTCACAGCCTCCACCCTACAGGTCCTGTGGAGTGGTGTTAGACAAATCCGGAAGTGCCTCACTGGGAAGGGCCATTGGACTCGGCACTGACTTTCACCTTTAATTCCAGTTGTTTGCTGATGGCACACAAGCAGATGGTTAACTTTTGTATATTGACCTGGTGTTAGGTTTAGATCTAGAACATTGCCCCAAAGGCTCATGTATTCAGAGGTTGGGCTTCTGGGCGGTGACTGGATCACATAGGTGCTATACTCATTGGAGCTAAGTGTGCTGCTAAAAGGTGGGGCCTGGTTGGAAGACGTGGGTCACTGGGGGCCATGACCTCCCTCCCCAGCTTCTCTCCTTTCCCTCCATGGCTTCTCCCTTTTCCCCGTCATGGATGAGACACTCTCTGGCACCCACACCCTTGCACCATGCTGATTCTGCCTTGGAGCAGCCCAGAGTGGACTGAAACCGTGAGCCGACATAAACCTCTCCTCCTTCAAGTTTCAGGTGTCAGATATTGTGTCTCAGTGACAGGAAAGTGATGGAGCCACGTGGCAACTAAGTTCTAGGAAGGTTTTGGCAAGTTCTTTGGAATACCCTACGCAGACACTCATATCATGGAGTCTGACAATTTTTTCCAGTTTTCTTGTTGCTTTTTTTGGAGAAGGGAATTTTTGGCGGTCCTTAATCTGCCTTTTTTGCTGGTGTTATCATTATGATTCTGTCTTATCTCCTCTACTGACATGTTTTTACTTTTTACAAGTATATTTATAAAATATGTTTTTGGTGGTTGCTCTATAGTTTAAAAACATTTAAAAATAATTTGTATCTGTCTCAAATAATATCATACTCTTTCCACATAGTATAGAAACTAACAGTACACTCAGAATTCTTTCCTTCCATTCCTACCATCACTGTTGTCTTATTTTAAATGTGGTCTAAACATAGTGCATTGTTGCACATTTTGCTCTAAGCAGTTATCTTTTAGTATTTAGGGCATAAAATATTTTATTTCACAGTCAATTATTTTATGTTTGATGCTCATTTCTTTGATAGATCCCAATATCTGACTCAATCATATTCTACATATAGAACTCCTTTTAACATTTGTATTAGAGTAGATCTCTGACAATGAGTTATTTCAGTTTTTGTGTGTCTAAAATATTCTTTATTTCTCTTTGTTTTGGCTATAGAACTTTGGCTTGACAATTTTTTTCCAGTACTCTGAACATCTTAGTGATAATCTCCATTGTCTGCTGGCTAGCATGGTTTCTGGCAAGAAGTCTGCCGTAGTTCTTGTCCTTATCCCCCTGTTGGCAATGTGTCTGTTTTCCTCCACATGGCTTTAAAATTTTTTGCCTTTGTTTGCAAGAGTCTGAATATGGTAAGCCTGGGTATGTGCATGTGTGTGTGTGTGTGTGTGTGTGTGTGAAATCTGCCTGGTCCCACAAGCTTCTTTTCTTTTAGTCTAGTGTCTGTAAGTAATTTTGCAAATTTTAGAGCCATTATTTATTCAATTATCTCTTCTTCCCTATTCTTTCTCTTCCTCTTTTGTGCCCAGTCATGTGTATGTTAAGCCATTTCATATTATCCCATGGCTCAGGCATTGTTCTTTTTCAACACTCTTCCTTCTCTTTGCATTTCAGTCTGGGTTCCTGCTACTGACTTGTTTTCAAGTTCTAGGGTTCTTCCCTTGGTTGTGTTAAATTCCTGATGAGCCTGTCAAAGATATTCTGCATCTTTGTTGCAATGGTTTCAAGCATTTCCACTTGATTTCGTATAGTTTCAGCTCTGCTGAAAATTCCTACCTGATATGTGTTGTCTTCCTTTCCCATGAGAGCTTTAACAGATAAACTTGTTACTTTAAATTTCTTTTCTGATAGTTCCAAACTCTGTGTCATGTCTGAGTCTAATTCTTATGATGATTTTTTTTTCTCTACAGACTGTTTTTTTAAAAATTGCCTTAGGTATGTATGCTTGATAATTTTTGGTTGAAAGCTGGACTTCTTTTTGTTTTTGTTTTTTTGAAACAGTGTCTATGTAGCCCACGCTGGCTTGAGCTTGTGATCCTCCTGCCTTAGCCTCCCAAGTGTTGGCAAAAGCTGGACATTTGTACAGTAGAGGCCAGCAACCTTGTCCCATGAGGAGTCAGAGTAAACACTTTCGCATTCGTGGGCTGCATATAGTCCATTATTCTTGTTTTCTCCCTCTCCCCCTTCTTTAGCTCTTAAAAAATGATGGGTTTACAAGGATGCTGAACAGTGCCGGGCTAAGTGTCTCAGGCTCAGGAAGTTGGGGAGGCTTCCTGGGAGAGGTGAACTCAGACTGAGTTTTGAAGGAAAAGTTGGCATTTCCTGAGGAGCAGGTGTGCGTTGGTGGGGAAGCGGAAGTCCAGCAGCAGAACGGGGGTTGGGCCTCAAATGCCAGGGTAGGGCACATGGGCAGCACATCAGCCTGTCCCTCACCCCTCAGCACCCCATCCTCCACCACGGCAGGCATTTGGATAGGTAAGGAATGCACTTTCATCTTCTGCAAGCTTAGCAATAAACTTTCAGTTTCTGGGTTTTCAAGAACAGTTGGCAGATACCAAAGTTCTTTCCAGAGCTCACTGAAAGTCCAGCGTCACCTGATCTTTTTGTAGGAGAGACTGCAATTTAAGCTGGTTGGAGATGTGACATCAGGTGTCCTGCCAACATGCACAAAAAGATCTGGAATGTGCTTTGCCAACAGGAGCTGCAGCCAGGAGGCACTGGGTCTGAGCCCATGGCCAGCCCTGGTTGTGAGGAGTCAGCACCCAGGGGTTGACCCACAGAGAAGCCCCTGACAACACCGCTGCTCCCCTCCTGGATGACACTGCCTACAGGGCCTGGTTTGCTCCTTCTGAGAAAGGGACTCAAGGCTGTGCCCAGCTAGACCAGAGCCCGTCCCATGGGCCAGGTGGGGTGGCTAGGGCAGGTCAATGTCCTTGCCCTGCGGGTGGACTCTGGGCCAGTGTCCCTGTGAAGAGGGCAGGGGATGAGGCTGCTCACTGCTTGGTGACACAGCTGCCACCCAGGTCATGGGAGGATCCCCAAGCATGTCCCCTCTGAGGTGCCCCCCATGCTCTTACTGCTTCTCCCAAGCCCCACAGTTTAAAGTCCCCATCACCTCCCAGCAGTGCCATGGGCTGGAGACCAAATCTTTAGCACTTGGACTCTGGGGGACCCTTTTCCGAGCCATAGCATCCGCCGTTATCCAGCCTCGAGAGGCTGCAGGGACTCTGAGCCTCAGACCCCAGCCTGGGCAGCCACTCATCACCAGGGCCACGTCTCAGGGGCCCAGGTGACACAGGGTAGCCCCACCATGCGTGAGGACATGAGGAACAGGAGGGGCAGGGACCTGTTTGTCACACAGAGCAGCTGCGGAGTGCAGGGTGTCTCTGCCCATGGCACCAGGTACCTCTGGTCGGGGTCCCTGCATCCCCCTCCTCCTCGGGGTACCCCATGTTCTCTGGGACCCGAGGCTTCTCCAGATCTGGCTTGGCCAGAGCCCCCTTAGCGTCAGCCCTGACAGTCAGGTGAGGGGATCAGGCCAAAGGGCAGGGAGCAGGGAGCCGCCTCTCTCCGTCCAGGGCCACAGCCCTTGTGGGGCTCAGCGTCTGCATCTCAGCAGTGGCGAGTGGGTACCCCCTGCTGGGGATGTGGTTGAGGGCCCAGAGTGGGCTGACGTGGCTAGCAGGGCCTGGCACCCAGGGCACCTGCAGGAGGGGACACCTGGCCTCCTTGGCCTCCGGAGAGCCCACATCGTTTCTGGCTGGCTGCCGGGCTCCTGCATTGAGGAGCGGCCACGGCTGTGCCCACAGGAGCAGGAGCAGGGAATGGGAGAGGACAAGGCCCCAGGGAACGGGAAGACAGGCCCGCCAGCTGTCCAGGTCCCGCGAACCTGACCTCTGGTGGCTGCCTATGGCTCTGGCTTCCCGGCCTCCAGGGAGACACCAGGCCCTGCCCTACAATGGCAGATGTGGTGACTAAAATGTCACATGGCAGGGTCCTCAGTCCCACACGATTTGGTTAGAAACAAATCTCCAGATCGCAAAGAATGCAGGTGTCCCCGCGTAGGTTGATCATGGAGAAAGCTGAGGTGAAACTCAGAGGCCAGCCCGGCCCTGCCATTGCCTGAGGAGCTGGACGAATGGAAAGAACAGCAGCCGGGGTCAGACCTCTCTGGCATTCGGAGGACGGGTCCCTCTCGGTGGCCTCGGGAGGGCTGAGCCCAGAGCTCGGCTCATCTGACGTGGGTGTGAGGTGTTCTCTGGAAGTCAGGCTGGCTGGTCGCTCTGAGCAGGGACAGAGACAGCCACTGTGTGTCCCCATGGGCTGCAGATGTCTGCCCTGTGCTCCAGGACTGGGACACAGGTGGGTAGAGGAGGTGACGGCCCTGGGATAACAGGGCAGGGGCGGAGCAGGGGCCCGGCAGGCAGCCAGGAACACAATCCCTGGAAATTCGAAGTTCTTAAGTATTTTATTATTAGTAGTTCTTTTAAAGTGTCAAGAATCATTCCTGCAAAGACTATTTTATTTGCTCAAACTAAGGAGGCTGCCAAGGCCCCGTAGGGCCTCTCTGAGGCAGTGAAGAGAGGCGTCCGGACTCGCAGGCTGGGCCGGTGTCTGTACCCGCAGACGTGCTGGGACATTCATCGGACCCCTCGGTTCTATGATTTTGTTGGTTGCAGGGACAGACGCAGCCTGGTCTGTGGGGAGTGCCACAGCCGTGCCTACTGCAGGAAGGCCCGGAGGAAGTCGTTGTAGGAGACCTTGGAGGACAGCGTCTTGTCGTAGTACTCGAGCAGGTGGAAGAACTCCTCCTCGGAGAGGTTGATGCTGAACTGCCTCAGCACCTGGGGACAGAGGAAGACCTGCGGCTCCCAGGCTGGGCAGGGCTGTGCCTGCCTCTCCCCTGGCCCCTGCGGCCACTGGGTACCAGCCCGCAGATCTGAGGGCCGGGAAGCCCTCTGCAGGTGCAGTCTCAATGACGTGACAGTAACACAGCCCGTGGTCCCACCATATCCTGCTCTATTTTGTCCCCTGACAGGAGCAGCTAAGGCAGCCCCACCCATTTCAGCTGGTTGGGAAGCAGAGGCAAAAAGGACGCCTCCGAGAGTGGGTTTTGTGTTGGGACAGCTGACTGGGAGGTCTCGGTCACCAGGGCCCTGCCTGTGCTCAGCTTGGCCGATGCCCGTTGGAGCAGCACTGCTGTGCATTGAGTGTCAGGCTCTGTGCAGGCTGCCAGGGAGGTCACTGTGCCTGCATCAGGGCCACCTTGCCCTTCTGGGTTTGCAGTGAGGCCAGGGGCGGAGGCTTGGACGAGGCTTGGGGTCAAGGTGCAGGCCGGCCAGGGTTCTGGGCTGGTACAGTGGCTGCAAGCAAGGCCTCTAGAGAAGCTGGGCTGGCAGCAGCTCTGGGCGGGGTGCAGGGCCCCCCACCAGAGGCTCACCTTCCTGAAGTCATCCGCGCTCAGGAACCCCGTCCCGCCCTTATCACAGGCTTTGAACATGCGTCGCATGGGCCTCCAGCAGTGCAGGATCTTGGGCTGGATGCGCAGCAGAGCCACGTAAAAGGAGGATGTCTCAGCACCGGCTTCTTTCTAGGAGACAGAGCGGGAGGAACCTGGGGATGGGAAGGTGGGGGCGTGCCCCGGTGGCAGAGAGGAGGTGTGACCTCCTGCACCTACACACAATCGCTTCCCTCTGTGTGCAGGGGGCCCGTGTGGGCCGTTCAGACACTGCCTCTGGGGCCCTGCCCACATCTGGAAGGAGGGGGCCCTGTCCATTTCATACACTGCGGAACAGGCTCAGCCGGGTACGTGATGCCAGCCGTGTAACACCAGCACACAGCAGGCCACGTCCCCTCTACCCAGGGACCAAAGGAGAGGGCTGGGCAGACACCCGACCAAGTTTAAAGTAGTTTGAGGAAAGAAAGAGAGACAGAGAGAGGGAGAGAGAGAGAGAGAGAAATTCCGGTCTGGGTCTCCTGGTAGGGTATTGTAATGAAGAGTGTTAAAAAAAAATTGCCAAGGGTGTAATTATATCTAGTAATTAGACAGTACTACACTGTGATTATTTCATTTAGGTGCTATTAGATCGAAAACAGGATATTTTAGCATGATTTAGCCCCAACACATGTCTGAATATCACAGAGGTGAGCTGCAGGCAGTAATGTGTAACAGGTTTTGGGGAAGTTTAATTTTAACATGGTGCTACAGAAAACAAACGAGCGCCGAGTGAAATTGCTTTCCATTTGGACATCATTTAGCACCTATGATGGAAACTCCCCAGCACCCCAGGGCTTTGGGAGGGGGGTCCGCAGGCTGCAGAGAGGGGGCGCTTGGCTCACCCCATGCTGGTTGTGGGTGCTGCCAGCCCTGCCCGAGTCCTCTGAGGTGACCCCGGCCCTGCAGGAAACAGCAGTGCCCAAGTGGTGTCCCCAAAGGATGTCTTCTTGCTGCTGAAGGTCGCAGAGCAAACTCCCAAACAGCCAGACAACAAAACCTCCCTTTTAGCTTCTCGGCAGGAGGACTTGTGGCCTGAGTGCCACCCTTGCCCAGTGGAGGCCTCAGCAGCTGCCAGAGGGGACAGGGACTGTGACCAGAGCCACTTAGGCTCTTTCCTGGGAGGCCACAAGAGCAAGGAGGGCCAGGAAGGAGGACTACGCGGTCTCTACGTCTCTCCTGCTATGTTCGTGGGCCCCTTGAGGCTCTGTTGAGGGCAGCATCTTCCCTGTTCATGGAAGAATGGAGCCAGCCCGAGAGCCACCTTGACTTCACGTTTCCTTTGTGAACTTGTCCTTCAACAAGACTTTGCCCTGGCTCTTGCTTGGCTATGCTGGAAGGAAGCTGTGTTAGGATGCTACCTGATTTGGCACAGCATTACAGATCCAGCTGTGTAGAAACCCTCTGCATTGATTCTGCTTACCTGCTTGCGGGATGAATCCGCACACTCCCCTGCCCCACACCCTTGGTCCCTGCCGCTGGAATCAGCCCTGTGCATTCCTGAATCCACAGTACCGGTTGCGCTTGCTGTTGGATGTGACTTAGTTCAACATTGCAGATGATAGAAGAGCTTGAAACCTATTTTCTGACTTCATGTTTTGGGTTTTGTTTTGCTTTTTTTTTTTTTTTTTGTCTTTTTGAGACAGGGTTTCGCTATGCAGTTCAGGCCAGCCTTGAACTCACTTTGTAGCCCAGGCTGGCCTTGAATTTGCAGTGATCCTCCTGCCTCAGCCTCCAAAGTGCTGGGATTACAGGTGTGTGCCACCACACCTGGCTTGTTTTGCCTTTTGAGCCCTGGATTTGCTATTAGTTCAGGCTGGCCTTGAACTCCCTGTGTAGCTCAGGCCTGCCTTGAATCCATGTTTTGGAGAGACTGGAGCAAGACGCGGGCTGGGGACCTCGATGACATGGTTGGATGTGACTGAGAATCAGAGGCCAGTTCCAGAAGAGCCTCGCCATCCTGCTGGTATCCCGTGTCTTTAGGCCCTGGTTCCTCTCCAAAGAAACAGGAAAGGGAACTACCTCTGGCCCAACACCACGCTCCAACCAGGTCTCCTGCCCATCTCAGGAGGCCAGCAAATGGAAGATTTGTGTCTAAATTCAAGATGTGTAAATCTGCCGTGACCCCACCCCACCGTTTTGTCTCCTGTGTTAACTCGCAGGGTGTTGTGTGAGTGCTGACACTTTGTCTGTCGTTCTGATGCTTTTGCTGCTCGGGGAAGAGCCACTGGAAGCAGGTGTCTCCAGACTTACAGGGTTCTGAGGGAGGGAAAGGAAATCTCTAACTTATGCCCAAGAGTGTACATTTCTGAGGTGCCTTCAGCATCCCCAGAGCCTGGTGGAGACCAGTTCACTACCCCTGACCCTGGCTCCAGGAGCCAGTCCAGTCAGACCCCGTGGGCTCAGGCTGCCTTCCCATGCCTGTGGGTGCGGAGGAAATGGGGACAAGGCTTTGCCAGGCAGGGATCATGAGTCGTCGGAGCACAGGCAGCGGGGGCGGGAAATAAAGGGATGCGCGACGGCGACAACTGAGAACACCACGCCGTCACCCACCGCGGCTCCCGAGGATGCCCGCCTACCATCTTGTGCATGTTCTGGATCTTCATGCGCTGCATCAGCGAGGTCTCCTTGGCCCTGAGGAGGAGCACGCAGCTCTGGATGAAGTCGCAGTAGGCGAATGTGCCGTTGTTCCTCAGGTCGTACTTCACAAGGAGCTGCTGGCTCTCCTCCTTGCTCACGTCCAGGCGGAACTTCTCCATGAGAGCTGCGGGCGAGAGGGCGGCGTGTTGGCTGCAGCTCATTCTCTCTCTGTGTCTCATCCACTCATGTGTTCATTTGCTCTGCTGTGGGCCCTGGCTCGTTCCCTGCATACAGAGCTTGGGGTGGCTGGACACACACGTACGGGAATAGACACACAAAGAACTGTCATAGGGAGGGGTCCCTGTGTCCTACTGGCCTGCACTGTCCGGGGAACCTGCTGTCCTGGTCACCAGAGCTATGGTCGCTGTGTGAAGACAGCACTGCAGGAGCCAGGATGAGAGGGGGAGGTGCTGTCCCCAAAGGACAGGAGCTGGACACAAGGGGACAGGGGCTGGGGACGTCTGGTGGGGGGCCGGGTGGTAGGGACAGTGTTTGGACTCAGCCTGCGGACCATGGACTTTCCATCTATGCAGCACAGACATCCTCTTGATGGTCATTAGGCTGTGAGCATTGACATGTGTTTCAGCTTTCATTCCAGTGACACCTGCAATCTGTAAAAGCTGCCCTGGAGCATGGGGACCCGAGAGTTGACTTCGGTATCAGGGTCCAAGCCTGGCTTTCTGATGAGGATCATGTTGATGCCACATGGGGCTGGCACATCTTAATGCCAGACATCAGCACTCACCCCCTTCCGCCCTCTTGGTGCCAGTATTTGTGCACAGTTACCTCCCAGTCATAAAGACAGTGCTGGTTCTGGGGGGACAGCTCATGTTCAAGAGACACTTACGTAGGGTAAGATTTTAGTATAATAGACTGAGACTTCGACTCGACATCATGAAAGGACAGTGTCAAGGCCAGGCTGCAGGGCCATGCTAGTGGTGGAGGCTGAGAAAGAAGCGGTGTGGCGTAAAGGATGTTGTTGAGCACTGTGGGACGCGCGTCTCTCCCTGCACAGTCGGGGACAGGAGGTCACGGGCCAGCGGGCCAGCGGGGGCCCACGGAACCCAAGGACATCTTTGCAGCGCGCCCCTCTGCAGGGGAGGAAAACACAGGACTTGGAAGTTTGTAACTCTTTTCTAGCGTTGAATTTTGGATGCCCTACTGAAGTCTGATAAGCCTAAGAGAATAATGGATGGGTGACTTACATGATGTCATGGTGAGAAAGAAAAGAGCAAGGAGAATAGGAATAGCAGCACAAGTTAAGGTCGAAAAGCGGAATGCAAATGTGCGTTGACACCGATCCGGCTGCAGCCAGAATGCAGCCGATGTGACACCGTTTGGTTATTGCTGACTCCATGTTTTTATATTTAATTTTTAAGGCTTTTTACAGGAGCTGTGAAAGAGTTTACGGCCTGTTTTGTCTGTGCCTTTTCAGCCCCGTAAGATGGGATGAAGTAATCTCTATCAGTATTGGAGGGGCCAAGGAAAAACTAGGAGGAGAGGGAGGTAAGCCGGTGTTCAGCAGAGGGACGCGGCCCAATCCGCGTTGCCGTCATGTAAAATGCTCCGTAAACAATGAGCAGTGATTCGCGGGAGTGTAAACCCAGCAGGTTTCATTTTAAAAGCTTAGCAAAGTGATCAAATGAGAAAACAGCCAAAAGAAGGTGCTGATGTGGGTAGGGCCCCAGGAGTGTCCACCCGTCCTCCTCTACCTGTCCCATGTGCATCACGGGGAGCCTGAGTGTCCCCATCTGTCATCTGCCCTCTTCCACCTTGCCCCCTCCCCTCCACTGTCACAGTCGGGACATTCGCATTCTCCCAGTGACCACAGCAAGCCTGGTGTCCAGGACTGGGAGCCGGAGGAGCGCAGAGTGCCATGCGGGGGTCACAGCCCACTACCTCTGCCCGGGCATCGTGACAGGTCTCTCCCTCGCCTCCACCCTAAGCCTGAGGCTGTGCCTGGTGAGAATGGCCTCCTGCTGGCAGGGGTGATGGGGATGGAGCCACACGAACCCAGGAACTGGGGCGCAGTGATGGTCCCCAGTCTTCCCGTGTCCTTCTCCTTGCACTCCTTTAGCAGCTCCCGCCAGCAGCCCTGGACCTGCTTCTGGAGCCGGTTCTCAATGAGCTCACAGTTCTGCAGTGGCTGGGTGCCCGCTGGGGTCTGGAAGAGGGGCAGACAGGTCCTTTCACTTGAGGTTCCAAGTGGACACAATGACAAAAGTGCAGACAGGACGTGGGGCTTGGGGTTTGCAGGATTGCAGCCTGTATTAGCTCAGAGGTAAGATGGAAAATAGAACAGAGATGTACTGTTGCAATTTAGCTTTTGTTTCCATTGGTGGGGCAAATCCTAACACCCAAAACATTTTCGGAAATAAATACATGGCCACAGTTGAAGCGTGTCAGTGGTGTGGGCTTTGTGCGTGTGTGTGGTGTGTGTGAAGTGACACATTTTTCACTTGAGGAAAGGTCTTATCAAAGAAAGGGATTTTCTCATCATCTGCACGAGGCGTCAATCCTGTAAACACGGAATCTCCATTATTTTGAAATATGTGAACCTGGGACAAAGCTGTTCTTTGTTGTATTTTCCATTTCAAAGGAGCTGTTCAGTCCAGTCCAGACCTCCTCCTGGGGCCCCTTGACATGGGTCATTCAATACAGTACCGAGCCCACTCAGTGGACCTCGGGGCTCCCCCTGAATCCCCCCCACAACCTGGGCCTGGCACTCAGTGGACAACCACACCCCTCCTCCGGCCGCTTGTGCCAGACCCTTCCGCGTCTCCCGACAACCCCTGCCTCTCCATCCCCACCCAATCCATCAGGAGCCCTCCCGGCTCTGTCCTGAAGACCATCCAGAGTCGGGCCCCTCCCCAGCTGCCTGCCACCACTGTGACGCCTCCCCGTGGCTCCCGGCCTGGGCACGGCAGTCCTTGCTGCTTGTCCCCACTGTCCAGTGTGCTCTCCGGAGCCCCTCTGCTGCCCAGAAATCTGCACAGGTTCCGTAGCCCTGGGAACATATGCCAGGTCCCTCTGGCCTGCATGGGACACCCAAACATGTCCCCTGGAGTGCTGGAGCTCAGAAGTCTAAGTGGATCTTACTGAGCTGAAATCGAGGTATCTGGGTTCCTTTCTAGCTTCTCACACTACTTGGCTGGCGGCGCCTCCATCACCAAAGCCAGCAGCAGCAGGTGGGTCTGTCCCAAGTCCTGGCTCTCTGGCCCTGACTCCCCAAGCGAAGACTCTCACAGTCACCCCGAGCTGGCTGGATCCTCCCGGATAATCTCTCTACCCACAGTCAGCTGACAGCAACTAATTCCATCTGCAACTGGATGCCCCTGCCGGGCACGGATTCCACGGGTCAGGGTGTGGAAGCTGCAGGGTGCTCCTGACCCCCCTCATTCTGCTCCACTTCCTGCTTTTGGACTTTCTGATGATGACGACTCACACTCCCCGCCCATCGTCTCCTGTGACAGCGCAGCCCCGCACCCCTGCAACAGGTCCTTTGCCGTGGACCCTGCAGGGGCACCTGTTACGTGGCAGTCATTACACGCTGCATGAGTGCACGCGTGACCTGTCCCATCTCTGAGGGCTGCTGCACCCCGGGCATCACGACAGCAGCACTGTGTGCATGGGGGCGCCTTCTGCCCCTCTTCCTTCCCCTGACTCACTGCCTGCGTGCAGAGGGAGAGAGCGCCCGTGCCCACCTGGGCGCCTCCCTCTTCCCCCTCCCACCTAGAGACTAGGGCCGCACCTCTCACTGGAGCACAGGAGCGCACTTGCTAGACCTCGCCGCCTGTGAGATGGGCACGCACACACCTGGGTGCCACCTGGCCTGGGTGTTTCCATGCCCCAGGTGCCGCCCTGCCCTCTCCTTCCCCAGCTGGGGTCCCCTCTGCTCTTCCCTCTCCTCCTTTCCTTACACCCCTCCCTCCGGGGAAGCCACAGCTAAGGCCCCGGTGACTTTCTGTGCCCAGGCTCATGCTGCGCCGGGCTCTGGGAGGTGTGCGGATCTGGTGTGAGGCGGTGTGGGGCACTTGTTAGGGTGTGCACTCACGCAGGGGTGACTCCGTGACTTCAACCCTGCCCTCAGGTCACGCATGGGCGAGGAGACAGCAGATTGGGTTCCCTCTGAGAACTCAGGGACACTGCTGCCCTTCTGGGCCTGGGCCGAGTTACCCGTGGCCGGCGGCGTGGCTTCCTGCTCCGCGCTGAACCTGCTCAGGAACTCCAGGTACTTCAGCCTCCCCTTGGCGTTCACGGGCATCTCGCTCCAGAGCCTGTCAAACTGGAGGAAGCAGAGAGCATCCCCAAGGGTCAGCGTGGACCAGCAGGAATCCCAGAGTCCCACCTGCACGGCAGGGGCAGTGCTAGCAATATTGGCAGGGGCTGAGGCCTAGGAAATGCAAAAATGAGAAAAGGGAAAACAAAACAAAACAAAAACCCATTTGGCCTGTGCTTGCTGGAAGCCTCTGGAAGACTGGAAGAGCCAAGACAAGAAGATTATTCATGGCTTCCGCAGGACATTTTTTAATTGAATTGGGCCCTTAGTGAGCCGTTTAAGGCCATTAAATCTTGTGATTAGTCACAGTGACTGAGATGCAGTGTATGAAAACATTTTAGGAGAAAATGCAAATCAAAGTCCTGGCCCACCTTCGTCCCAGGGAAGCCGGTCTGACTCATTTCTCTTCCTTCCCCTACACTGGACTCCTGCAAACAGCTCACCAGGTGATGCTGCCTCAGCCACTGAATTTGCATCCACAATTTATTTCGCCCTTGGGGCCAAGGACATGTTCTCGAAAGATGAAAAGGGAGCGTTCGGAAATCTGGAGAAGTTTATGGCTTTGTGTTGTTGCTATCAACACCACAGACCGTATCGGGACCACACACGGCACCCGGAAAGCACCAGGCATTCTAAATAAGCCACTTCTCATGAGCTGAGGGCTTTTGGGGAGCCAGGAAGCGTGGGAACTTGCTTCCAATTTGATTTTGTGCACAGCTCTAGAGCCCGGCGGAGCCCCAGGCTTCAGCACAGGCTGAGGGAGAAGCAGCCGGGGAAAGAGGAGAGGAGAGATGGGAGACGGGGGTCAGACTCCCACTTTTCCTTTCTGTCTTGCGCCCCATCCCCTGGCCCCCAGGCTGAGGCTGGGGCCAGAAACCGAGTTTGCTTGTGGGTCTCCGCTGCATTTTCCCAAAAGCAAACTACAAGTGAGCTCTCAGGCTGTACGCGAAGCCCCTGAGCTCCTTTCGGCCTCCACACCAGCCCCGAGCAGCCCATCGCTGCCTTTAGGTCCCCAGACAGATGACCCCGGGTATGGGACTGACAGGTGGCGGCCACCACAACGAGCATGCTTGTGCGGAGGGGTCAGCCGTGGGACGTTAGAGAGGATTCAGCGCCCTGGGTTAGGAGGAGGGTGGAGAGCGTTTTGCAACTTTAGAAGGTACAGGAAAATAAAAAGTATGTTGAAATGCAAAAGAGTCTATCAAAAAGGTGATAACAACATGCACGGAATCATGGCTTCTGATACCAGAATGTCCCCCCATGCTCTGCTGAGAAGTCCCCACCTCGCCTCAGGCCATTGGCAGCAGGCGGAGACTTCTGGAACCCAGAGCCTCCCAGCGTCTGTCCACTGTGGTCACTGCATGCAGCGGGAGCCCTGTCTCTGAGCCCAGATGCCGCTTCTGTTTTGGAGTTGTGTGACCAGGAATCCCCCCCCGCCCCAGGCCAGGGAAGTCCCCCCCGCAGCAGAGCCCAGACGCTCCCTGCTTCTGAGACCCTGGGTTCTACCCAAGGCCGCTCTTCTCTTCCTCCTGCTTCTCCCTCACTTCCTCCTCCTCCTCCTTTTTCTTCTCCTTCTTCTCTTCTATTCTTTTCTTCTTTCTCTTCTCTACTCTTTCTCCTCCTCCTCTTCTTTCCTTTTCTTCTCCCTCCTCCTTCCTCTTCCCCTTCCCTTTCCTCCTCCTCCTCCTCCTCCTCCACCTCCTCCTCCTCTTCTTCAGGGCCTGGAGGCGGGGCAGATCTTCCTGCCTCTGCCCTGTGTCTGGGTCTTACAGGCTTCTCCTCCTCCCCCCATCTCTCAGTGTTTCCGGCAAAGGCCGCGTTGCTGTGGATGGGTGGTGGATCCCTCCAGATCCTTGGCTTCTCAGTTCCTGGCCTCATCTCAGCCGCCCACAAGGTTACACACAGGTCATCACCGGTACGTCCCTCCCTGAAACCTCAGCCACGAACATTCCCCTCTCTGGCCATCACCTCTCCACCCCTCTCCACCGCCTCAGACCATCTGTACCCCTTTGCCTACCCTACTCTTCACCCCGTTCCCGGCCCCCACTCCTCTCTAATGCTGCTGAGATCCCACGCGATCACCCTCCGCAGTGCTCTTCCCCTGCCCTGAGCTCACCTGGCAACGCTGTAACTACACACAATAGTGATGGGATAGCAGACAGTGACCCTCAGGATTTCCTTGGGTTAAATTCAACCAAGGATCAGCTGTAATGAAATGAAAACTACCGAACACATACAGAAGCAAGTCACCAGGAACATGAGTTGGCCAAAACGAGCTAAGAGAGATTTCCACTTCAGACACCGGAATTATAAGAGAATACAGAGATTATATGTAAAATAAAGTGGTTCTCAAACTTCGGCACACTGGAATCACCTGACAGCCTGCTGGCCCCTTCCCGGAGCTCTGATTCCATAGATGTGTCTTATAGAACATCACCTTATAGCAGTATTGGTGCGAGCTATGGTGGAATACTGTTGTTTAAACTGTTAAGAGAGGGGCCGGTGAGATAGCTCAGCAGCATAAGCGCCTGCCTGGCAGGCGCGAGGTCCTGAGTTCGACTCCCGGTACCCACATATGAAAAAAGGGCCGGTGATATCACTCAGTGGCATGGGCACCTGCTGGCACGCGCACCTGCTGGCACGCGAGGTCCTGAGTTCGACCCCCGGTACCCACACACACAAAAAACAAAAACAACAAAAAACTGTAAAGAGGAAATTACTATCAATTTACCGTTCCCCACATAGAAACATTTCCTTTAAAATATGATCACATAGCTGAGCATGGTGGTACATGCCTGTAACCCCAGCACTTGGGAGGCTGAAGCAGGAGGATTGCCACAAGGTTGAGGTCAGCATGGGCTACATGGTGAGTTCAAGAACATCCTGAACTACATATGTCTCTCCCCTTCTCTCCTCTCCTTTCCTCTTCCCTCCTCTTCTCTCCTCTCCTCTCCTTTCCTCCCCTCCCCTCCCCACCCCCCCTCTCATAATATATATATTCAATATATATTTTAATATATATATTAAATTAATTATAATTAAATTAATTATATTAATATATATTTTAATATATATATATTTTAATATATATATTTAAAGATCTACCATCAGCAGATCATGAACAAATGGTTACTTCATGAAGAAAATGATCCCAGAAGAAAGGTCTGTGATGTAAGTAGTAAAGAAGGTACCACTAAATAAACACCAACTTTATAAAGCTAACCAGTCTAAGGTTTAATTTATACAGAAAAATGATAAGATACATCTAAAATATTATAAAATAGTAATATGAAATCAAAGGAGAAAATAAGAGTCACAAAACCTTAATATCCTTGGGTGCCGGCGGACAAAAGAGATGCTTTAGACTCTGGATTTTGTTTTATAACACTTGGTAAAATTTCAAGGGCTATGGTCACTTACTAGTTAAAAGAACAAAATAAGATATTAACTTATAGAACTTAAAAGGTTAGAAAAACAATTTTTATAAGCTCAATCCAAAAGAAGAAAGATTGTAAACAATATAAAACATGAGTATTAAGTAGAAAGCACAATATCAGATAATAGAAATACATCAGGAATTACAATAAATATAAATGGACTAGATAAACATCCATATAAATAAAAAAGCAGAGATTGTTAACTTGGATTTTAAACATTAATCTACTGATAGGCTGTTAATATACATTTACAAAAAACATAGGTCACAGAAGAGTCAGAGATTTTAAAAAAATTTAGAAAGAGATATGCCAAGCAAACACCAAATAATAGAAAGCTAAAACAGTTTTAATAATACCACGTAGGGCCGGGGATATAGCTCAGTGCCTGCCTGGCAAGCATGAGGTCTGGAGATCAATTCCCAGTACCACAAAACAAAACAAAACAAAACAAAACAAAACAAAACAAAACAAAACAAACAAACATAAAACCAAGTAAAATATATTTTAAGCCAGAAACTCTTTTCCAGGTTTAAAGAAGACAATTAGATAATACTAAAACGTTAAACTCACTGGGAGGAAATAATAGTTCTAAATTTGTATATATTTAATTGGAAAACCCCTGCAAGAAATTGATACATCTAGCATTGCAGCTGGAAATTTCAACACATCTCTTAGTGAAAACATCAAAACCTTCAGCAAGGGCGTACATATGTCTCTCCCCTTCTCTCCTCTCTCCTCTCCTTTCCTCCCCTCCCCTCACCACCCCCCTCTCTCTCATAAGGCGTACCCTTATGACCTGGGGAGAGGTAAGGGGTGAGGATTTCTTCACTGGAACACGAAATACATTAAAGTGCTGCTTTTCGTCAGGACACGCACAGGTCACTGAGGGAGACCCAAAGTCTGCTTCAGGGCTCCCATCTTGCTCCTGTCTTGCATGGGCTCTGGGCTCAGACCACATTCCCCACCCCTCGCCCTCTACAGTACTGGCTTTCAACTTTGTACTCCAACCCGGTCGGACCTCCTTGTCATCCACGTCCCCTCTGCTGAGGGACCTCAGCTCCCAGTCACCCCTACCCAGCTGCCAGTCTTCACTCCCAGGTCTCCTGCTCCGAGAGCACCCGGCCGCCTGTCCAGAATGCAGGCTCCCACTCCCTGTCCCTTCTGCCTCACCTGCCCGTTTTTGTTTGTTTTGCCTCAAGAGCCTCATTTCTAAGAAAGCACATATTCCAGTTTCCTTATTGTCTGAAAACCCCCAAAAGAACGCAGATCCCAGGAGAGCAGGTGTTGGTCGGCTGTGCACACTGGCTGTGCACTCACTGCTCCTGCAACTGGGATGTCCTCTCTGCCACGCCACTCTCTCCTGTCCCCATGAACCTGACGTCCTGTCTTCAGGAAACCGCCGGCCCTCCTGCCAGGCCCCTGCCACGCCCGCTTGCCGCTACAGCCCTCACAGAGCAGGCAGCAGCCTGCAGCTCCTGAGTACTGTGCCTCTCCAGCTGCACGTCCCCGGCCCACATGCAACCCCGCACCCTCATGCACGTGTGGGCCCATACGTGGGCGCAGGCTGTCTCCCCGCACTCCCCGCACTTCCAAGCCAGGAGGCCGTGTGCCCGAGAACCTGCAGGTGTCCCAAGGGTTCAGCCAGAGGATGCAGAGCTCAAGGTGAGCGGGACGGGAGAGGGTTAGGCTGAGCTTGAGCGTGGTCGGAGGGAAGGAGACTTGGGAGAGCCCCGAGAGCACTGTGTGTCCCCACTTTCTGGGGAAGACGCTTGCTCAGAGAGGTGCAGCAACTTAGCCAAAGTCACGGGCGTGGGAGGGGTTCTGGTCTCTTGGAGCAATTTTCTCACTGCCTAGGGGCGTCTGCTGGGAGAATAGCGCATCTAAAGTGTTTAACAGCTCCCCTCCTAAGGGCTGCATGTAAGAGCACTCGAGCAACACTGTGGACGGATCTAACCGGCCTTGCAAGGAGAGGCGCCACCGTGAGGCGGACCGGGTTCCAACAGCCCCTTATGGCCCATTTCCCCAGAGCCATGAAGACCCCCGGTCCCGCCCTCTGCCCTGCAGACCCCCTGCTTTTCTGAAAGATGTGGCCTGTCCCGCTCTACAGAGCTCTGTAAGTCAACGAAGGTGCCCCCTCGGAACCACTATTCCTGTTTGTGTGTGTGTGTGTGATGTTTTTACAATGCAGGTAAACGAAATCATGCAGTCTATGGAAATGTTATTTAATATGGTTGGAGCTGTCCTCGTGAACTCAATTTTGAGTTCCCCGGATGACGACCTTAACATATCACAAGGACAAATGCATTCTGCGTCATATTTTAACAGACGCTGTGCCTTCAACCAAGAAGGTTGCTATGGTTTGTAATTAGATGTCCCCCCAAGAGCCTCAGCTGTTCATAGGTGGGGCTTTTGGAGAGTGATGGATTATGGGGGCTTACAGTTGATTTGCTCTTAGGAGGTGGGGTCTGTGGAAGAGGCGGTCCTGGGGGCGTGGCCTGGAAGGGTTCATCTCCCTCCCGGCTCCTCCCTCCTTCTCTGCTTCCGGTGCGCCATGCCGTGAGCAGCTGGCTTCTGCCAGTCCCCTCTGCCCTGCCCTCTTGCCTGGGAGCCAGCTGACCATGGACTGAAACATGAGCCAGCGAGGGAAGTGACTAACACAAAGGTTGTTGGCACGGTAACTCACACAGGAAATATACCTAAGGGTCCCTGGGGCTTTTGCTGTTTACCAGCCCATATCCGGAAGCAACCTTCTCCATCAAGGGATGGTTTCTGCTAATCACCCAACTTTAACCATGGGGCACGTATACCAGGCTTTGATCCTGTAGGTGATGCGGACTGTATCTGAGATGTGTGAATTTATTTTTTTAGGAAGGAAAGTTTAAAAATAAGTGCTTAATTTTGTTGGGGAGGGCTTGATTGCTGAGGATGATGGAGTTTCTGTAGTGGAAACTTAAAATCAGATTCTCTGGTTATCAATGCTGGGTGTGTCAGCACATCATTAATTTATATCAATAATTACAGTGAAAGTTTATTCAATTAGATGAAACGAAAAATTGTTATTAGTAAAACTTTTATCAGTTGGCACCATGGAATAATAAATGTGACTACATTCATTTTAGAGGCTTATTTTGATCTGCATTGTTTGCAAAGACAGAGCTTGCTTGCCTTTGATGCTCTGTGAAGTGTTTAGCAATAGCACTTCATTTTACTTAGTGACAACGGTCATCACAAAATGCCTAACTTTGGGAAAGTTAAGCCTGATGTTCACATTGTCAGTGTTACGGTTTACGTCTGGGAGGATGTACTCCCCCAGTGCCTCATGTGCTCAGAGGTGGGGCTTGTGGATGGTAAATGGATTATGGGCGTGCCTGGTGTTGGAAGGCAGATCTGGTGGGAACAGGTGAGCTGCGGGGGCATGGCCTGGAAGACCATAACTCCCTCCCTGGTCCTGTCTTCCCTCTCTGCTTCCTGGCCACCATGAGGTGAGCACCTTCCCTCTGCCAGACCCTTCCACTACTCCTTCTCACCTTGGCATCAGCTAACTATGGACTAAAAACTTGAGCCAAAATAAACTTCTTCCTTTAAGTGTGGGTGTTTGGGTATTGTGTCCCAGTGACAAGAAGGTGACTAAAACACAGGGTCTTTAATGAGTACATTCTTCCTGGCAGTGAGGTCTGAAGCTCTGGAGATAAAAGGGACATATTTCCACCTGGATCTGCAGGCAGAACCCTGGGCTGAGCATGAGCAGAACTCCCAGGAAGGAAGAGGCATTGCTTTTTTAATGCCTTTTGTCTGAATTATTCTCTGGGAATGGGTGTTGATCTGTGGGAGAACAGCAGCAGCTGGTAGCAGAGCATTTGCTTGGGGGAAGGGAACAGGTGCTATCTGTTAGCTGCTCAGCATTGAGCTGTGTGTGGCGGGGAGGTCTGGGGCACGTGGACACCCCACAGTGACAGTGGGACCCTGCCCATCACGGGCACTTGCTGAGCACCCTCTCTGTGCCAGGCATTGTTATGCATGTGATACTGGGTATGGAGCAAAGCAACCTGGTGTGACCATGGCTGGAAGTCGGTAAGGACAGGCGCCTTCCAAAGTGCTCTCCTCTCACAGTGGGGGCTGCAGGGCAAACCCTTGGGACACCATCTGCCTTGGGAGGCTATGTGGGGCCGAGGAGGACAGGGCAGAACCTCTGAGCTACAGTGAGCCCCACTCAGTCCTCAAGGGAGGAAACAGTGGGGAAGCCGCTCTGGGGATTGTGTGATGGGTAGAGGACCCCAGAGAGTGATGGCCTGTGTCCAGAGTGGAAGGGACTCCCAGGGGTGGGCAGGTCCCCAGCACGCTCAGAGCAGCAGCCCTAGGAGCAGCAAGAGCAGAGGACAGAGGCAGCATCAGGAACACAAAGGTCCATGTCTCCTGCTGGGGTGTGTGGGGCCCTTGCCACCCTCTTTGGCTCACACAGTTACTGGATGATGGAGAAGGAAAGGAGGGTGGGAGCTGGGGCTGAGTTGAATTTGATTTGCAAAGCCACAGGGAGATTTTCTGCACTCTGATTGAAATGGTGTGATTCACACCTGTCACCTAACAGAAGGCTCCTGAGACTGAAAAACAAAACAAAGCTGGGCATAGTGGTGCACACTCCTAATTCCAGCAGCTGGGAGGCTGAGGCAGGAGGATAGTGAGTTACAGGCCAGCCTGGACTACATAGTGAAAACCTATCTTAAAACAATAGGAGAACAAAATAAGGTAGATACCTTGAGTATTGTTTAAATTGGAGAGTATGCCCTGTGTGCGGGGGAGCATGGGCCTGGGGTGCCCCTGACGTTGGTCCAGAACAGAAACCGAGAAAGCCTGCGCCTTACTTGCTCGTCCGTCAGGATTTGCAGGTGGCGGGTGCAGATGGCCCTGAACTCATCCCTGGAGACCGTGTTCATTTTGTTGGTGTCGAAGTTCTCAAACTCCTGGGTGAAGGTGTGGTGGCGGGAGGTCACAGCTTTGTGGAGTCGCGCCAGCAGCTCTCTGTTGGCCACTTCTCTGGGAGACGCAGGGAGTGGCATCCTGGGCATTCTCTTGGCCCACTCGTCAGCGGCCTGCACAAAAGAGAATGGGAATCGACACACTGAGTCCGGGGTACAAACCTCCTGGCTCCAGAACCCACAGCCGGGACACTTCCCAGGGAGGCGGAGGGGCTGAGAAGCCAGATGCAAAAGCAGCACAGGTGCAGGCCTGAAACAGCTTCCCTCACAGGCCAGATTTGGCCACGCGGAGGCCTGGGTGGTCCCAGGAGGTGGCTGTGTGATGTGAGCCTTCGGCCCGTCCTGCCCTTTGGTGCATTTAGCAAACCCACAGTGAGTGGCTGCTGTGTACGGCCAGGGAGTCTGCGGGGCTGTGCATTTAGACCACTTTCGTTTCAGGATGTGAGTTGCATCAATTTGCCCACCGTGACTAGTTCTGAAAGGTGGCTTTGACAACTGGCACGACGCTGCACTGCAGCCCCAACTGTTGGCTGAGTGTCCCTGAGGCCCGAAACTGAGAGACCCACGGGGGTTTATTCTGGTGAGTGCCCTGGGTCAGTGCTCTACCCGCTCCTGGTCAGAGGACGCCTGTGGAGGCACTGTCATGGTACTGGGCAGCCGGAGGCAGGATGAGCGGGTTGGCCAGGGCTGGGGACTTCCTGGGGGGAGGAGGAATTGGCCTCCAGGAAAGAGGTGTGACCCGGTGAGCTGAGGGGGGGCCGCACCCTACCTCTGTGTCTGTGCTGATCACTACACTGGGCAGACGGGACAGGGAAAGCAAGGCAGTGTCACTCAGTGAGCACCGGCAGAGGGCCGTGAACGTGGCCAGGGCCCCTGGGTGTATCCTGGGCCAATCAGGAAGGAGTGCTGGGGAGACTGAGCTCAAAGGTGAAGTTGAGCTTGGGAGACTGGAGCTGGTGGGGGCAGCTGAGACCTCAGCCTCCTGTGAAGGGCCAGGGAGGCAGCCCTGACACGTGCACGCCTGTCAGGAAAAGGCCTCCCCAGCCAGGCCTGCGTTTACTACAGCAACAGGTGGGCTCCTGGCCTTCAGGGAAGGTGTGGAGCGTGCGGATGGAGGGGGAGGTCTGGCTGTGTGACAGTCCAGGGGTGACAAAGCATGAAAGCTGTCCTCGTACCTGCGCAGATTCTGAGCTACAGTCAGTTTCCCTGATTGTGTCTGTAAGCTTTGGCAACCATGCTTACCCTGGGCCAGCGCTGTCCTGGGAATTTTAGCCGATTACCATATGGAAACCCCTTGACAGGTATTCAAACTTGGCTATGTTTTGTCTCAAGCAATTCCACAGGAACTCTGTAGTATGTGTTACTATCCTTTAGGACAGAGGAATCTGCATAATGTGCAAAGTGTTTCATACTTGATGAGATGGCATCAAACACAGGAGACTGCTGGGAATATCCTCAGAATCTGGAACACACTCGCTTCGACTCAAACCAAAGCCCTCCACCACCCACATGTTACAGAAGCTTTTAGATATGCCCATGTGGAGCCATTTGGAAAGTAAATGAATGCTTTTCTTTTCTCGTTTTAGAAAATAAAAGTGGTATTACTGATGCATTTGATAGGTTTTTAGAACTGTAAACTGAGGAGGCATTTCCCAAGGCTAAGCAGTACCCAGAGAGCAAAGGGTTAGAAAGCCTGGGCCCGGAGAGCATGAGGAGACAGAGCCCTGCATCCGAGTCTAGACTCCACCTCTGCTGGCTATGTGGCCCTGCAATAAGCTGCTGACACGGGATTGGCCTTATTTACTCCTCTGTCCAGGAGGAACAAGGGCTCACCTGACATGTGTGCGTTCACACTTCAGGAAGTGTTACAGCCCAGAGCAAACCGAAGCGGTATTATCCTAGCAACAGATACTGGAGGATTCTAACAAAGTGTTATCTACAATCTTAGGTTAATGTGCTTTAAACTCCAGGGGAAACGGAACAGATTTTTAGGAAAATTTAGAGTACTAAATTTAACGGAAGTATTAGAAAAGCCTGAATAGACAGGTAACTGCAAAAGAAATGGGAAAGCTGTTAAAAGACCTGCCATCTGTCATTAAAAGGTGTCAGGCCTGGATGATTTTTTAAAGGTAAGCTGCATCAAACCTTCAGGGAGTAGACGATTTTTACATTAAGCCAAATTACCTCAGCACTCAGAAAGACATATGTAGGATTGCAATCATTGTGCAATTACCATAATACCAAACTATGATAAAGAAAAGATAAACCAATCTAGTTTATGGCTATTAATGGAAAAAATCTCCAATAAAATATTAAGAATATTCAGCACCATATTTAAAAGTGGTTCACTAGGACCAACTAGGGTTTATTCCAAGTGATTAGAGGCAAGCTAAAAATACAAGAAGTTAGAAGCTGTGTTGTTCGTGGAGTGTCAACTGATACAACCACTATGGAAATCAGCTTGGAGATTCCTCAAAAAACTAAAAATAGAAATTTCATTTGACCCACCTACTCTCCTTTTGAGTATCTTCCCCAAAGAGTTAAAAACATATCACAGCGATGTATGTGTACTCATGTTTATGGCAGCACAGCTCACAAGAGATAAATCCCGGAATCAGCCTGTATGTCCATCAGCAGATGAACAGATAAGGAAAATGTGGTATTCATATACAATGGAGTACTACTCTGCCATTCATAAACTTGAGATATTTGTAGGAAAATGGATACACCTTGAGACCATAATGTTAAGTGAAGCAAATCAGTCACACAAGCTTTTACATTGTATGGTTTCCCTTATATGAAAAATTTAATAGGAAAGAGGAGCAAGAGGAAAGAGAAAGAAGAAAAGTACTCATATTCTAAGTAAGTTTCTGTTGTTGGTCCCTGGTTTTGCTCTAATGTGTGAGAGCTCGTGATGCGGGATTTATCCTTCTTTGGATACGGTAAGGTCTTTATTATTGTGAGAATGGTTTATTTTGAAAGAAAAAAAAAGTAAATTCCCAGAACAGGAAAATCCATGAAGATAGAGAGTAGCTCAGTGGTTACCCAGACTTAGGAGGGAAGGATGGGGTGGTGATGATGAGTAGGAAGAGTGTTTTGATCTGGGATGGCAAAAATGACCTAAGTTGAATTGTGGTTCTGGTTGTATAACTTTGTCAATATGCTAGGGTCTATGGAATCTTCCATTTTAAGTTTGTAAATTGTGTGGTATACAGATTTTTGGTTGAATAAAGTTTTTTTTTTTTTATCAAAAAAAGAATATGAACTAATAAATGTGTACTTAAAAAAAATGTTAGAAGTTGAATTGTGAAACCATAGATAGTCACATTATTGATAAAACCACTGAGTACTCTGGGGTGAAATCCATATGAAAGATCCAAGGCCTGTGGAAAGAAATCTCTACAGAGCCTACGGTGGTTATTAAGACAAGAGTGGGACAAATGGAGAATGGTGTTATGCTCCCGGATGTAAAGACTCCACTGCAAAAGACAGAACCTTTCTCAAGTTGTAATAAACTTAAAATTCTATTAAAGATCCCAGTAGATATTTGGGGGGATCGTTAGACATATTGATATTAACGTTGGTATTGAAAAATAGATGAAAGTTGATGTGAAATTTTGTGAAAAGGATAACAACAAAGTTTTCAATCCACAAGACTGAAACCCGATCTAATCAGAGTGGTAGAGCTAGGATCGGATGTGTGTCGGTGGGCGGCAGCGACTCCAGTGTTAGTGAGAAACGAGTCCCTGTGGTGGCAGAGCCGTGACGCTGGGAGGCCCACTTGTTACAGCATCATCAAGCGTTTCAGAAAGTTAGGGCAGCCTCAGAGATAAGGGCGGGTGAGGGCGGCTTCCTAAGCAGCACCGAGCATCCAGTTCCATCAAGGAAAATTCTTCCTTCCCTGCCCAATTGTTAGCCTTCAAACATGGCCCTCTGTGGTCTCCATCTCAGCACACAGAAACTGTTCTTCCAGATGCTGAGGCCTGGGCAGCTTCCTGTCATCCACCCACAAACCACCCTCAAATCCCAGGGCTCTAGGCTGACCAGGCCGCCTCACCTTCTGGCTTAGACCACGGTCTTCTCTTGCATGGATCCCTGCAACGCACCCTCTGATTCCACCCTCGGTCATCTCTCTCTGAGGACAATCTTGTCTAAAAGTGTAAATCAGATGGAGGCAAAACCTTCAAATGGCTTCACATGTCACTCAGAGCAAGAGGCCACACCTCACAATGGCCCCCTCCTGCTCACCTGCTCTCTCTGATCCCCTGTGACCCTTCCTTGCTTGCTGTGCTCAGAGCCACAGGCCTCCTCCCCTTGCTGTAAACACAGCAGGTCCAGTTGTGCCCCAGAGCCTTTGCACTTGCTATTCTTGTCCTTACCTCAGGGTATTTATAGGATTTCTGAGCCCTGTTCCATACCCCCTACCCCTTTTCCCTGCTGGTTTTCCATTTACTTGTCTTTCTCATCCTAAATAAACTTCACAGAGGTAAAGGCTCTCGTCTGTTTCTTGCTGAATCCCCAAGGACTTAGAACAGAATCTGCTGGTGCACAGGGGGTCCTGATATTTGTGCAAAGAAAGAATGAATAAACAACACCCATGAAACAGAGAAGGCACAGGCAGTAAGGGAGGGGGCACGTCTCTCTCCTCTGCTGTGGGCAGTGGCCCTGGGTCTTGTGTAGGTGAGATGCAAAGAAATGGAAACTACAAGATTCCACTTTAACACATGGCGAACTTTGATATTATCCATAAGAATAAGGTTTCTGGTGCCATAAAAAGTTCCTAAACTTCAACTTAGTGCCTCTCGCTTTAAGGAAATGTAGGAAGAGCCTATGGAACTGGGATCATTACAGGACTATTTACAAAATTTGTCTGTTGTGGTGGCGCACACCTGTGACCCCAGCATTCTGGGGGCTGAGGCAGGAGGATCACTGTGAGGCCAGCCTGGGCTATATAGCAAGATCCTGTCTCAATTTCCCCCCAAAACCCCAAAAACTTACAGAAATAAAAACTGGCAATAATCTGGATGCCAAACATTAGGGAATGGTTAAATAAATGATGGTATTTCCATAAGATGGATTACAGTGCAGCTGTCTTAAATGTTTCAAGAAATCATTTAATAATAGGGGAAAATGTTCGTAAGTAGAAAGAGGCCCTACAAAATGAGGCCTTCACCAAATGATCATGCACACGCGCACATGGCCCCCCCCACACGAGTGGTGATACCTCCCCCTGAGTGCAAAGAGGCCTCAGGCCTGGGGGTGGGGACCCTGGTGGTCTGGGAGTGCTGGCCGGTGTGATCAGTCCCCTGTTCTCCACCTGTGTGGCCTCATCTTGAAAGCAGAGTGTTGTGGTTTAAATCTGGATGTTCCCCTAAAGCCTCATGGACTCATAGGTGGGGTTTGGGGGTAAGGGATTGGATCATGGGGTGTAATACTCACCAGTGGATTGGTCCACTGATGAATTCATAGCTACATGTGATGTTAGGAGGTGAAGACTGATGGGAGGAGGTGGGTCACTGGGGGCATGGCCTGGGTCTGTCTCCCTCCTCCTCCCTTGATCCCTCTCTGCTTCCTGTCTGCCTGCCATGAGCTGTTTCTCCTCTGCCATGCTGCCCTGCCTTGGAGCCAGCCAACTATGGGCTGAAACTTCTACGAACTGTGAGCTAAAATAAACCTCTCCTCCTTACAGTTGTAGGTATCTGGTATCATGTCCCAGCAACAAGAAGGTAACTAAGACACAGAGTCAGAGTGACACTGAGTCCCACAGCTCCAGAGCTGGGTACATGGCTGCCTGAGCTGTCCACATGGGCTGGAAATGGGGCAGACGCTGGCTGAGGCTGTGGTAGCCATTGCGGATGCCTATGGCATGCCTGCCTGATCCCAGGGACCTAGGCCAGACAGAATCCTTTGATCCTCTGCAGGTGGGGCTCAGGGTCTCTGGGGTAAGACAGGCTGCCCAGGCTCCCTGGGTTTGGACAGGAGAATGGTGGTGTGTGCTGTCATAGGAGGGGACCCTGGTCAAAGTGACTCCATCAGCCTCCCCGAGGCGGGAGCCCAAGAAAGAGCAGGTGCTAATAGGTCACAGCTCCAGAGCAGCAGCTGACTTCTTCAAGTGACCAAGGTGGGTAAGGGGCAGGGAAGCCAACAAACACCCCAAGTTACCATGGTGGCGCTCACGTCCCATCCTGGCTGCCCACTCTCAGACTGACTCGTCCCTCCACAGGCTGACAGCTGCAGCCAGAGATGAGGACACTGTGACAGTGATGCCTCCCACCCTCTCCTGGCTGGGAGGGGGAGGACAGACCAAGGGACAGCCACAGGCAGACGCAGTCAAAGGAGAAGCAGAAGCCACTCAACTGCGCTCATGGAGGAGACTGGATGTGGCTGTCTGCAAGGAGGTTGGTCTGCTGCCTGCTGGGAAAACGCTTTCCCCATGCGCAAAGGCGACGACTCTGACCTGCTATGGATAACTCCGAGACAGACCATTCCTGTCTTTTACTGTCACCATCTTTGTGCACAAGGGACAAACATTGATCCAAAGGTCCCCAGGCCTGGTGGGCACAGCAGAGCCGTGCACAGGACCTGCCATGGGGTCCTGGGGCACTGTGCACAGGGCCTGCCAGGCTGCCCCTCTCTGGTTTCCTCTCTGAGTCTCCACAAAGCTGCTCAGACGCTGCCAGCCTCGCTCAGTGCCCAGAGACACCAGTGGGAACAGATGGCTCCTGGTCTGGTGTTTTTGTGTCCCTGGCACTGCTCACATGATCGCTACATCTGAAGGGGGGAAACAATGCTTTCTCTAGAACCAAAGAAATGCTCTGCTTCTCCTTGCCACTTTCTTCAGATGCAAATGACACCTTCTGTCGTTGACCTGGCTGCTGGAGGGGACAAGGCATCTAGTGCTGTCCCTGGGAGGAGAACCCCTCAGCCGACCCAGACAGGTGCCAGGTGGTGCAGGAGACCTTGCAGACGCAGACTTGAACACAGCTCTTGCTGGGCCTGAGCTCATCAGAAAGTGGCGCTGTGTTTTTGAGGGATTTTCTGACTCACTAGGGTATTCGAGGGACCTTATCTTAGCCAACATTCCGCTGGGGGTGGCAGAGAAGGCTTGGCCATCGCTACCAGAGGAATTCTTTGCGGCTCTTTGTGACTGTGCTATAGTGCTGGCAGAATATGCAAAGAAATAATGTCACAGTGTGGAATGTGTGCAATCATGAAGAGGTCACAGAGAACACCCAGGGTACCCAGATGCTTCGTTTGGTAAAGAGCATGTCGCAGCTTCCACGTGAACCTGTGGTTGGTCCTAAAAGCTCTGTGACATCAGAATCGCACCCCCATCCCTGAGGACGCCCTGGGGAAGGTGGTCAGAGGGAGGCCAGCAGCGGCAGGCACAGAATCAGAATTCATTTGGGGGCCCTCCCTTGCACCCCAGCCCTGGTGCTGCTCTCCCCCTCATGCAGCCTGCTGTCTCTGCCACTGTCCTGACTCTGAGCAGGGCTTCTCCCTGCTGCCCACTGGCACCCAGGGAGGGGCCTCGAGGCAGCCGCGGAGCTGGGATTCCTCGAGTCCAGCCCTGTGGCAGCCTGGGCCACAATTATCCTCACGCAGCCGCTGGCCCTGTGGGTGTGCAGGAGGCGGGCTCCTGGAGGGAGCAGGACTGGCCATCCAAGTCTGTCCTTCTTGGACGGGACGCAGCCTGGCTGAGGGCCACATGGCCGAGAGGGGGATGCTGGGGCCTGGCATGTGAGGAAGCCCCCCTTAGCCCAGGGCTTGGCCCTGGCTGTTTCTTGTGAGGATGTCCTGGTCGAGACCCCCAGAGCCCAGCCCAGCCCAGCTCAGCCACCCCACAGATGTGAAGGCTGGGTGTGTGCTTGCTGTTTTGTGCCCCTGAAGTTCTGCAGCTGTTTGTTACAGCTGTTATTTCTAAGGTGTAGGCAACAAAGGAGGATGAGTCCAGAATTCAGAAAAAAGAAGTAGGCTGCTTAAATGGAATCTGTGTGTGTGAGTCCGTGTGTGTGTGTGTGGTACTGGGGATTGAACCCAGGGCCTTTGCACTGAGCTACAACCACAGCCCTTTTGATTTTTTACTTTGATATGGGGCCTCACTAAGTTGCTAAGTTGCCCAGGCTGGGCTTGACCTCGTGATTCTCCTGCTTCAGCCTCCTGAGTAGCTGGGATTTCAGGTGTGTACCACTGCACCTGGCCCTGGATAGCTTTTGACCACCAATGTTCCTTGACAATGGGCTCATGGCAAGGGTGCCTCGTGACACCTCTGTGGGTGTCTCAGATGGCAGCTGGCTGTCTGAGAGGCACAGGTTAAGACAAAGTGGCTTCGCAGGGCCCACTCAGGTGTCAGAATAGTAATCTATCTCTCTATTAATTTAATTATTGTGAAGGTTATAATTAGCCCATCAGGCTGTGTGCTCCATATAGTAAATTTGTTCTGAATACTTTAGGAGGCAATTATATAGTTTTTCCATGATATCTTAAAGGAGAAAAAACAATCCTGAAACTTCATACAGAATAAGAACTCAGCAGGAAGCAAAAAAAAAATACTAATTAGAAATATTTAGCAAAGAATTCTTCCACTTCTTTTTAAAGAATGGTATAATTGCTTCATTTGATCAAATATTTTGATTAGCAAAGAAATTAATTGTACTGTATCTTCATTTGTATTTACACTGAATAGATGAAGGCTAAAAATAACAACAGCAGCAAAACTGCCTGTCAAAAAAAAAAAAAAGAGATAAAATATTTAAAAATCCCCATGAAGACACAGTGGAGGTGGTGTGTGGAGACGCTGACCGCTTCAGACCTGACCTGCCGGGTGGAGAAACGGATGCTAGAGCTGGGTATGGTGGCATACACCTATAATCCCAGCACTCTGGGAGGCTGAAGCAGGAGGATGGCAAGTTTGAGCCCAGCCTGGGGTACCTTAGTGGCTTAGTGAGATTGTCTCAAAATAAAAAAATAAAAAGGGGCTGGGGATGTAGAACAGTGTGAAGGCTCTGGATTCTACTCCCAGAACAATAACAAAAAAAGTAAGAAAGAAAGAAAAGGAAAGAAAAGAAGAAAAAGGGGAGGTGGACGCTGGCAGCACAGAGCTGTGCACACTCGTCGGAGCAAGAGCCCTTCTGAACGGTGGGCGGTGGCGCACTCGAACACTCCAGGCCTTCTTGGAAAAGCCCCAAGTCAAGCCACTGTGTCTATGCTTACTGAGAAGCGACCCAGGCGGGCTGTGACTGTCCCGACTCTGCTGCCTTCCCTGGGCACTGGCTGGGTCCCCACTTCATGTGGAGGTGGCCGTGGCACTCCACGTTTTACAGATGTAGTCAGTGAGGCTGGGGTCTCAGAGGCGAGATTCACCCAGGTCCCCTGCCAGAGGATGGGGCTCCGGGCGTCTCACTCCAGGCTGTGCTCTGATGCTGCCACCATGGCTCCTGCTGCCCACCACGCACGAGACACAGCCTACAAAGAACAGGAGCCCAGGAGCTCAGGAGTGACAGAGCCTGAAACCTCTGCTCTGGAGAAACTGCGGCTCTGGGATGCCATGGAGCGAGGGCTGTGGAAGAAGCTGACCAGCCCACCAGGTGCCCATGGTCCCCTCCGAGGACCCTTCACTGCGGGCCTTGCCCACGCTCTCCTCATACCCCCGGCCATGCCCAAAGCGCAGTGCCTCCCCAACCTCGGGCCTCTGCACATGCTGCTCCTCCCCCAGGAGGCCCTGTCGCCCCACATTCACACTCACAAGCTCATCAGCAAGCGGGCGGCCCCTAACCGCACGTCCCCACCTGCACAGAAGCCACTCCTGCTCCTCCCCCAGCCCCAGCGCACCTCTGTCACATGGCTCAGCGTTCCCAGAGTCTGTGCTGGACCTCTGCAAACACCCAACTCACCAACCCTTTACTAGCAGGGAGTCGCCATAAAATGCAGAGGAAAAAAAGGGAAGCATTAAAGCCACCCCTTCGACCCTTTAATGATTCAATAAACTCCTGGGTGAAGTCACCTGTGAAATTGTTAAAATAAATTCTTTCACCCAAATAAATTCTACGCCATTTAATCACATCATTACTAAGCATTAAACACACACTCATCAGAGTAGGGTAGAATAAAAAATAATAACGAATGCAAACATTTGGTGTTTCCTCTGCCAGGGACCATGCAAAAACTCTTTCCACAATAACTTGCTTAATCCGAGCGACGGTCCCAGGAGGTAGATACCAAAAGGAAGGAAGGACGCTGAGGGCCTGGGCCCTGGAACTGGCCGGAATTCAAGCCCCACTGCACCATGTCTAGCTCTGGGATGAGGGAGGATGTCCGTACTTCTCTGGACCTGTCTCCTCGTCAAACAGGAATAATGACCATATTATTCCTTCAGGGCTATCGGAGAATTGGCCGAATCCATTCACAGAGAATGCCAAGAACAGCTCAATGCCAGCTCATGCACGCATGTCTGGTGCTGTCAACCCTCTTTTTGGCGATGACGTCTGACCATGGGTGGACACAAGGATGACAGTGTCTTGGCCCAAAGAAATCATTAGGTAGGTAACTTGCTCATTCCTCTTCGTCCCTTGGTACAAATCATTCAAATTCAGGCTTTGACACCTGGAGCTCTCCTGGTTTGTTCCTGGGTGGCCTTGGCCATGGGTGATGGAGCACTGGTCGCCCCACGGGAACGGTGAGTGTGCCTGCCTGGCAGAGCACAGCCCGGTTGAGGCACACATTCTCACTCACGTTTGCTGAGTGTTAAGAGTCGCAGCCTAATGGGGCACCGAAAACCAGCACTCAAGCAGCTGTACTACGAGTTACATCCCAGGCGACACCTCAGGGATGTCAGGTACTGGTGCCACCTGGATCTTGGTGTTGCTTGGCAAGACCACACGGGACAGGGATTCCCTGGGTTGGCTCCTGGATTCCCGACAAGAATGCAACTGTCAGGATTACTGGTGTAACTCACCTCTGGTGTGGAATTTATCCAAAAATCCCTGCAATGGCTGTGGAGAGACCCAGTGGAGGTGGCGGCTGCCTGGATGGCGTGTGCCCTGGCCCGGGTACCTAGGGCCCACAGAGAGCATCGCCTGATGCCAGGAACCCAGAAAGAATCCTAGCTTGGCCTTGAGGGAAACGATGTTTGAAGGGTCTGGATAATGCTGGAGCGAGCCATGCACATGTACGGTAGAGGCGGGGAAAGCCTGGCCGGGCGCCTGGTGCTGGGCATTGTCTGCAGCCGGGACACAAAGCGGACAGACCCGTCTCTGCCTCCAGGAACTCAGGGTGTTTAGGTCTGAGAAAATTCAATCGTACAAATCCACAACTTGCCCAGAAACTCGGATCGGGCTTGCTTTGCCCTGGGCCTCACCGAGTGGAGTCCTCACAGCCCGAAACAGCCGTGTTTGAGAGGGGAAGGGGGACTGCAGGGGGCCAGGGGTGGGGCCAACTGCCCCCACGGGGTCAAGCCTGACAGGGCCACCTTCAGGATTCCACGACAGGCATCAGAAGCCAAGCCGCCCTGCTGTGGGCAGCCTCCCCGTCCTGTTTCCGAAGACCCCAAGGGACAACTGTTAGAGCAGGGCCAGTCCCCAGACCAGTGGTCCACACGGCTGGAAACGGGGCCCGTGGGGGCCATGCACGCCTTCCTTCCCAAACGGGGCTTCCGACGCGGGGAGGCTCAGGGCGGATGCGAGGAGCAGCTGCGGCGCTGTCATAACCAGCCTGGCCCAGGGAGTTTCCCAGCTCTGCGTCCTGCCTGGACGGTCGCCGCCAGCAGGCTGCACTACCCGGCTGCCAATCCTCCGTGACGAGGTCGTCTCACCCCTCCAGCTGGCAGCAAGGAGGTCACCTGCATGGGCCCGCGCAGACCTGGTGGCAGAGGGAGCGGAGGCTTCTAGACCGAGTTTCCAGACTCTGCACCGACAGGGGGCTGGCTCGCCGACCCCAGGCCCCGAGCAGGAGAGAGGGGGACAGCTGTCTACCTGGCTCCCACTGGGCCACTGCGCCAGGCCCACACGCCCTGCTGGGCAGGTTGCTGCTGACATCCAAGGCTGTGACAATATGCCTGTCACCTTCACTTTAGCACAGTGGGCTGTCACCAAGGCCACTGCCCCAAGGGTCCGATTTGGCCCAAGTTACCACTCACAATGCCGCAGCTTTGTCTACAGGACAGTGACAGTTGGCGTTGTCTTAGCAAGCGAGGGTGAAAGGAATTCAGGGGGAAATGCTTCAAAGTCCACCCTGAGTTACAAAGAGAGGACCTTGCTGTTCTTGCCACGAGTAGCAAGAGTAAATAACGGTGAGGATGGTATCTTCATAATTTACTTCATTTATTTCCAAAAATCTTAGAGTCCCTCCTGAAGAGAAACCTCCTCATTCATTTTTGCTTTCATTAAAAATACATGGACACCATTATATTTACAATAAAAGGAAAGATAAATTAAAGTAATACTACTATAATATGGCAACTAATATAAATACGATGCTCATAAAAGATTACAAACGTTTTTGATGTGGTTTATGGCCTCTTCAGTTGGAAACTAGATTCTTAAATCCTCTGTTGGAAGGAAAACCATCTTGAGTTATTTAACATTAAGTGAATGACTGTAAAGATCATGTATGTATTAGGAACACAAAGTAAGGGACGTCTCATTGGCTGCCTGCTTGCTACAATGTGACAAAATAATTACCCTGCCTTGAATAAGCACATGTTAAAAAAAAAATCCCATTATTTCCATGGTAATAAAGTAGAAAGATTTCATATGGGTTTCTACTATGTCTTTTAAAATTTCTATTTCTGCTCTGAGCGTTATTTTTATATTCACGGGAAGATACTGAAATTGCACTTTAAGGTTTAAAAGAAATGTTAAACAGGAAAGATTTTCTAAAAGCGAGGTGATACTCTACATTTTGCACAAAGTGTTTTGAATATAAAATGTTTTTCCGGGAGAGAAAGGGAGCTGTACTGTGGAGGGAGACGTAGCTGCTGTTTCCACGCAGGCTGCGGGTGGCTTGTGAGGAAGGGGCGTGTGTGGTCGTCTAGCACTTGTCCTTTTCCGTTTGGCTTTTTTTCTTTCAGTACAAGGCATTGAACCCGGAACCTTCACACTGAGCTACATCCTCAAACTTAAAACAAAAAATCTTTTTTTGGAGACGGTCTGAAGTCATGAAATTTCTCAAGCAGACTTGAACTTGTGATCCTCCTGCCTCAGCCTCCCCATGTGCTGAGATTACAGGCGTATGCCACTGTGCCCGGCTAGTTTTCTCTTGTAATCATGACATCGGGCAGTGTTTCAGTGTTAACACCTTGTTCTTCCTCCTCTCATCCTGAATCCAGGTGTGACTGGTCTGGGCGGGGAGGGACACAGGCCTGGTTCCTCCCTGGAGAATGACGACACCTTCGCCTTCCTTCAGCTGGCAGGATGGCGCTCACCCGGCTGGCTCTCAAGTCCGCTGTGCTGTGCACACGAGTGGCTGCAGGCCTGACACAGGGGACTCCCGCGCCTGCCCATGCAGGGAACGCGGCACCCTGCACCTTCAGAAGAGCTGGCCCACGGTGGGTGTGTGTGCATGGAGGCAGGAGACGTGACACAGGGCAAAGCTGGATTGGGGCAGAGAAGCGGGCAGCACCTGGCACCGGAGGGCTCAGCCTCCCCACGTGTGTGTACGACAGTCATATGAAACGACAGATCCACACCACCTTTTAGGGCAGATATAGAGGCATGGATTGCGTGTGCTGCAAGTTTGCCACCTGTACCCTGCCCACTGCCCATCTACTTGAGGTCTCAGTCGAGGTCCCCACTACGATTCTGCCTCTCTCCTTCCCAAGAATGGCGCTGGCCCAGCGAGGGATTGTTTACTGCAAGCCTCTGCAAGGAGAGGTAGCACCCGTCTTAATTACATCTTGGTAATCTCTTTTTAATTACTTGCCTCCTCTGCATCCCTGGAGGAATGGGATGGCTGGTATCCTACTTAATGAGCTTAAGGACAATGCATCCACGGCCCCTATTATTTGTTACTTCTCTTCCCTTCTATCAAACAAACCCCGGGATTAAACCTCAGAAGGCTTCGTGTTGCACAAGCTGCGTTTCTCCCGTAGCCTCCCTGCCGCTCCGGTCACCCTGGCTCCAGAGTCGGCGGCGGAGATTCTCTGTGGCCCAGAGCGGGGCACCTCCTTCTCCGCAGCCAAGGATGCAACGCTCTGGTGGCCCACAGCTGCTCTGACTGGAGGATAAACAGGCCAAAGAAAGTCCCCATATACACTGTGACTGGCCGTGACCAGAACAGCTGTGGTCACCTGTCACACAGGCTCCAATCTTTCCTTCAGCCCAGGAGTCCCTCCCCCAATCTGTCCCCCTGTAAATGCACACTCGGCGAGGGGTCCCTATCCTCCTGGGCTGGTTTTGGGGTTGGAACCATGGAGCTCCTAGAACCCAGCTGGCACCAGCAGAAGTGCGGGCAGAAGCAGAGCCTGGGGCCAGCCCACTTCATCGCTTCCTCTCTGAGCTCGTCGTGCAGTTTACAGCTCATCCCAGGCTGTGGGCAAGGTGCTTCCAAAATTGGAGGCGACTCCTCGTGAAGGAGACCGAGTGGAGGAGCTTGTGGGGTTTTGAAAGCTGAGGCCTGGTCCTTGGGTCCTGGGCAGGCGTTTGATTCTGCAGCCTGGGCACCAGAACCAGCCTGCCTTCACCTGCTGCCGGCCACCTCTCCCTGTGGTCCCCACAGCACCGACTCCGCCCCTCTAACCAGTCCTGTGCAGGACCTAGGCATGGGATCTGGTCACTTCCACAACGCCACCGACCCCCTCACTGCCAGACCCTCCCTCTGCCATGGCACACCGAAGCCTGACACACAACACAAACTGTCACTCTTCTTTGTCTTTTCCCTGTTCAGGACGAGGCCCCTGGAAGGCATGGGCTGCATCTGTCTGCTGCTGCTAAACCCACCCTGAGCGAGCAGATGGAGAAAGGGCCTGAGGACATGACCACCACCAGCGAGCCAGGAACACGGCCCAAGCAGTCGCTTAAGAAATAGAGGGCGAGGGCTGGCCAAGAGGTGGGAAGGCACAGGCTGAAGAATCAGCAATGGTCATGGATTGAGGGCTTTGGGGTGCAGGATTGGGGTTGGGGTGAGCAGGAAAGTCAAATGATCTGTTTTTAAATCCTTCCCAACGATTCCATTTTATTTCGCTGTGGACATAAATTACCATGATACAAATAAAAAGGTTTTTTTTTTTAAAAGACTCACAGGCGTGCGGAAAAATCCCAGGAACCCCAAACCCAGGGGCATATGCGGTGCGTTCCCCACCCTCCCTAAGGGCTGGGTGTAGCAGAGGGCGACACTGAGGCTCACTGAGAGGTTCACACGGTAGTCCCAGGGGGGTTCTGCGCTTTTCTTCAAAATTATCAGCATATCCCAAAGAGTGTGTGAGAGACACAAAGGACTTCTATAAATACTAGCTGAAGCCATATGCAATTATCAATATCCAATCATTAATGATTTTTTTGTGTGTGTGGGTACTGGGGTCGACCTCAGGACCTCGTGCGCCAGCAGGCGCCCGTGCCGCTGAGCGATATCACCGGCCCTTTTTTCGTATGTGGGTTCCAGGAGTTGAACTCAGGACCTCGTGCTTGCCAGGCAGGTGCTTACGCCGCTGAGCCATCTCACCGGCTCCCATTAATGATTTTTAAAATGATGATTTCCTATGGTTCAACCCAACAGGAAAAAAATATTTAAAAATACATAAGGGCTGCTTTTGAGATCAGTAAAAAATACTCCTATTCTTTGATCCCATTTTTATTTTATTTCTTTGGAAAGAATCCAAAATGTGGATATAGATTTACATATAAAGTGTTCACTGCAGAGTAAATCACAGTGGCAAAGGCTGGAGAAAAACAATCTAAGTGTTTAAAAATAAGGGAGTCAACGGACTGCTTTGTAGACATCATAACTGATGTTTGGAAAACCTTTAAGTGACGCGGCGTAATATAACATTAAGTGAAAAAAGATAAGAAACCCAATAATGTCACTCTGCAAAAAATGCAAAGCATTAAAAATAGAAAAAAAAAAATAGCAAAGCAGCAAAACCCCAGATCCCCAAGGCAGAGCAGCGCGCAGAATGAACAGGAGCCCTGAAGCGGGACCTGCCCGGCCTCTCCTTACTGGGGTGCTAGGTGGTCATGGGGCTTCTTGGAGCCTGCCTGTCCCCCTCCTTGCTGGGGATAATGACTGGACAAGGGCCCAGTGCTTACCAGTGCTCACCAAGTAGCGGTTGAGCCTTTTCTTGTCATCACACCGTGACTGTGGGGTCCAGATGGCTGCTTTTATATACTTCCCTGCATTTCCCAAACTTTCCACAGAGAATATGCATTGCTTTTAAAATCATAGAGAGTATAATCACTAAAACTACCACGGCTCAACACATACAAAAAGCCAAGACAAGTTACTGACCAGACGGAGGTATTTTCAATTCACATGGCAACAAAAGACTAGAGTTTTTTCCCGGAATTTGCAGAATGGGAAACCTGGGTGGCCAACAGTGTAAGTTTACCAACGACCAGATCCCCAGTTGGCGGGGCTGGGGCACTTTGGGCGCCCCCCTGAACTGCAGGGGAGAGACTGCACTGGTAGCAGCAAAACCACTGGAGTAACCCCTGTGTGCTGCTGCGGCGCCCATTTGTAAGAGACGAAACTGAGGACGATGTACACATTCAACCTATCTGATACCGAACGGCAGCTCGCTCTTCCTCAAGAACAGGCCGATTGAATAGGCTTTTTATAGTTGTTTCAGGGAATGAACTAAAGCCAACGTATTAACACGCATACATCTTAAGTGCATACTACTAAGCAAGGAAAACCTAAGTGCAGCAAACGTTCAATATAGCAGCATTTACGTAAAGTTTTAAAACATAACAATAGTCTATATTGAGTGGCCATCTGAATGGTAAAATTCGAAAAACAAATCACAGAAGGCAAGAGTTCAGGAGCCTGGAGGCAGGCGCCAGACCTCTAGGGTTCACAGGCTAGATTCGCCACTTGCGCGCTGAGTGACCATGGGTTGGTTACCCGGTGTCTCTGTGCCACTGTCCAGATCCATAACACAGGAATATTAATAGCTTGTGCCACCTAGCACTACCAAAAGAATGAGGTGCCCAGCAGCTGCCCCAGGAGGTACCCCAGGGTGATTGCTGCTGTTTTGATTATTAACCTCAAACTTTAAGAAAGATCAAGCTGTCTGCTCTGGCAGCCTCATTTCCAGGAATTCCTGCCCGATAAATGACCAAGCACTTGTGCACTGAAGTTTTTATCATACCATTATACATAAAAGCTGGTGACTGGAAATGACAGAGCCAGCTGGCCACGGGGGCGCTTAGACACCTCCCCCGCCCCCAGTCTGCTGGGGTGTAGCCGTTGCAGCATCTCTGACTTTTTCACCTGTGTATTCTACCTTCCCTTCCACAAATGCAGGGACCAAGGCACCCGTGTGTCCCCGCTCCCTCAGCACAGCACCCTGCCCAGGAGGGCTACCGAAGACATGGGGCAGCTGGCTGCAGCTAGGCTGGACCGGAGGCTGGAGACGTTGGTCTGTCCGTGTGCAGAGATGAGAGCTAGCCTGGGAGTGATGCTGTGCGCAGCCAGAGAGGACGGGTGGCAGAAGGATGGGAAGCCCAGCAGCTGGCCGCCCCTCCTCCCGGAAACCTCCCTGGCTCCCCTGGGCACCTTCCTCCCTCTGCCAGCCTCTGCCGACCCACTGCCTCCTCGCTCACCCCTCCCGGCCTTTGCCATCCGTGGTTGGGGGAGGGCACCACTGCACGGGATCATCTTGTGGGATCTCAGATTCCTTGGAACACTAAGCTATCAGACGGAAGCAAGCTCCCGATGCTCACTGGAATAAAATAAAATAAAATAAAATAAAATAAAATAAATAAAATAAAATACCTTTCCAATAAAGTAGAGGATGCTCATTCACTTTCCAATACTCTATGTAGAATTCGTACCGAGTTTTCATTTCCAGTGAGCTAATTATGTGAGGTGATTGCCAACTTATCTGATGTACTTTTAATCCATTACCCATTTGGTAAAAACTAATTTTAGCTTCTCCCTTCACAAAGAGATGCGTATGTACTGCAGATGCCTCACCTCCTCTAGGAAACAGCTGAAGTTCTTGAGAAAATATTTCCAATGTATGTAGGGTGTTAGATGAATTCTCAGTTTCCTCAAAAAGTAATGGTACTGGCTGTCTGTTAGCTTGTAGCAGAAATCTTTAAGGACTTGTCCGAAATCTGTAGCTTTTACAAACCCTGTGTCCTCTTTGTCCAATGCAGAAAATGCCTAAAAAAAAAAAGAAAAGAAAAGAAAAAAGAAAAAAAATTAAAGAAAAAGATGGCAAATGCTACTGTCAAGTGAATATTTCAAAACTATTTTCTTTGAGCATCACTTATGTGGAATGTGAATGAAATCTAGTGTACGCGACCTTGTGTAGCAAGCTCTAAATTACTAAGTAAATGCTCCACTGTTGGAGGACTAAGATAATGGGACGTGCTCTGGGGACTAGAGCATCTCAGGCTGGAAGTTCATTTCATTTGTCCCTGTGAGGCCAAGAGGAAGAAGGTGAAGGGGAGCCCGGGCCCAGCACCTCCTTTTCCGGCTCCCAGGACCCTGTTCACCAAGGACAGGAGAGCAACCTGCTCAGGGTCTCCTGGCCTTTCTGCACAATGCCTGTAACAGGAGACTCAGGAGGGACCCAGGGCGTGAGGCAGGCAGCTGACTCGGCAGAGCCGAAGTGGAGGATCATGAGTGGGTCCCCACCCAACCCCCAGGCCAGGCCGCTCCACTGAGACTGTATGACCCTGCTTCCCTGCGGCCACAGCCTCATGAGCAGGCCCAGCCGCCCGGCCTGGGTGGGGCCATCCTGTGTATCAGAGTAGTCAAACTGAGAAAGTGCAAAAACGTGCTATAAAAAGAAAGCACATTTTTTTTCCATCTGTTGAAACAAAATCATTCATTTTTATTGCACTAGGAAATCTGTATGAAGTGGTAGATGAAGATCTTTTTTTAAAGTAAGAATTTAATGTGCCTGCAAACCCCAAACCATATTCCCTCGCGGTTAATTCTCATTCCAGGGCAATGAGGCACACCCTGGGTTACGGTATACGTGCGACCAAATTAACCTTACCGTACTATACAGTGGTACCTCGGTTCAACCGGAATCATGGAACAAATTGAGTTCGTGAACCAGGGTACCACTGTATTGCTTCAGAACTGTATTTCGCCCGCAGTAACAGGACACAGCGACGGACAGTGGAGGTCCCCAGGCCCTGGGACCAGGAACTGAGCTTTGAACCTGGGCTCTAGTGCTCACCCTCAGTCCTTGACCTCTCTGGACCTCAGCTTCTTTGCTATAAAGGTGGACGAACTCAGAGGGTGGCTCTGAGCCTTATGGAGTTTACTGGAAAATGCACGTACCAGGTACCTGGCACACAGTAGATTCTTAGCACGTACTAAGAATGGTCATAAAAATGAATGTGGCAGGCCAGGTGCGGTGGCACATGCCTGTAATTCCTGGGCAGCTTTGTCACGTAGTGAGACCGTGTCAGAATATAAAAATGTTAAAGTTAGAAAGGGCTGGGGATAGTTCAGTGTGGAGGCCCTGGGTTCAATCCCTAGTACACCCCCAAATGTGATAAAGCAAGGAGTCTGCTGTACAAGGACACGGAGGTTCCATGGGAACAGCAGCCACAGCTAGGAGGCCACTCTGTTCCAGGTCTTTCTGTGCTGGATCCATGTGGAAATCCAGGCTGCCCATAATCAACTGTGAAAATGCTTCGGAACCTAAAATGCTCCCTAATGAAGAGGCTACCAGTCTGTCGCAAAGCACACACATCCTGCGTCCCCTCTGAGGACCATGCCGAGATGCTGGTGCCCTCCCCGCGAAGCCCACCCCCCACGCTCGCACCGGAATACCTTCCTTTCCCACAGAGTCCACCGCTCCTCCCAAGCTTCCGTGATGTCAACTGGGCCACTTTAGCTTACAAGGGGACAAAGCCATCCTGTGGATGGATTTATTTGCCTTTCACAGTGCTTTTGAAAACCCTGAAGGATGTGCTGAAGTTTAGAAATCAGGAGACTTCGTAGCTCCTCCTGAAAATGACAAGATCTGGCAATGGCTGGTGCTTTCGGCTCAGCACAGTATGCTGGGCCGGGGAGGAACTGCCTTGGACAGAGCCCGGCCGCCACCGCTCAGTCCACTTCCGGTCTCCAGGGACATCTGAGTCTGCTAGGCTTGCAGGGTGACCATTGAGCAGGGCAGCCTTGGGAATAGAAGGTCTGGTGGCCTCACGTAGTTTTCCAGAGGGCCACACGCACTCATAAGACTACTTCTTTAGATGACCAGTGAGGACATAAACCCCCATAGAGGACACCTGGACACTCCCGATGTCCGCTGTCCGGAACAGAGGCCAAGTTTGCTGGCATCTCACAGGCTGGAGGGCCCCGCCTGCCCCTCTGCTCTTCTCCTCGGCCATCCCTCGCACCCCGCCTCCCTACACTGAAGAGACAGGGATATGGTTTCCAAAACAAGTTTACATCTCAGGAGTGGAAATGGCATTCTCCCCGGTGGCCTTTCGTTGTCCTGGCCCACCTTGAAGAGTCTCGTAAAGGGCTCCTGGCCTTGGGGGTCTTTGAAATGCAAGAGACTAAAGTCCATCCTCTTAATACATCAGGAGAGCTGGGTGTGGTGGCGCATGCCTGTAATCCCAGCACTCGGGAGGCTGAGGCAGGAGCATCACCATGAGTTTGAGGCCAGCCTGGGCTACATAAGCGAGTTCAAGGCCAGCCTGCACTACATAGTGAGACCCTGCCTCAAAAAAAAGAAAAAAGAAAAACCCAAAAAATCAGGAGAGTAAAAGCACATCTCAATTAAAGGTCTTCGGGACTTCCACTCTTGGAGCCTCCTAGATTTGGAAAAGTTTCGGGACACGTTCCTTTCCCTTCCTGCCTGTGCTCCTAGCTCTGCCACACAAGACCCATCTGACCTTGGACAAGTGTATTTGCCCTGAGCTCAGTTTCCCCTGGAGAACAAATCAACAGCCCTACCTCATATGGCTACGGTCAAAGAGGAAAGAGCCTTCTCAGGGTTGGTGGCCCATCACAGTCCCCAGAGAAAGAGAGTGGCTGTTGGTGAAGCTCGGGAAGCCCCCTTTGCAGTACAGGATGGGCCAGGGTCAGAGGGCCCTGAGGTGGGGCCGGGGTGGCCACGCTCCGGAGGCTCCGGGTGGATCTTTCATTCTGTCTGACAGTGGGCACTGGGCTGTGTGCACCCCGTGTCCTGCAGGAGGTCCTGATGTGCCACGCTGCTGCTGAGGAAGGAAACTGACCTGGGGCCCAGCCAAAGCACTGTCTCCAAGGACACAGGCCTGGTCTACAGCATCATTCCACGCACAGCAGTGCTTAGCACCCTCCTGAGCACCACACAAATGTAAGCTGCAAAATGACAACCTCCTCGGTGACCCCGGCCTCCTGGCCACCTCTATGGCAAAGTCACTGTTTGGCACAGCCCACCGGCTCATCCTCTTCACGGGCACCTTGTGTCCCTCGCCTCCCTGGGCCTGATGCTTGGCCACGCTGAAAGCTCACGGATGTTCGAGCTGCTGTCACCCAAAGGCCTCTGTCCTCTTTGCCCAGAAGCCCTGGGTTTCACCCACCCGAAGCACCCACTGTACCCTGGGCGCTTCTGCCCCTGAGAACACACGCCAGGCAGAATCGGGGTGCTTTATAGAGCAAGAATGCATGCATGTTTGTTCAAACAAACAATCTGATTGTGATTAGCCAGACACGGAGGAAGGGCCTGGTGGAGGGAGGGCTGAGGTGCCCTGCGTGAGCTGAGAGGTGTTTACACAGCGAAGCGCGCGCCATACCTGTGACAAAGCCGGCTGCGAGGTGCTGACCACCTCCTGGATGCTCTTCACCACCTCCTCTGGGTTCAGCGCGGCAAAGTTGATTGGTCCTCTTTCTTCTTTCTCTTTTGGCTGGAGTCTAGTTGTCTTGCTCTTCTCCAGTGCTCTCAAGAAGTCAAGGTAATTGATGGTATTATCATGGCAGATGATTCCCAAACTTGTCCCCCCAAAAAGAAAAGGACATATTGATTAAAGAAGAAAATCTGTTATTCATTCACCAAGCAGTTGCTGAGCACAAAGCAATGTGGAGAAAGCAAACGGTTTTATGACACGGTTTCCTGCCTTCTGTCATTAGACAGGCACACAAATGCTGCCAGAGATGGGAACAGGTGAGGGCCACGAGAGGTGACAGGGCGTCATGCCACAGGTGGCCTGTCCTGAAGACCTGTCCTCAAGGGACAGCAGGGCTCACAGCCTGGGGAGCGGAGGACAGTGAGGGGAAGCTGGGCAGACAGCGGGGCTTTGGCAGGGATGTGACATTTGTAGGATAGTCCCATAGGGTGGGGTCACAGCTGACACTGGTGTCGGAGATGGCCTAAAAGTGAGACTGTGGGGTGGTGGACAGCAAGGGACCCGGACAGGAGCTCCTGCAGCCATCGGGGCCTTAACTGATGAGACCTTGCACTGAGACACAGAGGAAGTGGGAAAGGAGACAGCTTGGGGACAGTGCAGAGGACAAGAGGGAGCGAAAAAAATGGATGTTAAATTCCTTATCAAGAATGACAGAAAGGGGGCCGGTGAGATGGCTGAGCGGCGTAAGCGCCTGCCTTGCAAGCGCGAGGGCCCGAGTTCGACTCCCGGAACCCACATACGAAAAAGGGGCCGGTGATATCGCTCAGCGGCATGGGTGCCTGTTGGTGCGCGAGGTCCTGAGGTCGACCCCCCGGTACCCACAAAAAAAAAAAAAAAAAAAAGAATGACAGAAAGGAAGCTGCCACAATAGCAGCTCTCCAAAGATATCTGTGCAAGACTTGTGTAGCTTAATATTTTCTCAAAAAGTCCATCTCTGTGTCCACCACCATCAGCACATCTGTGTAGACATGGAGGCTCCCAACGCTGACCCAGGAGAAATGGCCTCTCCATCCTGGAGGGAAAGATTGTGGGTAACACCCAAAAGTTCTCTGAGAATCCAGAGCATATTTATTAAAGATGTAAAATAATGCAACATGGCGCTGCAATGTGTTCCAAGTTCACATTTCTGTAACTCAACTCTTGGGCCAAGCACACAAACACTCCTTTGCCTGGATGGGACACAAATGTCAGAGTGGAACAGTGTGGGGTGTCAGTCAGATGGAGAGAAAAATTCTAGTGACTCAGATCTGCTTCTAAAACGAGAAACCAAGAACTGAACGTTTCCAACTCACAGCTGCAGAGCAGCACTGCTCGGCCCTGTGATGGCTTGTGGGGGGACACGGAGGAAAGGGACAATCAACACTACTTCATCAGCGTGGTATTAACACGGAGTAATGAAATCAAATGCATATGCTAATCTCCCCCGTACTATTTAGAAAAGTCTATTTTGGATCTGGAAAAGAATAATGCCCACATAATTACCAATAGCTGGAATGTTTATCATTAAGAGGTCTTTGAGAAGAAACAGGCAACTACGTGGCAGATCCTTATTAAGGTTTCAGCATGTAAAAATGTTGATCACCCTCAATGAAAGGTGGATTACAGAAATTCTGCAGTTCTTTATTGTTTATAAAAGTAGCAGGTCTAACTACATCTTAACAAGACTCTCACATAATCATTTAGTTAATGGTTTATCTTCGGCTACTTCCCCATGATTTATTCATCAAATGCATATGCATTTTTATTCACTTGGAGATGGATTCAATGAGAAAAGATTCTATTTAAGAAAGACAAGAACATATAAGCATTTGAGGATGAAACCTTTGTCATTTTCTTTACACACACACACACACACACACACACACACACACACACACACACACACACAGCATTAGGCTTCTCACGGATTGAACACAATGCCGTGGTACCTCCAGATTTTTTTTAAGGAAAATGATTTTCTCCCTAGGATTCTAGGCTTAGACAAGTTAACAATCTATGTGAAGGAAAAAAAAAAAAGATTCAGGCAAAAATAACTCAGAAAGTTGACTTCCTATCTTGTCTTTCTTAAGAAATTTCTTCAGGAGGTACTCTAGCAAAAGATGAATGTAAATCAAGAAATGAAAAGATGTGGGATGGAGGGAAGAGGGGACATGCGTAGAACCTGGAAGTTCCACTCTCATCCCCAAAGCAAGGAAAACCAGAACAATCTTTCCTGGGCCCAGCAGAGAGCCGAGGTCACGGGGGAAATGTTACCCTGAAATCTGGAGGGGGACACACATCCAGAGACTCACAGCTGGGACTGCTTTTCTGGGGACAAAGCCTTTGGCACATGAGCTGGCGGGAACAGGTAAGTGGTAATCTTGACTGGCTGGTTGAGGCCGGGCATGAGGGAGACACTCCCAGGGTCCAGCCTCGGGTACCCCCTGCCCATGGGCTTTCCCTGCAGGATCCCACCAGCTTCTCACAGTGAAGACCTGAGGAAGACCCCCTGGTTAGAGTTCCCGGGAGAGGGGAAGGGTCACCCTGCCCAGAGCCTTCTCTGTAACACTTTCCAGGGGAAGAGACTTTACCAGACGTCATCGCCCCAAGGGAAGGGCGTAGCCCCCATGTTATGGTTTATATCTGGATGTCCCAAGGCCCCATGCATTCAAAGGTGGGATCCTTTTGGAAGATGACTGGGTGATAGAGGCAGTGGAGCTAAACTCGACGTCAGGAGGTGGGGCCTGGATGGAAGAGGCGGAGCAGTGTGTCCCGGAAGGTTTCTCTCCCTCCTCAGTGCCACTTCCTGTCCGCCATGCCCTGAGTGAGCAGCCCTCCTCTCCTCCCTGTCCTGCCTTGGAGCCAGCTGCCCATGGAGCCAAATAAACCTCTCCTCCTTTACTTCTCCAGTATTGGGTGCTGTGTGTCAGCAACAAGGAAAGTGAGTAAGACATTCGTCTAGCCCCAAGTCTTCCATCTACTAAAGGTGAAAAACAAAACAAAACAGAAAAAGCTAAAAGACACTTCCAGATGTGGCCCAGGGACTCAGACCCATTAAGAGACTTTGATCCTGAAGTCACAGAACATTTCCCCGGCCGAGACAGCCCTACCACGCCAACCCAGTACCAGTGTAATCGCAGTGGGCTGCGACACACAGGGCTGCAAACCACACTCGGCTTTGCACGTGGTTGCTAGTGAAACCCAAAGAAAACAGGAGAGACACAAACAGGGGCACTGGGGAGGCGGTGGCCCCAGCACTGACTGCTACAGCGAAGAGCAAGCACCCAGCCAAGTGCCGTGTCTGCCCCAGAGGACTGCGTCCCTCCCCTACTGCTGTACAACGTGGCTGGCGTTAACACCAACGAGACTGTGGGGCATTCTAACAGAGGGACAAGAACAGTCTGAATGGACACGCGAGCCCCGAAGCCAGCCTCTGCGGTGACACACGCTTTGGAATCACCAGACTGGGAACGTTAAACAATGGTGAGATGTGAAGAGCTATGCTGGGAAAGTGGGTGCCGGGCAAGGGTGAATGGGTGCTCTGAGCAGAGATGGAGGTGCTGGCATCAAAAGGAGGTGCTAGATGGTGAAAGCGGAGGAAGAGAAGCGGAGGGTGTCCTTGTGGGCGCGTCAGGTGACTGACAAGGTTGGAGAAAGCAGAATCAGCGAGCTCGTGGTATGTGGACAGAAACCTCTCAAATGAAAATGCAAATTTAAAAAGAGTGGGGAAAAGAAAACAAGACAGAATATCCAAGAACTGTGGGGAAACTCCAAAAACATCTGTTTCATTAAAACATCAGGAGAAACAGAAAGGAAGAGAAAAAGCATTTGAAGTCATCATGACTACCTTTCAAAACAAAAAAACAAAATACTTGCCAGTAGAGGAACAAAGACAAGAATGACACTGGACTTCTCACCAGAAATTGTGAGAAAGAAGACTGTTAAAGGAAAAAAAAAACCATCAATCTAGAATTCCATGTCAGGTGACATTAGCCTGCAGAGGTGAACTGAGGGACTAGGACCTGGGTTTCTCTGGGTCGTTTTTCTACTCCTGCACGGACAGGAAGTTCCACAAATCTCCCAGGCAGCTCCTGGCAGCAGGAAGCCAGAGTCCTCTCAACCACAATGCCTAAATTCCACCCAGTAATGGAATTTCACATCAACAACAAATATGAAGCATAACTATATCCCAAGTACTGTGTGGCATGTACTTATACTATAAATTATTATTAAGCTCGAGTTCAGTTTAACTGGGCGTTATGTATTTTATCTGACAACTCTACTCTCTGGTGAACCTGACCAAAGAAAAGTTGGCATTGGAGTCCCCCCCAGAAAGCGACATCCAGGTCACCCTGCAGTCAGACCAAAGCCATCTGTGTAGAACTTCTAATCTGCTCGTTAGGGGCCCTCTCTTCATACAAGCATATTTTTGAGGAAAGTGTCCAACGTGAAAGATTGCTTTAAAAGTGACAGTAAGGAGGGATTTCTCAAACAAAGAAAAATTTTGAAGTCTATTTTTAATTTCAGAGAAATGAGACAACACATTCATGAAATAAGAACAGGATGCTGTGAAACAAGGAACATTTGGAGAACAAGAATGAGCAGCAGCAATTTGATGACAGATGTAGGTCAGCAGAAACAAAACTCGCAAAAAAAAGACTGGAAGCTGAAATGGAAGGCATGGATGGCCCAGGAGGTAGAATGAAAAGAAAAGGAGATGGAAATGAGAGAGAAATATTTCAAACTACATAAGGCAAGAGTCTAGATGGGTCAATGACCAGCGATAACGGGAGTTTCAGGAGAGAAATTAAGTCAACTTCTGGCAGCTGAAGAGTATGGAAGGGGCTTCTTTGAAAAGATGCAGTTGGCAGTTTGGAGGAAGTGCCTGGACACACTGGACAGAGATGCACACCCGGGGTGAGCCGGGGATTGAACGAGTGACAGAAAGTACATGGGAAACTAAATGAACAGAAAAAAGAAGCTTATCCTGGGGGCAATGCTGTGGAGAAAGTAGTGATCGGCTGGCCACGGTCACAGGGGTCCTGAACATGGATCCCAAGAACTGGGGTGCAGCCTGGTGAGCCGTGTGGACAGGTGTCTGTGGGCTTCCACACCTTCCCAGTAGGAAGCCAACAGACACTGCCCGCAAGCAAAAAGTCAGGAAGCAGCGCTAGAACTTTGTCACTTAGAAATGGGGACATTTGGACCAAAAACCATAAGCTGAACGCACCGGAAGTGGATGACTCGGGTTGGGAAACAAGGGCGGTAGCAGGGCAGAGGGGCCGCTGTTTCTAAATAAACACATAAGGTGATGCGACTTCCAATGTGCAGGAAAAACACAGAGAAAATAAAAATGAATGGCAAAATACAATGATCATGCTAAGACCCATTAGGAAAAAATGTGCATTTGTCAAACTGCTTTCTATGTTGATTTTGGCTGGCTCGAGCCCACTGAGACGCAGCCCAGCCCAAAGGAACATGGGGCAATCACCCCAGTGTCAAAGGCTGTTTGAGAAAAACATACCTCACCCTGTCAGAAACAAGAACAGAAACCAAACCCCTAGAGACCTGTTCAGAAGACCGATCAGCTCCTCCTCCTTCAGGGGACAGCCGCACTCCTGCAACACCTGCTGCATCTTGCGGAGGGACATGGAGCCGGACTGGGATTCAGCCAGTGTGCTGAGTGCTTCGCTGATGTCTTGAAAGTGGTCCACAAGCTGATCCCTGCAAGAGAACGCATTTCAGACACACCTAAAACCAATGTGACGACTTGATCGCTCCTCTGAGAGAGAGTTTGGAAGGTGAGGTGCAGGCTCCGTGTGACATTTACGCTAAAAGGTATCTCAGAAAAAATGCCAAGTCTGTACCATTATCATTTTGTTATTGTTATCATTAGCAAAACCACCTTAGAGAAATTGCAGACTTGTCTTTTTACTGGAATTGGTATTTTAAAAATAGAATAAGGACTTCAAAATACAGGGATGTTGCAGACATGTGAAATGCACCTGCACTCCCCATAAATGCTTGCTGAGTGCATATTACGTGCCACCTGCTGCTCTAGGGACATCCAGGACACATGCAGGTGTCCCCAGGAGACTTCAGCTTCCAGTCAGGCCCAGGCCCACAACACATAGAAGACCCAGCATGCACGCTGGGTTAGTGGCTGAGAAGAACCGTCGGGACAGTGGACGTCCAAAGTGGCAGGGGACTGCTGTGCTCAGCAAGGGGTCAGGTAGGCCTTGCTGGCATGGTGACCCCAGATCCCAGCACAGGAGGCAGAGTCTCCTCTGGGAAGGGCTTTCTTGGGGCCCAGGGAGCAGCTGGCGCCAGGCCCCATGGTAGGAATGGAAGAGTGAGGACAGGCCTGGGGTCCCGTCAGCACTGGGGACAGGCGTGTCCAGGGACTCGTCACACTTTGGTCAAGCGCTTGTTGTTAAACACAGCCACCATCTGTGAGCATCTGCTGGGAAAGCGGGAGCTGAGCTGTCCCCTCAAGCACGTTCCCACATTGACCTTCTGGGCAACCCTGCAGGGGCTCATCGAGCCCATGCATGACACAGGAAAGGGCACTGAGGACAAGACAAGGGCTTCCGCGGTGGTGAGGGAGACGGCTCCCTGCTCAGTGCCCGGCCCAGGCCCGCTCCGTGCAGGCTCCGTCTTCCCAGGTCTCTGTGATTCAGTTCTTCGGCGCAGGAAACTTCTTCCCCGACTTCACCAACGCTGTTGTCGGTGGACTAGAAAAACATGGACGTCTTCAGGCGTGAGCAACTCTGCTTGACCGTGGTGGGGAAGGTTCTACGTTCTCCCCTCGGGTCTCTGCAAAGCTCCTTCCCACCAACTTAGCACAGCGTTTGCCTGACGGGCTCAGAGGCACGGAGACTCCTGCTATTCCTCCAGGACAAGAACGTGCTGTCAATTCTGAACCTGTGTCCCTGGGAGAAACTGTCTGTCACCTCCAGTAGGGATTTGTGGAGAGGACAGTCCCACGACCACACCTGGACAAGACAGTCTGCAGAAATAGGAAAGTCAGAAGCCCGGGAGAGGTGAAATAGAGGGGGAATCCTCAGCGCGGGCAGACACAGTGGCATTTGCAGTGAAACTCCGAGGTTGTCCAACGTTCCCTGGCTAGCCTCGATTTGGAACCAGCTCCTGCGACATGGGAGCACTTTACACAACCGAGCCGTGTCAGGTACGCGAATGTGAACCGACAGCACCATCGATCTGGGGCCCCGTCCAGGTGTACGCTGAACTCTGCCCCACATTACAAAGCCACTGCTCGTCAGCACCACCATTCTGTCCCACTTAATCCCTCCGAATGAAAGCAAATGAAAGGAGAAAAAAAATCTAAGCATTTTTGGAGATACATATTTTTAGAAAATTGAGGCATTCAGCATTTCTTGGACCAGCTTTGAGGCAGTAATGATTCCCCTTTCAGAGTAAATATGTGAACAGAGTAAATGAGGGCTGGGGGCTCAGATCACAGCAGGCTGCCAAACAGAAACGCTACGGGCCCACACGGAGGCGCGGAGCTGTGCTGGGCCCCGGTCCCGGGTCCTGGCTGCACAGCGAACCTGAGGAAGGCACAGCCACCAAGCTCCTCGGGCTGCCACCTGCCCAGCCCCAGCAGGGCCTTCTTCATCTTGAAAATGTATCTGCAGGGCACTGCGAATGGAATCAATTCCCTTAGATTCAAGAGACAGATATACAACTGGGTCCCTATAACTCAATGGGACTGTCAGCTACCAGTCTCCTCTGAGTTTCTGTAAAGAGGAGGAGATGGAAAAGATCATGGACACAGGGTCTTAGGCTCATCTGAAAGTTCCGTGCCCATTACACTGGCAAAGTCCTGAAGTGGGAAGTTACTTAATGAGTTTTAGAGCCTGATATTTCCAAGACCCCACAAGTTGGCCACGCATCTGACATGGTCCTCGAGACAGCACGGCGGTGGCAGGAGGACCGGGCCAGTGGGAGTTGAGGAGCTGGGCTCCCAGTCTTGAAATGGGTCGTCACATGTTGCGCGGTCTCAGTTTAGCCCCTTGTGCCAGTCAGGACAGGGAGAGAAGGCGCAGTGCGACAGCCGAGGGATGCAGCTTCTTATTGGAGCCTCATTACTCACCAGAAGCAAGGACTCGAGTAGGTAATGAGGCCAGCCCTGGCTGGTGAAGATAAATTCCACTTTCTCGTTGGCTTCGTGGCAGATTTGACTTATACTGATCCTGTACAAATTTTACATTAAATCTCACAAACTCAGTTCTCTGCCTTCAGGCTCCTTGGCTCAGTAATTTAGACATAATCCAGGTGTGTTCCAGCCGCTCTTCCCTTTCACCTGACCTCATTACAATGTTGCAGTCCTGTGTCCTTGGCCATCTTCGGGAATTCTTCAGCAGCAACTCATTCATTCATTCATTCATTCATTTGGGTGGGGACAAAGAACTAAGTCCTGCCACGGGAGGTGACAGACAGGGGCAGGAGCAGGTAGGAGCAAGGTGCACTTATGGTAGAGCCACACCTAAGGAGAGAGAGATGGGCAGCCACGGGGGTTGGGACTGATGATTTATTGGAGAAAACTGTCCAATAAATCTTGTTGCTTTACGGTCACATCATACACAGCACAATTCTTTCCCACACATTTCCCAAATGTTAAAAACATGACGCAAGTAGCTGGTTTTAAATTTTGTAGATAACCATGTACAACCCACCACCCAAATACAACGTGTGGCCTTGGCAAGTAGCTCCTGGTCCTTGCGGATGCGCACACACCCGACACTGTACCAGTTGTGGCTACGCACTGTGTGGCTGGCCAGCCCGTTATCATGGACTCTCTTTGTGCTTTCTCACAGTAATTTCTTTCTTTTTTTTTTTTTTTTTTGTGGGTACTGGGGGTTGACCTCAGCACCTCGTGCGCCAGCAGGCGCCCGTGCCGCTGAGCGATATCACCGGCCCCTTTTTCGTACGTGGGTTCCGGGAGTCGAACTCAGGACCTCGTGCTTGCCAGGCAGGCGCTTACACCGCTGAGCCATCTCCTTGGCCCATAGTAATTTCAATAGGTATGCACTGTCACACTATGTTTTGGGCCACGTGTCACTAGACCAGTGCGCTAAATGGGGATTGAAAGGTGTTCCTTTTGTTGTTATTGTTAAGGACACACTGTAGGTCCCACCTTGCATCTGCCAAGCTCTTCGGAGTTAATTCATTGGGAGGGAGCCCTCCACATAGAAGTGGTGAGTTAAAGGATGTCTGTTCCTCCATCCATCCATCCATCCATCCATCCATCCATCCATCCAGTAGTATTCACAGGGGGCCTATTAGGTGTCCAGCACTTGGAAAAGTGACATCCTATGGAGTTCACCTTCTGGCTGGGCCAAGTGAGGGACCAGGCATAGTGCAGAAACCCAGGGTTAGTTTTCAAGGGCAACCTAAAATCTGAAAGAATGAGAGATTGGGAGTGGGTGAGGTGGGCCAGGCTTATAGCTTTTTGACTCCTTTGCAGCACTTTGGCTTACAGATTTCTATGTTCTGCAGCAGTGAGGGAGTAGAATGATTCCACTGTAACTTCACCAGCACACGTTGGATGGGACCATGGTATAGCAATGGCGCTGCCTGGGTAAACAGAGGGCAGAGCGTCTGGACTCCCAAACCCACCTGGCTGGCATGGCCCTCTCTATGCTCTGCTGCAGCTCCCGGATCTCTTCTTGGACCTGTTGGGGCTTTGTGAAGTGACCCAGGAAGTTGAAGTAATCTTCTGCGTAGGGCTGGTGGACTGCTGGTGAGTGGTTAATACTCAGTTTTTGTAAAAACTCTTGGTAAGTGATGTACCCTCTTCCCTCGGTGTCGTAGCTGAAACAAAAACAAACAAAAAACAAAGCTGTCATCAGTAGCCATGAACACGTGCAGGAGCTTAGGGCCTGCACCACAGCTGCGTGGTCTGGGAGGAGCTCAGGTGCTGCTTCCTCATCGTGCACGGCCAGAGATGCAGAGTTCCAGGCCTGGCCCCAGACCTGCTCTGAATCTGCATTTACCAGGGTTCCCTGGTGACCCGCAGGCAGCAAGTGTGAAACTCACTGCTCTGAATCGACAGAACCATCTCCTTGTATAAAACCCACCTGGGAGAACACAACCAGAGCCCAGCACTTGTCCTGCTGGTGGGAACACAGTTGTGACCACAGAAAATTAAACCAAGCCTTCCGCACATTCAACAGTTTTTATTTTGTCTTGAGCAACGATGCGTAAAAGGAGCTATGCTAAGAGTTAGAAGAAAATCCTTCACAAAAGCATATTCCATCTGAAGACTCGAATAAATGAATGCCACTTGATTCAAGGGTGGTCCAAGCCCCCATTTTCTCCCCGAAGCGATGGCAATTACACACACCCAACAAGAGAGACGAGCAGGAAAACAAGATAAGAAGTGCGCTCCATGCCTTTTATGTCATTTTCTATTATCAAGATTTTTCTGAATTATAATTCATTAAAAAAAGACATAATGGAGGGTTTTTATCTCCCAACGTTATTCAAATAGAATAGAATTACTTCAATAAAAATGGTTAGGCAAATTGCCAATTTTCTTTAAAGGAAAATTACATTTATTTTTATAGAAAGATCTGGGTCCTCATCTAATCGATAAAAATGGCATTTGCAGATGTGATTTTTTCCCAGATAAACTCAGAGGTGCAAGGAACTATACATTGAAACAATCTCACGAGGCTAACGCTTGTGCAAGGACGCCGTCGGGTCCCGCTGGCTGAGTCTAGCTGCCTGTGGTCCGTAGGGCCCTCTCACTGAGGGACTCCTCCAGGACAGCTACAGGGCCCCACGGCCACTTGGACACACCGAGCCCTAATGATGAAGCCAGTGCATTGGTTTTCCCGTCTCCGTCCTCACAGGAAGAGGAGGTGAGAGGCGGGGGCTCCTCCTATGAGCTCTTGTGCTCATGTGCAAGGGGAGGTGGAAGACTGAGTTTCAGGTCAGTAGCTGGAGCTACATAGCCAGATCTTGTCTCAAAAACCAACCAACCAACCAACCAACTGACCAACATCAACAACAAAACAAGGCAAAGAAACACACCCACAAAGGTGGCCTGCAGGCTCTGCCTCCCAAGGCCTCTCTTTGGCTTCAAAAGCCAGTGACTCCCAGGCAGCGCCACTGAGGACAGGGGCTGTCCCTACTGCTGAACCTAGGAGGGGCAGGGCGACCATCTCCTGAGCTTTGGGGTGACTCCAGGGCTGCGCATCTCTCTGTAACTGCGTAGAGACTGGAACTAGCCTTGTGCCATCTGAGTGAGGTAGCAATGCAACTCTGGTCAGGGACCTGCTGACCAAGCTCCCAGGGTGCCCCCATCCCTGCAGGACGGTTCTGGACAGATGGGCCAGGCAACTCCTGGTACCTTTATCAGAAACCTCTCTCCTCCCAGGTGTAAGGTTCCTTGCTTGGTTCTGGCCTCTCAGGCCCCGCAGTGAGGGATGGGTGCAGTGGAGGGATGGGTGGATGGGGGTGTAGACCCAGGCCAGGGTAGGAGACCCCAGGAGCACCACTCTCCAACAGCAAGGCAGAGTGACAGCTTCCGGGCTGCTCCAGAGAGTCCCAACAACCCACTGTAAATCACAACACTTGAGCTGAATGAAAAGGCACTTCTTAATTACTTCATTAATAAAGATCATAAACATTCTCTTCTCATCACGAAGGAACAGAAGACCAGATTGCACAACTGCAACTAAAATATTGTTATGAATGTGAATAATAAGAGAGTTAATTCAGCTTACATAACCTCACCCTTCATTACACAATCCTTTGTGTAAGATTAAAAAAGAATCAACTTGCCTATAAAGGTTGAATTTTAAAATGGCTCAGCAACAGATGTGCCAGGGAAAATGTGCACATAAGCAAAGGCCCCATAAAACCTTGCATTTGTGTACGGCAGTGCCCATTAATTTATGACATAATCAGATTACTTTGCCCGTTTATTGTACACACAGCAATTCGGTGATACATATAATCTGAATATGTCCGTATTGTTTTACTTTGCTCAGAAAGCCTGGGTCTTTTATGCTCGGTTCAGGCACTTGCTTCTTACATACATTTTGGAAATGCTTTTGAATGTCAATGGTGCCAGAGGTTAGGGCACAACTGGGGTGTGGGGTGAGCCCCCCTATGACCCAGGCCATGCCGCGCAGGAGGAGGATGTTGTACCTTGAGCAGCCAGGGACCATCTTGGAGGTTGGTCTGGTGGCTCCAATAGCTGATCTTTAGAATGGACCATGACCAGCGGCCTGAGCTAGCCAGGCCCAGTGGGCACAGCCAGCAAGTCCCGAAGGAGTCACTGAAGATTAGACGCCATCTGCCCCACTCCCCATCCACAGCCCAAATCCTTCCTCTGTTCTCCCAGCACGTGGAGGTCCAGCCTCACAGAGAGCCACGCTGTGGATGGGGAACCCACTTCTGAGGTTGTCCGCTAGAGCTGCAGAAGCTTTGAGCCTCTGAAGAGTTCTCCCAGCTCAGCCGGAGCCCACCTGGCCAACATGTCCCCAAGACCAATGTCCCCCAGGGGAACGTCCTGCACACACGTGCTGAGGCTCAGCCCCTGCAGTCGCGTCCCATCTGATCTTCTTTTCGAGGCTAAAGATCCTGCTCACTCCACTTCTTCCAGCCTTTCCTGCATCAGGGCCAGCCCTGTCCAGATGTTTATCAGCTGGATACGAGATAGGTTCTCTACAGGCTGGGCTTGGCTGAGCCTGAGAAGTGATCTTGCTTCCTGTGTCCTTTCCTCGCATGACCTGCTGCCCAGCAATGGCCTCTTCTTCTCCTATTTCCACACTTGAACTGTGAGACACTGATATTTTATATGAACACGGCTATAACACACTGACCGCATCAAGACAGGTGCGCACACCAGGCGTTGTGTACCTGCTCACTTCTGGTCAGGGCCACCTGGCTGGCTGCTCACACACATGACCCCTCCGCCGACCTTGCCCACCTTGCTGCTGTCACAGGGGCTTCTCCTTGGTGCTCTTCTAGAACACACTCTCTCCATTACTCTCCTGTAAAGCTTCTTTTGGATCCTGCTGAGGGCTGTGTTGCCTTTCATCCCTGGGACCCAGGAATCCAGCACAGGGCCAGATTTTTTTTTTTTTTTTTCAAAAAATTACTACTTCCTGGCTGAAGGAATGAGAGAGAACACCTCCATATGGCAACTTTTCTGCAGTGGTCTCTTCCAAGCCAAGCAGAGGGCTGCTCCTGAGAGCGCAGGATTGCAGCTCCTGGTCTGGTGCAGGGAGCAGGGCTCCTTTGTCCCTTCCACCCGCTGTGAGCCAGGCTCACCTAACCTCCTCCTGGTGCCCATCTGCGAACCCTGTGTTGCTGGCAGGGACCTCGGCCAGCCCTGGCATTGGGCTGTGGGCAGAAGTGGGCACACCCCTGTAAGCTGCTGTGACCCTCCAGCTCTGGAGTTCCCACCCTTGGCATGGCGTCCCCCACTGAGATGATAAAGCCATCCCCTGGAAGCCAGCCAGGTCCCCAAGACACTACTTGGAAGGGAACTGTCCACAAAAGCCTCTAGATCTGCAGCAGAATAAGACATAAAATATTGATGTGCTGAACCACTGAGATTTGGGGGTTAATTTATTAATTTACTTCTACAGCATAAAATAGACCCTCCAGACTAATCCAAAGCTCTAAAACCATGCACTTCACAGGTGCTTAATAAATGTGGAGTGAATAATGGATGTTGACACTTTTTCCCTGTCTGTATTTTTGCCATTTTCTTTTTAGCATTCCTGTTTTCACAGGAACAGAACACCATCTTCCTCTGCTTCTGCCTGCCCCGCGCTGAGGTCCTCCTGTTCTGACACACGATGTGGACCCGCCCAGACCCCCGGATGGACAGATGGCGTCATTGGCCCTGGGTGCTCCTGACTCCCCTGGGTCCTGCTATTCAGGAGGATTGGGGTGTGGGGATCCCCACACACTGCCCCAGGGAGGATGCTGGCTCCTCCCTGTTGTTAGGGCAACTGGAGGAGCTGCTGGTACCTTGACAACCTGTCCTGCACACGCAGCTCCCAGCATCCCCTGCTTTGGGAACGGAGGCCATCAGCCGGCTGCCACTAACTGCACACACACAGCTGTGAGGGGAACAAGCCAGGAGGGGGAGGTGGGTGAGGACAATGAGACTGATGTCACCTCCACTCGGAGAAAAAGGAAGAAAAACACACCATCAAGATCTCCCTGTTGGTCATCTCTGCTTAGTGGATCGGGGCAGATGTATTATTGTCTCTTCATGTACTGGATTTTCTGTCTTCCAGTATGAGCGTGCATTCACACTGCAATCAGAACACTTTTCCAAATTTGAATTTTCATTTTGCTCCTGACTGGTATGTGGAGAGGCCAGGCACTCTGCAGACCTGAGGTTGCTCAGTGCCCAGGACTGTCCCACCGGCTGGGACTGTCCCACAGGCCCCATGCTCTGTGGCGTGGGGTGGTGCTCTGGAGCGGGGTGCAGGGCCGCTCCCCTTAGCCGTCGAAGGCTTTCTCACTGTCCGCCTCGTGCTCCGGATGGGCCTCCAGCAGCACCTCCCTCCTCTTGTGCAGCCTCTTCCTGGCTTCTGAACGGCGATCCTGGCCTCCTGACTCTTGCCAGCACTCGCTGCCTTCCAGGGGATCTTTCCGGACTGCACCCGCACACCTGCCCAGGCTGCCTTCCTGCTACACCCCTGGGCTCAGGACCAGGTCCCCACGACGCCCTGGCCTTCATGCTGGGGCTCAGCTGCTGTGCTGGGCCAAGGCCCCTCCTATCCTCCAGTCACCTGCTTCCGCCCACCCAGGCCCCCCAGCAGCAGCTGTTCTGGAATGTGACACTCTCCTTTCCTGCTCATCCTGTGCTTGTCATTCTGTGGTCCTCTGTGCCACCAGTTGCCTGTTCCAGGGAGGACTGCTTGGTGGGATGAGGACAGAGCCATGCCATTTCCAGGGCCACCTCTAGCACAGGGCTGAGTTCTGGCAGCATCAGAGGTGCCCGGCTGGGCCGGAATGTGGGGTCCAGCCCTGGTGGGGGGCACCTTCTGATCTCTCAGAGATGCCCCGTTGCCCTGGGAGCCCTGGTGCCCGGATGAGAGCGGTTTCCCCTCTGCTGCTCCATGGGCCACACACAAGCTGCAGCCTCCTGGTCTCTGACTTCCAGCCCGGGTCCTCACTCACTGCGTGACATTGCTCTCTGTTCTCTGCTGCACACGGAGGAATACACTCCTGGGCTTCCCTTGGCCTCAAAGACCCATCCTCCCTCCTCCTTGGGGGTAATTCACATGAGGCAGAGACTATGACGTGTCCCCATCTCTGTCCCTTTTTCCTCCTGGACATGCATGCAGACTGCTTTTCCCAGATATCCCCTCAGGTGGGCGTGGCCAACAGAATGGAGACAGTGCAATGGCCACGTTTCCAGCCCTGGCCCCCTCCAAGCTGGCCATGTGGTCCTCTGTGGCCTCTCCCCTTCTCTGCAGGGACTCAAAAGGTGATGGGATGGATGCTCCTGAATGGTGCTGTGGGTAAGATATGACCGCCCTCCCCCATATGAGGCCTCAAGGTCATTTTAGGGGGGCCTCTGGCTAGCTGCCCTGGCCATTACACCGCTCCAGCTACTCAGTTTAATAGTCCCCTTTATCTCAGCACTCGGGAGGCTGAGGCAGAAGGATCACAAGTTTCAGCCCAGCCTAGGCAACTTAGCAGTTTAGTGAGACCTTGTATCAAAACGAAAACTAAAAGGATCTGGGCATGTAGCTCAGTTTGAAGATACTGGGTTCAACCCTGAATACTGCAAAAACAAAACAAAACAAAACAAAAACCAAAAAGCATTTCAGTTTTCCAAGATGAACAGAGAAGCCCAGGGGGGATGGCTGTACGGTATTATGAACACATTTAATACCACTGAACTGCATGCTTAAAGATGGTTAAATTTCTTTCTTTCTTTTTTGGGGTACCAGGAATTGAACTCAGGACCTCACGCTTGCCAGGTAGGTGCTGTGCCACTGAGCTATTTACTTGCCAGCCCCAGTAAATTTCATATGTATTTTAGCACAATAAAAAAATGGGGGGACAAATCCTAAGTCAATACAAATTGGATTTGATGTGTGAAATGCAGATACGGCATGAACTGTTTTTTGAAGTAGTTCATCTATGGAATAAAAATCGCAGTAAAAGTGCTACAATTTGCAGACTGGCCGTGCACTGCTTTATTGAGCTCAGAGAGACCCAGCAAGGTCACGGGCAGGACCACGAAGGTGTGGGGATGCTGGCCAGAAGAGGCAACTTCAGGAGCGGCTTGAGGGCTCCCCGAGTGAGGGGAGGGAACGGGAATTTTGCAACAAGAACTGGACTTGTCTATGGCCCCTAATTGAATTTCCCTATCCTATGGGATTCATCCTTGCTCTTATATCTCTCCACTTAACAAATTGATTTTGTCACATAAAAAAAAAAAATGACAACTTAGTTCAAAAGCTCAGCTTAGCAGTCACTCACCCCCGAGGCCTTCATCAGTCGCTGCAGGGACTCTGTGCTTGATCTCCAAGTATTTCTCTTCTTAAGGCCACGTGGGATATTAAGGAAGGCACCTGTGTTATTTATCCCTCTTGGCCTCCCCACCCAACCACTGTGAACCACACTGTAGGTGTTCAGAGCACATTTGCTGAAGGAATAAACAAGGAGAGGGCTGGCACTTTCCACACGTCCCCCCGGCTGTCCTCAAGCATCCCCAGGTGACAGGGAGGATGAGTTCTGTTTTGCAGCTGAGGAGCATGAAGCCCAGAGAAGCCAGGAACAAGAAGGGGGCCACACAGCTGGAAGGGGGCCAGGAGCCAGGCCGAGGCGTCTGTCTGCCGAGCCGCCGCTCTCACCCACTCGGCATCCCCTGTGGAAGGTCAAGCAATCAAGGGCGGGAACTGCTGACCACAAGCAGATTTCAGCACAGAGTGCAAATCTGTGCATTTCCTAAGACTGCTCACTCCTGTGTGAGGAGATCTCATCTAAACGCAGCGGCGAGTGTGCACCTCTGGCGAGCGTGCACCTCCACTGAAAATAGGAACATTTCAGGAAGGGGCACGGGCGTACGTGTTAACTCTCTGTGGGAGCCCAAACAGGGGATGCGAGACTCCCCAAGGGTGCTGGTCCCTGCTCAGCACCCTGTCCTGATTTACTTCCCATCACAGCCACACTGGAAGTTCATGGTTCCCCAGTGCCCAGCTGCTAACAGCTGAATACACTGACTCTGGGGAGGGGGCTGGTCTGACCTTCCTTTCGCCCTGAGAATTCCAGGCCACTGCTGGCGGAACCACCCACTGGCCACAGGTCAGGCGGTCACCTGCTTACAAGGTCCTCCTTCTCCATCCTGATCCCCAAGATGCTACATGAATGTCCCCTGTGCCGTGATCCCTGCCGACCCTCCAGGACCTTGGTGCTCCTGCTTTTAACTTCCGCCACCTGTCTGGTGCTGTGCTGTGGCGTTTACAGGCAGCTCTGTGCTCTGGGAATCCATGTGACAGCTCCCTGTGCCTTGACTGTCCCCTGAGCACAGGGACCATCTCTAAATCTCCCGAGCAGGAGAGCTGTGCCTTTGCCTGCTGCACTGAGGTCACTGATTACTCAGTTGCAATAACCTCGCTGATTTGCCAAGGACAAAAGGGAAAGGGAGTCTAAATTGGCCCTATGTTGGAACTGATCTTTTTTTTTTTTTTAAAAAGGATTTTGTGTGAACTGCAAGTGGGTTTTCTAAATTAGACACAAAACAACCCACCTAATTCTAAACCTGGCCACTCTGAACGGGTGAAAAGCTGAAAGACGACAGGTGCTGAGCTCTGAGTTCGCTCCCAGGTGGATGCCAGGGCTGGCGCTGTCCTGCGGGAGCCCAAGGGGCAACGAGGAGGTAATGAAGGAGGAGGCGATCAGAGGTGGGTCTGGTGCTTAGAACTCAGACATCTACACGGGGAATAACTCAACTGGGGGCCGGATTCAAAAGCAGCTATATCTAAAACATTCTGAAAAATGGCACCTACATTCGATTCTATTTTCAGTCTAAGAGGCCCTGGGGAAACCACTCCAAGTTGCCAAAAGTTTGGTTATTTTCTTCTAACAAATTACTTATCTATAAAACAGTTTTGCAAGTTTGATATCCATCTGCAGGCAACAGGGAAACTGACTTTTCCTTTACCCATTGCTCATCTATGTGCTGGGCCAGTGGGATTAGAGGGAACTCTTTGGAGAGTGACTTATTTCTCTAAAACAGTACATGGACCTGCGCTCCTGTGCTCTGGGATACACAAAACTCTCAAGTCCAGTACTGCTGGGGAGGGGTTACCACGGCTCTCTGCATCTCTGGAGCCCAGCCTGCCCATCACAGCTGCTTCTGACAGGGAAGGAGGAACCTAGGACCCAGGATTGACACCAACCCAAGAAAACCCTTCCCAGCTCCTCAGTCCCTCCCTGAAGTAGTGGTGAAAGATTTGCATGGAATTTGCCATAACAATCACCCCACAGCCATCAGAACAGACCCGGGCCACCCTGCAGGCTGTGCTTACCTCTGCCAAAGCTTCTCAAATTCTCTTGGTGTGAGGGGAATGTCAAAGCCATACAGAGCGTTCTTTATATCCCGTCGTCGAAGAATGCCATTGCCCTGGGTATCAGTTTCTATAAAATTCTACAATGTCAGAAGATGGCATTTAGTAGCATTTAAAATGTGTTTACTAGTCAATATCTGGAATGATCTAAGGGATTTCTCTTCCTCCTCCTTCTAACCTAAGCTCCAGATGTCCTCATCCATCCTGTAGAAAGACGATGAGCTCAGCAGGAGCAAGGGTCGCGTATGGGAAGGGGGTTGTTTCTGGGCAAAGGCGTGGCCTCTGGGGCATGACCTGGAATCTTGCCCCTGCCAACAACCTGGATCTGCTCACTATTGGAAATGAGGGTGAACCAGACCCTGAGAAGTGAGATTGAGGGTTCCTGCCTGTTATGGCTTGTCTAGATGTCCCCCCAATGCCTCATGCAGTCTCAGGGGGCAGGCTTTGGAGAGGTGGCCGAATCTACAGTTTGTGATTGATTCATGGTCCAATGCTGGGATTAAGGGTGTGAGTGCTACACCCGCCCTAGGGCGGGTAACCTGCATGCAATATAAGGGACAGCACGAGGCTTATCCCCTCTCTCTTTCCCTTGTTGCTGTGCTACAGTCTGCCTGCCATGAACTGTTCTCCTGTGCTGGCCCACCCTGCCCTGGAGCTGGCTGATTATGGACTGAAACCTCTACAAGCTGTGAGCTAAATAAACCGTTCCTCCTTTAACCTTGGGTGTCGGGTATTTTGTCTCAGCAACGAGAAAAGTAACTAAGACACTGCCCCACCAATGCAGGGGGTTTGGTCCCCTGGCTTTGAGAGGTGAAATGGGGGACATCAGATGCCAGCTGGTATGACAGGATGATATGATGCCATGTCAGTGTTCCCCAGAGGTGCAGCAGTATCTGGGGACTTGGTAGGGATTTAGGAGGACCACAGAGTAGGACAGCACCCAACACCATGGTGCCCAGCTAATGGTTTCCAAGTGACAGCTCTTTAATCTCCTGGTGGCAACACAATGGCACAGACAGAATGGGCACGAGGCCCTCTTCAAACCTTTAGCCAGCTAGTGAGAGATGAAAACATTCCCCTCCAGATGAAGGCCAAGACGAGAGCATCCCCTCTGTCACCCTCGAGTCAACACTATTGGAGGCTCAGCCAGTTCAGTGAGGCAAGAAAAAGGAAGACGAGTTATAACGGCAGGGCAGGAAGCACAACTGCCATTATTCCCTAGGGCAGCACTGTATTCATAGGAACACAAAGCAGCTACAAATAAGCTCTGCAAGAGGCGAATTGAGCAAGAAAAGCTGGATTCTATATGAACAGGCAGAAGTGATCACCTTTTTTATATCAGTCACAGGAAAAGAAAATTTTAAGGATAACATTTAAGATAGTACTAAAATAGAAAGTCCTCAGAATAAATCTATACATGATATGTAAGACCTCTATATAGAAAAGTCTTAAACTTTCTCAGTAAGTTTTTTTTTTTTAATGGAATTTGGCAAACTGATTCAAAACCCTTTGATAAACGGGGTGGAGGGAGTTGCCCATCAGCTAATTACAATATATCAATAAGTTATAGCAACTGCAAAGATGAGGTACAGGTGCCTGGGGACACAGGTTGACCAGTGAGACAGAAGGAGGCGTCCGGAGACACCTGGTGGTGACGCTGCAGGTCAGCAGGGGAAGGAGGGACTGCGCTGAAAGGTGAGGCGTCCCCAGAGAAGAGATGAGTCTGCCTCATCCTCCTAACACATAAACATCCAGTCCAGATCTCAAGACCTGAACGGGGAAGAGGAAACTGTTAAACCTCTAAGGGAGAACTTCTCAGAGGAGAACTTCACGACCTCAGGGCAGGGCGAGATTTCCCGAACAAGACCTCCGGGGACATGCTGATGAACTCGACTGCACTAAAAACAAGAGCTCATGTTTATCACGAGATTCCAGATAAAAAAGGCAAAAACAGAAATCAAACTGGGAGGAGATATTTGCATCGAACACTTACAAAAGAGTGGTACCCAGTGTCGGGGTGTAGCTCTATAGTAGAGCTATTGCCTAGCGTGTAAGAGGACCTGGGCTGGTGATCCCCAGCACTGCAATAAAAAAAAAGGATCCAGGCCACAGTAAAAATTCCTATTGGCCAATAAGAAAAAGACAACTCAGTCTGAACACTGAAAAAAGTCTCAAGTAAGCACTAGACAACAAAGAAAACCTGACTAATGAATAAACAAATGAAAAGATGCTTGATCTCATTAATAACCAATAGAATGTTAATTAAACACAATAAGATACTACTATAAATCCACTAGCATGGGAAAAATTAACTCTGAGAGTACCCAGTGCTACAACGATAGGGCTGAGTGGTGACAGAGGCCTTGCACAAAACCAAAAATATCTACAGTGTGGTCTCCGCCAGCAGTGTACGGACTGAATCTTGGTCGATGATACAGATAATATTCTTTACCTTCATCCAGATGGTAGTTACATGCTAACCACTTTTAATTTATTTGAGCTATGCATATGCACTTTCAATACTCCACAGTAGAGTCATTTTTTAAAAAATTAAGATTTAAAAATTAATTCTAGAGGATTTCAAAGTCCCTTTAAGCACATGTAGCAGGTCTGGCATGTAAAAATATTGGAAGCCACCACTCTGTCCCAACAACTTGTAAAAATCTGAACAAATTGAAAAATCAGTAAGAGTTCTTAGATCCAAAAGGGAAGTCACATGATAGAGCAAACTGCTTCTGCCAAAATTGTAGAGAACAAACAGGCGAAATCAGAGAATCACAGCTTACTGGAGCAGAAGCCTGTGAGCAGAAACCTCCACAGGAACCGTGAAGACAGAAGCAGAAATAACACTCCTAACCCATTCTACGAGGCCAGCATCACTCTAATACCAAGACACTACGTGAAAACTACTGACCGGTATCTCTCGTGAAGGTGACTGTGAAAATCCTCAGCCAAATACCAGCAAACTAAACCCAACAATATGTAATGAGAACTACACACCTTGACCACATGGAGCTTAACCCACTTACACAAGGATGGTTCAATATTGGAAAACTTCACTAAAGTAATCCATCACATCAACTGAAAAAAGAAGAAAAACCACATGATAATATCAAAGCTGAAGAAAAAGCATTTAACAAAATCCAATGCCCATTTATAATAACTCTTAGTAGATTAAGAGTAGAAGGGAACTTCCTTAACTTGATAAAACATAGCTACAAAAACTGATAGCTAACATCATACCTAAGGACAAGATACCAGAAGCTCTCCCACTAAGATCACCACTGCCTTTCCACGTTGTATGGGAGATCTTAGCTAATACAATGAGACAACTAATGGAAATTAAAAGTATACAGAATGGAAAGGAAGAAATAAAACTGTCTTTTTTTCACAGATGAAATGATTGTCTACGTAGAAAATACTAAAGAATTGAAAACACAAACGAACAAACAAAACCCCTCCTGGAACTAAAAAACAATAGTACCAATGTTGCAGGATATAAGATTAATATACAAAATTTCAGTCACTTTCCTATATACCAGCAACAAACAAGTGGAGTTTGAGATTAAAACACAGTACCATTTACATTAGAACTGCCCAAGACGAAATCCTTAGGTATAAGTTTAACAAAACATATACAAGATCTGTATAAGGAAAATCACAAAACTCCGATGAAAGAAATCAGAGAATGGAATAAAATGAAGAGATGCTCCCTGTTGATAGAAGGGAAGGCTCAGTATCATCAAGATGCCAGCTCTTCCCAACTTTATCCATGGACTATTCACCACAACCCCAATTAACGTCCCAGTGAGTTATTCTGTGGACATTGACAGACTGATTCTAAAGGTTATTTGGAGAGGCAAAAGGCCCAGAATAGCCAACACAGTACTGAAGCCAAAGAGAAAAGCTGGAGGACGAACATGGCTCGACTTCTAGATGTGCTGTGAAGCTATAGTGCTCACAATGGCACAAACTTGGCAAAAGAACAGAAAAACATGTCAGTGGTACAGAATGGAAAGCTCGGAGCCAGCCCCCCGTAAATATAATCAACTGCTCTTTGACAAAGTGGCAAAGGCAATATGATGGAGAAAAAAGTCTTTTCAACGAATGGTGCTGGGACAAGTAGACATCCACGTGCAAAAAAATAAAGTTCTAGATGCGGACCTTACATACTTCAAAAAAATTAACTCTAAGTGGATCTCACACCTCGGTGTAAAATACGCATTTATAAAATGCCTAAAAGATAACATAGGAGAAAATCTAGATGACCTATGTTAACTTTTAGGCATTTTATAAAGAACGTTTAAAGCACAATAATAATGAAAAGAAAAACCCCAATTTAAAACTGGGCCAAGACCTTAACAGGCAAATAGGCTTATGAAAAATGCCCCGAATCATATGTCATCAGGGAAATGCAAATTAAAACAACAACAGGACACCACCACACATCTAGGAGAATTACCCAAACCCAGACACAGCCAACCAAGTGCTGGTGAGGACACGAAGCAACAGGAACCCTGAACCCATGGCGGAGACGAAGCACCCCAGCCACTCGTCACTCTTCACCAGCCTGCTTATTAGATCTGCTTGGATACAGCACTGAGCCCACTCATGATTTGCACTGCTGTTTGGTGACTGTCACCTCCACTGGTCTGTGAGCTCCATGGGTGAGTGTCAGGCTGCCCTTGGTGACCACTGGGTCCCAGCGTGTGCCTGGCCCATGTGCTAAGCAAATCAAAGCAGGGCAGGGCAAAGCTGGGGGGTGTGGCATTGGTTCTCGGAGTCCCCAGGGTCCACAGGGAGCCCCAGTGGATGAGGCAGTGGCTGGGCTGTTAGAGGCTGGACTACAGGGAGAGGGAAGAAGGGGAAGAATGGCGGCACTGCCCTGGGAGGAAAGGCTGGCAAGCTACAGAGAAAAAGGGAGTTTTTGTTCATTTTTGTTTGTTTTGCTATTAGGGCTTGAAACCAGAGCCTTCACACTAAGCTACACCTCCAACCCTTGGTACTTTTTAAAATTTGAGCCAGGGTCTCAGTAAGTCGCCCAGGCTGGGCTTGAACTTATGATCCTCCCACCGCGCAGAGTGCTAAGATTGCAGACATGCACACTGCACCTGGCTAGGGGCCCCTTGTATACTAGGTCATATCTGGGTGACAGAGGTCACAGAAGCTGGCGGAGAGGACGAGACAGTGCTGCCCCTAGCAGGACCTGCTCTCTTCCCCAGCCAGTGTGCACTGAGGCTTCTATCCCAGACCCTGCCCTGCACTCCTCGCCTACTGGGTAGCCACGCAAGGCTGGCCCTGCCTCACTGAGCCATGCAGAGCCTCGGACTGTGACTGGCTAGGTTAGACCAGCACTGGAGGGGACTTAGGGGACAGAAATACATAAAGGGCACAGAGACATCTTTGCAATGTGCAAATACTTCCATTATGCAGTTGTAAAAAATCCCTGCTGGATGATGTTACTGTGTCCTTGCGCACTGTAAAATAGTGACTCCATATCCTCGGTTTCAGGATGACCCTGAGTTCGTGTATATCCTATAGGTACAGCTGTCGTGTTGTCAGAGAACCCGCCCACAGCTCAAAACCACAGCCACAACTCGTGTGACTGCAGACAAAGGGTGTCAGCTTGGTGAATGTGCTTCCTATCATTTTGGCAAGAGAGGAGGAAACGGCTCTTTAAAATGCATATTCATAATTGTGCCAAATTACATATGACAGCTTCTCATATTTTTCATTTCAATTTGTAATTCGCATCCGGCCTGGAATATCACCAGGACTTTCTCCATGTAACTCCTATAATTACTCATCTTTCTGAACACCAGTTGACCTGGAACGTGAGGGTTTAATTTGGAAAAGTCTTTTGAGGACACAAGGAGTCAACGGATCGGGTGTACAAAATTGTTTTCCCATCTCCGTGGCTGGATTTAAACAGCTTGATCTTCCCGGAGGTCTTCAAACACGGGAATACATTTTCTTTCCTTTTAAGGAAATCATCATTTTCTTACCTTGGACAAGTCTGCCCATCTGTTTTTCGCTTTGATGACAAGATACTGATGAGCCTGTTCACAGGCTAGTTCTGAATCCGCGACTTTCTGTTTGGGTCTTAAAAGAGAAAAAAATTAATAAGTAACTGTGTTTAAATTTAATGGGCTTGTGAATCTCCCAAGGGGTTCCCCTACCCCTGTTTGTTTCAAAGATACCATTAAAGTCTGTTATTTCACATCTGGTCTAACTTATTTCTTAAAATACAGTCTTATTTCCCCAGCTCAATGGTAGGAAAGTCTTAAATTTTGTAAGTCCCTGTTTATTTTCAGATAAATGCTATTCAACCTTTTTTTTTTTTTTTCAACACACAAAACAAACAGGGCCGGTGAGATGGCTCAGCGGCGTAAGCGCCTGCCTGGCAAGCGCGAGGGCCCGAGTTCGACTCCCGGAACCCACGTACGAAAAAGGGCCAGTGATATCGCTCAGTGGCACGGGTGCCTGTTGGCGCGCGAGGTCCTGAGGTCGACCCCCGGTACCCACAAAAACAAAACAAACAAACAAAACAAACAAGGGCTCATTTATTCGTGGGGGGGAGGGGGACCATAATACAACATTAAATGTCTTAGAAATAAAACAACTATAAACTTTTCCTTTTGAATTTGCAAGCTGGGGAGAGAATGCAGTCTGAACAGTCGAGGCATAATTGGAGAGCACAGCTTACAGATTTCTGGGTCTCAGCTAATTTTCAAAGGTTAGCTTTGTAGGATTTAAAGAGAATCAATTCTGTTTTGTTTACTCACAATGTGATGGACCCTTAACAAAAGACCTTGTTCTCTTGGCCTTGGGTACAAGGATGGTGAAACCTGGCCCAAGGAACTGGGTCCTCCCTCTTGCTGAAGCAAGTTGGGTTGGGGGATGCAATTCTATATAGTGTGTGGCGACCCCATAGCAGGGATGTGGCCGGCACCTACCTCAGTCACTGGCCGGAGTGAGTGTGTTCCCTCTGCCTGGCTCCCCACCCACTCCCCTCTGACGTCCCTGGCTGCTACCTGGATGCTTTACCCACACATATGTGTCACCTGACCTCACCTGCCCTTCTGTGCCATTGCTCCAACTGCCTACCGGACTCTGCAGAACCACGGAACTTCCAGGGTGGAGAGGGGTCCAAGCTCTGCCACCCCTGTTCCCTGTCACCACCTCGCCACAGAAGGTTGTGGAAGGCTGATGGGACTGTGTCTCATTTCTGGTGCCTTTACTTACAAGGATTTTAAGTGTCAGGACATGTATCCCCTGCCTTTACCTTTAGACTCTTTCTAAATCCTCCCTGAACCCAAAGGACTTACTGGGACAATCACGCAGCTGTCACAGAGCCCTGAGGGGCACATGCCACCCATCTTCCCCAACCCAAGCAGAGCAGATGGGAGCTTCCTCCCTCACAGGGAAACTTAGGGCAAGCACACTGAAAAATAAGTGAATCAGGTAACCTCAGATACTGAGGGTCTCCAAGACTGATGGGGGGAAGGGACATTAGCAGGAGGCCAGGGAGCTGCTCTCTGAGATGTGTGTGAGGAGGTGGCAGCTACTGCGTGAGGAGCTTGAGGGGCACCCAAGCCATGCAAGAGTCCTGGGGCGCACTTCTGCTCCCAAGTGAGATGCAGTGGACCCCTTTGCCCTGCCTCTCCCTCTTATTACCACCAAAAGCTCTGCACAGAATACAAAACTTACCTCTGTGAGGACACTAAATTCTAAATGACAGGAGGCTGGTGGAGAGGAAATCAAAACTTGAAGAAGGAGAGTCATGGGATGTGTGGGTTTCTTCCTCCCACGTTCTCTTCCCATCCTAGGGGTAAGGCCAGCTCTAACTCTAGAAGTGTGCAGAGAGGATCTGGACACACACACACACACACACACACACACACACACACACAAGAATGGACTCCAGAAAGAATGGCCATCATCAAGAAACCAAACAATAACAAATGCTGATGAGACTGCGAGGGAAAAGGAGCCCTTCTACATTGTTGGTGGCAATGTAAGCTAGTACAACCACTACGGAAATTCGTATGGAGATTCCTCAAAAAACTAAAACTAGAAATTCCATTCCACCCAGCTATTCCCTTCCTAGGTATTTTCCTGAAAGAGCTAAAATCATTATATTGCAGTGACACAGGCACAGCCATAATAGTTAATCTTGGAAGCAGCCTCCATATCCATCCGCAGATGAAAGGAGAAAGAAAGCGCAGCACCACGCCGCACTTCATTGAGTACTACTCTGCCACGAAGAGAGATGAACTTGAGTCATTTGTGGGAAAATGGATGCACCTGAGACCAGAAGGTTAAGTGAAATAAATCGGACACACAAGCTTAAATCTTGCGTGATCTCTCTTACATGAGAAACCCAAAATATAAATAAATTAAAGAGCAAAATAAAAGGTCTGTTGTGCCCATGCACCAGCTCTCTATGATGGATGCAATCATTATGTACTGTAAACATGGACTAATAAAAATAAAAATTTAAAAAAGCATATTTCTGAGATGATAGAAATGTTCTAAAATTAGATCGTGATGATTGTACAGCTCTTTAAATTTACTAGAAATCACTTAAAATAAGCAAATTTTATGGTCTATAAATTATACTTCAATAAAACTATCACAACTTTTAATTATAGCCCTACCAAATACTAATTTAAATTCTGAAAATGTTCTTTCCCGTCTTTGATGTGAAATAAAAATAGTTCTCCAAGAAGATGGGGGAGAGAGAATGGACTCAAAAAATCTGAGTTTCCAATTTAAGAAAATAAAAATGAAAGGAAAATTTTAAAAAAAGAGCAGAAAGAAGGAAATAATAAAGATAAGATCAGAAATTAGTAAATTGGAAAACATAAAAATAGAAAAAAAATCAATGAAATGAGAAACCAGTTCTTTAAAAAGATCAGTCAGATTGATAAATCTTGGCTAAGCTGATCAGGAAAGAAGGGGAGAAGACACCACCCATCAATATTTTAAAAAATGAAAGGACTATTTCTAAACACCCAACAGATATTAAAGGAATAATAAGCAGTTACCACAAACAATTTTATTCCCACTCATTTGACAACTTTCATGAAATGGGCCAATACCTTGAATGACACAAATTAATGAAAACTCACTTAAGAAGAAATAAAAACCCTGAATGCTTCTATGACTACCAAATTAACCAGTTCAGCTAACAGCCTCCCAATGAAGGACCCTCCAAGACTTGATGATGTCCTCAGTGAATTCAAGCAAATATTTAAGGAGGGAATAATAAGCCTTCTATATAATCCATAAAGTAAGCAGGAAAGGAAGGCTTCCCAGCTTATTTTATGAGGCTAGCAGTACCTTGATACCAAAATCAGAACTGGTATTCCTGGCTTTTCTTCTTTTTTAGTGGTCTTCCAAAGAATAAAACTGTTTCCCTTATTTTCTTTATAAAAGCAGCTGATTCTGTCTTGCGATTGTCATCTGGGTCCTCTGAACCCCCTTCCATACCCACTGTTCACCCCGGGGTCTTAGTGATGTTGATTCTCATTTCACTTACGTGTATTTCATGACACAGAAAACACTTCATTCCTCATCAATTGTTCGCAGCTATGCAAAGAAAGAGATGATAAGAAGGAAACGAACGATGCTGGCCTTGCCAGCAGGAAGAGAAAACACGGAGATGAGCTACCACTCATTCACCAGGGACCCTTTGGAGTTCCCGTCACAGTACCAAAGTGTCACCGTCCCTTTCAAGAAAACTGAAACTCCATCCTTGTAGTGCCGGAGTAGATTGCACTGTGAACAGTTACAAATTCACAATTCTCCCTTTGTGCCCAGACGGCCAAGGGATGAAAGTGAGGCAGGAGGGGCTTTCACGACTATTAGATGACTCGGAAGACGCATGCGCAGGAACACAGACCAGCTCCCCGACCGCAGTGAGGACGTGGCTCTGACCCAGACAAGCTGCCGCTCCTGGCCAGTGAGTGATGCATTTCTAAAGACGAAACTGGAAATCTGCTGTTGTCATTCACTCATTCACTCAACAGGAAGGAATTGATGATGTGATATTTTGTGTTAAGAATCTGCGTCATCTAATTTTGTGAGAAGGACTTGACAGTTTCTTTCGACCTCTATGACAATGCATCAAAATGCACTTGATGAGGGTTGTGAGGGGACACCTGTGGGTGGCAGGGGGGGTCCGTGAAACAAGGTGACAGGGCTGTAGAAGTGAAGCAAGTCATTGGACCTGTCATTCTGATTGGTATTTAGTATCTAAAACCAAAAATGCATCGCAGTTATGAAGCGAACAAGACAGAGCCCTCTCTTCAACAAAGCCACAGAATCCAAACATTTCAAAGTGTTGAATTTTGACAGTGGGTGTGGCAGGTGGTGACCCAGAGGGCAGGAAGGTGTCTAGGAAGGGACACCCATGGGTGGAGAGCTGGGGATGGCTGGGGCTGGGCGGGGGAGGAGGGCAGGCTCTCAGGCACTGGAGGTGACCCCTCTGGACAGGCACCCTGGGCTCCCTTCTCTGCCATCTCCTCTCCCCTGGGTCCTTAGGAACCCAAGGCCTCCATCTTCAGGGCTGGTTAGCAATGGCTCCCTGCAGGGCAGGTGGAGGAAGGGACCCTGTGGAGCACAGGGCTCACCCTCCTCTCTGGGACCTTGCTGGTGCCCAGTGTGATTCCCTCACACCGGGGCACGCAAACTTCCTGCCCGCCAGTAAGAAGCACACAGAGGGAGTTCACAGCCGGCCCTCCAGGGGTGCAGACCCTGCGCGAGTACACGCCAGGTGGATGAACGCAGCCAAGTAACACGGCTGAGTCCTCGCGAGGGGGAGATGGTGCTTTGTGGTTAAAAATTCTGTGTTCATTCTGTGCACATCCTCCGGAAAATTCTTCAGGAGGTTTTTTTGTTGTTGTTGTTCTGTTTTAATGTTCAGCAATCAAGTCCCATCTGAAAGCTCCTTGGAACCTGAGCAATGGGATGCAGGTGTCCAAGCCACGTGTCACGTGATCACTTCACACAGGAAGAGACTACAGTTGCTTTCTTGCCTCATTTTTTTTTTTTTTTTTTTTTTGCTGGGGCCTAAAATTAAACCTATGAGTGCAGAAGAAAAATCAATAAAGTGCAAGGTCCGAGGGCCTTGTGTAGCCTCACCAAGTGTCGCACAGTCTGCTCAGTGACCGTGGCTTCTGGGGGCTCCACGTGCCTGGGTAGAAGGGGGCTCACTGGAGCCCCCAGGGCGTGGGCGCCTCAAGGTCATAAGGGCAGAGTGGAGTCACCATTGTGCAGGCCCCTCGGATCGGAAACACAGAGTGGTGTTAGTATAGTGTGTGGCATTTCAAAAAGATTAAATTGCAATAATCGGTTAAAGGGGGTACTGGCTGCTTTACCCCTGCAGGCCAGCACTGGGCAGTGTCAGCGAGAGCGCAGTGGCAGGGTCCCCGAGGTAGTGGCCCTCTACCTGCAGGGAGTGCATGTGCTTGTGGAGAAAAGGCCAAAGAGCATCAAGTGTGGAGCCTGGCCGGGTGCTGAGACTCCTGCTGACGGGGGTGAGGCTGTGCGAGCGGGCAGGGCACTGGGGATCACACTGCCCCGAAGAGCTGGAAAGCGGTGGCACAGACGGCGGGTCGATTCCCACCGACTGCCCCAAGACAGTCTGGAGTCCCCAGATTCATCCCTGTGGCCTAGCTGAGTGTCTGCAGAGGAGGAGGAGGCAGGGAGGCTCGGTTTCTGGGGAACGGTCACATGTGCCCTCCTGCCCTGCAGTGGCCCCTTGGAGGCCAAGCCTTAGGCAGAGCTCAGAGCAGCCTTGGAAGCTGCATTCTTAAAAGGCTGAGCCAAAAGCATAGACAGCCCTCTGGGAGGCTGAGGCAGGAAGATCACAAATTCCAGCCCAGCCTGAGCAACTTAGCAACTGAGAATGTCTTTCAAAAAACATTAAAAAGGGGTTGGGAAGGTAGCTCAATGCGAAGGCCTGGTACTGAAAACAAAAAAGCATATACAGCTGACATCAGATTAACAGACAGAAAAATGAGTACACACAGGCAGGCAGGCAGGACACCCAGTGATATAGGAAACGGCGCTCTTGGGTGGGAGACGAGGGCTGTGTTTTCTGATTGCTCTACTTGGAGCGCATAGGCCTGTGTGGATTTTCTTAAAGTCAGCAAAACAAAAAAGAACCGCTCTGATCTTTGTACTCCTTGGGCGTCGCATCAGCAAGGGCCCGCATGCGTAGAAGACACAGACCCCCGCCGCCTTCTTACCTAATGAGTCTGTGGGGTGTGTCATCCATCTGGGAGGGCCCCTCCCTGGGGATAGGGATGACAACAGCGGAGGGTTAGTGGCCTCTGGCAGTTCCGCAGCTGCCCTGGTCTCTTGGCCCTGTTCCGCTTTTCCCAGAAATCAGAAACTGCACTCTCCAGCTCCCTTTTTCAAGACAAGGACTTGGGACAGAGGGACAGAGGAGCTATCCTTTTCCTTCTGCCCAGGGTGTGGCACTTGTACCCCCTGTAGCCAGAGTGAGAAGGGGGTGCTAGGGCTTTCTAGTGCATTTCAACATCTTGCTCTCCGTGTCTTTAGTGGCTTTCACAAGGGGTGGCTACTGCTGTCTACAGGCAAACAGACTGCTTCCCACCAGGGAGCCACCCCAAGGCCAGGTCGCCTTCGCTCTGTCCGTGGTGCTGCCTGGAGGGAGGGCACCGGATTTCTGGCCTTGCAGATGAGGAAACAGAGGCTGGGGGGGGGGGACTCGGGACTGACTGAGGGTGCGCTCTAGAGGCAGCTTGCGTAGCTGCAAACCCAGCTCTGCCACTCACTACCGCGAGACTTTGGGCAGGCTGACCATACTTCCGCTTTCTCATCTGTGACTTGGGGTGCTGAATAAAGTCCCCGTAACTTCCTCCTCCGCCTGCTGGGAGCAGCGACCGTGCTAACACAGGCAAAATGCCGCCTGGCGCATTCTGTGAGCGCTCCACAATGCTGTGGGTCACAACTTCTGTTGCCTAAACTCGCACAGCGAGCAAGAGGCTCTGTCTGGGCCGACGCCTGTTTCCTGCTAATGAGGCTCCTGGGCCTCCAGCTGTAACAGTGGCAGATGTGGATCCATGGGCACTTGACTCTGTCCTAACCCCAGAGTCACCGGGCGGTCTGGAGGCTCTGCCCTTGCCCCCATTGTCACTACAGTCCCTCTCCCAGGGGTTGTTGAGGATGTGAAGCAAGCCCTGCTTCGACTCAAGGGTCCGATCGCGTGTTTTGGGATATCGTGGGGAGATCTAGGGGTTTTCACTCTTCTGTTCATTCGCCAGTCAGTCAGTGCCCACTATGTGCAGTTGCTGCGCTGAATACCGTAGACATCAATGAAAAAGGTCCTGCCCCTGCCTCTCAGAACCGCTGACATCCCGCTGGGAGGCAGGTGTCTAACCGGCCTCGTCCTCCCGGGGAGCTTCCTAGGGCTTCAGGCCCATCTGTTTGCTGACCCCCACTGAACCCCAGCTCCGAGCCCTCTCACTCCCATACCTCCATCAGGCTGGGGCAGTTCCTCCTAGATGGCAAACTCCAGTCCCCTGCCCCATCTGTTCCTCTGCACGCATTCCTGTCTGTCTCTGCAGGTGGCAGCTGCTGGGACCACACACCTTGAAGTCCTCCTCATTTTCCCCCTCAAACCCCACATCCCTTGGATCCACACATCCCCCAACTCTTCTCCCTGCAGGGTGCATCCGGAATCTGCCCTGCTCCCCAGCTGTACTAGTCACTTTCTGATGTCACTGGGACACTATACCCCACACCCATAATTTAAAGGAAGAGAGACTTATATGACTCAGTTTCCGGTGGGTTCAATCCATGGTAGGCTGGCTCCAGGGCATGAAGGGCATGGTAGCAGGGGTTGGCAGAGGAAAGCTGCTCACCTCATGGTAGCCAGGAAGCAGAGAGAGCAGGGAAGAGCTGGGGACAAGAACACACCTTTCCAGCTCACTCCCGAGTGACCACCTCCCAGCAGCACAGGCAGCCATGGACTCATCAGTGATGAATCCACTGACCATTATAGCCCCCCACGATCCAATCACTTTTCAGACTTTGAGGGACACTTTAGATCTACATCATACACCAGCACACTGCCTCTTCCCCATCCAGGGTCCCTGAATCCTCAGGAATCCCTCACCGCTGCCATCCTATCCTGCCATCCATCCCTCTACAGCTCCTGCCAGCTCCCACTGCTCATCTGCTCTACTCAATGTCAAGCCTCCTCCTGCCACCCTGTGCTCCTCGCACGTGCCCTGGCTGTTCTCTGCCACCCCAAGGCTGCCAGGCAAGTCAGCAAGCCCTCCTTCCTGCAGCGTTGGCTCGCCTGGCTTCCTCCTTGCTCCCTGGCTCGGTGCCTGAACACTGCCTCTCCTAAGAGCTGGTGCCTGACCCCTCTGGACAATAGCCCTGCCTGTGCCCCCTGCCCTTATCTTCCTGCATGGTACATGTCCCTCCCCTCTGCCACACTGCAGACTTATGCGTCCAGGGTCTGCCTTCCCTCTAGGACAGAACCATGGGATCCGGGATGCCACCCGTGCCTGTCACAGCCCCAGCCCCAGAGCGAGGCTCAACAGTAGCTGCAGGAGGGAGTTGCTGGGTGGGAAGGAGGCACTGGGTATTTCCTGGGCACCTGCTGTGTGCCAAGCATTCTGCTAAGTGCAGCCCACGGCGATGACTGAATCATGGTCCCCACAGCATGTTGGGGAAGGAAGACTGAAGCAAGTGACAGCAATTCAGTGTGACAAAGGCAGCAAGCAGGACATCAGTGTCCTGCAGCCCTCATTTCTGCGCTAGAGGGACAATCTAGGTGCAAGGTGACCCCATGTTTACAATCTGCACAAGTTTATAAACTAATCATCTCCCACGTCTCAGCCTTCGGCTTCCCAGAACAGACATCTATTTTATGACACAGGCTCTGCAATCAAACCGATGTTATCCCATGTCCAGGATCCTGCTGCATAGCTGTGTGTAAGCATCTCTGTGTGTCTCTCACCTCAGTTTCTCCGCCTATAAAATGGGAACGCTCATACCTACTTGACAGGTTAAAAGAGATGAGGCCCTGTGTGCAACACATCTGGTTCACTGTCTGGTGCGTGGTGTGGGACGTCAACAACTACACAAGATCACTGTTGTGTGGCTGGGATGGCGGCAGCTCTTGGGGTGTGTGGTGCCTGGTCAGGGCCGCGTGTTGTCGAGACCACCGGCAAGGCCAGGTGCCCAGGAGGGACGGGGACGGGAGAAACGGAGTGGGAGCCTCACTCATGGGTGTGTTTTGTAACAGGAGGCGGGGTGCGTGCCCGGCCCTACAGAGAGGGGGCCTGGAGGGAAACTGATGCCGCAGGCTTCTTTGCACCTGTGTTTCCAGGTGAGGCCCAGGTCAAAGGTCAGCTCATAGGTGCCTCAGAGAATCTGGATTTGGCTCGTACCAGGGCATGTCGCCAGGCCATCAAGGGGTCTCTATCCCTGCTTCCTTGGCACTTCAGCGGCTGCCAGGGTGTGAGGGGCCCATGCAACCTTGCCGTGGCCTGTAGGCCTGAATGAAGGCTGAGATGGAGCCCTTTGCTTCCAACTCGACTAGGCAACACCACCAACAATACTGGCAACGACAGTATTTTAACCAGTTCAGAAGTTCACAAACACAAAGAATTGGGCCCGGCAAGCCCTGATGTAACCTGCGCCTGCCCTATCTCACACTAAAACTGGGATAAGGGTTTTTGTTTTAGCCGCTGGATTATAAAAACCTCCTACAGGATGGAGTGGGTGTCGATGAACATCTATTGAATCAATTCATTGTTTAATTATTTCAAATAAAGACCATCCTAGAAAATACAAGACATACATTCCCTGTAGCCAAGCAACGCTTGGATGATGGTACCACTGGCCTGGAGCTGGACACCCCCTGCCCCACTGTGACAGGCAAGGGTGGGTGGGGGGGACAGGAGAGGGCTGGAGGAGCTGGGCTTGGCTAAGGGACATCAGCTCCCTGTCCCTTTCCTCCTTCACTACCCACATGACCCCTGCCCCCTCTGCACTCAGCGGTGCCCTGTCAGTTCCCAGAGCCACTTCCTGGCTGGGTGTTGGGGTGGGTGCAATCAGGAGGACTAATCTTTCTCTGCGGATGCATTTGGTGACCACATTTTTCCAAAGCAAAAATTAGAATGCACAGTCCAATGATGGCAGAGAATGTCCCAAGTCAGGCCGTCCTGGAAAACCCCAGCTGGATGGCCATGATCAAAGGTTCATTTAGAATGGGAGCAGGGTGACCAAGTGACTCTCCAGCTGGTGACCAGTACAGGAAGACAGCTTGGAGCCTGCGGCCCCTCTACCCTACACCCCGAGGTCTCTCCTCGTCCCTCCTCCTCTGGATTTAACCTGTCCCTTCTGTCCCTTGACTGTCCCTTCCACCCACTAGGTTAGGGCACCTTCTAGTCCTCCAGTGCCCCTCTGCCCTCGTTTGGAGCTGATGTTCCTTCCCACTCGAATCCCCCTCTATACTCGGCACAGAAAGGGTTTACAGCTTTCTGTCCCCGTCTCTGTGTTTGGGCAGCTGCTGTCCACTTCTGTTTTATGTCACCATGCAACAGGCAACCCATGTCTCTGCCACAGTGAGCCCCGTGTCTTTCCCTAGCGCCATCTGCCACGTCTGCCTCGCTTCCCCTGCCAAGGACTTGCTTTCCATTTTCCACCCAGAACATGATGGCGGCTGCAGGATCAGTGTGTGGGGGGGTGTCACCTCCTCCAGGAAGCCCACCTACAGGCCTCAGCCCCCATGTCTTAGATTAGACTGAGCTCTGGGAAGGGCTCACGGCTCCCATCTCTGGCATTTAGTACACGCTACAGCACACAGCAAGGGTGTGACTCCTGCTTGGCGAGTGAACCAGTGGGATGGAAGGGGTGTGCGGGTCCTAGTGGCACTCCACCAGGGGTGGCGGGGTCCCTCCCTTCTCCCAGCTGAGTGTCAGCTGGGGGCCTCGGGGAATGGAGGAGTCTCCCCACCTCATCCCCCACCTGGGGCAAGCACCTCTTGGACCATGCTGGGCCTGCCTGGGGAGAGCCACGTGTCCCCTGGGGTGACCGGGACTCACTCGCATGGGCAGGCCTAGACAAGCTAAGCGCTAAACAGTCACACTTTACCCGGAACGACTCCTTCAGTCTCTTGGGGAAAAGCCTCAGGCATTCTTCAGCAGTTATAAAGTGGTCATTCAAGTGACTTTTCGCAGACGTCGGAGTCTGGGGTGGCGTCGCAGCCGGCCCGCCTGTTTTAGTGGCTGAAACAGTGGCATAAATCATAAGATGTCCATTAGCGCCGTGCCCGCCTCTTTATTCCTACTTCAACGCTTTCTTTCCTTCCCAAACCTTGTTAAATGCTATCGGTCAGAGCACCCAGAGACATGAACGCAGCGTTAGCCGTGTTGTACGTGATTGGGTTGCTTTCCCCCGTGTCTTAGAAATGCTCCTCGTATGACAAGAGGGATTTGTTTGCAGACCACCGGCACAGGGCGCACTGGGCGTCCTGGAGTGTGTGCTCGCCCGGTGCCTCTGTTCTTCCTCGAGAGCCAGGACCGTGTCTCGTTCCTCTTCCGGCTCCCAGAGAGAATTCCACCCTCCTCTTGGACCCTAGAATCACGTCCTGAGGACAGCAGTGTGATTCGTTCCTGATTTGTCAACTCAGGTGTTTCCTGAGTGTGTGTCTGTTCGATGCTCGCTGGGGGCCTCCACGTAGTTCTTAGTCCTTCCAGGGACCCAAACGAGCAGAAACCTTAAACGTGCCTTGTCCAAGCATTAGACAATGTATTGCGTGCTCTATGCAGAGCAGAAGATGGGGTGCACAGGGTCCCCCGGCTCTGCAGGCAGCACAGCTGAATCTAGACGTGGCCTGCTGGGTCCACTGGTTAGTGACTGCATCCTGTCTTCTGCCTCCCTTAAGATGGGGGGATGGCCCCCACCTGAAACCCAAATGGTCCCCATCTGGCCAGGGCATCAGAGCGTGGCCTTGTCTACAGCAGGCTACACCCTGGGTACACGGTTGTAGATGTCCCGCTGGGGTGTGGTCTGCAGGAGATGGGGCGGGGTGCTGGAAGGTTGTGGGCATCCTCTGGTCCAGGCTTGAGCTTGGCTTCTGCTGCACCTCCACCCCACAGCAGGGGCTGGGTGCCACCTGCAGATGCTCTGCCCCCTCTGCTGTGCTCACCACTGACCCCAGCGGGGAGAGGGCTCCAGAGCCTGGCTCTCCCTCCCTGAAGGGCTCGGCAGTGTGGGGGGTCAGGGGGAGCAAGAGCAGTGCAGGGAGCCTCACCAGCTCAGGTCTCCGGTGTGCATTTGCTCCACTCACCCTGGGCCCCAATTTCTCCCCAGAAAGGAGGGCACTGGGCAGAACACGCAGGGGAGGCGTGCGCTCACTAAAACACACACTGCTTCCTCTCCTTCCTTTTGTTTCCCTTCAAGATCGTCAAGACATATACCCAGAGAGAGTGGCAAGACTCCAAAACGCCCTTCGAGCGGCCCTTTGCCCACAGGGCGGAGCCTCCTTCAGGGTTGCCAAACCCCAAGGTGGCAAGGCTATGTGGGGCCCTGGTGCTCAGCCAGCCATGTCTCCAGGGGAGCCGCGCTCACCTCCCACAGCCAAGGCTGCCGGGGCCAGAGGCCAGCCTGCAGGGCGCCCACAGCAAAGAGGAGGCCAGTGTCAGGACACAGCTGTGCTTCCCGGCTGTGCCCCGGGCTGTGAGCTGAGATCCTGTGGCGAGCAGAAGGGGCGCAGGGCGCCGACGGGAGGACCCCCCTGCCCCAACCTCACGGCACAGGAAGGGCCTCTTGGTTTCCTCGTCACTTTTGGGCCCAGGAAGACCCAAAGAGGCTGGGGGATCTCTTAGACTCTCCGGGTCCCTGTCTGTCGACAGGGAGGCATGCTGCTTGCCTTGCCTGTGGGTGGCATTAATTCCAGACAACCAGAATCTTACTGAGGACAAAACCTCAGGGCGTGAGGTGCGACCGAGGAAACAGGCTTTGGGGTCAATTCAGGACCCAGGTATGTTCTAGGTGAGCGAACACTCGGGCCAGCTCCACATTTCCTGACAAAATGCCCATTTCTGGCCACAATGATTCGACAACAGGGGTGGCACCTTCGACCCCAGCAGCCTGCTGGCACTGGCAGGATAGGTTCGCAGGTGTGTGCGGCCACCTGTACCTTCAAATCCAGTTGTGAAGTCGAGGTAGCTCATCCCCTCCTTCTTATAGCCGATTTTCGCAGCCAGCAACGAAAACTGCATCTCATCCATGGGCATCCCGCTGTCTTCCAGTACCTGGCAGGGAAGAGTGTACGGTGGAGAGTGGTTAGGCTGGCACCTGTGCCCCTGCTCCGCTGAGCCCCTCCTGCTCAGGACTGTTACTGGCTTGTCCCCATCCTGGCTACTGAGGGTGGGGCCTGAATTTGTTAAGCACATGGGTGACAAAGAAAGGAGCCAGCATCACCCACCCAGGCTGAGGCAGCATGGCACCTGGGCACACAGCAGCTTCGTGTGGCACCAGCTCCACGCAGCTTGGCATGATACCCAGGTTGGTGCAGCTCGGCGTGTCTGGGACCTGGACTCCGGGCAGCTTAGCAAAGCTTTGTAGGGCCCTGCCACCCATTCAACCCAGTTCACACGTGTTGTCACGGCGATGGCTTCTGAGCCTCCAAAGTTACATCTGCATCCACGTGGAGGAAATGCAAACACGATAATGCAGGGAGGTTTGAGGAGGGAACACAGGATTCTCATTGTGACCGGTGGCTGCAGCGGGAAGCTCTGTGGCTGTTTGATGTAGGGGCGTCCATAGCACCTTCCTCCCTCTCTCTGGCTGGTCCACCCACTGGTCACATTCCCCACCCCTCTCAGACACACTTGCCTCCCGGGGCCTGCGTGGGGACTTAGGCAGGAGTATGCGACGAGGACCCGGGGCCATCTGCGTCACCTGCGTGCAGCCCGGCTCGGCTCTGCGGAGTGTGGCCCAGCACGGGACATAGACACAAGCGCTGAGAGCGAGCTGTGCCCTACGCGAGCACCCAGAGGTGTGTGTTCTGCAACCCACAGACAGCTTGGTTGCTCGCTTTAAAAAATAACTTTATGTTTTGAAAACAATTGCACATGAATTATTCATGGCAAATTTCTCCTGCTTAGTCCTTTCACAAAAACATATGTAATGGAGAGAAGGAGAATGTCTGTAGGCAAATGTTTCCCAGCCTGGAGGGCTGCGAGCGTGGGAAGAGGTGGCAGGGCTCAGGTGGCAGCCCCCGTGCTGTCCCCAAGGGGCAGGTGCACATGACACACAAGCCCAGCACGCAGGACTCTTGAGGCCATCCACAAACACAGATGTCGCCCTCGCCTCCTCCGCGCCCACTACACCACTGTTGTTTCTAAGAGAACAGCAGTGAATCAACTGGGTTTATAACAGCCCTCGGAGGCAATCCGCAGCACAGCACAAGGCTAAGCTGCCACTCTTCTAAAACAGATTTTTTTCAGGGATTGAACCTAGGGCCTCTGCACTGAGCTATATCCCCAACCCTTTTTATTTTTTTATTTTTGGACAAGATTTTGTAAGTTGTCCAAGCTGGGCTTGAACTTGGATCCTCCTGCCTCAGCCTCTCAGATTGCTGAGATTTCAGGCTCTCTCCAACAGGCCCTCTGAAGTGTGTTTTAAAACATTTATCCATTCTAGTCACTTCCGGTGTCTTTCCTAGGAGGCACGTTCCTGAGAAAGTCCCTCTGAGCGTGACAGACTGTGGTCTGGCGTGCTCCGATTCACTGCACAGTTGCTTCTGTCACCCCTGGGACGTGACGTAGGCTGTAGGCTGATTCTTCCTTGCCGGCCTCGTTTCTCATGGAACAGTCGCTGGGCTCCATGATGCTCAGGGCCCCAGCAGATGGTACCCAGTGATGGCGCTGAGTGAGGACCCCGGCGTTTCCCAGCCCAGCTACTGCAGAGCAGCCTGGCAGAGCTGTGCGCCCATTTCTACTCGTGGCACTCATTTGCTGAGTCTCTCTGTGCCACGTATTTGGTGGTCTCTGTGGATTGCAGCATCTCATGGTGTATTTCAAGTGGATCATGCACCACTCTGCGTAAAAAGCAGGAACCTTGCAGCCACATGGCCTATGTCTCTGCAGGCTGTGCTACGGTTGCATTTGGCTTACATTTACAGTATCACCAACCCCACCAGACAAGGCTAGCATCTTGGCTTTGAACACTGCTATGCATTCTTTTAAATTAAGAAAAACAGTAGTTGTTTACATTTAATCAGATACCATCATTTTGAATGTCCATGCATGTGCGCATGTGAGAGGCACTGGTGATGGGACCCAGGGGCTCACACCACGTGCCAGACAAGTGAGGTGCCCAGCCCTACACGAGCATCCCAGATTGCTTGGCATCAAAGCCTGAGAACTTCCTGCAGCATTGTGCACAGTGAAGGTGGGTTTGCAAGGAGTTATTTTGTTTTTGTTCCATTTTGCTTGACTTGAAAACACCACCTTAGTTCTTCAAGGAGCCTTGGGCTGGACATAAAATTCTTTTTTTTTTTTTTTTTTTTGTGGGTACCGGGGGGTCGACCTCAGGACCTCGTGCGCCAGCAGGCGCCCATGCTGCTGAGCGATATCACCGGCCCCTTTTTCGTATGTGGGATCTGGGAGTCGAACTCGGGCCCTCGCGCTTGCAAGGCAGGCGCTTACGCCGCTGAGCCATCTCACCGGCCCTGGACATAAAATTCTGAGTTGAGAGGTTTGACTTGCTTTGGTCCTGTCGGAGGGTTAGGGTCATTGTCCTGCTGGAGACCTTCATGCCTTTCTGGCCTCGCTGTTTCACCTGAGAGGTCAAGGGCGGCTCGAATCATGGCCCTCTGTGATGTATCACTTTTCTCATCCTGCTTTTATGATTCTACTCTTTGATTTTGGTACTTGCAATTTGTCTGATTTTTTTCTATTTATCCTCAAGGTTTTCTAAGCTCCTTAGGCCTTTCACCAAAACTGAGAATTCATAGCTATTATTTTTTCACCTGAGATTTCTTCTCTAGTCTCTTTCTTGTTGCCTCTTTTGATTCTGCTCACACCAATATCAGACCTTTTGCTATTATTCCACATCCTTTGGAGGCAATCCTCTTCTCTGTTTTTATTTTTGACCTTTTATTCCTCTTCTTCAGTTTGTATAACTTCCACTGATCTGGCTTCAAGCTCAGAGTCTTCTTTTATCATCTTTGTTTGGTGGTTAAGCCATCTGGTAAGATTTTTATTTCATTCATCTTGTTTTTCAGTTCTAGGTTCCCCTCCTCCTCCCCATTCCTCCTTCTCCTCCTCCTCTTTGTTTTTCTTCTTCTGCAGCACTGGGACTTGAACCCAGGGCCTTCAGACCAATCTATATCTTCAACCCTTTTTTATTGTGGTACAGGATCTTGGCAAGTTGCCCTGGCTGGGTGTGTGAACTTGCAATCTTCCTGCCTCAGTCTACCAGCATGCTGGGATTAGAGGTGTGCACCACCCCACCTGACTTCCATTTGGTGGTTCTTATCATTTTATTTCTCTGCCAAGATTTTCTGTTTTTTCAACCATTAAGGGTGCATTTTCCTTTGTGTCACTAAGTGTTTTTATAATAAGAGTTGCTTTCAAGTCTTTGAGGGTGTCTTAGTGACTTTTCTCATCGCTGGGACATAATACCTGCCATCCACAACTTAAAGGAGGAGAGGTTTATTTTGCTTCACAGTTTGTAGAGGTTTCAGTCCATGGTTGGCTGGCTCCAAGGCAGGGCAGCATGGCAGAGGGGCCCGGCAGAGGAGAAATAACTCATGGTGTGGTGGCGGGAAGCAAAGAGTGAGATCAAGGGAGGAATGGGGAAGAGACAGACTCTTTGAGGTCACACCCCTAGTGACCCACCCCTCTGACCAGGCTTCAACCCCCAAATCACACTGAGCCATAAACCCATTAGTGTATTAATCCAACGATGAGTGTCACACCCCCATAATCCAATCACCTCCCAAAAGTCCCACCTATCAGCGCATGAGGCATTGGGAGGACATCCAGATACAAATGATAACAATGGTTAATTTCAATATCTGGTCATCTTAGAGTCTTTTCTCTTGAGAAAGGTCACATTTCCTGTTTCTCTGGATGTTAAGGAGCTTTGAATTGTTTCCTCAACACTGTGAATGTCATGCGTAGTGTGCTGACTGTGGACTTTGCTATTTTCCTCTAAAGAGTGCAGATTTTCTGTGTTCATTTGCTTATTCAAGGAGGCAGGAAACTCACTTGGAGTCACACTGTAAAACCGCCTTTTCAGACTCTTTGGGATGCAGGTCGAGCTCCAGTTCAGAGCTTTGATCCTCAGGCAAACCACTTGCAATCTCCCCCGTGCATAGGTGGCTCGGGGACAGTCTGAAATTCAGGAAGAATTTACACACAACATTTGGAGAATCTACTCTCTGACCACCCCCCCACACATACACATCTCTACTTTTCAGTGACATTAGTTGCCCAAATGTACTGGTCACATTTCCATCACTGCGACAAAATATCTGACAACTGCAATTTAAAGCAGGAGAGGTCTATTTTGGCTTGTGGTTTCAGAGGTTTCAATCCATGGTTGGCTGGTTCCAAGGCAGACACATCATGGCGGAAGAGCATGGTGGAGGCAGACAGGAAGGGGAAGAGCCAGAGTGGAAGGGACCAGATATAGTCTCCAAGGTCACACCCCCACAATCCACCCAGACATATCCAGAAGTGTGTGTCACCTATCTCCTAGGAGTCTCTTAAGCTGATCAAGTTGACAGTCAAGGTGAACCATCACACCAGAGCTCTTCACTCTGGTTCTTCAGGCCGGAAAGACGATTGCTTTCCTGCCAGTGTTTTATCTGCCCTCTATGGTGCCCACCTCAGCCCTTGCTCAGGTGAACAGCTATAGAGAGTGAGTGCTGCCCCATCATCAAGAGCTGATTCCCCTCCAGAACCCCCTGACTTAGCTTCATTCTACAGAGCCTGGAGGGGTTTGGCTACTTCTTTACTAATCATTTATCCAGTTCTCTAACATTGCCCGATGTTTAGATGTGGTGTCTCTGGAAGGGCTGGTCCAGTGGAAGCTTATTTGGCCATACTGGAAGGGGAACTCCCAGGAACACTTGCTGGGGTGTTATGGTGGGCAGGCCCTAAAGAGGTAGGTACCAGGGCTCAAGAAAAGCCTTCCCACTCCTCTCCAGCCTGGGCCATGCACACAAACACACAACACACACATATACACACAGACACACAGAATCTGACCTTCCACACCCCACCACCTTCTAACATCACAGGTCCCCAACAAATTACTACAGGACAGAGAGGTTACCTCTGCATTCCAAGAGCACAAAGTCCATCGCAGAATAAACAGAAGAGGAGGAGATATTAATGCAAGGGACGGCTCACCAGACTTGCTGCTACTCCTGCATGAATTTTGACTCTGAGTAAGAAAGTCTATGCCTGTGTGTACAACAGTGCAAGGTGATCACTTGGCCCTGGGTGGCTGGGGTCAGAATAGCAGGTCAAGAAGACACTGTCCTGTAATACACACAGAAGGGACAGGAGGGAAGGGGGCGGTTCCAGGGCCGCAAGGTGGTGCTGGCTGTGAGCCGCGAGGCACACGCTCTGACTTGGTTATTTCACTGTTTTTCTGTTGCACCTGCCATGGCAAGCTCTCCGTTCCTTCCTTACACCACATTGGGCGAGGTTCCCTCCTGAGGCAATTGTCAGACAAAAGCGAGGGAGAACTTCACCTGCACACTTGAGCCAGTGACATAACCCAAGGAGAAGATGGGATTCAGGGGCACGAAGTCTGGAAGCTGGTTTTAGCCATTGTTCCTTGACCGGAAATTCTCTAGATAAAGTTATTTTGTGATAAAACTAGAGAGAGTCCTGGGTGTTCTTTTTCATACGCAATGGTATTTCCATTTCTTTACTCATCTATCTATACCCAGACAAATGGAACAGGCACACACAGACTCTGTCTTCTGTAGAATTTCAGAGGTGCTGGCTCCCTGCGCCAGTGACACTGGATCTTCCGCTCCTCCACCCCAGCCACCCAGCCCGCAGAACTGTGTCATCCAGGATGCAGGTGCGGCCCAAGCATCAGCCGGGATGATCAAGAGAGGTGTGAGGGCCGTGAGCGCCATGGCGGGAAGGAGTATGCAACTTGCAAGACAGCTTGTTTATACTTGAGTAGAAAATTCGAACTCTTTTGGCAAATGCTTCCAAGAACACTCAGATGTGCCCACGCAGCCCCAGTGAGACAGAAGCTCTGAGGCCAGTGAGAGCTGGACAGGGCGTGGTCACACCGACTGCGAGTGTACCTGGTCTGCAAGGCAGTTATAGGTTCTGGGTGCGGAAAGAGTCGTGGGATTTCTCTTCGTGAAGAATGAAGCTGATGTCCAGGGTCACAGAGCATCTCTGCTAAGAAGAGGGGAGCACAGTGGCAGTGGGGAGCTCAGTGGGGAGGGTATCTCCAGCACGGAGCCCCCAACAGCATATGCCAAGGGCAGAGCTGGCTTCAGTGCTTGGGCCTGGTGCTACCCAGGTAGGAATGAGAGCCCCACAAGGGTCCCTGAGAAAGAGGGTTTGACTGGCAATGTAGGAGGGGCTGTGACTTCCCTAGGCTATTGGACTTACACCTTGCAGCAAAACCTCCACAAATGCTTGACCAACTCCACTGCACAGAGGAAGAGGACAGAGGTTAAGGAGGCTAAGTAAGCCTCCGTGTGCTAGAAAGATGCAGCTGCTAAGAGCGAGAGGGACACACATCAGTTGGACTGCACAAGACGACGCTGGCTCCAGGCGCAGCCCTGGGAGCCACCAGAGAGTGCCAGGCCCAACCTCATCATTTGCGGAGGAGCAGTACAGAGCCATCGAGTAACCGGTGGGTGTCACTGCCAGGGAAGCATGGCGCCGCTGACAGCAAGCCGGCGTGGGCACTCAGATCTGACCATGTGCTCTGCATTCACAGAGCAGAGAGGGCGATGGCGGAGGCTGAGCTCGGCGGCCCTTTCTGGGTCTCAGTCTGTGGGGTTCAACTAGTTGATAGCAATGCTTTGATGGCCAGAAACCGTGGTCACAAAAAATTCCAGCACTGCCCTGAATTTAGGAAAGTCTAGTCCCTCGGTTAGTCCTATGTGGTCCCCACGTTTGTCCCATCCAGTCCACAGGGGATGGGACAACACCACACTTTAAAAAAACCACCCTTTTTCCCGCTCAGTGCCCGGCTGCGCACCCTCCAGACAGGAAGACGGCGGGCTCACAGCGACCGTGAACTCGCACCACATTAGCTTTTTCTTTTCTTTTTGGTTGCAGGCATGATGATGACAATGATGATGACAGTTTGATTTCGTTCATTTGCTTTCTCTTTTAAGTATATTGTCCCTGCAGAACCTAACAAGACGGAAATTGTGCTTAGATGGCACAGGATGACACAGAGTGACGGAATGCTGATCCTAACTGCAACCTTCAAAACTGTGAGAAGAGACAGCCTCAGTCTGAGAATTAAAAAATGGAGGTGATCTGACAACTTCTCAAAATCCAGGGGAATTCCAGGCAGAGCTAGTATCCGGACCAGACACGGCTGATTTCTGAGACAAACACCGCAACCTGGCTCGTCGGTACACAGGTGTAAAGTCACAGCGTTCTTCGGCAAATGAAGGCCGTATTTCAGTAACAAATTTGGACCACTGAGGATAAAGCACACAGGCCCTTCCTCCTTCCGGGGAGGTGTTCTTGAGTCCTGGAAGTCAGATCTGTTGTTCAAAGGGCAGCAGTGGTAACAGACTTTGGGGCCCGAAGTTCAGGGACACCGAGCTGGTGCAGCCCTACCTTGGGGTTCCGGGGGTCTTTGTCACTGTGGGCTCTGTGTTCTTGTACATCCTTTGTTCTTGACTTCAAAAAGACATACGCTTTTAAGAAATAAATTTAACGAAATGATCTAATGATGATCTCTATAACAAATCTGGGGCTGCAGCGGGGCGGGGGTGCGCTGGCTAGAAAGAGTTTAAGTTTTACATGCAGAATACAAGCCTGGCCCTAGAAAAGCCGAGAACATACAGAAAGGAAGAAAGTTGAGGAAGGACATGTTTTACTAAATTAAAAGCCATATTGCATTGATATAGAAATAGATGAAGGGCCGGTGAGATGGCTTATCAGCGTAAGTGCCTGCCTTGCAAGCGCAAGGGCCCGAGTTCGACTCCCGGATCCCACATACAAAAAAGGGGCCGGTGATATCGCTCAGCGGCATGGGCACCTGTTGGTGCACAAGGTCCTGAGGTTGACTCCCCGGTACCCACAAAAAAAAAAAAAAAGAAAGAAATAGATGAATAAATCAGTAGAATGGAAGTTTTCAGATAGAGAGCCTAGTACAGTAAGAATTCCATAAATGGCAAAGCTAATGATTCAATTCAGCAGGAAAATATAGAAGAGCCCTACCTTATACCATGTATAAAAACAAGTTCCGTGTGAATTAGACATGTACATTTTAAAAATAAGACAATAAAAATTCTTGCAAGAAGCCAATTGGAAAGATAAGTTGAGGATCAGAAATGCAAATCAAAATAATGAATATAATTTTGACTATAGTGTGCTAGCACACATTAAAATTTTTATTATACTCAAAGTTGGTACTGCATGGGAAATACAACAAAGAATCAATAAATGGGATCTCACCTTATTAAAAGGCTTTTGTGCAATAAAGGAAATCACCAAAAAAGTGAAAAGACAACCCACGGAGTGGAAAAAAATTATAACCAGTTGTCCCTCAGACAAAGAACTTCTATCTAGAACATATAAAGAATTGAAAAAAATCACACCCCCCCAAATTCAAAGACTCAATCCAAAAATGAGCATCTGAGATGAATACACACTTCTCAGATGAAGAACTACAAATGGCAAATAAATATATGAAAAAATGTTCAACATCACTGGTCATCTGAGAGATTCAAATTAAAACAACACTGAGATTCCATCTCACCCAGCAAAGGATGGCTATTATCAAGAAACCAACCAATAACAAATGCTGGAGGGGTGTGGGGAAGAAGGAACTCTTCTCCACTGTTGGGGGGAGTGTAGCCTGGCGCAACCACTGTGGAAATTAGTGTGGAGATTCCTCAAAAAACTAGGACTAGAGTTCCCATTTGACCCAGCTATTCCCCTTCTGGGTATCTTCCCAGAAGAGTTATAAACATCATACCACAGCGATATATGTGCACCCATGTTTATAGCAGCGCAATTCGTAATAGACAGATCTTGGAAACAACCCAAATGCCCATCAACTGAGGAATGGATAAAAAAGATGTGGTATTTTTATGCAATGGAGTACTATTCAGCCATAAAGAAGGATGAACTGGAGACTTTTATAGGTAAATGGATGCAACTCGAGACCATACTTGTAAGTAAAATAAACCAGACCCACATGTGTAAACATCGTATTGTATCACTAGTGTGAGAATCTGAAAGAGTAAACAAGATCCAAAATGTACAATAGAGATTGTAAAATGGGAAAAAATTGTTCAAAAGGAAAGAGAAACTGGGATGGGAGAAAGGAGAAAGGAAGGAAGGGAAAAGAAAAAGAAATATAAACACAAGACGATTAAGATAGTTGTACAGCTGGTTTCTCTTGGTTCACTGAGGGGAAAGTTTTGTGTTAGCAATTTTCTGGACAATGTTTCATGCCTATATCTTGCACTCTGAACAACTACTGTGACTATAACAATATGCAATGTGTTGATTAATGTTACTTTCCTATCAGCCTGTTTTGAAACTCTGTTTATTATTTCTCTTTTCTGTTTAAAATTAAAAAAAAAAAAGTTGGTAAACGTTTGGATCTTAGGCACTCCCAAACATTCCTGATAGGAATGAATTTGATAGGTTCTTTGGAAATGTAATATGGTAATATGCATTAAATCTTTAAATGTGAGTATTATTTTTTAATAAAAAATAAACAAAATTTCATAACAAAATAATAAGAGAATAACAATAGTTAATACACTGTGTATCATAATCTTGAAAGAAGTTACTCAGAGTATAAGACATAACCAAAAAGTCTCTCTTACAAATAAGAAACAAATAGATACTAGCACAAAACTTTCTTTTCAATGAACTAAGAAAAACTGGAAGAATAAATGAAATAAATTAGCATATATATTAAATATTTTTGAAACAATAGGAAATTTGAGCAATTATTTGAATTCTCCCTATTTTCTATTTATCTACCTTCTATTTTGCTCTTCATTTGTATAAATATTTTGAGTTCTCACATATGAGAAAATGTGCAATATTTAAGCTTGTCTGACTTATTTCACCTAACATTACGTTCTCAAGTTGTATCCATTTGCCTACAAGTGCCTTAAGTTTGTTTATCTTTCTTTATGGCAAGTAGCATCCCATTGTGTGTGAATACCACTAAATGTGAATATTCTTTCAACCTGGAAATGTTACTTCTTCTACAAGAAAGTAGTCGTTGTAGTCATTGCAGGTTCACAGGTCACAATAAATGTACCAACGTGAGGGACGCTGACGGGGAAGGCGGCGCACACGAGGACAGAAGGCGCAGGAATTCTCTGTGGTTTCCACTCAATTTTGCTGTAAATCTAAAACTTCTCTAAAAAAAATAGTCTATTAAAACAAACAAAATCCGTTCATTCTTGAAGACTAGGGGAGGTTGGGGGCGGAAGAATAATACCTTGTTAACTAAAACTATAAATCCAGAATTTATTTAAAGAAGGAAAAAGGAGGAGGATAGATATGGTTGCATAAAAGCTTAAAACATTTAATGGCAAAAGATATAAAAGTAGTAAAATAAAAGGACAAATGGTAGACTTGGAAAATATGCTCATATTTGGTTTGATTAATTATTAGTTAATTGAGCACCTGTCTGACAGGCTTCACACGCCCTCTCGTATGTGGGATACAGGGGGAAAAGAAGTGCAAGTGTAAGAGAGGCTATCAGAGATGGGGGTAGCAGGGTAGATGTGAACAAAGTGTGTTCTGTGGATATGTGAAAATGTCACAATGAAACCTGTCGTTCTGCGTAATTAACACGCACTACTAAAAAAGAATATTATCTGATCGCAATAAAAGTCACTGTAAAATCAATAATAAAAGGTAAACCAGAAAACTCCAAATGTTGGGAAGTGAGATACACTTTTTCTTTTTTGCCTTTTTGAGACAGGGTCTCTCTATGCAGTTCAGGCTGGCCTAGAACTCACTTTGTAGCCCAGGCTGGCCTCAAACTCCCAGCAATCCTCCTGCCTCAGCCTCCCAAGTGCTGGGATTATAGGCATGCACCACCACGCCTGGCGAGATGCACTTTTTTTTTTTTTTTTTTGTGGGTACCGGGGGTCGACCTCAGGACCTCACGCGCCAACAGGCACCCGTGCCGCTGAGCGATATCACCGGCCCCTTTTTCGTATGTGGCTTCCGGGAGTCGAACTCGGGCCCTCGTGCTTGCCGGGCAGGCGCTTAAGCCGCTGAGCCATCTCACCGGCCCGCGAGATGCACTTTTAAAGATAAACCATTAAAAAAAGAAGAAATCACAAGGGAAATGTGATTGGGGCTAAATGATAATGCAGATTTACCAATAATTGTATGATGTGGCTGATCCTATACTCAGAGGGAAAGGTACAGCTATAAATTCATACATTAGAGAAATAAAGGCTGAAAATCAATGATCTAAAATTCTACCTTGGGAAATTAGAAAAAGCAAGTTAAATCCAAATCAAGTAGAAGGAAGAAAACAATATGCCAACAGAAACAAATGAAATTTAAAACAAATACACAGTAAGGAAAATAAGGATACCAATAAAGTTGTTATGTTGAAAAGACTAATACAGTGACAGACTTCAACTTCTGGACAGGATGGAGTGATTCGCAGCAAGTAAACAGCCCCAAATGGAGGAATGGGAAAAGCCTCAGAGAGCCAAGGAAGCAGATAGGACCAAAGGTACTCAAATTCCAAGGAGGTGAGAATTTCCAGGGTGAAGTCAGCTACCCTTTCCCAAGGCCAGTGGAGGATTCTGGGAGTGGACGTTGGATGGAGAAGTCAGGTTGCTCTGGGCAGAGTCGCACCAGCAAGGCTCGTGTTGGTCACTGGGCAGTGCCCTGCAAAACTAAAGACCTGAGGGGCTCACCCCAACATGGTTTCCCCTTCCAGACCCGGGCTGCTCTGTAGGTGGCAGCCCTCACACTCCTGGGGCACTTAGGAGACAAAGCCCAACACGGACAAGGGCCCTGGGCAGGCCACAGAGCAGGGGTCCGCTGGCACTGGTTCAGCAGTTCCTCCTGCCCTGGAGGAACTCGCTGACGCGGGCACCGCCCTGTGCCAAGAGAACCCAGCTGGAGTCTGTGGCCGAGGAGCGTTGCTGGAAGATGGAGAGATGCACACTGACTCCTGAGGGACCTCGAGGCTGGTCACCCCCTTCAAATGTCTGCAACAGGAAGCTCCAGAACTAACAGGGCCTGTTCCTCCCCGTGTGTGCGTCACCTGCCCTCAGTCACTGAGCTCCAGCCCTCGCTCTGGATGCTGAGCCCACGGGGCTCAGCGTGTGACAGCAGCCACAATGCAGCCCGAGGTCTGAAGCCTTTAGCTTGAGGTCCCTGGCTGGGTGCCAGCAGGTGGAGACGCAGAGAAGGCTGCGTGCTCTTGCTCTAGTCTCTGTCACTGTGCGGACACATCCATGTGAGGCTTAGTATGAACAGCTGTGTCCCTCTTACTGTTCCCTTAATTCTGCAGTTTTCCCCTCATATAACTGACCGTTACACATACAAAGAGCTCTTCAAACATCTGTTTTATTTACTAAACAGAGCTGAATGTCCCAATAGAAGATTTAAAACCGGAGGGGTGAAAATATTTACTATTTGTCTTTCTAAAACATCTAATTTACTCAGTCATAGTTGCTTACTTAAGCTATCCCCACCCAAAAGCTAATAGATGCCTGATGGTGTCTGGGGCCCGTGTTTTATTCTGGGGTCCCTGTCCCCTGGATGGGGAGGAGGAGTGGGGAAGGCAAACTTCTAGGGTGTGCGGGTCTGATCGGCCCAAAGGGAGCGCGGTGCCCTGCTGGGAAGGAGGAGAGCTACCTGGCGCTAAGCAAGGTGAGGTGTCCTGGCCTCAGGCTGGTGGGGAGGAGAGGAGTGAGAAGCTCTTTTAGAATTGCTGCTAATTCGGGATACGCAGAAGAGGGAGTGGGCAGAGAAACTGCCAAGAGGAGGAATACAAAGGTTCTTTCTCACCCTAAAGTTCAGTTTTCCTGCAACATAACTGGTTCTTGGCCCAATGCTTAGACACATTTACAATACACAAAGCCAAAAGGGGCCCTTTTCCTCAGTGAGGCTCGGGACATCCCTGTCTTAGGCAGAACAGACAGGCTGTGGGGCAGCGGCTGCTGTGAGGGGAGAGGGGCAGGAGCCCCGGAGGCTTCCAGCACGAGTCCAAGAAGAACAGTGGCCTCCTCCTGCCCCATCGGTGGGGAAGATGCTGCAGTCGCTGGAAGTCCCCAGAGCGCTCGGCCTGTGCAGGAGGTCAGCTGGCGTGGTGCCGAGTGTCTTACACACATTAGACAAATGGAGAAGACAGATTACTCGTTAGTGGGTGTGATGTGACAACACTTCCCAGCCATGGAGGTGAAGATGCGTAACAGGGTTCTCCAGGCAGTGGCAGCTGGTGCCCAGCAGTTCCCATCCAGCTCTAGATTGCACTCTCCCCTCGGCCCTGGCACCGAGGAGGAGATGGCCACGGACGCGAAGCCAGCATCTCTAACTCAGAGCGTCCAGGCCGATGGCGAGTGCCACCTGGTCTCAGTAGTGAACAGCCATTGGTGGGCGCGGCCAGGCAAGCTGGAGTGTGTGACTTGGAGCCCTTCCCTGATCCCCTGGGAGGGGACTGCGCAACCATGTCACCACCCTTACTGCTGCCACAGACTCGAGAAGAGAGGGAGAGAGCATTGTCATCCGCGACCAAAATGACAGGAAGAAGCAGAGCGGCTTTGTTATTAAAGTTAGCGTCCTTCTCACAAAACCCCGAGGCCAGACGCAGCCCTGAAACCTGCTACCATCATTACCCAGCTAGCAGGAGTCACCCCGCCTGGACCAAATGATATGCAAAGGGCCTGCTGTACCCCCAGAAAGGCCATGGTGCACCCAGCGAACCACAGCATGCCCAGCACACCTGCCTCGCACCCAGCAAGCTTCATGACATCCAGCTGGCAGGTACCACACTAACAAGGCCTGTGTCACACCCAGGAAGGGTCAGAGGCCAACACAGAGCGAGATGGATTCAATTCCAACTTCTGGAGTGGCTGAGCGACACTGAGCCCCCAGCCTAAGTCCTAAGCTTTGGTTTCCTCTCTTGTAAAATGGGCACACAAGAATCCCCACCTCATGGGGCGGGGAGTTGAAACAACGCATGTAAAGCAACTACCCCAGCGCTTGATTATTACAGGAAGTCGGCTATCAACAATATCATCATCATCATCATTATTCAGTGGCGGTAATCATCATCATCAACATCATCATCATCATCAACATCGACATCATCACCACCGTCATCATTGGTGTTATATAAAAATCTTCACAGAAGTCAGTCAATGCCAAAGGCTTCATGGTGCTGAAGTTCAGCGTTCCCGGACCCCACCGTCTGGATGCTCTGTGGCATTTCTAACCTAAATCCTTGCTGTCCACAGCATAAGCCTGTGATTTTCCTAATTCTGGTATCTCCGGTAGTAGGAAAGCGTCGTTTACCCTGATCTGTAAGCAATCTCTTTGATCGACAATGATGATGTACATTTCCATAATGCGTCACAGCTTAGAGTTCAAGCCCAGAGCCACCGCAGGGTGTCTGACATCACCCCATGTTGCCGGCCTTCAAGGACAGTTGCAGCAGGACTTTTCTGAGAGGCTAAACCCAGAGAGTCCCTTGGTAGGGAGCCAGGGCATGATTTGCCTAGTTGTGTTTGTAATGAATTAATTTTTATGTTAAACAAACAAACAAACAAACAAACATTTTCTTCTATGTTGGTCTAGTTATGGATGGATGCTGTGTCTCCCCCGGTCAGATGCTGAAATTCTGACCCCCAACGTGAATGGAATGGGCGCCGCTGTAAAAGAGGCCTCTCATCCCCTTCCTGCCGTCTGAGGATGCGATGAGAAGCCAGCAGCCTGTGACCTCGTGGGCTGCTCACCAGAGCCCAACCACAATGGCTCCGATCCCAGACTTTCAGCCTCCCACATGAGAAGCAGATGTCCTTTGTTCACAAGCCCCGTTGTGGCACTTTGTCACAGCAGCCGGGGACATGGTCCTTTCTAGGTCCTTTCTAGGCTTCCACTTTGCCTTCTCCCCTTTGCCCTGGGCCACCTCAAGGTGGCAGGGAAATTCCCAGGAAACCAGGGCTGGAAGAGGGAGCCGAGCTGGAAGATGGTCACTGGCTGGGTAGCAGCAGGACAGCTGGTCATGGAGCTGTCCCCATGGAGGAGCTTGCAGGGCGGAGACAGGTATGGGGGCCAGGGGCAGGAACACCACGCAGATGGGCACAGGGGCAGCTCCCCTTCTGGGAAGCCCACAGGCACCACAATGTCCTTGTCCCATTCTTGGGGTGGCATCTGTTCAGGGCTCCCCCAGGGATTCTAGCTCCTTCCCAACCCCTTCCTCGCTGCAGGCTCACTGTGTGGAAGACAGGGCGATGTTTGTTTATCTGGAGGTGTGTGCTGTAATAGAGGAAGATGATAGATGGGGGACAGTGGAGGAGGTGGAAGGCACTTTACAAACACAGTGTCCTGGCAGAGGGGGAAGGAGGGCGAAAGGATGTGGGCAGATGAGGCAGAGTGTTTGCAACGGGGACACCAGGGCCACAAAGGACTCGGGGGCCGTGAGGAATGGAATGGCCTCGGTGGCAGGAACAGGAGGCTGATGCCCTGGGAGGTAGCGAGTGGAGGGAAGGGGCAGCGGGGAGAGCCGGGGTCAGGGGCAATGGCCCGCTAGACCACGTAGGGCCTCCAAGAGCTTTTGGCAAGGTCTGGGCAGGGGTTCTGGTTTAAGGGTGGCTCTGGCAGCGGTGTGGTAGGGCCAGGTGTGAGTGAGACCAGGGAGGAGCTGCCCTGACCAAGCAGCAGGGATGGATTGGAGGCAGCAGGGCGGGGAGGAGTCGCCACCTTCCAGAGCGATCCTGCAGGGAGCCGGCGGGCTCTGCAGATGAATCGGGTGTGGCCGGAGGAGGAAGAGAAGGATCCATAGATTACACGACATTAGCCATGAGTGACCGCGGAGAAGGTTGCTCTTGACCCAGAGGGAAAAGGATGTCAGCATCTTGGTGGCCCTCCGAAGGGCCAGGTGGCCCCGAGCCGGAGTCAGGGGAGGTGGGGGCCGGGCTGTGCACGATGGAGCCACAGGGTTCAACACAGCCATGAGCCATGAGACGGAGGAACCTGTCCCGACCTCAGGTGTACTGGGTGAGCAGATGGAGGGGCCAGGTGGCAAGTTTACAGTCCCTGGAGTTAGTCCGGCTGTGCCACCACCATCCCCAAGGCAGTCCCTTCCCTCTCTGACAGCTCGGAGGTGGACAAGTGCTCCATTCCCAGAAGCTGGAGTGGACCGGGGAGTCACGAGGCTGCTGGGCACTGTGACATCCAAGACCGGTATGCGTTAGGGGCGCGGCTGGTGCTGGTGACTCGGGGTACAGGAGAAGGGAACAGAGACAGCGAGTGTCAGATGACAGCCATGCAGTTACAACTCGGCCCCCGCAGGTACCACTCACCCCATGGAATGAGCTCTCACCCTCGTCATCAGTGAGCGGTCACCAGCCATCTGATCGCCACACTGGGAATCTCAGCGCCATCACTGCACCCTTCCTCTCCTTACCCCTTATTTCTAAGCATTTCATGAGTCTAAGTCCCCTCGCCATCCCCTTCTGCTCGTATAACATCAGACCCTCATCATCATCGTGGTCTTTCTGCTTTGTTGTGTTGGGGGCGGAGAAGTAACCCCGCCTGTGTGCTCCACCCCAAAATGTGGATGCCCTACGAGGCTGAGAAACAGGACACACAAAGCTGGGTACTGTGCCTGGCATGGGGCGGGCACCAGAGAAACAGGGTCTGCTAGAGGACTTTTCATGGAAACAGATCTTACTGCCACCTTCTACTCTTCTCCTCACGGACGCTGCCACACAGTGGCCAAAACACTTTCTTTAAAAATAGCCAGCACTGGGGCCGGTGAGATGGCTCAACAGCATAAGCGCCTGCCTGGCAAGCGCGAGGTCCTGAGTTCGACTCCCGGTACCCACATACGAAAAAAGGACCGGTGATATCGCTCAGCGGCACAGGTGCCTGCTGGCACACGTAGTCCTGAGGTCGACCCCCGGCACCCACAAAAATAAATAAATAAATAAAAATAATTCTTTGGGGCCGGTGAGATGGCTCAGCGGCGTAAGCGCCTGCCTGGCAAGCGCGAGGGCCCGAGTTCGACTCCCGGAACCCACATACGAAAAAGGGGCCAGTGATATCGCTCAGCGGCACGGGCCCCTGCTGGCGGGTGAGGTCCTGAGGTCGACCCCCGGTACCCACAGAAAAAAAAAAAAATAGCCAGCACTGATTAGCTAGAGGGACAGTAGTTGGAGTTTTATGCCATCGCTGAAATTAATTCCTGAGACGTCTGAGAGAGCCCTTCCGGCGGAGCTCTCCCTGGCACGAGCTCACCGGTTCCTGCAAGCGCATACAAATCGGCACCCAGCCCGCCCCGAATTTCACTGCCAGATTTTTTTTTTTTCATTTTCTAGAGGAACAAACCCCAGCTCTGTGACTGCAGCAACGTGGGGACTCTTCCTGGGCAGGCAGGCGGCCCGAGCAGCTCTGAGCTGCCACCCCCGCTCTGCCCCCGACCCCAGGTACGCAGCGCGGAGCCAGAGTGGGTTGGTTTCTCTCTGAGGGTGAAGTATACAGGACTGGCCTTGCTCTTTGCTGGAGAAATACGCCAAAGGCAGCTTTTGGCCAAAAAGAATCTTTTTCATTCGTTGAAAGATGCCTAGAAGTGGATCTGTGCTGTCCTTGAACAAACCTGTTTCCTCTCCTGCAGGGAGAAACCACGCAAAGCACGGCCCCTACCTTCTTGAAGTCATGCAGGCTGATCTTCCCGCGAAGGCCCTTGCTGACGTCCAGGAATCGCTTCCTGAACGCTGGGTCCTGCCGCCGTATACAGCTTTTGAGTTTTTCAATGACTTCATCTTTGGTCATGTTCTTGGCTGTGGGCTTGGTTCTGAAATCACAAGCAGGCACTTAGAGCTGGCATCGACTGACACGCGGACCTCGCCCTTGCGCCGGGGGTCTCCGAGGTTTCCCAGCCCTGCTTCACGCCGGGCCTGAAGGGGGCGCTCTCATCACCACCGCGCTAAGACGCCCAGCGCGCTCGGGGCTGGAAGGAAACAGCGTGAGGTGGGGCGCACTTGGCTGAAAAAAAGGTGGTTTTATGAACAGAGGAAATTTAAAGTTAGGGCCCATGATAAAGCTTCAGATTAAAGAAATAGGCCATTTGGTGGTGATTCAATGAAGCAAGTCATCAAACATCTATAGAAAGGAAGGGAAGCCACAATTATTCTGAGTTGATCGATGAAATCAACTTAATTTATAAAATGTACATTTCATGTGACAGAGTGTATGTGCGTGTGTGTGTGCATGTAAGATAATTATTTCCTTATTATTTCCTTAATTAGCACTCTAGAAGATTATAGGCCCCATTTGGGCGAATGAAAGAGACATCCGACAGTGGTAGGGAAAGGATTTCCATTCTTCCCTACTCTCCTGAATTTAGGAGGTCTCCATGAAACTCTACAACATTTTATGAAATGTTTAATTGCCAATACTCCTTTCACGGGCTTTAGGAAGCAGACATATCTTATCACAGAATATTTAACCTTTCTCTTGAAATACCATCTTCCTGCTCATTTATAAAGCAGCTACTATCGGAAAGCCAGATATTCAAATTTCATTAGCATATCATTAAAATATTCCCATTGCTCTATACTTAACTTTTTAAAAGGAATATAACTGAGTGAAGTCTGGGGGATTTTACCTTTCCCACAGGTTTATGATAAGCCATGAACAAGCAAGTTAACATAGTATCTTTTCATTACACGACATCTCTATTTTTCAAAAGGAAGATCTAGAATAATCATGAGTCCAATTTTTAATAGATTCACTAATTGTGCTTTATTGCTATGATTCAATTCAACAATTACTTTAATAATTCTATTATTCTTATTAGAAAATGTTAGCTGGCTTGCTGGTGTGTTTTGCAAAAAACATTACATGGTGGTAAGGAATCTAGGCTTCTGGAAAGGAAGGGATGTGTGTGCGAGGTACAGAACAGCAAAGTGGTGGACAGCGCTGGGAGAAGAGTCCTGGGTTTATGACCCAGTCCTGCCACCAAGTGTGTGCATGACCCAAGGGAAGTCTCCACCTCTGAAACACTAGGGCTTGCACTTCTAAAAATTCACATACAGATTCAGTCATTTCTTTTTTTTTTTTTTTTTTTGTGGGTACCGGGGGTTGACCTCAGGACCTCGCGCGCCAGCAGGCGCCCGTGCCGCTGAGCAATATCACCGACCCTTTCTTCGTATGTGGGTTCTGGGAGTCAAACTCGGGCCCTTGCGCTTGCCAGGCAGGTGCTTACGCCGCTGAGCCATCTCACCGGCCCAGATTCAGTCATTTCTAAATCTCTGCTTGCTCTAAAATGCCCTGACTCTAATCACTGTACATACAGCATGCCATCTTTCTTATTTAAATAATAAACTATTCAAATACTTAGCCAACAAATATTTACTAAATGCCTCATCCTCCCAAGGCACTGTGGTTTGAATGTGTCTTTCCTTGTGTTTTATTTTACCTCTCAGAGAGGGCCGGCTGCTGCTCTTCTTTTTGAAAACGTTCGCTTGGCCAATACTTTGGAATAAGAGTTGGAGAGACCGTAGGGGGGGCCATTAGTTCTGATGCATGCCAAAAACTTCTTGTAAAGGATTTTTTCTGAAGTCATATCTTGAAACTTACAGCAGAGTCTGAATTTGAAAAATAATTACAGCACACCCATTAGAATAGCTAAAATCAAAAGTACCAACTCTGTCTTCCAAGCACTGCTGAAGATGTGAGTAACTGAGGCCCTAAGCTGAAAACAAACCATATGTCTAGCAACAGAGGATGTGTACACAAATTAGTGAAGTCATGCAATGGAGTACTACTCAGCAATGAAAAGGAGCGAACTGCTGATATACGTGAGGAACTGCTGATATACGTGAGGACGTGAGGAAGCTCTTAGTGGGTAGTGAAATTTTATCCAGTTATATTACTTTAAAGTGTGTGGCTTACTATATAAACTATACTTAAATAAGGATATAATAAGTGTAAAAAATGAATTTTTCAAAATTGGAAATTTTGATATGGAATCATGTAAGTACTTACATTGGAATTTTCACCTATGCAAATATTTTGCATAAATGTAGGGAACCACTAATATGGCAAGATTTCTTCCTTTCTTTCTTTCCTTCCCTCCATCCCTCCCTTCCGTCTTTCTTTGTTTTTCAGTGCTGTGGGTTGAAACCACTGAGCTACCCACTAGCCCTAGGGCTGATTTCTTTTTCAACATTTGTTCAATTATCACTATTACCTGTTAGTATTGGAAAAATACATAGAAAAAGGTTTAGGATTATTAAACGTATTTGATAAGAAACATTAAGTAAATTACTTCTGTAATCAGAAAACTTACTTTATTAAATGTCCATTTGTTAAAGACGGGCAGAATATGCGCATGACTTTCTTGAAATCATTCTGAGCAATGAACCCTGTGTCTCCGAGGTCATAGGACTGCAGCATGTTATAAAAAGCTTGTAGATTCTTAGCAATCGCATCATAAACCATTTCTTCCACCTAACATAAGAAATACGCAGTTACCGGGTTGCACGTGTGTACCCAGTGTGCTGGCAGAGGAGGACGTCGCAAAGAGAAAGCTAAGTGCTACTTACTGCATCCCATGCCAAGGGGAGCAGCGTCTTAGCACGTGTACAAGGAGATGTCTTTCTCATCTAAGTTGGAAAGAGAAAGGATATAAATAAGAATCACTCATGAAGTGTGGGAGCTTTGGAGGCAGCTGGACTTGAACGTGAATCCTGACCCTAATTCCTAACCCCTGGCAGCACGGGTGGAGGAAACCGGGGTCTCCAAGGAGCTCCTCTCCCTGTCTCGGGTTTTATGCATACATGCGAGCACTTTGTACATCCGTTCCTCTTTAAAAAATAAAGTAACAAATAAAACACTCATTCTCATATATGGTCTTCTCAATAATTTCTAGAATTTTTTACTAAAACATTAGTCCTGAAGTGATACACACAAGCAGATACTAAGTTGTTCATTGTGGTAAAATTTACAAAAAGAAAACACCGAGATTATAACGACAAGGAATACTTGTTATCCTTTAAAATTACGTAGCAGAATTTATGTGAAATGTTAACAATATATTAAGGAGTGACAACAGAGACTAAAGAGTCATTAGCTATATGATCCCCTTTTTAAATGAAAATAGGTATAATAAATGAAAGAGCATATCTAACCTCATCGAAGTGTATACATGAAATATACAGTTTTTAAAATATCCATTATACCTCCATAAGCTGTTTTTTTAAAAAAAATGTGTGTGTGTGTGTGTGTGTGTGTGTACACATACACACATTTGGAATGACAGCACAGTGTAACAGTGGGTCTCAATATTTTGATGTTAGAATTAGTGATTTTTATTTTCTCCTATTTGCATACATGCACATTCTAATTTTTCTAATTCACTCATTAATTTAACCAATGACCCAAGAGGCCCGCTCCGGGTGCAGCGGGCAGTGAAAACGGGATGGTCTCCGCCTGTGTGGAGAGAGGACCACGGCAGACCATGAGTGGGACTTTGTGGCGTGACCAGTGCTGGGGGCTCCAGGAGTCTGAAACAGGAGGATGGGACTTGGCCAGAGATGTCACATGTGTACCCAGTATATTAAAATGATGCCTGAAACTTAATAAATGTTTACTAGATTCTAAACATTTTGTGTGCCTTATCTTGCCTGATCTCCATAGCAACTGACAAGGCGGGTCTGGCATCAAGCCCATTTCACAGACAAAGACCTGAGTCTTAGGGAGGTGAACACTTTGTCCTGGACACAGCTCACTGTCGGGGAGGCTGTGATTTGAACACAGGCACCCAAGCTCTCTTCCAGCCCTGCGGCTCAATTTCATCTTGCACAGAAGTACCAGTGGTAAATTGAGTCAAGGCATACTTCCAGGCTTCTGTATTGTTATGGTTGTTATCCAAAGTGTTCCTTAAAAGCTCGTTGTGTTAAAGATGGCTACGGTGGGCTTTGGGGAGCTGACTGGCTCAGGAGGGCTCTTCCTTCATCAACGGATGGATCCAGGATGAGCTCAGAATTTGATAGTGTTACTGGGAGGGATGGAAACAGGAGGGGCCTAACTTAAGGGAGAGGGTCATGGGGGGTGACCTTAGGGGCTACACCTCCTCCTAGCCCCTTCCTCTCTCTCTCTGCCTCTTGTCTGTCATGAGGGGATCCACTCTGTGCCACCACACACTCCCCGCCACGACGCTCGGCCTCACCACCGGCCCAGAGGCAACAGAGCCACGTGACCACGGACTGAAACCTGAGCCAAAAACCTTTCCTCTTTTGTTACTCTCGGGTGTTTTGTCACAGCGACAGAAAGCTGACACACATATGTTCACATGACAACTGGTGCGCAGAGGCTCAGCCTAACCTACCCATGCAGCACAAGAACAGCTACAACCATCTTACCTTTGGCTCCTGCCAGGCTTTTCCATCCATTTTCCTAAGAAATAGGTTGTGAGATTTTTATGTTTAAAAATAATTGTATATGGCATTACCCCAGTACCAAGGACTCAACAGAAAAAGAAAACTACAGGCCAATTTCCTTAATGAACATAGCAGCAAAAATCCACAACAAGATACTTGCAAACAGAATGCAACAAAGCATTAAAAAGGTCACGCATCATGTCCAAGTCGGCTTTATCGAATGTAAATCAACATATGTAAATCAATAAATATATGGGGGCCGGTGAGATGGCTCAGTGGCGTAAGCGCCTGCCTGGCAGGCGCAAGGGCTCGAGTTCAACTCCCGGAACCCACATACGATAAAAGGGCCGGTGATATCGCTCAGCGGCACGGGTGCCTGCTGGCGCGCAAGGTCCTGAGGTCGACCTCCGGTACCCACAAAAAAATAAAAATAAAAATAAATAAATATAATACACCACATAAGCAGAAGTAAAGATAAAAATCACATGATCATCTCAAGAGATGCAGAAAAAGTCTTTGCAAAATTCAACATCCATTCATGATAAAAACCCTGAAAAAATAGGCAGGGAAGGATCTTACCTTAAACAGATAAAAGCCATTACTGACAAACCCACTGCCAACATCACACTAAACGAGGAAAGACTGACAGCATTCCCTCTAATATCAGGAATAAGACAAGGGCTTCTGCCCTCACCATGTCTCTTCAATATATACTCGGAATTTTAGCCAGAGTAATTAGGCAAGAGAAAGAAATGAAAGGGATTCGAATAGGAAAGGAAGAAGCCAAACTACTCTAATTTGCAAATGACATGATCCTTTACATAGAAGATCCAAAAATCTCCACCAGAAGACTCTCGAAACTAATAAACAAATTCAGCCAAGCGGCAGGATACAAAATCAACACAAAGGGACCAATAACAAATGCTGGAGAAAAGACAGTGCTTTCAACAAATGGTGCTGGGAAAATGGGTTCTCCAAGTGCAGAAGAATGGAACTTGATCCATGTCCCTCACCCTCTGAGAGACACAGACCTGGACATAAAGACAGAAACACCGAATCTGCTGGAAGGAAAAGTTGGTAAAACTCTCGAGGACACAGTCATAGGCGAAGACTTCCTCAACACAGCCCAGAGTGCATAAGAAATAATACCAAGAGTCAACACACGGGATCATATCAAATTAAAAAGCTTCTGCAGAGCAAAGGAAACAACCAACAACCTACACAAAGGAAAAATTTTTGCCAGCTACTCCTCAGACAAAGGGCCAATAACTAGAATATAGAAAGAACTCAACAAAAAAAAATTAGACTCTCCCAAATAGGAGATCCAATCAAAAAATGGGCAATTGAAATGAATAGACACTCTCAAAAGAGGTCCAAATGGCCAATAAATACATGAAAAAAATGTTCAGTATCTTTGGCCATTACAGAAAAGCAAATCAAAACAACACTGAGGTTCCATCTTACTCCAGTAAGAATGGCTATTATAAAGGACTCAAAAAAAAAAAAAATGCTGCTGAGGTTGTGGGGAAAAAGGAACCCTTCTACATTGCTGGTGGGAATGTAAACTAGTACAACCACTGTGGGAATCAATGTGGAATTCCTCAAAAATCTAAGAAATTCCATTTGACCTAATTATACCTCTTCTGGATCTCTTCCCCGAAGAGTTAAAGCCATTAGATTACTGTAACAGGAGCATAATTCACAATAGCTAAACCATAGAAACAGCCTATAGACAGATGAATACATGAACAAAATAAATGCGGTATATTTACACAATGAAGTACTACTCAGCCATAAAGAAGGATAAATTTGAATTGTTTATAGGAAAGTGGATGCACCTTGAAACCATAATGGTAAGTGAAACTAATCAGTTGCAGAAGATTAACTATCACATGGTTTCTCTAACATGAAGAACCCAAAATATAAGTAATTTAAAGAGCAATACAAAAGAGAGATGGCAGGAAACAAGACTCTGTGGAACTGGGAAGATATGGAGAAGGAAGGATGAGAGAGAAAGGGGAAAAGGGAGTAGAACAACCAAGATTAGATATGTACACGTACCAATTCCCCAGGGCGAATGTAATTACTATGTATCACAAACATATACTAGCAAGAAATAATATCATGAGTTCAACCATGGTTTAATAAATACATGCACACACAGAGCAGAAGAAAATTTGTCAAAATTTTAATTGTGGGTATCTCTGGGCATTGGTATTTGGGGCTTTTATCATTATTTTCAACTTTGTAGATTTGGATATTTTCTAAGTATTCTACAATGGCTCTCTGTTATTTATATAATCACAAAACATTTTTAACCTTTTTAAAAAATTCTTTAAAATTTTAAGTGCTAGTAGCTATTATTATAAGACACATTTCTAATAATAAAAACTGTCAACTTTTACTGAAAAGAAACAAATAATAAAATCAAGCTTTGGTCACTAGAGGCAATCAACAGTTATTTTTTATTAGTATATGTTTTTGATACATGACAATTAATAAGCAGTTATTTTTTAAGCTGGGGAATCAACATAGGATGCAAAATCTTTCCAGACTCCTTAGCAAGACAGCGCTGTCACAGTGCTGTGAGAAAGGACATCTGTCCACCAAGGGCTGTTGCTTAAGGATGGGTTTTCAGAAATGTCAAACATGATCCTTCAATAAGATTAAGAATTGGAAAGTCAAAATTAAATAACTCAATCACTTAACTCTTGCTTAAAATGAAAATTAATTCAGTTGAAAACATGAGGTCATTAATTTAACCCAAACCATATTTCACTGGCCTCTTTCATTTTACTAAGCATACTTAGGTTGCCTGCCATAAAGAGAACACCAGATGTAGTAGAACTTACCTTAGGGCTCGCTTCAAGCAGGTCAAGAAAGGAGGTGACTGTGACCACTCCGGTGCCCCTGGGGTCTAGTGTTTTCATGAGCTCTCTGAATTCTGAATCACTTAATTTTACAACCGTGGAACTTAGAATCTGTCTCAATTCTTCCCCTATTATCTGTCCATTGGGTTTCTGAGTATGAGAGGGTATACAAGGGAATTTTTAAAAAGGAAGAAAAAGCATTATATATATTTAGCATCATTTAGTAAAGAGTGAGCTTCGGCCACATAGGATTATGATTTGAAACAAGAGTGTCGTAATTGATGACCATTGTGTAACGTGTGTGCCCAGAGTGGGGCGTATACTCCAAGCACACTTCCTATGATGCCCCATTGGGACGGGGCAGGAGGTGGCGCCCGGGAGGAGTGAGGCCAGCTCTGGGGCAGAGGCTGACACCTTCCCCAGGTGTCCCACAGTCTGAGCACCCCCCTTCCCACAGCCCCACCTGGGTGGCTCAGAACTTCCCGGGACTCCCATTGCAGCTCGCCAATTTACTAAGGATATTAATTAATTATACTGGTTTTCAGTACCACCAACCTCACCCATTACATAAATGGACAATCACTTAGCGAGAAAAACCTCAGCCATACTGCATAGAGACCACATATTACGAGCAAAACACTCTGAGGCAGATTTCTTCCCCCAGAATAAAAAATTGTCACTAAGTAAATTAAATACAAACATTGCAGGCCCTTGTTTACCAGAAAGACAGGAAAGATGAAAGAGTCCCTACCTCATAGAGAGATATTATAAATATTAATGCAAAAAAGGGTTTACAAAGTGGTAAAGCAGTGTACAAGTGTCAACTGCTATTTGGGCCCCAAAATATGGAAAGTGAATAAAGTTCTCTGGGATAAAATAAATTAGGAGATATATGCTTACTTTGGGGTTTGGGAATGAAAATCCATTTCTTAATGTCCAAATAAGAATCACTGACAATTTTTAAATGGTTTTTGATGAATGTGTAACCATCACCACTAATACTAGAATATTTTTGTCACTGCCCACAAAGAATCCTCATGCATATTTCAACCCACTCCCCGTTTCCATCTTTAGCCTAAGGCGATGACGTTACTTTCTGTCTCTGTGGAATTGCCTTTTCCCTGGAGATTTCACAGGAGCAGACTTACACAATAAGTAGACGGTATCCTGCATCTCGCCTTTTTCACTTAGCGTAGCTCTTCTGAGGTGCTGGCTTGTATCAGTGTTCTGTCCCTTTCACTCCTTATTAGAATTACACTCAATGACTAGGTCACGTTTTGTTTATCCATCCACAAGTTGATAAACATTTGGATCACTTCAACTTGGAAATTATGCATAACACTGCTATGAACATTTGCACTCAAGTCTTTGTGTGGACTTGTCTTTCTCTTGGGCTGACACCTAGGCAAGGAATTGCTGGGTCATGTGGTTAGTTGTATTTAATTCTGTAAAAAGCTGCCACACTGTTTTTTACAGTGGCTGTACTGTTTTCCATTCCCAGCAGCAGTGCAGGAGAGTTCCAGTATCTCCACACTCTTGACTACTCCTATTGTCTGTCTCTTTAATTACAGCTGTTCAGATGGGAGAGAAGTGGTATCTCGTGGTTTTGATCAGCATTTCTCTACTAACTAATGATGTTGAATATCTTTCCATGTACTTATTGGCTCTATTTGTATATCTTCTTTGGGGAGAAGGCTATTAAAATCTCTTGCTCAGTTTAAAAATTAGGCCATTTTCTTACTGAGTTCTAAGAGTTCTTATAAATTCTGGACACACCAGTCCTTTACAGGAGACATGATTTGCACCTATTTACTCCCAGTCTGCTTGTCTTTTTACTTTTTTTTCCTCTTTCTTAATGGTATCTTTTGAAGCACAAATTTTTAATTTTGATAAAGTCCAATATGTTGATTTTTTTCTTTTATGATTCATGCTTTTGATATTGTATCTAAGAAGTACCTGCCTAACACAGAATCAAGATTCATACACATGCTTTTCTTCTAAGAGCTTTATCTTAGCTCTTATGCCAAGGTCTATTTGTAGTATGGCAAAAGTAAGAGTCATCTTTTGGCACATGAATATTCAATTTTCTCAGCACCTTTTAAAAAAAGATTATCCTTTCCCCATTAGATTTGTCAAAAATGAACTGATTATAAGTGTAAAGGTTTATTTACTGGATTCTGAATTTTGTTTCATTGATCCATTTGTCTATCCTTATGTCAGTATGTCTTTATTACTACAGCTTATATTAAGATTCAAAATCAAAGTTTAAGTACTCTAACTTTATTCTTCCTTCTAAGATTATTTTGGCTACTCTGTGACCTTTGTATTTCCATATGAATTTTAAGATCATTTTTTTCAATTGCAAAAAACAAGCTACTTGGGGTTTTGATAGCATTTTCATAAAATACATAGATTTTCATAAAATACATAGATTAACTTAGTAAGATGGCAATCTTACTAATGCTGAGTATTCTAATCCATGAATATGAAATGTCTTTTATTTATATCTCTTTTAATTTCTTTAAAAACTTTTGTAGTTTTCATTTGGCTCTTCTTTTGTTGAATTTATTCCTAAGCATTTTATTCTTTTCTGATGTTGCTATGAATGGAATTGCTTTCTGAAGTTCATTTTCTGATTGTTTCATTGCTAGTTTATAGAAATCTTTCTAGGTTTTGTATATTGGCCTTATATCCTGCAACCTTTGTGAACTCTATTAGTTCTGTGTGGGGTGCTTTTTTTAGAATTTTCTAGGCATAAGATCATGTTGTTCTGTAATAAAGATGGTTTTGCCTCTTCCTTTACAAACTGGATGCCTTTTATTTCCTTTTCTGTTTTCTAACTGGACTGTCTAGAAGTCCAGCACATTGCTGAATAGAAACAGCAAGAGCTGACATTCTTGTGTTCTTCCTAACCTTAGGGGGGAAACGATCTTTTACCATTAATATGCTGTTAGCTATGGGTTTACCATAATTAACTTCTGTCGGGTTAAGAAATTTCTATTTCCAGTTTGTTGGAAGTTATTATCATGAATTGGTATTGAGGTATGAGTATTTTTCAAATACTTTTTCCACATCTACTGACAGGATCATGTAGTTTTGTCCTCAATTCTATTAATATTATGTCTTATATTATATTGATCGGGGGAAGTTAAACAAACCATGCAATCTAGAGATAAATCCCATGTGTTTATAGCACCTAATCCTTGTTATATGTCCCTGGGTTTAGTACACTAATATCTAGATGAGAGTTTTTGGATATTGGTCTGTGGTTTTTCTCTTTGATGCCTTTGTCTGAATTTGCATTGGGGTAAAATTGGCTTCCTAGAATAAAGTGGGACATGTTCCTTTTCCTTATATTTTCTGAAAATTTGTGAAGTACTGGTATCATTTCCATAAACAATCTTTGTAATCTTTAACATAGAGACTTGATTTTTAAACATGTTATTAGCAATGATAATTTCAAAGTTCTTTTTTGAATTGTTCATTGCAAAGTTTACAAAAATATTATTGGTTCTTGCATAATGACCTTGTATCCAGTGACCTTTGAAACTCTGATATTGATTCAACATTTGGATGGAAGGTTTTCTATTAATAAAATCATGTCATCTGCAGGCGATAATACCAAGAATAAGAGTACGTGAGCAGCCACACCCAATTTAGAGTTAGTGATCGTGACAACAGGGCCACCCGCGGAGATGGTGGCAGTATTGAAATTGACAGCACAAACAGCAAGTGGAACACATGACTCGGGGCCGACCTAAAGTGGCCTTTCTTCTACACATTCTGCATCCCTCCCTCTAGCAGGAGGGGGACCTGCTTCCCAGGGCTGCACTCTCCAGCCAGGCAGACCCGGCCCTGCCTCCTGCTGGTCCCCTCCCTCTTTTTATGCCCCTCCTATCTAGTCCTCTCCAGGACCTGGAAGTGGCCGAGACTGAGGCAAATGATGGTGGCAGTGGGAAGTGCCACCGGAAACCACGCACTATGCGACTGTAGGGCCCTTGATGGTCACTGCTGTTCAGCCGTGCTCCAGAGGGTGAGCTCATGGCTCTGGCTTTGCATTGTTCATCTATGTGCACAGCTTAAGAGTGCAGTGCAGGGCCCAGTGTGGGTCAGACACTCAATTCTTAACCTACACTCTGTGTGTGTGTGTGTGTGTGTGTGTGTGTGTGTGTGTGTGTGTGTTGGACTCTAGTTGAACAGTGCAGCGGTGACTTTTACATAGTCTAGTACTTGGAGAGCTTAGCATTATTACAGTCCTCCATTAGCAGAAATGAAAATTACGCTATTTAATTACATTACTGCTTCAATTTATTAATAGAACCAAGGTCGGGAAACTCCCTAAAGCTTTCATTTATCTTTGTCCAGGTGGCTCATCCAACATCCCTGGCAGCTCTGCCCTGCACCAGATCGGGCCTGTGAGGAGCCAGATACCTGGTCAGAAACCCAGCTGCCCTGGCGGGGGCTCGGGCTGCACATTCAGCCCCTGCTCCCTTCCCTCCTCCGTCAAATGGAGATAACATCTGCCTGGCGGAGGCACTGAGTGGATTAGTGCGTACTGTTAGAGACAGAGAGGGCGTGGGGTGAGTCACACCAGCCTACGGATCATCCCTCCTTCTATCCACCTCTCTGTGTGGTCTCAGTTACCCTCAATCCACTGCAGCCAGTGCGACAGTGTGATAAAATGCTGGGGGGGAATCACATTCACATCAATTTTATTACAGTTTGATTTTATAATTATTCTATTTTACTATTAGCCATTATTAATCTTTTACTGTGTCTAATTTATAAATTACACTTCACCATAGGGATGTGTGTAGAGGAAAAGCTGGTATACACAGTCGTTTGCCACATAATGACATTTTGGTCAATGACAGACCACATACACAATGGTATATGACATGTGGCCTAGGTGTATTGCAGGCTGCACCCTCCAGGTGTGTACGAATACACAAGTACACGCCATCATGTTCCCAAAGTGATGGCATCACTCAGCGATGCATTTCTCTGAACATGTGGCCGTCATTAAGTGACACATGACTACACAGAGCTCCGTACTATCTGCAATTTAAGGCGTCTGTGGGGCGGGGTCCTGGAACAGATCTCGCATGGATGAAAGGGGACACCCATAACCGCTGTAGGTACGACTCCCCAGGAACATGGCAACCCACATCTCTGAATCCACACTGTGCTTGGAAACCCCAACTAATGGCAGTCCACGCCGACAGAAGCAGAAGCCGGGGTCCCCAGCATGCAGGGCACACCCAAGTCTTTAGGTCACCTCTGGCAGCAGGCTGTCCCCAGAGCACACACTGGGGCTCACAGACTTCCACTTGGTCAGCAACCTGGGAAGCTGATGCCGAGGCTAGGTGGTTCCTCTGGCAAAGGACACCTTTTCTACACGGTCCTATGTGAGTCTGAGGACAAGAAATTTCTACTCCTCATTATTTACTAGCTATTCAGTTGCAGAATCTGCTTAGTAAATAAACTTGGGAGACGTCTCTATGCATCAAGAATATCCAACTGCTGCTTTCTAAAATAAACATTAGAGCAAACCAATGTTTAAAGCAAGAGAAGCAAGTTGCAAATTCCTGAATCAACTTCCTTGTGCTGTACAATTAAAACATTAAATAGGCTATTTTGGAACTAAGAAAATGTTCTCACAGGGACAACAAGTTGGTTATGAAATGACAAACTCTCAGAGCAAGGAAGGCTCAGCGAGTGGCTTATTTGTTAATTAACAGTCAATGTCGACTAGCCACTCCATTCTTAACAGTTGCGGCAGTTAAGTTATCACACTAGCCAGTGCGACAGTGTGATAAAATGCTGGGGGGGGAATCACATTCACATCAATTTTATTACAGTTTGATTTTATAATTATTCTATTTTACTATTAGCCATTATTAATCTTTTACTGTGTCTAATTTATAAATTACACTTCACCATAGGGATGTGTGTAGAGGAAAAGCTGGTATACACACTACAAGCGTTTCTCTTACTGTCCTGCAAGTGATTTTATGCTCTCTTTCTTCCTCTCAACTAGATGCAAGCTTAGAAGTCAGGTAACCCTGAACACTCAGAACAATTCTCGGCCTACAACAGGAGCTCAAAAAATGTTCGTTGGATGGCTAAGCGAGCGAATTCAGTTTTTACTGGTCGCACTCTGTGTGTCGGCTTTCTTAGAAACCGCGAGTTTCTCAACAGAGAAGGGATCAGAAGCTTACAGCGGCGCTGCTCATCAGTAACGCTTTCTTTAGGGACCTGCAGCTGTCCTCAGCGTGTCTGCGTAACTTCGTGATAACATTTTCCTTCCGAGATTGGTTTCTAGAGTTGATGCTACGAAAGAGTTAGGAGAAACACAGGAATAAGATTATACTCTTGAACTCTGTCTTTTCTTTACACAAATTGCAGGCGCCACACAACTGTAATGGCGCTTTCTCTGTGAGTGGCGCCTTCCTGACAGCATATCGCACCCGTGTGGGCCTGTTCTTTTCGTCACTTTGTGGGTGTGGCATCCAATAGGGTGCAATTCTCACAGGTGCCAATCAGCTGTGCCACCCGCCCCCCACGCTGACCAGCGCAGCCGAGCTCAGGTGCCATCGTCCACACGTGCACTCCTGGAGGCCACTTTTACCTTTTCCACTAGGAGACATGGGATGGTGGACAGGTTTCCCCCCGGGACCATTCCCACGTTTGCGTGGGACTTGGCTGCGTCCAGACAGCCATCTCAGCTTCTTCCAGTTGTGCAAAGCATACAACACTCACTTTCGGCCGCTTTTCAGAAGCACGCTGAGTTCGTCACTGGAACTTAGTTTTTCTAAAGATCGCCCACACTGGCACGCACAGGTCTTCTGGACAGGACCCCCGACGTGGAGACCAGCAGTTCTTTAACGAGGGTCACTCACAGTAGGAGTGTGCAGTGCCCCTGGCCTCTACGCACTAGACAGCAAAAGGTGTCTCCACCCCCCATTGTGACAATCCGGTCTGTCTTGTGACACTGCCAACTGTCACCTGAGAGGGAAGACCACCTCTGATTTCTCAATCAGATTTTTCCCACTGTTTTAAAGTAAATAAAACTTTAATTTTAATTCTGACAAGGTGCAATCAGACCAGAAAATTACAAAGCAGCTGAGTAACTTCCTTTAAAACAGGAACTCGTAGCAAGGAGGGAGGGCTCTCGGACAGGGAAGTCACTAAACATTCATAAATCCCGAGACGGGGATGGGCCCCATTTAGACGGGAATTAACTCTGGGGTGCATTTTACCTTACAACAGAGTGCAGCACCTTCAGTTCACATGCTGAGATTATAAAGCCTGGTTTTTTTTTTTTTTTTCTTTAAGATCCATGAAGGACAATCCACACAGAGTGTACATCAATATAAATAAAAGACTTCTTAGAGCAAAAGTCTAAATTCTAAAATGCCAGATTATTTGTACTTTTTAAAATATTCTTCGGGCCCTATCACAACTTCCATGAAATTGCAATTGCAAGTTTTAACAGGCACTGGAAGCGATGCCCCAGGCCCAGAGCCCCCGGGACCCACCGACAGTGACTGCCAACAGAGGGTCATATTACTGCTCCTTTCCAGGTAACGTGGCGAGTACGTGTTACTACATGATCTCGCTAAACACACTCAGAAGGGGGGGTGACGTGAGCAGCAAGTGTGTGTATGGGGGGGACCTCGAGCCCCCTCGCCAGGCTCACAGCACATGACCCAGGTGAGATTTCTTACAGTCTTATTTTCCTCACCTAGAAAATGGAGCAATAACTATACCAAACCTAGGTTTTAAGGCAAATTAAAATATGAAAAATATTTATGAGCTGTAAATCATTATGTAAAAGTTGGCGATTATTCGATGGAGTTTAACTGGTCGCTCAACAAATGAAGAAAAGGTAACTTAGGTATTCTCGAATCTTTTACATATTATGATTTGTACAACTTAAATTTAGTTGGTTTTATACATACCGATCTCTTTTTAGGGGGGGAACTATATTACCAACTTCCAACCCCTCATAAAATGATGTTAAAAATTGCTTCCAATTGATTCTAGCAGTGGTTTTAAATCCAAATCTGTATTAAAAGAAAACAAAAATATTACTGTAAATATTTTTCTATAACACCACATGGATTAGATGCTTAATACTGAATTCAAAATGGCAGCAATGAATTTATATGAATTTTCAAACCTAAGGGAAACCAAATCATTTAGGAAAATAGCACTACAAATTGATTTTTAAAAAGAAAGGAAAAATCAAACCGATTACTCATCCTCATGTGTCTGCACTCTGTTAGTGGTAGCACGGATTGGAAGAAAAAACAAGGGATTTGGTTAAAGTTCTAATGTCCACAGAATAATTTTTTTCACATTCATTATATGAAGAGTTCAGCTATTGCGGTCAGCAAGATAATGGCCTTCAAGGTGTCCAGGTCCCAGTCCTTGGGGATCTGTGGGTACCTTACCTTACCTTTCCTTACCCAGCAAAGGAGACTTTGTTGATGTGCTTAAACGTGCACCTCGAAATGGGAGAGTTCCCTGCCTTATCAGGGTGGGCCTACCCTGCCTTATCAGGGTGGGCCCACCCTAGTCACATGAGTTCTTAGAAATGGACAGAGCAGCAGCCAGGAAAAGATGTGACCTTGGTAGCTTTGAAGATGTTGGAAGGGGCTGTGAGCCAAGGAGAGCAGGGGGCCTACAGAAGCTGGGAAAGGCAAGAAATAGACCTGCTTGCAACTCCAGAGGACCTGCTGATGCCTGGATTTTACCCTGAGAGTCCAAGGATAGGCTTCTCACTGGCCAAACATTAGTATAAGAAGTCTGCGTTCATCTAAGCCACTAGACTTGTGTCTTTGTATGGCACCACTGGAAAACTAGAGCAGATTTTAAAGTCTGAGCAAGAATAGATAACTGGAAAATTGTTCAAAAACAAATTTCCAAGGTGAATATGGTTCCACGACTCAGGGCCCAGTCAATTGGGTGTTAACAAGACACCACCAGGAACAACTTGGGGGTGAGCACTGGTCTGGGGTTCAGAAAGGCCAGAGTGCAAATCCCTGCTCCTCCCTTCCTACTGATGTGACTCAGACAAGCTGCTTCCTCTTCTGCATCTCTATTCCTACCTGCAAAAGAGAGTGAGCGGTCGACTCCCCTGGGAGGGTTCTTAGAAGGATCAGAGCTAAGGGAAGTGTTGGATCGCACACCCTGGCCTCCTGGGTCTGTCCCCCACACACTAAGTGTCAGCGCCATCCATGACAGGATGGCAGAAAACAGCTCCAGGGGAGATTGCTGGACAAAAGATAGGAGATGCAGAAGTGGGCAAGAGACAGGCTGCCCAGCACCGATTGCTACAAAGCTGTGTTGGGTGAGAACTGGGTGGACAAACTTAAACTCTTCATCTATATCCAGGGCACTAAAAGGTGCAGAGGAAGAGACAGGAGACAGGGGTTGCCTTAGTCACTTCCTCATCGCTGGGACAAGACACCGCATATCCACAATTTAAAGGAGGAGAGGTTTATTTTGGCTCATGGTTTTTAAAGGATTCAGTCCACGGTCAGCTGGCTCCAAGGCAGGAAGGGCATGGTGGCAGGGGCTGGTGGGAGGAAGCTGCTCATATCATGGCGGCCAGGATGCTGAGAGAGAAGCAGGGATCCAGGAAGGGAGATATATACTTCCGGGTCATGTCCCCAGCAACCCACCTCTTCCTACCAGACCCCACCTCCTAACAGTACATTCAGGGACGGATTCATCAATGGATGAGTATTGCACCCCAACATCCAGTCATCTTCCAAAACCCTACCTCTGCACATATGAGGCTTTGGGGGACATTCTAGTCAATGATGGCAAATCTAGAGCTTTCAATGATACAAACGGCCCCCCGTGGCATGTGTGCCATAGGTTCGCCACCACTGTTCTGGATCTAAACCGTAACGAGTGAAGGATGCCCAGCCCTCACCTGAAGCCTGGTGAGAACTGCTTCCGGTGGGGAGGCTGTGGTTCTGCGGGCCAGCACTCACACCAGATTTAGGGCGGCCTCCTTGTCTAGCCCCGCTTCACCCTTGTCCTCCACACTAATAGGTAACATTTGTTTTCTTTCAGTACTGTGAGTTTCATGGTCGGCAAAAGGGCCTCAGGGTGGCTGCCCCTCTAACCCGTCCACTGTGCACACAGCAAACCATCAGTGCGTCACTTGGCCATTAAGCTCTACCCATGAGAAGCCACCCCGTCTGCAATCCTCCACATCCTGCAGAAACTGCCCCTAAGTCAGCTTCCTGGAAAGATGGCCCTCGAGGATGGACTCCCTGCCATCTACAGATGCAATAAAGTTCTTCGTGGACCACAGCACCTGCCCTGCCTTCCGCCACGAGGGAATGGATGGAACCTTCTGCTCAGCAATGGTCCCATTGGAAAAGCTTGACAGGGGTCCCCTGCAACTCTGGTTCCCACCGGAAACCTTGCAAGTGAGAGGTGCGGTGGCCTGCCACATGGAAAAGGAAGTAGGGGTGGGGGCGCTGCTTGGCTTGCGGATGATGAGTCATTGGAAAATAATTCCTGAGGTCCTGCCTGCGTCAGAGGGAGAGCGCGTGCACACAGAGACCCACGTGGGCATCTCAGCTCCCACTGAAGGCCACCACTGGGAGGCAGGAACAGATCTTGATGGAGAAGGCTCTCCTCCAGCCCCAGATTCCCAAGGGCTGAGAAGGGATAAGCACTCAGCTGGGAAGGAGGTGCATTCACCTTTGTCCTGCAAAAAACTCAAAAGGCAACAGAGGCGCCCATGGGAGGAAACACCTTGTTAGGCCCTGAGGATGCAGCTCAGGAGGAGTCAGAAAAGTCTGCCAAGTGGATAAAGAGACACAGCATGGGGGGGGGGGCTCCCTTATTCCCGCCTGCTCCAGGCCCTGTGTGGGGGAGGAGCACAAGCCACATTTCCCAGTTTTGACTCCTATGTGAGACGAGCTGCATGCAGCTAAACGGAGGCTCTGTGTGTGACCCAGGACTATCCTGAAAAACCAAGGTCAGCTCAGGTTTTCATCAGGGACAAAATAAGGAGGGGAAGAGGGGTTGAAGGGGGGAGGGGAATGGGAGGGAGAAAAAAAAAAGACAAATCGAGGTATATCATGTACAGGTACAAATTCCCTGTGATGAATGTGATCATTGTATACACCTAAACTTACCAATAAACTTAATTGAATTTAAAAAAAAAGGAACTCACCACTGGAACAAACTTAAAGGGACAGTGAGAACCAAAATTAAACAGCTTTTGCTTGAGTCTTGTCTGTTCAACTCAGGTTGCACATCCATCCATCCATCTATCCATCCATGCCTCCATCCACCCATTCATCCATCCGTCTGTCCATCCGTCTGTCCATCCATCCATTCTCCATCCATTTAGACCCCCACAGAGAGGACCAAGTTCCCATCTTCTTTCACTCGGATTATTGCAATAATCTCTTTGTACCTATCTTGCCTTCCTCCAACATACTTCCACACACACGCCTGCCAGATCTTCTTGAAATGCAAATCTGATCAGATCATTCTCTTGCTTAAAATACTTCCATGCTTCCCCTTTGCTCTTAGGATAAAAACTTATATCCATAACTCCTAGCCTGCATGGCTGGCCCTGCCCACACCCCCACCCCATCGCACAGCATGTAGCCAGGTTGCCCTCACAAGGCCCTCGAAGGGCTCTGTGCTGCAAGCTTGGATCCTTTACCCTTGCCACTTCCTCCGCTAACTGCCGTGTTCCTCCATTCTCATATCATGGAGCTAATTCTATGCCTGTTTCAAGTCTCAGCTCAGTCATCACTTTTCCAAGGAAGACTCCTTTGATTTCCAGGATCAGCGCTGTTTCCCCTTGAGATGCTCAGAGCACTGTCTCCTTCCTTCACAGCATCCATCATAACTTAAGTATCACTCCTATTAATAATATTATAGCAACAAGCACTTGCATAGCACTTGTGCTATAATTATGGTTATAGCAGATAATACTTGATAAATGACTACCATTTCTACTTCTGTTATGAGCCCTGTGAACATGGTTATGAGAGAGAAAGACAGATGGGCTCGTGGATGTTGTTAGGCACACATAGCAACACGTAAACAAGTTGACTGAGACCTGAGTTTCACGTACAACTACTCACAAAATTTTTTTCATTTTCTTACTCCAGTTTTTCTCCCCGAACTTTGATATAGCTTGTCATTATTATGTATTTTCATCCTACATTTCAGCAAGTTAGAAATTAATTTTCTGTGTTAGAAAGACTGGCTACTCTTAAAAATAGAATCAGCTTCATTAGATTGTGCTTAGAAAATTGCCTTGTTCTTTGGGAAAAAAAGCTTAAATGAAATCTTGGTAACATATATTAAAGTAAATTCAAAATGGATTAAAAAGTTAAATTTAAAACTATAATTACGAGAAAAAACTAGAAGAAAATCTACGGAGATGCCTGCTGGGTACTTGAATAAGAATGAAATGTTAAATAAAATTTTTAAAATCTCAAACGTACCATTGAATTACATCAAAATACAAAATTTCTGTAGACCATAAATACTAAAAATTCTAAACCAAACAGCCTAATGGCATTATATATCACAAACATGTACAATGAATTGTCAATATTCTTAAAACAAAGTGCTTATTTTACAAAGTATACGAAAATACTAAAACTTGACTTTTTCTAGTGACAGTGTATAAGATCCTCTTGGACGAACATCCTGCAGATGACCACAGTGAGCGCAGGGCATTTGACCCCGAGCACAGGTGACAGAGGCCAGCCATGTCTGGTGGGGAGGCCACACTGAGAGGACAGTAGGTACGGGCACCATTTCCGTTCCTCCAGCCTAGGGGTAAGTCCCACAGCATGGGGGCGCCAGGAGCCCCGGCTATGAAACACTTAGAAAGACCAACTGCTGGAAAATCATGGCTACTAGAGCGAAAAAGAAAATCCTGGAAGAGAAAGAGCCAGAGAGGGACCCCAGATGTTGCTCACCCCAGATGCATCAATGCCACGTGTTCTCACTCATTTGTCAACCTTGTAGAAGAACAGAATAGAACAGTGGTCACTAGAGAGCAGAAGGGGAGATGAGGGACATCAAAAACAGAGAAGGCAGTGGTCTCTTCTCTTTCTTCTTCAGCACCCTAGGGTAATAACTGTTGGTCAAACAATCTATGAGTTATTTCCGAATGACTAGAAAAGAAGAATGTGAAATTCTCAAGATATGCAAATGATGAATGGTTGAGGAGATGGAAATGCTTATTACCCTGATTTGATTATTATACATTACACACATGTATTGAATAATGCATCCCATAAAGATGTACAAATATTACGTCTCAATATAAAAAAAATTCTGTCTCATCACATTTCTGCCTGGCCCCTGAACCTCACATGCTCAGAAAATACCCCAAATAGCTAAACACAAAAATCCGAGCTAAGATCAGAGCTGCCACGCAAAAGACAAAGTACGCAGTTCGAGTCCCACCAAAATACTTGCCTACTGAAACAAAAGAAACGACATTCATTGGGAAAAAATAACCAAACTTACATTCTTCTCAATTTACCATTCCAATTTCCAGAATATATGCCAAGTATGAACAACCAGGAAAGTGGAGATGCACAAAGGAGGAAAGAAAATCAACAAATATTTTGAAAGCAATGATAATAACCACCCTCAATGAAATAATATATGCCTACAATAAGTCAAAAGGCAGAAAATCTCAGCAGAGAAATAGATAGGAGAGCTAAATGAATTGCTAGAACAGGAAAATATGTTATCTAAAATGGCAAATTCACTGGATGGAGTCAAAAGAATGGAAAGCAGAGAAGAAGGGATGGGTGGACACAAACACAGATCAAGGGAAACCACCCACCATGAAGAACACAGCGTGCACACTCGCACATCTGTATTTATAAAATGAGTCCTCAGAAACATGTCACTAATACCAGATAATCTAACATACATGTAAACAGAGGCACAGAAGGAGCAAGAGGAAGAATGGAGCTGGCGCAGAAAAAAATTTTTAAAGAAAGGACCAAAATTCTCCAAATTTGATTAGAGGAATATATTTACAGACCCAAGATACACAACAAACACCACGCAGGATACATCTGACATAGGCCCGTCACAGTCACAGAGCTGTGAGTCAAATTCAAAGGGCTGTTCTTGAATGAAACAGGAGGAAAATGACCGTGGCAGTTCTCACTCCAAACAACGGAAGCCAAAAGATGGTGGACAATGTTGGAAAGTGCAGCAGGAAAGAAATGTTACCCAAGAACTGTCCACCTAGGAAAACTTCCTGCAACAATGAAGGAGAAATAAAGATATTGTGAAATATAAAGAAAACCAGGGAAATCCATCATCAGCACGCCGATGGCTCGGTACAGCAAGGGAAATGACAGCGGATGTGGACCTTAGCTCCTCGGAGAAGAAGGAAGAGTGTGTCACACATGATAAACATAAAAGAACCTACAAAAGGCTTTTTTCTTATTTCTTTATGACTCCTAAAGAAATAAACAGCAAATCAAAACAAAAAATGGAACAGAGCAAAAAAAAAGGGGCAACTCAAACCAAACATATCAATAACTACTTTAAATATTAATGAACAAAATATTTCAATAAAAAGTAGGGATTATCAGAATAGATTTGATAAGAGAGATGCATTTATAATATGAAACAGAGGGCCAGTGAGATGGCTCAGCGGCATAAGCGCCTGCCTGGCAAGCGCGAGGTCCTGAGTTCAACTCTCACTACCCACACACACACACAAAATAATAACATGAAACAGAAGTTGAAAGAGAAACGGAGGTCAATGTCAAGAGTCAAAAGTCCCACAGACACTGTGCATTAAGAAGGGGGCTTTCTCTCTGGGGTCCTTTTCCCCAAAACATGCTACCCCTGTCAGCCAAGTTCCTGACAAAGGACATGCTCACACACAGCATCGCACCACTTATTGGTCATTAAAACTAGCAAGGTCATCAAAACATGAAGGAGATCCTGAGTGACAGTCACCGTTAAGAGGAGACTAAGAACGCACCACTCCTAAATGTAATGGCGCATCCTAGATAATATCCCAGAATAGAAAAGGGTTCTTAGAGAAAAGCTGAGGAAATAGGAACAAAGCAGAATTAACATAATATATTAATAGTACACTTTAATTAACATAATGTATTAATATTAGCTCACTAATTTTTTTTTTTTTTTTGTGGGTACCGGGGGTAAACCTCAGGACCTCGCACGCCAGCAGGCGCCCGTGCCACTGAGCGATATCACCGGCTCTTTTATCATATGTGGGTTCCGGAGTCGAACTCGGGCCCTCGCGCTTGCCGGGCAGGCGCTTAAGCCACTGAGCCATCTCACTGGCCCACTAATTTTGAAAAGTGGACCACACTGATGGCAGGTGTTACTGGCAGAGGCAGAGTACCCTGTCGCCCTCTTACAGTTGTCACAGTCATCTGGAAGGGCAAACCCGCTCTAAAATCAAAAGGTTATTTTTTTAAAAGAATGATGGGGAAATTCTATGAATTGTGTCATGCCCATATATACACCTGACAAGATGACGTGGAATTTGTTGAAAAACATAAAATCACCAAAAATGACCCAAGAGGAAAGAGAAAAATGTGATAGTTCTATATTCAATTTTTCAAAATTTAACTTGTGATTTAAAACATTTCCCAAATGAAGAGTCTAAGTCCAAATGGTTTCCTAGGTGAATTCTACCAAACACGCAAGGAATATAACTGAGGCGAGAAGTTCAGTGGTGGAGTGCAGTGTTGCTGGCACGAATAAAGCTCTGGATTCGATCCTCAGCACCACCAAGGGAGAAAAAGATTAACAGTCAGCAGAGTTGAGGAAGGAAACAGTTTTCAAGGCATTTTCTGGGGCTGGTGTTACTCTGATCCCAAACCCAGACCTTATCAGAAAGGATATTAGGCAAATATCACACATGAAAAAAGATACCAAAAGATTTCTTAACAATATTTAGGCAAATAATATCAAGCAATATATAAGAATTCTGCTTTCATCGCCAGGTGAGGTTTAATCCAGATGAAAGCTTGGTTTCACATTTGAAATCAATCAGTGTTACTCCCCCACTGATAGAATAATGGAGAAAATGACATAATTGTTAGAATCTATGTGGAAAAGAGTTGATGAAATTCAGCATACATGACAAAAACTTTCAGCAAACAAGGAACAGAAAGGAAATTCTTTAAACTAATAAACAGCATCTACAAAAACACCTGGTGTGAGATAGAGAGCTTTCTGCGGAAGACCAGGAATAGGGAGGAAGGCCCAGCTTTGCCGTTTCTGTTCACATTACAGGTAAAGGCCAGGTCAATCCAAGTGCACGCACGGTAAAACTGTCCACGCTGGTAGAATAAGGCAAGAAAAAGAAAGGAAGGGGAGATGGACTACAAAGGTGTTTTATTTTCAGGCCACATGACTGTATATTTTAAGAACACTAGGGAATCTACAATAAAAATACTAGAACAATAACTCAGTGAATTTAGTAAGGTCATGGTATTCAAAGTTAAGATACAAAAATCATTTGTATTAGCCATAAATAGTTGAAAATGCAATTTTTAAAAATTACACATACAATTGCCTCAGAAAACTTAGGACTAAGTTGTAGACAATATGTCCAAAATCCGAGCATTGTAAACAACAAAACCTTGTCTAAAGAAATTAAAGACCTAAATAAGTGGAAAGACTTACCACGTTTACAGAGCTGAAAATGTAATATTAAGTTGGCAATTGTTATGATGGCAACTCGCTCCAATGTATTCATAATTAAATCACACCAATACTTTTTAAACAGTTGACAGACTGCTTCCAAAATGAATATATAGAAAAGTAAAAAACCTAGAATAGTCCGCATGGAAAGAGAAGAACAGGTCAAAGGATTTACACTTGCTAATTTCAACACTTAACTGTTTAGAATAGTCAAGAGTGTGTGGTATTGAATAAACCTATAAATTAATAATAGAAGAGACTAGAGGGCCCAAAAATATACTCACACTTAAATGGTCAACTAATTTTTAACAAAGGTGCAAGTAATGAATCAGAGAAAGATAGGCTCTTCAAAAAATGGTGCTGGAACAATGGATGTCTGTTTAGAAGGAGAATGAACCTGACCCTTACCTCACACCATATGCAAAAATTTTAAAAAGTGGGCTAAATAGAAAAGCTAAAATTATTAAGCTTCTAGCAGAAAACATAGGGTAAAATTCTTGTAAAGTTGGGTTAGGTAAAATTTTCTGAAAATGGACTGCCCAAAAAACTACCCACAAAAATTTTAAAATGTGCTTCATCAAAATTAAAAAAAAAAAAAAAAAACTTTTGCATTTCAAAAGGCATTTAAGAAAATGAAAAAGCAAACCACACTGAGAGATATTTGGAAAATATATTTCTGATAAAGGGCTCAAATCCAGAATAAGTAGACACTTACAAATCAGTAGTAAGAAAACAACTCAGGGCCGGTGAGATGGCTCAGCAGCATAAGCGCCTGCCTGCCAAGCGCGAGGTCCTGAGTTCAACTCCCGTACCCACATACGAAAAAAGGGCTGGTGATATTGCTCAGCGGCACAGGCGCCTGCTGGAGCGCGAGGTCCTGAGTTCGACCCCCGGTGCCCAAAAAAAGAAAAGAAAACAACTCAGTAAAATGAAGACAAGATTTGTACAGATACCTGACAAAGAAGACATAAGAATGACCAGTGATCGCATGAAAGGAAGATAAACATCATGAGTCACTGGGAAAATGCAAATTTGAAACTGAACGAGGTAAATCTACACACCACCAGCATGGCTAACATTAGGAAGTGTTGGTGAGAATGAACTGCTGGAATTCCTACATTGCTAGTGGCACTGCAAAATGGCACAGTCACTTTGAATACACAGTTTGATGGTGTCATAAGTTTAAAGATACACTCACTGTACAATCTGGTGACTTTATTACTAGACATTTACCCATGAGAAATGAAAACGTACAACCACACAAAGACTTGTATTAAATGTTCATAGCAGCATCTTCCTTAATGGCTCCAAACCAAAATACAACCCAAACGTCCATCAACCGGGAGCAGATAAACCAAGTGCAGCGGCTTCAGACTGCAGAATACCAGTCTGCAGGAGAAATCAGTGGAATGTTGAGATATGCAACAACATAGTTAAAAGACGGTAAGGGAAAGTAGTCAAACACAAAATGCTACCTACCACGTGGTTCCCTTTGCGAGAACTCCTGGAAAAGGCAGAACTATAGCGACAGGGACAGACAGCGGATTAACGGTTGCCGGAGGTGAGGGCTGAGGGAGAGGATGAGAGCGAGTCTGTGGTGATGGAATGTTCTATGTCGTCTCCGCTACACAAATGCGTACCATTGCCAGAACTCATTGTAATACGCATACTTAAGAATGATTGTGATCTTAGATAACTCATTTGTACTTCAATAAAGCTTTCGGGTGAAGAAAAATTAAAAACATAGAAAATGGACAAAGACATGAACAGAAATTGTACACCGAGGAAGTACATGAAAGTGTCAAACAAGAAAAGCACGTGACCTCAGTGACAGTCAAGGACACGTAGGTCAAAATAACAAGAAGAGCCTCGTTTCGTCCATCAGATCCACAAGGATTTTAAAAGCGGCCCTGTTACTTGTTGGCACAGAGCACTCTCATGAACCTCCCTCGTTAAGAATAAATTAGCACCTACCTGAAGTGCATTTTAGCAAAACGTAGTATAAACCTTAAAGATGTTCAAACCCTTTGACTCAAGGGTTGACAAAATACGGGGCAGTCATTAAAAATTAATTTGAGTTTTTTTACCAACATGAAAAATGTTCCTAGTATATTCCGTGAGAAAACAGAACATAATTTATACCTCGTATGGTCTCAACTGTTAGGTATGTATGCGAATGTGTGTACATTCATACCCAAAAGAAATTCTGAAAGGACATATAGCAAAATATTAATAGTGGCGGTCTCCGGCTGTTACAGTTATGGGTAGTTCATTTTCTTCCTTATGCTTTCCCCTATTTCCCATTTTGAGCATGCATGGCTTTCATAACACGAATAAACAGAGTTTTCTTTAAAAGGAGCATCATTTTACTAGAAATCCCATGAATAACCATTAGTAACCAAACTCACAAAGACAAGCTGATTTTTTTTAACCCTTAACAGTGCCACGGTGGGTCCTTTTATCGCCTCCGGATTCTGAGGGCGGGAGCCACCTCGTCGCAATCCATCTCTCCCATCCTGCGAAGCCGGGCGGAGACGGCAGCACGCAGCTCCCTAACAGGGGGGAAGAGGAGCGTACGGATTTGTCACACTGCTCCCTGAGTCTCATCTGTGCAACAGATGGCTGCCTCAGAGAAGGCACCAAGGAGTAACAAGGGCAGGGACTCACCAGTCAGTCACAGGGACCAGCGACAGCTCGCACGCAGCACGGAAGCCTGGATTGAGGACAGGCAGAACTACAACAAGCCGAAATCACAAGAGGAGGAGACAGAAAGCGCCGGAGGTCAGGACCCCATTCGCTGCTCTTCCTGACCGGTCGTGAAGCTTCTACCCCTCGTCTGCCTCGCTCCTCCATCCGCATCCTCTTCCTGGGTGACTGTGTCCACTCTTGAGCTTCAAGCACACTCTCTCCTGACCTGGGGGCTGTGGACACCCACTTCCCAGTGCGGCCTGGAGTTCCCGGTGCTCCCAGCAGCGTGCTCCTCACGGCACTGGATGTCGTTCTAACAGGCATCTCGAGGGTGAAGTGTCCAACATTAAACTCCTGACCTCTGCTGCCTGACCTGTTCTCCCGCCCATCTTCAAGTGTGCAAGCTGCCTCCTCCTCGCAGGGCTCTGGGATGCCTTTCCCGCCCCAGGAACCGCAGGGTGACTGCACACCGAGGAGGGTGTGACCCAGCAGCCCTCAGCTCTGTGCCCGCCCGGTGCCTGAGGGCTCCTGTTCGTCTCTGCCTCTCCAGTCCATCTCATCCACAGCATGTGGCACAATTTGTGGTGGTCCACTTTGTTCTCGAGTGGCCATGTGCTGGTGAGTGAGTGTGTCTCGTGGGTGTGGCATCCCCTTTCCCAAGCCCCACGAAGCCTGCATCCCCAAGGGTCTGTGGGAGGTGATGGGGGCTCTCCTCCACCCCACCAGGACCTCTCCATCCCACTAGTCTGGTGCAGTCTCCACGAGTGCACACTGCCACCATCAGGGGCGTGTTCTAATGTCACCTGTCACCACCCATCCATGCCTCTTCTTCTCTGAAAGATGAGGGTAAGTGGTACTACTGCAGGGAGAGCCAGTGGACTTTTCCCTCAGGTGTTTAAACTATACTAGGGGTAAGAAACAAAAAAATCTTTCTCGTCACATTGCAGACTGTACCATGTCACTCCATACCAGTGTGCCGTGACACCAGGATTCAGGGCCCTGGGCCTAGGAGATGGCCCAGCTGGGACAGCGCTGTTCTGTGACAATACTGGGGAACGCCCCGATCCCCTCGTGAACACTCGTGACATCCTACAGAAATGAAACCTACTTACGCCGAGCTTTCCCAGTGCATTTGCTTTTAAAACCCGTCCTGAGCATTACCACTGCTCTTCAGAACATCCTAGAGAAAACAGCTTTCTTCCCTGAACTCGACAGTGAGTGCAGCTGCTGGGCAGGAAGCAATAAGCGCCAAGTAGAAATTAAAGCACAGGAGTACTGTTATCCTGGTTAGGAGAAAAACGTACGGGCCTGGCCCACACAGGGTAGTGCAGTGTGCCACCAGCAGTTACTTCCTGCACTCACAGTCCTTTCCAGGGTGGCTCTGAGGGACAGCACTGTTCCTCCAGGTGGACTGAACTGTCTGCTGATGAGGGCCTGGATCTACATTTTGATTCCTGGGCAGGGACTGATGGGCTGGCTGACTGATGGAGGACCCAGAGAGAATGACAGTGAAAGACTGGTGACAAAAGAGGCCTGGGAAAGAGGCATCCACTGGCCCTGAGAAGACAAACTCAGCTGTAAGGATGTGTGTCACCCTTAAATGCCACCTGAAGGCAAGCACTGAGGACAAAAGGTGACCTGTTCCAAACAGGTCGGTCAGTCACCCCCACAGGTAACTCAGTGCTTACTCAGCTCCTTCACACCAAAGGGACCCTGGTGGCAGGAATGGGGGCAGTGCGTTGGTTCAAAAATACAGACTTCTGGGGCCGGTGATATCGCTCAGCGGCACGGGCGCCTCCTAGCGCGTGAGGTCCTGAGGTCGACCCCCGGTACCCACAGAAAAAAAAAAAAAATACAGACTTCTCATCACTAAAGTTGAGTTGGCACCACCCTGCTAAGAGCTCATCCTGCCAACGGCAGGAGCCAAAGCGGAGCCCTCCATCTGTCTGTCCACTTGCCCTGGGTGGACTTTGTAGACACCCAGTCAAGGTTACACTGGCCCCTGGCTCACTGAGGACACAAAGATACACACGTCCCAGGTGCGAAGCTGCCTTTGCTGCCTGAGATGCTTCCACCACCTCCGTCGTTGGGGACTTCCAGAATGCTGCCTCCATCACTATGGTAGCAGATACAACATGGCCTTGAACCCACAGGGGCGCAGCTGCTGGAGAAGGTGTGGGATGGACCCCACCCATGGGACTCAGTGGCACATGGGAGACTGGCTTGGCAGGACACTTGGCCACTCGGTGTGGATGCCATTACACCCTCAACTGAGAGACAATGTGTGCACATGAGGGGCTGGGGGGCCGGTCTCTGGGATGCATAGCCTGTCTGGGTCCAGCTTGGCGTCCCAGTAAAGGGGACTGAGATCCTCTAAAAAGGAAGGCTGGGCACCTCGCCAGGGAACCGTGCTCCCCTGCAAAGACGCTGGTAGAGAAAGGAAGGGGGACACTATTATCATCGACTTAGATCTCCCAACCTGTCACAGTAATGAGAATGTCGGCAGCTCTGTAACATGCCACTGCTATTTTCCTATGGCCTCCAGAAGAAGCATTGAGTTGAGCTCACATTTTAGATTCTGGGTGGGGACAAACTGGACCAGCCTCTCCCTGCAATGCCCTGGCAGCCAGCAGGGTCTCCATCCCTGACAGGCATGGGTTTTTCATTCCTCAAATGAAGCCAAGGCTCAGACTGGAGGTTGCACTGCAGAGCCTTTGCCTGGCCACCCAGGTGCACGTGATGCCCTCTCCGCTCTGCATCATGCTCTGGTGGGCTGCTTCAGTGGGTGCCCATGCTCCTGGCTTCCAGCCAGGTTTGGGCAGCAGAAGGCATCAGCGGATCAGGAGGCCTGAGGCGAGAGAGGTAAGCTTGTCACTCCCCCCGCTCCGTCCCCTCCAGGCTACTGGTTAGCCGAGACCTCATCTCCTGCAGGCAACCCTCTCCCCCAGTCACAGCTCTTGCTCACTTTCAGTAACCGCCTCCTGTCCAGCCCCTTCTGGCCAAGGTCTGACAATGGCTTCCGCTCTCCCAGCTGGAGAAGCCACCTCCTGAGCCAATCTCCTTATCCTGCCTTCCTTGGCTCAAAGATCCTTGGAGAAACACACTTCCCTGTTAACCTAGACCCCCGAGCAATGCGTATCCAGAGTGAGAGACCACCGTCAGGACACTGCACGGTGCCATCACCCCCAGAGGTCCTGTGCCTCCCTCTGGAGCCACACCCTCCACTCAGCACAGATCTCCATCTCGACTTTTCCACGAGGCCAGATAAACAGAAGAGATCTGAGACCCAGGAATTAAAAAGGATTTAGCCCAGCGTGTTGCTTCTCCACCTCACGTCATCCGGGCCACATGGCTTATTTGTTCCGTGCGTGTAGCTTCTGCCAGCCTGCTGGTGCTGCCAGCGCGAGCGGCACATTCTCCACAGGCGAGGTCTCTGACCCACCCGTGTGACTGGTGGACAAAGTGCCATCCAGGTGATGGCAGGAGTTGTGCCGCTGGCCCCACCCTCTCGACTCTCCCTTACACTCTTCCCTCTACTTGAACGCTGGCTTATCTGACAGAGCTGTTTTACATGAAAGCCTAGGCAGCTCTGCAACACATGGCACATTAATAATAAAGGTCAAGTTAACGGTTCCATTAAAGTCCATTTCATTAGAGTACTGTACATGTCATGGAAGACAGCTCTTAAAGTCTCTAAACTATTATTTAGATCAAGATTTTATGCCTCATTAACTCTTAGGGTTTTTAATTTAAATTCCAGATACTGAATATTTAAAGAAAATAGCAAACTCAAAAGACATGTATTTGGAGATTTTTTTTTTTAATGTGGGTACTGGAGGTCGAACTCAGGACCTCGCGCGCCAGCAGGCGCCCGTGCCGCTGAGCGATATCACCGGCCCTTTTTCGTATGTGGGTTCCGGGAGTCAAACTCAGGACCTCGCGCTTGCCAGGCAGGTGCTTATGCTGCTGAGCTATCTCGCCGGCCCTGGAGATTTTTATATATTCTATATATTTATAAATTGGATAGAAAGAATCATTTCTCAAATAATTTTTTAGACAGATTTTAGATTTTATCTCCTTTAGTCTTCCCTGCATTGTTTGCCTTAGAAAACAGAATATGCAAGTGATTTAAACTTCATTTCTCAAACTAAAATGAAGTGCATTTGATTTTTTCTTTTCAGTTTTATGAGCTTTAACCTGTTTAAATTCCTGTGGATTCCTACACTCGGGCTACATGCGGTCCCATCACCCCGCAAAACCTCCCTCTGCCCTGCTGAAGACGCGCCCTCCCCGTCTCTGACCCTGCGGAGTCCTGATTTCTTCCATCGTTATTGTTTGGCCTTGTCCACGATGTCACACAAATAGCAACTCCCAGTCACAGCTTTAGAGATTGGCTCTTTTGCTCAGCATAACGTCTCCGCGATTTATCCACACGGTATCCTGCTTCTCTCACCAAAAATTCCTCCCTTTCACGGCCAGATTAGTTTGTTTCATCTCTTCACCTGCTGAGCTGCGTTTGGGTTGTTTCCAGCTTGGGATGATTATGAACTGAGCTGCTGTGAATATTTGCGTACAGGTTTTTTTAGTGATCTCTAAAATCACTAAAAGGCCTGCAAAATCTGCCCCATATAACCCCATATAAACATGGACTCATCCAAGTAAATTAACAAAAGTATTAAGCCCACATTTAGAAGATGGGTTATGGATGGTTTCGGTGATGTTCTGAGTCAAAAGTAGAGAGGGGCTAAGGGTGCTGTCTCCAACAATACTGGGTGTTCCCACGCTACTGCTTTCTCCTGGGGGTTGGGAGGACAGAGGGAGAGGGACACTGGTACAGCCCAGGGGGCAGAAGACCCTCAGCGCCACCTAGTGTGGGGCACCCACTAATTCAGGTTTCCTGGACCAGGAGTTTCAGGCAGAATCCAGCAGCGTCCCCCATCTCAGGAGATGACATAATTAGTCTTAAGTTCTTAACAATCATCATCTAAATTTTAAAAATAAGTTAAAAACAAATGACCGTGAGAGGACAGGGAACCCAACTTAATCTCTAAAACTAAGACAGAAAATTAGATTATTTTTAAACAATGGATGGACCACTGTGGACAGAACCTTATACATAAGTGTCATGTACAATAGAAATATAGCTTGATAGAATAAAATAAGAAACACAAGTTGAACCAAATTGTGAATAAAAATTTAAGATATGGCAAAGCAGACATTAAAAGCAATAGGGAAAGAAAGGATTATTTAATAACAACCTGAGGGAAAATAGATTATCTATTTGGAAAAAAAGTTTTTTAAAAAAATTTGGACACCCAATTTATATCACAATGGATTAGAAGAATAAGAAAAACAAGCAGAATAGAATTTTTAATCAAGCTTGGGTAAGAATGATGAATTAATAGATTTCAAACAACAGAAGACATTTTTAAAAAGCAAGATTAATGTATTTGATTATATTAAAATACAAACTTCAAAATAATGAGGTATCATGTTAATGAAAGAGAAAATGCAAACTGTGAAAATAGCTGCCTTGCTTCTTACAACAGGGTTGCCTTTTAATAATTATCTAATTATAAAAAAAAATTAAGCATAAGGGTGATGAAATTCACTTAAAAAACCATCAGTTTGGGCCGGTGAGATGGCTCAGCGGCATAAGCGCCTGCCTTGCAAGCGCAAGGGCCCGAGTTCGACTCCTGGATCCCACATACGAAAAAGGGGCCAGTGATATCGCTCAGCGGCACGGGTGCCTGTTGGCGCGCGAGGTCCTGAGGTCGACCCCCCGGTACCCACAAAAAAAAAAAAAAAACCATCAGTTTGGACCATCAGCCAATTAGGACATGAAGAAAATTCACACCAGGGGATACATAATCAGTATATGGGTACGGAGAAATGTCCAACCTCCATATTATTCCCAGAAATATAAATTAAAACAAAACCAGGCACTACTCCCTACCTCTTAAGTTATCAATATTTTAGAACAATCTTAATTTTCAGTGCTGGGAAGAATATGAAACTAGAACATTCGCACAGTATTAACGGCCACGTAAACTGCTACGCTTCTGAGAGCACGCATTGGCACTGCTTGCAAAGATTTGCAGAAGTGACAGGTGACATCAGCTCAGTGGCAGACAGGAAAGCCAAGGCTTCATGACTCCCACAGAAAGATCCACCAGCAACTCTCCACAGTGATTTCTCCTTGGGGAAAACCCCCAAGACAATAAGCCCGAGTCACCTGCGTGGAGTGGAATGAAAACAGAAAGGGTAGAAGTAATGATGTCACCCTGACTACCAGTTTCTACACAGACAAAAGGGAACTGGAGGCAGAAATCCGGCTTCGCCAGCATCCCAAGATGCTTCCCTTTCTCACCCTGAAGGGAACGCAGGGAGATGGCATGGCGAAGGCATCCAAGTCAGGGAGACACAGAGCAAGAAGGAATGGCCCACAGTGAGCTGCACTTGGACTCAGTGGCACCTTGCTGAATTCTGTGTTGGCAGCGCTAGAGGTACCACGTAGCCACCTGCAAAGCTGAGCTGGCCACTCCCACAAGTGGAAGGACAATTCTAGGTGGCCAGCCTCCCAGACCAGGCTTGGATCTCACCCCAGGGCTACACCCAGGGATGGAAACAACCACAGCAGTGAACTTCAGCCTGGCTCGTTGTGCCAACCCAGTGGTTCAGCAGTACCTGGTGTGACCATAAAGCCCACTCCCAAGCCCTGCCTGCTCCCCAGCACATGTTGACAAAGAGCGGGGGCTAAATATGCTACAACCTGAAGTTCTCCATGCAGCCTCAAAACCCAGCTGAGGCCCTGCGTGGGCAGGGAGTAAATCTCACCTGTGTCTTTCCTCTGACCAAAGCATGGGTCATCCATCCCTGTTGCTGATCCCACACAGCCTGTGGGCCACCTTCCTGTAACCCTTTCCAGCTCGTCCACCCAAATAGCAGAAAGCTGTCTGAGAAAGCTGTCATGTACAAGTGCATGGAAACTAAATTTAATGCTCTGAACAACCAATGAGTCGATAGGGAAATTAAAAGGGAAATCAAAAAATAACCTGAAAAAAAAATCTTGAGATAAATGAAAATGTAAATACACATACCAAAATTTATGAGATGCAACCAAAGCAATTCTAAGAGATTATAGAAACAAATGGCAACACCAAAAAAGAAGAAAGATCTCAGATAAATAATTTGATCTTATGCCTCAAAGAAAGAGAAAAAGAACAAACTAAGCCCAGTGCAGCAGAAGGAAAAAACTAACCAAGACCAAGAAGTAAATGAGACAGAGATGAGAGAAACAATTTTTTTTGTGTGTGTGTGAGTACCGGGAGTCGAACTCAGGACCTTGCACTTGCCAGGCAGGCGCTTATGCCACTGAGCTATCTCACTGGCCCAGAGAGAAACAATTTTAAAAGATCAACAAAACAAAGAGTTTTTTTTTTTCTTTAAGAGTTGGTTTTTTAAAAAGATAAACAAAATAGACATCCCTCAGTTAGACTGAGAAAAAATGAGAGGATTCAAATCTAAAAAATATCAGAAATGAAAGAGACATTTTAAGAAATAAAATCAGAAATCAAAGAAGATATATTACAACTGATATCACAGAAATACAATTATATGCCAAAAAATTGAATGACCTAGAAGAAATGGATATGATCCTTGACACCTGCGACGTACCACAACTGAATCATTAAGAAAGAAAAAACAAGCAGACCAACAGTAAATTAGTAACAAACTGAACTAGTGACAAAAGTCTCTCATCAACAAAATCCCCTGATGATGTCTTTGCTAAATCCTATCAAACATTTAAAAAGAAATTTTTTTGTATTTTCCCTTTGTACTTGACTTTGAATCAAAATGGAAAGTTTATGGCAAGTATTTAGAGATTCATTTGAGGCAAGAGGCCTCATTAGGTTGATTTTGTAGTGTTGTTTCTTTTTTACTAGTATATATTTACTATGCATAATATTACATTTGTATTGGGGAACTGGTACATTTACATCATGCATCTTCACACTTTTTACTGCCTCTTTCTCTCCCCATCCTTCCATCTTCCCCCATCCCCAACCCCTTCCCAGCTTCACAGAGTCCACCTCCATTTCCTATCATCTATCTTTTATTATTTTGCCTTTAAGCTATTTATACTTTGGGTTTCTCCTATAAAAGAAACCATGTAACATTTAACCTTCTCTGTCTGATTTATTTCACTTAGCATCACGGTCTCAAGGTGTATCCATTTTCCTACAAAAACATTTTAAAAATTAATACTGATCCTTCACAAACCCTTCCAAAAATTTGAGGAGGGGGGAATACTTCCAAACTCTTCATACAAAGCCAGAATTAGCCAATACCAAAGCCAGACAAAGACATAACAAGAAAAGAAAACTACAGACCAGTATCCTTGTTGAACGTATGTGCAAAAATACTCAACAAAATACCAGCAAGCTAAATTCAACAACACACTCAAAGGATCATTTGCCATGATCTAACAAAGTTTATCCCTATGATGCAAGGATGGTTCAATCTATGCAAATCAATAAATGTGATTCATCATACTAACAGAACGAAGAACAAAAATTATACAACTATTTTATTAGATGCAGAAAAAACAATTAACAAAATTCAGTATTCCATCATGAATTAAAAAAAAAATTCAACAAATTAGGTATAGAAGGAATGGTCCTAAACACAATAAAGAGTATATATGATAAGCCACATCTAACCCCTACAGGAAGTTAAATCCTTTTCTGCTAAGATCTACAATAAGAAAGGGTGCCCACTCTCACTATTTCTGTTCAACTTAGTATTGGATGGCCTTGCCAGAACAAGTAGACAAGAGAAAGAAATCAACACCCATGTAGGAAAAGAAGAGGTGAAATTGCCACCATTTGCTGATAATAGGATCTTACATACGGAAAATCCTAAAGATTACACACACACAAAATCTGCTAAAACTAATAAACAAATGCAGGAAAGATGCAGGATACAAAATTAACACTCAAAAATCAGTAGCATTTCTATACACTGGCAATGAATCCTCCCCCCAAAAAAAGAAGTCAGCAGAATAACCCCATTTACAATACCTACCAAAGATAATAAGATAAAATACTTAAGAATAAATTTAACTAAGGAGGTGAAAACCGTAAAACATTAGTGAGAGAAATTGAAGAAGGCCGGGCGTGGTGGCACATGCCTATAATCCTAACACTCGGGAGGCTGAAGCAGGAGGATTGCCATGAGTTTGAGGCCAGCCTGAACTACTTAGCAAGACCCTGTCTCAAAAAAGAAAGAAAGAAAGAAAGAAAGAAAGAAAGAAAGAAAGAAAGAAAGAGAAATCGTAAGAAGATACAAATAAATGGGAAGACATCCCATGTTCACAAACTAGAAGAATTAATAGTGTTAAAATATCCATACTACCAAAACAATCTACACGTTCAATGCCTTCTCTATCAAAATTCCAATTTCAGCTACGAACAGTGGTACACGCCCATAATCCCAGTTACTGGGGAGACTGACAAGACAGGAAGATCACAAAATATATCTAAAATATTTGAGGAGTCATGTCAACACCAAAAAGTTGAGATTTTGGAGCATTTGAGAATTTGGGTTTTTGAATTAGGGATGCTAGTCTCTCGTGCCCTGTTCCACTGGGAATTCTGAGTGAGTGAAGAAATGGGGCTCAGCAACCCCCACGTCCCTGGTCACCCCGGGCCCAGATACACTCAGCCAATCCGCCCACTCTATTTGCCACCTCCCTAAGCCACTCTGGGCACAGGACTATTTGTTATTATTTCTGCATTTTTAGCACCTACCACAATGTCCGGCAGAAAGAGGCACTCAGTAAATGTTAGCTGAATGACGTTTTATGTATCCACTAAAATTCTCATTTTACAGACTATGAAGCCAATGTGAAAAATGTTAAGCCCTGATTACAAATATGTAAAAATTATATATGTATGTGGATAAAAAACAGAAGAGAACGTGGAACAATAAAAATTGTTAGATAAGGTGGAGGATGATCTTTTCTTTTGATTTTTGTTATTACTATAAAATTATTATGTGTATAATTTTGAAAGTGAAATAAGAAATAGCTATATAATGTGTAGCTACCTAAGAAAGTAACTTGAAAATTTCACTGTGTGTAGGCAGGAAAATGAGGCTGTTTCTTGAGATATGGAAAGATTGATTCCTAGGGCCAAATTTTGCTTCTCACTCTAGAATTCTCTCTGGATATGCAGAGTGCTGTCAAAGCAGCAGAAGGCTCCCAGGAATGGATCCACACTTCAGCTTCGTGTTGTGTTTCCTTCCCCTTCTCTCAGGCCTTTTTGGGGTGACCCCAAGGCATACACCAGTTACCCAAGTTATACTGGATGATCTTCCATTAGCTTCCACTCTACTTCCCCTGAGAAAAGGTTCTCTGTGTTACCAGGAATTAAAAACAGATCGAGTGTATTCCTCCCTCAGAGTTTGGCCTATGTAGACCAGATCACCTACTGAAAGGAATCAGGGACCCGTGGAGAAATGGCTGATACCAGCTCTCAGGTACACAATGAACCTGGAGCATTTTTGTCATCCTGGAAATCAAGAAAGTGATCCAACCCTTCCAGGTATCTTCCCAGAAGAATTAAAAACATCATACCACAGCGATATATGTGCACCCGTGTTTATAGCAGCACAATTTGTAATAGCCAGGTCTTGGAAACAACCCAAATGCCCATCAATCGAGGAATGGATAAAAAAGATGTGGTCTTTTTATACAATGGAGTACTACTCAGCCATAAAGAAGGATAAACTGGAGACTTTTATAGGTAAATGGAAGCAACTTGAGACCATACTCATAAGCGAAATAAACCGGACACACGTGTGTAAACATCATATTGTCTCCTAGTGTGAGAAGCTGAAAAAATAAATAAGATTCAAAATGTACAATAGATATTGTAAAACAGGAAGAAACTGTTCAAAAGGAAAGTGAAACTGGGATGGGGGAATGGAGAAAAGAAGGAAGGGAAAAGAAAAAGAAAGATATATATATATATATATATATATATATATATATATATATATATAATAGTTAAGACAGATACACTACTAATTTCACTTAGTTCATTGAAAAGAGGGGTTCGTGCTGATATTGTTTGGACAATTGAATGCCGATATCTTGTACCCTGAGTAACTAATTTAAAGATAACAATACGCAATGTATTAACCATTGTTGCCCTCTTATTATGTTGTTTTGAAATTTTGTTCTATTTTTTTTCTCTTTAAAATAAAAAAAAAAAAAAAGAAAGTGATCCAAGACTGTTATGGTCACACAGACAGAGCCAGGAGCCACCATGAAAAGGCCCCACTGCTAAGAGGGAACAACTGCCAATAAGAGTAAAACTGTAAGGAATTGAAACACATCAAATAGGTTTACATCCATACATTCATAATAGTTATTAACAAGAACACTTAGGAAAAACCACCCATTGCTCACTTGTGGAGAATGCTAGGGAACCAACTAATAATTTTGAAAAGCAGTAAATGAGGGGACAGAATCAAGCCTCTCCTGCTTTTCTTACACTAACAGTGCCTCTCTGTTGCCACACGGTTGGCGAGAGAAAGTCTGCACCACAGAAGTGTTCCAACCAGGGACTGAAGAAGAAACGACACACACGGAATATCACCGCTTTATGGGCTCTAGTGAATTCACGGATCTAGGTACAATCGACAATGGTTGTCAACATTACAAAAAGAGAGATGGTCGGTCCATACCTGTTGAGCACTGTCTGCGGAGAATTCTTGCCCAAAACAGACAGACAGAAATACACACATGGGTCTGCTTGCCTATCAGTTCAGGGCAGGAGTCGGGGAGGGAGACAGGGAGGATGAGCTGTCACTGTGGGTTGCAGTAAGCAAAGCCAGACTGTAAGAAATGTACGTGACCACAATCCAGATTACTTCCAAAGTAAAACGGACAGGAAGCCGACAGGTTAGAAAGCGATCATGGCAAATCGACCCATGGCAGTGTTCTAACTTGATTTGGTTATAAAAGAGAACGTGAGACAAGCAGCTGTATGTGAGTCCCGCTGGATATTTATTAATAGTATGGATAATGTTATGCGATGTGGAAATAATATCATCGCCTCGGTTTTAAAAAGAGTTTGCGGCTTTCAGGGAGACGGATAGAAACTGTGGTGTCTGATGTTTGGTTCAAACCATGTGGGGTGGGTGAAGCGCCGGCAGGACAGGAGGGTGGCTGGAGCTGCGGTGAGGGCACACGAGTGGATTCCTTCTGTTATTCTCTTGATTTTCCTATATGTTTGAAATTCTCAATCATAAAAAGCCTAAAACACTAATAAAAAATAAATGAAGCTCTTCCTTATCCTCACGATTGACGTCTAGGGAAAAAGATGTCAGAGAAACAATGGGACTCTTACCTTTTCATTAACCGGAGGAAAATTCTCCTTGGTAGCCGGTAGACAAAGGTGTCAAGGACAACCTTGAGGTAATTCAAAGAGACGTAACCACCTCCGGAGGGGTCCCTGGCACTGAGGGCTTTTTCAATCTTATCAATGGACTTTGCAAACTGCAATGAATTAAAGTTAGAGTGCTGCATTCATAAAAATCAACATGATGGAGTTATTCGATCATTTTATTATTTTTTTAACCAAAACCTCTTCCCATTTTCCTCTCCAAAAACAGATCAAAAAGATTACTATGGCATGTATTGAACTTCAAATGTTTAATTGATGAGTTCGCTACTAACCAGCATTCTCAGTCTCTGCTTCGCAGTTGACAAGGTAGACAAGTTTTGCAGGGAAAAACAGCACATACAATGGATCTACCTCAAATTTCAGCACTAAAAGTACTCGGTGGATCTGCCAGTTTGATACATCTTTTTTAATATACTTCATGCCATTCCCTACTGTGAAGCCGCCCCTGATTAAGTCAGGCCAATCAAACCCACAAGCCGGTAACATTTTATTAAAAATAGAAGTTGATTTCATGGTAAGGAAAGTAATTAATATCAGGATTACATAAACAAAGTACATTTGGACATTTCTTAAATAATCCTTTCTTATTTTTTAAGTTTTTTTATTTTTGCAAAGAACCTGGGTGTCTGAGCTTTGTTTTGGAGACTCCTAAACCGCAGTGAAGTAGGTTAACCACTGATTTTTATGACTCATAAAAATACTGTGAAGATTGGTTTTCTTTCTAAAGGTTTTCCTGCTGTTTATTATTGAGTAATAACAATATTCTCCACTATTTTCCACCATCCCGCTTCACCTGAATTCATTGTTTCCTGCTAACTTAGATAATAAGACAAACAAAATAACCACTTGGTGGGTGGTTAAGACTTTCTTAAAAATCCGCTGGAACATGGAAATGTGTGTGTAAGAGTCCCCATCGACTGAAGGAGTACAGAAGCGGGTTTGGTAAAATAGCCTTGATGCACACAGGAATATTGGAAACTAAAAGGAAAATCTTTTTTTTTTTTTTTTTTTTTTTTTTTGGTACTGGGAATCGAACTTAGGACCTTGTGCTTGCCAGGCAGGCACTTGCGCCGCTGAGCTATATCTCTGGCTAAAAGGAAAATCTTTAAAAATATTTAGAGACTTACATTTCTTAGAAAGATCTATGCTTCTTAGAAAATTGTACAAAATTAACTCCAAATGCAGCTGTTTGCTCATTTCTCTTGCAGGGAGGGGGACTATATCAGATCCACTGCCTGGGGGAAGACTTGCAGAGGGAAGCAAGAGTCCTGTGTAAAAGAGGATCTCTGTGTATTTATGGGACCCAGGAAGTCCACTTTTTATATCTTAACGACATTTGGTCCACGGTGAGCTTTTTTTTCAGTAGTGTTTCTGACATGATCAAGACATTTTGGGAAAAGAGCAGGCGATGAAACAGAAACAAATTCTTGATGGGGTGGGTAACCTTTTAAGAATTTTCTTTGTTATTGTTTATACAGAAAGTAAGAACAGGGGCCGGTGAGATGGCTCAGCGTTGTAAGCACCTGCCTTGCAAGCGTGAGGGCCCGAGTTTGACTCCCGGAACCCACATACGAAAAAAGGGGCCGGTGATATCGCTCAGCGGCACGGGTGCCTGTTGGCACGCGAGGTCCTGAGGTCGACCCCCCAGTACCCACAAAAAAAAAAAAAAAAAGAAAGTAAGAACATTTGTTTAAGGAAAATGCAAGCAACTCAGCAGTTGAACTCAGTTCAATTCTGCATAAGAAGCCATTCAACACATTGGTAAACAAGGAAATGAATGATGAAACCACAGCTGAGACGCCACATGCATTGGACTGGCCAGAGTGTAAAAGTCTAACCAGGTCAAGTGCTGGCGAGCATCTGGGACAAGAGCAGCTCTCATGCACTTTTGCTGGGAGTGGACTATAAAGAGGAAATGAAGACACCTGGAAGTCTCACCAACCACAGTTTCACATACAGTGTTCCTAAAGCTCCCGGCGTGATCATAATAACATAGGTAATTTTATAAAAATGAAATCGTGCTACACTTTCAGGTTTGACAGGTGCTTTCTTCATTTAACAGTGTCTTGGGTTTCTTTCCATAAGAACTAGTGCACATCTGCATGATTCTCTTAGGTGAGCTACGGTGAGCCGTCACATTACTGGTGGACGAGCCAAAGGTCCGCCCACTGCAATGCTCATGCATCTGTCTTCGTCAGCGTTTCCTGGGACCCCACCTAAGTGAGACCTCTGTGATCATTCTCTCTCACAATACCCTGTCCTTTTCTGCCATAACACTCGAAAGGTTGTATTTACTAATGTGTGTTTTGTTCGCATCTCCCTCCTTGATGTAAGGCCATGTGAGCTCTCTAGGTGCAGCCATTCTGCCAGTTTGGTTCACTGTTAATCAGAAGGAGCACAATTTTGGCAGGTGGGAAGCACTCCACAAACATGTTAGAAGTGGATATATTTTCATCATAGGTGTTCTAAACAAAGGTTGCAATTTATAAGAAGCCATTCAATGCACTGGTAAACAGGGAAATGAACGATGAAATCACAGCTGAGACGCCATATGCATTGGACTGGCCAGAGTGTAAAAGTCTAACCAGGTCAAGTGTTGGCGAGCATCTGGGACAAGAGCAGCTCTCACATGCTTCTGGTGGGAGTGGAAACTGATAATGGGAAAACAATTTGATATTGCTAATTAGAGAAGAGGACTGTATTCTCTACAGCCTAGTAGGCATAACTCCCAGAGGCCACCTATACAAACTTTTAAGGTGGCATTGCTTGCATTAGCACAAAACAGAGAGCAATCCAAACATCCACCCACAGGAGGACAGAGGGCTTGTACAGCATTAAGATAGAAGAAAACTATAGCAGTGAAAATGACAATACAGCTATATCCATAATGCAGATGAATCTCATCCTGAGCTCAAACAGGATGAAAATAAACGGTTTTATAACTGACTATAGAGGAGGGAGGGAGGGAAGGAAGGAAGGGTAGGGAAGGGAGGAAGGAAACAAAGCAATCAAACAGCAAGCAAGAAACAAAGTACTCATGCGGTAAGGAAACGTAAAACAAAATCCCCTGCAAAAGTTCCATGGCATAAAAATGAACTAAATAAAAATATGAATTCACTAAAATAAAGTCTTGCAAATTATAAAACAATGAAAGAAATGAGGGGATATTTCAGAGCTAGGAAGATTAAAAAAATAAAAATAACATCATTACAGGAACTAATAAAATTATAAACAGCAAGAATAAGAGATACAGATGGAATTTAAATATTAAAGAAATGGCTTGAAAGAATCTCAACGAAGGCAGAAAAATAAGAGGATTAAAGCAATCTGAGAGCAGACGACAGCTATTAAGGACAGACAAAGAGGAGACAATGCAAGGGTAGCTGGGATACCACCGAAGGAAGGAGAGACGGAAGGCGGAAGAGAGGAAGGGAAAGGGGGCAGGGGAGGTGATTTTAGCATTAGGACTCTGGAAATTTCTCCCGAGATGAAGGAAGAACTGAATCTGTACATCTAGAGAACACGCTGTGTTCTAGGCAGCTTCGTCAGGATGCAGCTTAGTTTGGCTTTTTTAATTTCAAGGAGTAAGACAAAAAAAATACTTTAAGCATCCAGGCAGGAAAGCTACAAGGGAAAAACAATCGTGTTGACCCCAGGCTCTTCGCAGCCACATCCAGTGCCTGCAGACAATATTTACACTCTGACGAAAAGGAAGTGGGGTAGAGAAATCTACCCAGCCGAATCTTTCAAGTACCAAAGCAAAAGGCACATAGTCTCGTAAGGAAGAAACAAAGAGAATAAAGCACTGGGGCACCTTTCTTAGGGAGATTACTTGACAGTGAAATCCAGCCAACCAAAAAATAAATCAAAGTAAAGAACTCCGAGAGAGAGAAACTATAGTAAGCATTGAACTATAGTGATGTACATTAAATTTGTGTAAATATAAAACAAAGGCAAAACAACTGGGGGGATGATGGTAAAGGACCGTTATAAAGACCATAAACTCTGAACAAACCAAACACACAGTAAAACCTGCAAGGAGGGGGCGGGCGGGGGGGAGCAGCTCTGAGCTCCGGGCAGGGCCGGCCCTGCTGTCTGGAATGGGGACAACTTCAGAACAGCATCGCTTCACTGGACCTTGGTGGCTTTCTTAATCTCCCTTCGGGGACCTAACGTATCTGAGAGAGAAATATTCATCCAAAGTCCAGAAATATGTTTGCTATCACCTGAGGACAGGGCTGCAGGGTTAAGAGCAAGGACACTGGAGCAACACGGCCTGGGCTTGTTAAACTGCAAGCTCATGGGCAAGTCCTCTAACTGCTTTGTGCCTCAGTTTCCCCACTGAGATGACAACACTGCCCAACTCCCAGAGCTGCAGAAGACCCAGAGGACACTACCTGGTCCCTGGGAAAACCCAAGAGGGTTCATTATGATCATGGTGTTTGCTTTTCCGGGAAAGCCAAGGAAATTTAAATTAAATATGTTTTATTTTTTTAAAAGAGCATGATCTTTTTTCTTATAAAATTATTTCTGTCCAAAATCATCATTAAAACCAACAGCTTGGGCTGGTGAGATGGCTCAGCGGCTTAAGCGCCTGCCCAGCAAGCGCGAGGGCCCAAGTTCGACTCCCGGAACCCACATACGAAAAAGGGGCCGGTGATATCGCTCAGCGGCACGAGTGCCTGCTGGCACGCGAGGTCCTGAGGTCGACCCCCCGGTACCCACACACACACAAAAAAAAAAAACCAACAGCTTGCACAGTTGATTTAAAGCAAGCCTGGACTCAATAATGAGCCTGAACTGCAGAGCAAGACCCTGTCTCAAAAAACCAAATCAATCAGTCAATCAATCAGAAAAACAATTCCATTTACAATAACTTAAAAAAAAAAAAACCCAGGGATCAACTTAACCAAGGAAGTAAAAGACCCCCACAGTGAAAATTTCAGAACACTGAAGAAAGAAACTGAGGAAGACGCTAGAAGATGGAAAGACCTCTCGCACTCAAGAGTTGGGAGAATTGGTATTGCAAAATGGCCATATTAGCAAAAGTGACCTATTCAACACAATCCCCATCAAAATTCCAAGGACATTCTTCACAGAACTAGAAAAAAACAATTCTAAAGATAGCTCAGCGGCATAAGCGCCTGCCTGGCAAGCGCAAGGTCCTGAGTTCGACTCCTGGTACCCACATACAAAAAAGGGCCGGTGATATCGCTCAGCGACACGGGCGCCTGCTGGCGTGTGAGGTCCTGAGTTCAACCCCCCCCCGAAAAAAAAAAAAAACAATTCTAAAATTCACACGGAAACACAAAAGATCCAGAATAGCCAAAGGAATCCTAAGTAAAAAGAGCAAGGCTGGAGGCATCGCAATGCCCAATTTCGAATTATATTATAAAGACACAGTAACAAAAGCAGCATGGTAATGGCACAAAAATCTCCATATAGACCAATGGAACAGAGTAGAGGACACAGAAACAAACGCATGTAGCTACAGCCATCTGATTCTGGACAGAGGAGCCAAAAACATATGTTGGGAAAAAGACGGCCTTGTAACCAGTGGTGCTGGGAAACCCAGACATCTACACACAGAAGATTGAAACCAGATCCCTAGCTCTCACTCTGTCCAAATATCAATTCGAAAAGGGTCGAAGGGCTAGGTTTAAGACTGGAACTTTGAAACTAGAGAAGAAGACATAATGGAAACACTTGAAGCCACAGGCACAGGCAAAGACTCCCTGAGTAGGACTCTAGTAACACAGGGATAATAGCAATAATCAGCAAAATGGGACTATGGCAAATTAAAAAAGGATCTTTCTGTACAGTAAGGGAAACAACTACTGGAGTGAGGAGACAGCCTAGAGAACGGGAGAAAGTGTCTGTCAGCTACTCTTCTGACAGAGAATTAATATCTAAAACATGCAAAGACCTCAAAATAAAATAATGCAACAATAAATGGGCAAGTGAATTAAATAGACAGTTTTCTAAAGAACAATACAAGTGGCCAATAAGTATATGAAAAAGTGCTCAACATCTTCAGCCTTTAGGGAGATGCAAATCAAAACTACACTGAGATTCCATCTCTCCTCAGTCGGAATGGCTGTCACCAAGAGCATAAAAGACAATAAATGCTGGCGAGGATGTAAGGAAAGGAGCCCTTCTACACTGCTGGTGGCAATGTAAACTAGTACAGTCACTAGGGAAATCAGTATGGGGGTTCCTCCGAAAACTAAAAGTAGAACTACCGTATGACCCAGCTACCCCACTCCTTGGTGTACGCCTGAAGCCATTAAAGTTGGCACACTGTAGGGAGACCTACATGCCCACGATTACTGCAGCACAATTCACAATAGCCAAGATATGGAACCAGCCTCAGTGCACATCGACGGATGAATGGATGGGAGGCTGAGGCAGGAGGATTGCCACGAGTTTGAGACCAACCAGGACTACACAGTGAGTTCAAGGCCAGCTTGAGCTACGTAGCAAGACCCTGTCTCCAAAAACCAAAAACCAAAACAAAACAAACAAAAAAACAAACAAAAAACAGATGAATAGATAAAGAAAATGTGCTACATATACACAATGGAGTACTATTCAACCTTAAAGAAGAATGAAATTGCGTCATTTGCAGGACAATAGATGGAATTGGAGATCACCATGTTAAGAGTAATAAGCCAGACTCAGAAAGACAACTACCACACGTTTTCCCTAATATGTGGAATCTAAAAAAGATGACATAGAAGTAGAAGGGAGATTTTTATTAGACAAGAGAAAGGAAATAAGAGGGAGAGGGTATAAAGTACAATATTAGGGGATAGAAAGAAAAGTCTAATTATATCATTAAGAGATCACGATGTTGACATGAATTTATTGAGGTGAAAAGGTGCCTACTACCCCCTATCAGGTTACCAAACAGTATACATGGCATGGCCAACTTTTTATTTACAAAAATACATTAATGTATAGAGATAGCAAGAAAGCATCTAGAATAAAGTTCATGTAAGTGTTTTAATCTGTCTCTGGGGCCAAGATGCCAAGTGTGTTTATCTTTTTGTTTAAGAGTGTTTTCTGACTGGAGCTATTATAAAATGTTTCTAAGCAGAGGAAATTAAGAATTGCTACGTGAGGTGATAGATACATTAAGTAGCTTGATTGTCATAATCACTGCACAATGCACCTCGAAACATGATGTTGTACACCTTAGATATGATTTTATTTGCCAATTATACTCAATAAAAAATAAGTCAATAAATGACTATTTCTGTCTGTCCACTCACCTACCTACGCATGAATGCAGCCCATCCTTCCATGCCTGAATGAAGAAAGGTCTAGAATTACATTCATCAAATGCTGCTTTTGATTATTTTAGGGAGTGGACTGTGAATAATTTAGTACTTTCTTCTCTGTGCTTTTCAGAATTGGTTACATTTTTTGTAATGGTCATGAACTTTGTAATGGTCATGTTTGAATGGAAACAATAAAGTTGCTAATCAACATCAACTAGAGAGAGCAGATTTTACCAGTCTACTGACGGAAACTAAATTGTTCATTTCTCTAACATCCTCACCATCGCTGGCTTTCTTAGTTTACCCCTCAATTAAATTTTTTATTAATAATTTGTAAAAGCTGGATGTATGTTAGGAGCAGTTATTATTTGTCATTTACGTTTCACGTATTTTGCGAAGTTGATCATATGTTTATACAATGTTTTGTTGCTCAAAATCTTTTTTCACTGTCATGTAGTCAAACTTCATGCTTCGAAGACTTCAAAGATTTAAAAATGTTCACCTCTGCTTGGGGTGTAGCCCAGTGGCAGAGTGCTTGCCTAGCATAATTCAGCACCATTCAAAAAAAAAAAAACCACTCAGATCATTTGTTTTAGATTTAAATAGTTGATGCATATAGAATTTATTTTGGTGAAGAGTAGATGGTTATAAGCTCCCCCCCAAAAAAGCATGGCTAATGAATTATCTCAATAATAACTACTGAAAAATCCACTTCTTGTCCCCAATATACTTGATTAAAATGACTGAGATAATATGCTAAATTCACACAGATACATTGTTCCATTATCTAAGTATTCTTTTAAATCAATTTGAATATCCATAGCTGTATTAGTGCCACACTGCTTTAATTATTATATTTTTAAAAATAGTTTATATATGGTAGGGCAAGTCCACTACTGTAATTTTTCAGAAGGAACATACATACCCAGACATAGGGAAAGTAGGCATTAATATCAAATCTTCCAGTCCAAGAAGTAGGAAAGACCTCTTCATTTATTCAAGTTTGCTTCCATGTTACTCAACTACATTGTGTCACATCATTATATAAGATTTATAAGGGCTGGTGAGATGGCTCAGCGGCATAAATGCCGGCCTGGCAAGCATGAGGTCCTGAGTTCGACTCCCGGTACCCACATAAAAAGGAAAAAAGGGCCAGTGATATTGTTCAGTGGCACAAGTGCCTGCTGGCAAGCGTGAGGTCCTGAGTTCGACCCCCGGTACCCACATTAAAAAAAAAAAAGATTTATACATTTCTTACTAGAATTAGTATCATGTGGCGCAGAGGTATATTCAACGATTTCTCATCACTTTTGTTACCAATGCATCACTGTTATTAGGAGAGGAATGAGGTCTTTCAGTTTCAGGAGATGTAGGTAGGATCAAAACAAATTTTAGAAATTAATATCTACACCTAAGAGTTTGTCACGGTTGTCCATTTGGCTGTGTTCACACGTCTGACGAAACACTTTAGGAAAACATTTTACCTCTTGGCAGAAGACCCTCTCAATGTCATCTAAGGAGTAGTTGCTCCAGCTCTCTTCAGATGGTGCAGAATTGAGCAAGTATTCTCTCTTGAAACTTTTGGCTTGCTGATTCTCTGGTGAGACCTCTATTAAAACAAAATAGTTTATTCACATTGTCAGAGCTACACTCAAATACCATTTCCTTTTAATCATCACCTGTTTGTAAAACCTAAGACTTGAATAAATCAAGAAAAGGATGAACTATCTAATAAACTCTAAAATAATTAGATGACACATGCCTATAATCCCAGAACTCAGAAGGCTGAGGCAGGAGGACTGCTGTGAGTTCCAGGCCAGTCTGGGATACATAGTAAGTTCAAGGCCGGCCTAAACTACATAGTGAGATCCTGTCTTAAAGAAAAAAGAAGAAAGAAAGAAAGAAAGAAGTTGGATGAACATTTTGGGAAAAAATAAAATTAGTCTTCCCTAGATAAAATGAAATGTACACCAAATAGAATAATAAAACCATAAAAGTAGTAGAAGAAAATTATGACAACTATTACATAGTATACAATCTTCCTGAGGGAAGAACTTTACAAGGAAAACAGTAAACCTAGAAATCATTTAAGTAATGGGTAGGTCTGACAATACAAATACTATTTAATTTTTGTTTGGTTAAAATTTGCACAAATAACAGTGAAAGAAAAGTGAGTGGGGAAAACTATTGTTAATATACATAAGAAATACACATCAATGTTCGTAATATATAATTAGCTCCTATGAATCAATAAGATAAATATAAATATCTAATAGAATACTTAGGTTAGAGACAGGTAACCTAAAAAAAAAAAAATCAATAAATGTATGAAAACTGCTCAAACTTACTGGTAATTTTTAAAGCCTAATTAAAACAAGTTAACATTTTTTTTTCTACTTGTCAAGTAGTCAAAGATTAAAGAGAATGGTAAGAAGCAGCTCTGGCTTATACATAAAAAAACTTGCACTTGAATATTCTTAAATCCTTTTTAATACTTTATACTCATGGAATAATAGGGCCACTCAACAACTGCATATGGATAAGAACATTTTTGTACTGTTTACAAGGGAATAAACAGAAACACTCTAAATGCGCATTAATAGAGGATGCATTTTATAAATTAGTGGCCGTCAAGCCTATGAAATAATACATAGATGTTAAAAACAAAGTTGCATATCTAAAATTCATGAATGTGGAAATGTGTTTCCTTGCTATATACTGCTTCATGATTGATAAAAGGACAGTTAACGTAGTTTTCATTTTAACACTGATTTTGTATCTTCTCCTACTTCTCCATCCATCTATGCATGCACAGGGACGGCCAGGGAAGATAACACCCAGAAAGAACATCTTGGTAGGATTCGGGTGATAGGATTACAGAAGCTTGTTATTTTGTGTTTTCCCGCTTGTGTCAAACAAACATGGATTACTTTGATAACAAAAGCGAATAAAATAAATCTAAAATATAACCATCTTCTTTCTCAAAGTCGACCGCAAAGAATCACAAATGCTTTCCCAGATTTATTTCCTAAAATATCTGCAAATAAGCTCCAGCCAAATGAAGCACATTTCATCCTGCCACAGCTAACAAACTGCCACTTATCTGGAATTCCATCTCCTACCCCCACAAACAATAAAAAGAAAAAGAGAAAAAGACAGTCTCAACACCAAGCCCGTCCTTTGGGGCCTGGTCTGCAATGCTCTGTCCTCAAGGACCCAGCACATGGAAGCGGGGATCTCAGTGTGCCCGGATCATGAGAGGCCTCGTGGAAGGATGAGGAGGCCACGGCGCACCCAGGCTCCAGCTGGTCAAGTTCCCTGGGTCTCCAGGCTGGGCTTCCAGATACTTCATCTGGTTCTCTCACCAGGAACACACACACACACACACACGCAACACCGCAAGCCCAGGCTCAGGCGTGTGGACAGGTGGGTAAAGAGGGAGGGCAGCGCACTGTCCGGGAACTCATGGTGGCCATGCTGGAGGTGACGACGGTCACAGCACCTTCAATGCCTCCCTTATCACAGTGCTGCCAAGTCTCATGCTCCAGGGCAGCTCAGGAATTCCCACCACCTCGGGTTTTCCCAAGATTTCTTCTGAAGGATTCCTTTTTGGCACTGGGGCTGGGGCCCAGGCCCGGCATTGCTAAGCAAACATTCTACCATGAGCTCCATCCCAGCCCCTCTCTGAAGGGTTCTTGCTGATTCCAGTGATGTGGAGGGATCCAAAGCTTACAGGGGTTGAGGTCATCCTGATGGGCTCACGGCTGGGCCTGCTTGGACTTGGTAGACATCAGCTATGGATCTGCTATGGTTTGTGTCTAGATGTCCCCCCAAAGCCTCGTGTGGTCACAGGGCTCTTTCAGAGTGGCTGAATCTAGAGTGTGTGCTGCTGGGATTAAAGGTGTGTGATTAGTAAATCAGTCCACTGACTGGTTTGGCGTACTTCTGCATAGGATTAAGGGTGAAAGTGCTACACCCGCCCTAGGGCAGGTAGCCTGAACACAATATAATGAACAGAAAGAGGCTTGTCCCTCCCTCCCTTCCTTTTGCTTTGCTACCCTCTGGCTGCCATGAGAAGGTCCCTCTCTTTTTGCTTTTGCTGTCTTCTGCTGCTGTGAACTGTTCCCCCTCTGCCATGTGCCACCCTGCCTTGGAGCTAGGCAGCTACGGACTGAAACCTCTACAAACTCTGAGCTAAATAAACCTTTCCTCCCTTTCACTTTGGGCATTGGGTATTTTGTCTCAGCAACAAGAGAAAAGTAACCAAGACAGGATCAATTAATAAGAAATTTCCTTAGTAACAGGAGACATGGAAGGACAATATCAATCACAGTGAAAAAACTCAGAAATCAGATGGTAGAAGTTAGGAGCAAATTAGAAAAAATACAATCCCTTCCAGTATGCAGTACAGTATCACTAAGCATAGTCAGCATGAAATTTGACTATAGTTGACAATATGATTAACTACAGTCACCATGAAACAGAATAACTATTAAGTTAACTATTCTCATCACACTCTGAAAAAGGAGATAGATGTGCTAATTAACTTGATTGTGGCAACCATTTCACAGTGTATATGTGTATCCAATCACCATACTGTATACCTTAAATATATATAATTTCTATTTGTCAATTATATCTCAATAAAGCTGGAAATAAATCACTTCGGAAAGGAAGACTAAACTAAAAGGAACCCAGAAGTAAATAAATACAACAGTAGTAGAGGTGAAATGCAAATTATATCAAGTAAGCAAAAAGGAAGGAAAGAAAAAAGGGAGGAAGAGAGGGAAGGAAGGAAAGGAAAGGAAGGAGAAATAAAGAAAGAAGGGAGATGCATGAGACAGCAACCATCCAGAAGAGAAGACATGAAAAAAGGACCCAAATATAAGTAATATGAGTAGCTGACAAGAAAATTAAATAATGGCATAGAACAAATACTAAAAATTACAAATCCAAGAATTTTTCTTGAAATAAGAGAGACTCAAATCTGCAAATCTAAATAGTAACAGGGTACTCGGTGTAAGGCTGGAATCAGACATGACCTTTCCAGCACCCAACCTGCTTGCCAGCAGAGGCACTGGTCTCAGAGGGGACTCAGCTCAGCACCAAGGCTGTCATCGGCAAACACAAGATGTCATAAGAGAGATAAGATAGGACAAGGAAACTTGCAGGTCCCTGGACATCTGGAGAGACCTGAAAATTTATACCGTACCCTCAAGGACTCTCCCCAACGAGGTGCAAGACAACCAGAGAACTTTGACCACTGATGTCTATTAACATCTTCCCGCCTAATGTCCCTTGCCTGCTTTCCATCTCTATAAAAGGGACACACTTCTCTTTGTTCCCTGCAGACGGCCCTTTCTCCCTCTGTCTGCCTGCAGCCAGGTATTAAACCGTTTGCCTTGTTGCTTCCTGTCGCGTGGTATCTGCCTTGCCTCGTGTTCCTCGCACTCAGGAAATCAATCATGAGTGTCTAATAATATCATGGCATATTCCAGCAAAATTATCAGGTTTTAGTTGTTTTATGTTTGTTTTTTTAATCTCTAGACATCCAGGCAAAAAGATCAAGTTACAGATAAGGAAATAAATTAAATTGTTACCAAGCTTTTCTTCAGCAAAACTTCATGTCATCAGACAATGGACAAAGATATTTAAGATACTCAAGAAAATTGGAACTGAGGATTTTATATCTAGAAATTTTGATTTTTCAAATGTTAAGGGCACAAACTTAGGAACAAGTAATCAGAGAATATCTTTTCTATGAGCATTTTCAAAGGAACGCACCAGAAAGTAAGCTTCAAAGGACCATGGCCTGGGGACACAAAAGGAAGAAGGAGAGAAGCCACTGAGCAAGTGTGACAGAGGTCTCCATGACTGTGTGACTGTCCTGTGGAAACTCAGTCAGGAGACAGCAAGACCCACTTCTGAGCAATTTGAGCAGGAAGAGCTAGAAGGTAAACTCCAACTTGAGACTGACCTTGGGCCTCTCTTCTCCCTGGGACCTGACCTGCCTGGATTCCTTGCTTTTCCCCAAAACAAGTTAGGTGAGAATTCAAATTAGCCAATCCAATGTCCAAATACAATGATTTCCATCACAATCCAAGCCAGGATGTTCTGTGGCTACTGAGATGCCGGCTGTGGGCTGAGAATGCAGAGCCGCCTGGAAGGCAGCTGAAGCTGAGCAGCTGGCTTTGGAGACGCAGCCCCTCCGGCTGCTGCCCGGCCTCTGGCCTGACTCACAGCCTCAGTCTAGAGCTGTGACGTAACCTGCCCCAAGCCCCGCACTGCTCCATCTTTAATCTAGAACATTCACCAAAAGGTCTGGCCTCTAACTGAAAGGTTTGAATTTCAACTACAGAAGTTAGACTCTACGGATTCAGTGAGAAAATGGGCTCAAACAAGATATTTTTACAGATGATCTCCGTGGCCGGGGTATGGAATACAGACTGGAACAGCACGGTACGGGAGACCAGGAGTCCAGTTGGGAGACAGCAACGGGAATCCAGCAGTGCTGTGGGAACAGGGACATATGAAGTGTGATGGAAAAATATGGTGGATTTAATTTTTTAAAAAATTAACTAAAGTAGAAGACACATTGCCATTAGCCCTCTCAAAACATTCCCCCATCACTTCAAATCCATTTATCCCATCATTCTTGTCACTTTCTGAAGCAGCTCTGGAAGTTCCCCTTCATAACTGTCTTTAGTTGTTTTGTCATGGCTACCTCAATGTCCTGGATTGATTCAAAATGTTACCCTTTCATGGTTATTTTGATGTTAGGGAAGAGTCAAGTCGCACAGCGCTAGAGCCAATGAATAAGGTGGATGAGGACACAGCGTCACGTTTTCATGAGCCTGCATTTCTTTGGCTGGCACGCAGCAGCAGCATTCACCACATTTTTGATCATGTCTCTTAAAGATGCTCATGAAAGAGGACCTCCAGAACTGCTTCTGGAAGTGGTAAGAATATTGGCATAAGTGTGTTTGTAGTGAGAGTATTTTGAAGGGGATTCATGGAAATATGTCTTTCACTGTAATAATTTTTCAAAATTTAAACATTCACCATATATTTTGATCATACCTCATACAGAAGCATATTTAGAAATGTACAAGAGGCTTTGATTTGATTTCAAACCAAAGATACCTTTTACTGGGAGACGTGTCAATACGTTATGTATCATCAATCAAGAAAGCCTGCTGCCAATTATTGATGAAATGCAGAGTGAGACGTGAAAGAGATTTCCATGGTAAATTGGAATAGTATTCTAGAACTGACTCTTATAATACCTTGTGAAATAAGCAAAAGGGAAAAAAAAAACCAGTAAAAATTACATGTATATAAAAAAAAACAAATAACACTTAACAGGAGCAGCCAGAAAATTTTGCTTCTAATTACGGCGGATGAGTTCACATTAAACCAACACTCCCAGCAGATAACAATTATAAACTCCAGGCAAAATACAAACAAAACTATCTGAAGGCGCTGGGGAGCAGCTGAAAGCAGACGCCGACTGAGGCTGACATTGGAAAAATGGCATCCCGGGCAGCTTGGCCTGGTGCCCCAGGGCAGGCCCAGCTGGGACCGCACTCAGTGGCTGGAATTTGGATGAAAACCCAGGGTTTTGTGGGCTTTGGGAATCAGAAAACAGCTCAGGACTGCCACAGCAGCTGGAGACAGAGGAGGAAGGCTCCCAGTGAAGAGGCTGAGAGTGTGTGGATAAACCGTGGCTGGCCAACTTCTGAATTCGGATGAGCAGAATAGAGGCCAAGTTGCCGGGCTTAGGATGAGATAACAGCACGCAGGTTCCAGGTGTTACCCCTCAGGGAGGACAATCAGTTCCAACACAGCCAAGAAGACTAACTACTAAAACAAACCAACAAAAAAAGTTAAAATGTGCAGAGGAACATAAAAGAATCCACAGCCTGTAACAATGCAAAATTTACCATATTCAGGATAAATTCCAAATTTACCAGAACAGGAAACTGCGCTCTACATTCAAGAAAAAAAGTGGGGGGGGGGATTCAATAAAGACCAAACTCTGAGACCATCAAAATGTTGGAATCAGCAGATAAAAAAACTTAAAGCATTGTAATATTCTTAAAATTTTCAAATAGCAGTGTTTGAGAATAGATACTCTTAATGAATAAACAGACAGGAAACCTCAGCGGTGATAACAATGGAAGCCACAGTGATGTAGGACAGCAACGCAGAAAGGGAAGAATTGAGAAAATTCTGCTGTAAAGTTCTCACATGTCATGGAGTTAGCATAATAACAGCTAAAGGTAGATTCTCATCAATTAAAGATGTATATCACGAGCTGTAGAACAAGCAAAAGAAAAAAATAAGAAATAAAAGGTCAATAGAAAAAGTAAAACAGACTAGGAAATGTTCAACTTACCCAAATTTCTTTCTTTTTTTTTTTTTTTTTTTTTTTTTTTTAATGTGGGTACCGGGAGTCGACCTCAGGACCTCGCACTTGCCAGCAGGCGCTTGTGCCGCTGAGTGATATCACCGGCCCTTTTTTTCCTCTGTGTGGATTCTGGGAGTCAAACTCAGGACCTCGCGCTTGCCAGGCAGGCGCTTATGCCGCTGAGCCATATCACCAGCCCCAAAATTTCTTGAAATTAATGCAAACTCTACAGGGAAAAAAGGAGAGGGGGGGGGGCCTAGATAAAGAAGAGGAAAAGGCAAAGGTTCCACCTTGGAAGAAAATGTACATCAAGATTTTTAAAAACTACAGAATATCTTACTAAGAACACAAATTCAGTAAAACAAGAGCTCAGTGACAGGTGATAAAACAATAAAATGAGATGGAAAACAATGTAATAGACCTAAGAGAACATAATGGATCTCATAGATAAGTTAGAAATGACAAGGAATAGAACAGATCTTGGTGAAAATCAAATTGCAGGTGTAAATACAGATTGAAGATGATCATTGTGCATACGGAGGAAAAAGACAAGAACAAAGCACTCAGAGAGAATTTAACAGCTATGGAGAACAAAGATGGCCCAACAGAAGGACGATTTGAATCCCTGAAGTTGAAAATCTGGCAAATGAGAGATACCTTCAAAGATACATAATATTATTTTAAAAATCTTAACACCAGGAGAAGAATTGAACAAATCATGGAACTGTACTGTGTTCTGGATGCAGAAGACACGTCCTTGCTAGGCTAGGGATAAAAAGTTCTTTCAAGGGCCGGTGAGATGGCTCAGCGGCATAAGCGCCTGCCTGGCAAGCGTGAGGCCCTGAGTTCGACTTCCGGTACCCACATACGAAAAACGGGCCGCTGATATCGCTCAGCGGCATGGGCACCTGCTGGTGCACGAGGTCCTGAGTTCGACCCCCCGGTACCCACAAAAAAAAGTTCTTTCAGCAGCCAGCAACACGAAGCCGATCGCCAAAAAAGGGAGAAAATTAAGCAGGCCTCAGATGTCTCACCCAGACTCAATCCCAGTAGGTAGCGGATCAAAGTCTACATTTTGAAAGGGAGAAGGGTGACCTGTGGGTATTGTATCCAGCCAAAATGCAATCATTTTCTTCAGTTTTGCTGCAATTTCTATCCCTCTGCTACACTCCAGTAAGTTCTTATACAAAATAGCATCCACATGACCCCATTTTACAAATGGATTTCTTTCTCTCTGTTTTTCCTTTCCATATGCATGCATGGGAAGGTGCCAGGAATAATGCTGACAGTTATTTCTGGCTGGTGAGACTGGTTTGATGGTTTATTTCAATCTTTCACTTGTCGCAAGGCTGCAGGGAAAATGACAAGAGATGACACAAGAACATGCTTAGCTTAGTGTCTGCCACGGGCAGCTCTGGAGTCGTCGGGTCTGCCGTAAGCAAAACCAGGCTGAGACCAGACAATCTGTCATTTTTCAGCTTGCTAGTGAGGCGGAACTGAGAATCACAGAAGGCGCTCAGCGAGTGTTTGCTGAACTTAATTAAATTGAAACCAGGCAGTGATGACCTGGGTTGAATGAACAAGTCACAGGCAATAAACGGGGCAAGAAACCACAAAGGGGAAGCCCAATTAAGGCCAGAAAAATGACCCGAGGCTGGGAACGGAGAGTGTGTTAGACATTCACCTGCCAAGAACTGCACCCCGGTTCTTGCCAGAACTACCCGACAGCTGGACACCTCTGGGCAACACGTTACTGAGGCTAGAATACAGACTACCCGCAGGGGGATTTCACCTCTCAAGAGTGGACACCGGGCTTTACATATCTGATATAACTGTAAATTACTCAACTCCCTGCCCTTTTATATCAAGATTTTTCCCATTATAGGAATATATGTCCATTATCAAAATTTTTTGAAAATACAGAAGCAACAAATAACACTCAGACACATATCACACAAAGACAGTCTGTGAGTTCTTTTGGGTTATTTTGCAATCAAGGACTAATTCCGCACATACTTGCTATAGTGTCATTAGCTCATTGTTCCTAGCTGTCCACGTTACCACGCGGATATGCTGGGAGTCAATGCTTTTTCTATTGTTAAGCACTTACATTATTCCATAACTAATGATCCCACGGCTATCTTTGTAGATGATCCATTTCCCACATTTGAAAGTATTCTTCTCTCAGGAACAGAATAGCAATGACCATGCCAAAGGACACTGAAATCTTTAGCAAAGACTTTAAAGGTCCTTACCTCGGTTTGCCATAAAATATCTAAGATGCAGGTCGTTACTTTTGCTGAGGTTCCTCAAAAACACACTGTAATCCACCGCAGTGTCTTTATCGATGTTGCAGTATTTTGAGAACCTGAAACACAAATGTTCTTTCCAGATGAGACACTGCAATGCAGCAACTCTACAATGAAGGACATCTTCCGCATTACTGAGGCATCCTTTGCGTTGGAGCCGGCATTAATTTTAATGTCTGTGTCTAGCTACAGCTGGAATTAAAAGTAAACCCTGGGAAATGTTACTGGCAGATTTTTAAAATGCAGAAACTTTGAAGGAAACCAGCTCCAGGGCCTTCAGATGGATGAGCAGAGACCTGAAGGAGGCAGGAGGACTCCCCAGCCCACGCCACCCACAGAGCTGCCTTCTCCTCCCGGGGAGAGGAGGGCACATGGGGCCCAGGCAGCCGCTGCCCCACTGGGACAGTGGAAGCAGGTGTTGTCACCTTCCTGTCTCTTGTGGAGGGACCCAGAGCTGGGAGGAAGCCACATGTCCATGACCAGGGCACCTAGGGCTGGGTGAGGCTGGGAGACACACAGGCAATCTTTGTGATTGCACTAGAGAGAAACTGAGGCCCACAGGTGACACATGGTTCAAAGCAGCCAACAGCAAGTGGAGGGATCCAGGTTGTCCTCAAAGCATTCTTCGATGTGCACATGTAACAAGAAATCTTTAAAACATGTGATCCACCACCCATTCCTAAAATATACTGAGGTAAATAGAACGCCTGGATTCTTTAAAATGGATTTTCTATTATTCAAACCTGCCACTTGAGAAATGTTTTTCCAGATAATTTCTGAGTTATTACATTTCTTAAAAACTGACAGTTTTTACGTGTTTGGTTATATTTTCTCCATATGTGTGGGTTTCTATAATTATCTAATTTCATGCTGCTTTTTAAAAATTTAGTGATTATGACTTAAGTGGTTTGTTATTTTTCTGTTTTCCAAATTTAACCGAGAGTAATGCCATGTGTTTATTTCGATGCGTACCTATTTTTCCACTTTGATGATGCCTGCCTATTGTTCTGCTAAGAAAGCTTACCTTCAGGGATGACAGCTGCCAGATGTGAACAGAGAAACTCTCTGGGCAGCCCCATCTTTCCTCCTTGGCCTCAATCTTGTGAAAATACGTGATGACCTCGGATTACTTTATATAGATTCCAATAACTAGGCCAGGAGGGAGGGTGGGTTACAGCATATGCCGGGCTTGGTGATCTCTGGCCTCTAGCTTTAGGCTGGACAGCATCCTGCAGCCTGAAAGGAGCTACCTTCTAACAAGCAACGGTACTCAGGATCTCTACAGCTGCGATCCCTTCTACACACGGGTACATCACCGACATGCTCTCCATGCCACGCGGCCTTTTGACTCTGCCCTGGGAGGTGAGCTCTCAGCACCCATTTCTCTAAGAGAAAGATGAGTCTCGGGGGACCCAGAGCGCCCCGAGGTCCCAGGATGAGGATGCACAGAGCACAGACCTGACCCCTGGTGAGCCTGACTTGGAAGAGCGAGCCCAGCCCCTCCTATGGTGCCAAAGGTCGAACGTGGATCTTAGATAGAAAGCTGCTAGATCAAAGAAGGGATTCAAAATTGCATTGTTTCCTGCCCCAAAATTAAAAAGGCACAGTTAATACCGAAGCAGCTTCTCCAGGAAAAAGTGTATACTTGAGCTTCGGTGAGGAAGGTGCTAAAGCAATTGTGGAAGTGTTCTCTTTTTGATCCTCTACGGGTCTTCGTCTACAGGAAGTGGTTCTATTATGTGAAGTTTCTCCAGCCTTATCTTGAAAACAGCATTGTTTTGGAGGCTTCAAAAAAAAAGTCTCGAATAAAAATTTGTGGAGTTCTTTATTATTCAATACTTAAGAGATGGGGAAACAGTAACATTTTTTATAGATTTACTAGGTTGGAGACTGCAGTGCCAAACACAAGGTTTATTGTCAAATAAAACACAGCTTTGTCTTTGATTGCCTGTTTTAGAAGAGCGCTGCTTCTGTTCTATAATTGCGTGCGCAAAATTATTTAATTTGTTTTGTTTGGATCTTATTCTGGACATTTTCCCAGCCGCAAAGGATGTAAAAATTAAAACATCTATTATGTCTTTTATATTCGGAGGTGGGTTATAAAGAGGAGCAAAGAAAAAATATTCAAAGAAGGGGGAAATATCATTTCTTTTTCTTTTTCTTTTTAAGTTTCCTTGCTGTTAGCCCCTGCAGCACATGTGCCACCATCACAAGCCCGCCACACGTCCTGCCCAGGGGCCAATTCCTCTACCACTAGCAGCAGCCTCCTTGTCTTTATGAGACCTGTCGGGGGCAACCGTGACCGGTTAACGGCATCTTCTGACTTCAGGGCAGCCGGAAGCTCTCCGGCTCCTGGTGAAAGCAAGCTCGGTACTTTGTGAACAACCTGCAGGATACAGCTGTCTCCTGACCCGCAGAGGACGCGCTCCAAGCCGCCAGGGGATGCAGAAGGGGTAGGTGGATAATCGCGAACCCTGTATAATACTATGCTGCTGCCTATATATACAAACTTATGATGCTGTTTAATGTATAGCCACAGAAACAGACCAATAACTCACAATAAGATACAACAATTAAACTGACGTCCTTTGAGAAAAGTTATATTAAAACTTATTTCTGGGATTTCCCATTTCATATTTTTAGACTTTGGTGGACCGCGGATGACTGAAACCCCAGGAAGCGGAGGAGAAGGGGTGTTGCAGGAAGCGTTTGGGAAAAGGTGGGAAGAGAGGCATTGTGTATGCTGGGTGCTTCATGAATGGGCCAGACGGGAGCCCACCGTCCACTACCTTTCACTCAAACCCACTCTGCACAGAAGCCTTGGGTCTGGCTTCTTCTAAATGACATGGAGTTCACCGGAGGCCCAGCCAGAGCCCTGCAGGCTGCGCTGCCCTGAGTCAGCAGGAGCGGGTGGCGGTGGCTTTCAAACACGAAGGGGCAGTTAAAAGTTCAGGGCTCTCCACCACCACACCCCGCCCCCAGTGACAACGGTCCTGGAGGGAAGATGGTGTTTCTGTCATTACATCCCATCGGGAGGGCCACATCAACAAACAAAAGAATCCTGAAACCGGTCCTCTTAACTCCAGGCTTGGGGTAAACTCCACGGTGGGCTAGAAATGCCTCCACGGGAGGGCCCGGTGCCGAGGAGGAAAGAGAGGAGTGGGCGCTGGAGTCATCAGCCACCAGGACACCTTCCAGGGTGCTGGTGCGGGCCAGCTGATGGCACCGGCTTTGGGGCACTGGAGAATGGAACTGCTGGGTGCAGAAGTCCCGGGGAGCTCCAGGAACCAGGAGAGATGCCCGGCAAGAGGGTGGGGTGACAGAGGAAGACTGGCCGCAGGCTGCCTGTACCCCTCGGACCCCGTACTCACTTCCGGTATTCCTCCTCTGTCATCCTCAGGCAGAAGGTCTCCAGAAGCCTCCTCAGCTCCTGCGGCTGCACCAGGCCTGTGCTGTTAACGTCAAGGAGCTGAAAGGCCTTGATGACCGTTTTCAGGTTTCTCAAAACCTACGTACAAAAAGTGGGTTTTGGAAAAGTCAAGAGATCCCGTGTTAAAACCCAAAATGGTAATAAAAAATGTGGAAGTTTTTTTTAATACTTCTTGTAAACTACAATGTTTTCAAAGATTCGCGGTGGTAGGCACTGCAAAATGACACGTCTAGGGGAGAAAAAGAATACTTCGCATTTATTGAATGTTTTCAAGGCAATTTTCTCGGTAAATGGTCTTAGTAAGTTTTTTTTTTTAAACTTCTTTCTGATGTAAAGCAGTAAGTTTCATACACAATTTGTTCCCTTTTAGGGCTGTATGAAAAATCTTTTTGTTAATTGACACTTAAAAACTACAGTTCTGGCAAAGCTGGCCTTGTACGATTTTTATTTTTCTCAGCCATATGCAAACTATTTTTACTAGGAACTGGAAAATATGGCTGTATATTTTCAACCCCTCTGAATTTTTTTAAAAGCTATTACAGAAAGTTTTATAGAGCTCTTCCCCCAGTTCAGCACATGGGCACATGGGTGGCTGCGTGGAAGCCAGAGAGCGGGGGCCTCCCTCAGCAGAGCCCTGCCTGGGTCCTCCCGACCCACCGAAAGAACTGCCGCTTCCCCACTTCCAGACCAGGAAACTGAGGCTCAGCAGCCGCATGTGTTACCTAGCACCCCCCAGCCAGCCAGGCCAGATGCTGGCTTCAAACTCAGGTTCACCCTGTCACCGCAGCACCCTGGAGGAAAGAGGTGACATGTTGATACCTATTCACTGAGACAGGGCAGAGCCCAGCAACACGGCTTGCAGGCCTTCCAAGAGGACGACAACACTTCCGGCCAAAGTGACCTAGGAGGCTTCTAGTCGGAGCTGGCCCTCAGCTGGAAGGAGTGGCTGGGCCCTGCACAGCAGCTGTGGTGACCTCCCATGGCCGAGGTAGGACAGAAGGGCAGCAGTAAAGCCAGGCGTGGTGGGCATGAGCCAGGAGCAAGTGGTACAGCTGGGTTCTGGAAGGGTGTGGTTCTCATCCCTGAACTCAGCCCATGACCAGCCTGGACCCTAAGGGAGAGCAGTGCACCTCACAGGGCGCCAGGAGGACCGCCAGACAGGTCTGCTCCCTTCCCACCCACACGCCCGGCTCCTCAGCGCTTTCTCTCAATGTCCCCGCTCTGTCCTGCACTTGAGAAATCCTGCTGCCCAGAAAGGACACCCCCTGCAGCCCCTCCAGGGACAGCTGTCCTTGTTCTCCAGCCCCAGACACCATGAGCTGGTGACAAAGGTGGCCTCCCTCCTCTGTGGTCACTTCCAGGCCACTGCTCAGGCTTGGCCCTAAAGCCTCAGCTCACCTGCTGCCCCCTCCACAGGCATCTGCCTCCCCAACAGGCATCTGCCCCCCCCACATCTGCATCCCCAAATGCTCCTGCCAGGGCCATGTGAGCCCCTACAACTTGCTCTGCAACCCTGTGACAGCCAGTCCCTGTGCTGTGACACGTAACTCCCAGAGGTCACTGCTCCTCCCAAGCCTCCGGCTTTGGGCAAAGGAGCCTGCACTCGGCCACACCGTCCTCTCTCCACCTCACTCCTCCACCTCCCACTCCACCTGCTCCCTGCCCTCCTGTCCTCCTGCCTCAGGCACCCTCTGTGCCCATCAGCACCCCTCAATATGTGCAAGCCCCACTTCCTGGGCAAGACCCCACCTCTGAGGAGATCCCCCTGCCTGCCTGGCCCAGCCCCCATCCACAGGGCCTCATGTAGTGGAGAAAAGGGGACCACTGAGCACTTCTGGGACTCCTCAAGCACCAGGCCACTCACCCAGGTAGGCAGGATGGGGCGCTGCTGCACGGTAATCCTTCCACATCCACTGCCCCCTACGCACGCGCGCGCGCGTGCACACACACACACACACACACACACATGCCATCCACAGTCATTCCCCTTTTATTTGCTGTGCTAGGGACAGAACCCAGGGCCTCGTGCATGCCAGGCAAGCCCTCCCCACGGAGCTGCACCCAGCCCCTGCTCCCACCTTCTCACTCCTCCCTGGACCTCCTAGACCAGGGGTCCCTCCCTCAGGACCAACCCCGAACGGAATGACAACACTGGGTATTGATGTGACGACAACGAGATAACGTGACCACTGACCAACTGCCTGTTGTGTGTGAAGCCCTGCCCTGAACTCTCCACACCACCCCTCCTAACAACCAGAGCACACGGCCAGCAGGACCTCCATATCCCAGCCCAGAGGCTGAGTGCAGGAGCACGTGGCAGCCGCTGGACGGCAGGACTCCTGGGTGCCACCCTCCACTCTGTCTAGAAGCTGGGCCCAAGAGCTCTTGCCCCCACGGCCAAAGGAAACTCAGCACTGCCTGCTGCCACATCCCTGTTTGCCTCCTCTGGGGAAATGGAGGAGGACATGAGATGACGCACTTTTTAAAAACCCCCAAGCGCCCCATATGGATGCCCAGCGTGGAGAGCAGAGAGCCGTGAAGCTGGCAGCGAGCTCCTACCCACCAGAGCTATGTCTCCAAGTTCCTTATCACTTGTCAGACTGGAGGTTGGCACGAGCCACAGCACGGAGCAGCAGATGGCGAGGCTCAGCCGAGGGGGCACAGTCGGGGGCTCCAGGGTCCAGGGCTGGTCCCACACGTGGCGGGAGAGAAGGAAATGGCAAGAAACGAAGAGCCCAGGGCCCTGCGATGGTGATCGTGCCTGCCCCACCCCGTTCCCTGCAGGGGCCTCCTTACTCCCTCTGTCATCTGCTTCTGCCCTCCTGGTCCCCTCTGCTGGACACCCCTCCCTGCATCCGCTCCGGTCTCAGTCAGGAGCTACCTGCTCCCGGGGTCTCCATCTCCCGCTTAGCATTCGTCAACCCCGGACCATTTCCGATCTGTCTGCAGTCTGTCCCCGTCCAGTGAGATGTGGCCCAGGCCCTTGGTCCTGTTCGCTGCCGTATCCTCGGGGCTCAGAACTGCCTGGGCAGAGCAGATGCCCTCGTGGATTTCCGGAGGGGAGAACCGCTGTATCTGCTGCCCGGGACGCCTGGCCCCAACCCTGCCGCTGTCTCCTCCGGGGCAGGACCTGGTGCTTCTCATCGGGCTTCCTACTTACCCTCCTTCTGGATCATAGATTCCCCAACTTTGACTTTGACTTGGCGCTTTAGGCTGGCCTGACCTTGTAACCGGCCCCTTCCAGCCTGCTCAGTCTTTCCCTTCCCAACCTCCAGTCCCCTCCGCTGGGGAGCAGGGGTAGCTAGCAGGGATGAGGCACCCAGGGAGGGGACACGGGGGCACAGTTAACAGGAGGAGAAGGGCTGCTGTTCCTCTGCAAGTCTAACAGAGGAAAATGTGGCCATGCCCTCCAGTTCCCCAGAGAGGTCAGCGTGGGCAAAACTGATGTTGCCTGGCTTCCTCGCTAAGGGGTCCTGGCTATCTTTATCCTAGGTAGGGTAAACCCTGCCTACTGATTTCCCACACCTGCAAGGATGGCTTTAACACTTTCAAATGCTTGGAAAAATCAAAAGAAGACTATTTCATGCCATGGGAAAAGTTATGTGAATTTCAAATTTCAGTATCCATAAATAGATTTTCCTGGCACGTAGCCACACCCACTCATTTGCCTATTACTTGGGCTGCTTCCCCCTGCAAGAGTGGGGTGGCTGAAGAGAAGAGAAGTCTGACCCAAGACAAAAAGACACGCTGGCTCTTGACCCACGGCCTAGCTCCCCCACACACCTCAGGGGCTTTACAAGCACATACACAAAACAAAGGGCTGAGGATTTTCAAAGCAACCTGACTTCAAGGTGCAAAAACCAGGAAATAGGCTTGAGATCTTCTGAAGAAGCTGCCCCAGTGTCCTTTCCCCTGGGGACAGACTTCACCCAGCCCTCCGCAGCCACACAGCTCACCAAGCCCTACGGGGGCCTGGTTTTTGCGATGCCCGACTGTGCCACACCCCAGCCCACCCTGCACTCCCAACACTCTCCGTGCCTTTGGAGCCCGGGCCTGGGTAGGCAGGGACCATAGGGATGACCAGCAAATGACCAGGTTCCTCCCTCAGAAGAGCCGGGCTGGGGAGAGGCAGAAGAGAGAGCTTCAAAGCTCTGAAGTGTGGCTTCATATAACAGACCCTTTACCTAGCATCTCCAGCAAAGAAGCCCTACTCATACTGGAGTGAAGAAAAATGAGGAGGTGACTATGAATAATAAAAACATTTAATTTTTAAAAAGTAATAAAAGCAAATTTTAAATTAAAATATTCTGGAGCCAGGCACCATGGTGAATGACTGTAATCCCAGCTACTCCAGAGGCTGAGGCAGGAAGATTGTAAATTCAAGGCCAGCCTGGACAACTTAGTGAGACCCTGCCTCAAAACAGAATTTAAAAATGGGCTAGGGATGTGTGTAGCTCAGTGATTGAGCACTTGCCTAACATGCATGAAGCCCTGGGTTCAATCCCAGTGCTGAAAAAAAGTCTGGAAAAGATTTTGATGAATTTATAAAGGCGGAGGCTGGGAGTGGGGAAGGCACAAGCCTCCTCCAGGCATGTTGGCTTGTCCTGAAAAGCACACAAACCTGCTCTGGGTGGCAGCCACCCCACAGTCAGTCCCAGTGTGTCCAATCGCTGTTCTCCCTCCTTCCTCTCCACAAGGGACCCAAAGGGCAGAATGGCGCAATGACTGGCCAAAGGCTCTGAAATGAGATTTCAAATCCCACCTCCACCCTACGCTTCAGGTAACCTTGGAAAAGCAACATGATTCCTCAAAACTTCAGTTTCTGGATCTGTGCAATGGGAATGAAGATGAGCACTGCAACCCACTGATGCATGGTGGTGGGGTGGAAATTGCTGGCTGGATCAGATGCTGAGGACAGTTCCAAATCACCAAACGACCACTCTCATAGCAGGGAATGGTAAGTGGCTGAAGTGACATCACTCACCCAACCCCATCTCCCCTTCCCCCACTCCCCAGCCTGAGATTAAAAAAAAAAAAAAGCCTAGGAAGGGAGGAAGATCTCGAATAGGCAGGAGTCCAAGTCAGGGCTTGGATGAATGATAACTGTTGAGTGGATGGACACATGATGGATAGATGGGTGATGGATAGATGGTTAGATAATGGGTGGGCCATGTATAAATGGATGGTGAATTATTGATAGATGGATTGATGAATGCGTGAATGGATGATGGGTGGGTTGAAGGATGATGTATGAATGGATGAATAGTGGGCAGGTGGGTAGATGGTTGCTTGGATGAATGGATGTAGGTAAGTAGATGGATGGGTGGATGGCTGGATGAACTAATCTGTAAAAGATGGATGGATGGATGATGGATGGTTGGATAATGGATGGATGATAGATGAAAGGATGAATAGAGGCTAGTTGGATAGATAGATGGATAGAGGAATGTTTGGATGGATATATGTATAGGTAGGTGGGTGGATGGGTGACTGAGTGGATAGGTAGATGGGTGAATGAACTGATCTACAAGGGATAGATGAATGGTTGGTTGATGGATGAATGGATGAACAGTGGCTAGGTAGATGGATGGAAAATTGATTGGTTGGAGGGATACATAGGTAGGTGGATGGATGGGTGAGTGGGTAGGTAGGTGCATGGATAGGTAGATGGGTACATGGGTGCATGGATGAGGGATGATGGATGAAGTAACTGCAGCATTCTTAGAAAAGAAGCTACAGTAAACCAGGAAATCCTTGTACAGGCAGGACAGGTACAAGAAAGATGGGCAGATGAGCATCTCGCTTCCTAGTGGACTTACTGATTGGCTCTGAACCTTCCTGGTGGAGGATTGAGAATCAGACAGCAGAGCAGGGCAGGAGGAATCCATTAAAGGAGCCTGGATACCTACTGTTGACACGGACAGGAAGTGTGATTCTCCATGGGCTAAAACAAAAAGCAAGCTTGTATTTCCTGCTCCCCAAGGACTTCTCAGCAGTAGGGTGACCCTAGCAGCAAGATGATGTAAGAAGAACCAGAGGGGGTCCCGAGAGGGTTAGGTCAGAGCCCTTCCTCCTCATCAGGAAACCCACACAATTTGTGCACCCTGCAGGGGACTAGCCTTCCATGCTGCCCAGAGAGGTCAGTGGATCAGGTACGTGGAAAGACACATCCCCTCCCGACCTGCATCACAGCTGCCCCCATATCTGGGGGTAAGGAGAGCTCAGCTGTACCCCTCCCCATCACAGAGCAGGAGGAGGAGAGGAGGAGGAGAAGGGCATGCTGAACTGCTTTGGGATCAGGGTTTGAAGCAGGGCCGGACTGCGCCACACTGGCTCCTGCCTACATGTGCCCTGAAGTCTGCCTGAGACATCCTTCAGGGACAAAACGCCAGATCCGCGTGTGTGCCTGTCGGGGAACAGCTAGAGAAGGAAGATCACACGGCTTTGTATTTGTCCCTCACTGAGCTCAGATGGCGCAATAAACTGCCTACAGTGGATGTGATTATTTCTCCATCGTTCTTTGTTTAAAATTCTTTTTATAGCATTTTGAGCTCTAGGAAGGAAAGCTGTGAACCCAAATAAATATGACCACCCAGGCTTTAAAGGAGGAGAGAAAAGGCCTCATGTTTCTTCTCTGGAGCCCAGAATTCTCCCTCCATCATCCCTCTGGAGGCTGGACCCTTCCTGGAGGCAGGCGGAGCCTTTGCAAGCCAGAAGCAACCTGCAAACCACAGTAACTTAAACCTTCTCCTGCTTTATCCTTACCAGAGCCCATCTAGCTGCTCACTTCCTCCGAACCACTTCCTGCCTGGTTGCTACCAGAAGGGGGTCAGAGCCGCACCCCACCCCCTGCCTGCACACTGAGCCCCCCAACATGGGGGGGCTTCAGTGGCACTGCTGTCAGTCTGGCACCTTCCTGTCACCGCCACTAAATTCATTTTACATTTAAGAAGTAAAAATTGTAAAGAGAGCTGTGGAAAAGGATTTCTCTTACAATAAACACATCAACGCTCATTTTCCTTATTATTCTACTTTTGGCTATTTTGTATAAAATCTTTAATTAAAGTTTTTCTTTGAAATTGTCATTATCAACCCAGAAGAAAGAAAGGGGGGGAAAAAAGACCAACACAGCTGTGAGCAATGAAGTACTATTCAGGACTAAATGAACTGGAACGAAATAAGTAGCTTGACTGTTATGTTCTTGGTTCTGGCTCTGTATTCTCAACAGCACAGTCTAACTTGTCACTTTATATCGATTCCATCTGTTTACACTCTGCAGAGTATTGGCTTCCCACCGTGAACATTTCCTATTTACCAGCTGGTAGAGATGAGCCAAACCAGATAGGAAAAAATTAGACTGCATTCAGAAGCTCATAAACACACACTTTCAATGCAGGGACATGTGGGTGTCGCTCACCTTTAACAAAGGCTGTGGCTCCCTGCCTCCCGGGCTGGCGGGCTGGCTTGTCCACACTGGCGTTCACCTCTAACAGGCCAAAGATGATCCGTTTCTTTACAGAACATATGCACACCCTGCCTTTACCAAAAACTGAACACGCTTGCATAAAAAGACATCCAAACGAGACCCAGGAAAATGGAGAAAAGAGAGCAGACAAAAAAATCACTGAAGAAACCTGAAAGCATTGCTAGGATGAAGCAAAAATCTGGCCTGCAGTCTTCCTAGAGCCAAGGTGAAGAGGGAAACTTGCTGTTCTATACTTCATAGGCCATGGGAAGCCTTCCTCTTTTTTTTTTTTTAATATGTGGGTACCAGGAGTCGAACTGAGGACCTTGCGCTTGCCAGGCAGGCGCTTATGCTACTGAGCTATATCACCGGCCTTCCTCTATGTTTGATTTTAATTTTTTAAATGCTTATCTGCAAAACACATCTTACAAGACCACTTAATAAGAAATGCTAGCTTCTGACTGAACAGAAGCCCCCAACCTATATGCTAAGGGATGCAAAAAGGGTACCGGAGCCACAAGAAACATTGCCTGTTTTTCTGTTGTTTCTTGCCCAGATCATAGGCACAGGATGCTGCTCTCCCCCGGACAGAGGTCAACAGTACTGGGACCCCAGGACCCCAGTCCCAGCTCACTCGGCACACAGGAGGGTCAAGGCAAATGGTGGGCTGCCACCCTCCCTAGCACCCTGATCTTTGTTGGGAATCGCAGGAGGGAAGCAAGCACACCCAAAAGGACTGCTCGGCCAAGGAACGTTTCCCACACTAGTCAAAGCCTAGGTCAGCCACATAGCTATGGCGCACAGCCAAGACCAGGGCCTGTCACAGGATGGGACCTGTCTGTCACCTCCTCCAGCATTTTCCAATGTGGCTTTCCTCCAAGGCAAGTTCCTCTGGATCCTGACCAGTGCTAGACTGTGTAGAAATCCCGGCTTCAGCGACACCTACCTCCCTGCAGTGGCCTCCCCGGGGTCCCACTGTGCCAGCATCCACTGTGAACCCTCCAGGGTCAGGAGAACAGCAACCAAGAAGGTGGGAAATTCTAGGGGACCAAGTCAGCGGGATGTGGAAGGCGAAAAAAGGGAGGGCAGAGTGGAGCCCAGTTTCTGGCAAGGGGACCCAAATGAATGGGATCAAGAATGCAGTATCTGGCACTGGTGTGGGGAGGAAGGTCCTGAGTTTATTTGGGGTACACTGAGCCAGAAATGCCCACGTCCTCTCCCTTCACCCCATAGCCATTCCTTCTCCTAAAAATACATCCAGCTGCCAACTGCAAGCACCCACCCTCTGCCCTCCTGCCTTCTTTCTTCCATTCTTTCATGAATCATCCCAAGATTGGATGAGCCCCTGGGAACCACAAACCATGTGGAATGAACCTTCCTCCAAGGCCGGCTCCAGCTCCTGTCCTTCACAGAGCCCTAGCAGCTGGACAAACTCAGGATTTATGAGCCATGTCACTCAACTGACTGCACCAGAGCCTCTTCTACTGCCTCACTCTCTAATCCTCTTGATCAAGGTGATATTCCAGCCAACCAGCCAACTTCCAAGCTACTCAGTGGGCTGCTTACTCTGTGTTCCACCCCACTGTGGTATCTCGAGCAGGAGAATGAGATCTCAGTGCTTCTGCGTCCCCAGGATTATCTGGGGCCCCACATACCTGTAGGTGCTCAGCCAGTGCAGGCTGACAATGATGGTAAGAGGGTGACTGGTTCCTTCAAGGGCCTAATAACAGGTGCCCAACTCCAGCAAAGCCACCCATGACAACAGTCAAGGTGACCCCCTAAAGACCTCTCTCCTCTCATGCTAATCCGCTCATCAATGCATCCTCCCCTTGCCCCAGGCTTTAGGGTTAAACTCTTCAGATCCTTCTATGTCTGCAGCCTGCCTCTCAAATGTCACTGTCCCAACATGCCTCGAGAAACGTGAGACTGCACAGACGTGTCACAAGGTCTTGTCTCCCCAATGTACATGGCCACATTATCTCCAGTTCAAGAACTGTTCAAGGCATTGAAGTTACAGCAGCAAGCAAGACAGATAGAAGGTGACCATTTCTGTGAAATATGTACCCTGCTCATGAACATGCAAACAAGTAAGTCTCCGAGTGTTCTGGAAAACACAGAACTGCAGATGGAGCAGTCAGACCACATCTCTCTGAGGGCTCTCGGCAGGGCTCCGTGGGCCTCACGGTGCAGCCACGCATCGTGGGGCTCCTCCCTGAAGGGGCGTGAGCAGACAGCTCTGCTTCCTGCGGAAGAGAGTGTGCAAGGTGACAGGGAATAGGAAAACCTGATGGGAGGTTGCTGACAAGGCACAGGCTAGAGATGTTGATAGGTTAGGCCGTTATGTTGGCCATGAGGCAGAGAGAAGTGGCCAGGTTCAGGGTCTTGTCCAAGATACAATGGATGGAAGTTGTGGATGGACACAGGGACTGGCTATGGGAGAGGTGCTGGTCCTTAGCTTCTGCTTGAACAAATGGTAAGGGGAGGAAATAGAAGAAGGAAGGCTTCTTGGGGTGGGGCAGGAGGCCAATGGGAAGTTCTGCTTTGTCCATGGACAGTGTAGTACAGGACCCCAGAAGGAGACATAAATGTGGGCACCATTGGCATACAGCCCTCTCATCCGTCTCCTTCGTAGCCTTAACCCACACACCGTTGTTTAGCTTTCTTCCCAAAGCAAATGGCTCCTAGTCTTTGAGTAACTTCTCTGTGAGTCCTTCTTATCCTTCTTACTCAGCCATCTAGGGAACCCTGAGGTTCCGCTGCACCATGTCACAGGCCAGCTTGGTCCCAGTCTCAGCAAGGACCAGGGCTCTGGCTGTCATCCAGGGAGCTCCACGTGGCTTCTGGACACCACACCATTTCAGTCCCCTCTCATGACAAGCAGGAATAGGTCATTTAAAGAGAAGAAAGACGAACTTAAGTCTGAAATGCCCACAAATTCTGAATATAACTGAATCTCTGCTGAGGTTTCCTCGTGAAGCCTCCAGTAAATTAATAATAGAGACACCAAAAATAGGTGCTGGTGTAGAAGTATTTTCAATATAATTATTTTTTTATAAAATGGCAACTGATTGTTTTGTGGTGTGAGATCCTCGAGATCAAAACGTAAGCACTACTCTTCATTTAGTTGCATGTAGACACATGGAGAAAAGCTGTGACATTATTAATCACTATATTCAGTTATGATTGATAGGCTTTTCTGCGGGGAGGAAAAAGTGCCGCAGATACAATCTGTCCCAACAGCTCTGCGATATGCTAATATTTTCTTCAGATGAAAGGGGAGATGTGTTCAAATACCTGCCGAAATCGGCAATTAATACCAAGTGCACCAAGGGAGAGCCGATGAGGGTGGGAGAAAGTCAGGAATGAACCGGAAGCCTGAGTGTTTTGGTAAACGGCCTCCTTTCGAGTTTGACGCAGCCTTTTTATTAGGCAGACTGACTGCACCCAGGTGTGTTCATTCACACAAATACAGTGTTAGAGCGTTAAGGTGGGTTTAAGAAACGGCGCTGATTCTAACAACTGCTTCCTCTATTCCTCCAGCAATCATTTTTTAAATATCTTGTCTTGGAGAAGATTCGCCTACTTCTTTAGAGACCCATCACTTTTGTCGCTTCTCCATGAGGATGTTACAGAGCAAGCAAGCAGCTTCGCACCTATAATTATTTACTAATTGCCTCTGAAATGACTCGGGCTGCATCTATACAACTCCGAAGCACTAGGGTAATCCCATAAAAATGTGTGTCGGATCACTGCTGTCCAGCGCACACACTAGTCACAGCTGACTGGGTAGACCAGATGTTCCGGCATCACGGCGCCCAGGCCTTGGAGCCCTCTTTTCTTTTGAGGGTTTCTCTTGCTTGGATGGTGACATGATTGGTATGAGAGCAGACAGCCAGGGGCTTTGGATTTCTGTTTTTCTTTTTATGTTCCTTTAACTGAATTCTCTACCCTTACATTCTGGTCTTCAGCTGAACACAGTTTCCTTGTGTGCCTGAAAAGGCTCAGCATTTGTGTTTCTGTTTGTTTTGTTTCTGTAGTGCTGGGGATTGAACCCAGCGCCTTCACACTGAATTACATCCTCAAAACCCCTGTTTTTATTACTTTAAGACAGGGTCTCGGTAAATTGCCCAGCCTGGCCTTGAACTTGGGATTCTTCTGCCTCAGCCTTCTGGAGTATTGGGGGTCCAGCATGTGCCACCACACCCAGCTTAAGGCCTGGCATTGACAAACACATATCACATTCTCACACAGGTCGCAGCGGCTCCTGCTTCTCAGTAACCTCACTCGTGGCTCACAACTGGCCCTTCAGGGCAGGATGGGCTTTTCTTTCCTCCTTAGCTTCTTCTTTCTCCTCCACCTCCACCCCCTGTAGGAGTCAACTGATGATAAAACAGTAAAAAGACAGAAACTCTATTACCCTGGCCACACACAGGAGCTTTGCTTTGCCCCTTTCCTTCCCTGGCAGATTCCTCCCTCTGGAAGTGAACAGGCTAAATCTCAGGTCTTGGACTTGGCTGCCACCCCAGGCTGGAGCTGGGAAGACATGGGAGAGAGCGGAGCGGCAGAGGCTGAAGAGAAGCAGTCGCCCAGACGATGACCCAAGTGGGTGCTAATGGGTGGGAGACAACCACGCACTCATCCAGAATGGTGAACACAGACTGCTCACAGAGGTGGAGTGGGTCCGAGGCCTGGCCAGGTGTCACATCGGCTGGGTACAAAGCCGGCCACCACCCCTTTCCCTCAGAGGTCCTGAGAGGCAGGGCTTCCTGGTGGTTAAGAAGACGAGGATGTTGGAGAAGGCTTTGGGGTAGAACTGCAGCTTCTCCACCACCATCTGTGCCCTCTGGCAACCAGGTTCCCTCTGTTCCCAGTCTCCCCCATGCCAACATGGGACAACAGCTACACTGCCTCATGTAGCTGTGAATGCTATGATTTATTTATTTAATTTTTTGCAGCACTGGGGGTTGAGCCTCTGCACTGAGCTACATCCCCAGGCCTTTTTTCATTGTTTATTTTGAGACAGGGTCTCACTAAATTGCTAAGTTGTCCAGCCTGGGCTCAAACTTGCAATTCTCCTGCCTCAACCTCCCAAGAAGCACTTAGAATTCCTAGCAAGTACTCAATCCTGGCTGTTGTTATTACTAGAGTTGGCAAAATTACAGAAAATTACATTAGTGTCCAAAAGATTATTTTGGCTGCTTTCCTGAGGCCCGAGCCCCTACTCTCTTCTCCTTTCTAACACAGCCTCCCATCTTTCCCCTCGTTCAGACATCAGCCCTCCTGGGGTGGCCAGTGGTCCACAGGAGGGAATCTAGCAGCCACATTACGGCTGGCCAGGATTGGACCATGCTGTTGCAGGGAGCAGTTCCATTGGCAGTGACCAGTTTGGGTGTGGAGTACAATCTGGGCCATGGGATGTAGGGAGGCAGGTTTTTAAAGACTCACATTGGAGGAAATTGCACATGAGGAAAAATGGACATTGAAATATCTGCACGTCACACCTGGAGTGGTGGCAACACCTTGGTAACCAAAGGAGAGGTGGGCTGGTCAGTGTTGCAACCCAAATCCTCCCGATTCCTTCTTGCAGGGGACTAGAAGTTCCTGTTGTCAAAGCTGGTGAAGCTGAGGTCTGCTCCTCCCCACAGGCCTGGTGTCGGGGAAAGCTTGCTTCGGGAAGGGCCCTGCAGGACAGCCAGCTCCACAAACTAACCAGAAGGACTAACACCTATTGTCTTGCATGTGAGAGGCTTGGTGTGTATTCTTCTCATTCATCCTTATAACCTGTCCCGGAAGCAGCCAGGATGCTGATCTCTCCAGATCCCTCCGCCTGGGGAGCCAGCAGCCTGCAGTAAGTTCTGGCTGAGGCCCCGGTAGGGAGCAAAGCGCAGGGTCACAGGGTGCCCAGAACAGAAAGCAAGGGTCAAGGGGTGAGAGGGAGCCAGGCATGGCAAGGCTCAGGGTAACAATGAGTGGGACGTGGGTGCAGATTAAACCAGAATGGGAGCCTGTTGAGGATGCTGAGAGCCTCTGGGCTGACAGCTTCCTCCTCCCCCAGGGCCATAGGAACCGGCAGCAGCTCTTCCTATGACACCCCACAGCATGGTCACTGAGGACAGAGGCGAGGCCACCTGCCTGGCCTCCTCCGGGGACTCTCAGAAGCTGAGGCTCAGAGAGCCAGGGGTACCGGGGTGAGGAGCAGGAACGCCATGGAGGCTGAGAAACCCGGCTCCTTGCACAGGAAGCAACTAAGAAAGACAAGCACCGGGACTCATGTAATCGCACTGGCAACTGCTCAGTGCCCCAGGTGCTTATTACTGGGTATTTTTAACCACACAAGCCCTTGAGGGGGCCTTGCTACCTCGGCTGACCCGGTGACAAGCACTTGCCTAAGGCCAGTCGACGGCAGAGCCCAGGATGGAACCTGGGTCTGAGATCTGTTCTGTCTCCTCCACCTGGCTGCCAGAGCCAGGGCGTGGGCAGAGGGGGCTACTGTGTGTGCCGGCCCGACCACAGGGCAGGGGAGACGCAGCTGGGGCACAGCGTTCTCTCATCAATGGCTCCTCTGCCTCGACCTTCCCCTGTGCCCGCAGAAGGAGCCACAAGAACTGGATTGTTTCCACCCTTCCCCTGGGGAGACTTTCTGTGGGGAGAGGCTAGGCTAAAAGGAATTAAGTGAAAGGCCTGAGAGTGAGGGAGTTTGGTTTAAAAGTTGCTCGTCGCCGCCTTAGTGTTGGTCATTACCATCCCAGCCGGTATCCGTTTGCTGCATGTGAAAAACCATGCTTCATTATCTATCTGCAGCAATACTATGCTGTTAAGACAAACGTTATAAACAGCTGACTGTCCCAGGAGGATTTCACAAATAAAATACCTATACCAAAAATAGTGTCACTCACACCACGTGTTTCTAATAGAATAACCAGTGGAGCACAACAGAAGAAGGGATAACTCTGTCAGGGCTCCCACTGATGCCAACTATAACCAAACAGGTTTTTAGGAACGCATAGCGCTATAAAAATCACCATATTAAGATGAATTGTCTGGCGTTCATGGTCGCAGCCAGGAAACTTGAAGCAAACATTTTGTGGCTCTCTGGGTATTTTTGATTTTGAAATGTATGAAAGTCTCAGAAGAGTTCAAAAAAGAAAGAAAATTTGTCACATTTCAAACCAACATATTGCATCAAATAAATTAAAACATGATTCTCAAACTGCTCGGGTAAGTGACAGGCTCAAATGCATTTTAAAAAGGCGTCCGATTCCAAGCCCTGTGTGACATTGCCGTCTCCTCCTCCTGTCCTGAGCTGCAAGACGAGACCTAACCATCATGAGCACAGACAACGAGGCCACATGCTCTCCCTCCAAACACGTGCCGCAGCTCTTGTGGCTAAATTACTCCAGGCTTAAATATGTATCGCTCTGAGTTGGCCTGGTTATTTTTACCACGCTGCTCTTGATTGGCATTTACTGCTGAAAAGCAGTTGTTTCTTCCTCCTAAAGAAAAACCTGCGCAGTCTTAATACAATAACAGAAAAGGCAGCCCTGCTAATAAAGATCCAAAGTTAATGCGAACGTAATTAATATTCCAGGATTTCTGCCGGTGCCACTCATCAGAAGCCATCCCAGGCAAAGCCACGGAACGCAGCTTTCACACCGGCCTTCGCTGAGCCCCACTGAGCCAGGCGGCTGTGACGTGAGAACTTGCTGACAAGGTGCGGGGCTTGTGTTGTGTGGTCTCCTGAGCTGATAATTGTGGTTGACTAAGAATGTGTGGGGAGGCAGTGTTTTTAAAGACCTCTGTTACCTTTTCTCCCACTTGGATCTCAAGTTCTTTCAGTGTCCGGCAGCAGTCCATTTCATTCCCTCCTCCTCTTAAAAATAAAAGCAAAGTATCTTTGTTAAAATGTTTGAACCAAACATTTGTTAAACATTAACCAAAATGTTTGTGCAGGACTTCCAGACATCACAGAGATTTCTAAACAATCTCTTTTAATATAATGCCATTTATTCCCTATCCAGTAGTGAGGGAAGGAAGTGGATTAAAACACTGATGATCCATAGCTAAATGTGCTATTAGGAGCTGGCCTGGTGAGAAGGGGAGGAAGAGGCATGTGGCTGGGGGTGTGGCCTGGAAGGGTATGTTTCCATCCCCAGCTCCTGCCTTCTCTCTCTGCTTCCTGGCTGCCATGATGTGAGCAGCTTTACCTCCGCCAGGCCCTTCCACCATGCCTTCCTGCCTTAGAGCCAGCTGACCATGGACTGAAACTGTGAGCCAGAATAACCCTCTCCTCCTTTAAGTTGTAAGTGTCAGGTGCTGTGTCCCAGCAATAAGAAAGTGGCTAAGACAATGGCCTATTTCATCTCGTTGGGACCTCTGGGTCAGGGACCACCACTGTCCTGACTTTACAGACCCAGAGCCAAGGGTCTTCCCAGACAAGGAGAAGGAAGGTCAGATATGAGCAAGTGCAGGTGATGGGTTCAGACCCGTCTCCAAAGTCCCTCCTGCTACACTTTGTCCTGACACTGCAGGGCTCCCCATCCTCACAGGGGAGGACTTTAGAGCTGATGTGCATCTGTACCATCCCCCGGGCTTCACTGACCAGCGAGACACTGTCATTTACTGGTAACAGTGACAGATGGTAAATAACTGAGGTGAAACAATAACAGTCCGTGAAGAAAATAAAGGTACGCATGGGAGATAAAAAGGACACAGGGAAGATGGGACGACTCTTTTGGACAGGATGGGCAACAAAAGCCTCAGTGACCAAGTGTCATGGAATGGAGACCCAGGCGCTGAGGGGTGACAGAGCTCTCCAGGACACACAGAGGGAATGTGCAGCCAAGCACTTGGTACATCTGATGCCAGCAGGAAGGAAGCAGGGAGGCCAAAGCTGGAGGAGCAAGGAGAGGTGCATTGGCTAAGTTCAGATGCAGAGGAGGAAGCCAGTCTCAGGGGCACGCTTTGCCACATAAGGATCTGGATTCCAGACTAAGGGCAAGAGGAGCCATCAGAACATTTGAAGTAGGAATTACCTTCATGTCACATAGCAGGCCCAAAGGCTCAGAGGGGTTAAGTGGTCTGCCTTAAAGACAGGACTGGTCAGTAATCCAAATCTCCTGCTACTATGCTAAGCATAGTATTTTAATATTGTTTTAGTGATATATTCGATAGATGCAAACCACCATAACATACTGTCATGACTTAGATCTGGGGTGTCCTCCACAAGTCTCATGTGTTTGGAAGATGATCAGATCGTGGGATACTCATTAGTGGTATTCACAGCTGACTTGCTGTTAGGAGGTGGGGCCTGGTTAGAGGCGGGTCCCTGGGGGCGTGGTCTGGAAGGGTATGTGTCCCTCCTGGCTCCTCCCTTCTCTCGCTGCTTCCTGACCACCATGATGTGAGCAGCTCTTCTCTTCTTCCTAGGCCATTTCTAGGCCATCATGCCATTTCTGCCCGAGGGCCAGCCAACCATGGACCGAAACCACCAAAACTGTGAGCCTATATAAACCTTCTTCAAGTTGTGGGTGTTGGGTGTCGTGTCTCAGCAATGGGGAAGGACACATAGGTTTAAGCATTAAGAATAAAAGTCAAATGGCTGTGAAGCCATCACCCAGCTAAAGAAATGGAATAGTACCAGTGATTCAGAACCCCGGCAGACACTGCCTCCCCAGCCGCACCTCCTGCCTCCCTGCACTCCAGCAGGCCCAGGTGCGTGGGGCCTAAATTACAGCCCAACTTCTTCCTCCACCCACACTTTCCTTCAAGGTGGCCCCTAATCTACCTCTCCCCCCAAATTCTATCTCAGGCTGTGCTGCAGGAGCACCCCACTGTAACCATCTGTTGTCAGATACTACTTTAGTGACATTAGGTCTCTGTAGATTATTATTGAATGGTATGTCCTTTAAAATCCTTTCGCTTTTAAATTTTCATGCTTATGCAGTATTTGGGTTTTTCTCTTACTGGTTGTTGTCTAGTTGTTGTCTAGTCAGATAATCTTTGTCTTTTAAGCAGAATATTTATTATAATTAAATGCTTAAGTCTCAAAAATCTACTTTGGGTCTGGTGAGATAGCTCAGTGGCATAAGCACCTGCCCAGCAAGCGCAAGGTCCTGAGTTTGACTCCCAGAACCCACATATGAGAAAAGGGCCGGTGATATCGCTCAGTGGCACAAGCACTTGCTGGCAAGCGCGAGGTCCTGAGGTCAACTCCCGGTACCCACATTAAAAAAAAAAAAAAGAGGGCTGGTGAGATGGCTCAGCGGCTTAAGCGCCTGCCCGGCAAGCGCGAGGGCCCGAGTTCGACTCCCGGAACCCACATACGAAAAAGGGGCCGGTGATATCACTCAGAGGCACGGGCGCCTGCTGGCGCGCGAGGTCCTGAGGTCGACCCCCCGGTACCCACAAAAAAAAAAAAAAAAAAAAGAAAGAAAAAATCTATTTTGCCTGAAATTAATATAGCTACCTACACTTTCATTTCTTTTTGTATGATATAATTGCTTTCCCCTCTTTTATCTTTTAACCTACTTAATTCTTTTTTTAAATGTTGTTTAATTTTCAAAAGCCAGTAGCTGGAATTTTTACCCACTCTGATATTCTCTGTCTTTTAACTAGAATATTTAATCCTTTTCCATTTAACATAATTTTATAATGTGCATATAAGTATAGGTCTATAACTTTGTGTTCTTTATTTGTACTATTTGTTCTAGATTTTTCTATTCTTCCTTAATCTTCTTTTAGATTGAGTGTTTTTAAAAATCATTTCATTTCCCCCCCCCAACTATTTGGAAATTAAGCATTTTGTTTCTATTCTTTGGTGATTATTCTAAAACTCAGGCTGTGAGTACACATTTCAGTGTTCAAAATTAATCAGTACCTCTTTCCACCTCCCTGCTAATAAGTGGAATTTAGAAGATTTTAACTCAATTCATCTACTCTCAGCTTACTATTATTTAATATTTTAATTGTAAACATTTTATTCAACACATATAGAAACTTTGTAGCCATTTTGTACAGCCAGTAGTCATTTTTTTTACCCTTATGTTGCCAGCTGCTTTTCACTCCTAAAATCTCAGACCATCCATCTGGGATCACTTCCCTTTTGCCTTGACCATACCTCTTAGTCAAGCCCTGCAGGAGATAAATTACCCCAGATTTTGTCTTAAAATGTCTTTAACCCTCAGGCTTTATTTTTTTTAATGTTCCTCACTGACTTTTATCATGTCTCTAATCTCCAAAATTTCAGAATAAGCTCTCAAGATTGAGTTGACCATTGGCGGTGTACAGGGTCAAGATGCTACACGGCAGGCTTCTCCCACATGGCTTCCTTTCCTGGTAGCTTCTTCAGCTGCTTCTTCCCGTTAGCACACAACCTTCTGCCCCCTCTGGGTGACAGGCCTTTGTTATTTTTTCTTCTCTGCCACAGGCTACCTGCCTAGACTGGGCTCCATTCACATCTGCTCTTTTAATCCTGTTCTGCCGCCACCATTCCCTTCGTCCCTGAGAGTGTGTGGTAGGCGGCTGGTGGAGCATCGGTGCAGACAGTGTCTCTGTGAGTAAATTCAGCTTCACGTCACTGTCAGGCTCTGTAGTGAGTTCTCCAGGCCTCAGCGGTGAGCCATTGTATGCAGTGCCAGGATGCTTTTCAGATCTTCTGCTAAGATCTGGGTCGATGGTGTGGAAGACTTCAGTTATTCTTGTGCCAAGTGTCACATGGATGACCTAATCAAGTGCACAAGGCACTTTCTTCAGTGCATAGGTGAAAATGTCCTACGTGTCCATCAGAAGCAAGACTCAAAGCTTAAGTGTGCTCGTTTTGGTAGAACAGTTCTTCGGGTGTTTCTGAAAGATGGTTACCGCACCCATGATTATAGATAATGCAGGGTGCTCTGCGCTGCACACGATGGTAGTTCCATGTGTTGCGTTTAGCAGCTTCCATACAGTCAGAGACAGAATTTTGCTTACATCATTCAGATCACAAATATCTCTAGAAGCAAAACATCCTTTGCACTCTTCGTGTTGCTCTGACTTAGTTGACCCCCATCGCATATTCAGGACCCCTCCATGCCGATGAGGCAAAGGTGGCCAGCAGAGATGTGAAGCCACTTCCTGGTGGTCTGCAGTCCACGTTCTCAAAGGCACCAGGCCCGGGCAGTGTGAAGACGTGGCCTCACCAGGCATATTTCCGGAAGGGCGTGCTATGACCAGACTGGTAAATCCTACTGCCATCAATTCATGCTATTCAAGGGCAGCTCTGTCGAAGTCCCAAGATTCAGCCCCAGCTTAATGACTTGATAATTGAATGACTGCAGAAAATATAGCACACTTAACCTGTTGAATGTCATAGCTTGACACACATGACATGACAGTGTGGGCTGTTGACCCTTGTGACCATGGGGCAGCCCCTGCAGTCTGGTGTCATGAGAGAGGGCTGCACTGCATGGCTCCAGCCCAGGAAAACAGCAACATTCAAACTGTGACGTGTGACTTCCACCAAGTGCGTATGGCTTTCTTATTATCACACAGCTGAGTGACCAGCAAGTCAAAGCGTCCCAAGTCGGGGGGCCCCTGTGCTCTGCTATCAGCAGAAGAGCATACACTGTGGCAAGAGGAGAAGGACCCAGGACCGCACAGGAGAAACTTACTCTTAGGAATACGGAATAGAATTCTGCAGTGGCAGATATTTGACTTCAGCACATTGAAGAGATTCCCCCACCGCTTTGTAGCTGTCATCTGTCATGGTCACTGTTGCAAGGCAAGTGTCACCATGGCCCCTCTGCACTCAGCTTAGCTTCTCTTCTCCCTGCCCTTGATATTTTCTCCTCCACTTTGATATTCTACAGTCTCGCTATGCTGTATCTACTTAGGCTTTTCTTTTTCTTTACCTGGCTTGAGGCTCTCAGGCACTATCTTTTCAGATATTATTTCTGCCCTGATCTTTCTCATATGAGTTTGGACCCAGTGTGCCTCTGCAAAATCAAATGCTGCCAATCAGAGGTGCAGCCTGCAGGCCACGAGCTCCTCCATCACGGAGGTGACTGGGTGCCCCTCTAACGGGGCATGAGGAACAGGGTTGGCCCCCTCTTGCCCTCCTGCCTTCCTCCATGTGACAATTCGGCTAAGAAGACTATCACCAGGCACTAGTGCCTTGGTCTCGGACTCTCCAGCCTTCAGAAATGTGAAAAATAAATTCTTGTTCTTATGAATCACCCAGGCTTAGTATTCTGGTATAGCAACACAAAAGAGACTAAGACGAAGAAATCCAGGTAGAAGTTCCTTAAGCCTCCTCTATCAAGCCTCCGTGTCTCTCACTTCCAGTGTCTGTATTTTATATCTCTTTGTCTTTCTGTGCTGCATTCTGGATAATTTCTTCAGATCTGTCTTCCACTCCAAAAATGCTCTTTTCAACCATGTTTACTCCATTATTTTCAGGTATCCACTGAGTTTTGTACCTATAATTATTATATTTTTCAGTACCAGAAGTTCCATTTTACTTTTTCCTCAACATAATTATATTTATTCTCTAAAAGTCTTACAGTCTGTCGATACGTTTATTTTCCCCGCTAGATATTACCAAGAACAGCCTCTTCTCCTGTTCTCACCTGACGATGATGTAAAATCAAACTGTCAAACCCTTTCTGCCAGCTGGGCTGCCCTCTGACTGACTCTGTAAGGTATTTAGCCAATGTGTCAGTGTGCCTTAGTGTTACAAAGCATTACTACAGAAAAAATGTAAATATAACCTACTCTCCCAAAGGATTCCTGAATACACTAAAAAAAAAAAAAAAAAAAAAAAAAAAAAAAAAAAAACCAAAAATTCCTTTAGTAAATTAACTTTAACCATAAAAAAATCAACAAAGTGCCAATAGCATGAGTAAAAAATGTCAGAGACTTTAAGAACTGATCATGAAGACATCTGTGTAGTTTCAGTCTCCTTTTCACCCAAGGGGGCAGATCTGAAACAATCATGCAAATGGGTAGGAGCAGTGGGCAAACTCGAATCTCAGTCTTTCATGATGATTCGGGATTAACACACATCACATTTTTGGTGAACCCATTCATTCCACGGATGTTTCCTTACACATACACGAGTCGTGGCTAACACATGCCAAGCAGTTCACAGTCACTGGCTTCAAAACTTTTCGGGAAAATCATTTTGAGTAGCAAGGTGTTCTTCCCTGGGGTTCGTCCCCATGTCTGAGATTTGCAGTCGTGCAGGAGCGGTTTACATCCCTACCAAAGCACTCGCAGAGGCTTCCAACTTCCTGGGCTGGGGAAGGGGTGAAGGATTGATTCATGTAAATAAACAACGGTTCAGAGGCTACAAGCGGAAGGAACTTTTCGACGAAGCGAATGAGTCCTTGGATCATTCATGATCGCTCTCCAGCCGCTTCTTTGCTTTCATTGCAGGGGGGTCTCCCACAGCCTTTAGCTCGGTGCTGGCAGCACCTTCCTCTGTCCCCAGTGAAACTGCAGCAGCAGAAGAGGCCTCTCCTTTTGTTTCTTTAAATATATTACGTCCTCAGTTTAGATTCTCTCTCTGATAGCACCAGTGTTTCAGGTGTTTGCACACAGGATTCTACTGTGTGTCATGCCTATCGGTCAGCGGTCCTCATTCTTTGTTTCGTCGTACGTTTTTAAGATTGTGTGTGTGTGATCTGATGTCACTTGTCACTTTCTCTGGAGGGGACTCTTTGAGAGCTGGGTGGCAGATTCATCGTTCCTCTAGGAAAGGCACATGCAGTCCAGAACAACTTTTAAATAAATCTCCAGTCTCAGACTTTTCCAACCACGCAGGTAACATTAATTCAGACACAGACGTGCATGAAAATCAACTTGTAATTGTAATTTTTTCCTTACTCACTCAGTGCCAGTATTGACACAGGTGGGCTTCCTGTTGTGCCCTCCTGTTTGTAATTATTTGTTCACAAGGGTGCAGCTGCCCCAGCTTCACACGCAAGCCCCCCCTGTTGGCGTCTTCCACCTGGGGCTGGCCCTTAGGCTTTGTCTCTTGTGCCCTTTAAGAGGCAACTTATCCTTTTCATCTTAATCATTAGATTAAGATTTCACAATAGGGAATGAAAAGCCCTTCCTGCTTTCAGTTTTGCCAGCTGTCTAGTTTTTCAACAACGAATATTTAGACGAGGTTATGATCCTCACAACAATCTTATCCCACAAATGGGGATGGTTTTAGGTCAAGAGCATGAAGATACAGTCTATAAAACAACAGCCATTATTTTGAGTGAGCCTGGAAATTATCTTAGCCCACGGCTTAAGGAGCAGTCACTAAATAGCACACATCTGTTGCTGTCACAGAATGCCTGAGACTTGGAACTTAATAAAGAAAAAAGGCACATTGTGACATTTTGGCTCATGGTTCTAAAGATCTGAAAGTTCAAGACGGCCTTTGAATGTGGCCCTGTGGCAAGGGCCTCATGCTGCTTCAACGTATGGCAGAAGGCGGAATACAGGGGCACCCAGAACAGAGAGGACACAAGGGGCATCCTTGTTTTATAAAAGCTGCTCATGGTGGTAACTAATCCAGTCCCATGAGAGCAAGAGCAAGCACTCACTCAAGAAAGGCATTTTCCTTTCACGAGGGCTCCGCGCCTGACCTGAGCACCATCAGCGCCCCACCCCCTCACTGACACGCCAAGGAGTCAAGGTTTGAATACAGGGGCTCACATCATAGTGGAGGGGCAAAGCCTTTGTCATTCTAGCTAGAGATGCCACATAAATTATTTTTAATTGTGATTTTTAAAAAGCACATAACAATTTACTATCTCAATCATTTACGTGCACAATTCAGTAGTGTTAGTGTGTTCACACTGCTGTGCAAAAGATCTTTTCACCTGTAAAATGGGAACTCTGTGCGCTCTGAACATCAGTTCCCCATTCCCCACTGCCCTAATTCTCACATCTCAGCTGTGTTGGTGATGGGTTCAATCAGGACAGTGATGCCGGCAATACCAAAATTAGCTAACATTTCAGGATTAGATTTAATTTTTGTCATTGTTTACTTGTCTCCTGAGAAAATAAAGCTTACTCATTTAGAGTCAGATAATTAGCAAATGTTATATTACTAAAACAGTATTTCCTAAATCATATACTAGAACCAAAGAATTTACTGCTTTTAAAAACATAAAGGTCATAAAGGACATCAAAGTCCTTTTGAAAACGAAGCAAACAAGCCCCATGCTCATGCTAAAGCCAGGAAACAGTAAAGGAGCTCATACAAGGATCTTTTTTTTTTGGGGGGGGGGGGTACCGGGAATTGAACTCAGGACCTTGCACTTAACAGGCAGGCGCTGTGTAACTGAGCTATATTCCCAGCCCCTCAAGGATCATTTTTAACATTCCATTTCTAGCCACCAGAACATGATCACTTTCCAGTGAACAACACTGACAATGTACAAAAGCCAACCAATTTAAAATTTGGCTTCTTAATATTTTACTTCAAAATTAAAATCTATTATTTCCAAATCTAAAATACATTGTATGAAATGTATTTGCATTTGTATTTATCTGATTTTAACTTGTTATGTTTACATTTTATTATCATAGTATCACATCTCTAATTCTGAAATATATGCTACATAGATGTTAGAATCTTCTCTAAATAAAATCTTGGCTGAGGGATTAAGTCCACTAAATTCCATACGGACAAGCTCTGCCAACCCATCTACATTAGTCAGATTTCCTATTATGGACACAATACCCAACAGTTTGACTTGGCTCATGGTTTCAGCAGACTTAGTCCATGGTTAGCTGGCTCCAAGGCAGGAGCATCATGGCAGAAGAATATGGAGAAGCAAGGCTGCTTACTTCATGGCAGCCAGGAAGCAGAGCAAGGGAACCATGAGAGAAGGGGCCAGGGACCAGAGAGAGACGCCAAGGTCACGCCCTCATGACCCGCCTAGACACACCCTGAAGTGTGCTTTACTAATGCCCCAGGTGGTCCCAAGCCAATCAAGATGACACGATTTAGCTTAACTGTCACACCATTTTTCATATAGATACTGAAGTCTATTGATACGATTAGCTCTGATGGTTTTATGTCATAGCTCTTACTAAATATTTCAAATCTCATATTTTCATATGAATGAAGAAAACACTTACCTCTTTATAACATTTATATGTAGGTCAATTCCGCCAAACCTGGACAGGAACTCAAGGTACGGTACCTCACCAGAGCTGGTGAGAGGGATCTATAGTCCAACAAGAAAAGTGACAGCATGTTAGGGAATTCAGAGCCAAGCTCTGGACCACATGGCAGGTTTCCAAATCATAGTGTAATGTAGAATACTATTAATGGAGTGGCATTCTATCGAACCTTTACAATTACTTATCCAGCTGTCCCCGGTGACGTGCATATATATGAATGTCAGTCTGTAGCCAACTAAGGTCAATGAGTTCTCTACAGAATTATCTAAAATCTAATTTTAAATCCAGCTAAATCTAAAATCTAGGGCCGGTGAGATGGCTCAGCGACTTAAGCGCCTGCCCGGCAAGTGCGAGGGCCTGAGTTCAACTCCTGGAACCCACATATGAAAAAGGGGCCGGTGATATCGCTCAGCGGCACGGGCGCTTGCTGGCGTGCGAGGTCCTGAGGTCGACCCCCCGGTACCCAAAAAAAAAATAAATAAATAAATAAAAAAAATAAAATCTATGTAAAAGATAAAAGTAGGAGAAATATATTCTAATATTTCATATATATCATAGGAGCTGAGAGAGAGCTCAGTTTTACACTCCAAGTGTCATATGAACTTTCTGTACAGTCATACTGTTTTAGGGCAAAAAAGTCATTTTTAAGTTTAAAATTCTGTAAGGATCCTATTGGGTCAAGTGGGTGAATCTGGACTGGAAAGTAAATAAAAGTGTTATCTCAGTGTTTAATTTACTGAAGTTGGTAAGGCGCTGTGGTTCTGTAAAAGAGTAGTTCTTATCAGGAAATATGAAATGTGATTGAAAATATGGTGCATGTTTAAATAAAACACTGGAGTAAAAGACGCATTGGCATCAGTCCCTCTCAAAATAGCCCCCAGCTTCAAACACAGTTATCCCATCGTTCTCACCACTTTCTTTCTTTTTCTTTCTTTTTTTTTTTTTTTTTGTGGGTACCGGGAGTCGACCTCAGGACTTTGCACTTGCCAACAAGCGCTTGTGCCGCTGAGCGATATCACTGGCCCTTTTTTTCCTTTATGTGGGTTCCAGGAGTCGAACTCAGGATCTCGTGCTTGCCGGGCAGGCGCTTATGCCGCTGAGCCGTCTCACCGGCTCTCGCCACTTTCTGAAGTAGTTCTGGATGTCCTCTTTCAGGAGTGTCTTTAGTTGCCCTGTCATGGCTGCCTTAATGTCTTGAATCAGTTCAAACATTTACCCTCCATGGTCATTTTGACTTTGAGGAAGAACCAGAAGTCACCCAGTGCCAAGTTTGATGGATAAGGTGGATGAGGACACACTGTGATGTTTCTACAGTCTGACTTTCTGTTGGATGGTGCTCGGCAACAGCATTCACTGTGTTTCTCATTATATCTTGTAAAGACACTCACAAAAGAGGACTTCCAGAACTGCTGCAGAAAGTGGTCAGAACGATGGAATGAGTATGACCAAAGTGAGGGGAAATGCTTTGAGGGGGACTCATGGTAATGTGTCTTTTATTGTAATACAATTTTTAAATTTAAACATTCACTGTATATTTCAGTCACCCCTTGTCTACATTGAACTGTTTAGGATTGAAGAGCTGTGATATAAGCAACTTCTCAAATTATGTTTTAGAAAAAGTCTTATATATATGTTGAGTGTGTTTGTTACACACACACACACACACACACAGATAATGAGGGATCACAGGAGAAGCAAACAAGGTACAGTGTCCATGACAGGTAAATCTAAGTAGAGGGTATGTGAGTGTTATCTGTGCCATATGGGAACTATTTATTTGTACCATTCTTACAGCAAAATTTCTAGAGGTTGAAATCACCTCTAAATAAAAAGTTAAAATTTTTAAATTAAAATAGTTATTCAAGCCGGGCGTCTTGGCGCACGCTTGTAATCCCAGCACTGGGTAGGCTGAGGCAGGAGGATCGTTGCAAGTTCGAGACCAGCCTGGGCTACAGTGAGCCCAAGGCCAGCCTGAACTGCACAGCGAGACCTTGTCTCAAAAAGACCCAAAAAAAAGTTATTCAAAAAAGCTTTATGAATCTAGAATTTAAATAAATAAGCATATAAACATATAATAAGTATATGTAATTAATATAAATATATTCTATTAAGCGTCATACAGATACACAAAGTGCGGCTTCCCACCCAGCCGAATGGCTCCTGAGTCTGTGCAATCAGGTTTGATATTTACTTAGCCTCGGAGCCTCACGTGGTTATCTCAGTCTCCCCCAAAGGATGCATCTCTCTCTGTGATTTAAAACATGCGAAACTAGAAAACAAGACCAGAGGGAGGAGGCTAGCTCACCAGGGCCTCTGGAGAAGGCGTTTCTTGGAAAGGACGCCCATGACTTCATGCTGTGCCTGCATTTTTCAGGACACGTAACTGTGAGTAAATGCTTGGACGTTTCCCTCGCATTACAGAAGGGCGGGAACAGATGTCCCGCGTGGTTCTAGGCTGGATGCCCAAAGGGTTGAGAAAGGAGCCAGGGAGGGAGGAAAGATGATCTAGTCGGCCAGCTCCTCCTCAGCAGCTGGGCACAGCGCCCCCTGCAGGCTGCACGTGAGCAGCCCTCACCCCACCTGCAGAGGGTGGGGACATTTTCTACAACTCAGAGCCTCCTGCCTGGCACTGCCATTAAGCGCCAGAGATGTATTACTCCAGAGCCCAGGTCATCCCACTACAGGAAGAACCCTGCCTACAAAGAAACAGACCATCAGGCAGTCCCAGCTTTCTGCACGTTTCACATGGATTCCAAGGTGGCCCATAAGTCCTTGTCCTAACTGTTCTCCAGAGCTAAGCCCCTTGGACAACCAGAGAATGAATCCAGGCCACGGGGATGGCTCTGCTTGGTGCTCACCCAAACTGCACCAAGGTGCATTGCTGGAAGCCAATTTTTAAATTAGGGCTGGATACAGTGGGGTGGGGTTGGGGGCTTTAAATGAGATCCATCACCTGGTAAGTATCTTCCAAGAAGAGTTTTTATCTAACTGGGCACAACCACCAGCCCAGAACAGAATATTTTTTCCCTTCTGTGGGATCCGTTTACCAATTCAACTTTCAAAGCAGTCCACAGGAACACCCAGAGAGCAAGGCCACGTTTAAAAACACGGAATGCCCATTAGTTTTAATGGGAAGGAAGGAAACTAATGGAAACGGGGCAGGCTATAGGCGAAGTTTCCTCATCCTTCTCGCCCTCATCAGCCATGATAACGCTCTGGAACAACACTGGAGCTAAAGGAAATGCAGACTGGACCTGGAGAACTCTTTCCTTGCTGTGAGGGTGGATTCCCAGGAAATCTTTTACTAGCTGGTGAGTTTCCACTAGGGCTTCCCTGAGTCTCTGAGAAAATTAGTTTGCGTCACCACGTGGATTTGGCATAGAAAGATCTAGGGAAGGCACTCTGTACAGGCCAGGGACAGAGCAGGGACGGTGACCCTTCATTCCCATGACCTTGGCCTCTTGTAAAGCCACCACAGCCCTGACCACCCAGTCCCCAACTGGCCCACAGGTCCCGTGGCCTGGGGCTCTGGAGAAGCAAGCGCAGCGCGCCTGTCCTTCCAGCGAGCCTGCTCTTTCACAAGGCTTTGAAGTTCTGTAGTGCTCAGTAACTTCTGTGAAAAACAGATGTAGCTTTTAAAAACAGATAGGCATTTCACATTTTCTGTACTTTTTCTCTTCCTGCATAGCTGATTCACTTGGGAAGACTGTCAAAATTTTAAATTCGTATTAGATCATCACTATAGGGACACGGAGCAGGAAATAATATTTTAACTCTCAGTTTGGCACAATGTGTCAGCTATGCCAATCCTCGGAGGGACCAGAAGCAATGCTTTCCACGAGGGCAAATGGTCTTGAGAAGTAAGAGAACACGACCTATGACTCAGCGATTGCTCTCTGAGGCGGGCGCCGAGAGAACTGGAAACGGCCCACACGAAAACTTGGACATCAGTGGTCACAGCGCAGCCACAAAAGTCATAAAGTGAAAACAGTTCCAAGTCCATCAGCTAATGAAAGGGCAAACACAAGTTCACACAATGGACCGCTATTTGGCCATAAAGAGGAATGAAGGGTCGATCCTTGAAAGCATACTAAAAGAAGCCAGACACAAAAGACCCTGCACTGTATGATCCGTTCACAGGAAATGTTTAGAATCTACAGGGACAGAAAGGAGCTTAGCTGTCTCCAGGTACAGGTAGAAGGGGAAAGTGGGCATAACCGCTATGAGTACAGGACTTCTTTTTTGGATGAGGAAGTGGTGACAGTTGCACAACTGTGAATATATTAAAGCATACACCTGGGCGTGGTGGTGCACCCCTGGTGGTAATCCCAGCACTCTGGGAGGCTGAGGCAGGAGGAGGCCAAATTCAAGCCCAGCCTGGGCAACTTAGTGACTTAGCAAGATCCTGTCTCAAAATAAAAAAATGAAAAAGGGCGGAGATGTACTCAGTACAAAGGCCCTGGATTCAATTCCCAGTACCAAAAAATAAGTAAATTAATAAAATTTTTAAAAGCACAGATATATACATCTTAAAGGGTGAAGTTATAGAAATTACAATCTTAATAAAGCTGTTTAAAAAATATAGATAACAGTAAAGGGTGGCATAAAAAAGCAGTATGTCCTCTGTGAAATTCTAGGAGCAAATAAAGGGGATTAAAAAAGGGAAGAGAAAAGTTCCTTGTCTCCCTTCTCCATCCCTACCCCCCTATTCCAGTCATGGGGGGGCAGTGTTGGGAGCCATGGTATCCAGAGGGGGATCTGGGGTGAGGGTGGCATTGTCACAGTGGGGTGCAGAGGGCCTCAGGAAGTGCTGGGTCACAGAACAGGGAGGTTGATCAAACAAGTAAACACCCCAAGGATAACGGAAGAAACTCTCGCTCAGTGTGAGGGTCGTTACAACCAGGGAGAGGGAAAGACCGGGATGATCCCTGGAGGGTTGGGTTAGGACTGACGGTACTGGTGTGAACTGTGGGCTTCAATATGTAAAGACCAACACAGAAATAAATGTAGATCTAAATGCAGGCATACAGGTGGGGACAAGTGGATCCCCTGATGGCATGAGCTGCCCCGGTGCCTGGATCCTGGCTTCTCCACATCTTCTTCCACTCCAAGGAACCAGGGCTCTGGGATAAAATGGATGATTCTAAGACCAAGGAAAGGGAAGCAGAGATGAGATTGGGATCTCTTAGGAAGGAAAGAAGGGCTCAAGGAATGATAAGGACATCAAAAGGACACAGAAACCAGCCTGGAGGGCTGCTACCAGCCACGCTGGGATCATCTAAACAGCAAAAGAAATAAAGTAATGAATGGACCCACTTACTAGGAAATCTTGAGTCCCTACAACTATATAAATAGTAAATGAATAAATTGAAAGTCAGATGAAAAATAGGATATTTACTAATTTTCAAATTTTGCTCACAAAATCTGTCTTAATGACAAAGTGCTTACCATGGGACCAGCTGGGCGATCCTGTGGCAATCAGTGATGGAAGTGAACCTCAGAAGCGAAGGGACAGAATAAAATCACTGGCAACCCATCGAGGCGCAGTGAGAACACAGCGTCACTGCTGCGACATTTCTGCCAGAGACGCCAGACCGCAGGTGGCCTTCGGGAGACACCAGATGAACCCAGGCTGGGCCACTCCGTAGAAGAGCAGCCTGCAGTGCTCCAAGTGTCAAGGTCACGAAAGCCAAGGACAGGTGGGAGGACTGTAACTACAGAGATGTGAAAAACAAATGCAACGCCACTGTGACCCAGATCCTGTGAGGCCTTTGCGGGACAACTGGGAAACCCCGCTGGCCTCCAAGGCTGAGATACGAGCACTGAGTCAAGGTTGACATCTCTGTTTCGATGGCTGGATTGTGGCTATGAGAGGATGGTGTCCTTGTTTGAAGGAAATTCTAAAATATTTGAAAGTAAAGGAACAACTTACTCCCAAATAGTTTGGGAAAAAATTGTTCTTTGCACCGTAATTCCAACTTTTCCGTAACTTTGTGATTGCTTAAAAGAGATGGGAAAGCTCAGAAGTTGTGGCAGAGATTTAGGGTGGGGTCAAAAGTTAGGAGAAGGTACAGGTCCGGAGTTTCCCATTCTTGGCGGCTCTTAGCTGGAGCGCAGGACACAGTCAGCACCCGCAGAGAGGCTAAAACCCCGGTGGGTAACCCACGGTTATCTGGCTGAAAGGACAAATGCACAGAACTCAAAGCAACCGCAGCCACCGGAAAATGCGACTCCTCTCACTTGAGAACATGAAGAAGAGAACCACGTTCTGGGTAAAACTGTCCCAAGTTTCTAGCTGATCTCGGAATCACGCATGTGCAGGTCCGACCCAAAGAGGCTCAGCTAAGGATTAAAGGACGGAGCTGAGACAGGAGCTGTGCCCACTGCGGGCAAGACGGAGCTGGCGAGTCGACCGCCTGTCAAAGCGGAAGCGTCTGAAGCAGGGAGACAGAAAGAGACCTGGGGAGAGTGGACCTGGAGCCCTCCACGCAGGCGGGGTTGGGCTCCGGTTCCGTTTCCTAAGGGTTCGGTATCATTTTCCTAACCTAGTAAGAGGCTCCCGACAGTAATCTAAACAATCAGTTTCTGTAAAACATGATGTGCACCAGAATGAGCGGGGCCCTGAGGGAAGGTGAAAGAATTTCTCAGAGTGACACTGGCCCATAAGAGGCAGGGAGTACAGGGGCGGTTCTGGCAAAAAGAGTTCCACAAATGGGACCGGCAGCCAGGGAAAAGCCAAGCCCAAGAGGGAATGGGAAGGTTCCATAAGACACCGTGGCCCGGAGGTTCAACGAACAGACGATTGGCGGCATGTTCTTGTCCAGGAATAAAATATTCCTGCCTCTCTAAACATTGTCTTTGGCCGGGCGTTGTGGTACACGCCTGTAATCTCAGCACTCGGGAGGCTGAGGCAGGAGGATCACTGTGAGTTCGAGGCAAACCTGAACTGCATAGGGAAAACCTGTCAAAATAAATAAATAAATAAAAATAAAAATTGTCTTTGTTCTGTTTGTGCTGATAATTTTAGTTCAGTGTAGTCTTTTTTTTTTTTTTTTTTTTTTAATAAAAACCCTAGATGGGGAGTCCCTGTGGCAACCTGCTCAGGTCCCCTCCTGGTTCAGTACCCGGGGGCTTTCCACTTTTCTTTTACAATAAATGCTGCTTTCTGCTTTCACTCTACAATAAATACTTTCACTCAGTTCTCTTCTGACTCTCTGCCTTGTAATTCTTTCTGGGCTGAGAGAAAAGCCCACCAACTGGACAGTAGCAGTGTCCACAGCCCTCGGAGGACTCTGCTGGGACCCAGAGTCCCCACAGCACCCATCATGCTCAGCACCGTGGCGGCTAAGGAACAGGCAGAGCCATGCGCGGCTGGAAAGGTGGCCGATCCAAATGATTTACCAAAACATTTTTGCTTTACTTACTATTAGCTAATTTAAAATCTAACAATTATATTGATTCAGTTATTAGAAAACATGTATGTTTAATAGATGAGCCTGTGAATCTGCTATTGCAACTGTACATTTTATGAAATCACAATGTAAAGTATTTCAAATGAAAATGTAGTTGTCTGAATTGAAGTCCGCTTAAGTGGAAAGTATTTGCCACGTTTGAAGACTTAAGACATGACAAGAATGTTAAATATCTTATGAATAATTTTAATAGTGATTATATATTCAAGTAATATTTTTGATACATTTGGTTAAACCACTATTAAAATTAATTTCACTAACTTTTATCTTTTAATGTGGCTACTAGTAAATTTTAAATTACAAATGTGGCTCACATTATATTTCCTTTGGACAGCTCTGGGCTGGGATATTTCCCAAATATGCTCAAATATGAACAACCATAGAAATATGAGCCTTTTCAAGGTAAAAGATAACCAACCCAGGCCAACTCCGAGATGAACAACATGTTAGACTTACCAGAAAGGACTTGAAAGCTGCTATTTTAACTGTGCTCAATGAGTTAAGAGAAATGTGCTCATAATTGAAGAAAAAGCAGAGAGCAAGTAAATAGAAATTATAAAAAGGAACCAAGTGAGCCAGATGTGGTGGCATGTGCCTATGATCCCAGCTACTTGGGAGGCTGAGGCAGGAGGATGGCAAATTCAAGGCAGCCTGGGCAATTTAGAAAGACTCTGACTCAAAATAAAAAGTGAAAGATGCTGGGGATATAACTCAGTGGTGGGGCACTTGCCTAGCATATGTGAGGCCCCGGGGTTCAACTACCACCACCACATACTCAAAAGAACCAAATGGAAATCCTAGCTGTAATATACAATGTCTAAAGTGAAAAATTCACTGACTGGGCTTCATGACAGAGTACAGAGAATAAGAACAAGTCAGTAAATCTGAAGCTAGATCAATAGATATCATCCAAACTGAAAAACAGAGACAATAAAATATTTCTAAAAATAAACAGAGCTTCAGCCACCAGTTGGACAGTATCAAATATCTAAAAGAAGATATGGTGAGGCAGAAATAATTTTAGGAAATATACCTGAAAACCTTCCTAATTCAGGAAAAGACAAAATTGAAGACAAAAGAAAATGAACAACAACATGGAAAGCACAAAAGGAAAAACAGAACTGTATGTGGAGAGAGAGAGAGAGAGAGAGAAAGTCAGGCCCTGATGGAAGACTGGAATTTGGGAATATCTAAAATTCACTGAACCATTTGTTTTCAGAACACACACATTCTCACATGTAGTAAGTATAGGAATTGGGTTGGGTTGGGTCATACAGCCAATTCTAAAAAGAAACAGAATTCTATGAAATAAATTCTTTTAAATTCTTTTAAATTCTATGAAATAGCTGGAAGTGATAGCACATGCCTGTAACCCCAGCACTCAGAAGGCAGAGGCAGGAGGATCGCCAGGAGTTCAAGGCCAGCCTGGGCTACATAGTGAGTTCTGAACTACATAGCAAGACCCTGTCTCAAAAAAAAAAAAACCAAAAAAAGAAAAAAAAAATAGCCTTCCAGCACTACCACCCCTCACTCACAGACGGCTCACCCACCTTAGCTCCAGAGCACCATATAATGACCCTGACCCGGCCCTGGCTACCACCCAACACCTGCCTCCCTGGAACATGAGCTCCTCAAGGGTGCCCCGTGTATGATATATATGGACTCCCAGTGCATTGGCAAGCATATGTGGGAAATGCTTGATACCCTCTGATGCGAGGGTACTTGTCAAAATACTAAATTCCAAAATGTAAGTTGACCAAATACTCTTATAAGAAAGCTTTAAAGAAAAGAAAAACTAGAAGAAAATGGCTGGTACTGCTACATGCAAAATATGACCAAGCCAAAGATGATCATGACTTTCCACGTTGGCCAGAACTCAACTGAGGAAATCAGGAGAAATGTGCACAATTTCAACTGCTCCTCTGGGACCATGGGGAGAGAAGTGTGAAGGGGTCCTGAGTGGTCACCGCGTGTACCTGGGCCAGCACGTCCTGGAACTGCTCCCTGGTGAGCAGGAGCAGGAAGGCGGTGATTATCCTCTTCAGTTCGCTCTTCGTCACTGTCAGGTCCTGGCCAGCGTCGAGCAGCTGGAAGGCTTTTCTTAATTCATCCTTTTTGTCGGTGATTTTTTGAAATAAAATCCGCTTAATATCTAAGAAGGATAGTATCGGATTTGCAGCAGCTGAGGCTGTAAAAGGGATACAGCGATTACTTAAAAATGTATAAAGCTAAGAGACTAAATAAAAACCATCGCACTGAACCAAGGGGCATTTCTTCTGCTCAATTGAGGTTTCTGTGTCTAATCATTTGATGGTTTGTAATAGAAAATCTACAGTCATTTTTCACCTCTGAAATTTGGTACGGAATAACATTAATGACATTAGTAAGGGGAAAAAAAAACAAGAGGCAAAGATAATCTTCCCTGTCGGGATACTAGAAGGAAAACATGAATACTGGAAGAAAATTTAGCTAAGAATTAATATCATTTGAATCAGTCTTTAAAGGACCATATTCACCTTTCATGACCTTTCCAATTCTTGAGGGAAAGAAATGTATGATTCTTAAACCTGGGTCATTTCCCTTCCTAAGACAGGAGGAGTTCCAGGTCCCTAGACGTGGAAAGGAATTAAACATTGCTTAGAGAATGCTCTAAGCAAGCGTGCAGGGCTTTCATCGGCCCAGAAGGCAGGGTCCTGACTAATGTTTTAGGTCACAGGGATCCGAGTGTCATCACTGGAAGGTGACAGGCTACAGCTCCATCCTCCATTCACATGAGAACCACAGGAACAAGTCGATGTGGTGCTGATCAGCACAATGAGTATGAAATCATGATTATCCAAGCTGGTCTTCCACAACCAGCTAGGAAAGGGGAGGTTAAGAGTCACGGTTGCTTGGTAAATCCCTCATATATACTGTAAAAGCTTGGCAACCATTGTTGATTCAGTGCCCTTCCTTACCCAGAAGCTGGGGATGTATGTTACATGGCTTTACTGCTGCCTCATCTTTCCAATATTATTCATGGCAGGAGCTGGGGAGGGGTGGCTCCCGTTATTTCCCTTGGGGTAAGAATTTCTCATCAAGCTGTTGAACATTCCAGCCCGAGGACGGTGATGGCTGCAGACCTGTGGTGCCCTGGGCCAGGTCAGAGACTCAAGGACAGGATCTCAGTGTCAACTTGAGCCCACCCAGGAGGTGGTCAGGGATCTCCTCCCAGTGTCACGGGCCCCAAGCTGTGTCTCCTGACTGAATGGTATGGGGGGAGTCACACTGGCACCCTGTCACACTGTAGTGATTGGCCACTTGCCCTGTCTTCATCAGGTTAGGTCCTAGGACCACTATGACCCAGGCCACGGCTGTGCTGGTCACCCTCAGTCCTTGCCTCTCCTGACAGCCATGGAGGCTGAGGACACCAAGGCCTGAGGGGAGCTGGGGATGCCCCTTGCTCTCGGTGCCCACTGCCTCCTCCAGGGAGGTGGGCGGGGAACCAGAACGGGGCACTGAGGAGAAAAGATGGGTGTTAGGCATCTATGGGGAGCACTGGAGACCTGGAAGAGGGGGTGGCAGGCTTGAGTGACAGGGTGGAAGGTCTCGGGGAAGGCTTCTCAGCAGAATATGGGGACACTTCTATTGCAAGTGTCCCCAAGAGTGGGGAGTGGGGCTGGAGGTGTGGTGCTGTGGAGCTTGGGCACCTGAACAGGCAGGAGCAGATATCAGTGGAGGAGGCAGCAACCAAGAAGTGGCACCGGAAGTGTCCACAGGAGCGGAAGCATGGACAGTCCTGTCCTCAGGCCTCATGCTCTGGATGGCGGATCCACAATGGGACTTCCATCCAGAGAGTGACATAATCCCGTTTCCATTCACAGGGAGGAGGAGGAGCTGGGCAGTGCAGACATGTGGGCGATTCCAGCTGCTGGGCAGTAGTAACCAAGGTCTGTCCTAGCGGGGTGGTCACAGAGCAAAAAGCAGGGGTCAGTGAGAGATGGGGTTTGCTCTGCCAGGGAGGTAGGGGAAGAGGATGGGGCTTGGGTGGCTGGGCAGGTGGGAGGTCACACTCCCCCAGGACAGGGCAGGATGGGAGACGCAGCAGCTGCTACTTCCGAGGCAGCCACGGCACATGTGTTTTGCTTACAAGGTCATCTTAATGCTCCTTCCCAAAAGAGCAGTGTGTGTGTGTCCCCTTGAATCCTTTGTGCCTGTGACTATGGCAGAATGGGCCTGTGTCACCACAGCATGGGAAACGTGTGATTCCAGAGCTGAACATGGCACTTCCAAGACCGGTCATCAGAAGAACCTGGGGCTCTTAAGATGCTCACATCCTGTCGTCACCTTGCTCTGAGGAAGCCAAGGAGCCACACGGAGAGGCCACACGGAAGTCTCAGTTCCAGCCAACAGCTGGCGTCAAATGTGAGCCATCGAGTGAGCCCACTGTCAGCCACATCCAGAGTCTGCACCTCATGCCTGGCCATGAGACCTGCCCACCTGCGGAGCTGTGAAGAAAATGTGCAACTGCTGTTCTCCAAGCCACTGTGTGTGGAGTCATCTGTCCACAGCAAAAGCCTGGAACAGGAGGAGCCGTCGGTGGCAGAGCCGATGGCTTCAGTCTGGGATAGCTAAGTGGGGGCATCCACTTTAAAGCTGAGTCCTCCGCCTGGAGATCGGAGGAGGTTGGGGTTGGAGATGCGGTACGAAAGCTGGCAGCCCACAGCCTGCAAGATGCGGGGAAGTGTGTGGCAAGTGGGCAGGGCAGACAGGAGGCCCTAGAAATACTGGCTTCTCAGGAGAGCACCTGTCGCCTTTCAGACACTGCCACACAGAGGGCACCACAGCGAATAAGCAGATACAGCTTCCAGCCTGGAGGTGAGAAGAGCAACAAGGGACAGAGACATCGGGAAGTCCTCAGGAAATGGTAGACAGTGGCACGTGTGGTGAAGACAGCAAGACAGGCACTAAGTGGGGACAAGAGCACGGGCATGGTGGTGAGCGGCTATCTGAGATGGGAGGGGGGTCCAGGAAGTCCTTTCCAAGTCATTTCATGAGCTGAGACCAAGATGATTAGAAATAAACCACCAATCAAAAAGCAGAGGTGACAACATCCAAGAGGGGGAGCCATAGCAACCGGCAGAGAGCCTAAGCAAGAATGAGCTCAGTGTCTCATTGCTGGGACAAAATACCCAACACTTGTAAATTAAAGAAGGCAAGGTTTATTTTAGCTCACAGTCCCTAGTCAGCTGGCTCTAAGGCAGGGTGACATGGCAGAGGGGCATCTAGAGGTGGAACAGTCCATGGCAGGGCAGGCAGGAGGCAGGAAGCTGTAAGCCTCCCCTTCCCTCTTTATTCCATTCAGGCTGCAAGCCTATTGGTTGGTACCACTCACATCTAAGGTGAGTCTTCTGTTTTCAGTAAATCCATTCAACCACACCTAGAATTATGCTAATTCAATCAGTGCACTAATTCAGTTGTCACATGCCCATAATCCAGCCACCTCTGAAAAGCTCCATCTATGAGTGCATGAGGCTTTGGGCGGACATCTAGATACAAACTATAACACTCAGTATGTCCCCAGAGGGTGTGTACCACAGGGGAGGCAGAGCAGGAAGGATCAGTGGAACTCGGAGGGAAGCAACAAGCCTAGCACGGTGGCACATGCCTATAAATCCAGCACTCTGGGAGGCTGAGGAAGGAAGACTGCAAATTTGAGCCCAGCCTAGGCAGCCTAGTGAGGCCTTGTCTCAAAATTTAAAATAAAAAAGGACTGGGGATGTAGCTCATGAAAAGGCCCTGGGTTCAACCCCCAGTATTGGGGGAAAAAAGAGGGAAGCAATATTAGTGTATTTTTTTTTTATTCTGTCTGCTGTGAAGAGTATGGACTGCAGAGGGTAGGAAATGAGGAAGAGGACCAGAGAAGAGGCTGTGCCCGAAGACCCGCGGAGGTGATGTGGCTTGAGCCGGGTGGTCACTCTGAATGTGGCAGAGAGCAGACAGGACGGGGACGGAACCTGTGCATTCTGGAATGACAAAGCCTTAAAGGAGCAAAATGAAACCAAGGAGAACTGCTCGGTGCTGGAGTTGAGGACACATCAATGAGACGACCGTGCAGGAAGGCGCAGGGCGGGGAGGTCCTTCGGCCAGCTCCTGGGGGAGCTGTCTGGAGCTGAGACGCCAGCAGAAGGCTGCATGGCCGCCAGCTGTGTGGTCCCGGGCTCGGCAGGGAGTCAGCTAGGAACTCCGATGTGCAGCTGGGGATTCGCCTCAGGAAAGGGCAGACAGGGAGAAGACCTGGCACAGGGCCCTGAGGCAGCAGGAGGAGTAGAAGTCTCCCACCACTTCGAAGATGCGCGGGAATGCGGGGGCACCCCATGCTCCCCTCTCTCGCTTAGACTCTCAGAAGCAAGAGAGTCACACGGGGGAGCGGCGTGATGGAGCATCAGCTGCTGCACACCGTTTCTGTCACCTGTGTTACACGGGCACCCTGCTGCGGCGCAGGCCTCCACCTTGGAACCTTTCCTCAGACTTTCCATGCGTATTTTAGTTGCTTTCCAACAAGCCCCAATTTGTGCTCTATAACTGTAATTTAAGTGTAGCAGAAAATATTGACTTGAAATTATTTGAAGTTACTTGAAGGAAAACTTATTTCACATGGCTAATGCAATTTCTTTTTTTTTTTGTGGGTACTGGGGGTCGAACTCAGGATCTCACACGCCAGCAGGCACCCGTGCCGCTGAGCAATATCACCGGCCCTTTTGTCGTACGTGGGTTCCGGGAGTCAAACTTCAGGACCTTGCGCTTGCCAGGCAGGTGCTTATGCCACTGAGCCATCTCACTGGCCTGGCTAATGCAATTTCTAAGGGCAAAAATGAGGAGAGCCACCTAGCTGGCTGGCGGGAGTGAAACCAATGTCATCATTCTGGATTCCTACGACATTTGGGGCCCAGAGAGTCACCGCAGATGGTCACTCTTGCCCTAATAAGCAGGATAAGCTAAAAATAGATATGGTTTCCAAATTCATCAGAGATCTGCGCTTACAAAGAAATAAGTCCCAGAAAGAACAAGGCACGCCTCGGTTATCTGAAGGGTATGTCCTTCTAACCTGCAGAGCAGCCGAGGAAAAAGCAGACGCACTGCAGACGGGGTAAGAAGAAAGCAGCCGGAACTAAGTGGCTGTGTGTGGCCTGGCAGGTGGATTAAAACACAGGGCCTTAGCCAGGTGCACACCAGGAACACACCAGGGGCTGGGCTGTGACGGGACAGCTGTATGACACACCCGAGGCCACAGGGGTGCGCCTCCTCACTGGGTACAGGGAAGAAGAGCTGAGGCCAGTCCCTCTGGAGCACTTGGGGTCTTGGCAGAGTGACCATCGGTGGCCAGCTGCAGGCTAAAGGCAGGAGACAGGGTGGGCAGAGATTGTGTGACGTGCGGAAATCCAGGGGCAGAGCTGGAGACCAAAGAGAACTCCCCAAAACGCTCCACAAATGGGAGTCAACTGGGAAGCAAAAGGCGATTTCCGCCAATACATCACGCTGGCAGGTGAGCGGAGGAGCACAGAGGTCTCTGGATGTCGCGGGTGCTCAGATGCCAGGCCTGCTGAGGGAGGAACGTGGTGCCAGGTGTGACCTACATCTAAGTACAACTGCAGCAAAACCAAGACCCAGCTCCGCTTAGAAATTACACAGGGTCCTCCGCCTCACCGAAGCCCAGGGAGAAGAAGAGCTGTTCCTTTCTGGTGGTAAATATTAGTTCTGTCTCCACCGTCCTCTACACAAATGTCTGGCATTTGTTCTTTTCAATCAAAAGACAGATGAAAAAGAAAAGACTATGTAATTAAGAACCAAAACAGTCACCAGAAAAAGACCCACAGAGGAATAGAAATGATTGGTGTTTAAACTAAGAATGAGAAACATAAACCAGGTGTAGTAGTCCATGCCTGTAATCCCAGCACTTGGGAGGCTGAGGCAGGAGGATTGACGCAAGTTCGAGCCCGGCCTAGGCTACACAGTGAGTTCAAAGCTAGCCTGAACAACATAGTGAGACCCTGTCTCAAAACAAAACAAAAAAAAAAAAAAAGAAAGAGAAACATGCTGAAAAGATTAAAATAAAAAGTTAAGGAGATGCTGAACCGATGCAAGATTCCAGCAGAGAAATAAAAACTACTTTTAAAAGTGTACATGAAAAAGAAAAACACAGTATCACCCTTGTGTCTCTGAGATGAAACCAACGTGACCACAGTGTATAATTCTTTTAATGTGTTGCAGAATTCTCTCTGCCAAAACTTTCTTGAGGATTTTTGCATCTGTATTTATCAAGGATGTTGGCCTATAGTTTTCTTTGTTGTTGAGTCTTTATGTGGTTGTGGTATCAGGGAGAGACTGGCTTCATAAAATGAATTTGAAAGCGTTCCTTCTCTTTCCATCCATGGGACAGTTTGAGGAGCACTGGTGTTAGTTTTTCTTTAAAGGTCTGGTAAAATTCAGCTGTAAATCTGTCCAGTCCTGGGCTTTTCTTTGCTGAGAGATTTTTTATTACTGTTTCAAACTCATTGCTTGTTATTGAACTGTTTGGGGTTTTTTAAATATCCTTTCAATAGATCACTTATGTCTAGAAATTTATCCATTTCTTCTAGATTTTCCAATTCTTTGAAATATAAGTTTACAAAATACTCCCTAATAATCTTTTGGACTTCCAAAGTATCTGTTGTAATGTCCCCTTTATATCTCTAATTTTATTAATTTAGGTTTTCTGTCTCTTTCTTTTGGTTAGTTTGGCTCAAGGTTTATCTTTTCAAAGAACCAGCTATTTGATTCATTAGCCCTTTCTACTGTGATTTTTTTTTTTTTTTTTTTTAGTCTCTATCTCATTAGTTTCAGCTCTGATCTTTATTCTTTCTACTGTTTTGGGGTTTGATTTGTTCTTGTTTTTCTAAGACCCTTGAGATGCATCATTGGTTTATTGAGATCACTCTAGTTTTCTAGTGTAGGCACTCATGGTTATAAACTTTCCCCTTAAAACTGCCTTCAGTATGTCCCACATATTCTGGTAAGTTGTGTCAGGGTCTTCTGGGGTCTTCTTTGTAGAGCATCACATCATCCGCAAATGATAATAATTTCACTTCTTCCTTTCCTATTGTTATTCCTTTTATTTCTTTCTCTTGTCTAATTGCTTTGGCTAAAGTTTCCAGGACAATGTTGAATAAGAGTGGAGACAGTGGACATCCTTGTCTTGTTGGTATGTTGCGTTGGCATTTTCATTTGATTCTAAGAATTTTTAAATTTCTCCAGGATTTCTCAATGACCCACTGATGATTCAAAACCATATTGCTCCATCTCATGTGTTTGTTTAGTTTCTGTGGCTTCTTCTGAGTTGATTTCTAGTTTTACTCCATTGTGATCTGATAAGATGTATGGGATTATTTCACTTTTTTGTATTTGGTAAGACTTGCCTTATAGACTAAAATATGGCCTATTTTGGAGAAAGTCCCATGAGCTGCTGAAAAGACTGTGTATTCTGTTGATAGATGGAATATTCTAGATATCTGGTAAGTCCATTCAATCTAGAATATAGTTTAACTCTCCTGTTTCTTTCGGGGTGGGGTTGTCTGTTTGACCTATCTATGTGTGACGTGCAGTCCTGAAATCACCACTATAATTGTATTGGGGTCTATTTGTCCTTTTATGCTGAGTAACATTTATTTTATGAATTTGAGCGCACTGGTGTTCAGTGTATATATGTCTGCAATCATTACATCTTTGTGGTGGGTTGTTCCCTTCACTAATATGTAATGACCCAAGGATAAAAATCACATGATCGTCTCTATAGGTACAGATAATTCAACATCCTTCCTGATAAAGGTCCCAAAGAAACTTCAATATAATAAAGGCTATATATGACAAACCCATAGCCAACATCATAATGAACGGGAAAAGCTGAAAGCATTTCTTTTAAAATCTGGAGCGAGACAAAGATGTCCACTTTCACCATTTTTGGTCAACATAATACTTGAAATTTTAGCCAGAGCAATTATTCAAGAGAAAGGAATAAAAGGGATACAAATAGGGAAAGAAGTCAAATCAGCTCTATTTGCAGACAGCGTGATCTTTTATGTGTAAGACCCTAAAAACTCTTTTAGGTCTGTTAAACGAATTCAGCAAAGTGGCAGGATGCGAAATCATTGTACAAAAATCAATAGCTTTTCTATACACCAATAACAAACCTGTTGAGAAAAAAATCAGAGAAACAGTTCCATTCACAATAGGTTCAAAAAACTAAATATCTAGGAAACAACCAAAGAGAGTAAGGACTTCTTCCAGTGAAAATTACAAAACATTCAAGAAAGAAATTGAAAAAAGACACTAGAAAAACAGAAGGATAGTGTTTTCAACAAGGTACAGGAACCTAAAAGAATGAATTTCAACACGGACCTCATAGCCTTTACAAATTAACTCAGAATGGGTCACGGAACTAAAGGTAACACTTAAAACTAGAAAACTAGGTGACAGGAGAAAATCTAGATGACCTTGGGTTTGGCTGTGACTACTTAGGTACAATCCATGAAAGAATGAATTGATTTCATTAAAATTAAAATTAAAAATTTCTGCCAGGCGCACACCTGTAATCCCAGCACTTGGGAGGCTGAGGCAGGAGGACTGCCACCAGTTCAAGGCCAGCCTGTACTACATGGCAAGACCTTGTCTCAAAAAAACAAAACAAAACAAAATAAAAACTTACAATTAAAAATTTCTGCTCTGGGCCGGTGAGATGGCTCAGTGGCTTAAGCGCCTGCCCGGCAAGCGCAAGGGCCCGAGTTTGACTCCCGGAACCCACATACGAAAAAGGGGCCGGTGATATTGCTCAGTGGCACGGGCGCCTGCTGGCGTGTGAGGTCCTGAGGTCGACCTCCCGGTACCCACAGAAAAAAAAAAAAAAAAAAAAATTTCTGCTCTGCAAAACCATGTCAAGAGAATGAAAAGATAATCACATACTTGGAGGAAATACTTGCAAAACATCATCTGAGAAAGAATATTATTATAAATATGCAAAAAACCCTCAACAGGGCCGGTGAGATAACTCAGTGGCATAAGCGCCTGCCTGGCAAGCGCGAGGTCCTGAATTTGACTCCCGGTACCCACATAAAGGAAAAAAAGGGCCGGTGATATCACTCAGTGGCACAAGCACCTGCTGGCAAGCACGAGGTCCCGAGTTCGACTCCCGGTACCCACATTAAAAAAAAAAAAAAAAACCCTCAACAATAGGCTATCAAACAGCCTAATGAAAAAGTGGGCAAAAACCTTAATAGACATATCATCAAAGAAGATGCACACATGGCAAATAAGCATATAAAAAATGCTTTACACCAGATGTCATGAGGGAAATGCAAACTAAACAGCACAACACCACTACACACTGATAGAATGGCCAAAATCCAGAACCTGACCACACCAAGTGCTGATGAGGACATGGAACAATACGAACCTTCCACCCTCGCTGGTGGAAAAGCGGTGAGCATTGTGCGGACACTTCGGAAGAGAGGTTGGCAGATGCCTGCAAAACCAAACATACTCTTACAGTAGCATCCAGCAGTTGTGCTCCTTGGTATTTACCCAGAGGAGCTCAAAACTCATGTCCGCACAAAACCCCACACACAGAGGTTTATGGCAGCTTCATTCATAATTGCTAACACTTGGAGCAACCAAGATATTCTACAGTTGGTGAATGGATGAATAAATGGGTACATTCAGATGATGGAATATTATCTAGTGCTAGATAGAAATGAGCTATCAAGTCACAAAAAGACATGGGAACCTTAAACGCACATTACCGTTTCTCTGAAAAGAAGACCCAACTGGAAAATAATCAGCCTTGAAAACTAGAGACCGAAAATGCCACCCCCATCCGCCTGTCCCTGCCTCACCTGCCTTACAGAGTCGCTACGGAAGCCAGACAATAGTGAGGTCTAATCTTCTACATGACAATGGTCATCACCATGGTAACAACCAGGTAGGGCTTATTTCCGGTGAGGTCTTATTTTTGGGGACACACAGTTTAAAATGAAAGGCCACTCTGAAAAGGCCACATACAGTGAATTACAACTGTAGAACATTCTGGAAAAGACAAAGCTTAGAGACAACAGAAATATCCGTGGCCGTGGGGCGAGACAGGAGGAAAGGATGAGTGGGTGGAGTGCTGTGTTCTCAAGGCAGTGAAACTACCGTATCCTGTGTGATACGCTAACGATGGGTCCATGTGTTTCTGTACATCTGTCCCAACCTACAGCACACACAGCATCACAAGGGGATTCTGATGTAAGCTGTGGACCTGGATACACATGATGCGTGGGCATCAGATACCAATATTAGCTCATCTCGTAATAAATACACCACACTGATATGAGATGCTAATACGGGAAAAATGGAGGGAAGAGGGCGGACGTGTATGGAGCCCTTGTATACCTTCTGCTCAATTTCTCTGTAACCTAAAACTTTTCAAAAAAATAAAGTCTACTAATTGTTTTAACTGAATAAATCAGTACCCTCTCTAACATAGCAGTTAAGTCCATGGGTCCCAAAATCACAGTGCCTGGATTCAAATCCTGACCCATCCACTCTTTTTTTTTTTTTATGAGTACACATTTGCAGTACCTAATGACTGCATTTATGGTGGGGAGTTGGTGTGTGCACGTAACACAGCTCAATTCTTTTTTTGTCAATCCCTCTCCTCCATCCCAACTCCTTCCAACTCTTGGTCCCCTTCCCATTTGCCAAAACTCTATTTTCATTTTTTTTTTTTTGCTTCCTCTATCCCCTTTCCCTTCCCTCCCTCCTCTTTCCTCTGTCTCTTTTCAACACATGCATTTGAAAAAGATCTCCCTATTTCCTATTTCTCTGTTTGCTATTTTAATATCTATATATCTATATATAGATATATATATATAGAAAGAGAGAGGAGGGGAGGTTTCTCATATAAGAGAAACCATGCAATCTTTAAATTTGTGTTTCTGATTTATTTCATTTTAATGTTATGGTCTCCAGGTGCATGCATTTACTTATGAATGCTTCAAGTTTATACTTTTAATAGCAGAGTAGTACTCCATTGTGTGTAAATACCACATTTTCTTTATCCATTCATCTGTTGATTGACATATAGGTCGTTTCCAAGATTTAACTATTACAAATTGTGCTGCTATAAATATGGGTGTGCATGTATCTTGTAATATGATGACTTTAACTCTTTCAGGAAGATACCTAGAAGGAAAATAGCCAGGTTGAATGGAATTTCTATTTTTAGTTTTTTGAGGACTCTCTATCCTGATTTTCATAGCGGTTTACATAGTTTATTTTCCCACCAACAACGTAGAAAGTTTCCTTTTTCCCCACATTCTCGCTAGCATTTGTTATTATTTGATTTCTTGATGATAGCCATTCTTTCTGGAGTAAGATGGTATCTCAATGTTGTTTTAATTTGCATTTCTCTAATGGCCAGCAATGTTGAACTTTTTCATGTATTATTAGCCATTTGTACTCCTTCTTCTGAGAAGTATCTATTCATTTCAATTGCCCATTTTTTGATTGCCTGACCTATCCACTTTCGAGCTCTATAACTTTTATGCAAATGGCTTAGTCAATCTGTGTCTCAGTTTCTCCACATAGAATATAGGAATAATAATGGAACCTAGGGCCGGTGAGATGGCTCAGCGGCATAAGCGCCTGCCTGGCAAGCGCGAGGTCCTGAGTTCAACTCCCGGTACCCACATACGAAAAAAGGACCAGTGGTATTGCTCAGCGGCACGGGCACCTGCTGGTGCGTGAGGTCCTGAGGTCGACCTCCGGTACCCACACACACACAAAAAAATGGAACCTAATTTATGGAATTATTATGAGGATTACACATCACAAAAAGCTTTTGGACAGACCCAGGTATGTATTAGGTATTGATAAGTGATATCTACTGCTGGTGGTTGTATTTGCTAATGAATACTCACGTGAAGAAGAGGGTCTTAACATATTTTGGAAACCATTGTTTGAATATACTCCACATGGTGAAGAATGGGGTCTTGAACACGCGAAATTTTGGCTGTGAGGATACAAAGCATACTGATCTGGGACATTCATCACTTTGTTCATTAAATTCCTGTGATATAAAAGAGAACAAATTGCATTATTTTAAGGCACACATAACACATGTGGCCAACTTCCCATCCACCGCTTTCCTGAAAGGACAGCTGCAGAGGGTAAAACGCTGCTAGCCACAACCCATTGGCCAAAGTTTCAAAGAGTATTCTTTTTTTTTTTTTTGCTATCCATATGGTATTTTGTTTTATTGATGTATCGTAATTTCTATGACTACAGTTTTTTTTTTTTTTTTTTGGATGCTCTCAAATTTTCTTTTGTTTTTTTTATTTTAAAGAGAAGAAAAAACAAAACAAATCAAAAAAAAGAACAAATTTTCAAAACAACATAATATGAGGGTAACAATGGTTAATGCATTACATATTATTATCTTTAAGTTAGTTATTCAGGATACCAGACATTAGCATTCAATTGTCCAAACATTATTGGCACAAACCTTACTCTTCAATGAACTAAGTAAAATTGGTAGTGTATCTATCTTAACCATCTTATATATATATATACAATTTTTTTTCCCCTTCCCTTCTTTCTTTTCCCTATTCCAGTCTCTCTTTCCTTTTGACCAGTTTCTTTTTGATTCATCATGTCTATTGTACATTTTGGATCTTATTTACTCAAAGAGTATTCTTAATGTGCACACAAAATTGTGATTTTGGACTCCTTGTTTTTAGCAGATCCAATAAACTTCAAAAATGGGAGAATACCATTTACACTACTAGTTTCTCTTAGATCACTGAAAAGTAAGTTTTGTGCCAATATCTGTCCGCTTCTTCTTTGTAAGAATCTTTTCCGTGGATGTCTTGGACTACCTTGAAGATAATGACATACAGTGTATTAACTATTGTTATTCTCTTATTGTTTTGTTATAAATTTTTATTTTTTCATAAAATAAAAAAGGAAAACAAACAGGAAAATAAAGACCCTCTGGGATAGGACGATCACTGCCTGACTTCCTCAGTCAGCAGCAAGGGGTGGACAGTGCAGGGCCTCTGAGCGCTAACGAAGTCCTTCACTGAAAGCAGAGACATGGTCGGGGGCGCAGTGGGGTCAGCAGCAGCAGAAATGGTGAAGTGGGGACCTCTGCAATCTCCTCCATAAGATCAATGAGAACCATGCAAAAACTGTCAAGATCCTTGGAAATTTAACAGACTTGCAGAAATCTGGCTAGCATTTATTCATGAAAAATGGCCAAATCTTAGTATAATCAGTAAGTTTTGCTGCATTTTAACCTGCCCCAATTCCACTCCACCCACAACTCCGAGGCTACCACCTTGAAAACAAGAGCCACAGGGAAAACTCAGCATCCTGACTGTCACAGGAGGGGATGGAACAGGGTTGGAGCCTCCTCAAAGCCCCATTACCAGAAAATCATTATTTGACCCCATCAGAAGGCTGTTTTTATTGAGCTGGTTCAGAACTCACCCAGTGAGAACAGCCTATGGTTAAGAGGCATTCAATGGGGAAAAAAAAATTAGAGGCAACTACTGTTTAAGATTGCAGCTGCCTGAATAGGTGGATAATGGGGCAAGGCTTAAAAAGAAAAGCTGAGGAATGAGACGTCCATCACGGCTTTGAAAAGCTCCCATGAATTCCTGGGATCCTAGAAGGCCACCCATATGCACAGGGCTGTGAGCATTCCGGGGTCTCTGCACGCTCAGGAGAGACACAAGAAGACCACAAACTCTCCCCCTGGCTGACCTTGATGGTCCACACAAGCAGGAATTGGAGGCGAAGGCAGAGTTGCAAACAGAGCAGTACAAATGGAACAACTTGGCAAAATTCGGGAAACTTGCTCTTTCCAGGCATTTAAAGGATGTCCAATCACGAGCTGACCAACAAGCTAACCAATCAGAGACTTTGGGGCCACACATAATGAAGACTACAGACTTTAAAAAGTTAGTTTAGGAAAGTCACTGAACAGATGAACAACAAACAGCAAAAACATGGGAGAGAATGAGAATATGATCTCTATAATTTTCACATATTATTTAAAATGTCAAGTTTTCAACAAAAAATTATGAGACAAAGAAAGAAAGTATGGCCCATAAATACTTAACTCTAGGAACTATGGAAGCCATAAAAGAGTGCAGTGAAATGCTTTTAAAGCGTTAAAAGAAAAAACCCTACCAACCCAGAATTCTGTATCAAGAAATTTATCCTTGAAATGTGAAGGAGAAATAAAGGTTTTCTTGGTCAAGTCCCCAGCAGACCTGCTTCCCCCAAAAAATATTAAAATAAATTTGTCAGAAAGAAGGGAAAATGAAACGGGTGAGACACTTAGTTTTATAAAGAGAGGAAGAGCTTTAGAGGAAGAATAAATGACGGTAAAATGAACACCTCTTAATACAGCCCACTGTCCCCTGATCCTTCCACGCAAACCATCTCCAAACACAGCACACGGCTTGTGCCGGGTGAGGCCCACATGCACCTCTAAAACTGGCCCACTTCAACGGAATGAAAACCAGAGAGTCGGAGCACAGGTAGATTTCCAGAATTCTGTTGAGAGTATGGCTTGGAAGGCGTTCACACGGGCAGCAGATATTTATGAAACACCCTGCTAGGAGATTGGGAATCAGTAAAGAACACGGGCAGAATCCTCGTCCTCATGGATCAGCGCTGCAGCAATGAAAGACACAGTAAAGAATACAAGTAGATTGCGCGAGGAGCAGGTACCGCGCGAACAAGGGAGCCACAGAGGAGAACGGGGGTGTTGAGAAAGATCTGAAGGAGACCAGGAAGGAACAACACAGACAACAAAGAAAAAACATGAGGCCAGAGGAAGGCAAACCTGCGGGGGCCCTGTGGGACTCTCTTTCCTTCTTTCTTTCTTTCTTTCTTTCTTTCTTTCTTTCTTTCTTTCTTTCTTTCTGTCTTTCTTTCTGTCTGTCTGTCTTTCTGTCTTTCTTTCTGTCTTTCTTTCTGTCTTTCTGTCTTTCTTTCTGTCTTTCTTTCTATCTTGCTGTCTTTCTGTCTTTCTTTGAGACAGGGTCTCGCTATGTAGCTCAGGCTGGCTCGAACTCCGTGATCCTCCTGCCTCTGCTTCCTGAGTACTGTGATTATGGGCGTGTGCCACCACGAGGCTCTGAACTGCACTTAAGATTTATGAAAACCTATCCCTGACCCTCCCCTGCCCAATTGGTGACCACTCTTCCCCTGCACAGGTGAGCAAGGCTGCGGGGTACATGTGCGCTGGGGCCCCAGCCCCTCTTTTCTGGGTCCGGGAGAAGGGCTCTTCCCAGTCAGTCCCCATGGTTGTGAAGGACCAGCGCTTTCCTGGCTCTTTTTACAAAATTAATAAGGTCCTCAAAGACAGCAGGAAGTCAATGGACACCCAGGGCTGGGTGGCTGGTGATGAAGGAGAGGAACCTGGTCCCCCGCAGCCCCCAGGTGTGCGCAGGTGTCGCTGTAACTGCAGCCTTGCTGTGCTAACTGCTGCCGTGTGGAACCGTGCTCTTTATTTTGCTCATAAATCCCCTTCCTAATAACAACAAGGCCTGCCGAGGCGCTGGCCCCGTGCCTTATTACCCCACCTGAGGAGTGAGATAATCACCCAGAAATGGGCTGCCCGTTGCGCTTTTTATTACTTGAATACAAAGTGATTCAATTCAAGAAACACTTAGTTGAAGACAGAATGAAAAAAAAAACAAATCATCATCATCTGAAAGTCATTCCTCTTAATGCCGCTGCGCGGACTGCAGGGAGCCGTCCTCCTCCTGGTGGGGTTCTTCCAGTCTGGTCTCTACCGACTGCAGCACCGGAAGAGGCAGAGGGACTCCGTCCTGATGCAGTTGCTCCAGAGCCACTCAGGAACTATGCGGTGTCTGGCCTGGACGTTCTTGGGCTAAGCATTTTCCAAGCAACTGTTCTCTCTGCAGTGCTTGCGCTGGGCCCTGGCTGGGGTCCCGGAGCAGAGAAAAGCGGGACCCAAGGACCCATCCCACCCACTGGCTCACCCTCTAAGTCACGGTTTGAAAGAACATGGCAGCATGTTTGAAAGTACAGGGAGAAAGGACCCCAGCCTCTCTCACTACACTGATGGAAGATGTAGGAGTTCAGGGTTTCCTGGAAGCTGGAAAATTGGGAGGCTGAGGCAGGAGGATTGCCAAATTCAGGCCCAGCCTGGGCACTTAATGATTTTACAAGACCACGTCTCAAAATGAATAATAAAAATGGGTTGGGGATGTAGCTCAGGGCACAGGCCCTGGGGTCAATCTCTAGTACCGAAAAAGAAAAGGGTTGATTTTGTAGAAGAGCGTGGAAGAGTGGTGAGTAGAGGCGGGGAAGACGAGGTGGAGAGAGGGCTGCGGATGGGTACGGGGTACGACCCACAGGACAGGGGAAAGAATGTCTGGCGGCTTACAGCACAGTAGGACGGGATAGTTGGGCGAATAACTGTGTATTCGACGTGGCAAGCAGAGCAGATCGTGACCATTCCGACGCAGAAGCGGCAAGCGCTGGAGGTGACGGGCTGCCGGTCACCTGGATCTGAGCGTCACACGTTATATGCCTGTGCTGCAGCATCTATCACGCGATTACCACGCGCCTCTTAAAATGAAAATTTTATCTTTAAGTGTTAAAAAACCTGGAATCCAGCCTTGCTATGCAGGGCGCCTCGTCTCCCACATGTTGATGAGTGTGACCCGAACCACACCATCTCGGGGCGAAAGGCCCTCCCCACCAGAGACGGGGTCCACCGGCCAGCACCCGCACGGGAATTCTGCCCACTTGCAGGTTCCTATAGCAGGACTGCGTTTTTACTATCAGTAACGTCATAACTCATGAATGCGGTTACTATCCATTTTTAAAAAATTAATTTTAAAGAGGCTGCTGAAGCAGGCACGTAGCTTTAAAACAGCAGTTCTCAAAGTGCAGTCCCTGAGTCAACAACGCAGGGCCCCCCTCTTCTGAAAGGCGCATTCTCAGGCCCCGCCCAGCCTACCTCTGGGGTGGGGTGCAGATTTTGACCGTCCTGAGGCCCCTCTTTCCCTTTGAGGCACCGGAAGTCAGGAGGCAAATATGACTCTCTGTTCTTTTCTAAAGAGCCTTGCTTAAAGTTCAAGTTCTATTCTTGCTTTACATCCAAATGAAGTGCTCTCACCATGTACTAACTAAAACCAGAATGGATCGATGGATCTGAGCTAACTACATCAGAATATTAAAACAGAAACAATATACTGGAAGATAAAACAGGTAAAACTCTTGAAGACATTGGTGTAGGCAAGGACTTTCTGAACGGAACCCCAGTTGCACAAGAAATGACATCAAGAATCAACAAATGGGATTCTATTAAATTAAAAAGCTTCTGAGCAGCAAAGGAAAGACACAACCTACAAAATGGAAAAAAAATTTGCCCAGCTGCTCTTCTGACAAGAGGACTCATATCTAGAATATATAAAGAACTCAAAAATTCCACCCCCCCCAAATAAAGACCCAATAAAAAAAATGGGCAACTGAAATGAACAGACACTTCTCAGAAAAAGAACAAATGGCTGATAAATACATGAAGAAATCTTCAACATCGATGGCCCTTAAAGAAATGCAAATTAAAACAACACCAAGATTCCATCTTACCCCAGAAAGAAAGGCCAATCATCAAGAAATCAAATGATCGCAAATGCTGGGAAGGCTGCGGGTGGGATGGGGGGGCTTTTGTATTGTTGCCGTGATGTGAACTAGTACAACCACTGTGGAAAGCAATATGGAGATTCCTCAAAAAACTAAAAATACACATTCCATTTGACCCAGCTATTCCAGGTCTAGGTATCTTCCTGAAAGAGTTAAAGATGTCATATTATAGTGATCCATGCATACCCACGTTTATAGCAGCAAATTCTTAATAGCTAAATCAAATCTTGGAAGCAGCCTATTTGTCCATCCACAGATGAGTGGATAAAGAAAATGTGGTATTACACACAGTGGAGTACTACTATGCCATAAAGAAGGATAAACTTCAGTCATTTGTTGGAAAATGGATGCACGTTGAGACCATAATGTTAAGTGAAGTAAATCAGACACACAAGCTTAAATATCACATGGTTTCTCTTATATGAGAAACCTAAAGTATAAGTAAATTAAAGAGAAAAATGAAAGAAAACAAGAAACAGGGACATAGATCTCTTGCAAAAGGGAAAGGGACCAAGAGATGGAGGAAGAGGGGTGGGGAAAGGGACATGAAAAACATTAAGATGTGTTACATACATGTACCAACTCCCCACGATGAATGTAGTCATTACATACTGCAAACATGGACTTATAAAAATTACAAATAAATAAATTAAATAAATAAATAAATAAAATTTTCCAAACTTGAAAAAAAAACAACGAAATGCTAGCAAATAGTAGAGGCAGGCGATTCTACTAGATTCGGCCGGCGATAACCGAGCACCTGTTTCGCCAGCCACTGGGTGTTACTTCATTTCCCCATCACCCGACAACGAGCTACAGACTCTTACCCTTATTTTCAGAGGCGGGGAAATTAAACTGCAGAAAAGAAAAGCCAGGCCGGTGAGATGGCTCAGCAGCGTGAGCGCCTGCCTGGCAAGCGCGAGGTCCTGGGTTCGACTCCCGGTACCCACATAAAAGGAGAAAAAGGGCCGGTGATATCGCTCAGCAGCACAAGCGCCTGCTGGCAAGTGCGAGGCCCTGAGTTCAACTCCCGGTACCCACATTGAAAAAAAAGAAAAGAAAAGCCAAGCTGAGTAACAGTGAGGCCAAGACCCAAACTCTCCTGAATTTCATCCTAGGCTTTTTACCCAGTTGTGCCAGGGTGTGTGTGTGCGTGTGTGTGTTCGCACGTGCATGCTTTCCTACACATGCATTGAGTGATTTGTGTGCATTGTTATATCAATGGGGAGGAGCCACGAAGACTGCATATATTTGATAGGGAAATAAGCAAGTCCAGGTACCAGTCCACAAGAACCATAACCTGGAGTTTGCAAAACCGTCTCAGAACCCTGCAACCTGCTCCAAAGGACAGGCAGGAACTCAGCAGCAAGTCGTCCACATGAATTATTAGGACTCCAGAGTTTGTGGGCCAGCACCAAGGCCCTGACTGGCCTCGTATGCAGCCTAATATCTCAGATGCATGGCAGCCGCTGGTCCACAGAGCCAAACGCAGGAATTAGGAGAACCCAAGTTGATTTGAAGCAGGCTCCAAATGATAGGGTATCGCAGGGAACAATTCAGCCAGGCATCCAAAGTCAGTTTAGCGAAACATCATGGTTGTAACTGACCTGCCTGCAGGCTGGCAGCCCCACGGACTGAGCTGTCACCTCCCCCCCCCCGGGTCCCCAAGCGCACATGGCCTCCCTCCTTCCTCAGGAACCCCGGCTCACGGAGCTTCTTTCTCAGCACGGCTTCCTAGTCCATCCACACAGCGCAAGACACACCCCAAACCAGAAACTCAACCAAACTCAAATGCAGAACACCTCTCAGTGTGAACGCATCTCCGTGGATTGCAAATGGCAATTACAAGGACATGTAGAAATGTAATGCATTTGGGACAAAGTAAAGAAGCAAAGGATCTGGGTGTGGTGGCGCACCGCTATAATCCCAGAGCTCTCGGGAGGCTGAGGCAGGACGTTCACAACTTTGAGCCCAGCCTGGGCAACTTAATGATTTAGTGAAACCCTGTCTCAAAATAACATAAAAATAGGCTAGGGATGTAGCTCAGTGTGAAGGCCCTGGGTTCGATCCAAGAGAGAGAGGGAGAGAGAGAGAGAGGGAAAGAGAGAGACTGGCAGGAATGTATAACTACAGTGATATAAATATGTGCTGTCACATACGGACATATCATATGCAGAAGATATGGCAAAAATAGCTCTACTGGATGGAGGAGACATTGGTTCTTTCTGTCTGAAAGTTCTTCAGTGAGATGTCACTGCCGGCTCTGTGACCTGGCTCCTGCCCCATGGTGCTGATGGCTGTCACCGGCAGGTCTCAGCCTCGGGGGGACAAGGCCACCTCCTCAGAGAGGGACTCCCCCTACACTGCACTCGCCACAACTTTTACTCCACCTCTACTTGGGCGTATGAACCAGACTGTGAGCGCCTTGAACCCAGCCACGCATGCGCAGCCCAGAGCACCCAGCAGGGACCTGGCGCCCCAAAGTGCTGACCATGGGAGGATTCCACAGCCGACCAGCAGAGAGCATTTTCCTCATCACACACACACACACACACACACACACACACACCCCACAATCACATGTTCACCACACCCCATGTCCTCACCACAAATACCACACACACTCACCACACACAATGCCATAAACACACCCCACAGATACTCACCACACACCCCAAACATGTACCATGGATTCACCACGCTCACTGCAAACACCACACACACACACACACACACACACACACACAGAGACACGCGTGCGTGCACCCCACATCCTCTGCGCCCGTGCTGTGAGCTCATCCCTTCCCCACTGTTGGGGCAGAAGTTTCCGCATCCCCCGTGGCTCCCTCTCCCCTCTAATGGGAACCAGTGCCCGGTGTCAGGAAGGCTTTTCCTGTAGGCAGGACCGTGCCCCGCTTCCCAGTTAGACCCTGAGTGTCACCCAAGCAGGTGCCATGACTGCGTGCCAGACAAACTGTCAATCTTCAAAAGGAAGGAAGGAAGGAAGGAAGGAAGGAAGGAAGGAAGAAAGAAAAGAAAATGACTGTTGCCTTGAATGGAAAGAAATAATTGTGTTTCTGTGCTAATTTACATCAGCGTGAACGTCTTGCTGCCCCGGAAAACAGATACTACATAAAACACTTCCCTAGCTTTGTTCGTAGCATGCCTTCTCCACCGTGAATGTAGAAATCTCATTTCAGGAGCTGCCCAGGGACTTCAGTGTCCTGGCCACACCTGTGGCGCTGACAGACCAGACAGGCAAACCAGGAAAGCTGGTCCTGTCAGAAACACTGACCCCGAGTCCACTGTTGGGCAGCTGTTCCTGTCCCCAAACTACTGTGCTCTCAGCCTTTTAAAATGGAAGCGCTAGAGACGATTACAGCCCCCATGAGCGACAAGGAGTGGTTCACACATCTTATTTATAGTCACCGGGTCCCAGCCAGGCCCAGAGCCTGCAGAGGAGAGCTTCAAGTGTTCCCGGCTCCTGCATGAGGAGCTGAAAGTCTGGTGGTGGCTGCCACCTACAGGAGGAAGTGGGGACCGGCTGCAGGAAACCCAGCCTGGTGACACTTAGGGTTAGAATGATGACAGGAGGGCCCCACACCATTTGGGCCCCAAAGTCAGCCTTTAGTAAATGCTTGCTGCATAATGACTGGGACCACCCAGGAGGACGTGGGGACAGGACCGCTACCAACTTTCCCTCGAGCCCTGAGGCTGTGCACGGCAAGGTGGCCTCACCACAGTCCGTCAGAGCCACCAGGGAGGCGCAGGCACTGGGGACCCGATGTAACTCACCTGGCTTTGGTGCTGCCCGATTTGGCGCTGTTGCCTGGGGTGCTATTTCGTTTCATTTATCTTCACGATGAAATATTTTGGAATTGGAGAGAGTTCTGCAAAATAAGAGAGCACCGGCATTAGCATGACCTCACAGACCTAGCAGTCCCAGCGGTGTCCAGGGTGAGCTGAGCGAGTCCAGGAACAGACGGGGCCTGCGCGTTTGCAAGGCTGCCTTTGGACTGTGTGCAGGGGCCTGGAGGAGCACGGCTGTTTGTGCTTCAGAAAGGCGCATCCTGAACACACGTCACACTAACTATAGGGTTCCCGGGGTGGAGGTATGTATGTGTGAGCACCACATGAGCGTGCCCCCGTCCCACTCTCCACCCTGCACACACACACACACACACACACACACACACACACACGCATGCACGCACGCACATGCACCTACTGTCATCCCCTCTTTCTTCCTCACAACAGCCAGATGATCATTTTTAAAATGCAGATCACCCAAGGCCCTGCCGTTTCTGTGGGTGCAGCATCAGTCCCCATTCCTCCATCTACGTCCAGCTCTGGGTCCCTAAGCCTCCACCACACCAGCCTTTGACAGTCCCTCAGACATGCCTCTCACCACACAGATGCTTCTGTCTTTTTCTACGCTGTCACCTCCTCCTGGACCCCTTCTCCCGCTCCCTCTCTGCCTCCTGAAGGTCTCCTCATCCTAAACATCGGTGGCTCTGAGTTGAGTGTCCCTGAGGCTGACCTGGTGGCCTTGTGAGATGCCCAGTGCTGGCCCAGCTCCTGGTCCTGATTCTGATCTGACGCTGGGGTGGGGGTGGGGCCTGGGAATCTGCACGGTCAACACATTTCCAGAGGACCCTGCAGTGGACACAGCTCTGAGTACTCCTGCCTGGATCTCAGTGCCAGTGTCACTTCTTCTGGGAGCCTTCCTGGACACCCCCACAAGGCCTCTCTGATGCATGGTCACAGCAACCTTTCTTGTCCCTCACAGCCCCTAAATTCAGTAAGGCTAGAGCTGAGATAATATACATCATCACTGCACCCCAGGCCCTACCTAGGCCAGCATTGAGTTCAGATTTAAAGCAATGGCAGGAAGGAAGTGGCTTCCACTCCTGCAGCCTGGCAGCTCCGCCCTCTGTCTGATGAGCCAGCAAGCGCAGAATCTGTTTGTTCCCTGCTCTGGGAGCCCCAACGCCGCCATCCGTCCATCTCTTCTGAAGCACAGAATTAGCCTGCAATTCGCTTGAAATCTCCCCTCTCCCTCTGCCCCACCTGCCTCTGTGGCCAGGATTTATCTTTGTTTCTAAAGCCTGGAGAGAGCTATGTTACTCCCTTGCTGGACAATGCACGATGCCAAACATGCACGTGTTCAGACCGCACGGGACTGCACGCAAGCAGAAAGAGGAGTGTGCACAGAAACTGGTAAAATCCGAATGAAGTTTTTATTTTAATCAACATCAGCTTACTGGCTTTAGTTAAACTGACATCATGCCGGAGTTTAATTCCCAGTTTTGTTTTGTTTTATTTTTTAAGACAAGGTCTCATTGTGTAGTTCGGGCTGGCCTTGAACTCACTATGTAGCCCAAGGTGGCCTCGAATTTGCAGTGCTGGGGTCACAGGCATGCGCTACCATGCCCAGCTGAGTTCCCAGTGTTGATCATCACGCTTCGGTTATTCTGTGAGGTGGAACTGCTGGGGGAAGCTGGGAGTACACGGGACCTCTCCGGGCTAATTCTGCAACTTTTATGTGAATCTAAAATATCCCCCCAAAAAAATTTTTTTTCTTTTTTTGTAATGCAAGACTTCTGGACATACAGAACTGAAATTCAAACTCTCAGTTGTGGAGTGGATTGTTTACATCCCCGACAACCTGGCCGGGGACGACTTGGGCAGATCGCGTTCCCTCGGCGTGGGGTCCATCTTTCCCAGCACTCGGGTGAGCCATGGAGCTCCCGGACACGCTCAGGTCCCCACTTCAGCTAGAATGTCTCTCATCCTGGGCCACCTGGCACCGTGGAGTCATCTTCTAAGAGTGAAGCAAAATCCCTTCCTTCACCCGACCTTCCTGATCTCTAAACACAATTCATCCCGGCATCACAGAGAACCTAGTCCTAGCAGTGTGCTGGCTCATCGTCTTACTTAATAAAGAAAAGGACGAAAAGATCAAGGGTGCCTGTGACTCCATCACTTTGCTGAGGGGAAGAAATACTGATACTTCCTCATCCATCATCTGATACTTCCTCATCATCAACCCTGACTTTCACTTCTATTCTCTGTTTCCAGAATTTTCTGTTGGTCCCTGCTAGCTCCTAAGCCCCTCCAGTGGGGGGGGTGCCACTAACTTTTTACAGCCAGGATGGCCTGGTACACAGTAAGCACTCCGTTAATTTTTGCTTTTTAAAACAATTTTGCAAAGCTGGGGATGGAACCCAGGGCCTCACGCATGCCAGGCAAGTGCTGTACCACTGAGCTGCAGCCTGGCCCTAAACTTTGCTCTTGGTGGGCCACAGTTATCAACTCATGGTACTACAGGGGCAAAAAGCCTGGGCTAGCTTTACCCTCGACTCTGAAAGCCAAACAATGTTCTGCCTGAGACCAAAGCATTGCGAGGAGTCTACATGTCACTTATCCCTGACGGCATATGATCCACAGTTTAGGTTTTGGAAGTAAAGCAAATTCTGAGACGCTAACAAAGGAGATTACTTCAAAACTTGGTGAGGCAGAAATTAGCAACAATCATCAAACCAAAACCCTTCCCCTAAATAAGTAAAATCACGGACTTTCAGATCTGCTTCTTAACCACAGGCAAAAACACAACCAGGAAGCTATTTCCCTGATATATTTGTTTATTTGCCAGGGAAATATTGATGTCCAGTTTTTAACAGATGCTATTTATATCAGAATCATAACAAAAGTGCCATCCATCTGCCTTGGCATCCAGAGAAAACATAATTCAACACGAGAGTAAAAATGTGCACAGCCAAACAGAAATGGCACCAAAAGCAAAAACTGTTGGAACTGGTTATCTCCGGGTTGGGGAGGGGGATTATCACTTGACTAAATTGGACAAAAATTGTAAGCAACACAAAAGATTCTGGCAGTTAAATCCAAATACTTGAGGAAAATCTCCTCCTTGTCTGCTCTGCTATCAAGTGGGTTCTGTTCTGTTCTATTTGGGGACACACACACTATAAAGTCCCCTCTAAAGAGTCCCATGTGCATCCACGCACACCTCAGTCATCTGCTGCCTGTCTTTACTTTTGGACGGTGGAGAAAGCCAGGGCTTTGGAGTCAAGGAGCGTGGGGTCGGATTGGCTCTACTATCTGCCATGCGAACCTGCAAGTGAATTAACCTCCTCCGGACCCAGTTCTCTCATTTGCAAAATAGAATAAAATCTCTCTTGAGAGCAGGTCTCCCCACCCGGAATCTAAGGTCCAGATCCACAGGCCTGCTTTTGGAGATCTGCAGACACTGAGGCTGAATGCAAAATTGTGTGTGAAATGATTCAGTGAAAGAGCAGAAGTGGTTACGATCACTGCTCTCAAGGCTGGGGAAGGGCCACAGCTCGTGTCCATAGGTGCCTGGCATGCAGTTAGAGTTTGTTCTCCGGGTGCTGAGGATGGAACCCAGAGCCTTGAGCATGCTAGGCAAGCGCTCTACCATTGAGCTATATTTTATTTTTTATTTTTTATTTTTTTTGTGGGTACTGGGGGGGGTCGACCTCAGGACCTCGCGCGCCAGCAGATGCCCGTGCCGCTGAGCGATATCACCGGCCCCTTTTTCGTATGTGGGATCCGGGAGTCGAACTCGGGCCCTTGCGCTTGCCGGGCAGGCGCTTAAGCCGCTGAGCCATCTCACCGGCCCTATTTTATTTTATTTTGAGATATGGTCTTGCTAAGTTGCCCAGGCTGGCCTCGAACTTGCCATCCTCCTGCCTCATCCCCACACCAGTAGCTGGGATTACAGCTGTGCACCGCCTCCCTTGGCTAGCATTCTCTATTTGGCAGCTGTTACTATTCTCAGGTCCTAGGAATGTACAGATGGATACATCAAGACAAAACATAGGGCAGAGAAACAGTTATAGCAGAAAGAGCTATGTGATATCTCAGGGGATTAAAGGGAAATCACACAGAACAAACCAAAAATCGGCTGGGAAACCCCTGCAAGACAGGACGGAGGCACCAGGAGTGTCAAGACAGGGAGGTAAGCATGGCTTTGGCATCCTCAGTGCCTAGGCAAGGCTTGCATAAGGTAGGTGCTCTATGAATCACTGCTAAGTAAATGAGCAAAGACTGAAACCAACCCAGGGGACAGGATAACACCATTCACAATGCCCCAGGGGTAAAAACTTTCAAAAAGTGTTGCTGGAAACTGTTATTACTCAGAAATTTTTAATTTCGAATGCAATCGTCTATACTCTCTCCTGAACAGTAAGGACAGGAAGCCCATACTTTCACCCCCAACCATGCTTCTAGACCCTCCCCAGCCTCCAATGAACCCCATGAGAAATTTCACTTAGACCTAGTATTAGCAAAGCTTTATCTTTTTCCTGGGAAATTAAAAGGGCTCCGTTGCCTGGACCAAAAAAAATTCAATTTCCTTCCTTCTTTTTTTTAATTTTATTTTTCCTTCAGTTGACAAGAAGCTCACAACTAAATCTGCAGCTCACCTTTATTGGTCATCATGGACAATCTGAGTATTCACCTACCACCTTTCCTATTCTATCTGTTTTTCATGACTTACATTTCTTTTTTATCATACTGTAGTTTTCTTACAAATTATCCCAAAGTCTTGGCAGGAGTTACAGAGTATACAAACATCAGAGAGTAGCAGCAAATGAATCAAGAACACAGGTTCTGTTACCAGGAGTCCTAGAGTAGAAGCCACATTCTACCATTTATCAGTTTTGTAAAGTCCTGTGTCCCTGAAAAATGGGAATAGTAGCTGAGCACAGAGGAGCATGCCTGTAATCCCAGCACTCTGGGAGGTTGAGTTTGAGCCCACCTTGGGCAACTTAGCAGCTTTGCAAGACTCTGACTCAAAATTTTAAAAATTTTAAAAGGGTAGGCTATTTAGTTCAGTGTGAAGGCCCTGGGTTCATTCCCCAGTATTGATCCCCGCAAAAAATGGAAATAGTAACTATACTTTTTCATAAGCAGGTTGTGAATAAATAAAAACAGGTATGTACAATTCCAAACTGTGCCAACAACATAGTAAGTACTTAGTAAGTAGAAGCCAGTAGTAGCAATCATAGTAATAGTAGTAGTAAAACAAGACAAATGGATGGAGAGAAAATAAATAACAAATGGCACCCAAAATAAATTAAAACAAAACAGTGAGAGGTCAAAACCAAGAGAAAGAAGTGGGAAATGAAGGTCTTTCCTACTAGAAGTAGATCATATTCTCATGTTCTGTATTGATAGAGTTTTCTCAAACTCTGCCCTTCCCTTTACACCAATCTTCCAAATGGTGAGGGTATCCTGGAGAACATTACACTGAAAGTAAATTAATATTTAAATACAGTACTAATGCTTAAACCCAAACAATACAATTGTGTAAGCCAAGATGTGGGATATTTTTAGATAAATATACAGTAAAACTTTGGACTGTAATTTGTTCTGTAGTTGTTCCACAAGACAAACAAACATTTCTCATAAATTTTAACTTGATACATGAGCCAGGCCTTGCAATAAGAATAATGCATGACACCAAATGTCACGTCCCCGCAGCTGAGCAAATGGTTCTCTCTCGTGCTGCTGTACTGGGGGTGATGTCGCCCAACAGCGAGAGCGTATGAAGGAGATCTTCTGCAGAGGAGGAGGAGAAAAAGGTGGCGGAAGTGTTTACTTCAAATGAGATTAGGGAGATGTGTAAAATGTGGGAAATAGTGCAAAATTTTGTAGAAAAATACCACCCAAGTAAGGCTGCAGCAGTGCAAGCAATGACTAACAACAATGCAATGTCACATTTCTGTGAAATCTTCAAAAGGAAGCAAAAACAAGTGTCACTGGATAGGTCCCTTGTTATAGTTGCATGAAAAGAGAAGCTTGCACTGAGCCAGGAGAAAGCAGTGATTATGTTGGTGACAGTGAAAGTCACCCTACGCAGTAACTCTCCTCTGCCTTGTCTCCCTCACACCAGCCACGAAGGTTTTCAAAGGTAAGTGCAGGTTAATTTGTTCATTTTTCTTTATATTTTGTACTTGCTTTATTATTTTGTATTCTATGACAGTGTTGTAATCATTTTTATATGACTGTTTTTGGATTGTGGAATGAATCATCTGAGTTTCCATTATTTCTCAGGGGAAATTCACTGTGATATACGAGTGCTTTGGATTACAAGCACGTTTCCAGAAAGACTAATGCTCACAAACCAAGGTTTCACTGTACTTTCCAAAAAGATCACTTGTGGCTTAAAAGAAACAAAGTGATTGTTGGCTTCTTTTGTTACAGTTTCTCATTGACATTAAGCAGCTTATTTTTCAATCCTGACAGAGAAAGGAGCTCTCCAGTAAACCTGTCTGCAATTCTCAGCATCTACTACCTTTCAACAGCCGCTCTTGATACACACCTGTGAAGAAGCTGTACTAAAGCAACTGCCTTGTTAACGCCAGCTCCCCGGGCTGGGCAGGCACCAGGGTACTGCACCTCTTCTCGGAGCTGGTTCTGTCTGCAGGTGCTGCTCAGCTGTGGGAATCCCAGCCTGGATGCTGCCTCAAAGACCTCTGTGCATAAGGAGGAAGTGGGCGGCTAGAAGGAGGCAGGAAAAAAAGCAGACAAGATCAGAGATCAAAATATAAAGTCGTGGGTAAGCATCTCTTGACAAATATCTACAAGCAAGTGTAGGAATGAATGTAGAACAGAAAGGGGAAGCACAGGTAACTAAAGTAGAACACTTATCCTCAAAGAAGCTTGCAGGAAGGTTGGGCGGGAGGCAAGCACATTCATAGATAATCCCAGCCATGCCTGACTCACTTTCAAATCCCCAGAATTTATCTGAATAAATGTTTGCAGAATTGAAGGTAATGGATAAAAGAAAAAGATGAAGGAACTGCAGTGTGTAAAAGTAGAATTTATTTACAGCATTTCTGTAAGTCCACCCCTTAGGGGGCACATATATAACTTAAGAAACACTATTACCCTGGGTCGGTGAGATGGCTCAGTGGCGTAAGCGCCTGCCTTCCAAGCGCAAGGGCCCGAGTTCGACTCCCGGATCCCACATACAAAAAAGGGGCCGGTGATATCGCTCAGTGGCACGGGTGCCTGTTGGCGCACGAGGTCCTGAGGTCGACCCCCCGGTACCCACAAAAAAAAAAAAAAAAAACACTATTACCCTTCCTGAAGACACATTGGAAGGCAAACATTTTTCAGCAAAAAGGAAAAAAGAGTGGAGGGGTGTCTTGGACAACTGTCTTAAGTAAGCCCGAAACCTCAGAACGGTTCACAAGGTGCTTCCAAAAAGGTTTCTGAGAGAGTCGGGGATAACTGTGTAATACCAGGGAGCAGGGTGTAAAAGAGCAGAGATTGTTCTATGAGACAGAAGTGAGTTTGAATTCTGGCTTTGCAATTGCCAGTTGTGTGACACTGGACAAGCCCCGTCACCCCGTAGCCTTCCAGTCCTCGTCTGTAAGACGGGGTTAATGATATTCAAGATATTGCGGTGGGACACGGACAAGTATGGGGCATGAAACATTTTGTAAACCGGAGAGGTTTAATCACACATTGCCCATCTACTCATCACAGGAATTCTGGGAGGAAGATGTCATCATTTTCGATGTTGTTTATACTGTCGTTTTCCCAAGTACTATTAAGCTCCATGGGAACGAGGAAGGCACTAGTCACAGCAGCCCCGGGCCTACTGTGCCGATGCTCCAGAACCGTGCTGGGTAAACGGATCCCCTCCCCTGAGACCTTGGGGTGGGCTGCAGCGATGGGAGGTCTTAGGGCTGTAGGACCCTCCAAGCAGCCTGGCCGGCCCCTCCTCGGCCCTTGGGCTCGCGCGCCGCCGCCCCGAACGCGCGCGGGTGCCGTGCGCCGAGGCCACTGTCGCCTTACCCGGGCCCGCTCAGAGTCTCAGCCTCACTCGGCCCACATTTGCGCGCGGACCCCTAGCCGCCGGGCCTCAGAGGCCCAGCCTATTTGGGTCTTCCGGACGCTGTTGCCCAGCGACGAGCTAACCCGCCGATTGGACAACAGGTCTCCGCCCCTGACAATAAGAGTGGCTGCTATTGGCCAAATCGGAGACAGAGTGGCCGGAAAGAGGCGGGGCCAAGCCAGCGGTCCCGCCCCCGAAGGAACTTCCGCCGGAAGTCCTTCCAATGGGGAGCTGGAGCCCAGCAACTGACGTCGTGGCGGCGGGTTTTTGTTACTTTGGCTTTCGCGCGAACTGAGTTCCGGTTCCAACAAACTCCTTAGGGCCATGTGGCCTGGGCAAAGCCCTCCTCTGCAGAAAACGAAGCGTAGCCAGCGTGGTGGCTCATGTCAGCACCCTGGGTGTCTGAGGCAAGAGGATTGCAAGTTCAAATTCAGCGTTTGTAACTTAGCAAGACCCTGTGTCAAAATGAAAAAGGGCCAGGGATGTAGCTCAGTGCAAAGGCTGTGGGTTCAGACCCCATTACATGAGGAGAAACCTAAAAACCGAAGCGTGCCCACTGGGTGCTTGTTATGATCAATGGAATAATGTAAAACCTCGACCACGTGCTGGGCCTTTCATGAATTCTGGAGCAGATGGCGATTTCCGCTTGTTTCCCTAGCTGGCGTGTCTAATTGTGTCGCATCTGTGTGCTGGAGGAGACAGCCCCATGAAGACAGGAACTGTGGGCTTAGCCGGGCACTGTCCTCAGCCTTACCCGGTGCAGATATTGGCTATATGAGTGGAGTATGGCAAGAGTCACAGGGCCCTGTGGGACCTGACGAGCCATATCAGGGATCCTAATAATAGTCATTGGCGCTAACTCTGTGGAACAAGTCCCTTTGCCAGAATCTGAGTAGTTACATGTCATCTTCACGTCTGCCTTCTCTTGGGATTTTTGCTGATGTGCATAGCAGTTCTCTGGGTGCTCTGGGAACCTCAGGGACCTCAGCCCCTTTCCACGCCAGGGATTTCATGCAGTCAAAGTTAATTTCATAATAATGCTAAAACATTACTCACCTTTTCACTCTTATTCTCTCAGGAGTGTGTGCGGTGGTTCTGCAGAAGCTCAATGTGGTACTGCAATGGACTAAATGCAAAGCAAGATATGAGAAACCAGCAATCTTCTACTAAGCCAGATATTGAAGAGATTTGAAAAGATTTTTCCAGTAATTTTTTTGTTTTGCAAAATGTAATTTTTCATTAAGATTGTATTAGTTTTACCTAATCATTTTATTGATTTTCCAATATGGTAAATACTGATAGATATAACCAACATAAGCAAACGTTCTTTGGCATCCTCGGTACTTTTTAAGGAAATAAAAAGAACGCCGAGGGCAGAAAGTTTGAGCTCAAAGAGCTTAGATCATGCCCTCTGTCCTAGCCAACAATCTCATTCTTTCCCTTCTCTTTCGAAATGAGCTCTAGTATCTTGCATCTTTTTTTTCAAAGTTTCATTTCCAACGCATTTCTGGGCCCTGTTTCCCCGCTTTGCAGTAGAGCTGTCCATTCTTGCTCCCTTTCAGTTCCCATTCACTCCTGAGAAGCAAGCCAGAGATGCAGCACCATCACTGCCCGGCACCTGGGCCTTGCCATAAATACTCGCTTTTCATCACACGTCACCTTCCCGCTCCGCAGCATCCAACCCGATCGACCACTCCTTCCTGTCTAGAACACACTCCCATTGGCTTCTCTGACATCACACCAACTACTTGGTTCTCAGGACCCACTGGTGGTTTCCCCTTCTTCATGACCTCTGGGTGATAAGGTCCCTCTGCCTCTGCCCTAGGTTATGCTCTTGCCCTCATTGCCAGCCTTGACTCCACAGCTTGATCCACCCACATCCCTCACTGCACCATTGCAATATATCACTCAGATTAGAGGGCCTTGTTGTTATCCTGTAATGATCATTGCTTCACCCTCCACATGTAATGTTTCAGCAACGCTTGTTGGTTCTAATGCCACAATACATAGGATATTAGTAATCGCACTCATCCATTCTACCCAGCTACACCAGCACTGCCCTGCACTGAAATCTGTTTTTTCTTGCGATAGAACTTTCACGCTGAGCTACATCCCCAGACCTTTTTTACTGTTTATTTTGTGATAGGGTGTTGTTAAGTCACCAAGTTGCCCGGGCTGAGTTCAAACATGTGATCCTCCTGCCTCAGCCTCGAAACGTGTTGGGATTACAAGCGTGTACCACCTCCTCCTGCTGGGTCCACTCAGTATCTCATTCTCCCATGACCACCAGAGTCACAGAGCACAGCAGCCAGCTTGTAGGGGCTCCTGCTGGTCAATCTGATGGGTTTCTTCCAAAGCCTCTCTCCTGGCTTATCCACAGCCAGCATCTCTGTCTTCAGCAGCTTGTGTGTCCTGATTTACCTTTCTCATGACGCCAGTCAGATGGGAGCAGGGTCAACTCTGTGACCTCTTTTTAACTGAATCATCTCCTTAAAGGCCTCTCTCTAAGGCTGGTCACATTCTGAGGGAGACATTTGGGGTTGGACAGAGAGTGCAATTCAGCCCATAACAGGCATACAGGTGTTCTTTATTCTTGTTCTTGAAACTCTTTTTGAAAGTTTGAAATTATTTCTAAATAAAAAATGAGAAAAAATCTGTGGGTTTCCTTTACAGCACTCATTTGCAATTACTTATTTTGTTTACAGATTTACTACCCTTGTGTCGATACCACACTGCCTTCATTACGATTACCTGATGGGACGTCTACCTCTAAGGGCTCCAGTTGTGCTGTTCTTCAGTAATGCCTTGAGTAATTGTGATGCTTTGCATTTTCCTGCATATTTTAAAATCAGTATTCCAAGCTTAACATCAGAAACAGCAAAGCCTTCCAGGGCTTTGCACTGGGTTTGCACTGAATTTATGAGACAACTGACATCTTTATAATATTGATTTTACAATCCACCAACTTCATGCATCTCTCCATTTAGGTAGGTCAATTTTTCTTAATAATATTTAGTTTGGGGCTTTGTTAAATCTATTCCTAGGTTGTTTATATCTGTAGTAAATTGTGTTTTTAATAACAAATAATTTACTTCTTATTGTGATAAAATATATAAACAAAGTTTGCCAGTGAAACCACTTTAAGTATACAAATCAGTGACGTGAATTACATTTACAGTTTGTACAACCATCACTGCTGTCTGATTCCGGGATTTTTCATTACAGTGAACATAAACTCTGTACCCATTAAGCAATAACTCCCATTTCTTTCCCCAACCCTAGGTCCTGGTAACCTCTAATCTACTTTCTTTTCCTATGAATGTACCCATTGTAGATATTCCATGTGAGTGGAGTCAAACTATTTTTCTTTTTGTGCCTGGCTTATGTCACTAGGCCTACCACTGCCTAGGTCCATTCACATTACAGTACGTATCAATCCATCACTTGGAATGGCTGAGTAATATTCCATTGCGAATATGTGGCTGATTCTAAGATACCCCCGGGATTCGTTTAAGCAGGCCTGGTAGACATGCCAATGCAGAAATGACTCATAAAGGAAGAGGTCCTTAGAAACAGGAGGCCGAGCCTGTCACCAGGGCCATACAGGAAGCTGCAGGGTTGACCAGGAAACCGAGTGAGGAGAACATGGAGGCAAGAGCACGTATCGGGGTTTCAACCAGAGAGGAAAGTTAACAGCCTCAGCTTTGGCTCACGTGACTCATTAACAAGGGCTGTGGCGCTTGGGGGCTGTCTCCAGTGGCCTGGCACCTGCTCCTGGGGTCAGTGGAAAGAGGGATGGTGGCCTGAGTGTGAGAGAGTTCAATAAAGGACGTAGCGTGGGCTATTGGGCTTTGAATTGGGTGGTTTTCATCTGACAACTGGACTTGTAAGATGGGCAGTTTCTGCTGTGTTAGAAAGGTCCCAGGATGTCAAAGCACCAGGAAATACAGAAAATAAAAACATGGAGACATACATGTGCTGTTTGTCCACTCAGCTGTTGGCAGATACTTGGGTTGTTTCCACCCTTGAGCTACAGTCAGTGTTGCTTCCATGAACACTAACATACCAGTGTCTGAGACCTGCCTTTATTTCTTAATTCTAATTATTATTTTTAAATTTATTTTAGTGTTTCGACAAGATCTCAATTATGTAGGCCAGGCTGGTCTTGAACTAGAAATCCTCCTGCTTCAGCCTCTCAAATGCTAGGATTACAGGTGTGCGCCACCACACCTGCCATGAGTCCTGCTTTTTAGTTCTTCGGGGCATAGAACCAGGAGTGGAATTGCTGGGTCATGGAATTCTAAACTTTACTCCGAGGAGCTGATAAACTGCTCCCTGGCGGCTGCCTCCGTCCATACCACACCAGTGCTGTAGGAGGGTTCCGATTTCTCCATATCCTGAGCAGCACTCATTTTCTAGGGTTTTGGCTTTGGGTTTTGTTCATTGTGAAGTGGTGCCTCGCTGTGGTTTGGGTTTTCATTTCCCTAATGATTAATGAGGCTGAGCGACTCTTCATGAGCTTCTTGGTTGTTTGGATATCATCCTTGGAAAAATCTACTCAAGTCCATTGCCCGTTTTTCAGTTAGGTCCGTTGCCCTTTTGTTGAACTTCCGGCCATCTCCACATACTCTGGATATTAAACCTGTATCGACTGTATGAGTTGTAAACATTTTTCCCACTCTTTTTACTCTTGAAAATCATACAGTAATTCTTTTAAGTTTCCTTTTCTAATTCGGTTGCTATTATACAGAAACATGACTGATTCTGTATGTTGACTTTATAGCCAATGACTGATAATTTCATTCATTTTAATTCTAGTAACAATAAGCTTCTGTATTTTTGACTTGCCCAATCTTGTCATTTGTAAATACTTTTGAAATGTTATACTACTTGTTTTTTTTTTTTTTTTGTGGGTACCGGGGGGTCGACCTCAGGACCTCGCGCGCCAGCAGGCGCCCGTGCCGCTGAGCGATATCACCGGCCCCTTTTTCGTATGTGGGATCCGGGAGTCGAACTCGGGCCCTCGCGCTTGCCAGGCAGGCGCTTACGCCGCTGAGCCGTCTCACCGGCCCACTACTTAAGTTTTAAATCTTGTCCTTGCCTGCCTGCACTAAGATCTCCAGCACAGGGCTGAAGAGTGGGGAGAACAAACACTCTTGTCTCCTTTCCATGCTTTCAGTATTTCACCATGTAACATAAGAGTGATTGAAAAATATGGTGAATGTTTAAAAATTCTCATCCCATCCTTCTGGCCACTTTCGGGAGTTCTGAAGTCCTCCTTCATGAGCGTCTTTACTTCCAAGGTGCGATTAAAAATACAGTAAATGCTGTTGCTGAGGGTCTTTCAACAGAAAGGCAGGCTTGTAAAAACATGACACTGCGTCCTCGTCCACCTTATTCCCTGGATCTGGCACCGTGTGATGTCTGGCTCTTCTCCAAAGTCAAAATGACCATGAAAGGTCAACATTTTGAGTTGATCCAGGACATTGAGGCAGCCTGAAAGTATATATAAAGACACGAAAGAGGACTTCCAGAACTGCTTCAGAAAGTGGCAAGAACAAGGGGCTACGTGTGTTCAAAGCAGGAGGGGATATTCTGAGGTGAACTAATGGTAATGTCTCTTACTTTAATGTTTTTAAATTTAAATACACTGTATTTCCAGGTGTGGTGGCACACACCTGTAATCTCAGCACTCAAGAGGTTAAAGCAGAAGGATTGCCATGCATTCAAGGCAGACTGGGCTACATAGCAAGACCCCATCTCAAAAACATAATAAACAAATAAACAAAAACTGTATTTTTCCATCACAACTTGTATACTATTTCCCTTGGGGTTGGAGGGTTTTGTTCGTTTTTGTTTTTGTAGGTATCTATCACCAGACTAAAGCAGTTTCCTACTAGTCCTAGTTCACTGAGAATTTTTATTTTTAAGAAGTTTTTAATTCTACCAATTTTTTCTATACTTTGAAATGATCTAATGATTTTTCTTCTTCATTCTGTTAATGCGATGAATTCTTACTGTTGAAACTAGTTTGAATTCCTAGAAAGCTCTACTGTTTTTATGTATCACTGTATTCATTTAGCTAACATTGTTTAGGATGCCTGTCCAATATTCATGTCGTCCTAGAAGCCCACAGCCACACTCACTCATTTACGTATCACCCATGGCTGCGCTTTCAGACTTGCCCGCAATGTTATAGGAACAGGGACAGGGACTGTGTAACCCACAAAGCCCAAAGAATTTACTCTTGGGCCTTTTGCAGGAAAAAATTAGTGAGGCCTTAGGCTATTTTCCAGGGAAAGACTGACTAGTATCTTCCTTTTCTTGTAACGTCCTTATCAGATTTTAGTATTAAGGTTATTCTGATCTCACAGAATGTGTTTGGGAGGGCTTCCATTTTTTTCTTCTCTCAGAATTTGTGTAATATTTGTGTTAAGTGTTTTCTTTAAATGTTTGCAAAGCTTGGTGAAGACATTTGGTCCTGGAGTTTTCTTCATGGGAGGTTTTTAATAAATGGTTCAATATGTGTGTTAGTTATAAGACTACTCAGACTTTCTATTTTCTCTTGTGTCAAGTTTGGTAAGTTGAGTGTTATGGCTGTGTCTAGACATCCCCCCCAAAGCCTTATGCAGTCATAGGTGGGGTTTTTCAGAGGTGGCTGGATCTGGAGTGTGTGACACTGGGATTGATTCATGGTGCAATGCTAGGCTCAAGGGCACTAGGATTAAGGGTGTGAGTGCCACCCGCCCTAAGTAGCCTGGAGAAGATGTAAGGGACAGAAAGAGCTGTGGTCGTCTCTTGTTGCTTTGCTACCTTCTGCCCGCCATGAACTGTCTCTCCTCTGTGATGCCTGTCTGCCATCCACCCTGTCTTGAAGCCAGCTAATTACGGACTGAAACCTCTACAAACTGTGAGCTAAATAATTCTTTCCTCCTTTAACTTTGGGTGTCAGGTATTTTGTCTCAAGAATGAGAGAAAAGTAGCTAAGACACTGAGCTTTCCAAAGATTTTGTTTCATCTTAGTTGTCAAGCATATTGATACAACATTGTTTTTCATATTCTCCTGGTCATTGTCAATTGCAGCAACTGGGGTGACCAACTCTCCTATTTGCCAGGAAATGGAAGTTTCCCCGGAACATAAGTCCTTCAGTGCTAAAGCCAGGACAAGTCCAGGCAAACCAGGTCACCCTCATTGGATCCATAGTGATATCTTTTATTTCCTTCCAGTTAATGATTTATCAATTTTATTAAATTCTTTGAAAATATTGAGTTTTCAAGTACAGCTCTTATTCATTTTCACATCATTGATTTCTGCTTTTTATTTCCTTCTTTCTTTCTTTTGGGCATAATTTTCCACTCTCTTCCTAGCATAATGATATGAATATTGAAATAACTGGCTTTCAGACTTTCTTGTCTTCTAAGACATGTGATTAAGGCTATAACTTCCACTCTATGCCTGACTGTAGCTGCATTCCTTGCGTTCTGCTATGATAGACTGTCTTTTAGCATTCTGCTCAACATCTTAATTTAATTTCTATTGGAACGGCTTTTATGACCTATGGTTGCACAGAACTGTATTTATTTACAAACATTTGGGGAATTTCCCAGCTATATTTTTGTTGTTGCCATCTAGCTTAAGTCCATTGTGGTCAAGGAACATATAAATAAGATTTCAATCTGTTGAAATTTCTTGAGACTTACTTTATGATTCACCATATGGTCAATTTTGGTAAGTGTTCTACGTGCACTGAAAAATAATGTGTATTTTGCAGTTTTTCTGAAGTATTTTTAAATTTAGGTTAAGTTTGTTAATTGTGTTGTTGACATTTCCATCTCTTAATTTTTTGTGGTTGTTGTTTGTTCTTTCAGTTTCCAAGAAAGATGACTTGATAAATTTTATTCAGTGTGGGACTGGTGGCAAGAAATTAACTTTTTATTCATCTGAAAATGTGTCAATTCACCTTGCTTGTTAAAGGATATTTTTGCTTAGTATAAGATTCTAGGTGGGCAATTACTTTCGTTCAACATTTTATTTTATATTTTTTTGAAACAGGGTCTTGCTATATAGTTCAGGCCTTGAACTCACCATGCATTCCAGGCTGGCCACCATGATGCCAGTTAGTTATGGTCTGGGTTTTATCCTTTCTGTTGCAAGGATAAAATTCTTTGTAACTGTTGTTCTTTTGGAAATATGTGTCTTTCTGTTCTCTGGAAATTTTAAACATATCCCTAGGTGTGTTTTCTGTTGTCTTTTCTCACTTGGGTTTGAATATGTGGCTTAATATCTTTCATCAGTATTAGAAAATTCTCACCCACTCTCTTCAAATATTGTTTCCCATTCTCTCTTTCTTTGACTGAGTCATGGGACCTAGTTGTATAACATTAGGACAGTTTTTAAAATACTACATCCTGCAGCTGTTTATAATCTCCAGGATTATCTCACTGTTTTATTAAAATACACTTTAGAAGATCTATTTAAAATAATATCTAACCAGACATAGTGGTGTATGCCTGTAATCCCAGCACTTAGGAGGCTGAGGCAGGAGGATCACTGCGAGTTCAAAGCCAGCCTGGGCTACATAGTGAGTTCAAGACCAGCCTGCACTACTTTTGTCTCACAAAAACCAAAAACCAAATAAAATAAAATAACGTTTAATACATCCACAAAAAAACCCTAATGCTTTGGCCCCAGGAATTTACCAAATGTGTGTTAACTGGCCCTGTCCTTCCCCCTCCACCTTTCGCCTCTCCAATTCCATCAGGCTCCTCCAGTTCAAAACCTGCAATAGTTGAGGTAATTTGTTATCAAAAGTAAGGAACTAAGGAATGAACCACTGCGTGACAGTCTTTGAAAGGATTCTAGCCCTCAGTCGCCGTCTTCTGAGGGATAATTGTAGGTGGGGAGCTCCGGCGGTCCGGCTGTGGGAGCGAACACAGCATTCCAGCACGAACATAACGAATGTCTCCGGAACCAGTCGAGATGATTCTGGGGTCCATGCAGCTGAGAACCGGGTAAATGCAAACCCTCGCTTGTTTCCTTGGACCACGGGATGGATGGTCTCCTCCACATACATCAGTCCTCCCTTACTCCCCATTTTGCTGTCTCTTGATTCAGTTAACCATGGTCGACTGTGCTCCAGAAATACTCCACAGAAGATTCCAGAAATAAACAATTTCTAAGTTTTTCACTGTGCACTGTTCTGAGAGTTTGTGACCGAGACTGACCCCCTCCCAGCCCTGGATGTGAACCGTACCTCTGTCCGGTGAATCCGCACCGTGGACCCTGCCCTCCCATCCATCACTCAGTCCTCACCTCGGTTGGCAGATCGACTGCTGCAGTCTCTCAAGTGGCCCTTCCGCAGCAGCGCGGCACCACCCCCACCATGCCACTCACCCCACCTCCCCACTCGGACACAGCAACGTCTCCCTCACCAGGAGAAGGTGTGAGTGTAATACAATAGGGTGCTTGAGAGTGGGAGACTGGAGTCACGCAGCTTTTATGACGGTGTATTGTTAATATCGTTCTGCCCTATGATTAGCTAGTGCTGTCACTTTCTTTATTATGCCTAAGTTTTAAACCACACTTTATCCATGGGTCTGCATGTGTAAGAAAAATCATGGCCTTCTAGAGGATTCGAGCCCATCCTCATTTTCTGCTCCCCCCCATGTCTTAGAAAGTGACCCTGAGGATGAGGGGGATGACTGTGTTTAAATGACTGACTAGACCAGTCTGTCATGAGGTCTGTCGTGTAGTTCTTCTTCTTTTTTTTTTTTTTTAAGAGCATCTTTATTCCAAAATGTTCTACCTGCTCTCGGAAATCTCTTACTTCTTTGGGAACAGATAATTTACTACTCAGAAGAACCTAAATTCACCTCACTAGTTGCTTATCTTGATGAAACTATAATGTCTATTCTAACAGGTGTGATCTCTGTTCAAATAAGACCAGAGTGCTGTCATGTGGCAATGCCTGCAGGGAACATTTTGTACAAGACTGGTATCTCCTCTGGAAAAGCATTCCCAGTGTCCCAGCACAGGGATGGCCCAATGGGTCTGTTTTCAGCAGGGTTGAGCCTAGATTTTGGGGTGTGCTTGCTACCCTCTCCACAGTGCCCTTTGACATCTCATAAACCACAAAGTGTGACACTCACCAAGCAGGAAGAGTCCCATCTCCACCGCTTCTGCCATCACGTAGATCTGCTGTTCTAGACCTTCCTTGGGTGAAGGTCTGGAAAACAAACCAGGAAGAACTGGAGAAAATATTTTTACACCCAGGATATCCAACAGATTGCTCATCCCCTCGGTAATCAAGAAGAAACTCTGGGATCGTGCAGGGCTGCTGGCAATAATCCTCCGCCCACCCAGCAGATCTGATGACTCGGAGTCGCATCCCACTTCTGTTCACCAAGTTGGGGCTATCCTGATCTCAGTTCCCGAATAATCTTATGAATGGAGATTCAGGTAGCACCTGATCCAGTCCTGAGAAGTCACACACTGTTTCCCACCACGTCTAGGAATAAAGGACGGAAGGACACACACGTGATCTGCATGTGCCACTGTCCCCTGGACACTGTCCTTCTGGCCACCTTGTACGACAGAGCCAAGCCTCTCCTCGGCTGTGCTTAGGAGAACAGAAATTAAAACATATGAGCTATACATAGCTCTCTTGGAAAAGCTACTGTGGTTATTTTCTCCTTACTAAAATAGATGCTTTCTCTCTCTTTCCCTCCCTCTCTCTCAGATATTTACCTTGATAGATGATGCGGCCACTCATTTTTGTTCAATCAGGCAGAAACGAAACTGCACATTTTAAATACTGTCACTACAAATAATTGATTATCACTTGTAAGCAAGGGGCCATTTTTGTGTCTATTTTAGGATCTGGGATTGAGGAAGACGCAGCCAGGGCTTGTGTAGTACTTGGTACGCGCCCCCTGGCCCCACGATGTCCTAATACGCCATCCAGCTCTTAATTTCCTTTGACGGTTGCTGGTTGTCTCCTTTCATGGAAACGGGAATCCAATCCACTTGTCTTGCTCCTGAACAAGATTCCACAGCGCAGAACGCTGGTGTTGAGAATCGTCATGCATCCTGCCCAGCACACACTAAACTGCTGCAAGCTTGCAGGAACGGCGCTCCCTCCGGAGTAAAGCAGCCGTAAGAAAAGAACAATTTCATGTCTCGTACGCCTGGGTGGCTAGCAAACCCCTGGCAATCACAGCAATTCTCTCTGCTAAAAGCTCGGGTCTTGCAGCAGCTTGTAATTAGTGTTGTTTAGCATTTCATTTGTCTTTAGTCGGGTAACAAGCATTTATTGATTACCTTATAGGAATGGAGCACTGTACTAAGCACAGCATGGGGACAGGGACAGACTGCTGAGTGTCTACTCGGGAATGGAAGCGCCTCCTTCATGAGCACGGGGAGCTCGTGGAAGCCACAGCCCACTGCGGGGATGGTTTTTTTTTTTTTTTTTTTTTGTGGGTACCGGGGGTCGACCTCAGGACCTCGCACGCCAGCAGGCGTCCGTGCTGCTGAGCGATATCACCGGCCCTACTGCAGGGACTCTTGTCCCTTCAGAATTCAGGTTCTGTGTTCTGGGGTTTGCCACTCTGCAGAGACACGCTGCCAGTGGGGATGCACCAGTCACCCATTCTCTAGGCTAAGGAAGGCCAGCATTTCCTCCTAGGGTCCCCAGAGTGGTGGGGACATAGGACAATGGTAGCCACCAGCCAATGGAAGTCAGCCAGTCTGCCATATTCGGCAATGCTCCTGAGGTCTTAGCTTAAAACTGAAGCCTCGGTGAGAACAGAACTGGGGGTGGAGGGATGCAGATGCGCTCAGAGTGGGGATTGCATTTAAGGTCAGTGTGGGGCAGGGGTGGACGTGGGCAGGCATCACTAAGAAATGGAGGGGCCAGGGACGCCACCCGGGGAGAGCACGTGCTTAGCATTGGTGAGGTCTCGGGTTCAGTTCCCAGCACGAAACTTAACTAGCAGGAAGACTTTGCAAGGGTGTGCACAGTCCTTCCGGGCTGGCAAGGTGGACGTCGGAAGCGAAGGGTAAGGCTATGAAGTGAGCGGAGGGGGCCCTTATGGCGAGCAGCAAACTGCCTGCTCTGGGGTTGGGGACACGGGCAGCAGGACGCAGCTGCAGGGCCACACTGGCGGGATCCAGAGGGTGGCGGGATGTGCCAGTGGTCTCCAAGGCCTTTCTGTTCTCCTCCTTAACCCCAAGGAAAGTGAAAGAGATGTGGCCCTGCTGTCCCCAAGCTTTCTGAGCAGACACTGTGTCCCAGGTAAGACACGGCAGGCTCAGTATCAACCCAAGGCAGAGCTTGCAGCCCCCGGACCCTGTGCTGTGGTCAGGGCCTGAATGAGTGGAAGCTGGGTTTCGGCCACGGACCGGCGTCCAGGCAGGGGCGCCGCACATGTGGGCACGGAGGGTGAGCCAGTGGGTTGGGGCGGAGACGGGCTCCAGGCTGCCAGCTGTGTCTGACATTGTTTTTCCTCCCTCTGGAAACCCAGTGTACCAGGTTGTAAAGCGGAGAAGCGGGACACAGGAGCACCAGGGAAGGGCGATTTCAGCCTCTCACCCAAGCCTTCCTTCAGAGGCTGCGTGGGCTGGAGACAAATCCTGCGGCTCTGATGACGCCCTCCCTTCTGCAGGGACGGCCCTGCTCGGGTACTGTCACACTTCCGTCCCCAGCTTGGTGCCCAGCGCCATGGATGTACACGTATATAAAGACAACAACCTCAGAAAGAGAAAATACATTTCCTGGCTGGTTTTTATTTTTGAGCATCCTCGGGTTTTTCACCCCTGCTGTGAGCAGCACGCAGACTCCGCGGAGGCCGGAGGCAGACTTCAGGACCGCGGCTCGGGCTCCGGCCCCAAGGCTGTGACTCACACTGTCTGCCGTGCTGCTCCCCTGCCCTCCCAGTCTCCTGGTTGCTGCGGAGGTGGTGTTTCCACAGAGCAGCGCAGTGGGGACACTTCCGTGGTCACAAACGGGTGCAGAGCTGAGAGACCCTGGAACCTGCCCCTGTGAATGGCAAATCCCAAGGCCACAGGGACAGGGCAGGTGACAGTACCGGGGGGTGGGCGGGAGCCAGGGCCTCTGTTCCTAACCAGGCCTCTTCCCACACAGATGTGGGTGACAGTGAGAGCAGACCCCCAGTGACTTCCCAGCAGCAGGTCAGCAGGGAGCAGGACCCGAGCCCTGGGTGGTGAAGGAGCAGAGGTTGGGAAATGGGGACAAGGACAGGGAGCAGGGGCGGGTGAAGACAGGACCCCACCTGGGACTGGTTCAGGGAGATGCAGGCTCTGCTGGCCAGCCAGCGGCAACCAGGGCGGAAGGTTTGATGGCAGCTCTACCCAGTAAAGACAGTATTCACTCAGCAGGCGCAGGCTGTGCCCAGCCCGGCCTGGGAAAAGACCCCCCGCAGCACCTGTTTCAGGGTGCTGCTGTCCACAGAGGGAGACAGCTACGGAACAGTGAGGGGATGCGAAGAGGGCAGGCAGGCGTGGTGGGGAACACGAGGGGCCAGGTGGCACGCAGGGCTGAGGGCTGTTGGGGTGGATCGTCCGGGGAGCAGTGGGCTGGCGTATGCAAGGGCCAGGGATGCCACAGAGGCCGGGCCCCGCCCAAGGCGTCATGCAGTGAGAGGGGAGGATGGTACCGAGTGGGGAGGCACAGGCCGAGTGCAGAGCAGGGCCGATGCTCCGGAGCCCACACCAGAGGACTCGCTCCACCCCCGTGGACAGCTGTGCCAGTGTAGGACGGCCCCACACACACCCAGACGGGGCTGCATGTGCGCGCGCCTGTCCTGAACAGCGTCCTTCTGCACTGCACAGGGCGCCACACCTCACCCCTGGAAAGAACCAGCAACACTACTGTGGCCGCCAGGGCGAGGGTTTTGTGGTTTCCCCTGAGATCTCAAAGCAGCCTCTGTCTCGCTGGCAGCGGTGTCGTGAAGGTTCTACGGAGAGAGCGGGACACACATTACCGCCACTGTGTACATCACGGCACTGGGCTGGAGGCACTGAGTGACTTAGTGCTGCAGGTGGGCGAGCCGTGCAATGTGCGGACCCCTCCAAAGGACAGGCTCCAAATGGCCGAGTGCCAGGGCAGAGCAGAGACCTGAAACTCCCTGCGGGTCGCCCAGGCACTTCCTGGAATCTCACCAGTCTGTCAAGTCCAAGTCAGGTCACCACTGACCTCTACTTCTGGGGACTCTGGTATTCGGAAATTGCGGTGGAGTGTTTTGCAATGTAACAATGAGACCGCTGCCCCTTCTCTGCCTCTAGGCTCCTCCTACTCAGGCCCCAGGGCTCGACCTCCCTCCCCCACACACTCCATCCTCCAAATCTGCTCTCACCTGCATCTTCACAGCACCTCGGGCCATTTCTGTGTAGCTCCCAGGAGCAGGAAGGAGATAACAGCAGCAGCACAGGAAGCTCAGAAGCACAGGCTGCCTGGTGCCAGTCCTCATCCAACCCCACCTCACCCCCCGGCCACCTCTGCCCCTGCAGTCAATCACACGGCAGCCAGGGGAGCTGTAAAAAGCCAATCAGGCAGGACCCTCCAGATGGAGCCCTCTGAGGCTTCCTCTTAGCCCAAAATTCAAACCTCATGACCTAGGAAGCCCTTGTGAACTGGCTGAGTCCCGCCAGGAGGCCTGCAGTCTGCCAGCACGGTCCTATTACCCAGCTGTCCCCATGAAGCTCCAAGCCCAGATTCTTGCTGGCTGCCCCAGCATCATCTCCAGGCCCCCTAGTCCTCCCCAGGCCTGCTGGCCAGCTCCCTGACAGCACCCTGGAACTGAGCTTGTCCCGAGTCTCCTTGGCAACCTGTCTCCCCACTGGGACCTGAGCTCCAGGAGGCTTGGGCTTACTCACTGCCACCTCCTCGGTGCCCAGCACAGGCCTGGTACACAGGGAGTGTCACGTGTCCATGGGACGATGGCCCGTGCAGAGAGGTGTTTAAGGGAGCCTCTGAGCCCCCGCACCTCCACTGGCTTTACACAGCTTGTAAGTGACCAGGACGGGCCTTCCAGGGCACACAGGGCAGACAGTGAAGCAACCAAGGCCTGTGTTCGTTCCAGATCCCCAGCAAGCACAGGCGAGGCTCTCACCTGAGAACCGAAAAGGAGCGCCCCTAACGGTGAAGAACTCCCCAGGTGCCTCACTCTCAGTGACGACGACGTCCTGGACATCCCTTCCACAAGGAATCAGGATGTGGCTTTGGGACCCCTGGTGGGGAATCGGCCAGGTCGGTCTCTGCCACAGTGGGGTCCACAGTGCCGAGGGCGTCCCAGGATGGGCAGACACTGGAGAGATGGAGGCACGCGGTCCCACGGGCCCAACAAATCTCTCCTGATCTCCTCCTTTCTCCCCCACCCCTCCTTCCACTTTCATTCATAGGAGAGGTCAAAGGTGAAAGGGGGAATAAATAGGGTGGGGGTGTGCAACCTTTGTTAAGTTTCAACATGAGTAAAACTGCCTAATTCTGCCTCATCAAAACCCAACATGGGCCTGTTTCCCTCTGCAACCAATCCCCTGGAGACGGCATCCATGAAGGTCACTCCTGTTGTCCCCATCTCCAACCGCCAGCACACACACTCAACAAAAGGCAGGGAAGGTGTCTTTATTAAAGATGCAAGCAAGCACAGAAGTATTATGTGTAGTGCCCAGGAATATCCATATAGTACTAAAAATAGAAAAATAGAAATAAAATTTCACAGAAAGCAGCCTCCCTCCCAGACACACAGAAAAAGTGCTGCCACCCACGTGTCTTGGCCCCGTCCCAGCTTTTCCCAAATGGAAACTCAGGCTCCCATCTGCACCTGCTTCACAGACAGGATCCCCCCAACAGTGCGACCCTGCCCCACCCGGGACAGAGCCGGCCACTGGCATCTCCCACCTGGCCGGCTCCCCATTCCTCCTCCAGCCACACGTGGGCCATAAAGGAAGCAAGTGGTGGGCAGTAAAGACATGGCCACTGCCCCCAGACATACTAAGGTGTGGGGGGACAGAGGGCGCTCAACTTGAAGAACAGTTCTCAGCGGAGGGCCTCAGGCACAGGGGGAACAAACTGAAAACTAGACCCAGGACTTTTAGAAATGTGCTGGACTACAAAGCCTCTGCTTGCCAGTGTATGTCACTGCTTCAGGGGACAAAAGGAAAGCCTGTGGGATCTGACTCCAGAGCTGGGTGTCTGGGTGTCCGCGTGGCAGCCTCTCCATTCCCTGCTTTTGGAGGCTCCAGCCGGCAGGGGATCCCCCATCTGCAGGTGAAAGCTCCACAGCCCTCCTGCCGAAGTCTTCCGAAGATGCCCGGAAAGTCACAAGGATTGAACTCCAGCAGAACACACCCACTCCTGCTCCACTGTACCCCACCTCATCCTCTGTTCTCACGGGGACCTCAGAACCAAGGGACAGTGCCATGCGGGGCCTTGGGTGACTCGACTACCAATCAGGCAGTTGGAGAGCTTCTGCCATTGGGCGGTGACTCGCTCTTGCTTCCCCTCAGAAAAGAACTTTTATTTGGTTTACTGGTATTTATTTAGATTTCCAGTGAAAAGCTCTAGAAAACACAGTAAGTAGATGGGGCTGCCCAAGGCAGAGACTGGAGCTGCCCGCGCCACGGACTTCGTACTTAGGATGCAGGCTGCAGACTGTAATTTTTATACAGTTTGCATCAGACACGTGGAAACTTCAAACACTAAAGGCGAGACGGCAGCTGTGGAAGGGGACCAGCACACTTCAGGTTCTCTGCGGGTTCCTTCCCCGTGGTTTACACACTGCTTCCAGGGTGTGTCCAGCAAGGAATAAATGAATGCATACAGGACGTTTAGCTAGGAGCGTCTGGGGACCGCATGCAAGTTCGCCGTTTCCATCATTATAAATAAAAGTCAAACGTGAGGTCACACTTCCCCATCTTCTGTTTATACACTAAGTCAAACTTCTCGTTCATGGAGACGGTAAAGATATCCTTCCACAGCCCAACTCTCCCTGCAACACAAACCAGAGCGGGTATGCTGTAGCCACCGGCTTTTGGGCCAGCTACGGAGCCAGGGAGGGCTGGAGATGGACCGGAAGGACCCTGAGATCCCAGCCTAGGGGCGGGGTGGGCATCGGGTCCCAGCTTGGGAAAGTGCTGCACCTGGCTTGACCTGAGCAGAACCCGCTTCGCTCCGCATCTGGCAGTGAAGTGGCCGTGGCCACCTTCAGCCACGTCCCCACTGGTGAGAGGCCTGCAGGAGGGGCTTCCCCTCTGGGTCACAACCGACTCCCCAGCATACGGTGGGGCTTGGACAGCACCGCGGAGCGCAAGCATTCTCCACGGGACACACGTGCTTCGGCATCACGTGAGGTTGGGGTCCCGTGACACCAAGACTCACACATTGCTCAACAGCCACTGAGGTGTCACTTGCCTCAGGGAATTTGAAAAAGAAAAAAAAAAAAAAAATCGACGCCAGGGCAGAAAACACCATGGCAAATGGAAAGGAGTCAAAATCAGCCTTCATTCAAAAACCTCAGGGCAAATTTACAGTGTACAGAATACTGAGGCAGGAGCTCGCTTTCCAGACCAGATGCAAAATGTACCCTCCGGCAACAACTCCTGGGTCAGGCTCGGCCTGCGAGCCTCAGGCTCAGGGGCAGGCACCAAGCTACGGTGCCTTAGGAAGCCTTGGAGGGGAAAAAAGAGGCAAAAATGGCACCAGGTACTGGATGTGGTGGGGCGCATCTGTCATCCCAGCACTCTGGGAGGCTGAGGCAGGAGGATAAAAAGTTTGACTCAGGCAATTTGGCAAGACCCTGTCTCAAAATAAAAATATAAAAAGGCTCTGGATTCAACCCCCAGAACCATACACAAAACCAAAAACCACCACGAGAAAATGTGGACCTGTTTTCCTTGTTAACTACAAAATCCCAGTGGGTCGCGTGCAAGTGCAATGGTGATCCCGGACTTCCCACTTCCGGCCACCCTGCTCTAAGCTTTTCTGTGTCGGCCTCCTTTAGGGTTCATTCCATGGTTTGGGCCGCGTGTGCAGCTCAAGGGCAGAGTGCTTGCTCAGCACGCGCCAGGCCTGGCGTTGCACCCCTAGTCCTGCCAACAACAAAAAAGTACATTTACAAACTCTCAAAGCTCTTCAAGCTGAAGTCCCCTCCCTATTTCCTCTGACTTCCTAATGGCCCAGTAAATCTGCTAATGTATCACACACACGCACAAAAGAATTCGTTCCCGTCAGCATCTCCGCTCCGAGCTGCACCTGTCTCCAGCACTGTCCCTCACCAGCTCAGCGCTGGTCTCCCATCCCGGCAGCACCTATCAGGGCTGGGAAGGGAGAGGAAACTCTTCTTGCCACCCTCTAAGGATGTCACAGGGACAAGACCAGAGCTTCCAGGAAAGCACTTTTGTGACTGTTTCTCAGCCAAGGCAGCTGAGCCAGGGAAGGAGGCACCCACCTGGCAGAGGATTTGGACTCAGACAATTTAGGCTGTGACATGAACCAAGGGCAAGCAGTGCGGGCGGCTACCAGAGCCCCTGCCCCTCTCCGCTCAGGGAGCTCTTCTGAGCACAGAGGCAATGTGCTAAAAGGAAACAAAACCACAGAACTGAAATAAACAAAACCAAGGCAGACGATGGCAAAACACACAGCAGGAAGGAGCATGTGGTGGGAAGTGTGGCCGGGCACGTCTGCACCACACACACGACCAAGGGGGCATTCTGGAGGGAAAGACGATGTGGCAAAGGCGAAAGTAAAAAACACAAACAGATTGTAAATAATAATGAATGTTAGTGAAGATGCAGACAGAAAATAAACCACAAGGCATCCTGGTTTGGTTAACTTCTTCCTATAGGAGGCCCCTGCATGTGACCCTCAGCTGTGGACAGCGCGGGCTGCCCAAGGCCACGTTCCAGGGGTGGCCGGGCTGCGATCAGAGCCCAGCTCCGCTCTCCCCACCGGGCACTGCTGCTCCATCCTGCACACGCTGCAGGCACACGCTGCAGGCACACGCAGCAGACGGTGGAGCCGCAGTTCTGGCCCCTCCTCCGACCTTACCCCTGAGGTTTCCACTCACTCCTGTGGACCGGCTCCAGGTCTACACCACACTGTTACTGCGAGTCATACTTTCCATGAGGGGGGCTTACAT